>JANUYF010000003.1:134003050-135253050 GCA_026167975.1 Phrynosoma blainvillii | reverse complement strand
GCCATGGTACCATAATAACACTACCAGCATCTTTTTCCCTGAGGAATTTTCAGCCTCACAGTTCCCAGTGGAAAGTGCCAGCCTGTGTGAGTTCAGCAGGGATGTAACTTAGCATAGAATTGGTTTCTGCTCTTATGTTAAGTCGTGCCCTCTGGGCTGGGAAAATATGATGAGCTATTATGTGCACTGTAAACAAATATTTTCACCAAGCTAGTATTTGATTTAGTGTCTGCTGATCAGCTGGTTGCATTCTGCCAGGAACTTATAACCTGCACATTTTATGCCTTTAAAAAAAAAAAAAAAGAATTATAAATCCTATGGGCCAAGGCTCACCTCTCTTGGGAAAAGTTAAATGCTTTCCCATGTAATTTTTTGATAGCATGGAATTTTCTTTCTTTGAATTATATAAAACATAGAAATAGTCATGCACATTGAGTATTTTTTCCCTCCCAACTGATTAACATTAAATGTCCTTTAGGATTATTAGGGTGCATCTCCAGGTATGATGTCACTTATAATAATTCTCTGCTAAAGAGTTCTGGTGCTGTAGTTCTGGGAAGTGCGTTCAAGTTTTCAAATGCTTTTTGGGCTTCAACTGCTACCATCCACAGCAGTGCTGGGAAGGGAACTGTAGTCAAATGCTTTTTGAGTGCACCATGTTGGGGAAGCATGCTGTAGTGGAACTGCAGAGCTTCTTGTTTTCTCTGCGAGCAGAATAACACATAGAGACCCTCCCGCACAGTGGTGGGTCCCAACCATTATTATTAGATTCCAGTTCCCACAATATCCCACCATTAATCATGTTGGCTACTGCTGGTGTGAACTGCAGTCTGACCATTTGGGGTGTGTGGGTGGGAAGCCAGTGTGGTGTAGTGGTTTGAGTACTGGACTATAATTCTGGAGAACAAGGTTTGAATCCCCATTTGGCCATGTAAATCCATGGGCAAGTCACACTTTCTCAGTCTCAGAGTATGGCAATGGTAACCCCCACTCAAAAAAGAAAAAGAAAAAAAGAAACATGCCAAGAAAGCCCTTTGATAGAGTCACCATAAGTTAGAAAATGAAGGCACACAGCAGCAGCAACAGCAACATACCCCCCCCCCCCACACACACACTCCTGTTCTAAGGGGCCTTCGGAGTTCGAGCTGCAGAACAAAACTACCTTCTTTAGACTGTGCAAATGAAGATGTGGCCATCTCAATTCCTGTAAGAGTCTCTGGTAGGGTGCTGCCTTTTGGAAATGCTTCCTTGTCCCAGTCTTCCCCACCCTATGTGTCTTCCGCCACCTTTTTCTAAAAATAGTAGCTCTGCTTCTAGACTATGATGTTTTCAGGAACAAGAAACAGCTCATGTTGATGCTACCTACAAAAAGGAGGTAGGTGGTTGTCTAACAGTTGGACAGCCACTAGACATAGCTGATGGCCACTGTGTGATATGATGGTTAATAAATCTCAGGCTCTGTTAATTTATGGGAATTCAAGAGAGATGTCACTTGGAGGTAGGGGCATACTACATGATGTTTCAGTTTCATCTCTGGAAAAGCTTGAAACAAATCTATCCATGTCCTGAATTAAATCTTTGCTTTAAACAGGTCTCTTTTTCCATCTCTCTTTGAGGAAGAAACTCAAAACACAGGTACTAAATGGGGTAATGCATGCCATCTAGATTTGCTTCCTCTTTCAAAGTTCTTTCTTTCTTTCTTTCTTTCTTTCTTTCCTTCCTTCCTTCTGCCAAGAGCTGCTTGCTACATTCTATGTTCTATCTTGTCCCTGCTAGTGAACCTCTAAAGAGCTTACTTACAAACATTCAAAGAATGCTTTTAAAATACACACTGTATCTACCTAAAAGAAGCCTAGCTGTTGACCTACTAAAGAAAATATAAATTCAGAGATATTCCCAAAGGCAGTGGAAGCTGATGGTTGTCCAGGGCCCAGACGTCCTGTCAGGGACAGAAGAGGTTTTATAAATGAGAGATGAGTTTCCCCTTGCTCCTTTGAAGAATGCAAGAAATATGCCAGTGGGATGTCAGCTGGGGAAGAACCAGGAAATAATGCATTATATTGATCTGGACTATGCCAAATATTCTTGGGTTTATGTAATGCTCTCTCTCTCTCTCTCTCACACACACACACACACAAAAGAATATTTGGCATGGCCCAGAACAATATAATGCATTATTTCCCAGTGTATGTTTGTGTGTGTGTGTAGCTTGCTTTTGCTCTGTTGTTAGCAAGTCATTTAGCAAATCTTTGAACATTGTTACTTATTGTTTGAAAAGCAGGCACAAGCCAGTCTATCTGCTTCTGGCTTCAGTTCATGTGTATTCACTTATGTTAGTTCTTAGGTAAGATTGCCACCACTTTTTTCTGCAAGACTTTTCTTCAACAACCACATGTCAGGCAGGTTCAAAATAATTCTCTTCATGTTGAGGATAGCTGTACCAGTTGAATTTACCAACATATTGTTTTATTTTTGGACAGTTGACAAGGTTTGCAAATTTGATCCTATTCAGGAGAAAAAAGTTGAGCTTTTTAAAACCCAAATGCAGGAGAAAGTGGACCTGGCAGATTTCCCCCATCCCTGTTCAAAATACATATTTTAACACACACTTTGATGCTTATTTGTATGAGCCAATAACTTTATTGGAATCTTCTGAGAACTGTGAAAGCCCTAGGTCAGGGGTAGGCAACCTTTCCCCTTTAAGGGCCGAGGGACTTCAGCTCCCAGAATCTCAGGGGCTATTGGCCAACATGGGACTATTGGCCAACATGGCTGAGGCTTCTGGAACTGAAGTCCCTCAGCCCTTAAAGGGGAAAGGTTGCCTACCCCTGCCCTAGGTAATTAATGTCAGATTTGCAGACCAGTTGAAGAAGTAAGGATCAGGTCAGTTCATACTGCAATTCTCAAAACATCAATTTTCCCCAACACTTCCTGCCTCACAAGTTTCCTGATCCATTCTGTGCCTGAAATATCATCTTATGAACCCTCTTCTGTGTGAAAAAAATAAGCACTACCTTTATTTTGAATGGGTCAGAGGAGAAATGCTACATTAGATTTGTTCAAAACTCTGCTGAAAAATTACATCAAGTGCATTTGTCTCATTCTCATTCTCCCTCTTTTTCTGTATTTGTATTTGTAAACATACTTGACAAGTAACCACTATTTTGGCCCAGTTTAATCTAAAATAGGAGTAAAGATATGTAAATGACATTAAATTTAGAAGGAGTTATTGTGTGTGGAAGGACTATATTGTAGAAATATAGGACCAATAAGGAAAAACTGAACTGAAAATAAAGGTTTCCTTGATTGAACAAATTGATTGAGTAATGAATGACCTCAGATTGGTGAAAACAGAACAAGGGGGAAAGACAAAAGGACAGATGCATTGGTGGCAACTGAAAGATCTGAGAAAAATAGAGAGTGAATTGAGGAGTCTGGAAGGGAAACAACTCAGTCAAAAACAAAGGGATGCATGGAATAGAGGGACAAACAGCTACTGGGCAACAGCATTAGTAGTAGGTGACACTGATGTGAGATCTCAGAGAAAACAGCAGTGAGACCATAGCTAACACATGTTAGCACTGTGTGAAGGGAGGCAAACCTGAATATCCTTACAAGACCCTTTCATCAAGAAAACCCTGTGATGAGACAGCCCCAAATGAAACAAAAGGAAGGACTGCTACACAAACAAGAGAAATAGAAAAGAGCAGCACTGGGAGATCAAAACAGAGAGCTGATCAAGGGCACAGAGAAACTCAAAGATGGGGATCCAAACAACAGACGTGTTCAACAAGGCAAAGCTTGTCCAAAGCAGCACTACACATACTATAAGAACATGGAATGTGAGAAGCAGAAGCCAGGGGAAATTAGATATAGTAAAAAGGAAAGAAATGCATAAACATAGGAATACTAGGGGTGAACAAGCTAAAATGGACTGGAATGGGTCACTGATTCAGATAACTACATGCTGTTCTACTCAGGAAATGAAAAGACATGAAGAAACAGGATAACATTCATACTAAGGCCAGATATAGCCAAACCAGTCAAAGGACATAAAGCAAAATCGGATTGAATCATGTCAACAGGCATCAGGAAAACCTATAAATATTACCATAATCCAGGTATATGTGCCAACCACACAAGCAGAGGAAAAAGAAATTGAGAGATTCTATGAAGAAGTCCAGGAAGAAATTGAAAAGCCACTAACACAGGACCACCAGCTAATCATAGGTGACTGGACTGCTAAAGCAAGCAGCAAAGAAGAGTAAAAAACAGTAGGCAGATTCAGACTGAGCATAAGAAATAAAGCAGGAGAACAACTGATAGAATTTTGTGAGGCCAACAATCTATTCATTGCAGATACCTCCTTCATACAATCAGAAAGGAGATTATATACATGGTCATCACCAGATGGTCAATACAAAAATCAGATAGATTAGGGGCCTTTGCAGATTGCTAGAAATAGTGCAAATTGAGTCCACTTTAACTGTCCTGGCTCAGTGCTAGGGAATCATGGGAATTGTATTTTTTTTTCCTGAGACATTGAGCCTTCTCTGTCAGAGAGCTCTGGTGCCACAAAAAACTACAGTTCCCATGATTCCCTAGCACTGAGTCAGGACAGTTAAAGTGGACTCAGTTTGCACTATTTCTGGCAGTCTGCAAAGGCCCTATATAATTGGAAGCAGAAAATGGAAAAGCTCTATTCTTGCTGCCAAAACTAGAGCAGGTGCAGACCGTGGTACAGACTGCAAACTACTTGTATCAGATATTAGAGTAAAGCTGAAGAAGAAAGCAAAAACAGTCATCATACCAAAATATGATCTGAACAATATATCCATAGAATTTATAGATAATATAAGACACATTTGCGCTATTAAGCACAATCAACCAAGAGCCAGAAGAACTATGATCAGAAGCCACAGACATAAGGAATAATGCAAGAAGATACTTTCTTTTTTTTTTTTTTTTTGCAAGAAGATACTTTCAAAGACTAAAAAGAAAGAGAAGACACAATGGTTAACAGTGGAAAAACTTCAAGCAATAAACTAAAGAAGAGAAGCAAAGCAAAAGGGAGATAGGAGAAAAATCAGAACCATGAATGCAACTGTACAATGACTAGTGTGCAAGGATAAAGAGAACTATTACTATGATCAATGCAGAGAAATAGAAGACAATAATAATAATAATAATAATAATAATAATAATGAAGAACAAGAGATTTCTTCCACAAGATGAGAACTCAAAGGGAAGTTCAAACCAAAGGCTGAGATGCTGTATGATAAGAAGAGGGACATACTACAAGACCAAGAAGATATAAAAAGATGTTGGTTGCAATACACAGAAGAGCAATATAAAAGAGATGAAAAAATGAATGACACATGGAATGAAGAAGCACACAAAGATGAACCCCAAATTGTACAATGTGGAGATTGTAGTCCAACCTCTGAGTAGTCACAAGTTGCCCACACCTGAAATCACATATAATTTAACAGAATACTGATTTTCCTTTTACAAACCACCAAGCGATAATATTAGTTTTTACTAGTGTTCCATATTCTGGAAAGTTTCACCAGGGATTTTGTCCCAGTAAACTTCTTGCCCATATCTCATGTTTCAAATACTTTTCGTTTGAATTTTCTGGGTGTGTGGCTTTTGAAATGTAATTTTAATTGACAATTGTTAATTTGCATAATCGAATCTAATTATGTCATCATGATGCTGAAACTTATAATTACAAAATTACAATGTATAACAACATCTAAAAATCTTAAATGCGGTGAAGGGATATACTAGCAACATGGTTCAATGTGTTATGTTTAAGAATCAAACATTACAAATACATAGCTTTACTAAATATTACAAATGTAAGATTTTAAAATAATAATAATAATAATAATAATAATAAGTTTTATTTATAGCCCGCCTCTTTGCATTGCAATCGAGGCGGGTTACAACATTTAAAATATAACAAGTTAAAACATACCCAGCACCCACAATCTCCCTCCCACCCCTTAAAACAGAATTAAATCGAAAAAGGTTAAAACAAGGCAATGCATTAAATTAAAATACTATAATATAATAAAACCAAGGGATCAATTGTGCTGGCTCGGAGAAAAAGAATTAACTCATCTCGTTACTGCAGATGTTATTCTGGGAAGGCCTGTCGGAAGAGATCCGTCTTTACCGCTTTCTTGAAAGCAGCAAGTGTTGTAGTCAGACGGATCTCATCCGGCAGGCCATTCCATAGTTTTGGGGCAGTGGCGGAAAAGGCCCTCTGGGAGGTCTGAGACAGCCTGGTCTTTATTGGCTGTAACAGATTCCTCCCAGAGGACCGCAAGGCGCGGGGGGGGGGATCATATGGGAAGAGGCGGTCCTTAAGATAAGATGGACCTAAGCCATGTAGGGCTTTATAGGTTAAAACCAACACCTTGTACTGTGCCCGGAAACTGATCGGCAGCCAGTGGAGGGATTTAAGCACCGGTGTTATGTGCTAAGCACCGGTGTTATGTGCTATATTAAAAATATAATCACCAATTGGTTTAGAAATGCAATAACATATTACAAAACCTGTAATATATTACAGTTACCAGCTGACCACTTGTCTCAACATACTTTGTTGTTATGTGACTTCAAGCTGTTTCCAACTTAACCCCGAGGTGATTCTGTCATGAGGTTTTCTGGGCTGAGAGTGTGTAATTTTCCCAAAGTCACCCAAAGAATTTCCATGTCTGAGCTGGGAATCAAATTCTGATTTCCAGAGCCCTAGTCCTCTGCTTAAATCACTACATCATGCTGGCTGAACTAAACTAAACCCAATGAATGAATTGCAAAATGCCAAGTCAACACTTACATAAATTCCATTGATTTAAAGAGTCTACTCAAGATGGAACTGACAATTGGATTTAAGCCTATTATTTCTACTCTTCCTGTTATTGCTACTGCTTTATTTATGTCTTTTATTATAATTACACTTATAACTTATCATTCCTCCAGTCAGCTCAAGGCAGCATGCCTGGCTCCTCACCCTTTATTCCCCACAAACAACACTGTCAGGTAAGCTGGGCTGAGAGAAAATGGTGATCAAATGAGTTTCATTCCTGAATGAGAACAAAGACCTAGATCTCAAATTCTAGTCTGACACTCTAGCTGCCACGCCACCTTGACTCTCATTCATGTGAAGCCAATGCTAGGTTTGCTCATTCCATGAACATGTGAATAGGGGGTCTTCTGTTTCAAAAGATCAGCCTAGACACTGTCAATGGCTGTTTTGTATTCTCTTTGAGCAAAGCTTACAGAGAGATGCTAACATGATCCTATGTGGAATCCTGAAGAAGGAAAAGGGAACACAAATATTCAGATTTGTCTCCTAAATCAGGGCTAGAGTATTGTCCCCCCCATCAAAGTGTCTGGGGAGAAAAAAAGAGAGAGACCACTCTTTCCTTCACAGCAGTTGTGGCTGCCATTTGAAAGTAGCATTTATTGTTTTGTGGTATTGAGAAACATCTGCTCTTGAAGTCCTAGGAAATTCTGTTATATCATTGGTAGAAAGGAGCTATGTCTTTCCAAGCACCAGAGAAGAATACAGATCTATGTTCTTTAGAGACTGAGGAGCTTATCACATTACCTTTTAAGTCAACAGCAGCCTAATGAGATGCAGCTGAGATGTGGCATGGAGGTGGAAATTATTGCACTGTAATTCGCTGCTGAATCTGCTGGGCAACTGCTGCCCAGGTCCCAGCCATGCTTAGCCTGCCACCATTAAAACTCAGGAATTTTCTGTTTTCAAAAAAGGGCCAGCTCAGCATGGCTGGGACCCAGGCTGCAGTTGCCTAGTGGAGTGAATTATAGTGTGATTATTCCCGCTTCCATGCCACATCCTAGCTGCATCCCTTTAGGCTACTGTCAACTTAAAAGATAATGTGATAAGCTCCTGAGCAAAGTCAACCCAAGCCCCACTGACTACAGTTGAACTTCCCTACTTAATATTCCACCTTTCTCCTAGTGTGTGACCCAAGACAACTTATAACAAATATTAAAACAGAGTGCATCTAATTTCTATCATAAAATAAATTGTCAGCTTAGCTTCACACTGAAACAAAACAATTTAAAAGCATTTAAAATATAGTAGTTGAAGAAGAAAAAGAGAAAGCTTGGTTTCCTTATCCACCCCATTCCTAAAAACCCTTCTACAACAGCCATGTAATAGACAAAAGCTTGTCCTGCTTTCTTTTTTAAAAAGTCTTTTCTTGCCAATGGAAAGAGGGTAGAGCAGGGGACTCTCAAGTTTCTGATCCAGTGAGCCCTGGATGGCTTCTCTTTCTCTCCCTGTTGACAGACTTGCAACTATGCATTGATGATTTCCCCTTTTTAAAGTGAGGAGATGACCCACACTGCATCAACCACTACTTTCCACTTCTGTTTTCAGAGGATCAGCCCAGACACTTTGAATGGTTGTTTTGTATTCTCCTTGAGCAAAGCTCACAGAGAGAAGCTGACGTGATCCAAAATGTACAGATCTGCTGCCTATAGTGGCTTGCAGCATTTTCTAAGATTAGAGCATCCTAGGATGTTTTCTAAAGCACTGTAGGGACCCTATCACATGTGGCCCACAAACCGACAATAAAGTGGAAATGACAAATCCTGAAAATAAACCGAAAATAAACCTTGATTCCACAAATGGTTTTCACATGTCATTAACATAAATGCGCAATTAAAGTAAGCTCCCGCTGAAACTGCATTTAACATTCACACACAATTGAGAAAATCCCGTACATGTACTAGAAATGATCTTCTAGCACATGCGCACTATGCTCGCCGCGGCTGTCACTTGCCGCAGCTGTTCCTCGCCGCGGCTGTCACCCCTTCCCCAGGTCGTCCTCAGAGCAGCCGGCCCTCCGCATGGCCGGCGCTCCGAGGAGGACCTCCCGCCAGGTGGAAGAGTCGCTGAAGGTGCGCCGCAACCTTTTGTGGCGCACCTTCGGTGACTTGTGAAGAGCGCCAATTTAGCGCTCCTTTCAGGGGCGGTGAAGCTGCACTGCGGGGCCGAGGTGTGGGGATACCTTGGCCCCGCAGTGCAGCTTCCCGGGGCAGCCCACGTCCGCCCGTCCTTCAAGCCGCCAAAGGTGCACCGCAAAAGGCTGCGGTGCACCTTCGCCGACTCCTCCGCCACAGCGTGTGCAAATGCTGCGGCGGGAGGTCCTCCTAGGGCTGGCTGCTCCAAGGACAACCTGGGGAAGGAGTTGGGGCGTCGATCGTCCGGCTGCCCCTCCCCTTCCCTGCCCCCAAGATGGCTCAATTAGCCATCTGCTGAGGGGGAAGGAGACCCCGCGGAACCATGGGAAAATGCGGGGAAATGCTTCCAAATGCGCATTTGCTTTTCACATTACAGTAAATGCGAATTTACCTTAATTACGCATTTGCATTTCCTCCAAATAACCAAATTTCAAAAGATCTCAGATAACACCAGTTTCTGTCCACTTTCTGTCCAGTTTCTGTGCGACGTCGTGTGAAAACACGGGGCACTAATCCAGTTTCTGTTTGGGTTTTGTGTGGATTAACCAGCAGATTTGCCCCCGTGTGATAACGTCCTAGGACTGTGTAGAGGAGATATGTAGAGGAGAGACAGAAAGAAAAATCTTAAGCAGCATCTGAGCTCTTTACAGACATTTCCCTAACATGATGTGTTTGAGACCCATTTCATAAGGGGAGAGGAACCATGTCAACTACCCCCATTCCTCACTGTCAATCAGAGCTTTGAAAAGTTTTGTGGACCACAGCTCTTAGGATTCCTCAGCCAGCATGGGCCATTCTTGTTGGATGCTGACGTTACTGGCTTGAGATTCTGCAGACTTACCATCCCAAAACCCAAAAACTTTTGTGTGGTATCTGGTGTGAAGGCATGAAGTGTGAACACTGGTAGGGAGGAGCCTTTGTGTTTACACTTGTTATTCAGAAGGATTCTATGTTATAGGGAATCCTGACCACATGGAACAGGGGTAGGCAACCTTTCACCTTTAAGGGCCGAGGGACTTCAGCTCCCAGAATCCCAGGAGCTATTGGCCAACATGGGACTATTGGCCAACATGGCTGAGGCTTCTGGGAGCTAAAGTCTCTCGGCCCTTAAAGGGGAAAGGTTGCCTACCCCTGACATGGAAAATATAGCTGCACTCATGCAGACCCCTTTCTGACAACCTTTTGTACTGTAAACATGGATGCTGGAGGGATGGGCTATTTAGTGGATGGGATATGATGATGGGCCAGACAATACACCCTTCTTTCCTTCAAACAATTATAGAATGCATGAGTGAAACATCTGTATGAGACTCAAGAGATTTATCTTATAAAAAAAACACAGTTAAAATAAAAAAACCCCCACCTCATTAGTCTTCCTACTAACAGCCCATAGTGTGTGCTGAGGGTGTGCTCATCCCACAGTGATACAGTGAGATGTCCTGCCTGCTTGAATTATGGGTCACCAGTGTCCTGATGAATTTAATGTGGCCTTTTTCTGATTTGAATTGTACCCTTAAAAGCCAGTATGGTGTAGTGACTTGAGCATTGGACTATGACTATGACCCTGGAGAGAAGGGTTTGAATCCCCGCTCAGCCATGAAAACCCAATGAGTGACCTTGGACAGGTCATAGTCTGTCAGTCTCCGAGGATGGCTATGACAAACCCCCTCTCAAAAAACTTTCCAAGAAAATGTTAGGGTTGACATAAGTTGGAAATGACTTGAAGGCAAACAACATACCACACATCCACGCCAATTGCGGGCTTGCCACCCGTGGTTTGAGCTTCCACAGATGGCAAGCCCCACTTTTTTCAATGGGTGAAAAAAGAATGGCTTAAGGTGTCCCCCCCTTTTTTTTGCTTTATGTGCGGGGGGGGGGGGTCTGGAATGGCTCTCCCACAGATAGCAAGGGGCAGCTGTATACACTTACAAGCAATAGTGGTGATCTAAAACAGCTATAAAGTTAGAGAACACTCATTTCTGATAACTGATTTTGCAGTGAATACTTTTGGACTGAGGCTTGAATGTTTTGATGAAGCCCTTACCTCACATATGCCCTCTGAAAACTATGCCAACAATTCCTGTGGTCACATTGCTTCCACAGTTTCTTTGAGAAGCAACTGTAATACATATCCTTCAAAACAATCTTGAAACCCATTATATAAAGCTGGAGAAAACAGTAAATTAGAGAGAAGTAGCTGAACTTTGTTGCTTCAATAATTTTGTAATATTTTTGTCAACATAGGAGATTTTCTGAAGAACTGTTTTTCTTCATCTGGGCAACAATGGTCAAAATTGAGAACTGCAACTGATAAAGCAACTTTAATTTTATCTGTTGTATTTTCCTTTATACTCAAAAACAATCTAGCAAACATAAGAAACAGTTTCTAGGTCTGAGTTTGGTTTTTTTTAAAGACTGAACAATTGTGCCAATGTTTGACAAACAGACCCAGTGTAGCATGAAATGGCCTACTTGAGAGGGGAAAAAGACTTATCTCTTGATTTTACTGATAATAGATATTGGCCCCTAGAGGGGAACCTATGACCTGGAAAGATCTCAATTTAAATTTCAACACACTGAAATTCACATAGGTGGCCCAAGAGAAGCCAGAATGCTCACAATTTTGGAAATACCCACTAGCATTTTTTTTTGGGAGGGAGTGAGGGGTTTAGTCGGCCTGTAGACATATGTTAATTAAACCAGAACCTTTGTTCCAGCAGATAGTAACCTGTTAAAGGACTTTTGACCAATATTGAAGGCATGTAAAAATCTTAATATCAAAGATTGATCTATTTAAGATTCTGTTGGCTATTTAGAGCTTTAATTTAAGTAATAGGTATGGCCCAGAAAGGCCAAAGTTGACTATGACTATATGCTTGGTTTATGAAAGAAGCAATCCTAATCATTTATATTTGAAGTAAATTTCATTCATATTAATAAGGCATATATTCAGAGTAAACATGTCTCTAATTGGATTGTTTGACAACAGGAAGAGAAAGTGCATAGTACTGTAAAATAGTATGGTTCCCCCCCCCCCACACACAAATATTTTCATAATTGTTAAATTTTTATATGCAGTTGATACACATGTTATAATAAATGCATGACATGAATGCCAAAGAGCCACAAGTGAGATGTAAAGACTTTTCAAAGAATTTAAATCTGATTGTAGAAATATATGGATTCTACTTCTGAAAATTATCACATCTCTGGGAAATTGTCCTCAAAGCCTTAAAATTTTACAAGATATTTTGATCCTTATGTTTAACCTTGAGTGCAAACATTTGCAAGCTATGTTATTGTTTTCAGATTTCACTAACCCAGTATGATATCTCCTGAATATCTTGGATACCTAATTTTGTTCCCTCAAATGACTAGTGTTTAATTTATGATTCTTCCACTTTGCTGTAAAAGGAAAAGGAAACAAATAGCAGAATAGCAGCTTTCTATACTCAACAAAGTCTGATGATCTGGAGGATGAGATCCTAGGCATTTTTGTATAATGTCTTATTTCCATGAATCTTCTAAAACAGTGGATCTGATGGTCCTGAATCTGATGCTCCTGGTTTGAGAGGAGATCTAGTACTGTGGAACAATTTGTGAATACAAATGTGTGTAAGGAATTACATGGTAAGTTGCCATGGGCTGAGAAGCATTTAGCTTTATGTCTATACCCAATCAGAAACCTTACAATTCTTAGGATATATGGGGGAGGGATTTTTCTCAGTCCAACCACCCTCACAGGCCTGTTGGTGGGGGCATAGGAAGAACCATGTCCATAGCTGCTGCTAGGCTGGGGAATTCTATTCCATGTGAGGTTAGGTGGCACTCTTCCTGCTTTCTTTTTTGCTAGTAGGCAAATATCTTTCTATTTGAATGGGGCTTCAGCTTGTAATTGGAATGGTCTTTTATTAGGTTGTCCTTACATTTACTATTATTTGAATAAAAAGGAGGAAGGAGGAGGGAAAAAAAGAAACATGGTAGCATCTTTAAGACTACTTTGTTTTTAATTTTGCATGAGTTTTCAGGGATATAAACCCACTTCTTTGGATGCAATACTGAGTGTATTTTCAATTTGCAAAGACCTGCGTAAGGTGGTACAGGTATTTCAGATCTTTACAGTGGACAGTTAGTGTTGATGTGTGAAATCAATAAATCTTCCTACCAACAATCAATGTTGCAGGGTTCATAACACTCTCTGAGAAGATTCTTTTTGTTATACAGTGGGTTCTCCATATCCACAGAGTTTGGTTTTGTGCCCCCTTCATATCTGAAAAAAAAAAAAGCAGATCGCTCTCCGTATTATTTAATGGCAGTGATATGCACACACACGATTCAGTGTGTGCGTGATCATGTCACTGCTGTTTAATCATCTGGGATGTGGTGATCTGTGGGGCAGTCAGAATTACAGATCAGAATCCCACCAATATGGCAGGTCCACTGTATGTACAGTAGCAAGGACTTTTGCATTAATACATGTAGGGTGCCATGAAGCCATGCCTTTGTTCATACCTCTTCTAATGGATTGGAATTTGTGAATATAATTCAGTTCAGCTATTTTTCTTTCTAGTCTTTCTTTGTAATTTCCATGTTCAAGGACTGTGGTTTTAAATATTTCAGTTGGATTGTCTCTTTGTTTGGTTTTTTTAAAAAATATTTTGTATTAAATATTGTTTTAGTTTTATTTTATTTTAACGTTTATTGTAAACTACCTTGGGTCCTATATTGAGAGAAAGGGAAGGGGACATTAAATATAGGAAGGAAGGAAGGAAGGAAGGAAGGAAGGAAGGAAGGAAGGAAATAAATGCATGGTGGAAATCACCTCATCACTTGATAAGCTTAAGGTATTCTTTAAAATAATAAAATATTTGTATAACCTTCTTGTTAGCATTGTTGAAAAGTGATACTTCACAATGGTAAATAGACAGGAAAATCATGACAAACATGGCAATTGAATCTTCTCAGAGAAGCAGCAACCTTGAAACCTTCTGGAAGCAGCAGATCTGCTTCAGTTACATTGTTAACAGGCTCTGAGACTGAGAGGCAGTGACTCAGAACTAGCTACCTGTCCTGGGAGAGAGATTCTGGCATGTATCACCAGCACTACTACCACCACCACCATTTTACTCATTTATTTGTTCACCACCTTTTTATCAGCCTAGGAACTCAAATTAAAATGGGTGCACCTAAAATACTACATAATTAAAACATACAAAAGTTAAAATGCAATTAAACTATACATAGAATTTAAAACTATTTTAAAACATACCCATTTAAAAACAACAGCAACAATGCAGATACTAGAGCACATTATTAAAAGTTATTTTAGAAGTTAGCTTTTAAAGATCTATCAAAACAAACAAAAATTTTGCCCACGTCCAGAAGGATATCATGGAGGGTGTCAGAGTAGCCCCTCTAAGAAGAGCAGTGACTGAAAACTCTTTCTTCCCTGTTTCCACCAGATGTACTTGTGAAGATTGTGGGATGGAGAGAAGGGTCTCCTCTGAAGATCCTGAAATATAGACAGGTTCAGATGGGAAAATACGGGCCTTCAGATAACCTGAAACTGAACTTTATCAGTCTTAACCAGGACTTCATGCTCGGAAACAGAGTAGTAGCCAGTGGAGCTGTTGTACTTTTTCTATGATTTCCCTGATTAGTACTCAGACTGCAGTTTTTTGAACCTGCTGAAGTTTCAGAACACTTGTCAAAGACAGCCCCATGTACTCTATGGACGTTATCACATGTGGGCCAGTTTCATTGTTAAAGAGATAATAAAGTGGAAATGAAGCATCCCGAAAAGAAAGCGAAAATAGAGCTTAATTACACTAATAACCGAATTAAGTTAAAAACAAAACAAAACAAAAAAAGACATTTTTAACTTTCATACACAAGTGAAAAGAACCTATACATGTACTGGAAATGGGTGTGTTTTGTGACAAGACTCCTCCTTTTCCAGGGCGGGTCCTGCATTTCCCAGGAGGAAATGTCAAACTGTCCTCCATTTGGGGTCATGTCCTCCTGCACAGGTCCTAACCCCCTTCCGTTGGGGTTAGAACCTCTCAAGAGAGCAGCGGAGGAGGAGGAGGAGGAGGAGGAGGAGGAGGTGGCGGCTGGAAAGGCAACACAAGCTGAGGCAAGGGAGGGATTAAGATGGCTGAGCCTCCCTTTTCTCTCTCTCCTTTCCAGGCATTGGAGGCTGTCAGCTGTTGGGGAGATGAGCAAGGAGGGTAGGATCACAGGCAGAGCTGGCAGGGAAGGAGAAGGAGGAGGAGGAAAGGGAAGGAAGGAAGGAAGGAAGGAAGGAAGGAAGGAAGGAAGGGCTGGGTGTTCCCTGGGGAGAGCCAGAGCCTTGGATGATGCCCAGGAGAGGAGGAAACTGGAGGTAGCTCCCATGCCCCCTCCCATAAGCCTTTCCCCATTGTAGGATCTGCAGGGCAGAACGTCATGGTGAGATGGATCTCCAAGTTGCTCCACAAGCACACCCCACACTTGCACCCACATCCACCCACAGCTGCTGCGAGGGAAGCCTTCTTTCCCCTCCTTTTCCCTCCATCCCAAATGCCAAACTTCTCCTCCGTCCCAAACTTCCCTCTCCTTGCCTTGCCTTGCCTTCCCTTCCCTGCATGGCAGGAGCCCGGGACTCTCCCTCCCTAGAGGCCCCTCCTCCTCCTCCTCTTGGCCCTTCTCCAGGTTTTAAAAAAGAATTGTCCGTGCATATTTGCTTTTCACATTACATTAAATGCGAAATTACTGTAATTTCGCAAATGCATTTCCTCTAAACTCCAAAATTAAAAAGATCTTGGATAATACCAGTTTCTGTCCAGTTTCTGACCAGTTTCTGTGCGACATCGTGTGAAATCGTGAGGCACAAATTCAGTTTTTGTTTGGGATTTGTGTGGATTAACCAACAGATTTCCCCCGTGTGATAACATCCTATGTTACAGTAATCCAAATAGAATGTAACAGAGGCAGTAGCAAGTACATAAGGCATGTGCCAGCATACCTGAATCTGTTGTGTCTTGGAATGGGCACAGTTGGTGCACAACCTGTATGTAACTGTCCAAATGCACTCCTGGACACTGTAGAAACCTGAGTCTCCACTGTCTTGCCCCAAAATGAAATGCTGGAAGTTGGATGGTAGTTGTCTAATATGCTGGGATCTTAATAATAATAATAATAATAATAATAATAATAAATTTTTATTTATAGCCTGCCCCTCTGCTGAGCAATCGGGGCAGGGAACGACAAAATTTAAAACAAACATAATTAAAACATTCCCTTCCCCACAAGCCCTCCCCCCCACCCCATCCCCTTAAAATAGAATTAAACCATGAATAGATTAAAAGTACAGAGTTAAAAACAAAATATGGCATAAGGAGTTAGATTGTGGGGCCCAACCGTGGGCCGACTGTTATTCCGGGAAGGCCTGCTGAAAGAGATCCGTCTTTCCTGCCTTCTTGAAGGCAGCAAGAGTAGAAATAATTTATAGCTGCCTTGTTTAGGCATGACAGAACTCTGCCTTGTTTTACTGAGCCCACTCCTCCTGCTCACTCAGCCAGTCCTCCTCTTTTTTTTTTTATAGTAAGCAAAGAGTGGCAACAGTCTAGCACATGTGGTGGCTTTTATTTGTCCAAGAATCATGTCCACGTCCTCAGGAATTACATTCTGCACAGGACAGCTGTCAAACATGAACATATTTGAGGATCTTTTCCTTTGTTTGATCTTGTAAGTATGTTTCTATTGTAGATAGATAAGCTCTTGCCTGAGCAGTCTGAGCATGTCCTCTGTTGATAAAAATGGCCTTTGTTAAATAAAATAACAAAATTTTGGACTATTCTATTTTTATCTTAATGTCTGCTACACAGTACTGTGCGTAGTTCTTGATAGAATTAGTTTTTGCTCCAAGGAACTTAAATTCTAAATGTCAGCACAGCAGGGGGCAGGAGAAGATGTTGGGGAAGGCAAGACATGAGTGACCAGGGAAGAATGTGCACTTGGCTACAAATTTTAACTCCCTTGGGAAAGAGGACTTTCAGGTTCAGCTGAAGCTTCAAGGAAGCAGTGGGGAAGAACTAAAGGGACAGAAGTAAGATGGCAAAATTGGTGGCCTGTGATCCAAGCAGGGGTAGAATGAACAAAATTGGTGACCTGTGATCCAAGCATTGAGGAATGAAGCATGTCCCTGCATGGACCAAGATGGCAATTGTTCAAGTGGACTCCAGCTTATGATAACCCTATAAAAATGTCTTCTTAGCAAGATTCATTCAGAGATTTTGCTCTTGCTTTCTCTTATCCTGAAAGAATATAAATTTCCCAAAATTATGCAGTGGGCTTCCATGTCTGAAAGACAATTTGAATCCTGGGGGTCATTTACACTGGCATTTAACCTGGTTTTTGAGTAGAATAGATTCAGGATCGCAGAATCAATTCGAACCAAAACAAAATTCATTCTGCATTTCCCATGATTTCCCTCTGTGTCTATTTAACATGGTTCATGTTCACACTTACTTTTGCACCAGAACAAAATGGATTCTCAATCTCAGACATGTTTGATCCATCCCAGTTCTGTTTTTGGAATGTTAATCAGATAATACACTCAGAGGTTTGGCTGCACACACCAGCTGTCACTATTTCCCCCATGACACCAATGGACCCATGCATCCCAGGGAAGAATCCCCCATGGCACCCATGGATCCACCCATGCCAGGGCTGAATCCCCCATGGCAGCCATGGATCCATACATGCCAGGGGAGAATTTCTGCCATAGCACCAGTGACTGCTTTTCATGAACCCACACAAATGTGACAGTTCACAGAAACTGTCAATTTTTTTTTTAAAAAAACATGCCTCACCATGTCCCCCCAGGAACCCTGGCAGAAGCAGAAAACAACTGCACAAAGTGATTTAAAGGGACCACTTGGCAGCACAGGAAATTGAAATCCACAGTCCCACAGAAGCCACCTGACAGGCCCATGGCAGCACTGAGGGGGAAGGGAATGGCAGTTTGCCAAGACTTTGGTGGTGGGATGGGTACCATCCCTCTGCCCACCCTCTACCCATTGCCCCTCCCTCCTGGGTGCCCCAAATGTGATCAGAAAAGCATTCACATTTGTTCAGCACACAGTTGCAAACTGATTCTTTTCTAAAGAAATGCTAAAGGATCCATCTTCAAAAGAATTGGTTCAGAAGGACCTGTGTTGATTCACCCCGAATCAGCTGAACACAATTCGGTTTGAAATCCGCTCAAGTGTTAATGAGGCACAAATAATCCAGTTTAATCCAATTTTCAAACTGGTTTAAATCATAGTGTGAATGGGGTGCTGGCTTCCTGGAGTAATGGTCCACGACTAAACCACTACACCACAATGGCTGTCACTGGCTGGCAGTGCACAGATACATTGACCTGTATATACATATTTAAATCCTTTCCAGAGTACTCTTCCTAGCCATGTATCAGTCAAATTGCATTAATTTTTATCTGCACCATACTTTATTAATGTCTATGGGTCACAACAACTAAATCCATTGTACCAGTAGCAATGTAAGCAAAAATGGCACCAAAAAAGTTATGCATGAAACAATTCTTGGAAGCTGAGGAATAATCCAGGCTTGGACATTTTTGGGCCAGATTTCCATAAAAACCTTAGAAGACAAGTTTGTTGGGTCACTTCTGTAAAATCTCTCCTGATAGCAGTGAGTACACAATGAACAAGGCTAGCACTGCCATGAGGCAAAATGAGGTGATTGCCTCAAGCAACTGATTTTGTGTGCCATGAAAGAATTGTTCAATTATTTTGTTTTGCTGCTAGAGACAGGGAGATGCATACATGGGGTTTTCTGTTTCATGTATCCATGCTGGCTTTAGGCACATTGTGCTTGATTTGGAACAGAAGCACCATTTGCTGTTCTGTCAAAGGTAGCAAACTGCCTTGGGCTGGCCTTGGCCATTACCATGCTGGAGGACTACTTAGAGATCTTTATGTTAATTGGTCTACTTGATTTTTAGGCTTCATGTGTGAAATTGTTTACACAAGGAATATAAAAAAGAAGCAGGGTTGACTAGGTAGTTTTTCCTGTTTGGCTAAGTTCCAAGCCTGCAAAGCTTTGTGGTTAGGAACTTTCTAGTATCTGACCCTAAAACATGTGTTAGCTTAGGACTGATGTTTCAGTGGGTGTTAAGGAAAGCTTTTAAGGATTTTCTGTTTTTATCTTTTGCCTACTTCATATTTCTTTATGTTGTCCTCTGCTGTATTGTTTTGATTTTTATTTTGTTGCTATGTTTTGTTGTTATTTTGCCAAGCTAGGTTGGGACAGGTGTGTGTGTGTGTGTGTGTGTGTGTGTGTGTACATTAATAGTAAATAAATGTATTGTGCCTTGGCAAACTGAGATTGTGCAATTTCACAATACTATTAATAGTTATTTCTAATTGGCTCCCATTTTCAGTTCTGCTACTGGAGGGATGTATTTCAAATCATTTTAAAGTAAGATGCCATCCTTCAGCATTTTCTTCATTTAGACTAATTCAGAAATACACGGAGAAGAGTATGAAGCAGGTTCTGAATTTTTAGAAAGCTTTATATTCTGTGATACAAGAGTGTTGTTTCTACTGCTTTTACAATGAAATACACCAGGTAATGTTTTACAAGGCAATTCGTATTTGATCAAAGCCCCCCAAATGAGAATGAAGTGATGCACACATTTAATTCCCCAGATGTAATTAAATAGAACTTACTTCTAGAACATGCTTAAAGGCTTCATGTGTTTTTGAGAAACGTAAAAAGTGACTTTATTAATTATTCACAAACAAAAAAGTTCAGGGAAGACAATGCCAAATATTTTGTTCTCTTAGTGAATTTTGTTTGAACACCAGTGATGTGGAAGAATTAAGCTGCATCTGTAAGTAGAATTTCATGTTTGTATGTCTGTCTTCTGCCATAACTGAAGAACCAAAACACCCAGGTTATAATTAGAGATGAAAAGAGCCAAGTAGTTCTGCTTTGACAAGTTTATAAAAATTGGGAATGGATTCTTGACACACAGCCAGTCTAATTTTTTTTTATTTGCTCAGCACAAGGCTCAGACTGAAAGTGTTTACAACACATACATCAAAAATTAGAGAAGTATCAGTCTGTCAGTGACTAAATGTGAGTTAAGGTGCCACAGCTGATCTCATTTTTATTATTTGGCTCAGACCAATTAGAACCCTGAGGGATATATAAGATAAGTACTCTTTTTGGTACTGAACAACTAACTGGCAACACAATGTGAATGGGGCAGATTATTCTCTAAGAAAATGTTTAGCCATTGTGAAGATAGGCACTTCTGTATCAATCAAAGAAGACAAAGGAGGTTAGGTTTGCATAAGATTTTGCATATGCTGATTTATTTCTGTAGATTTACATTTAGAATTATAATTTAAACAGAAAAAACACTGTATCTAACCTCAGCAGAGGGGTTTGTGACCCAGTGAGCTCTGTACCTCTTTAGTCTTCTATCCTGTTAAAAACCTGTTGATGGACAACTTCAGGGCTTCTGTTCTCCCTTGTTAGCATTCTTTATCTTTAAAGCAGACTTAACTGGACATCATAGGTAAGGAACTTTTGGCCTTTCAGATGTTCTAGACTTCAGCTCCTGTTCTAACTTACCAATAACTATCCCCCTTTGCAGATGGCGCAAAGCTCCATCTTCAGTCTTAGGAAGGGGGGAGGGGCAGCCAGATGCCGGGTGCCCCAACTCCTTCCTGAGGATGCCATTGGAGTACCTGTTGTTACACACGACGGGTACTCCAATGACGTCCTTCCAGCTCAGCGTCAGCTGAGCCAGAAGAGGTGCAAAAGAGCCGCATGTTGGCTCTTCAGGCACCCCTTTTGCAGCTTGTGGAAGGAGCGCTATTTTAGCGCTCCTTTCCAAGGCGGCAAAAGGGAGGATTGGGCCAAGGCATGGGGCAGCCTTGGCCCCAATCTGCCACTTCCCAGGGCGGTCCACGGCTGCCCGTCTGAATCCCCCCAATGTTGGGTGGGGGTGATGGCAGCTGAGGTTCAAAACTTTTGAAGAATGCCTTCAAATAGAGGACTATCCCTCACTAGCCCTTTGAAAGTGACATTTGGGTGTGGCTTTTGTCCTGGTAGCAGTGTGAGTCAATATCTTTGTAAATGGTTTGGCTGAAAGAATGGAGGGCCTGCTGATGTAATCTGCAGATGACACAAAAAAGGGAGACGTAGCTAAGACCTTGGGAGGAAGAATAAAAAAACCCTAACATCCTTACTGCATGTTGCCCTCTCCTGCTGTAATTCAGTGGCATGCAAAAATCAGGATGGCATTCTTACCTTCCACATCTTCCAATCTAGAATTAGATCAGTCTTAGAACCCAAAACTCATTGCACTGTATTTCCTGTCTTTGCATTTTCTTCTCTCCTTTCCTCCCTTCTGCTCCATTCCTTGGGAAAGCTGTGTGAATGTTTGTTTTTGTGGGGAGGGCAGGAGGAAGCTTTGGAAAGGAGATGGAAGGAAGGAAGGAAGGAAGGAAGGAAGGAAGGAAGGAAGGAAGGAAGGAAGGGTGTGTGTAAGAGAGAGAGAGAGAGAGAGAATCATTGCAGCAACAGAAGAGGACTGTGGAAGGGGGCTGGATCTCCAAGCAAAATCAGCAGGAAAGCACAATTGAACTTTTACACTGCAAATAATATGCAATGGTAGTGCAAAAGGAAGTAACAGATTTTTTAATGTGATTAAAAAGAATCACTTTTATTACAGTCCCCCATGGTTCAGCCACACAACAGCAGTGATGTCATGTGAAAGGAGGGAACTGAATGTGTGGTTATCATGTTATCATGTCATTTTAATGATCATGTGGGATAAGAGCCTAAGATGACCATAACAAATTAGATAATTTGTCAAAAATTAACCAAATGAATTTAATCAGAGATAAAGGTACTATATTTAGGCAGGAAAATTCAGGTTCAGAAATATTGAATGGGTGACATTTAGCTTGACACCAGTATGTATAAAAGGAATCACATGCCACACTTGAATCATCAGTGTGATGCAGCAAAAAAGCTAATGCAATTTTAGGCTGTTTCAAAAGAACTAACATGTCCTGATCAAGGGAAGGAGAAGTACCACTGTATTCTGCTTAAGTCAGATCTCATCTGAAATAATGTATCCACTACAATTTAGGAAGGATATTGACAAGCTACAATGCATCCAGGTGAAAGTGGCCAAGTTAGTAAATGGATTAGGAACCAAATCTTATGAGGAATGATTGAGGAAACTGGCCTTGTTTATTCCAAGGGAGAGAATATTGAGAAGTGATTTGATAGTCATACTTAAATATCTGAAGGACAATCATGTGGAAGATGGAGTGAGTTTGTTTTCTGCTGTTCCAGCAGAAAAGAAGATTCCAATTAAACATTACGAAGAGCTTCCAGATAGTAAGAGCTGTTTAACAGTGAAAAAAATAATAATTCAGAAGTTTGTGGACTCTATTTCATCAGAGATACTTAAATAGATGTTAATGGCCATCTCTCTCTGGAAACCTTTAGTAGTGGATTCCTGCACTGTAAAGGGATTGGACTAAATGGCCCTGGGGTCTGATTAAGACAGTTTGTCCTACGTGAAGTGGGACATTTACTCACTTCACACTAAGCAAGAATTTTTAGTATTTTAAAAGAATGCTTAATAATAATAATAATAATAATAATAATAATAATACGGTTTATTTATATACCGCCCCTCTGGCGAGCCAATCGAGGCGGTGAACAACAATATATTACAACAAATTAAACAACAATATATTACAACAAATTTACCAAATTAAACAATATCAACAACAATATATTACAATAAATTTAACAAATTAAGCAATATACAACAATCACAATCACAACAACAGAACAAATAGCATTAATACAAAACCCATTTTAAGTTAAGCCAAATCCTTCCCTCCTCCCCGAACATCAAAATAAATTACAATGAAGTCCCATCTCTCCATCTTTCTAATTATGAAACAGAACAATATGAAACATTTTATGTAGAAAGATAACAAAGTTAAAAACACAATAGGCAATATATGTTACTTCTAATTCTTGATCTCTGTTAGGGCAAATTGTACCTATGCTTGTTTGTTGTATATAGGTAGTTCTAGAATTGTAGCCAGAAAACAAGTTGATTTGTAGTTTTGTACGATATTCAGCCTTCTCTCTCTGAGAGCTCTGGTGCCACAACAAATCCCAAGTTTCCATGACAGTTAAAGTAGTGTCAAGAAATATACTTGCTATTACTGCATTAATTCTGCTGTGTGGCAGCAGACACATTCAGAACTGGTTTGTCATTGCCTTTCTCTGAAGCTAAAAGAGTGTGACTCACCCAAGGTCATCCAGGGGTGCTCCATGACTGAGTATGTCTTCAAACTGTGATTATCCAAAATCCAGGTCTAACACTCAAACCATTTCACCACCATGATTAAGATTAGTCCTAGTAAAATAAATGAGAGTTAGGACCTTTGCAGACAGTGCCAAGTGCCATCTTGGAGGCAAGGAAGGGGAGGGGCAGCCTCACACCGGGCGCCCCAACCCCTTCCCAAGGATGTCATTGGAGCGCCCGTCATTCTACACGGTGGGCACTCTGATGACATCCTTCCGGCTCAGCGTCCAGATACGCTGAGCCGGAAGAGACACCGAAGTGGCACGCACCACCTCTTCTGGTACCCTTTCTGTGCCTTGTGGAAGGAGCACTATTTTAGCACTCCTTCCATGGCTGGAAAAGGAGTGGATTGGGGCCAAGGTGTGGGGCAGCCTCGGTCCCAATCTGTGGCTTCTCGGGGTGGCCTATGGCCACCGGTCTGCAAAGGCACTTATATTAGTCATTATGTTAAGTCATGAACTTGTCCTATTGAAATGAGCTGGTCTACAGTAGGCATGACTGTTTGAATCCAATCCTTTGAATCCAATGAATGAAATTGGCTTTCCCTTTCTTTAATAAATTTAATACATTAAAAAATCTTGACCCTCATAATCCTGAGTATCTATTCATAATAGTTCCATTGCTTTCTGCCGTTTGTCCTGAATGGATGGTATTATCTGGAGTGGAGTTTACAGTCTCCTTTTGCCATGTTCAGAGATGCTGGGAATAGCTGAAACTTTATTCTTATGCTCCAAGTTGTTCAGCATGGTGAGGGGCATGTGTTGGGTGAAGCATTGCTCTTTGGTCTCCTTGGCATTGCTCTCTATTATTGTTTAAACACATTGACAGTTCATTTGCAACAGAGAAAGATAAAAGAAGCACACTTTCATCTTTTCTGCTTTCTAGCCAATCATTATTATATTACTTTGCTAAGTAATCAGTCATTATTAATAAACAGCTTGTTTTGGTTCTCTGTTATGAGGAAGAAGTCCGTAAGAATAATGCACCCTATAGTACCTACTTGACAGCCTTATGCAATTCTGGGATAAAAAGCACTATAGTCCATCATACTGTTAAAATCTTCTTGTTCATTCATTGTTATACTACAAATGCTCATCCTGGTGTGCTCGTGTGTGTTTGTGTGTGTGTGTTCCTCTCCTTCCTCTGTTACATTGTATCGGGGAGACCTGAGGCTAGGAAATCACTCAAAATGACAGGGTACACTTGATGCTTTGTTCACTTAAAATGAGTTCTGTCAGGATCTTCAAAGAATGGCAGAGGAAGTGTCAGGATTTTTCCCAGATGAAGCTAATATTAAATAAAATTACTGTCAACTGGTATGTATGTTTTTTTCCCTTAGGAGATGGGCAGTAGTTATGCTTGGATAATGCACTCTTATTTATATTGATGTCAAAGTATGATGGATGGAGAGAATAAAGTGATAATACATAATATATATTTTTCTTTTTCAGCAGGTAGTTTGTTGAGCTGACAATATAAAGAACACTATTGCTCTTAGGGCATAAAGAAAGGCACCAGTAAAAAAAACCCACCTGTTTAGAACTTCTTAAAGACCATTGTAGCAGAGGTACATTAAATTCCATCAGATAGTTAAGATGAAAATAGCTGTGGATGAAAAACAGAAATAACTGGAGTGAAATAGATATGAAAGAATTAATTTGTGGGATGTTCTGCTTGTATATTTAATTTTCAATGGATTACTATAGCAGAATGAGAAAAGTATGAGTCTTGCAATGACACATATGCGTCCATGTAACGTAAGTGGGGTCAGTGACAGGATTACATTATTTTACAAAATCAGAACCTGTTTCTGCTGGGCCTCAAAGGATATATGTTTCCTTTTAGTGTTTCACTGAAGATGCATAGGGTTGAATCAAGACATGTGCACAGGGCAAATGCTCTGGCAGTGATACTGTCTCATTAACTGTTCTGCAAGAACTAGAAGATATTATATAGCAGGGTCTGAGGTTTTGGATATGAATTTTCCAGTGCTTTGTGACAAAATATCTCTTAAGATGAGCTAGACTCTGTACAGGGAATTGTGCAGTGTCTTGTGCAAAAGAAAACATACCTGTGGAAACTGGTTCTCTTTGCTCATGCTGGGATGTGCAGAAAAAGCTTTTGGGAATGCTGAAGTGGCTTTCCATTCATTAAAGTATGCATATAGATCAGGGATGGGAATCATGTAGTCCTCCAGATCTTGTTAGGCTCCAACATCTAGCATTCATCACCCTTGGCTATGTGGGTTAGGGTTGCTGGGTTTTGCAGTCCACCAATATTGCAGGACTCCAATATCTAATCTTGGCTTGAGTATACCCATGTGTCTTCTATCTTGTTCTTACAATATGTTATTGACACAGAGAAGTGCATGTACAGAAGGATGGAGAACCTGTGAATCTAATGGGGTTGATGGGAGCTGGAGTACAACAGGGCCACAGATTCCTCACTTCTTGATCCAGATTGCTACTGCTCTCGTAAAAACCCCCAACAATTTCAACTCACTATTTATTCAATAGAAAAACGCTCAAGGAATAGAAGGTTTGGCACTCCTATCCCAGCACTGACCTGAGGGTGTCAAGCTAGTCCTGTGCTCAGAGTGGGTACCAGATTATTTTCCTAATTTCCTCACATTCTCTTTTGTTCTGAACATAGCAAAGTGGCACTGGGATACCATGGCAGATAAAGTGATTTTGAAGTTGAATAGTATCATAGGGCCAAATCCAAAAGATATGTCATGTAACTTTCCAGGCTGAGTCCAGGAAAGAATGAACTGTAGGATTTTGACTGCATGTGCACATGAAGGAAACCTACCTACAGCAGTTTTTGCTTGCCTCATTTTCCCATTGACATCAGTTTTTTAACATGCTTCTGGAAGTTTCTCATAGAAGTAATCAGTCACTGTAACAATAGCACCAAACCAGGAGATGCACTAGGAAGCATGCAGATTTGAGGCAAGTTTCATCAGTTCCTGCTCAGCAATAATGGCTGAGAAATTCTAAGGGAAGTAAATGAAGTTTCAGTAAGACTGAAATTTCTAGGAAGGCTTTCTGTGTCTTTATATTTGATGACAGAGGCTTAAAATCACTGTTGCTGTTTTTTCTCAACTGCTTTTTGATTCTGACAATTACATGGAGCCACTTGTGGCTTAAAAAAAAAGGATCAGTTTGTATTTTGTGCTGATGAATTCATTTTTCTTTTAACTTTCTTACTTCACCTTTTGTATTTCACCTGTTGTACTCTCTGTATCTTGTTCTCCTTTGCTTTTTCATTAGAGCTGAACTGACACTACTTACTTAGTTCTGTATTTCCTTTCATGAGCATAAGTGGTTTTGACACTTATTATGAACATAGTCAATTTGTCCCAGTACTGCCTGGCACCTTTTTCCCTACCTGGCTGCTGTTTTTCAGTTATCAGCATTATTTTATTTATTTCTCATTCTCATAGTACCTAATTTGTTTTCACATTTGCTTAATCTGACAGTGGTGGTTGCATTATGTTTGTGGTTGGTATCTGATGGGACATCACAAATGCTTGTGAATCAATAATATTATCAGAGTCAATTGGAATCAATGGCAGAAAGGGCAAATAAGACTAAAGATACTGGGGGCAAGTCAAATTTAAGTCAAATCATGAAAAGGGGAACAAAAAGAAAAAAAAATCAAGGAAATGTTTTATTCCTTCCTCCTTTTCATTAAAACAGTGATATATATGAACATCATCAGTTCAGGCCTTCCAATACTTGCAGATATGGAACCAAAACAATACCGTCATAATCATTTTAATTTGCCAGATGTCTTGGGGAAAAGACAGGATACAAATTAAAATAACAGCAACTGCTACTAAAGTCGGTCCTCCATATTGGTAGGCTAGACATCTGAGGATTGGAGCTGTCCCACCTTATTATTATCACTGGTTGCACTTGCACGTAGTTGTGCCAGTGCAGTCACATGCATGTCACTTGTCCATTGGCAATAATGGGACAATGTCTCATGCTTTTTAGTATCTAAAAATGGAACCTCCCCCCAATATGGAGGGTCAACTGTACTACTGCTCCTCAGCAGCTAAAATATTGAGCCTTTGAAAAGGTTATATCTGCAGTACATAATTAGAACAATTAGGGACCACTGTAAGTGGCATGGCTTCATCCTACCAAATGCTAGGATTTGTAATTTGGTGAGGTCTTCAAAATTCTCTGCTAGAGAGCTCTGGTACTGTTGTTCAGAAGAATGGACTAGAGTTCCCTAGCAAAGAGTTTTAAGTCCTTCATGAAACTACACATTCAACAATTCCATAAGATGAAACCATGACATACAGTGGTGTCACATTACTATAACAGGCAGTGTAGTTATACTCTTGTGAAGCAAGTGAGAGGAGGGATAAAATAAAGTGGCTGGAAAAGAAGAATGGCAGAGGTGTAGCAATAGGTCCTTCTAGGGGAATTTTAATTAGCTCAATTAATTATTGGACTGCTCTACAAAACAGTCCACTGAGACCATTTCCTACCTCTATACCAAGAGTCAGGAAATAGGAATCCACAGAGGCAGAATACTCTCAATGAATTGTACTTTTATTTAGGGGAAAATCACACAACACAGGAAGTACTCACTCATATACACGCACAAGAGCTAAGGAATATGGGAGTTAGTGTTGGAAAAGGTAGAGGCTCAACTAATGGTGATACTCACTCTAGATGTGGTTGCACTGGATGGTTCAAATGGAATGCACTGGTGTTGGACTTGCCATGGGAAATGCAACTTGGAACTAGTCAGAATTCACAGCAACAAAGTGTTCCCATGCATTCTATCTAGCCCACTGAACAAAGAAATTAGGGGTGCTTAAATAGCTTGAGGCAAAGATACATCACAGGCCAAAACTACATTGGAAAGGATCACTCGAGATGGGGCTTCAAATGTGGGAATTAAGTTGTACATTAGCCCTTTCTGGCTTAAGAGCAAAAACATCCTGCTCATAAATTATCCTAGCCTCCCTATCTCAGAGGTGTGAATGTTCCTTTGGTTGCAGCTCCCAAACTTATCTGATTTTCTTCTCACCTTTTTGCTCATGGCTACCCTGCCTACATGACCAGATAGGATAAGCCCCATGGCTACTAGCAGTCAGAATACATTCAGGGCCATAGATGGGACACACACACTCACACACCAAAATTAGGAAGATGTCCATCAGTCATAACAGAGAAGGAAGTTTTGCTGTTGTTAATCACCCTTGAGTCAATGTTGACCCATGGCAACCCTGTGGATGAGACCTCTCCAAGACCTCCTGTCCTCTACTGCTCTGCTTAGTTCCTGTAGATTCATACCCATGACCTCCTTAATAGAGTCTATCCATCTAGCATGCAGCCTTCTTCTTCTCTTTTTACTTCTCTCTACCTTTCCTAGCATTATTGTTTTTTTCTGTTGAGTCATGCCATCTCATGATGTGTTTGAAGTACAACAGGCTCAGGTTTGTCATCTTGAGTTCTAGGGAGATTTTTGGCTTGATCTACTCTAGGACCCATTCATTTGTCTTTTTGGTTGCCCATGGAATCCTCAGCACCACATCTCAAATAAATTGATTTTCTTCCTATCTTCTTTCTTAACTGTCCAGCACTCACAACCATACATGGTAATAGGGAATACAATGGCTTACATGATTCTAACTTTTGTGCTCAGTTGTATATCCTTGCATTTTTAGGTCTTTTTAGGTCTTAAAATAATGTTATTTTAATTTTAAAAAGAGTTAACTTGGAGGAAAGGTATCTGGCATACAGTTTTCCCATTATGGACAGCAGGTTTGTTGGTCTATAGTTCCCAGGAACATTTGCTTGGCCTTTTTTATAAACAGGAACTATAGTTGCTTGGTTCCTGCCATCAGGAATTAGACCAGAAATATTGATTTGTGAGAATAAGGCCATTAGTGGAGGTGCCCACCAATGGGAGTTGTTTTTAATTAATTCAACAGAAATGTTGTCATTTCCAGGGGGCTTGCCATTTTAAAGTTGGGAAATAAGGTCAATAACAATTTCAATAGTCACTGGATCCCAGGGTAGAGCCCTTTTGTAACTGGAGCTCTATGGATCTGTTGGGATGCTAAGTGTAAAGTTTCCTGCATCAAAAATTTCCCTGAAATGGATTTCCCATACCTCTGTAGCAATATCACAACTGGGAGTGTGTGTACGTGAACATAATGTACCATAAACCAGCTTCCAGAATTGTTTGGTGTTATTATCGAGGGATGCATTAAACAACAGAGACCAAGAATTGAAATTTTGATGTCTTTTTTTTTTAACTATTGGGATCTTGTACTCATTTTTATGATGTAATAAGTTTTCGAAGCCGTATTTGCATTTCATTCCCTGAATTTAAGAAGGGATAATCTGAGAAATTTTTTCTTATGCTGGCAATCCTTGTCAAACCAGGATTTTTTTAAAAAAAATATTTAAAATATTTAAATCACAATATTGTATGAAAATAAGAGAACTGCACACAGTGTAGTAATCACTATACAATAAATAGTATCCGGCGTCGAGTTTTATATAACTACTATATACAAAATTCTACTTCAAATGTGGATTGAGAACTTATTTAAGGATAAAGAACTCAAATTTCTCTTTCTATATAGCGCAGAAAAGGAGATAGCTGAATCTATCTATCTATCTATCTATACATAAATTTATATTACATCCATCCATCCATCCTTGTATCACTTCCCTGTCATTGTTTATGCTCTAACCACATTGTTTTTGCATTTGCTCCCATTTCCTTTCATACTGTTGTGATGACTTTTGTTAGCAGAAGTCCTCCATTTTTATCATATATTTTAGCCACATGGAGTTCCCTATGACCCCAGCCTGACCCTAGGGAGATGGCAGCCATAATCCCCTAGATGTGAAGTCATGTAGGCAAGCTAAGACCACTAAGGACTTCCTGGACAGGCAGGTTTTGGGAGTTGCCTTTGGGAATATCCCATTATGTTGGAAAACATACCTAATAATGTTTGTTTGTCTCAGTCTCACACCTGATGAGACAGTGATTAGATCTGATGACACCTCCTTTCTCTAGCACCTTTGCTTTGATTGCTTTGATACCAAATGCATTGTTTAGACTATGCCCAGACTTAAATAAATAATGAAAAGCCCATCACGTCTTTGTCTAGCTATTGTCCAGCCCATGGCTGGAAGGCAGAAATCGCCCTTAAAAACCCCTGGATTCTAGCAGACATCGGACTACCTTGAAAGTGCATGCTGAAACTCTGTCGGTTTGTGCTCTGAGATAGTTCCCATGACCCCCCTCTTGCCGGTCGTGCCCCTTCCACGGAGCCCATCTTCATTCGCCGCCAAAGCCTAGAGGAGTCGCTCGGGTGTAAGTATATCCCCTGCCCTGGTCTTTCTCTCTTTGCCTTCCCCGCTCTCGCTCTGCCCCCGCTCATTCTTCTAGCGTGTGCATGTGTGTGCTTCATTTGGATGCTTGCTTATTGTTGCCAAAATAAATATTTTAGACTTTAATTGGAGCTTGGTCAGTCTCAGTGTCTTTCTTAGCCAATAACTTTTACATCTCCCATAGACAATTGGTTAAGGTCCTAGAAGCGAAGTTGGGTGCTAATTATAATTTCCCCCAAATTTAGGTCTTGGCTTCCCAACACTTTCCTGCAATATACATAGATAATAATCTGTCCATGATCGCTAATTCATTTAATTTAGCTTCCCATTCCTGTAAGGTAGGTATTTTCTCAGATTTCCAATATCTTGCATATACTACCCATGCCACCGTTATAATATATAATATCAGATTTTTTTTTCCATCTTGGCTTAATTTACCTTCCACTACATCTAACATAATTAACAAAAACAGTTCTGGTTTTAATGAGATACTTTTCTATAATATTTTGCATATATTTCTATGTATATTTTCCCAGTATTTTTTAACCGTCCTGCAATGCCACCACATATGATACATAGTACCTAATTTATCTTTACATTTCCAACAGGTATTATTGTTTTGTTTCTGCATTTTTGCTAATCTAGTGGGAGTTATATATCATCTATAAAAGATTTGATGGAAGTTTTCCTTTAAAGCATTACATTTAATAAATTTCATGTTCAATCAATCAATCAATTTATTCGGTCTTAGACCAGTATAAAAAACAAGATCGCACAAAAAGCGTATCAGTGTGACAATAGCAAATTAAAATATAAACTAATAATAAATGATAAACTATATATGTACAATATACTGCCAAGTCTTACTACATAGTAGTTAAATATCCATTTGTCAATTGAGGGCACAGTTTACAAATAATATAACAGAATTTAGCCACCTTGTGGGATACAGTAGAATCATTGTTATCTAACAGGAGGTGTACATAGAAAGAATCAGTTTTATCTGGAAATTTACTCAATAGTGGACTAATCAGTTGGTAACGGATGTCCCTATAGAATTGGCAATAAAGTAGAACATGTTCATTGGTTTCAACAGCGCCTGAACCACATGGGCAAAAACGAAATTCAAAAGGTATTTTTTTGAATCTACCTTCCAACATGGCCGTGGGTAACACATTGAAACGTGCCAAGGTTAAAGCCCTTCTAAACTTCGGGAGAGTAACATGAAATAGATATGGAGCTGGGAAGGGGACCGAGACCTGTGAGCTAAACAAGACATATTTTGAGAGGGAAGCAGAATCCATGTGTCTTTCTGCTTCTATAATTTTTTGTTTGATAATGGATTTAGCTCTATCAACATCAAGCTTTAGAAATTCATTTTTATTGAGGCCTAGCTCATTTAGTTTCTTATGAATAGAAGTTTCCCATGAGGATTTAAAGGAATCCAGAAAAATTAAATTTGTGAGCCCTCCAGGGATTTTATGCAGTTTTTGCCAGTAGGTGAGTATACTAATCCACGAACTAGATTCTGTTTTAATAGACCCAGCCTCCCTTCTAAGAAGAGCGTTCGGAACACAATGAGCGACCTGTAGAATTCTCCTAATAAACTTAGTTTGAACACGTTTGAATACATTGATGGTACTGTATGGACCCAATTGGGCTCCGTAAAGATGTTGAGGGCGAACCTTGGCATTAAACAGTTTAATTGCGGCCGGAATGAACTGAGCACCTTTAGTGAAAAAAAAAATCTTAAAATAGCCGTTATGGTTCTTTGGGCATTACTGATGACAAGTTCTGAATGGGCAGTTCTCCTGCCAGAGTAATGAAAAGCAATTCCTAAATATTTGAAAGTCTTAACCTGCTCTATATGTTGCCTATCAAGTGTCCATTGTATCAGTTTGGGGCGATGAGCAAAAGTAAGGATCTTGGTCTTAGAGGAGTTAACTATCAATTTCTCCTCTTTACAGAACAAAGCAAGAGAATTTAGAGATCTTTTTAGTCTAATGGGAGATAACAAAAGAATGACAACATCATCCGCATAGAGCAATGAGTTGATATGCCTGTTAGCCAGCTTTGGAGGATGAAAAGAAAGATTATTCAGAGCAGAAACTAAGGAATTAATATAAAAATTAAATAAAGTGGGGGCCAGGACACATCCTTGTCTTACACCCGTCTTAACAGGAACTGCCTTAGAGACATGTCCTTGGGGACTGCATCTAACCTTGATATTGGAATTCTCATGGATCTTAATGAGAAGCAGAAGGAGTCGTTTATCTATATTAGTACATAATAGTTTCTCCCACAATCTAGATCAATTAACTGAATCAAAAGCGGACTTAAAATTTATAAATGCCGCATATAGAGGTTGACCATAATGGAGATATTTTTCAACAAGATAATGTAATATCATTGCATGGTCAATGATGGATCGTCCAGGCCAAAAATTTCATGTTATTTTTCCATGCATTCTCCCAATTTTGAAGAGGTATTGGGTTTCCGATATTCTGCATCCACTTGATCATATTGTGTTTCACCATTTCTTCCCCTAGTTCTATATCTAATAGCAACTTATGTTTTTCTTATCCAATGTTGTTTGCCTCCCTTTAAGATTTCATCAAAAGTATTCAGTTTCTTTTCTATGCCTGGGTCTTCCATGTCTTTTTTATAGTCCTCTTTTATCTGTAAATATTTTAACCAATTAATTTCCAACCCCTCTTTTCATAGTTCTTCTCTCGATTTAATATTTAAGCCCTCCTTTAATTTTATCAATATCTTTTCATATGTAATCCAGGTATCTTTCAGGGGGCCTTCTTTCTTATGGCGTGCCTCTTATGTGGATGCCCATATTAGTATTTTTGGATAAAAATGCCTTTTATATTTCTTCCAAACAATATATAATGCCTTTCTTATACAATGGGTGTTAAAGTCTTTATCTAATTTAGAGTTTTCATAGCATAGTAAAGTGTGCCATCCTGTTTTCATTCTGGTTCCTTCTAATTCTAAAAGTTTAACATTTTTAAGAGATATCTACTCCTTTATCCAAAGTAATACACAAGCATTATAATATATTTCCAAATTTGGAAGTCCCATTCCACCTTTCTCTTTCCAATCCTGCATTGCTGAAGCTTTAATTCTGGGTTTCCTCCCTTGCCAAATAAATTAACAGTATCTTGTTGCCAGCTCTTAAATTGATGTTTCGTTGTCAATATAGGAACCATTTGAAAAAGGAAGAGCATTCTTGGTAGTACATTCATCTGTACCGTGGCTATCCTACCCATCAGTGATAAGTGTTGTTTGTTCCAGGTCATTAAATCTCTCTTAATAATAATAATAATAATAATAATAATAATAAATAATTTTTATTTCTATCCCGCCCCTCTGCCAAGCAATCGGGGTGGCGTACAACCTTCAAACATCAAAACAAATAAAATCAATTCAAATCCCATCCCTTATTCCCACCCCCAAAAAACAAATCAAACAAAACAAATTAAAAGACAATGAAAATTAGCTTAATTCACAATGAACATCTATACAATAGACAAAGGCATTCTAAATATACAAAAAAAAAAAAAATAGAGATAGCCTCCCGCTGAGCATCAGGGCCACACCCCCAAGAGTCTTAAAGGGCTAAGGCTGGGGCTCTGCTGCTACATCCTCTGATCCCGTCCCTGCCTCCACTCCCATGAGGCCAGGTGTTCCGAGGGAGGAGGGGGAGGGGGAGGAGGCTCACCGCCCAGCTCCCGAGTCTCTTCCCAGGTCTCTGCAGTAGCCAGCGGTCTGGGCTTGCAGAGACTTTGAAGGCTCCCATGAGGCCAGGTGTTCCGAGGGAGGAGGGGGTGGGGGAGGAGGCTCACCGCCCAGCTCCCGAGTCTCTTCCCAGGTCTCTGCAGTAGCTGGTGGTCTGGGCTTGGAGAGACTTTGAAGGCTCCCATGAGGCCAGGTGTTCCAAGGGAGGAGGGGGTGGGGGAGGAGGCTCACCGCCCAGCTCCCGAGTCTCTTCCCAGGTCTCTGCAGTAGCCGGTGGTCTGGGCTTGCAGAGACTTTGAAGGCTCCCATGAGGCCAGGTGTTCCAAGGGAGGAGGGGGCAGGGGAGGAGGCTCACCGCCCAGCTCCCGAGTCTCTTCCCAGGTCTCTGCAATATTATTCCATATGCTCACATAGTTATTTTTATATAGGTCAGTATTCTTTTTCAAGACTATGGCTAAAGAATAGAAAGCTGTAGGATAAATAAAGGTACTTGTCAAGGATGTCCACTCTCCCCTTTACTCTTCATCATGACTATGGAAATATTAAATAAGAGAATAAGAAATGACAAAGTGATACAGGCTCTGAAAATAAATAAATACAGTTATAGATTGCATGCTTTTGCTGATGGTATTGTAATATTCTTGGGGAAACAAATTAAGAGTATAACACGGCTGGAAGAAATCTTCAAACAGTTTAGTTCACTAGCAGGCTTTAAGATAAATAAATCCAAGAGTGGGATATTCATCAAAAATCTCTCCAAAGAAGAAGAAGAAGGAGAATTTAAAAAGAAAACAGAATACCAGATAATCAATAAAGTAAAATATTTAGAAATAATAATGTCAAACCAGGAATTTGATGAGATAGCAAAAGCCTTCCTAGGGTTTTTCTAGGGTTTGGTTTATAAGTTAAATCAGCTTGTAGGGTCTGAATCATCTCATTGTAGGCTTTGATTGAATTGGCCGGTGAATTTTCAGTCAAGATTTTGGATCTAAGTGTAAGCAATAAGGAAGATGATATTTGAATATATTTGAATAGAAAACAGCAAAGTTACAGATAGCTGAAGACAGGGTGGTTATCCATTAAATCCATAGAAAAATAAACACAAACAAATCAAATGAAACTGCAAAGAATATAAAGATGGAAGTAAAAATAAAATGAGAACCTATCAATTTTATATATTCCTATTCTCCTCTTTTCCAGCTTCTCTTTGTAACCAGTTATGGTGCACAGAGCCTTCTTATGATCTGTGAAGAGGGCTTTTTATGTGATAGCCCCCTGAATGCAAAAGATCCTTTCCAAGGGTCCTTCACTGGTGCTGACTTGTAGGTAATGGGTCAAGACACTTTTATTTCCCCACACTTTAAAAAACTGATTTTATTGTTTCTGTCTGCTTCCTATTTCTGCATTCTTCTTACCTTTTGGTTTTATTATAGGCAGGAAGATGTGAATATTGTGGGTTTAAAAAAATTAAATTGTTACTCTGGACTGTTTTAATAGGAAGAGTTCTAAGGTATCCAATTTCCCAAAGTTAGTAGAGCTTACAAAAATTATTAATAGGCTAATGTTTAAGTAATGCTATTGAATACTCAAGGAGTTTCAGTTAATTATTACAGCAACCATGTAAAGTGGGCCCAGTACTAATATACCTTATTGAGTGATAATGGAAGTTATGATAAAAAAAAAATGCATCCAAGGTCTTTTTTTCAGCTATGTATGAATAAGTAAATTATTTAAGAGACTGTATACTGTGGACATTCCAAAAGTGCATTCTGAAGACAAACTAGTGCATGCTTCATTATAGGAGATACTGAAAGGATTTTTTGGTGTGTGTGTGTGTGTGTGATTGAGAAGTAGTTCCACATAATACTCCACACTAGAAAATTTCAAAGACAGCATTCTTCACTTGGTTAGGTTCAGCAGATTTTATTGGGCTGTATCTAATCCTCATTTTTTTCCAATCCAATTTTTCAGTGCTTTTACGCTTCTCAGAAGCAACAAAGCTGTATTTTGCAGAATAATTATGAGGTAAATGGCTCAGATACATTAGCAAGTAAATTAATATATATCGTCATATAAATACACATGCACACACACATATATTAATGAAGAGTGTGTATGTAGGTTAATATATAGATAATAATGGTTGGATATACAGCTGTATGGTAAAATCTCCCTAATTCATCTTCCAAGTGCAGGATGAATTGGATATATTGCATTCTTAGGATTGCTGCATTTGCTTTACAGCATAGATATTGTCCTAGTTCATGCTTTCTTTCTCTGTGTAATGTTGCCTGTGCAATCCCTAATGCCAGACTGGAAAAACAGAGATTACATTTATTCTTTCATTTATATAGTCAGTGACCATAGCAAATCTGCATTAACCCAGAAAATTAGGATCCTTTTAAGTCTACATATATTGGATTCCAAGCCTGAAGACCATTGATATGTTCAATAATAAAGGAATACTTAGCATTTGTAAACTGTGTTCAAAGTAGATGCCCTGAGAAATCACCATCAGGGTTTGGGAAAATGTGGCTTTCCAAATGTTCTTTGACTACTGTTGCCATGAGCCCTACCTAGCATGGTCAATAGTGAAGCATGATGGAAGTTTCAATCCCACAACATTTGGAGGGCTACAGGTCCCTGTGTCCCACCACCTCAGTAACTCCTACAGCAGATAGTCTATTATTATTATTATTATTATTATTATTATTATTATTATTATTATTATTATCCTGGAGTGGGTGGAGTTTGACATGAGCCCCCACTGAGTTCATATCTGAACTTAAATCTGAATTAGTTTTATTTTATACATGAAAAGGGAGGACTCAAGGAAAAAAACATTTTTTTATCATCTCATATTGGGAAATACTGTCTTGAATTCAATTTTATTATTTTTTAAATGTTTGATTTTAAGCAGTTCCCCCCATTTTATTATATATTTGCAGCAATAAGCAAAAAGGAACTGTTAAGACTGACATGCGAGCAGCAAAGTTTCTGCATAACAGATCATTCCACAATTCACTTTCCCATGTCACAGCAGATACAAAATAGAAACAAAATATTGTTCCTTTGAAAACTAGGAGAACAAAAAGGTGAGAGGCAGAAAATACAGCTGATCTTGTTGGAGAAAAAATTGCAGCTAATGTTTGTGCCACAAAGGAAAGGTTACATCTTGCCAGAAATTATGTACACAAGAAACAAATATAGGACCTTGAAACTATGAGCAGGAAAATACCTCATTGAAATCCATGATGTTTCTAGGTTTCTGAGGTAAGCATTTTCTTTTCTACAGATTTAGAAGCAGTAGATGAAATTATGAAAAAGAATATATGACATAATAAACATAATTATTTATGTTAAGAATTAATTTTAATACAGAATTAATTTTCTTTGGTGAACAATGTTCCTTATCTTAGGGCTAATTCTAGTAAATATTTTTAGTAGATGTTGCCTCATCTATGACCTACCAGCTTCCAGGTTTTCTGAATGGAATATGCTAAAACAGCAGGATAAAATAGGAAGTAATTTTTGATTACAAGTATCCATTGAAGACACTGGAAACACAGCACCATTGTTGGAGAGAAATACTCTAATGGAGCCCATTATCTACGAAGGGCTTAACTAGTGTGACATTAAATGTATCACTTGCAGCTATGTTGGGGTTTCTTTTTTGAAAGAAAAAAATCTATGTAAATATATTCTTGAATCATGGTCACTAATTGCTTACTATACTAGCCAGTTTTTCAACTTGTCTGCAAATATTCTTCCATGGAAGTCATTACAATGTAAGAATTAGATTAGTGACAGGCCATTTAACTCTTTACTGTTCTCATATAATAGCCAACCTGATGCCCGTGGGAGTTCAACAAGCAAAATGTAGTAGCACCCTCCCTAGGAACCAGGCTACACCATCTCTAATACTAGTGGTAATATATAGCCATCATGACCTGTAGAAACTGAAAGCCATATTCTCCATGAATTTGTCTAATCCGCCTTTAAAGCAGCTCTGATTGGTGGCATCACTATAGCCCTTTGATAATTTTGGTTGCCCTTTTCTGCACTTGTCTCTGAAAACTGATATGAATTTTGAGTGTCAGTTCATTTATTCAGAAGAAAAGATGTCTTATTTGGACAATGACTTGTAAATTCAGTGATTTTCATTGATAAACTACATTGCAGTGACATTTATTTTAAAAACCACAAAGATTCACACTAGAGAGGTGGTAATAAGCTACACAACAAAATAAAGCCTGTCCTGTTGGTTGGTCTCATTAGCCTGACAGATGGTAGAAAGTTTTTCTTTCCATTTTATGAAAAGAGGTTTATAGTTCACAAATATTTTGTTCTGTGTAAAGGATAAGTCAATAAATACCAAAAATCTATGCATATAAATATTGGAAACCAAAACCAGCCAGCATGCTGGGGAATGACATCTTGCAGATAAATGACACACTACACCTCTAATTACAGATATTAGGGAGGTTTACTTTGAAAAACAGCCGTGCTTGAAGTATCTCCTATGCTTAGGTGACTGCAGAAACTTCTTTTTTGAAAACAGTATTAGGCTCTTTGTTTTTCAATTAAATTATTGTTTTTAAATCTGTGAGAGCTTCCACAAAGCAACTTTACCAAGCTGTAGGTAAAAGGCATTCTGAATCATTGACACATATGATTGACCTCAGTGAAATGAACCTCTAGGATGTCTATCAATTGCCTTAATATTTTTTTCCTGATAGCATTCTCAATTGCAGCTTGATTGCGAGGATCTGACTCTGATTGTCGGTGGGTTTGGCTAGGACTGCTCATACAATGACTATGAACTCTTAATTATTCCAGTCAGCAGGTTAATCAACTAAAGCTTTAACTAGTAATCAGAATGTATTTTAATCAATTGGGTTATTAGTTAAGAATGTACTTTTTAATTTGAGCAGCTAATTTAGTTTTGATTTGTTTCACTAATAGGAGGGAAAAGAGCAAACATTACCAATGGCCTTTTGTCAGGGCTGACCCAACTTTAGAATGACCTGTCCACACTACACCTAATTTTGCATGTCATGAAAGGGTAGCAAACTGTTGGTTTATTTTTAAAAAACAAAACAAAACAAAACTGCTATATTTTCACTGCCAAGACGAGAGAAGGCTCTTGTGTAATTTTCTGTCTTAGGTGTCCATATACTTTTCAGGCTGGGATTGAGGTGTGAATGTGATTTTCAGCATCTCTGCCAGACCTTGAGATAATCTTTGCAAATCAGGAGGTGTAGCTGGACAGTTCATGGTGAAGGAAGGTGATAAGGAGATGACTATACACAGAAGCAGAACAGAGTTCGAGGATGGAAGTACACACTCTTTTCCTCCTTAGTAGCTCACAGCAACACAGAGCTAAACTAGAACTCTCACAACACACACAAATACCAACTGCAGCTGCACTCTCCACAACTATAACCCACACTTGTTTACATTAGTCTCAGTCAATCTTAACTGATGCAAACTTCCAGTACATTACATCATTCATGCTGAGTCATACATCTACAGGTGCAGTGTTCAATACAAAAGTAAGTGTCTGGCCACCTCAAGGACATTTATCACCAGATGTCCTGGCCTTCTGACACAAACCACACACACATCATGACTATGTAGTTCTGCAAATCTAATTTCCAGCCATAATATGGTGATAATATTTTATATGGCCTTGAGTGTTGTGTATCTTGACATGGTCATGGTTGTAGAGAGGTACCATTTGCTGCTCCACCCAGGACTTTGGAATCACTATGCCAAGCTTTTGACTCTGGATCCAGCTCATCTGTTTTTCTACTCTCTTGACCCTGGCAGAAATGGGAAATGTATATTAATCAGTAATTACAAATTTACTGTAGTAAAATGTTATTTCATCATCAACAGCACATCAGGCCTTGTCAGTTGATAGAACATAAAATATATTTATTTGATTAAACATAAAATATAGGTACTGTATACAATAGTATATTTACTATATATTGTTATAGTGTGTGTGTGTGTGTGTTTAATTTTGAAGTCAGATTCAGAACTGGAACATTTGTATGCACTCTGACACCAGCTCACCCAAAATTGTTTCCTATTCCACATTCCTGGCTATAACCCAGGTAGCAAAATATTTTGAGCTGACTTTGCCTTTTCTTCTACCATACCAAACTGAAAGGTAGTTTTCTCTAACATGTACATTTTTCAAGCAGAAGCTCATTCCATCTCATTTCCACGTTGGTGCATTTCTTATAGAAATACAGCCAGCCCTCCGTTTTTGTGGGGATCCATTCTGGACTCCCCTCCCCCCAAAAATAATGGAGACTCACTGATATTCAAGCCCCATAGGAGGTTGCCCCTCTGTGAATATTTAAGTCCACAGATCTCAAGTTCGTGAGAACAGAGGGGCAATACACAATTCATGTGTATTTTCATGTAGCATTTTTTCCTAGTATAGTTTTTTTTTTCTTTTGCTTGGACTTTCCCCTAATATTTGCCTTAGTGTAAACTGTTTCTTATAAATACAAATTTCCATATGTCATTTCACTTCATGTGTACATTTCTGGACTGAAGAACTGGACTGTATAATTCAGAGGAGTGTGAAAAGTGAAAGATAGTTAAATTCTAGTTTGTGTGTTAGTTTGGGAATTGCAAATTAGGTTTGCTCATTTTGCAGTGTAAACCAAAGAAATCTGACGCTCATATGTAATTAGCATTTCCTTCAGTATCCTTCAAAAGCATCTATATTGATGTTTTGTAATATGCACATTTATTTCATACTAGTAAATTAATTGGTCAGAAGGCAGATGATTACACACTTAAAGCACATTGTCAGCCTTCCTAGAATGTTGTAGCTGTTTTATTGTATTTATTATGCATACCCTGAGCTTCCATGGTTTCCTCTTTGAGGTGCTCAAATAAATAATAGCTGGGAAACCTGCCAGATTCTGATGCTATCTATTAAATATGGTGAGGCTTTTACTGTAAACTGTCTTATCATAATACATTTAGAAATCTCTATTGTGTGTGATAAATATAATCTAGTCAGGAGTTTCTTTAGCAGGAAATCCTGTTCACCCTGCTGGATAGCAGAGTTACACAAGAGAGTGGCATTTCATTACAACACTAGCTCCAATCTGGTCAGGTCCAAAACTATGGAGTGTTCTAGAAATCATCAGGCTATTCTGACAACCTGACAAGAATAGAGGGCAAATTTGAAAAGAAGATCAATATTTTGAAGCAGTCGTTGGCAAGAAGAAAGGGTGACTTGGGCGATGAATAGTGATGAATAGTTCTATTAGGATCAATTTCTGAATGATAAGAGCTATTTGGGAATAGGACCAATTGCCTTGAGAGCCAAGAAGTCTTCATTTTTACCAGTAATATTTGAGAAGAGGCAAAAAGATATAATTTGTCCAAGATGCCATAATTGCCACCTTGCATTGATCAGGACACTGGATTAGATTACTTCCAAGGTAACTTCTGTCTGGTTCTATATCCTGACTTTCCTTCTAGCAGGTCAAGGTGCTATATATAATCTTTCCACATTTTCTTCTCTTAACAAATCTGGCAGCCGTTCACTAATGAGGAGTTGTGACTGCATTATGATGACTTATTATGTAGCACACTTTAGCCTATGCTCATATCCAGTTCTTTCTAGTCAAAGTTTCATATTTTAGTTGTTAAACCAATAGGCTTCAACTCCCTGATGCTCTAGTCAGCATAGCCAATGGTGAAGGTCTCTGGAAGGTGTAGTTTAGCAACACCTTCTGGAATTTGCAGACTGGGAACCAGTGTGCAAAACCATGCTGACCTGGAGACCAAGGCGAGTATTCTGAATTGTGCTAATTTGAACAAGTGTTTAAAAACTCCCTGGAAAGTCATTTCTTCTTATTAGACCTTCTGATTAGACCTTTTTTAGAAACAAAATATAATTGTCCAAAATCAACAGCAATAACGACATTCCTTATTATATATATTTTTGGGGTAGAAAGCAGGGTAATTCCACAGACCACAGAGTACACATTTTCTTCTCACCACCCCAACTTTTATCTCACTTTAAAAGACCAGAATGGGGCCTTATTAACTCATGTGAAGTTAGTGTGGACTGTATACTTATTTCAGGGCAGTTGCACCCTGTGTACATTGTAATTATTGACCTCATTTGCTTGTCACAGCAGTCATTTCCAGAGCAACCATGCAGCAATATTCAAACTAGATGCTTATTACTTTAGGTAAAGAATAAAGAACTACAGCTCTTAAGAAGCCCAAGAACTCTCTCAGGAAACCAAGACTAGGCTATTTTCCTGAGTGCCTTTGGTAATAATAACACGAAGGAAGAAATATTGTCAAAGCCAAAGAAAAGCTTCATTTGCATACAGTGATTTGCAAACATTTCACAGAGCTCTTTAAAGCAGCAGTACTGGGCTTTTGAATTTATTTTTATTTTTATTTTATTTTATTAAGGAAGCTTTGTCTGGAGAGAAGAGCAAAATTTCTGAGCTCTCTCCTGCTCTCTCCAATGCACAGAGTTAGCCGGAGCTCTAACTTAGTAATAATTTCATTACTGTCTGTTCTGCTTGGTGCTTTGGCTAGTAAGCTGTTAGATGGTTTTCCTCTTTTGGATTCCTCTGCTGTTCTCTGCAAGATATTAGCACACAAACTGTTTAAATTATTTTCTTTAGAGGAGCTAGTCAAATATTTAATCAGCAGCAAAGATGTATATGTTGCAGCTGCATAAGGTTCAAATCCCCACTCATTCTCAGAGTGTAAAAAAAGACAGTTTTATTCCAGGAATTAGCACAATATTTCCATTAAGCAATATTTGTATGGTCTTCTTCAAGGGCTGAAAAAGGCCATGTAAGTATTTCTTGACTGAAAAAATGTCGAGTTAATTTCTGGAATAAAATATTCTTTTTTTTTTTTTTTTGCATCCTAAGATATAATCTCTCCTTCCGATCAGATTTTACTAGATATTTCCAGCCTTTATTGCTCCCTTGCCCCAATCTTCACTCAGCCATGAAGTTCACTAGGTGACCTTGGACCAGTCATGTTCTCTCAGCCCAATTTACATTAAGGTGGTTGTGACGATAAAAAGGGGGTACTGGGGAGGGGAAGTATGTTCATCAGAGAGGGATACCGTGGCCCGTTGCATGCTGTTGGATTGCAGTATCATTGGTTTTACCATTGGCTATGTCAGCTGGGGCTGATAGGAATTGTAATCTGACATTTGGAGAGTTTCAGGTTACCCAATACTGATGGACATGGTCCTGAGAAACTTTGAGGAAAGGTGATGTCAGCTGGGGCTGATAGGAATTGTAATCTGACATTTGGAGAGTTTCAGGTTACCCAATACTGATGGACATGGTCCTGAGAAACTTTGAGGAAAGGTGGAATATACATGTTATATTGGTAGTGAGCAGTACCTTAAATCTGGTCTCCTCTGAAAACTTTATTGACATGTACCTGTAAGGTGTAGACAGCATCTCTGTGTGGTTGGGTCCCACAACGGAGTGACAACTTCTGTAACTCATATTCCTTGCAAGGGGGTAGTGGTTAAAGGAGGGTAGGGCACCGATCTGGGACTTCTTTTCAGCAAGGGAGTGATTACATCATCTTCCAGAGGGTAAAGGTAATTGCAGACTTTGCTAGCTGTGACAGTGAACGAGGTGATAAAGAGACTTTCAAGACATCTTATTATTTATGACTAATTATCAATAAGGGAATTCCCAAAGAAAACCAGCATATGCTTTATAGACTATAGCAAAGCCTTTGACTGCATAGATCATGAAAGACTATGGAATGCCTTTAAGGACATGGGAGTGTCAACATATCTGATAGTCCTGATGAGGAATCTGTACTCAGGACAAGAAGCTACCATCAGAACAGAATATGGAGAAACAGAATGGTTCCCAATTGGCAAAGGGATCAGACAAGGCTGTATCTATTCACTCAATCTCTTCAACTTGTATGCAGAACATATTATAAGAAAAGCAAGCTTGGACACAGAAGAAGGGGAAGTGAAAATAGGAGGAAGGAATATCAACAATCTAAGATATGCAGATGACACCATAATACTAGCAGGACCTCATGGACCTGGAATACATACTAATGGATGTGAGAGTTGGACAGTTAAGAAAGATGATAGGAAGAAAATCAATGCATTTGAGATGTAGCGCTGGAGAAGAAAACTGAGAATCCAATGGACAGCCAAAAGGACAAACAAGTGGGTCCTAGAGCAGATCAAACCAGAAATCTCCCAGGAAGCCAAGATGACTAAACTGAGGCTGTCATACTTGAGACATCAAGAGAAGGGAGGACTCATTGGAAAAGGCAAGAATGCTGGGAAAGGTGGATGGAAGTAGGAAGAGAGGAAGGCCACATGCCAGATGGATGGGTATGGGGTTGCAGGAATTAAGCAGAGCAGCGGAGGACTGAGTGTCTTGGAGATATCTCATCCATAGGGTTGCCATGGATCAAGATTGACTCAAGGGCAGTTATTAACAACAACAAAAAGAGAGATAAGGTAACCACATAAAGAAAAAGTGTGTGTGTGCGTGTGCGTGTGTGTATATATATACATATATATATATATATATAGCGTGGAAGATTGAAACCGTGTAAGTGAAAGTAGTGCTGTCTGATATGATAGTAAGTACAAGTTGGTGTGTGTATGTTTGTTTTGTCTACTGTTTATTGTATATTGCATAGGTTGAAAGGTGGTGGTATGAAAGTGTGAATGCAATTGGTTTTTATTGGAAAGAAAGATTTAGTTAAAAAAAAAAAGAAGACCTCAAGATAAAGTGGCCATAAATCAGAGGCAAGTAATCATGAGAGAGTTAATATTTCTTACCCACTTTTATTAACATTTCCAGAGGGCTTTCTTTTGTTAAGCTTATTTGATGGCCCTTGGGGATCCCTTCCAACTCTAGGTTTCTCCATATTCCTTCATGGTGGAAGGGGGTTGGAATGGATGGCCCTTGAGGGACCCTTCAAATTCTAGGATTCTGTGTATTCCTGCATGCACCTTCAAGAAGCCCACCAACCTATGGGGGGGGGGGGAGGCCTGTGAATGTCCTAGGGTTTTCTTAGGTGAGGAATCCTAAAAGATGAATTTCCCAGTTCCTTCCTCTGAAAGCTAGCCTACAACACTTGGTATTCCCTGGTGGTCTCCCATCTAAATACAAACCAGGGCTGACTGACCCTGCATGGCTTCCAAGCTCCAGATGTTGTTGGATTGCAGCTCCCAGCATTTCTCATTTGGGAACTCCTGCCACTGATTTTCAGAAGGGACAAATGAGAACTTTGCCTCAGATGCCAGTTATGATCATGAGACTTTTAAGCTTGAGAACTTGAGCTTAAGATCATGATTGCAGAAATGTCTTCTTCCAGAGATGTCTGGGAGCTGAGTTAGAGCACATATATTTCTTGTATACTCTGTGAGCCCTTTTGACTACATGGGAGCATATAAATTAATCTGCAACCTTTCAGAAAAGAGGGCTCTTGTTCAGTATTTACCAGCCCAAATGAAGTATATCTCACATGTTCACTTTTGGGCCTCAGAAGGACCATTTTGATCCTAATGAATTCAAATCTAATATAGAAAGGGATGATCTACTGTGAGGAGAAATGCTTCCTGCTTTGTTAATGCCAAGTTAAGAAACTCCACAAACTGGCATAGAACATGTTGTTTCACATGCTATTTCTAATTGCCCTTAAACATCTATTTATCTTCTTTCTTCAAAACCTCTGTAGGCATGTCTGCCAACCAAATCTCTTGCAGTACCAGCCTATGTGTTTCATACCATTATCTGTTCCCATATAGGAGCTGTTCATGTTTTCATTTGGTGGGTATGGAAAGGTAATAAATAATCTCAACTGATTTTTCTTGCTGCTTGTAGTCATAATAAATGTAGTTTTTATGTCTGGCCCTTGAAAGAAAAGGCAAAAAACAAATGCTAAATATGAGCTGTTTTCAATCAAAAGATGATGAATGTTTTTTCTTTTTTACTTTTTGGAAATTCAGTTACAAATCACCTTATTGACACACCCCATTCCCTGGGTCTTGTAAATGTGGTGATTGCCTTGGAAACTGAATCTAAAAAACCCATTTCCTTCTTTTCCAACTCTAATTCATGACATAGGAAGAGTAGCATCTCATCTCACTTGTACTTGACAAAAAGATTTTTTTTTTTGAAAGATAGTTCTTGATGCCTGCTATGACTTCTGTATCCTCCTGAGCACATCTGAGATATAGCTGAAAGGGCAGATGTTCACTTCCGCTTTTTGCAGTGGAGTGGAGTGCTTATGGTAAGATAGAGAAATCATCTCACTAAACTGCTTAAAAAGTCTATAATGGATTATGAATTGCTGAGGGGGAAGCATCGCAGAGCTTGCATACATGCACAAGGGTTAGAAAATGAGAGTTAAATTTTCTTCCAAGGCAGTCATCTTTTATTTCCCACAGCAAATTTATCATCTTTCAAGGGCTCAAGCTAATAAACACACACCTGGCTTCTCCAGACACAATTTGTTTACTGATGCCACTCCATGCTACACACTAGAGAGAAGGAAAAAGGTCTTTAGGCATTACCATATTAGCACATACAGTCAAAATTAGTCATTTACCCTCTGTTTTATATTCATCTCCTTGTGTTTCTGAAGTAGAGTTGACAGACGTTTGTAGCAGATTAATTGCATGTCTTGTGTTCTTCACTCTTACCTTACTTATATTGTAACCAGTAAGTGTCTCATGCTTCCCAGTTACCTAGTTTTTCTCTGTTGGTACCACCCTTTGTAGATTATTTCATATGATGCATTTGTAAGAGAGATTTAAGGGTGAAACAGATGGGCAAAACAAGCAGGTTTCAGGTTGGATTCAAGGTGGGGTGTTTAGATGACACACACTTTGAAGCTAGCTGGAAAGCGCCCCCTAGCAACCTTATAGGGAGAAAAGCCACTTCAAAAAGAAGCTGCTTTTTTCTGCTTCTTCCCAGAAAGTGCACACGTTCGCATATACACCAATGCCAGTGCGGCTCTAAAAGGGTGCTCTTTCCAAACCCTAACCCTAACTGTTGCATGTAAATGCTCCATTGCAGGAGTGTATTTAAAAGGAACAGAGCTGCCATACACAAGTAGTGGGAGTAGCAATGCCCAAAAGAGAAACCATGGAACCTTTTATGGACATGAGTACAAAATGCACAAAGCAGATAGTCAAAGAGGGGTCATAGGGTGAAGGAGGGAGGTTAAGGGAGACATGATTACACCTTGCTAGCACCTGCATGGGCATGCCTCTGCTCGGATGTCCTATCCTGGTAAAGCGCTGCACATGCGAATGTGTGAAGGTTCACAGGAATGGTCATGCAATGGGATGGCAGTTGCCAATAGTTCACTTCTGCAAAGTGTGCAGGAATGGTGGTGGAGACAATTAAAAAAAAAAGTACCCAGTGGTGCAGCTTAAAGCCTTGCCATGTGGTCATGATATGCGCACTCCAGCTGCCTTGGGAGTTGGCAGTGCAGTTGGTGGGGTTTAATGTTGCTTTGGAAAAGGCAGCTTCAAGCCACTTTTTCTTGCCTGTCTGCTTCGCTCCTTAAGCATACATTTAAACCATGCAGCAGACATTAGTGAACACCAGAGGTGATGTGCAAATGAGTCCCAATAGATATTTGGAAATACAAGTACTACATAGGTGTGTTCAGTGGAGAACCAGATTGGTTGCTATACATCTCAGTGATATAACACCTATTTTGCATGCAGAAAGTCCCTGGTTAATTCCCTGGCATTTCTAGTTAGAAGCCTCAGGGACAGGTGATATGGGAAGGACTTCTGCCTACAACCAAAATTGAATGCTAGCCAATGTAGATTAGCCATCCCCAATGTGATGTAGATACTATTGTGCCAGATGGACTTATACCTCATATAAGGTAGCTTCCTACAAAACATAACAAGTCTCTTACTAATCTGCCCAATAATTTGAGGGAAGGCCATTACTTTATGTTACTTCTTTTTTGTGCCTATTGGTTGATTTTTAAATACCACTACTGTATAATTTTAGTATGTCAGTCTCTTTGTGTGCATAATAAACATACACATACAGATAAATCTTGTTGTGTGCTTTCAAGTTGGTTCCAAATTATAGTGACCTTACAAGACCCAACATAGTGTAGTGGTTTGAATGCTGGACTAAGACTCTGGAGACCAGGGTTCAATTCCCTGTTCCGCCATGAAACCCACTGGGTGACCTTGGGCAAGTCATGTACTCTCAGCCTCAGGGAAGACAATAGCAAACCTCCTCTGAACAAATCTTGCCAAGAAACCCCCATGATATGTTCGCCTTAGGGTCATTATAAATTATAAATAACCTGAAGGCACACAACAACAAGGTGAACCTGTCATAGGGTTTTCTGGGGCTCAGAGTGTGTGACTCACCCAACGTCACTCATTCCATGGCAGAGCAGGTAACTGAGCCTTGGTCTCCAGAGTCATAGCTGAACACTCAGACCACTACACCATGCTGGCTCTCACATATACATACATATACATGTGTGCAAATGCGTGTATATACATATATATGGATATGTATCCTAGTTTCAGGGCATGAAGTTGGAAAATATGTAATCTAATTATATCATTTCAATCAGCCAAGAATATGATGCTGTTGAATAATACATGCAACCCAGTCCAGGGTGACTTGGGCATTAATTTGTGGCCCTAAGGTGATCTGTGAATGTTACCTATAGTTGTGGGTAGAGAGATCTTGTGGCATCTTTGAAACTAACTGAAAGGAAGAAGTTGGCAGCACAAGCTTTCATAGACTTCAGTCTACTTCCTCAGATGCTTTTGGTGGAATGGAAGCCAGAGATAGACATATATATGTCCTTGGTATGTGAGAAGGTCAATTCAAATTCAAAATCCTTTAGGTATGGAAATGAAATAGCAAATCCAGTTTTAACTATGGTCATTTGTGGACAAAAACATAGCTATTGAGTATGGAAATGAAGTGGCAAGACCAGTTTAGCCTCGGAAACTAGCCTGTAGGTGGGGAGGATAGATGAATGTAGGACGCCCACCTGAGGATGTGGTCAGATAGTGTTGAAATGTAAGTAGTGAGCCAGGAAGCCATTGTCCCTGTTCAATCAATTGCTGAGGGACTGCAGTTTATGGATGAATTCCAATTCTGCTGTTTCTCTTTCCAATCCACCTTTGTAGTTCTTTTGTTCAAGGACCACTGTTCTGAGGTCTGAGATGGAATGCCCTGGGAGAGTGAAATGTGCAGCCACCGGTTTTTGTGTATTCCCATTCCTAATGTCTGATTTATGTCCATTTTTCCTCTGGTGCAGGGACTAGCTTGTTTGCCCAATGTAGAATGCTGATGGGCATTGATGACATAGTATGCCATAAGTCACGTTGGAGAATGAGCACATGAAAGTCCCCCTAATATTGTGAGTGATGCCATTAGGTCTTGTGATGACATTTCCTGGATAAATATGCAGGCAGAGATGGCATCTTGGTTTGCAGCAAGGCTTAGTACCTCTGTCCCCATCTGTGTCATGTATCTTCCTGTGAGTGAGTACCTGTTTCAGGTTTGGAGAATGTCCGTAGGCAAGTAAAGTTCTGCCATCAACAGCCCTTGAAAGAGTGGCATTATTGTCCAGAATGGGTTGTAATTCATTGAGAATGCACTTGAATGGCCCCAGTTGGGAGCTGTATGCGACCACTAGTGGGGTCCTGTCATTTTCCCTCTTCAATTTGTTCTGTAATAGATCAGTCCTGGGTACATGTCTTGCCTTGGTGTTTTGTTGTTGTTGTTGTTGTTTTTACTTCATGTGGTGGGTACTGTAGTTTGAGGAATGCTCGTTGTAATTCCTTGAGTTTGGCATCAGTCTTGTGGATCTGAGCAGATGCAATTGTATCGAAGGGCTTGGTTGTCTACTATGGATCTGGAGGTGTGTTCAGGGTGAAAACTGGAGGCATGTAGGTATGCGTAGTGGTCTGTGGGTTTGTGATATAGTGTGGTGCTTAGATGTCCATTTTGTAGCTGTACTGTGGTATCCAGAGTGTACTTGTTCCATAGATAATTCCAGGCTGAGGTTGATGGTGGGGTGGAAGTTGTTGAAACTCTGGTGAAATGTCTTGAGTGAGTCTTGTCCATGAATCCAGATTATGAAGATATCATCAATATACCTCAGATACAGGAGCAGTTTCTGGGTGCAGGAGTTAAGGAAGCATTGCTCTAGGTCAGCCCTGAAGATATTGTCATATTGTGGTGCCATGAGCATGCCCATGGCAGTGCCATTAGCTTGAAGATATATGTTGTTGGGTTATGGTGTTGTTGCAAGTCTCCTTCTGTCCCTTGCTCTCTTCACACTGGGGTTCCATCTGTGCTAGGACCAGAGGCAACAATGCATAAATATCCCTATATATTTGCCCATTCAAGACACTGATTTACAGAAAATCACTTTGTGAATCTTCTGGCCAGCATGAAGTTTGTACAGGTAGTGGAGAAAGAGAGGAAAAGTTGGGTTTGCAGGTTACAACTTCAGCATGTGTTGAATGTGCTGTGAAATTGGATATATATGTTCCATCTTTGGGAATCATCCATTTATCCTCTTTCTGTTATTTTTCTTTTCTTGAAGGACAGCATTGTGGATAGAACATGGTCATAGGATGGTGAATACACAGCATCTGCACTTTCCATTTGTTTCTATGACAGACTGCATGGGCCCACTGCTATTCAACATCTTTATCAATGACTTAGGGGGGTTGCAGACTGCCAGAAATAGTGCAAATTGAGTCCACTTTTAGGGTTAGGGTTAGTGCTAGGGAATCATGGGAACTGTATTTTATTGTGGCACCAGAGCTCTCTGACGGAGAAGGCTCAATGTCTCAGGAAAAAAAATTCCCATGATTCCCTAGCACTAACCCTAACCCTAAAAGTAGACTCAATTTGCACTATTTTTGGCAGTCTGCAACCCCCCTTAGATGAAAAAATAGAGGACATGCTTATCAAATTTGTAGATGTCACCAAATTAGGAGGAATAGCTAATATCCAGAGGACAGGATCAATATTCTAAATGACCTTAATAGATTAAAAAGCTGGGCCAAAAGTAAGAAAATGAAATTCAACACAGAGAAATGTAAGGTACTGCACTTAGGTAGAAAAAATAAAATTCATAGATATAGGATGGGGTTTAGCGAGACTACATGTGAAAGGGATCTAGGAGTCCTAGTAGACCACAAGTTGACCACAAGTCAACAGTATGATGTGGCAGCTAAAAAGGCCAATGCTATTCTAGGCTGCATCAATAGAAGTATAGTGTCTAGGTCAAGGGAAGTAATAGTGCCACTCTGTTCTGCTTTGGTCAGGCCTCACCTGGAATACTGTGTCCACCACAAAAATTGTTGAGAAGGTGGAGTGTGTCCAGAGAAGGGCAACCAAAATGGTGAAGGGTCTGGAAACCATGTCCTATGAAGAGAGACTTAGGGAGCTGGGTATGTTTAGCCTGGAGAAGAGAAGGTTAAGAGATGATATGATAGCTTTAAATATTTAAATATTGTTTAAATATTTGAAGGGATGTCATATTCAGGATGGAGCAAGCTTGTTTTCTGCTGCTCTAGAGAACAGGACCTGGAACAATGGGTACAAGCTACAGGAAAAGAGATTCCACCTCAACTTAGGAAGAACTTCCCAACAGTAAGAGATGTTTGATAGTGGAGCATGCTCCCTCAGAGTGTGGTAGAAGTCTTCTTTGGAGGTATTTAAACAGAGGCTGGATAGCCATCTGTTGGGGGTACTTTGATTGTGAGTTCCTGCATGGCAGGGGCTTGGACTGGATGGCCCTTGTGGTCTCTTCCAACTCTATGATTCTATGATTCACCAGGCCATTATATAAATAGTCTATTAAAGAGAATAGGAAGTCCCGCTGATGTGAAACTCAATGTCACATGCAGAGTTTTTTTTTTTAAATTTTTTTTTTTAAAGACTATAGCTCCCATAGCTAGCATAGGTGGAGGCCTTATTGGTTGGGGGCTTCCATGATTTGTTGTCCACAAACATCAACTTTATCAAGCTCTGGTCACAACTGAGGAGAGGACTTTTTTTTCACGGCCAATAGTTAAGGCTTGGTTTCCACTTCCTTTTTTTATTAAAATCTTTTGATTGGCAGAAAGGCTTAGAGTTGGAGGATGGGTCCTCTTTCATAATTATTGCAAACTGCATCTTTGTCACAATCAGCCTGCCTAAATGAGTTGGACATGATTATCATAAAGCAGATTTATTATCTTAGCCACTGAGGTCAAAAATATAAGCAAAAGAGCATTCCAAATGAGGTCCTTAACCTTTCAAGAGTGCATCAATCCAATTTCTGCAACACATTTAATTGAGCTATTTTGTGTCAGTAGGGTGGAATCTATTGGGGTTATTAACCAACACCTAGTGAATGGTTTCTAGTAAATAAAATGGTTTAATTTTTACTCCTCTATGTTTTTTGGATAACCCTCAAACCAAATCACTATTTTATCATTTGTTGTAGTGTTCTATACTGTGATTGTACAGTACAACACTGACAATGGTATTTTTAAAATTTGTCTTGTTCCTTGACTGGATTTTCAAAAGGAATCTAAAAATGCTTCCATCTGAGGTGTTCACAGCCTTGTTAAAGGTTTTTTTTTATGAATAACCCAGCTGACATCATTACGGATGCATTTGCTTATTTAGCACTTGTATGCAAAAATAACTAAATTCAGAAACTTTTTCTATGAGTGTGATTATGAGGGTTTATTTAAAAATCAGACTAGCATTTACAAAAAAATGATGGAAAAATATTGCTGGGGAAAATGGCTTGAAATGTATTTTTGAAATGGCATGCTCAGGAAACATGTCCCCTACCTTCTTATCCCATTCTTGTGGATGGAACTTATTAAAAAGGTCCTACTAGAACAAAACAAAAACAAAACATAACAACTCAAAAGTATATCCCCAGTCCAATTTCTACATATTGTCCTCTGAACTACAGTAGATGTGTTCACCACTGACTTAAGCTGTGATTTCTAGAACTCATGGTAATGGGAAACTGTGCTGGCCTTCTTGCTTGAGGTTGAGAACTAGGGATGTCAAGTCTGGTCAAATACATTTTGCTGTCTAAGGTAAAGGAGAAGATGGTGTCCACCTCTGTTTCACATGTAGAGGCTGACATTTGGGCTAACAATTACATTTCACTTCAGTAATGGCAATATGATAGGATCCTCTAACACTGGGAAGGGAAGCAATCTAGTTTAGGGGTACAATATAGACTGTGTGACGTGTATCATACTGTTGTCCAAGAAGGGAACAGTAAGGGTGCTCATGGTAAATGGCTAAGGCATGCCACTGCTCTCCCATATCCTCTGTGGCCTCAGGTGATGACTTCACTCAGGCTAATGGCAAAACTCACTCTTAAAGATAAATCTTAAAGATAAATGAATATGAAACTAAAGCAATGGAACCCTAAATGAAAGTTTTTGCTTTCTAAAACTCTTTCTAAACAGATTGACAGATACAGTGTTTTATGGTTGTTGTGCAATACCCATTTCTGGTTGGTATTTCAGTTGTCACTACAGTGCCTTCTCTTTCACCTCCATGAAAAACTGAAGTGATCCACTGCACATCACCTAGACAAGCACTGCTTCTTGTCACATTCTCCTCCTGTCCAGTCTCTGAGTCAGCCTTCTGAGTTAATTATTAAATAGCAACTAATTACACATGATTCTTAAGTTTCCATCCCATCCTTCCTTCAAGAAGTGCCAAGGGGTATATACATGGTTTTCCCATTTTGTTTTCTCAATATTTCCCTGCCTCCAAAGTTCAACCTTATGTCTAATATTCCCAGAGTACCTTACATACACATTCTGCTACCTGTAGTGTTTCCAGATGATCCTTTAATTATTCAGCTGCCCAGGCTCATTCATTGGATTTTATTGGCTGTAAAGACATCATTGTCTTTAAAACAACAACCACAACAATTCCATTCCATGTTTTCTCTTCTGCTTTTATAGTTCCCACAGAAAAAAATCTATTGCACAATGTCTTTTGGTTAGTAGCCACAGGAACCATTTATCCAGAAGCAACCCTTGACTAAATAGTCCAAACTGGCTTAGGCCTTTCTCATTACTACATCTGATGCATGTGCAGTAGCATCACTAAGGGGGTGTGAACCGCACCAGGTTACACACCTAAGGGGGGTGACACCACTCCACTGCAAATGTCTGTTCTGCAGCCCAGCTGTGGAAGCCAAGGACTGAAATTTAATTTACACTAGAAAGGTAGTCTTATAAATTAATGGATGTCACTTCCCTCTTATGCACATTGGAGCAACTAGTTACTTCATCATGATGAACTAGCATAACCCAATTTATATAAAAAAAACCCCATGCAACCACTATTAAAACAAAGCAATTAATATAAAGATTATAATATTAAGCAAGATCTCAAGAACAGGCCCATCTAATGTGAGATACCTTGTTTGCTCCAGGTGTCTTTATACCAGCTATTTTAAATGTAATTAATGTGTCCAGTAGAAATGTGTAGTACAAAAGAGTTGATATGCATACTAGAAGCACATCTTTTTAAAAAATTAAAACCTTAGATTTAAGGCTTTAAGTTAGATTTCTAAACATGCATTTGTGTTTCCTTGGAATTTTATAAACTAAAGATTAAGGTCCAAAACACACTACAGAAATAATGCAATTTGAAGTTGTAGGCTTTCATGGCTGGCATCCATAGTTTTTTGTGGGTTTTTCAGGCTGTGTGGCCATGTTTTAGAAGAGTTTCTTTCTGACGTTTCGCCAATCCAATTTGAGCCTGCATTAACTGTTCTGGCTCAGTGCTAGGGAATTCTGGGAACTGTAGTTTGCGAGACATTTAGCCGCCTCTGTCAGAGACCTTGGGGCCACAAAAGGTGATGCTACAATTCCCAGAATTCCCTGGCAATGAGCCAGAGCAGTTAATGCGATCTCAAACTGGATTATTTCTGAAGCATGTTTTGCAAATGCATGTTTAGAAATCTAACTTAAACCTTAAATCCAAGGTTTTAATTTTTTCTCATTTTAAATATTCTATAAAAACATCACATCTTATCAAAGTTTCACTTTAACCACATGAAACTATGTAAGTGTAAATACATTTAGTCTGTGCATATGATATTGTAATTTAAAGATGTACTCTTACATTTTGTTACTTGTTTAGGTCACTATTGCTATTAAAGTGAGCCCTTCCCATACACAGGGGATTCGTTCTGGATCCCCCTCTCCACATAAGGGGAAAAATGTATGCTTAAACTTCATTGAAAATAATGGCTGCATGCTCCTGTGTGTGGCATGGCATGCACAGTGTGGGCACGTGTACCATTTTGTCCCCCCTGGCTTGCCATACGTGTAAGCTCATATATGATATGATATGATATGATATGTATATGAAGTGGTAGATGGGGATTAAGATTTATAAGTACCATTAGCACAAAAAACATTACTAAGGATTCTGTATGATGTGGTATGGGAGGAAATGAGTTGGGGAAGGGGGGTGACACCATGAGTTTCCGCACTAGGTGACACCATCCTTGGTGACGCCACTGCCCATATGCACGTTCACATCAAATTAATGTATTCTTTAAATCATCATTTGCTTGACAAAAAAGCAGTCCACCATTGCAAGGTGATTACTTATTTATTTGGGATGATCAGTTGTTTGAAGAACAGAAGAGAGAGAGAAAACCAATTCCTGCATTTATTTAGAATGAAGAGGAATGGCTGTTGATGGTATAAAAAGGCCCAACCAGTAAAAACATATCATTAATATGCACAGCTCTCTTGAGAAATTGGGTCAGTCAAAAGAAAAAAAAAAACACCACATTCTAGTAAACTGTATGCATTGACTGTTGGTAGGACTGTGGGAAAAATTAAAATGCAGTTTTTAGCTATGAACTGAATGCAAGTCCCTTTGGTGAACTTATTATTTTTCTTCAAACATTTCTAGTGGTCATGTTGGGGGTAATGCTGGAAGGGGGAAGGGAATATTTTAAACAAAATTACTTGTGCTGCATCTGAGCTTTTCCCTTAATGATGCTGATTTCGGTTGAACTTCACATAGCTCCAGGAAGATAAAAAGGGTCTGTTCTTTTTTTTGTGGGTGGTTTTCTTTTTTCATCTTATGAGTTTATTATAAGGTTAATTATGTTGCATGCTACGTCAGATGCTTCTATTGGGGTGGTAGAAAAGTGTTAAGTAAACAGAGTCCTGAATCCCATTGTTGAAAAAGGAATGTATAGCCTTTCAGATATTGTCTGGCAAGGATGTGTGGAGCTACAAGTATTCCTCTTAAAGCAGGAATATGGAATGTGCCTCCCCAGATGTTGTTGGACCACAACTGCCACCATTCCCCAGCACTGGCACTGCCAGTGGCTCAACACTAATTCCAGATGGTGTTGAATCACAGCATCTACCATCTTTCACTATTGCAAGTTCTGTCTGACTGCATGTGGGGTAGGTGCATGAAGATGTATGGCTCAACATGATTTTTATAATCTATCCAGGTCATCATTTCTTCTGCATGTGAAACATGTGATTCCAAACTGTTGTTGTTCCAAGAATGTCTATTATGAAAGTATGTATGGCTGGAATATGTCATGCTGCACTGACCTACTTACTGTTATGCTCATTTCCTCTGACATTTAAGACTACTGATTCCAGGGAAGAATGGGTTTATAGGAATGGGGGCCAGAAGGTTTTTGCATCCAGGATCCTGCATACTCCTAATATATCTAAGTACAAGAGTGAAAGTGCCCTCAGATGAGAAAGTGAAACAGTTGAGTTACCATGTCACTAAGCAACTAAGGGTTCACTCAGAGAGAGGGGGAAGATCATGTGTGCTCACAGGACACTTAGGGGCTAAGCAGACGGGCGGCCGTGGGCCGCCCTGGGAAGGTGCGCCGCGGGACCAAGGCATCCCCATGCCTCGATCCTGCAGTGCACCTTCAGAGCCCCTGAAAGGAGCACTCCTTTCACAAGTCAGCGAAAGTGCGCCGCAAAAGGCTGCGGCGCACTTTCACTGACTTTTCCACCGCAGCCCGTGTAAAGGCTGAGGTGGGAGGTCCTCCTCGGAGCGCCGGCCATGCGGAGGACCGGCTGCTCTGAGGACGACCTCGGGAGGAGGATGGGGCGCCAAGTGTGTGGCTGCCCCTCCCCTTCCCTGCCCCCAAGACAGCCTTTTAAGCCGTCTGCTAGGCCCTTAGTATCTATGGATGTAAGTTTTTATTTATTTTGTTCTTGCACTGAAAAATCAAGAACATCAATTTTTTCCTCCTCACTGGTGTGTTTGTAAGAGTTTTTGCATATTTTTCAATTTTTCCCCATATGGGATTTTTGTGTGTGAAAAATTCATTTTGAATTTTGTTTTGGTTTTTTTGTTCAAAATGCAACATTTTTGCACAAAATATATTGTTTTGTGCAACTGAGTTTACTGAAATCCAGAAAATCATGTGACAATTGGTTTTTTGTTTTTTTTGAAGTGTCAAGAGACATTTTCATGTTGAAGGTTACACACACACATTAATTACATCCCTGGTAACTAAAATATGACATCTGAGTGAACAGCTCTGAGCCCTTTAATGAGAAGAATGCAGTGGCTTAGTGGTTAAGATGCCAGTTCTGATAATCACAAGATCAGAAAGTTAGCAGTTTGAGGCCTGAGTGCTGCATGATGGGGTAAGCTCCTTTTACTAGCCCCAGCTTCTACCAACCTAGCAGTTGCATGCAAATGCAGGCAGATAAATAGGTACTACTTTGGTGGGAATGTAACAGAATTTGGTGCAGTCATGCTGGCCACATGACCACTGGAGTAGTCCTTGGACAATGCCGGCTCTTCAGCTTAGTAACGGAGATGAGCACCATCTTCTACAGTCAGTTACGACTAGACAGTCATGTCAAGGAACTATCTTTACCTTTACCTTTATGGACATTCAAGTTGCTTGTTGACTTGATAGCAAGCCCAAGAATTTTATGGGGCTTTCTTAGGCAAGGAATACTCAGAGATAGTTTTGCCTCCTCTGAAATATAGCCTATAGTACCTGGTATTCATTGGCTGTCTCCCATCCAGATCCAAACCAGAGTTGACCCTGCTTAGCTTTCAAGATCAAACAGGATCTGGTGTCTTTATATTATTTAGGCCTTATGAATATCTCTCCCTCAAAAAAAAAATCTCTCAGCTTTTTCCATTGAAACATATTTGAGTCTGTTGCTTTGTTTGGCTCTACAGTCCAGACAATGCATGTCTTTCCTGGAAGCTCTTCCTGGTCCTGCAAAACTCTCTTCTTTCAAATCTTTACACAAGGGACCCTGTTAACAATTCCTGATATCTGCTGAAACTGACTTCTGTCCAGCTCTTATCCACTGCCCTCAATATGCAACCTGACCAGAAGGCAGCTCATCTTATCCTGATTACAATATTGCTGCATGAATCCTGAATTATGTATGTTGCAAAACTGGCTCTAGCCCTATGTTGGATTTATCTGTGACCATTGACACACAAAGTGATAACCTTAAAAATCCTGGCAGGATTGCTTTGTTTTTTTATGAGGTCTCTAAACAAGTGAGTTGGGGACAAACATCAAAGATTGCAGATGTCAATTCATATTCACACATTTATTTTCTCTTTTGTAGAGGAACATATCAGAAAACAATTTGACAGATCTGTCTGTGAGAAAGAATGAAGTTGCTCTATATGACAGAATGAACATGGGGAGCCCTTAGCACAAAATATTAAGCCCAAAGTTTAATTTGTTTTGTTTGTAAAATTATGCATGGTTTGGAGTAAAGATGTAAATCTTTGAAAATTTTGTTTTCACTGTTAATAATGAATACTTCATAACTTCTGTGCTGAAATAAAATTTCTGTTCAGAAAATGCCATATTATGTGGAAAAATTTGTGAAGATTCTCAACCTTCCAGGATTCTCCTCTACAGACTTTCCCAGCACTCGGGGTGCTATTTTTGTTTGTTTGTTTGTTTCAGTTTCAAATATTTACAAATATTCTTTCCATCCTGGTGGCAAAAATGATTAGTAAGAAGTTTTTGTCTCCCTCTTATTTTACTAGAACCCAAAGTCATCCACTGAATAATCTATCCATCAGCTATCAGTTTTTATCTCCAGTATCAGAAATATTACAGTTCTTAAGAGGAGGGTGTAATTGCATTCATATCCTTATTATGGATTTCTAATAGACATTTCACTGTGGAAACAGAATGCAAGTCTAAAGAAACCTTTGTTCTAATCCAGCAGGGCTTCTTTTGTATTCTTATGATTGGAAGTTGTACTTTTTAAGAGAAAATGCCCAATGAGGTTGTGACATTTGCCTTTGTACTTTGCTATGTTTAATAGTTTAGTCCTTTAAATTTAGTTATGCGTCTAGAATTTAATCTTACCACCTGATCTGTTGGCTCAAACAGCTTACAAGAACATTGTAGGAGGAACAGTTTTGTTTTTTTCAGCAAAGCTTTTATTTTACACATACCAATGTTGTCATAGAACAGATGATGGAAAGCTAACTCACCAGGAATTTTGTGGAATTTTATATCCTCAGAGCAATAAAGAAGAGGTAATAAAAGTCCATGTTTCAAGAAACCTTTAACATCCTGAGGCCTGAAAGCCAAGGTTGGTTTTCTTTTAACAACCTGAGGAAATTATTAGCTGTACAAGAATCCAGAGGACCATTGAATCTGAAGAAAAGGTCACTACCTTGTTTTGTGAGGTTATGGGAAGTAATGTAGCAGGGAAGAGTATCAGATATAGCCTTCACCAAAATCCAGTGAAAGGTAAAGATGACAGAACAACAGGAGTCACTGGTCCATTGATTTTTTTAACTACCACTACCTAAACAAAAAGATGATAACAATGAATCTTTGTGTCTCAACAATTTCCTTCATCTGTGAATAATGTGAGTCCTTACTTGCTTTCAAGAAGTGATGGAGAGACTTACCAGAAATTGGAGGCAGGGGAGTAGATAACAAAGAGCTAGCTTGCCCTCTCTAACCTTCAGAATATGATCCATTCAGTCTAAGTAAATCTCATTTCTGGACATGGAATAGATGTGTATTAAAATAAATGAGATTTTCAAGTGCTTAATTTTGGTTGGATTGTGTATTCAAGTAGCATATAAATCTTTTTTCAGAGATGGTTTCTCTCCCTCCTGCCTGTCTCGAGTTCTTTGTGATCTTGTTTAAACTGGGGCTAAGTCCCTCTATCTGATATAATCAGGGAGAGGGGAAAGGAAATTATGTCTCATTTTCATCCTGTCCAACATAAGGGCTGTCATTAATTCACACAGCAGTTTAACAATGATGACCAAATTCTTTCTTTCAGTTAGTCTCAAAGGTGCTACAAGAGTCTTTTGCATCATTTTGCAGTTCAGTAGTGGAATAATTTGGCTTGGAAGGTAGTGTGGCTTTGCTTTGTTAGCAATTTCTGATTAAGCTCTGGTTGGTCACCTATCAGACATACTGTAGTATTGGATGCCTTTCTGGTTGGACTAGGTGGCCTTTGAGGTTCCTTCTAGCACTGTATTTTTTTCGAAATCTTTCCTGTTCATCCTTGTCATATGCTAATTTGGTATAAACTTGGAGGTTCCATTTAGCAGTCATGACAAACTGGGCTTCCTGTATGAAGGAGAGGCTTGTCTAGGTATTACTTCTAGCAGTCAAAGTAATTTCTAAATACATTTCCAAAGCATAAGTATCATTAATGGATTTTTAAACTGACTCAACATGGCAAGCTAACATTTTTTTTATTCACCAGCTAAAGTTTATTAATTAGCTGACATAAAAATACATTTTTATTAATTATGTGTTTAGTATTCAGCAAATTGTCTGACTTTTAACTTCATTTCAACTATTAGGTTTTGATATTTAAGTGGCATATAATTATCATATTAAATAACAGTACTATTAAATCTAAAGCAGTAATTTTAACACTAATTAGACAACATCACATTGTTACTGGGCATTAATTTCCAGTCTAGTGTACTAAACATGTTGTTCTAAATGCACTAAAAAGTTGTATTAATGACTATTTCAATTTCCATATTATAATACATCTAAGGATTTTGCTTTTAAAAAAAAGAACAAAAAAACTATCACTTTTTATGTGTGGAGAATAATCCATAGCTCACCCACCAGAGAAATAGACCAGCTGCAGAAAATACGTTGAATAAGGGCAATTTTATTTAAACTTTTCCCTATTTAACTGTGAGTTCCTGTTGCTAGTCTCAGCTTCTGCCAACCTAGCAGTTCGAAAGCATGCAAATGCAAGTAGATAAATAGGTCTCACTTCAGTGGGAAGGTAAACAGCATTCTGTGCAATCATGCTGGCCACATGATCACAGAGTAGTCTCTAACAACGCTGGCTCTTTGGCTTAGTAACAAAGATGAGCACTGCCCCCTATAGCCGGACATGACTTGACAACCTGGTCAATGGGGAATACCTTTACCTTTATTTAACTATACTGAATCCTGTGAGGTGTAAGAGGGGGAGCAACTTAATGTAGGATCAATTGAGTTACCTCCTGAACTCTTCTTCAGCTTCCTCTAGGTGAACCACCTGAACGCTGAGGACAACCCAATAGCTGGCAGACATAAAGAGCCACAGATAGTTGACAAAAGGGTAACAATAGTGTTTTCTGTTGCTCAACTAAAATAGCTTGGTTACAATCACATGATGGCAACAACAAAGTGAGGAACTAGATTACTGGGTAAAACAATGATTCTAGCTCAAAATTTCTGTTTTGGATAGCAGTTCAGACAGAGGACATAATACTGGCAGAACTGAATAACAAAAGTCTTATGCTGGACTGTAGCACCTCAGATAACAAGTATGCATGAGTGTGGAGATTATTGTATGTGTGTAATACAGCCAATACAAATACAATCCATTGCACCCAATATTCACCATAGCTACTGTAAACCTGCTGGAATCAATGGTACTTAGTTAAGGCTGTTGCTTTCAAGGAGTATACTTTAAAATTGGACCCAATCCTTTGGAGTCAGTGGGAATGAAAAGTGCCTATCTTTTTTCTTTTGTTTCTTGCCCTAAATCTTCAGTTGTGCTTGTAAAAAGCACTGTGCTAATTCAATATTGAGGTCTAAGTGATGGTAGTAATGTTATTTAAGATGATTAAAAAAAATGCTATAGACTCAGTGGCATGAAAGGGTTAAACCTTGGTTTCCCTAAATTGCCACTGTGTCTTAATATGCCTTTCTGCTCTCTCACACATGCCTTTTCCCCAAAAGTAGCTAATTTTTATATTGAAGTTTTATACATGGGGAGGTGACATGGAGCTGTGGGGAAAGGAGAAAAGAAAATGCTTATCCTATTAGCTGAAATAAATGTTATGCCACTCCTATTTTTCTTTTGTAAAACAGTTCTTAATTTAAAAGAAGATCATTTCTTAGTGTTATACCCATTGTCTGATAAAGGATTAATAGAAGCGTCTTCTCATTTGTAGTGATATGTTAAATGACCTTTCAGTTAATTAGAGACTGATGAAGATATATAGATTCTTAATTAAAAAATAATAGAATTTGGGTTCAGCTCTGTTTCAGTTGTTTAATTTAGACTGTAGATTTATAGACTTCTCATGTACTTGCAATGCAGAGATGCACTGGGAGAGAATGAAGGGGAGGGATTTTGATTCCAAAGCTCCTGGCTTTGGGAATTTATTTCCATACTTGCAAAACTGAACTTTTATTTCACAATAAAAGCTATGGAAACTTGTACTGAGTGACATTATACACCAAAGAGTGAAATGTGCATATATTTTCATTGCTGTTTAAAAGAACAAATAATTTCAACAATTTTCTACCCAGTGGTCAAAATATGGGAATCTTAAGGTATTATTCATTTTCTGTGGAATTTTTTTTTGCTTTATTTATTTAAAAAAACACAACAATTTTTGCGCAGAAAGCTTTATTTTGTGTAAAATAGTTTGTCTTTTACACAAACACACATGCACATTTTTTTGTGAAAGGATTCTTTTTCCAAGAGGTTCCCCCAAATGCCAAAGAAATCCTGCAGAGCTTAGTTATTTTCATGATGAAATGGTTCTTAGTGTTGAAATACCCTTTTTTATATCCCTATTACACATTTACCTGGCATGGTCACTGGGGCACTTATGCATGTAATATTACTGTGGTAAATTTGCCTTCAGAGATCCACATCTTCCTGGTTAATGCCTACCTCAGTGGTTGTCCACCCCTTCATTGGATAAAAGATCCTTAAAGACTCCTTTTCAAGCATACCATCTTCACGTGTGCTTAGTCATGTGTTCAATATTAAGTTCAGAAATGAAGAATGTGGTTAAAACATCTCAGAAATGGAATGGAGAAGAGAAACAGGCATTGGACTTGAATAATCATCATCACCACTGTTTTTATTACTACTGCTACTGTTATTATTATTTGCACTGCTATTCCCAGATTGTCTCATGCAGCATGGACAGTGTTTTTTCCAATCTTTGTCAGTGTTCTGGAGGCTTCAGTGTGGTCTCTGGATACTATTTCCTTTCTGCCAATTTTCTCTTTCAAAAATTATACTTTTTATTGTTATGTGTTTTTTTAGGAAGGATCAGTGCCTGAAGGTACAATCCAGATAGAGTTCTTGTTCATAGATTTCATTTGGAGAGCTAACTGTGTGATTAAATCTTTACCATTGCACTTTTGATTGATTTCAAATGGGAGGACTTCAACCGCATGGTTAACTATCCCAGTGAAATCAATGGAAAAGTGCATATGTACAGCTTGTGAAGCATCTTATGAGCTATTATTGATTTAAAAGTAGTAAATAAAATTTATAAATAAATAAATGGGGAGGAGGATATGCTATTTAAAGTTATTACAAAAGCAATTACCATGTACCCTCCTAATATTAGCTGGCATTTTGTAAAATGTAACCTGCACAGTATGATCTTGATTCACAATCTTGAGCTATTTGATGTGACTGAACAACAATAAAAATCTTTTTTAAAGGTTAAAGCAATTGTTGTTTGTACGTCATGAGATAAAGAATACAATTTGATTAGAGTAAGGTGGAATAATTTCATTCCTGCTTTCCCCCTCATTCATTTCCATAATACTTGGATATTTTCTTGGTACCATTTGTGTGTAAGAGAGAGTGTGCACCAGTTCCCAATTTATAGTGGGATGGCATCCAAGTTATCTGCCAGAAATTTAGTCTTGCTTGTATGCAGGTGAATATTTCAGCTCTGGCAGTATTAACACTGCAGGAGCAAGGAGCATAGATTGTGAATTTTTTATTTTTCTTTTGCAACAGATTTTTCTTCTGAGGGCTTCAATAAGTTTTGTGTCACTGGGTCTGTAGAAGAACAAGAAGAGTCTGACATGTTTATTAAACTGCAAACTAATCAAAAAGATGTAAAGGCCCAGAAAAATCAGGAGGGAGGAACAGTGAACATTTTTCATGGTTCCCCCCCCCCAGGCCTTCACTGGCATGTCGCATAATGGAAAAAGGTGACCCAGTTTGTTTTTGCTTGTACATGAAAAATGCAAATACAGACATGGATTTTGATGAGACCTTGGGAAAATTACCTTTGGGGACTACACATCCCAGAAACACTACAACCACCCCCATCCAGCAGGGCCACCAATGCTAGTTGGGTGATTCTGAGAGGTGTGATAAAAAAAGTTCTCTAAATTCTGACTTTGATCTTCTCAGAAATGTCAAGCCTCAGATTTCTTATGATATAATATGGGGTATACATATTTTAATAGGTAAATAAATAAATAAAATTCCTTGGACAGTTGAAGGAAGAAAAAACCCACCAGGTGAAAGGTATAAAAAAAAAAAGATAAAAGAAAAAAAGAAGTCTGATTTGGGGGAGCCAGTTTAGAACCAGTGACCCAATTCTGTAATAATATGCTTGATAATATTTAGTGAAGTGAGAAGGAAGGTGCTGGAGATGCCACAGCTAGCTAGGAATTGTCCAAATGTCAGATGACTGCACCAAGATGGATGGCCAGAGAGGAAGGAGACAGTCCCTTCTCTAAAGAAGTGAGACCAAAGGAAAGTGCTAAAGAGAAGCAGGATAATCACACACAATAATGGGTTGAGATATTTTTTTGGAGAAGTTTTTTGATGTCAATCTTCCCTGTGTTTCAGGCTTTGTAGTTATTATCTATTTATTGAATTATTGATCTGGGAAGTAGAACAAAATCAATCAAGATTTCATTTTCAACAGGGCTGACCTGAAAGTTTATGTTCATAAGTGTGTATTATAGTAGCCTGTAAATTGTATTCCAGTACCTGTTCTGCATGGCACCAGTTTAGGTGGCTGTTTTCTCATGACATTTGGATATGTCTCATTTTGTTTGCCTTGGGGCATTTGTATCCTACCTTTTCTCCAAGCAAAGCAAAACAAAGCAGCTTCATTTATATACCGCTTCATATCATGCTATGGGATGTCTAAGCGGTTTACAACTGTAAGCTCATTGCCCCCCAACAGTTGGGTACTCATTTTAGCGACCTCGAAAGGATGCAGGCCTGAGTCTAGCCTGAGTCCTGGCTAGTATTGAACTTGCAACCTTGTGGTCTATGAGTGAGTGGCTGCAGTACAGGCATTTAACCACTGTGCCACAAGGAGCATATGTAGAATTTTATGTACATAAATCTATCATCTCTACTTTGCAGGCCCAACCAGGCTTTTACACTGGCTCACATACTACTAAGAACAGAATAAATGATAGAACAGAAATGTTTTGATCAGGGAATGGTGGAATTTTCATGAAAAAACTTGTTTTTTCTCCCTACCAAATCAAGAAGGTACTTTGTACATAAGGCTGTTGGATTCTAACATAAGGGTAGGAAACTTCCAGTGTTCCTCACCATTGGCTATGTTGGCAAGAACATAGCCAGTGGGGAGCCTTGGTGGTGCAGTGGTTAAATGCTGGTACTGCAGCCACAAGATTGTGAGTTCGATCCAAGGGGCTCCAAGGTCCACTCAGCTCTCCATCCTTTTATAGATTGTAAATAGTCTTGAAGTTCACAGATAAGCAGTTTAGAAATGTACATGCTATTACTAAGAACACCTGAGAGCTGCAGTTCAACCTCTGGAAGTTCATATTTGCCCACTCCTGTTCATACAGCTTATGAGGGACGTATGGCCTGTATTAACCATGACTTAATGAGCTTAATTGTTCTTCATAGAAAATTTTGTGATGTTCTTGCTATGAAATAATGCATCAGAAGAAATCCCATGGGAAATTTCAGGGGCCATGACAGCTATTCTGGCCACTACATTTTCACTCTAATAAAGACCAAGTGTGCTTGCTGTATGCATTATTATTCTGTTTGATATTGAGAGAAACTAATAAAGTATACAGAAAAGCCTGTGTAATGGTGATGGGACAGAAATGGATGGAGCAACTCTTTATCTTCTTCATTAAAAGATAACATTCTGGTTACACCAGCATAAGTTCCTTCTCAGTTTGCTGCACTTCCATAATGTCTATCTGTGTTAGTTTAAACACACAACTATATTTAAGAAGATGTGAGAGCCAATTTTTAAAGGTCAATCCAGAAGAGCCTGAGTGCTTAGGGTGCTTTGGAGAGGGAACATATGAAGCCATTTCTACTCTTTTGCAAAAGGTATATCAGTGAAAATCTCTGTTCAGGATATATAACAATTTTATTGCACTGCATCATCATCCTTGGCATCTCCTTGTAGAAGTGAGACCTGTGGAACAAGACCTGATGTTTTCAGATTCTCTAAGGGAAGAGCAGGCTGCTTTAATTTCCTTCCCTTTCAATATAGTCTCTTGATGTGATTAATATTGCTTCAGGTAGCAATGATATATTTTAGATATTATCTCACTGCTTATTGCATTGATATTGCAACATATTTCATCTCCTGCTTGTGGCTGAGACTGCAAGCCCAGTGGCTGTACATAATGTCCTCTGTGCTAATAGGCATACAACAACATAGTCTTCACTGTGATGTTTACAAATGAGATGGAGTTAAAGCAGATTTGTACATGCATTAAAAATACCAAAACTGTTCACTTTTTCAATAAGTGTTGTTATTTTCAAAGTTTGGAGACAGGAGGATCCTTGAGCTAAATCGAGCAGGAGTGATAGCCAGCATAAGTGGGGTTGTCTTCTTGCCACTCAAGCACCCCAAAGACCTACTCTGGAGACCTCAAAAACTAGCCTTTCTCAACTTGGGAGATTATCACACTGACAAAAAACCCAACTTCTCCCCAATGGGATACAATCAGGTTGCTGGCAGGTTCTATCATACTTAATTTGCTGCCGATGCCACTAGGCAATTGCAACCCAGCTGCATCCTGAGTCCCAGGCACACTTCGGAGGCCAGGAGCTTGCTGGCTTGGAAAAGTGGCATCCGAAGCATGCCTGGGACCAGGATGCAGCCAAGTTGCAATCACCCAGCAGCATCGGTGATGAATTACATCTGATAGAACCTGCTTGCAACCCGCCTGTATCTCATTGGGGAACAGTTTTTTTTTTTTTTTTTGTCAGTGCGATAATCTCCTTGGTTTTGGCACCAGGGAGGCCTGCAGGAGAGAGGGGTTAAAATCACAAAGGTGCTGTAAGTTTTGTGTTGATTTAAGCCAACAAATGTATTGAACTGGTTCCCTCTTCATGTTTTTATTTATATCTTGGTTATTATTATTATTATTATTATTATTAACTACTGTCACTCTGAGACTCAGTGTGAGGTGGTGATTTGAGCATTGGACTATAACTCTGGAGACCAGGGTTTGAATCTCACATCAGTCATGTAAACCTACTGGGTGACTTTGGGCAAGTCATACTCTCTTATCCTCAGAAAATGACAATGGCAAACCCCTTCTGAAGAAACTTGCCATGAAAAAAACATGATAGGGTGTCCTTAGGGTCGCCATAAGTTGGGAAAGACTTGAAAGCACACAGCAATAGCAACTGTAATTCTAGTAAGGCTGTTTTGGGGCAATGTCCTCACACTGATATATCAAACAAGAATGTCATGTAAAACAATAAGAAGGACATATAAAACAATAAGGAATAATCATACTCTTATATATCAAAATCCATGAGTATAAATTTCAACTACAATAAAATGAAGCAATGAAATTATAATTATCAATAATAGCTTGTCATAACATTGCAAATTGTTAAAAGCCAGAACATCTGTAGCTATCTAAGGGACTATGATTATAAACAAATTGATTTTAGAGCCAGCAATTCAGGCCTTCAAACAGACTCCAAACCCCAACTGTTGGAATAAAATGCCACAAATGGGATGGCAGTTAAGAATATCCTCTCCCTTGTGTTGACCAACCTAACTGTTTTTTCTGTTGTCAGGACCACTAGGAATCTAGAACTAGACTCTGTTTTGTACCTAGGGCTGGAACACACATCCTTCTTTTGGAAAGTATGAGCCTCCTGATCTCAGGCAGCCTCCTCAGTCTGTTATGTTGTCCCATCCTCTTGCATGGATGATCACTTTCTTTTGCTATTCCTGTACAAGTTCCTCTTTCCACTTGTGGTCTACTCCTTAGTCTCTTTGAGAAAGATACTTTCTTTGATCTTTCTCCTATGCAGTCCTGTAAATCTTACCTTCTCTCTTTCTTCCCTCCTCTGTTTGTCTCAGCTTGCTCATCCTGTTTATTTTGAATTTCCCTCAAAATTATCTCCTCAATGAAACAGCCTTTGTTCTTTCACTGCAGTAAGCCTGTATAATGTTGCTGCCTTTCCCTGCTGTCTAACCTCTATGGGTTCAGTCTTTCAAGGTCTCTCCCGTGAGAAGCCTCAATCATGCAAGAAAATGCCAGACATTATAGGGCAGACAATCATCCTGTCTGACAGCATTGTTTCATTAATGAACACATTCTATCTTAGCCATTAAAGTATCTCAAATGTAAAGCTGTACTATAGCCATGTCTCCTTTTCCCATGTGAAAAGGTGGAGAGAATGATGTGGGAAATCTCAGTTAACATATGTCTAAGGGCCAAAAATGATGATATTAAAAAATGATACAGTGCCCACAGAAGACCATGGAAAGAAGTCTGTTAGGCAATATGTGTAGAGAATGTTCTCTATGTGATTTTCTTTTGCTTGTGGAATTCAGCAGCTGAATTAAAAACTGAAATTTCGAGGATCATCTAAGCAAGCATGAAAATAGATGCTCTCCACAGAGATACATGAAAGGTTTAACTTGGGCTGATTAATTTTTGATGCATTATTCTTTAAATAGCATGCACAGTAGTGATGCAAAGAGGAGACAGTTTCTGAAGCTGACAAGGAAATTAGCCCTCTGGTTCCCAAGTTGTGGGTGTGTTTCTGTGTCATAGCCTGTGGAGCTGGGAATAAAAATAGGAGAAAAATATATGGATGGATCAGAATAGTAGCATCAAACATTTCACAAGCTAATGATATATTGTACTAAATTAACGTGCATTGGTTGGCAGAATGTCTATCCATGGCATTCTCCAAATGCTTTTAAAAGGTGCTTCGTATTACCTGTTTATATTTTAAAAAATGCATTTTTATTATTCTTTCTTTATGTCTGTGTTCATATGTGTGTATATGCCTTTAAGTCAACTGCTGATTTAAGGTGACCATGAATTTGATAAGGTTTTTTTTAAGGCAAGGAATACCCAGAAGTTGTTTTGCCAGTTCCTTCCTCTGAAATACAGCCTACACCACCTGGTATTCATTGGTAGTCTCCCGTCCAAGTACTTACCAGGGCTGATCCTGTTTAGCTTCCAAGATCAGACAGAATCTGGTGCCTTTAGGGTATTTAGGCCCCTATCTATATATGTATTTATCTTTGGTGTGAAGGGTACAGAAGAAGGAACAATGAAGATACAGCTGAATATGCTGGAGCATGGTATCTCTGTACAGTATTGGTGGTTGTAAAAAGGGAGTTCTTGGTCCACATTAATGATATCCACAGTTATGACAGGGATTCTGCTAGTTGTGCCATGAGCAGGTTTTAACTGACCAATAAGATGACAATTATTTGACTGGTTGATGAAGTAGTTTGTTGTTGTTGTTGTTGTTGTTGTGTGCCTTCAGGTTGTTTCTGACTTATGGTGACCCTATAAACCTATCATGGGGTTTTCTTAGCAAGATTTGTTCAGAGGAGGCCCTAGACCTATTTTGCATTAAGACATTTTCATGTTACCTTTATTGCTAGTGTTCTGTAGAGGTTTGAATGACCATGATTCTGGAGATCAAGGTTTGATTCCTCTTTTGGCCATGGAAACCTATTGGGTGATCTTAAGTGAGTCACATACTTTCAAACCCAGAAAAACCCATGATACAACACAATGTCACCTTTTAATCTAACAAGGTAAGGTAGCTTACAAACATTTAAAACTTGTGTCAACCAGGTGGAGGTGTGTCAACCAGTTGTAGATGGGGTTACATTCCCCTGAAAGACTGTGTTTGCAGCCTAGGGATGCTTCTGGATCTGTTGCTCCAAATGACAGCTCAGATAGATGTGATGGCCAGGATTTCTTACTATCCGCTTTTGCTGATACACCAGCTGCCTAGAGCTGGAGGATCTAAAGATGGTAGTGTATGTGCTGGTAAATTCAAGATTGGACTTTTGCAATGCACTGTACATTAGACTACCTGAGTACCAATTTTGGAGATTTCAGTTAGTTCAAAACATGGCAGTCAGACCTGGTTAGTGGGACATCCAGGAGTGATATTACATCAATATTAAAATCACTCCACTGGTTGCCAGTTAGTTTCTGGGCAAAGTACAAAGTGTTGGTTGTTACCTTTAAAGCCCTACATGGTTTGGGTATAGGTTACCTATGGGATTGCTTCCTCCCCTTGTTAACCACAAGGTTTGTGTGTGTGTCCTCTATCAAGCCACTTTACCCATCATTTTCAACCTTCCACATGTCCAGGGTTTATGTGCCATATTCACAATGCTACCTTTTCTGGTATTTTGTAAGTCATTGCAGTCTCTACAGCATATTCTAGTCTCCAGCAATTTGATATCAAAATATAACTGGATCATGGGAACAGCAAGCACTTACACAGATAACCCCCCCCCCCCCCCCACACACACACACTCAGATCCTCTGGTGGATATCTGTTCCAATGAGCCAGAACTCGGATGGCAGCTGTCAGCCAGAGGACTTTTTTTTCAACTGCCCCAAGATTGTTGAATGACCTGCCAGAAGAGATTTGACAACTGAAATTATGTTTTATCCAGATGATTTTTAAACTGTGAATTTTAAATGATGAATTGTAAATATGGATTGTTTTAATCTGTGTATATCTTATTTGTTCTTTCAAACTGATGTGTATTTCAACAAAGGTTGTGTATATCTTAATTGGTGTTATTCCCGTGCCTTGATATATGGGGAGAGGCATGTGAGAAATTAATGGTGGTGGTGATGATGGCGATGGTGATGATGATGATTATGATGATAATGTTATACAGTAGCAAAGGCATTCAGAGATTTTAGCCCATGCTGGATGGAGTTACATTCCCCCTGCAATCTCAGGGCCACAGTTTGCATGAACTTCTGGACTCAGATTTGAATCTGGATGCTCAGATTTCAGCAGTGACCAGGAGCATGTTTGCACAGCTAAAACCAGTGCACCAGTTGCACCCATTCCTGGAGATATCAGAACTGGCTATGGTGACATATGCCTTGAATGAATTCCACTTGGATCACTATAACACATTCTAGATAGGACTGTTTGAAACTGTTCAGAAAATGCAGTGGGTGCAAAATGCTGCAGCTAGATTGTTTACTTGGGCTGGTTACAGGGAACACATGAAATTCCTTCTTTCAACAACTTCAGTGGCTATCAGTCTATTTCCAGGTGCAATTCAAAGTGCTGGATGTTACCTTTAAAGTCCTATGTATTTTGGGTCAATCAGAAAGACTGTACTTTCATTGTGAGCCTGCAACATGACAAACTGTTTGGTGTGTACATAATGCTTTCGTTAGTATATCAACATCTTCCTCCTAGCTGGTATGAAAGTTTGATGTGCTCTAGATATGAATGCATACATCCCACACTACACAATTGCAAAAGGTTCAGGGCTGCTGTCCTGATGTTTCAGTCCACTTTGAGTATACCAGGTTTGTTAGTGATGTGAAATTGTGTATTGAATGTTAAAGGTCTTATTTATGATGAATTAGGGGAAATGCTTTAGGCAGAAGACTTACAAATAATTCACTGCATTTTGGATAATGTTTTCTTCCACGAACATTTATTTCATAGCTATAGCTGCTATGATCAGGGCTTGTAGCTATTTTGCTTTGTTTTCTGTTAACCGTCCTGTGTCATTTCTTAGCACCTTAAGCAGTTTGTAAGACATTGGACGTTATCACACTAGCGGCAAGAAAAGCAGCAAGGAATCAATCCAGAGCCATACCGGAATGATTCTGGTCGCGCAGGCCGTAATTCCTCTTTGAAAGAGGAATTCAAAAGAGCTGGAATGATGCAGCGATGTCGCAAGGATGATGCAGGGATGGGTGGGGTTTGCCGCGACGTCGTCTGATCACAGAGGCAAAGGAACCGGAATGATGCAGTGATGGCGAAGGGGTGGGGCTGCTTTAGACCCCGTGTGATAACGTCCTAGGCTTATAAAGCTTACTTTTTCTCATTTCCATTACTGTCAAGGTGCTGTTTTTAGGGTGTTTTTAAGATGGAGACTTTAAAATATATAAATATTAGGGTTTGAGAGAAACTTGTTCTTCAGTTATTTTCACTGGACAACACTATCACCCCGGCAGCATGGTTATGCAGCTGCCAACATTCTAGCACTGCCTTCCCACCTTTGCTTCCTGGAGTCTCACTCCTTCTGGTTCCTGCATTGGTGCCACTGTTTCCCTCTCCCTCATTCTCTCCCTCTTTATCTCTCACCACCCTAATTGTGTGTTATTTGCCAGTGCTGGACTACTATTGAGTGGAGGGTTAGAGGAAAAGAAAATAGAGGAAGATTTGCTCATTGCATTGGCAGACCCATGAATAAGGCTAGGGTGCCCAGCCTGGGGGACCACAGTAATCTGGAGCCAGTCCAGATGGCTATAATTGTGGATCTGCTTATATATTTTTTTGTAAAGTTTTGGGAATGTTGGGAACTGCTTGCTGTGGAGAAGAGGACTAACCCTAGCTAGCTCCCTCTTCTTTTTATTTTCATTGGCAGGTGAAGACATTTTTTTCAACATGCTTTTTGGAAATCAGTGCTTTTATGTTTTTAAATTAACAGTTTAAATGTTTTTAATTTTATTGATATTTTAATGCTGTTTTAATTACTACTTTTTGTTTGTTTTAACCATGTTGTCGTTGTTATTATTGTTGTGTGGCTTCAAGTTGTGTTGGACTTATGGTGACCCTAAAGCAAACCTATCATGAAATTTTCTTGGCAAGTTTCTTCAGAAAGGGGTTGCCATTGCCATCTTCTGAGGCTGAGAGAGTGTGACTTGCTCAAAGTCACCCAGTGGGTTTCCCTGGCCAAGCAGGGATTCAAAGCCTGGTCTCCTAGTGTCCTAGTCCAACATTCAAGCCACTACACCAGGTTGGCTCTCAGGGGAAAAGTTTAAACTCATAATAAGAAAGGGAAAAAAGGTTTCACTTAGTGGGAAGACTTTTGATCAGTTTTCACTGAGGAAATCAGAAGCTGATATGTCTTTTATCCATAAGTGCTTTAATTTCTAATTATATCTACATCTATAGATAGATAATACTATTTTGTAAGTTCTTTGCATCCCAGCTTGGGGCAAGGATGGGGTATTAATAAAGGGATGGATAGCAAATGTTATGATACAGCAAGTAGCTAGAGGACAGAGTTATGTGTACCAGGCAATTTACTCTGCAGCCCTTAAGCTGGCCTACTGCTATTAGGTGCTGTGGAAGATCAAGTTCCATTGCCAGTATTGAAGTAATACTTAAATATTAGTCTAGCAGCTTTCACTATTTGGAAAGAAGGAGGAGGGGTGCCATTTCTTTACCTCAGGTAGCAAAAATATCTTGCTTTGGGCAGGCTATTGTTTGTAACAAGTAAATTCAAGCAGCAGTGGTTAAAAATTCAAAAATCTTCCAGGTCCCTCTTTGTATAGGTGTCACTGTCATTTGGGCTAAACCATCCTCCCAAGGTCTCCAGAGGGCCATGGATCATTCTATAGAGGAGACAAGCATCTGGAAGCTGTTTATTTATTTAGAAACAACAATGCTATTTTAAGAGACATGTTGTAGCAAAAGTCTCCCCTTTGTGCAGAGAGAAAACACAACATTTAAAATTCTAAGTGCCAGCAAAAAAGGGGAAAAGTTTAAACTCACAAGAAAGAAAGAGTTTTACTTAGCAGGAAGACTTTTGATCAGTTCACCAGGGAAATCGGAGGCTGATATTTAGCTGAGAAAACTGAAGAAAAGGAAAGAACCTGTGCATAAGATTCTCTACTGAAAAATAGGAAAATGTTGCTCCATCTAATTAAATATTGGTCTAAATTCTGTAAGAAGTTCTACCAGTGAAGTCTGAGAGTCGTTTCCCTTTAATCTAAGGCTTTAATCCGCCATATAAAGAAACAGATAGTTTGGCACTTTCATCTCTTGGTCATGCTGAGATTCTGATAGGCCAAGGAATAAAAGGATACAAGCACATATTTCTTTACAAGTGTTTTAAAAGGTGGTTGTGGGTGTGTGGGGAGGGTGCATCCCCCTTGTCTTCTAAAGTGAATTTTTGAGATGAAAATACATTCACTGGCAGAGTGAATGCACTGGTGTGGAGAAAGCATAGTAGAGAAGGCCAGGGATGGTGGGAGGTTTTTTATCCCTTGCTCAAGGTTCATAAATGGTGTTACCGTTGTCAGTGCAACCCACAGTCTACCTCGTGGGAGGAGGAAAGGACTGTAGTGCTGAAATTGGAAATAGGGAATGTATTGCCCTGTAGAGATAGCTGTACTGTGACTCTCAATATTCTCCCCACCATTAGCTTAGCTGGCTAGAAATGATGGGAACTGCAGTTCAGTAGCATCTAGAGGGCCACACCTTTCTCATTCTTGGGCCAAAGGAAGCAGGGGTCCTATATTAGTCCTGTGGAAGGATGCAGGCATAGTTCTTGCATACTGTAGATTAAAGTCTTTAACTTGTTTCACTATGAAGTTTAGGACTTCAGATTAATTGATTCTTCAATATATTTCTTAAATTTTAAAGGCAAATTAATGCCTTTTTGAGGGGTAATGTTTTATTAGGAATGTATATTATACACCACTGAACCTTTGGAGAAAACAAACAAACTATAGTTTATTCTTATTAACTCTTACTTTGATCATGTAGTTGAATACTTCTTAGGGCCAGCCACTTGCTGCAATAAAGTTCCTGTCTCCTCAGGTCCTCTGCTGCCATCCATTTCCTGGGCAAGCACCCCCCCCCCTTTGATAGAGCCCCACTGTCGACACATTGTTTTTCTGGCATCTGAACGGGTTACCAAGCCATGTGAAGAGGTTGTGCACCCTGTTCTAACCCCACTAGAGACAACATCACCAGCAAAGCTATTCTGCCAGGGAGCTGCTTTTGGGGCTGGTGAGGAGGCAGTGGCAGTGACATCTTCACCTCACTGTTGTGGTTGCATGTATGGTGCTTGTGTAGTAGACCTGGGGCAGCTCTGGAGCAGAATACCTGGGGCTGCCTTCATTTTTTTCTGCTGGTGTAGATGTGCCATACATTATATTATGATTGTAACATAACAAGTGATAGCTTCACTTCCTTTACCGTATGTTTGTAACTTTGTAGTTAATTTTATAATTACAGGATTGTTGTTTCACTGAATGGGGGAAGAGGAGTATCACATGGTTCAAGTGATGGCTTGCACTTTACCATTGGTTTTGAGGTAATGGCATTGTGGATGGGAGGAGAATATGTTTCTTAACACAGGCCAGGGGCTTGTAGCATTCAGTTCCTTTTGAAAAAGTAACCCAGTTGCTTTTCAAAAAAGAAATGGGAAAATAAATAGTTGCTTTAAAAACTGCAACCGCAATAGTGATGAACTACCTTTTTGACCTCACAACTTCATACTTCAAAGTAATTGAAATATTGGTTCATAAGAGAACTGCATGTTACCTGAAAAAATGAACTGTGTTCTCATACCCATGTTGACTGAGGAAGTATGAATGAAGAAAAACTAAAAGGATATTCACTGGGAAGAAACAGAAAGTTTCTAGTGTTGGCAGGTTGACATATTCTCCTTTTCAAATCCCACTATGCCCATCAGTTTCTGAACTAGGGAAAACTGGTTTTGAAGGTGTTTGCAGAAAGACTCTAGTGGCTGAAGGGAAGAATTTAGGTAGCTCCCATCACAACAACCATAGATTTCTTCATGCTAATGATCTATCATCTTGCAGTGAAAGCATGGGGATGTAAACATCTTTTCCTCACAACCCATAGTTTTGTTTCCATGGAATATCAGATTATGAAAAGGTAGAATGTATTGAGAGTGTTTGTTCTCTTACAAATATGCCACATAATCACTCTAACAATATGTAAACATAGTCCAGTGTGTGTCCTATTTCTGAAGGAAAAGGACATGTGCCTTTGGCATGGACATTTCGTAAATAATGTCAGTTTAATTTATAACAAGAACATGGCATATAAGATCATGTTATGAACCAATTAGGGAAAGTTTATGGTTGTATCACTCATGCAGATTTTTATTAATGTGATTCTTGGAAAGTAGTCATTCAGAGCTGGAGGGGCCATTTTAAATATTTGAGTTCCATTTTGTAGCAGATTGATGGTCACCTGGAGAAACTGAAAGCCTTTAACTCTGTAAAGAATAGGAAACATACTAATATATCTGCCTTCTCACTCTAATTTTTATATAGTTCATTGTGTTTTTGTGCATTTTTTTTTATTCTTGTATATTTTCAAATAATTTCTGATTTACAGTGTCCCTGAGGCAAATAGGGATTTCTTGGCAAGATTTGTCCAGATGGGTTTGCCATTGTCTTCCTTGTAGGTGTAAAAGTGTGGTTTGCCCAGGGCCACCCAGTGTATTTTCATAGATGACTGGGGATTTGAACCTTAATCTCTCAGAGTCTTAGTATGCGACTCAAACCAATATAACAGACTGGCCCTTCTTTTTGTGCATAGCTAACTAAAATTCTTTAGAATAATTTACTCAGATGTTTTTTTAAAAAAACAGAACAATTTTTGGGGGGAGACCTCAGATAACCTGCAATGAGGCAGAACTTTCAATTGATAAAGGATGTTTCAGTCTCCCTCACCTAAAGCTTACTACAGTTTAGGATTTGATAGTAAATATGGATCACTCCTTTGCTATATGACAATGGCATCAAGAATATTGTTTGCTCAAAACTGGGGATGGACTGAAACATTGATTATGGAAGGAAGGATAGTTAAGGTTGCTGAGTTAGCCCAAATGGTCAGATTAACATGGGTTCCAAAGAATAGACAAATTAAAGAATTTTTTAAAGACTAGAAACAGTTTATGGAACTTTTGAGCTATTTATTTATTTATTTATTTATGGGATTTATATCCTGCCTTTCCCCCAAAATTGAATTCAAGGCAGCTAATAGAAAGAAATCTAATGATGCGATAATCTGTTGCTGTGGTTATTAGCCAGCATGGCATAGTGGTTTCAGTGGAGGCCAGAGTTTGATTCCCCACTCAGCCAAGAAATCCATTAGGTGACCTTGGGCAAGTCACATGCTCTCAGCCTCAAATGAAGGCAATGGCAAACCTCCTCTGGACAAATCTTGCAATGAAAACCCCATGTTTCCCTCAGGGTCATCATATGTCGGAAATGACTTGAAACAACTTGAAGGCACACAGCAACACAACAATGGTTATTAGTAATTTTAACGGGATTGTGAAGTCGTAGGCTTTCATGGCCGGCATCCATAGTTTTTTTTGTGGGTTTTTTCGGGCTGTGTGGCCATGTTCTGAAAGAGTTTCAGAACTCTTTCAGAACATGGCCACACAGCCCGAAAAAACCCACAAAAAAACTATTTAATGGGATTATTTAGTTGGCTCTGCAATGGTAGAATAATATAGCGTATTTTTTCTCTCTCTTCTTTCCATTAAATTCAAGACTAGGGGTGGTCAGAGCCCTACTGTGTATTAATTGTGTGCCTTCTCCCCCACTTGCTCTTCCCCCACTTCTTTCTTTCTTTTTCTCTTTTTCCTCTCTTTCTCCCCCTTCTGGCTTATTTATCACTGATTGTATGTTTTTTTTTTTTTTTTGTATTAAAAATAAATTTTAAAAAATCTCAAAATTATTTGGGAGCATGTTACATAGTCCTGCTTTCTAGGTTTTGCTCTGATCATGGGTGTCCCCCTGATTCCTGACTCATTCCAGATTGCTTGCCTGTGCCTCTGACTGTAATATGTGGGAAAATGTAGAATGCACAGAGTGAGCTAAATAAGAAATAACATTTCATCCCTTTGCAAGTTTATATAATATTTAGTCTACAACCTTTCTAAATCTCTTGTCATATACTTGCCTGTTGTACCTGCTACCAAGAAAATGTGGAAGAATATGCAAATTCTTTGGCCTTTGACCTCACCCTATGGTATACAGTTGGCCCTCCATTTTTGCAAGGGATCCATTCTGGACCAGCCCCATCCCATGAACATGGAGACTTGCTGAGCACATGCGCACTAGCGTGCATCCCATTAAAGTTAAAGGAGGTCACTCCTCCGTGAATATTTAAGTCCACAGATCTCAAGTCCGTAAGAATGGAGGGGTGATTGTAATGTAAATATTATGATGAGCTCCAAGATAATAATTTGGACTCCTTGCCCTGTATCAAGAATTGTTTCAATGTTTCTGTCAGGTGATATTGCTTCCTATTTTAAAATTGTTTGAGAACCTAAAATTAGAATATTTCCTACTTTGTTCATATATACTGGAAGCATTGTTTAAGTGCTAAATTTGGTCCTGATGCCTAGGCAGAATGTGTGACTCCAGACATTCTGCACCTGCTAAAATCAATAGACTCATTCCCACAGACACATAGCATTCTCTGTTCCTACATTTGTGCTAAATTGGGCCTTTGTGTGTTGAGCTACAGATTAAATGGAATACCAAGGCAGGAATTCATGTACAATTATCATAATATAACTCTTTCTTAGAGCTGCTACGTAATCCTCCTTGGATTTAAAATTGTGCCAAAAAAATATTCTGTATCCTCCTTGGATTCCACAAATTAGAGCTTGCAGCTGACAAGTTCAAAAGCTGGAAATGTGCTGTTTTTAGGAGGCTTGCTTTAGTAAGTGAACTATGTTTTAAACGGAACATGTATAAGAAATGGAAAAATGGGGAAATCACCAAAGAGGAATTCAAACAAATAGCTAGCACGTGTAGGGTTAAAGTCAGAAAAGCTAAAGCGCAGAATGAAATCAGGCTTGCTGGAGCGGTTAAGAACAATAAAAAGGGCTTTTGGGGGTATGTCAGTAGCAAAAGGAAAAAGAAGGAAATGGTAGGGCCACTGTGTGGAGAAGATGGCAAAAAGTTAACAGGGGACAGAGAAAAGGCAGAATTACTCAACACCTTCTTTGCTTCAGTCTTCTCAGAAAAGGCAAAGGGTGCTCAACTTGAGGATAATGGAGCAGAGGACAGAATAGGAGAATTTCATCACAGAATAAGTAAAGAGATAGTACAGAAACATCTGGTTAATCTAGATGAATATAAGTCTCCAGGACCAGATGAATTACATCCAAGGGTATTAAAAGAACTGGCAAATGTAATATCAGAACCATTGGCAATAATCTTTGAGAATTCCTGGAAAACAGGAGAGATCCCAGCGGACTGGAGGAGGGCAAATGTTGTCCCCATCTTCAAAAAGGGGAAAAAAGAGGATCCCAACAATTATCGTCCAGTTAGTCTGACATCAATACCCGGAAAGATTCTGGAGCAGATCATTAAACAGAGAGTCTGTGAACATCTGGAAGATAATTTCATAATCACAAAAAGTCAACATGGGTTTCAGAGAAACAGGTCATGCCAGACAAATCTGATCTCTTTTTTTGATAAAATTACCAGCTTGGTAGATGAAGGGAATGCTGTGGATATAGTATATCTTGATTTCAGTAAGGCCTTTGACAAAGTTCCCCATGACATTCTTGCAAGCAAGTTGGTAAAATGTGGGCTAGACAAAGTAACTGTTACATGGATTTGTAATTGGTTATCTGGTCGAACACAAAGGGTGCTCAACAATGGCTCCTTTTCAACCTGGAAAGAAGTGACCAGTGGGGTGCCACAGGGCTCTGTCCTGGGCCCAGTGCTATTCAATATCTTTATTAATGACTTGGATGACGGTATTGGGGGCATAGTTATCAAATTTGCAGATGACACCAAATTAGGAGGAGTAGCTAATACCCCAGAGGACAGGATCAAAATTCAAAATGACTTGAGCAGACTAGAAAGTTGGGCCAAAGCTAACAAAATGAAATTCAACACAGAGAAATGTAAGGTACTGCACTTAGGGCGGAAAAACGAAAAGTACAGATATACGATGGGGGACACTTGGCTGAATGAGACTACCTGTGAAAGGGATCTAGGAATCCAGGTGGACCACAAGTTGAACATGAGTCAACAGTGCGATGCAGCAGCTAAAAAGGCCAATGCAATTTTAGGCTGCATCAGTAGAAGTATAGTGTCTAGATCAAGAGAAGTAATAGTGCCACTATATTCTGCTTTGGTCCGGCCTCACCTGGAATACTGTGTCCAGTTCTGGGCACCACAATTCAAAAAGGATGTGGAGAAACTGGAGCGTGTCCAAAGGAGGGCAACTAAAATGGTGAAGGGTCTGGAAAGCAAGCCCTATGAGGAACGACTTAGGGAGCTGGGGATGTTTAGCCTGGAGAAGAGAAGGCTGAGAGGTGATATGATAGCCGTGTTTAAATATTTGAAGGGATGTCATATCGAGGAGGGAACAAGCTTGTTTTCTGCTGCTCCAGAGACTAGGACCCGAAACAATGGATGCAAGCTGCAAGAAAAGAGATTCCACCTCAACATTAGGAGAAACTTCCTGACAGTAAGGGCGGTTCGACAGTGGAACACACTCCCTCGGAGAGTAGTGGAGTCTCCTCCCTTGGAGGTCTTTAAGCAGAGGCTGGATGGCCATCTGTCGGGGATGCTTTGATTGGGAGTTCCTGCGTGGCAGGGGGTTGGACTGGATGGCCCTTGTGGTCTCTTCCAACTCTATGATTCTATGATTCTATGATTCTATGAGTATCACCCCTCTATGACATAGATTTGCATAAAATTTGCATATGCAAAGTAGGGATGTAAACAATACTTGCACATTTTCTCATTCTCAACAAGAAAGGAACACCCCACTGTAAAATTGCACATAGCCACAACTTTCTTTGCATTTTGTAATTTTTCCTTTTGAATAAATTGTTAATGAAAAAATATGATAGGGGGTGCATAAACCCTGCCATTGTTGCATGAGGGCAACTTTGCTGTACAGGAAGCAAAATGTATTATTTCCTGTGCAGCAATGTTGTTATTGTTCAACCCCTGCCCCAAATCCCTCCACACTGTTGTGTATAAATACATTTTTGTGCAAATAAATTTTAAAAAGTCCCAGAGTGTCAAAACTAATTTTAAAAAGTCCAAATTCCTTCATCCTACACAGCAAAAAAATTTTCAGGTGTTTTCTTTTTGCATAAAAGAATGATATAAGAAAGATTTATAGCCCTACACTATAAAGGTGAAGATTGCACATGGGTGGAAGTCTGCTGAAATGCTGACTATTGATGAGGAACTTCACAGTCTCTTGTTTCTCTTTAACTGCCACAATTCGTCCATGGCTCTGTTTGTATAGGCCAACTAGAACACACTCCCCACATGGACACAGTGACCAGTCCAGATGACTCAGGGAGAAATCCTGCTTCTGGTGTGAACTGTCTGGATGATGTTTGGCCAGTTCATCAACGAACCTGAGGTATAACATCCTTGAAATGGTTTAAAATAAATCACCTTTTGCTCTTCCTGGAAGATCTAGAGCCCTCCATTGTGACACCAGGTGATTGTTTACAATGTGTCCTGCTGTGCCATCATGTGCCACTGCCACTGGTGTGAGTCACTTACTCTGAGCTTAGAACGAGATGCCCAGCTATGTGATTGACACTGGGCTCCTCATTCTGACCTCAGAATGAATGACTCAAACCAGTGATGGCACTGCCAGCTGGCATAATGGGACTTGTGTGACTAGCTACTTGGCATTGTAACAGAATGCCCAAGGTAATGGGGCAGGGGGAACATCAGGGTAGATCCCATTATTCTGGCCTGTGCAGACACCACCCATGTTTTCTTAAGGTACCATATTACACTTCAAGAGAGGGACAGAAGCCCCTTCAAATTTGTGAATGTTTTAATCCATGGTATGCACTAGTTTTAAATATTATTCTGGCTCTTTGCAAAGGTTAAATATAACCTTAGTCAGTCTGTGAATTGAGACCCCTTGTGAATGTGTAAATACCATTGAAATCAGGAAGAGTTTATAAATTTACCAGGACAGCATGCTAATTCTTTGTAAGAAATGCTCTTGGGAAAGGGAATGGAGCTGAATGGTACATTTGTGAGAGAATATCATTGCTATAGACAAGAAGTGACATATCTATTATCAGCGAATCTAAAAGTTAGATAAGTGGGGAAGCAGCAGCCTGTGTGTATCCAGCTACATACTGCAATGAATATTGAAGGGTAATCATGCTCATCTGTAATCGAGTCTGCAGAGAACTCAATTTTCATTTGTCTGAAGTTTGATTTTTGAATGGTGGGCCTGTCTAGTTTCTGTGGGTGTCTGTCTTGTCACCATATGAACTGGAGTGCAGCCTCTACTAATGTTTCATACTTTATTTTATGTTTTTCAAATCCAGTACTGGTAGTAATCCAGGCTTTTAGCAAAAGCTTTAGAAGCTTAAAACCTACATTGTGACACAGGAGGCCTTAATGACATTGCTTACAGAGAGTTGGCAGCCATCTACTCTAAAGAGGAGGGTGCTGAATTTTGTGTTGCTGCTTTTAAAATCACAGCATTGCTCTGTAAATAGGCCGGCAAAATTAAATTCAATTTTAATGGTGCACGAAAGAGTGTGCCTGCACTACAGTTGTTATTATTTTTTTCTGAGGGCTTTATTGAAGCTATTATGCAGTTTGCATTATAGCTAATCAATCCAGAACAGTGTGCTTTGATAGCTTTAATTAAGCATTATTCATACACTCCATCATGAGCTTAGACTTCACAGTTGTAGCCAGATACAAACTTGGCAGGGGAGGAAGAACATGGTGGAAAGCCAGTGTGTTCACTGACCCCATCCCATTCACCTTTCTGTCACACTTTTGAGGTGTGCACCTTGCTTGATTACTCAGTGTCTGATGAATGCCAGCTGATGTTTCAATGGTGCCCTTGAAATTATTGTGGCTGAAGTTCCGGGAACTGAGATATATTCTGTCATTGATTCTGAATTCTGATAGCTCATTTGCACCTGATACTTACCACTTGATGCTGAAGTTGCACATGATGGATATGCCAGTGTATGAAAGTTATGAGGCATTAGGAGATATCTCATTTTTGGTTGTTCACCCCAGTGCCGTTCTCCAATTGGATGACACCTGGTGCGGGGGGTGGGACTTCTGGTGTGTGCACAGCATGAGAGCACTCATGTGCATGAGAGAGGCACCTGCGTGACCGCAGGGAGCACGCTCAGGGCCCCAGGAAGGCCCGGGGAGCAGGCCCACAGCCTCAGAAAAGCCCCATGGGGGGTGGGGGATGGACCAGGTGTCACCCCCCCTTCTGAGTTGTCACCAAGTGCAGCCCACACACCCCCACACCCTCACACATCCCCATACAGCCCCAATGATGCTACGGGTTTCCTGTCCTTGCTGTTTGAATTATTGAGAAATAGTCTGGAACCTATTTCTTTATCCTCAGGGAGACAATGTAAGATGGGAAGGCAGCTATAGCTCAATGTTTGCAGAGCCTCTTTCACATGGAAAAGATCCCTAATTCAGTCACTGGGACCTCCAATTAAAAGAATTTGGTAACATGATATGAGGATGACCTCTCCTTGGGAACCTGGCAGACAGATTAGGTAATATGAGTCTAGCTGGACATATAGCCTGGCCTGGTATGCAGCAGCTGTCTACACAGTATACAAGGAATATGTTGCTGGATACTGGTGATTCTTTAGGAAGGTCTGTAGCTCAGTGGCAAATTATGTTTTGTATTTGCTTAAGGGTTAATCCCTGGTGGTTAGGGGTAGAGGTGAAGTCTGAACCTCTGGCTAGGAACAGCCTTTCAAAGTAGATAATATCAAACTAGATAAGCCAATGGTCTGATGGTACAAAGCAAGTTACTCAGTTGCTATTCTTACAGATAAAGGCTTCCTAGTTTTCCTGAAATAAAAGCATATTTTACTCTGGAAAATAATTTCATGAAACTGAAGCGAATGAATGTGCTTATAACTAATAGTTTTTGCATCAGTGGATTAAAACTAGGCTGCTTGTTGCTTTTCTAGTTGAAGTCCTCAAAATTAATTTATTTCAGCCATTTATACTTTTATGGTGGGCCCTTGATACCCATTGGGATTTGGTCCCAAGATTCCCCATACCAAAATCCATGGATGCTCAAGTGCCATTAAATACAATAATACACCAGTCCCTGTGCTGCCTGTGAGGAAAGGCGACAGGGGTACAAATTTTTGCCTGCTTCAGTCCTCCAAAAAACAACGTCTGTGTGGCTTCTCCTCCTCCTCTTCTTTGTATCAGTCTTTGTGTTAGGCCTGTGATGATGTAGGGAAGTTCTTTAAAACAAAAATCCATTGCTAAAATGTAAGGCACTTATTAGCAGATAGAAACCATTGTAAATCAGCTTGATGAGCATTGTAAGATACTGATGGATTTAGCAAAGAAATTTCCAGTTGTGACTGGTAGTTGTTGTTAAGTTATGAAAAATTGATAGGTATCAGAGAACTGGGGGCTGACATCAAATGTAGTATATATTTTCAGAAGAGGGAATAAAAGAGTGATTGCTGTAGATATCATAGCAGTGGAAAAATAGAATACAAATTAAGAATGGTCTCTTGCGGGTGGGTATAAGTGAACAGTGATCAATCAGTATTGCAGGATTTTAAAGGATAAGCTTTCCAGGCAAATATAATGTCTTCTCTAGTAAAAAAAATGTAAATTTTAATAGATGGGAATATAGTAGCTATTATCAGTAACAGATAGGTGTATTGGTGTCTGGCACACAAATATTAATATATTTTTTAATGTGGTTGTTCAGAATTTTTCCACTTGAGGTCCCAGTAAAGATGAGGGGGGAAGCTCCTTAAGTAAAAGTGTCAAATTGCATGCAACTTCTGGTCTTCTGAGTTGAGGCTGGAATGCATTCTTTTGGGAGATTTTTTTCTTGATTCTTGCAAATTTACTGGCACATGTTTGCCATGGGGATTCACAAACATTGTTTTTTGGTTAAAGTTTACCACAATGAATATCAGAGATGAGTATTCAAAAAACTTGCTTGACTCAGCACTTTGCTGTGGATGAACATAGTTTTCAAAGAAGAGGGTCAAACATATCATAAAATAATAATACTATAAGATAAATAAACATGGTATAAGCCATGATCCCTTACAAATTGCCATATTTTGAGTGCTATGCAATAGTAAAACAAGAAGGGAAGAAATGCCATATTGACATGAAAGGTGGGCATGATACCATATCCTATGTATCCAAAGCTGGCCTGCTTGAAATTATCCCAGAAGAAGGGAGTGCAGAGGATACCTTTTAAGGAAATATCTTAAGAGAACCTTTGTGCATGAGTGCAAGTATGACCCAGTGATGAGAATATTTGGTCTGCATATGGAAAGGCTAGTTCAAAACTCGGGAGAGTGGAGGCTAGTCCTGGCTTCCTGACCATCCTCCCCACCTTGGCTGCATCTCAGGATACAGCCAAGGTCAGGGGAGTGGAGTGTGTGTGCCGAGGAGAATAAGAATATAGGGCTGCTTTAAACTGGATCTAAGCATTCAGGCAGTGCCTCCATCCAGGTTGAAAGCAGCCCTGGAGGCCAAGACCCCCCAGCTCTCAAAGGGAAGCCCCACCTGGGAGAGGGAGAAGCACTGGCAATGGAGCGTTCTAGGCAATTGGGGCAGGGCTCACATATGAAGCCTACAAGGAGGGCTTTCAAGGGAGGACTCTGCTGCATCAACTAGCCTTTGGTGAGTCTCTTTTACTAATCCCTTATGCCTTAAATTTTACCCTCAACTTATCCATGGGTCAGATCAAAATCCCTGCCCTAGACTTATACACAAGGTTTACTTATAGTCAAGCATATATGGTACCTTTTTATGGAAGTGAAATGCATTGCCACTCCTTATTCTTCTTAGAGGGAAGTTTGTGCTGGGATGCAAACATGTTGCTCTCAAAGCAGCAAGGCAATCTTCTTTAAGTTTCTATATCCAGCTTCCCCTTTCCAAGTAGTTTTACACATTGATGGCCAAAGCTATATAATGTTATTTATTTATTACATTTCTCTTCTTCCCAATAGCTGAAGTTCTTTGGGTGGTTCACAAAATGCAATTCAAATCCATAGTATAAACACTACACATACACTTAATATAGTTAAGCTTCCTCTCTTCTCTGTTTTTAAAAAATACAAATAAGGAAAAAGCAAAAAGAGGAGTTGAGAACACTGGTGCAGTAATCTTGAAAGAGCTGACAGGTTTCTCTCCTTTTTTTTTTTTTTTTTAAAATGTGAAACTGAAATATGAGAACAGAATTGAAAAGACTCAAAAATGCAGACAGTCTGGGTGAATGACATTTGATTTCATCCTTGCTGTTTTGATGAGATTCACTATACAAATAGTGTGTAGACAGGCAAGATGTAGACAGGTAAGATGGACAGTGTTTTTATTTTGCTCTTCCTGGGACAAATCATATGTGAAAAGCAGCAATTTGTTCTTGCTTCTGTTTTCTAAGCAGAGATCTTTCTCTTGCTCATTTGCTTTCTTCATTTGAAGTCTTAAATTCTACAACCCATTTCTCCCAATAGTAGAACTTTAATCCCCTTAAATGTTACAGAGTAGCTGGAATTTTTTTGCTTTCAACCAAAAAACAATGGAGCAAAGAGAGGCATATTTGTTGGATGGTTGGTTCCTCTGATGGAAAAGCAACTTACCTTTGTCCAAGATATAATGGATAAGGTAAGATGAGGAAATAGCAATCTATCTCCATGGTTTGAACACTGGTTTACAAATGCCATTTGAACAGTGTATATAACATAGGAGCAAACATTTCTAAAGCTGGGATAGCTAACACTTATTCCTCCTTTGTGACTGGAAGGGTGGACATGAATGCTTGACAACCTCTCCTGTTGACTTGCACAGTGGAAAGGATGAGGGCCCTTTAAAGGATACATTTTATGAGAACAATGCAGGAATAATTGACTCATAGAGCACTTGAAGTGTGCAAAACTCACATAATGCTGAGGTGTCACATGTTGCAGGGATCATGCCAAGTTGTGGACTGGTATCATACTATCTCCACCACTGGAAACTGTAGGCCAATCCAGATGGAATACCAGCACAGCAGGCCTGGATTCTTATGGTCATAGAAACTGGTCTTAAAGAGTCTGTTTCATATAAGTGCCTGATATATATTTCCATGTTACTCTACATTCCTTCAGTCTGGGTAATGAGGCATGGAGGGAAGCCAGTAAACCAGAAACAAAAGAGGTTGAGCCCTCTAGATTGCCAATGATGAGGGATGATGGGAATGGAAGTTCAACAATAACTGCCCTCCTCTCTTATCATTGACTGTGGTGCCAGTAGAAAACCTAGAAATTCTCCATCTCTCTAGTAGACTGCCTCTTTGTTTTTTCAGAGTTATAGCCAGAATTCTGGCCACTTACTTGACTTTTCCTTCTCCATAGCCCACCTTCTTCAGTGCACTTGATATCATTCTAGAGTAGTTGGGGATTCAATCTTGACAGTAGGTACATCTGGGCTCCTGATAATGTTAATCCTTCAGTTAACATCTATTTTAATAATGTTTTCCGTGCTCAAGTCATTAAATGGAGAGTGGAGCAAATTAAAAGCAAAGGGAGGGGGAGGCTTGTGGTTATACCAACTGAGCATAAAAAGCCTTCCCTTTATTCCACTTAACATACAGAATAGGTCTTGTCAGCTGAATCATCTATCTCTGATAGGAGTAGCTGTTGAGTACAGTTTACAAGAGGAGCCATACCCAAATTTACTGTGTATTTTGACTTAAGAAAGGGTAATTCTACATATATGACAGTTTTGATTGGCCATAGCCTTGAAAGATGGAGCTCAGGCTCTTGTATGAGGACAGCTTTCTTTCAAGAAGATTAAATAATAAAGAGGACGTTAACTCTCCTTGGCCTCTTTTTGACCTTGCATATATTGGTTGGATTTTGAGATATCTGTAGCAGTTCATCATGGAATCTTTTGAAAGACTGTGAACAACATTCCAGGTTATCTACTTTCAGTGAGCTAGCTAGACAGTGCTGGCAGTGGCATTACTAAGGGGGTGTGGGGGTACGAATTGCATATAGGGGTTGTGACCCAGTGAGGTGGTCACTGGGGAGGCTGTCTTCTGAGTCCAGTACAGAATCAGAAAGCTTGTGGGGGGCTGTCACTTCACTGCACTGCACTATTCTGCTCATGAGTAGAATGGCACTGTGACAGTCAGGTGGTGGCATACCCCTTTGGCCCCTGTTCCCAGAAGTCCCACCTTCTTGAAGCCCCCCTGCACCAGGTGACACCCTGGGCAAGGATGCTACTGAATGCTGGCCATTCTTTTCTGTGTGATGAGTATTGTCCTCAAGTACAGCTGGGTAAGAAATTTATCTATTTCAGATTTCAGTGTGAATCTACCAAATTGGCACTTTCTTAATCTGAAAAGGAACCAGAAAACAGTCAAACATCAGAATCTACAGTCTTCCAAAGTTTGTGAAACATTTCTCAAAAATAGTGCATTTGTATTTAAAGATTTGCAAAATAGTGTATTTGCATTTAAAGATTTGCAAAAAAAGGAAAGAAGGGAAGAAAGAAAATGCATATATTTGAAAAATGTGAAATGCAGACATATTTCCAGTTCAAATTGGAACCAAGATAAACCAGGTTTAGCAGCTGAAAATGAGAGTCTGAGTGAAACTGAGGCTGCATCTACACTCAGAATTAATGGAGTTTGACACTGCTTTAACTGCCATGGATCAATGCTATGGAATTCTGGGATTTGTAGTTATGTGAGATATTTAGCCATCTCTGTTAAAGTGCTGTGGTGCCACAACAAACTACAAATTATAGGATTCCATATGATGAAGTCATGAGTTAAAATGGCACCAAACTGCATTAATTCTTCAGTATGCAGTAAGGTGAGTAATGAGCATTACAGACCGGCCTAAAGTGCCAGTCTGGGGTGGAGTTGGGGTGGGCAGCTGCATGCCAGCCACCCCACCCCAACCCTAATGCCATCCTGATGCTGTGCACCCATTTGCATGGCACGTGGCATCAGGACGCCCTCCTGGCGCAGCCTACAGACACGCTGCACCAAAAGGGCATGGAAGAGCTGTGGCGCTGGCTCTTAGGGTGGCCTTTTGCCACCCCTAAAAGGAGCAGCATTTTGCTGTTCTTTTAGAGGTGGCAAAAGGAAGGATTCGGGCTGTGGTATGGGGTTGCCATGGCCCCAATCCGCTGCTAGCAGGGACGGCCAGAGCCGCCCATCCGCATAGCCCCTAAGACACATTTACCATTCCTTATCCTGAAGTCATTCATCTTGAGGTATGACATCACATGGCCATCTCTTTCTGTGATGTTTCTGTGATATTTCTATCCCCTCTGCAGGTACAGATTTGGTGTTCTTGCCTTCAGCTATATATGTAAACATTTTAAACATTGTGCCACATGTGCAGTAGGAAAGGCAAGGAAAACTTGCCATCTCCCTTCCCCTGCTTCTGTTCCACTCACTGTGCATACAGCACTGTAAGCTGGAGTCAGAAAGGAGAGGGATTGAGCAGAGAATAAATATAGCTAGGGATGCAATTCTTCACTAATTTCACTCTCAAAGGAAGCAGCAAGTAATTTTTGCCAATTTCTTCCCACTGCAAGAAAGCCTTTGAAAATTATCAAGTTTTCAAAAACTATTCACAGTTCAGGACTTATTCGGTACAAAAGTCTTATGTGAGTGGGTTTTTGTGCATAAACCAACATTTCCTGCAATGGAAATAGCATTTTCTGCTTAGAAAATAATTTTAGTCTCCAAAACTATTATTTTCTTTGCAGAAAATCATGGTTTTGTATAAAAAGTCTATATGTGGATTTTGTGCTAAATAAATTGTGAACTGCAAAGATTCTAATCTGTGCAGGATTCTTCATGTAGGGGTTTCCTCACAGTTGAGAGCCATGGTTTTTGACCATTTTTGAAATACTTTCAAATGCTCTTTCAGTCCTTAGTACAGGTTTCTGTTGCAGTTGATACTGGATAAGGAGCCTTTGCCTTTGTTGTGGCTTACTGGGGACAAAATGGTTGAAAAGGAGAGAGTCTATTCTTAGTGCTAGAATTATGCTGAAGGCCAAACTGAACTTCTGGCTGCCAGTTTCCCATTTCTCTAGTATTCTGATTGTGGATCAACATAGACCTAAACTCATTGCACCAGAGTTTAAAAGTATGAAGTGGACCCCTACTAAAGCAATGCTTTTGATATATGTAGTTCTGCGCATCAGACTTTGTAATTTTTTTAAAAAAAATTATTGGGCTATATCTCACTTTTCTATCAAAACTGAAACACAGGGCAATTCACGATAATATTGAATGAAATGTAAACTAAAATAATATAATAAACACAAAGCAGGTTTGCCTAGTAAAACAGAACTGATTTTTTTTTAAAAAAAACAGTTGAAAACAAACATTATTTAAGGCACAGCATTCTGCTGGTAACAAAATCCATCTTCAGTATGCAAAGATATAGCTGTGTTAGGGTGGATGCAGACGGCAAAAAACGCTGTCTTCAATCCCAGGAAGGGGAGGGGCAGCCAGATGCTGGGTGCCCTGAGGACGTCATCGGAGCGATGGCCTGTCCACACAACGGGTGCTCCAATGACATCCTTCTGGCTCAGCGTCCGGACACACTGAGCTGGAAGAGATGCCAAGGAGGCGCGCCATGCCTCTTGCGGCGCCCCTTTTGCGGCTTGCAAAAGGAGTGCTATCTTAGCGCTCCTTTCACAGGTGGCGAAAGGGAGGATTGGGGCTGAGGTGTCTGGCAGCTTTGGCCTCGATCCTCCACTTCCGCTCGTCTGCATCCCCTCTTAGTCTGTAGAGAGATCTTGTAGCACTTTTGAGATTAACTGAAAGAAAGAAGTTGGTGATATGAGCTTTCGTAGACTTCAGTTTGCTGAAGTCTGCAAAAGCTCATGTTGCCAACTTCTTTATTTCAGTTAGGAGTTTATCACATGGGGGGAAATGTGCAGAAATCCCATGCAAAAATGGGATTTAAAAGCCAGGAAAAACCTGAAAAAGTGGGTTGCTTTTCATACACATTGAGGTTAACGTGAAATTAATCCAAACGGAAAGTAGACAAAACCCGCTCCTTTTTACTTTCAGGATTTTCCAAATGTAAAAAGGAATAGGTTTTGTCTACTTTCCATTTGGGTTAATGCTGTGTTAATGCTCATTAACCCTGATGTCATGAGAAAATCAACTCGCTTTTGCAGGTTTTGTTGACTTTCCGTTCAGATTAACAACACATTAACAATGTTGTGTGAAAATCAACCCACTTTTGCAGTTTTTTTTTCCAATTTAAAACCCTGTTTTGCATGGGATCACTCCTGTGTGATAAACTCCTTAGTCTCAAAAGTGCTGCAAGATCTCTCTACATACTCCATCCTCAGCAGCTAATCAATTGCTTAAGGCCATCATAAATAAAATGGGTGGCAGAAGGGCACTCTTCTCGGTGGCAGAAGGCCAGCAGGGAGAAGGTTGGCTTAGGGGGGTTGCAGACTGCCAGAAATAGTGCAAATTGAGTCCACTCTTAGGGTTAGGGTTAGGGAATCATGGGAACTGTAGTTTATTGTGGCATCAGATCTCTCTGACAGAGAAGGCTCAATGTCTCAGGAAAAAAAAAAAAACAATTCCCATATTCCCTAGCACTAATCCTAACCCTAAAAGTGGACTCAATTTGCACTATTTCTGGCAGTCTGCAACCCCCCCTTAGTCCCCATCTGTAGTTTCCCTAGGTAGAAAACCCTCAGCACCATTTCTTCAAGAGATAACAGTCAACAGGAAGCTGCTTTACACTGATTCAGACCACTGCAATGGCATTCCTAGGGTTCCAGAGAAATATTTTTCATAGCTGTGCTTGGAGATATCAGGCACTGAATCAGGGACATTCTTCATTGAGAGTGTTTTGTCTGCTACATCTTCTCCCTGAAAATGCACTTGTTTCACATTTGAGATGCAAAATGTTATTTTATAGAAAAAACAAGTAAAAAGCAGGTGTTTGGAGAGGCAAGTGCCTCTTTGTTTTTCCTTGGACAATAGCAAACAAATGTACTGCTTAAATACTCTACCTGAAAACATTGTGTTATTGCTATGTGAAGCTAGCAGCAGCTCTGGCTTTTCTTTGTCTTGTTGAATACAGTACAAATTCTTATTCATGGAGATGTGGATTCTGTTCAGATGTGTACTGAGGACAGTCAAGCTGGGATCTGGACACTGAATTTGCTTGCAATAAAGGAATTGCAATACAAGCAAACAAACAAAAAAATCAACTCATCCTGAACTTGGTGTACATTTTGGTTAAAAAGGAAACCATTTCATTTCTCTACACAGACTGAAGGCTTAACTTAGTTCAAACATAAAGCCTCCTCTTTAATCCTCTAGTCACTTTGAATGCTGAAAACCAACAATCAACAGATGCAATGGAAAGCTAAAGTCTGTGTGGATGAAACCTGAATATGCTCACACAAGGATCATAGAAAATCTATTTGTATGAGAAGATGTTATTTTATGTACTTTAGAATGTTCTGAAATTACAAGGAGCACTGCTCACCATGTTTGTAATTTGGAGTTGACTGTAGGGTTGTGTGCTCCCTTGCCCCAGTCTTTATTTCCCTGAGATAGGGCCTTTCTAGACTGCTAGAAATAGTGCAAATTGAGTCCACTTTAAGGGTTAGGGTTAGGGTTAGGAAATCTTGGGAACTGTATTTTATTGTGGCACCAGAGCTCTCTGACAGAGAAGGCTCAATGTCTCAGAAAAAAAAACAAACAATTCCCATGATCCCCTAGCACTAACCCTAACCCTTAAAGTGGACTCAATTTGCACTATTTCAGGCAGTCTGCAAAGGCCCATAGAGTCCTCCTGTTCTCTTTCCAACAGCCTTCAGCATGGTTCTGCCTCACCAATGTTAACCATGGTTAATGCTAACCAGCATTCAGTTTTAACCATGATTTGAAACCAGTGTTTTTAGCTTGTTATCAAACTCTGGTTTAGAGAGAACTTGATTACTATAAACAATGGTTGCCATTAGTGCCACCAGTAACCATTAACTGTGACTAAAAATCATCATAGAAAGTGTGGGTTGAATTTGTATGTGAGATCAGAGTTTGTATGGCCCAGCATTTAGGGCATCAAACAGGGGAAGCATTATGTCTTCAGCTTAAGTAGTGTCTTCTTATTTTTTTTTTAATAGCTTCACTAGAAATCCAATACTACATTTTACCTGTTTTAGTAGGATTCCTTAAAATACTTAACACCTGTGTGCTTATGCATGCGCACATATATTCAAACACATAATCTACACTTGGGTTTGCAATAAACAGTTGCTTTGAATTATGATCCTTAAATTTAGAAATTCAGAAGTCTCATTGGACAAGGGAGTGATCAACATTTATTAGGATCAAACATTAGTATTCTTGTTAATATTTTGTATGGACAATCATATTTTATATACAGAAAATGTATTTCCAGTTTGACCATCTGTTGGAGGTAAAGGTTTGTATGTATGATAGTGTGTTTAAAAGATAGCAATAAATACCTTCCACAAACAAGGCTATTTTCTCACAAGGAATTTTCACATATGAATCTTAACATGGCTGTGGCAATGGGACTAGTCGAGCCAGACACTATTCATTTGGATTAAAATAGGCCATCACTTTATTACACATCCAGGAGTGGTAGTCAAGCATCAGCAAACAACAATTAGACAGCAGCACATGATAACAGTTGAGATAGCATAAGGAAAAATAGCAGTCATAAAACAAGTAAGTATACCAGGTCATAAATCAATCATAAATCAAGCATCACTATCTGAAAAAGAGCTGAAAAAGGCCTACCAAAAAGAAATTTAAAAAGGACTATTGACAAATAAGATTCCCATTTAAAAGTGTTTTGTTTTGGTAACTGTGCACACAACAGGGATTTAAATTTTTTTTTATCAGTTGAGAAAGGGAGAGATCCATGTGCACTTTTTTGAGGAGAAAGATAGGATGTAATTAATAAATATCAGCTTGCATTTGGCTTCTGTGTCAAAGTTGCACCATAAGTACTGCTTCAGTCCTCTTATATTTTGCCCTACTATTTCCTTAAATCTTATTTGATTTAAGTCTGTTTTAAATCACTCCACAGTTTCCTTGAGAGTTGAATTCACTGAGTATCCAAACTTCTCATAATGTCTCTCTTCTGGCTCTTTAGTGGTTAATAGATTTCTTATTGAACTGTAGGGGAAGTCTATATTACCCAGGACACTTACTTTGTTTTCATCTTTATCTGTTCTGCTGTTAGTCACAAAAAATGTGAATCAGTATTTCTCCTCCCTCTTTCTAGGTTTTATGCTGCTGATTAAATTGTGACAATCCCCCGTGTGGTAGCCTGTATCTCTCAGCAACTAGAAGTAGTTGTAATGTAAAATAAAAAAGTTCCATTCCATCCCCCAGTGTTGCACTTCAGACTCAAATACTCAAGATGATTTATTGAACTTGGATCAGAGGTAACTTCAGCAGGAAAAATAGCTTGGGAAGGTGAAAAGAGGCACTGAACACTGTAATTAGGGGAGCAAATATTATGCAATATACAGTAAATGCAATTGTTTCATGACAAGCGTCATAAAAATCTTAGAGGCACCAGATCCTGGTTCCACTCCATCCCCAAGCCCTGGTTAGTACTCTGATGGGAGACCACGAACAAATAGGAGGTGCTGTATACTGTATATCAGAGGAAGGAACTGGCAACATCCCCTCTGAGTATTCCTTACCTAAGTAAACCCTATGAAATTCAAGGAATTGCCATAAGTTCACAGGAGACTTGAAGGCACATAAACACAAACACACACATGACTTAAAGCTGAGATAGCTGGCAATCTATTGGAAGAGTGCCCATCACTAAATTGTCATACATAAGTGGTAAACACAGGCTTCTGTATTGTCTGGGAAGAGCCTATAAGAACGGGCAAATTGAAATGTGAAGCAGGAACCTAATGGCTGCTTCTTGTTAGTACAGAGATCTTTGTCTCAAAGGGCAATCTTACTGGGCAACTATCTACTTGAAAAGATAAAAGTACACATTTTGTTGTCTCTGGAATCTATCAAAATGCATGAGACCTTGTTTTTTTCCTATAAGAACGAATGACAACTTACATGGTAGTAAGTGAAGGTTTACACTGCTGGCTTCTCTCTGCCTTGAGATATCTGAGCCTCTTATTTGCATACAGCTTTGCTTTGAGTTCTCTTTAATGGGACTTTTCTTGCTCAGAGTGCTTTGTGGATATGGCCCAACTGAGTATGTATAATCAATGCCCCAGGAAGGAAAGGGAACTTCACTGACAAGGTTTGTTGTTGTTATGTTAGAAAATCAGAATAAGTTATTTTATTTCACTTTTGACCTGAGTTGTTTTCCCACAAAACTGAATAGACAGTAAAAATGGTGGAGGGGGAGGGGAGAGGGATGAGGACCAGGAGATTTCAGATATTAGAATATTGTTGTTGTTGTTTGTTGTTAACTGCCTTTGAGTTGACCTTGGCTTATGGCAAACCTATGAAAGAGGCATCTCCAAGATTCCATATTCTCAACCTCTCTTCTGAGATCCTGCAGGTTCAGGCCCATGACCTCCCTGATTGAGTTTAACTATCTGGTATGAGGTCCTCCTCTCTTTCTGCCTTTCCTAGCATTATTGTCTTTTCTAATGAATTATGTCTTTTCATGATGTGGCCAAAATATGAGATACTCAATTATCTCTGCTTCCAGTGAGAGTTCAGGCTTGATCTGTTCAAGGACCTATCTGTTTGTCCTTTAGGCTGTCCACGATATCCTCAGCACTCTTCTCCAGCACTACATCTCAAATGAGTTGATTTCTTTCTGTCGGCCTTCTTCACTGTCTAGCTCTCACATCCATACATGGTGATGGGGAATACCATGGCTTGAATGATCCTCACTTTAGTGTTCAGTTATATATTTTTATATTTTAGGATCTTGTTTAGTGCATTCATAGCTGCCTTCCTATTTCTAGTCTTCTTCTAATTTCTTAGATTATTACCACAGTAGTACTTATGTTTTTCAATACAGGGCCATTTTAATTCTTGTTTAAAAAAAAATCTTTATCAGACACATGAGAGTGTTGAAGAGATGGAATCATAAACAGCCTCAGCTTTTCAAAATATGAAATTTGGGTAGTTGTTTCCCCTTAGTGTAACTCTCATAAAATTTTTGAGCTCTAACATCTCTCTAAAATCAAAAGCTTAAACCCCTGATCAATAGGATGCCTCCTGTCTTTTTAAATTGGAACTGCTTTGGTGAAAATAAAGTACTACAAGCCTGAAAATAGGCAGAGTACAAACCAAAATATTTATGAATCTTACATATATAATTATGTTTCTTAGCAGAAAATTGACCTCATGAGAATTGTCTTCTTTCCAATTTTTCTTCCACATTAATAGTAATCAGGAATTAACCTAAAATGACCAGTAAGCACATCAAAGGCAATTTAAGAATGGCCTTTTCAGTTATTAGATTTTCCAAATTATTCAGCCTGGATATTTGAGTAGTGAGGTAGAGGTGCTATGAAGCCCAGTGCAAAAGAGATGATGTAAAAAAGGAGGGATATTCAGATAAATAGCCACTAGACCACCACAGCTGTGTGTGCCACTCAATGGGGAAGTGGGCCATATATTGTTATGGAAGGATGTCAAGTGGTGTAATTGGAAGCACAGGTCCATTATGTTTGGTCATTAACAACCATATTATCCCCAAACTGCACATCATGTCCCTTGCAAAAGGTTAGCCTAACCTAGTGCAGATGTGAATCTTGGCTCTTCAATTAGAGTTACTGCACAAGATAATTTGCAGCTAGCATGCTATTTTTTGAAGCTTGCAGACTTAATTTTTTTTTTTAAAAAAAAACCCTTCAGTCTGTTCAAGCAAATCCTAAGGCACCAGTTTAGCATAGACCATAAAATATTAATATTCTCTTCAAACATTTATTTGTACAATGTTAATAAATTAGGAGACAGGAATATGACCTTCTCCCTTTCTTTCCCTTAATAAGGAGGATAGTGCTCTGATATAACAGCACCTCTCATATATATGTAAAAGAAATTTATCAGAATGACATACTCAGGGCAATATTTAGGGGTGTGTGTGTGTTGTCATTCCTTATCCTTTTTCTATGTTTCTTAGTTCTAGTTGAACTAATTCTAGAGCTTGTGTTTCTGTATTCTTAGTGGAGCATTTCTGTCACCCAGCAAAGAGTTTGAGATGAGGGAAACAGAAAATCCTCTGAGAGTGGCTCAAAGGAGGATAAGAAGGGGGAATGTTATTTTTGGATATCCCCCCTCTCCAGTTCATGGCATACTCTCACCAATGAGTTCTATCCTACTTTCTCTTTGTATTATCTCTTTTTTTTGGTTGGTGCTAGGTAAAGACATTTCTCTGTCCTCAGGACATAATAGAATGTGATTAGATTGATTACCAATTTACTCAGTTTTTAAAGTGATTAGACCAATTGATTATCCCTATAATTTATTCATGGGACACTGCTGTTTTGTATATTGTATATTGCTTTAATTGCTTTTCATTTTCATTGTTTTCATTAAAAGTGACCTTGTCACTTCTTCACCATACCCACAAGTTTTGCATTGCTATGACTATTCTGATTATAAAGGTCCTTCCTGGGCACCAGTTTGTTCCATGCATCTGAGGAAGTAATCTATGGAAGCTTATGGTATCACTTGTTTTGCTCAGTTAGTCTCAAAGGTGCTACAAGATCCCTTTGCTTACTGATATTCCAAACTAACGCAGCTATGTCTCTGTAACTGTTTTAGTTACTTTTATACTTATGGTGTTCATGCAGGTGTGTGTGTGTGGAGTTGTGCGGCTATCTTGATGTCTTTGGTTCTATGGGTGAATGGCTTTTAACAGCCAGAATGGTTTATTTGAAAAAGTAAAAGTATCATTCTAATACTTTCCAACTATAAAGAAAATAAAGAATTACTTTAAAACTGTAGCTGTTATAGTAACTAACCTGATGCCCCTTGGAATGATATCTAATTACTTTTAAGAGTAACATTCAAAGCTCTGGCTTAGGCATTAGCAGAGGTACTGCTTTAATACATAAACTTACATTGAGGAGATAGCTTAAATGCCTGAGATTCCAGTTACTTCTGCTCAGATAAGGAGTTGGAACTTAAAAGACTAAAAAGGGACAATGCAAAGATGTTAAAAGAACCTGATAGTTCCTAAGCATGGTATAATAACAATTCATTTCTTTTTTACATCTAGGACCAATCTTCTGTCAGATCAGAAGATATTTTTGGGCTCCTCTATACATTTCACAGTTATCAGTGAAACTAAGGTTCAGACAAACATGAGGTGACTAAGGAGATATTATCAGCAAACTGATAATATGGCATTCTTCCTTTACCATCTAGTGCAACTGCAACTGCAAAAGTAACTTTAAGTTACAGTTACACCTCTGCAACTGCAAAAGTAACTTTAAGTTACAGTTACACCATCAAGAGAAGTGAAGGGTTAAAATCATAATATAACATAGACATGTTGTTGTAGTTATGTGCCTTCAAGCTGTTTCTAACTTATAGTGACTCTACGGTTAACCTATTATGGGGTTTTCTTGGCAAGATTTATCCAGAAGGGGTTTGTGTTTGCCTTTACCTGAGGCTGAGAGTGTGTGACTTGCCCAAGGTCAGCAGTGGGTTTCCATGGCCAAGCAGGGATTTGAGATCTGGTCTTCAGAGTTGTAGTCCCATGCTCAACCCACTACCCCATCCTGGCTAGATTATTCATTTGTTATGAGGGGTGGAGGGTAAGGAACCAATTACAATCAACTTGTTATTTGTAAATAACTATTACAAGGTCTGATTTTTTTCAGCAGTTGAGTTACTCCCCTCCCCAGTATGAAAGTCAGTAAAGAAACTCACTTATACACTTGTACAGGGGTAGGGGAAGGCATTAGTGGTGAACAACACCTGGGAGAAAGGGAAGGTATTATCTTGGATTGTGTTCAAATATTGCTAGTGAGTGAGTTCTTTATTACGACCAATCGGTCAGCACAAAATTACAACAGAACACATCTTAGATGTATACAATAATTCCTTACAGGAACTTGTCGATTATTACAGACATACAAATCCAGATTTGAATCAGATAAAAATTATATAAATTATATGACAGCAATGAATTTTTATGACAATATGAATTAAAATACAGACTGAAAGTAGACTATGTATTTACAATTTTGATCACATAGAACTAAACTGTAGTAAAATGTCCATTTATCAGTTGAGGTCTTGTTTTGCAAACAATGTAGCAGAATTTGGCCATCATATGAGATACCTTGTATTCATTGTTATCTAATAGAAAGCGTAAATAAAAAGAATCAGATTTACCTGGAAATTTATTTAATAAAGGGCTAATCAATTGATGACGAGCATCCCTATAGAATTGACAATAGAGTAGGACATGCTCGTTTGTTTCAACATCACCTGAACCACAAGGACATAAACGCAATTCGAAAGGTACTTTTTTGAATCTACCGTCTAACAAGGCAGTAGGCAGCACATTAAAGCGTGCCAAGGTTAATGCCCTTCTAAACTTCGGAAGGGTAATCTGAGATAGATATGGAGCTGGAACAAGGACCGATAATTGTGAACCGAACAAAACATATTTAGAAAGGGAAACAGAATCACCCCATCTTTCTGCTTCTATGATTTTTTGTTTAATGATGGATTTAGCTTTGTCAATATCAAGCTTTAGGAGTTCACTTTTATTAAGACCTAACTCATCTAGTTTTTTATAAATAGAAATTTCCCATGTAGATTTAAAAGAGTCTGAAAAAATTAAATTTGTGAGCCTCCCTGGAATTTTATGCAATTTTTGCCAGTACGTAAGGATACAAATCCACAAACTGGACTCTATTTTAATAGATCCGGCCTCCCTCCTGAGAAGAACATTCGGAACACAATGTCCAACCTGTAAAATTTTCCTAAGAAATTTAGTTTGGAGACGTTCAAAAGCATTGACATTGCTATATGGGCCCAATTGAGCTCCATAAAGAAGTTGAGGGCGAACCTTGGCATTAAACAGTTTAATGGCGGCCGGAATAAACTGAGCGCCTTTAGTAAAGAAAAATCTTAGAATTGCAGTTATGGTTCTTTGAGCATTACTAATAACAAGTTCAGAATGGGCAGTTCTCCTTCCAGAATGGTGAAAAACAATTCCTAAATATTTAAAGATTTTGACTTGCTCTATGTGTTGTCTATCAAATGTCCATTGAATCTGTTTAGGTCGATGTGCAAAAGTGAGAATCTTGGTCTTAGAATAATTGACTGTTAGTTTCTCCTCTTTACAGAAAGAAGCAAGGGAATTTAAAGATCTTTTGAGACCTATGGGAGATAATGAAAGAATGACAACGTCATCTGCATAAAGCAATAAATTAATATGTCTATTTGCTAACTTCGGAGGATGGAAAGAGAGATTATTCAAGGCAGGAACTAAAAAATTAATATAAAAATTAAATAATGTAGGAGCCAGAACACAACCCTGTCTTACCCCGGTTCTGACAGGAATTGCTTTAGAGACATGTCCTTGAGGACTGCATCTGACCTTGACATTAGAATTCTCGTGAACCTTAATAAGAAGCAGGAGAAGTCGTTTATCTATATTAGTATGCAGTAATTTTTCCCACAACCTGAATCTGTTGACTGAATCAAAAGCGGACTTAAAATCTATAAATGCCGCATATAGAGGTTGTCCATAATGAAGATATTTTTCTATGAGATATTGCAGTATCATTGCTTGATCAATGGTAGAGCGTCCAGGTCGAAAGCCTGCCTGTTCGGCCATCAAAATATCCTCTGACTCCAGCCAATCTATAAGCTTATTTAACAAATGTTTTGTGTATAGCTTGCTTACCACACTCAAGAGACTGATCGGTCGAAAATTAGACGGATCATTTCTATTACCTTTTTTATAAATCGGGATGATAACGGCCATGCCCCAGTCAATTGGTATGGAAGCAGATCTATCAATAGCTGTAAATAACTTAGAGAGTATTGGAACCCACCATTCCAAGTTGTTTTTAAGTACCTCTCCAGTTATAAAGTCAGCGCCGGAGGCACGTGCCGGTTTGAGTTGAATAATAAGGTTCTTAATCTCAGAGTGCGACACTGGTGACCAAGAGGGAAGGGACCGAACCTGTTTCATAAGATCTAACATCAAAGAACTAGAGTCATTCTCAGGAGAGTCATAAAGATTAGCAAAGTGACTTTCCCATATGTGGGCTGGAATCTGGGCTATAAAATTGTCTGCATTTTTAATAAACGAGGGAGCAACCTCTTTCCAAAACAGATTGGGGTTATTTGTATTAACTGTCATTATTAGTTTATTCCAAGATTCTATCATAGCTTCCTTTTTCTTTTGTCTTATTAGGAGCTTATAACTTTTCTTCTGTTTTAGAAGTTCAGATACAGAAAATTGCTCTGGGTCTAATTTATGTTGTTTAAACAGATATTTGAGATGTGCCCAAGTTTCTTTGCATTCCAAATCAAACCAGCTCTGATGACGCAGTGGGATATGTCTAGCAAAATTACTTTTAGGAACAGTAAGTAATGGTTGTAAGGAACTGATTAATAAATCATAACTAGACATTATAACAGAATCCAAATTAGCATCCATTATTGTAGAGGAAAGTAACTTAACTGAATCATTTGAGAGGAACTTAGTAAGAGTGTCAGACAGTTGAGGTGACCATTTAGCTCGAATTGGATTAATGTCATTAGAAAGAACTGAGATCTTATCAAGAGGTAAATTAAAATTTTCCTGAAATTTTAAACACAAAAGAACTGGAAAGTGATCACTATCAGGTCTGCTAACAACCATAAACTTAGAAATATGGGGAATTAGATTTAAAGAAATCCCCATATAGTCAAGAATCGAGGGACTGGCGCCAGCCCAGTGTGTGTATTCGGCTGGGTGATCGTCTTTAAAGCTACCATTTAAGGTTATTAAATTAGATTCATCAAAAGAGCGAGCTAAACAGAGGCCCTTAAAATCACAGAAAGTATCTTTTGATTTACGGCGCATTAGAGGTGGAATTACTATAGATGACGGGGGTTGACAGTTATATTTAGTATATAGAGATACATCGTCAGCACCCAGCCTCACATTGAAATCCCCGGCCACAATAAAGTTAGCTGTTGGCATCTCAAACATCAAATTTTTAATAAAGGAATTAAGTTTGTTCCATATATTTTGTGTTTTAGCCCGGCCTTGAAGTGGGGGAATATAGACATTAATCAAATATAGTAGGTTATTGTTGAACTTCAAAAGGACAGCTAAAGCAATCTGTTCAAAAGTAGAGACCTTAATTAATTGGACCTTTAGTGCCAATGTTATCAGCACTCCTAAGCCACCACATAATCTTCCATTGCCTTTACCGGGAATTGCATTTAAGCCCACGAATTTATACCCCTCTATGGATATCTCCTCAGCGAGCCACGTTTCTTGCAGGAGAATGATTTTGTATCTACAAACAAAAGGTATAAAAGTAGGGTCTCTACATCTAGGTCTCCAACCGGCTACATTCCATGAAATAATAGATAGATATGACCAATCAATTGAATGTCAATTGCCAGAGGCTACAGACTGTTCTTGAGGTTTAGAGGCTTGCGATTTATTAGCAATTGGGTTTCTTTTAGAAATGTTTCCCTTCTCCAGTACTGGGCTGTTCAGACTATCAAACACACTTTGCTCCAGGGTTTTAACTGCCAATGAATTAGGCTTGAGATGTTTAGTCTTTTTGCTCTTAAATGATTGAATATCTATATTGAACTTGGGGGGAGGAGTATTTAATGTTATTAATTGCATAGACTCACTACATTGTCCTGTTCTATGGTTTAGAGGAGTTTGAGTTAATGGAATGAGTGGGTCCGCCAATTTGTCCATTGGATCTTTGGGAGATATATACATTAAGGAAGTCATATCATCCCCCTCCACATCTGTACACTGTTTTAATCCATCTTTGGGTTGTAAAGAAGAATCCAATGAAGGGCAATTGATGGGAAGCAAGTCCTGAATTGACTTAGTTGCCATAGTTACTGACATTAGCATAGTTTTAACAGCTTCAAACCTATTAAGTACTTGCCTTTGTTCCTCATTAGAAAGGGAGCCGAACATCTCGGCCAGTTTTCCATCGTCATCAAGAAGACTCTCAGAAATTGGTTTTAACCCCCTAGCATCTTCATCATAGTTCACTTTTTGATGAGGAGCTTCCCGTCTAGATAGAGATTTAAACAAAGGCTGGATATTTGGATTACAAAAGACACGTACAGGTATAATTAAGAATTCCTTAAATGAATGCCTATTTTCCAATATCAAGGAAGGTATTGTTGAATTGCTGAACCTCAAAACAATTCTCTTGAAATTACCATAAGAAGGTAGCCAGTCAATTCCAAGTAATTCACTATGATGCAAGTGGCGATGTAGGAGGAGAGATAATGAGTGTAGTATAACAAACTTGTTATGCCATCTAGCGTAGTTATGATGATTGTTGGCTACTAATAATGCTATGCTGTTTGACTTTAATACAATCTTGTCATTACTCCCAACTTTAACATTGTTTTGAATTTGTTTGAAGTCTTTTTTTTCAGGTAATGCTCCCGGTGTTATTGGGTGTTTAGGCTTAGTCATCAGATCTTTCAATTTATCCAGTTTCTGGTCTATATTCATTAATTTATCAAAAATAGATATCACTGTCCTAGCAGTGAGTAAGCAATTTCTTGCTACGGTGTCTAAATCGGTCACATATTTGATGCTAGTGTCAGAGTCAATGCCTATAGCAGGCTCCTCATGTAAAGAAAGAGAAGATGTTTCAGAAATAGACTTATTATTGTCATTACATAAAAGTAGCTCATCCATTTTCAGTTGTTTTAAGGTGGTAGCAGCCTCCACTAAATTTGTGTTCGTTACATTTCTCCCTGAATTCTTAATAGGTTTCTTAATCCTTTTAACATTAGTGCGAACTTCATTATTAACTGACCTCCTTTTACGCTTAATACTATTTTTAGTAACCATTATCCCGTGGATTATCCCAAAAATGACCAAACTTGAGTAATAAAACCCAATAACCCCAGTATAAATTATTAGTAGCTAATAGACCTCAATCGAAATTAATAAAAGATAAATGTATAAATGTATAAAATGTATACTATAAACTTATACTATAAAACCATTATAAATCAGAGTTTAAAAAAAAAGATTCAGCGGCTAAATCAGCTGCTGCCGGGGAGGGAGGTGAGCGTGAGTGGAGCGCGGCCGCCTGCCTGCCTCTGCCTGCCGCTTGCCGCCGCCGGGAGAGGCTTGCCTGGGCCTCTTTTATGGCCCTCTTCCTTCGGCCGTTCGGCCGTCGCTGCCGGGAAGGGAGGTGAGCGTGGGTGGAGCGCGGCCGCCTGCCTGCCTCTGCCTGCCGCTTGCCGCCCAAATATTGCTAAAATCTCTTTGTTAAGCATATTGTCATAAAGTATGTTCATGCGCAGGACAGTAGCCGTCACAGGGGTACATGGTCAGAGGTCAAGACTTCCCTGGAATCCATTGTGTTTGCAAGTGGTGGATGAGGCCTTCTGTAAGCAGGCAACATACACTGACACGATGCCAACAGTGACAGAACTACAGAGTGTAATTAACATAATACTGTTCTTTGTCACTGTTAGAAGTTAATGATCTAAATATTTGACCAAGCTTTTTTGACTGATCAGATTACATCCTGAAGATAAAGTGATGAAGAAGCTTCATTTGCTTAATTTCTGTCAAGCTGTTATTAGAGTATTTTTAAAAGTGGCATATCTAGACCTGCAACCTTTTCTTTTATGTCCTCTCTGAGAAGCAGTTCAGAATAGCATTTCATAATTAAAACTTAAGTACCTGTTGTGTTTTGAACACTACACATGGCTTTTGATAAACCATTTCTCCATAGTTAATGAACAATAAAGTTTAATTGGGTGTATTATTGTGTGATACAGATGAACATCTAAATGTAAGGCCAAATGCAGAGTACAATGAATGCAAAACAATGCATGAAATTGACTAACTTTTGTTGCTATTAAAATACAGCTTTTTCACTATTCCAGCTACCAAGAACCAAACTTTTTCAATGACCTTGTTTCCCATTAAGTAAGCAATAAAATGGTTTTCTGTGTCACTAACAACAATAAAAAACCCTAAAACTAGTGGCCCACAAATTAGGGGCTGAGTACCCAAGCAATACCTCTGCCCAACAAGAGTATTGCAAGAATATACTAAAAATGTTGCTGCTGTAACATAAGACTGTTTGTTATTTTTTACTGTGTTGTGTTTCTTGGACTTGCATGCTGTTGTGGGAGTCTTTGGAGTTTAGAATACAATGCTCTGAACTGGGACCAAGTCCTAGTGAACTATTGCCTAGTGTGTATTCAGAACATGAAGCCAGGGAAGAATAGTTGTGGGAAATATCAGTTTCTTTCTTTGGTGGATGATGTGAAAAAAATAGATGGGTTAAGCCTTATATAATGCTAAAAGCTTATGGGTTTGTTTGTTGCCATTTATCTGAACAACAAGAAAAAATACTTTAGAAAGGTATTTCTTTAGGGACCAGATCAAGCAAAGGATCTTTGGGACTTTGTGTTGGAGAACCTCTAGGTCTGTGGTGTGTGTGTGTGTGTGTGTGTGTGCCCTGATCCCTGGGTCCTACTCCAGTAATTATCCATACCATTCTAGTTACATCCTCTTTTTACCATTATGCCCCCTAGATTCAGTAGGCCCTTGGTATCTGCTGGGCTTTACTTCCAAGATCCCTCTATGGATACCAGAATCTGTGGATGCTCAACCTCCATTATATACAATGGTATAGTAAAATGGCATCCTTAATATCAAGGTGCCCCAACATATGACCTTACTTAGTAAATAACTGCTATGGAACTACTGTATTGGTATCTGAGTTAGGGAAGGGAAGACAGGGGAGTGGATTAGGAGCAGGGTGATTGAGTGATCTTTTCCAATACAGTGCTCTTAAGATGTGTTGCATTACAACCCTCATCATCTTTAACCAACTATTTGGAATTTATGGGAGTTGGCATATGTGGAGGGGGTGAGATACAGTTGTTACAGAGAGAGAACAGTGGATGTGGAGTTGGCGCATGAGTATATGTATGATATCATTGCACTGTGAACCTTACAAAGTATTGAGAACTTCATATCAGTTAAGTCAATGAGCTGCTAAATCTCTTGCTAATCTGTTTTGATGTTAGCCCGAGATCTCTCTAAACATACTTTGATATGACATGGATCCCTACATGTTAATAGGAAAAAATCTTTACGTTTGATGGTCTTATATCACACTCCTTTTCTGTGACTTTATCAACAAGCCCTGTGAATGGAAAATCCTTTGCAAAATGGTGCATTTCCTCAGTGCTTGTCCAAATATTCTTTCAGAAATATCTTCCAGCCAGTTCCAAAGGAATCTTATGAATCTAGTTGGAATTCCCTCTCACTGTCCAACTAGACAAAGTGGAAGAGCCCCCCCCCTCCTTTGGCACACATTTGTTACATCAATCTGCATCCCGGACAGCCCTTTCTAATTGGGTCTCAGCTTCCATTTCTCATTATTATACTTTTAGCAGAATTGAAATGGGGGAAGGGGAGTTATATTGAAGTTCATTCAGTCAAATGCATCACTGGATGAGAAGCCAACCTTAGAGAAATTCTACTAAGTCAAACATGCAGTGCCAAGTTGTTCATTGAGTTTCACAAAGTGCTTCTGGCTTGCCAAACATGACGTACTTTGTCTTTAACTGCAGGGAAGTATGCTCTTGGAGCCTCTTTGTCTGAAACCACAGTGATGAAGGAGCTACTTCCCCCATGGCTTCTTCCTGTGACATCATGGTAATATTGGCTCTGCCCATGAGATCTGTAGCTTCTAAATGGTGTGGGCCTGTCTTTTCCAGGTGGATTATGACTCAGACAAATTTCTCCCACTAAACCTATCAAGCTGGACATTGTGATGTATGGCCCTACATGCTACTGAACTATTGAGTAGTAGCTGAGCTGGAGGAGGGGCCCATATTCATATCTGTAGGAGATATGGTTAGTTGGCCTTTGCTGAGGAATGGGCTGTATTGGCATGAAACAAGAATGACACAGATGAAGGGCCAGCTGCATTCGGTGCACATGTTAAAATGATCTGGCAACTGGTAATGGGAAAGACTACTTCTTCATTAGTTTTATATTACTCTTCTATCTCTCCATACTTCCCTTTCTGCTTCTTTGCCCAGGGATCTGCTTTTTCCCCCCTTGTGTCACCTTTGTATATGCTGTACATATTGATTGTACTATATAAATAACAATTAGACATACATTCTAAACCTCTAATTTACTGCCATATTTCCAGCCTTATTATATTCACAATGAAAGAGAGGGACACATCATATGAAGTGTTTTGTTATTCCTTTTCCCCTGCCCTATAAGAACCAGGTAAGCCAGACTTAGGAAATGTGTGGCCTCACAAATATTGGCCAGTGGTGAGGGTTGATTAGATTTATAGTTCAATAAATCTATCCCTTGGTTAAGGTCAGCCACCAAAGACTTTACTTTTAGTTTATTGTGTGCCTTCAAGATGTTTTCTATTTATGGTGATCCTAAAATAACCCTATCAAGGGTTTCCTGATTTGATCATTGCTTTCCCTTGAGGTTGGGAGAGTGTGACTTTCACCAACTCATCCAGTGGGTTTCCATGACCTGGTGGGGATTCAATCCTTGGTCTCCCAGAATCCTAATCCAACACTCAAACCACTACACCGTACTAGCTTTACCTACATTCAGTATTGCCATCTAAAAGTGTGTTAGTCAAAATATTCTCTTCCTGAGTCTTGCTTGTTACAATGTATCCCTTTCAGTTTGGCCTTTACAGATAACTCTGTCTTGACTGTCTTTGAGAGATCTCTATCTCGGTAAATAGGGGTGATCATAATCATTTTGCATGCTGTTGCAGCCTGAAACTCCATATCAGGCATTCCATTGGTATTTAGTTTGGGGCTAAAACAGTGCTTCCATCAATGTCAGTTCTGTCAAATGTTTGCCTACAACCCACATTCTTCATAACTTTCTTGTAATTGCTTTGCACTGGCTGTTCACACACTCATATATCCCCTAGTTATTTTCATTGCAAGACATAACTTTCTGCAGACAATATGGTATAGTCTTAATTTCAGGACACTTATCTGTAAAATTAAATCAGTTCATGATGTCACCATGACCGGTAGGCTAATGTCCTCAGTTTGGCTGCAGTTTGTGACTTTGTTTTCTTCCTTCACTTTTCATGTGGATTGAAACATTTCCAGAAAGGCTCTCACTGCAGATTTTCACTCCCCATAGCTTAATAGAAACATTAAGTTTTCCTGAGTTCCTATATAATGCCAAGTTTCCAAAGTCAAGAGGATTTTTTTTCAAAAATCAGAGCTCTCCTATATTATTTCTTTGATTTATAGTTTAAAACAATGGGGGGAGGATGGTTGTTAATTTTATTTGTGTGCTTAATTTTATTTCTCACTGGGAATTTTATGCTGCTCCCATATGTCCTCAGCAGTATCTACATGGGTTAACGTATTGTAATGCATGCACATATAGGTTTATACATTCTCTGGTAATCTGTGGGGTAACGTACTGTAATACAGGCTGTCTTTGGAAGACTGCAGAGATACAGCAGATAGTCCAAAATTCAGCTGCTAGTTGCTAACCAAGGATAGCTATCAGGAGCATATGATTCTGGTTTTAAAACTATACCACTGTTTGTTGTTCTACTTCAAAACATAGTTCAAAATGTTGGTGTTGTTTACTTTTAAAATTCTCTATGGCCTGGGACCAGAGAACCTGAAGAATCCCCTTCCTTATTATCCTCAGATATGGCAGGTCTGGGAGGGCTTTTATCATGTACATTTACCTTTCTACCTTTGAAGCTTAATTGGGTGGCTATTGGGGAAAGGTGTTTCTTAGTTGGAGTAACCTGCTTTGGATTTTCTCCAGGTCTCATCCAGTTATCTCTCTTAATTCCTTATGAGCACCAAGCAAAGACCTTTTGATTTTCACGGACTTTTGAAATCACACTTGAGTTTGATTTTGTCTGCTATAGCAACTTTGTTCTGAATGCCCTGCAGTTTCAGTGTGATTAATTTGATTATTGATTTTTGAACCACCTTAATTATTTCTGTTTTGCTAGCCATCCATAGTGCTGTATCACTGAAGTCCAGCATAGAAAATTCCTAAAGAAATTGTGATAAATAATGTTGCATTGGTTGAATCTACACATTTTAGCAGAGATGTATGTTACTGAAGTTGGAAACAAAAACTATGGCAACATGAGGCCACCACCAAAAACAGCACTGCCATATCTAATTTTTATTGTTTACCAAGACCACTTGTAGTGGGCTTTGGGAGTGGGGAAGGGTTTTATGTAAAATGCTCTCCTTTTCCCTTCCTTTAGCCCACTGTTTTTCACTTTTTCCCCTCTGACTGTGGCCATTGTTTTCTTTTTTTCCCCTTTTGCACAGAATGACCAGAATTGATACTTCCAGACCATATTCTGAAAGAGAGGCTACAACCATAGTCCATCTGGGAGCCCAGTAAGGAGTCTAGGCAGTGGTTGATTCTGGGTCTTGGCCATGCTGCTGTTCTTGTAACTCTGAGGGATATTATTATGCAAAGGGATCTAGTAGCAGCTTTGAGACTGAAAGAAAGAAGCTGGTAACATGAGCTTTTGTAGACTTGAGCCTGCTTCCTCAGATGCATATGCTTCTTTCCTTCAGTTAGGGCCTTTGCAGACTGCTAGAAATAGTGCAAATTGAGTCCACTTTAACTGCCCTGGCTCAGTGCTAGGGAATCATGGGAATCGTATTTTTTCTGAGACATTGAGCCTTCTCTGTCAGAGAGCTCTGGTGCCACAATAAACTATAGTTCCCTTGATTCCCTAGCACTAAGTCAGGGCAGTTAAAGTGGACTCAATTTGCACTATTTCTGGCAGTCTGCAAAGGCCCTTAGTCTCAAAGCCGCATCATGATTTTCCAGAGTAACATGGCTATGTCTTTGAATTCTACCACTTTGAGGGATACTGCTCAAGGGAGTTACGTAGTTACAAGGGAGTGCATAACTTAAAAATGTGAAATCATGTATTTGGTATTCCTAAAACATTATGAGAAGAAAAAAGTATTAATAAACATACTTCTATTTTTAGCAGCCTCTTCATATTTGCTGTAACAACTCGTTCAAGCATAAAGATACAATTCTATGCAACTTGCTAGGAAATCAGTGCATTGAATTGAGTAGGATTGATAAGTAAGGGGTGTTGAGGATTGGAATGTTTTTAAAGTACATCAGTGAAGAGGCATGTGAGCTTGATCCTAAAGATCATTCTGGTGCCTTTCCATACTTCTCCTTCGGTGCTTTATTCATTAAAACTGATTTACATTTCATCTTTCCTTCAAACAGCTAAAACATAGGAGCAATCCTGTTTTATCTTCTCAACAAGTGTGGGCCAACAACCTACAGCATGGGCAAGGGTCAGCAATATAAATTTTTCTAACGCAACTTACATAGTGAGGTGCTTGTTTGATTGAAACCCCACTGTGGTTTAGGAATGATTGAGTAATTTCAGCTTTCAGAATTTTGATGTGGTCTGGTTGGATCCACCTCTCCTGGATAAATATAATGTAATTAATTTAGAATCCTTACTTCTCCAAATGTCAAGATACACTTGGCTAGAAAATTGTACCAAAATATGTTCTGAAATGTTTATTGTAGGAAGGCAATGGCAATCCCCCCACCCCCACAAAAATCTTGAAAACCCAGTGGCAGGTTTGCTTTAATGGAACCATAACTTGGAAATGACTTGAAAGCACACAACAACAAAAGATAAAATGGCTCTGGAAATGTGCATATAGAAATGTATATTTTGTGAGAAAATCAGTTGAAAAGTAGGTATTCAAATATTTATTTATGTATTAATTTTTATGTGAATTTTTTGTTTGCTTGTAAATTAATGGTTTAATGAGGAGACATAATGGAATGGGCATATGGACAAACACATGCAAAACTCACTTATACTGGAAATAGACTGATCCATCCATGCTTACTCCAGCTGAATGTATGAATACATCATCAGAGAAAACAGGGTTGGTGTTTTGCATCAAATTATAACTTTCTACCCCCCTGAAAAAGTTCTCTGTCCCTATAAATAGTTCACTTCCTAGGTAATGAGTGATGACTTTGGCAGTGGAGCCAGATCATATTGCCTAGTTTTCATATGTGGTGCAATAGCTTCTTCCTTGTAGACTGTGATATAAAATTATACCCTTTTCAGCACACATTGTCTTTTATCAGATTTATTTTAAATTACCACAATGTGTTGTCATAGATGTAATCTCAGCTACAAACTAAGGGTCTTTTCAGACTGCCAGAAATAGTGCAAATTGAGTCCACTTTAAGGGTTAGGGTTAGTGCTAGGGAATCATGGGAATTGTTTTTTTGTTTTTTTTCTGAGACATTGAGCCTTCTCTGTCAGAGAGCTCTGGTGCCACAATAAAATACAGTTCCCATGATTCCCTAATCCTAACCCTTAAAGTGGACTCAATTTGCACTATTTCTAGCAGTTTGCAAAGGCCCTAACTGACTCTGTCTCCTGTAATGTGTTGTACTATATGAAGCAGAATGTCTTGCTTCCAGAGGTCAAATTTTACTTTAAAAGCCTCTTTAACTTTAACAAGGTTGATGGAAGGGAAAAAAAAATAAACCTGAACACTCCTCCCCCTCCTGCAGAAATCTCAGAAGAATTCTTGTATGCCTCAAAGGACTTTTCAAAGACTCTGGCACTGATTCAGTTTTGAATCAATTCGTAGAGCTTTTACAAAGAGCAAGGATAATTAACCTTTTTAGCTCTGATCCCTGTGGTAAACATCCTGTAAAAGTATAGTTCCGTCTTTATCCGGTGCTATACTGAGAGTCTATTAGGCTCATTTTAACATGTGTTGGGTCTGGGCCAAGGCACAAAAGTAATTCATTTCTTCAGGAGATAAGTTAGAATTAGGGCTAATTGTTATGAGGGATAACTTCACTTGCTACTCACATTTTAACTCTAGCTGTATAATAATTATGGGAATGAGCATTAACCAAACAACAAAGGAGGAATATTATATGGTTCAAGAACTGGGCTGTGGTCTGTAGTGGGAGTCAAGGTGAACATGCATTGGTTGTCAGTGTATTTTGTGCCATGAATAAGCAGCTCTGTAGCATTCCAATTTTGATATTTTTGATTTTTTCCAAGAAATTTTTGAATAAGATGCAATTGCAATTGTGACCAATTACTGGGATATTATTTATTTGTTTATTTAGGGCATTTGCACCCACCTAACCGCTGAAAAAGCTCCCAGGGTGGCTTGCAAATAGTAATTTGACAAGTCCCTTACCTCAATCTTACAGTCTAAAAAGACATGATACATGAGGGTAAGGGGATGGTGAGGGTGGGGGGAGGTTTAAATCCAACAGATGGCTGCTATTCTTCTCTCCATCAAGGCCAAGCAAGAGAAGTTGGTTCCCAACCTTTGGTCCTCCATTCATTTTGGACTCCAGCTCTCAGAAGCTCCAGCCAACATGGCCAACAGTCAGGAATGATGGGAGCTGAAGTTTGAATCATCTGATGGGCTAAAGGCTGGGAACCACTGAGGGAGGGCCTTTCCTCAGATGCTAGAATCAAGGCATGATGATGCTGTGGTTCTTGAGGGGTATGTGCTATAACTGTAACCATTTACCTTTTAAAAGTAACTGTCCAAGCATTAACCTGGATCCATACAGAATGTAAACTAATGATGGACAAGTATGATAATAAATTATGTGTTTGTACTTTGGCTCTGAATTCATGCAACAGTTGTGGCTACAAAACATCTTAATGTAATTGCTGCCACACAGTATGGTTGGTGGTATCTTTTCCCTGATATTTATCTTTATTGTTACCCAAGATCCTTTCACAATATAAATTTGTGAGACAGGTCTTGGAAAGCTGTTAAATCTCTGCCATTGATAGTATATTTGCTTGAGCTCAATGTCATTGGGCTTGTATAAAGTACCTTTATATAAAGAGTGTTACATAGACTAGGAGCCTATTTCCATGGTGAACTCTTAATACAAAGACAGTGTATGAATAATAGATATCAGTACTGTGAACAGACATGAATGGAAGTGTTTTTGTTATGAGCATTATATGTTGTCTTGAGACTACCTCTGCTTGGCAGTGATAGGGGTGGAGGAACAAAGCCAGTCCCTTGCTTTGCACTGTTCTCTCCAGTCCTATGGAGATACTGATATGTCTTGTGTCCTTCCCTGGCACCATAGGTGTCAATGAAGTGCTCTTGTTCTACATTCCCCTGGGATTTTATTCCCATCACAAAGCTTGCTGATGATCTATGTGAACAGGAGGGCTATATGGTCAAATGAAATCCAAGTTATATAACAGTGATAAAAACAGTATGGATGGAAAAAAATGTATATGAAAATATTCCAAAAATGTGTTTCTCAAATAGGAAATCTTGATAAGAAGACTCCTGGACTGGTTAGTATCTTTGAAATTTGGGATTTGTTCTGTGTAAAATTTGCCAGTGGGTTTTGTGTGCAGAAAGCAGCATTTTCAGTACAGGAAACACATTTTTAGAAATAATATTTTTGTACAGAAAATGCTCTTTCTCATGCAGAAAATGCAGATTTAGATTTAAATTTTGTAAATTTTGTGCAGAATTTGTCCAGAACTATAGCACTTTCTGAACAGAAATACTATTTCCTGTGCAAAAAATTACTATGTGCATAAAATGCTTTTTCCCACACAGACACTGCTGTTTTCTGTGTAAATATACTGTGTGCGATTTTTTTTATCACAGAATAAACAAACTGTGAATAGTTGTCACAGTTTTGAAAGACTTTCTCATAGCGTGAAGAAAATTGCTAAACTTACTTTTTGCTTCCTTTGAGAATGAAATTGGTAAAGAATGAAATTACTTTTTAAAAAACAGGCTAGAAATGGCCCTATTGTTTAATTGACTAGGTTCCCTGTAACCTTGTGAATAATTTATGGGATCATGGAAAGCAGGAAATTATGTATTTGAAACAAAATTATGATAAGCTTGCATTCTGGATGACATTCTGTTTTTGTGATCATAAGCATGAGACATTTCAACTGTTCCACAGCAGACAGCTTCTGGGGGATTGTAGAAGCATGTCTCTCCTCTTTGGGGCATGGTCCACTCAATCTGTACATAGTTCAGAGAGTTCATTTGGTACCACATCTTTTCTTGAATCATGTTGCTGCTTGCTCAGGCAAATGGCAACTGGTTTGTACTACTGGTCTTTTCATGGCTAGTATCACAGAGATATCTTTGAAAGAAAGAGATGTCTTTGAAAAAGTTCCTCTGTGTTGCAACTTATGCTGGCATACTGTTCTATGAACCTTAGAATTGCTTTTATAAGTCTGTCTGGTCTACTATTTTGTTTCTAGCACTGGCCAGGAATACGCCCCCAGTTGTACATAGGAAAAGCATGATGGTAGTGGCCATTGCTTTTGTTTCTGTCGGCACTGGCACTCAGAGATATAAGGCCTTTTTCCACTACACAGTTACAGTGTTGTGATTCCACTTTAACTGTCATGGCAACATCATATAGAATCCTGGGTTCTATAGTTTGGTGAGGCACTACAGGTCTCTGGCTGATAATTTTAAATATCCCTCTATAAACTGCAGATCCCAGGACTCCAAATGTCCTGGCAGTTAAAGTGGAATGTAGTGCCAAAGTTCTGTAGGGCTCATCATACTGATAAATATGAAGGTCGCTTTAACATGATCACATGTTCTGTTTTTCTGAGTACTGTTGGAGGGTAGTCTTCTCTTTAGAGGTTGGCCACTTTGTCAAACAGAATGTGTGAGTGGAGAGACCACTGGTTTGATTCACTAAGGTTTTTCTTTCATTCATGGCTGATGCATCTTTTTGGTCTGCAGAGACTGCTCAAAGCAGTTGGCAGTTTGGAAACTTGCAAGGACTTTCAAGTTACTTCCCTGAGATGCTTCATTTTAAGTGCATTTATAGGTATCCATTGAGTGCATTTAGACATGTGGCACATGTGGTTTTATCTAAGGAAGACACCGGTGAGACTAAGCAGCAGAATAGGTGCTGGGGAGCGGGGGAAGCAAAAACTGGTTAAAAATAATTCAAAGCAGCATCTATTTTTGACAGATTTGCCAAATATCTCTCCCATTGAAAATACATGTTTCTGTGAGTAAATGATTAATATTTGACTGAGTCCTCTTTTATGCCATTATTCTACAAGCTGTCTGAGTAATGCACCTCTGTTCAAACACGAACAATTCCACAGGCAATGATTAGATTAGGCACATGGCTATGCCTTTACATTGGCCTCTTGTGATGAGCCAGTGCTGTATCACACTGCTTTAAAGCAGCAAGAACAACCTGTGTGCAAAAGCTTAAATACCACCTCCTTAGAGATGAGGTATTGTTGGTGAGACAATTGAAACGTTACAAGCTGTAGACACGACAAAGGGACTTAGATCTGCACGCTTGTTGTTTTTCTGTCAACACTGAGACATGAAATGCTTCATTTGACTGAGTTTCTGTATTTGGTTTTTACAAGCTGTGAGGGAAAATCATACCTTAAGGGACAAGGAATTAGAGCCTCTTGCCCTTCAGATTGTTGGTTCAACTCCAGCTCAAGTCAGCAAGTGGATGTAAAATGCTATCCTTTCAGCAGCTGCTTTAAAGCAAAGAAGGTATGCTGCTTTCTAGCGTATCTTCTAAGGCAGACATGTTTTCAAGATGTTTTGGAATATTGTACCCACTTTTCTCAGGCAGCAGCATTGACCATGCTGTCCTGAGAGGATTGTAGTTGTATTCCAACACATCTGGAAGGTGTCATTCTGGGGAAAGTTGTTGAAAAAGATATATATATATATATATATATATATATATATATATACACACACACACACACACACACACACACACACTATAGTGCACTCCTTATACATAAATAGGAGTATTATTATTGTAAATAAGATTTTGAATTTATTTATTTATTTATTTATTTATTTAATGTTATATTCCACTCTTCTCTCAATAAAGGACCCAAGGTTGCTTAAAACAAGATTAAACCAGGATACAACTAAAGGAGCTATCATATTTTAAATATATTATGGAAAAAATACTACTGTTAAAGGGAAAAGGAGGGAATAACACAACCAAAAGTGTATTCCTCCAAAATACAAAGCCAATGTGGTTCAGGGATTTGATTATGGGACTGGAACTTGAGAGACCATTAAAGTCACTGTGGGAACTTGAACCTCCCACTCCCTTCTAGGATCACCCTTCTTTACAGAGTTGTTTTGAGGCCCCAAAGGCTTTTGTAAACAGTCATGTTTTCATTTGGCATCAATATGGCCTCTAAAGAGAGGTCATTCCATACTGACATTGGCAATAGCAAGCATGATTAAAGACCAGTATATACCTTCAGAAGAGTCAAATGGTAAAAGCTGCTCATAGATTCTACCAGTGAGTGTGGTAGCTATGGAACTACCCAGTTTTAAATACTGCATCAACACTGGCTATACATCAGTGGCATCACTGGGGGATGGGGGGGGGGGGTTTCAGACCATACCAGGTGATACCCCAGAGGAGGGGTGACACCCATTTGGACCCTCCTCTTCCATTTGGACCCTCCTGGAAGTGTTTGAGACTGCAAAACTGTGAACAGGATGTATAAGGTTTTTTGGGGGGACGGGAAGTTTTCTCTATCCCTCTATGAAAATAAGTTCTGTACAGGATGATCTGGGACAAGAAGAGAGTGGCAACAGGGACTGTAGGTGGGAGAAGGAACTGGCATATATATATATATATATATATATATATATATATATATATATATTCTCTAACATCTGAGCTTCCTGCCTTAATGGATGGAGCCTTTTAATTCATGGAATGCTATTGAAGAACAAAGACATTCTCCTTCCTCAGAGGGACAAATTACATGGAATGGTTGTATGTCCCTGCATATCCATAGCAAGCATCAGTTGCAGGCTACTAGTTGCACAAACAGAAATTTGCTCAAAAATGAAATTAACTAAAGTGAGATCTCAAAAAATTCAGTGACAAAGGATTTAGAGCTGCTTTTGATGGGGAAAACCTCTCCCAGGAAAGAGTACTTTTCTAAAGTCTTGACAAAGATAATGGAAGATACTGAGATATGGGTGTGTGTGTATTACTTCAAGTTCCCTGTTGTCTTACGGTTTTCTTAGGGAAAAGGTTTTGACAGTTCCTTCCTCTGAAATACAGCCTTCAGCACCTGATGTTCATTGGCAGTCTTCCAGGGCTGACAATCCTGGGCTGACCCTGCTTACCTTCCAAGTCTGCCTCCTAGTCTGCAAGGTGAAAAAAATGACAGAATTCTGTGTCTTCCTTTCTAGCATTGCAGAGATGTTTGCTCATTTGTTTATGTCCAATATGGAAAAGTTACTGCTTTGGACTACCACTCTCAGAAATCCCAGTCTACCTGGCTAGTAACTTTTCCATGCTTATCCTGGAGAAACAAAAATATCAAAATAAAATTGTACATATACACAGATTTGGATTAGTCAGCAGCCAAAGCAAAATTGTTGGTCACTACTACCTTGCAACACCTTAAAAAAAAAAAAAAAAGGTCTGGTTTTGAGTTTAACATTACTCTGGGTGAATTTTGTACATGACTGAAAAGCATCTGCAAGCATGGCAACCAGACTGTAACAGTCAGACAGGCTTATCATGCCATCTACTCCCTTAGGACAGACTAGGTTTCCTTCTTTCCCCCTCCTTTTTATTTTATTTTGCATGTAAAATTGCCTGGAGCACATTCTTGCAAGACAGGAGGGAAATGACTTTGTCTTGACCTCTCCTGTAGCAGCCCATGCATAAAACAGATCACAAAGGGCTTCAGCAGGGCTGGTATTCAGAGAGATGCATTGTTCACAGCATAGACAAAGTGTTCACCCATTCATTCATATGCTCCCAGTGTGCATTCTCTCTCCCCCTTTCATAGCAGTAATAAAGAAAAAGGTAGCATATACATCACTATGCAAACTCACCCAGTGCACATGTGACTGCTGGCTTGTTCTTGTCATGCTGAAGCTGGCATATGCATGCATCTTAGTGGAATTGAAAGTATACCTACTGGTAGGGTTAACTGCAGCATTGTGCCACAACAGAACCATGGCTGGGGGATTCTTTAAAAATTTGATCTCTCTGAGTTTCAGTATATACCAACTTGACTGCACATCCTACAGTAATGGGCAGGTGAGAACTTAGATATCCATGGGATTTCTTCACTTGGTACTATTCTTAGAATCCCTCCTCCATGCTTACAAATAAACACAGTAGGCAAATAACAATACTTTAGAAATATGTATTTTGCTAGACAGTATATTTTAAAGTGCATAATAATAATAATAATAATAATAATAATAATAATAATAATAATAAATGTTTATTTATAAGCCGCCCCTCTGCTTGGCAATTGGGGCAGTGAACAACATATTAAAACAAGGAACAGTTAAAATATACCAAAATCCAATGCCCTAACCCTCCCACCCCTTAAAAAAGAATTAAATAAAGAAGAAATTAAAACCATACATTAAAACACAATACAATACAGCCCCTTGGCAGATCTGTATATAGTAGGACAGGGTGGGAGGTGCATAGTAAAACTCCACCATTGCCGGGGATGTTATTCCGGGAAGGCCTGCTGGAAGAGATCCGTCTTTACTGCCTTTTTAAAGGCAGCAAGAGTGGAGATATGACAGATCTCGTCTGGCAGGCCATTCCATAGCCTGGGAGCGGTTGCAGAAAAAGCCCTCTGGGAGGTCTGCGCCAAACTAGTCTTCATGGGTTGGAGCAGGTTCCTCCCAGAGGACCGAATGGTGTGTGTGTGTGGGGTTCATATGGGGAGAGGTGGTCCCTAAGATAAGATGGACCCATGCCATGTAGGGCTTTAAAGGTTAAAACCAACACCTTGTACTGTGCCTGGAAACTAATTGGCAGCTAGTGGAGGGATTTAAGCACTGGTGTTATGTGCTCCCTCCTGGATGTTCTGGTAATTAACCTGGCTGCCATATTTTGAACTAATTGCAGTTTCTGGGTTGAGCACAAGGGTAGCCCCATGTAGAGTGCTTTGCAGTAATCCAGACGTGAGGTTACCAAAGCATGTACCACAGTTTCCAGATCCTTAATGTCCAGATAAGGGCGCAGTTGGCGTATCAGCCGAAGCTGATAACAGGCACTCCTGTCCACTGCATTCACCTGACTAGTCATGTGAAGCGATGGGTCTAAGAGTACCCCCAAGCTGTGAACACAGTCCTTAGAGGAGAGTGTGACTCCATCCAGGACTGGAGACTGTATTCCCAGATCTGGTTTCGGGCCTGTGACTGTCAGTACCTCCGTTTTGTCTGGATTTAACTTCAATCTATTTAAACAGTTGGATTAAAGAGGTTTATAACTGTGAATGTACCATCTTTTTAAAACCATTTTTCAGGAGAGTTTACAATTTTTAAAAGTTCACTAAAAATTATGATTTAGCTAACTGCTTCCCCTCTCTGCTATGGTGAATATGATCTGTCAAAGCAAAGCTTCAGTTCACACAATGTGTGACCATGGCATAAAAGGAGAAACTTTATGACCTGGATATGCCTTTGTTATTATAATTACATTTTAATTATAATGTAATAATTATATATATTGCATGTCAAGTGCATCAACCATCAACTGGGCATGAGTACTGAATCTGTTTTTGTTTTTGTTTAATATTTCTGTGTTAGCAGTAGGAACTATGATATCTGTGAAAATACAAAGGGAAAATTTTTCTGCCATTTATCCTTGAGAAGATCCTGGTGGAGAAATCTATTATGGGCTAGCATCTTTTTCAAGAAGACCAGTATGTCCCTACAAGCTCTTTAATCAGCGCTTTCATAAAACTTTTCCCTGACTTATCTGTAAGGATAGTTCATAGTGTAAGCAAAATGAAGATGAAGAGGAATTACACTTTGAAATGTTGCAAAGTTGAGTGTCCCCTTCTGAAGCTATGAGCCACCTGTAGTTGCTGATAGCATCATTCATTATTTATATCTGTTTGCATTGTTGTCAAAAAAAGCCTTCAGTAAAAAACTGACCTGGAGCAATTACTGAAAAGGTCAAAAAGGAAAGTGCCAAGATAAGCTTAAGGCTGAACATTAAGAAAACAAAAATAACAACCGTGAGAAATGTACAAGAATTCCTCCTAGATAATGAGAAAATTGAAATAGTTGAAGAATCCTCATCCATATTTGGCTCAAATACTGATCAGAACAGAGACTGCAGTCAAGAAATTAGAAGACGACTAGGATTGGGAAGAGCAACTATGAGAAAACTGGACAAGATTCTAAAGTGTAAAGATATAACTCTGAACACTAAAGTGAGGATCATCCAAGCCATGGTATTCCCCATCACCATATATGGATGTGAGAGATGGACAGTGAAGAAAGCCAATAGAAAGAAAATCAACACATTTGAGATGTAGTGTTGGAGAAGAGTGCTGAGGATTTCTTGGATGGCCAAGAAGACAAACAAATGGGTTCTAGAACAGATCAAGCCCAAATTCTCCTTGGAAATCAGGATCACTAAACTGAGGTACTTTGGCCACATCATGAGAAGGCATGAATCATTAGAAAAGACAATAATGTTAGGAAAGGTAGAGGGCATTAGAAAGATAGGAAGACCACATGCAGACGGCTGGACTCAATCAGGGAGGCCACAGGCCTGAACATTCAGGATCTGAGCAGAGCAGTTGAAGACAAGGATTCTTGGTGATATCTCATTCACAGGGTTGCCACAAGTCAAGATTAACTTAAGAGCAGTTAATTAAAAAAACTCTATTAATATAAAAGAGTGACTTTCTATCAGCATCTTCAGAGTTTGTATTAAAAATAAATCTTGGTGAAGACAATCCAGCCTGGCTTTACCTGCCTTTACCTAAAGAAAATGTGTAAGCTCTTAAAGACATGGGAGCACCACTTGGCAACACAGCAGCAGTGGCGGCAGTGCTGGGACCCTGTCCTTGGCCTTGGAGGACTCACTCTGCCCGCAATCACCACCATCTGGGCAGCCCAGCAGCAGACGCAGCAGCAGCAGCACGATGCGAGGGAGATCACTGGTGGGTGGGTATAAAACCCCCGCCCAGGAACATCTCTCCCCTTGGCAGCACAGGGGCGGCGGCGGCAGCGCTGGGACCTTGTCCTCGGCCTTGGAGGACTCACTCTGCCCTCAATCACCACCACCTGGGCAGCCCAGCAGCAGACGCAGCAGCAGCAGCACGATGTGAGGGAGATTGCTGGCAGGTGGGTATAAAACCCCTGCCCAGGAACATCTCTCCTCTCGGCAGCACCGGCGGCGGCAGCAGCAGCGCTGGGACCTTGTCCTCGGCTTTGGAGAACTCACTCTGCCTGCAATCGCCACCACTTCGGCAGCCCAACAGCAGACGCAGCAGCAGCAGCGTGATCCGAGGGAGATTGCTGGCGGGTGGGTATAAAAACCCCGCCCAGGAACATCTCTCCCCTCGGCAGCACAGCAGCAGCGGCGGCGGCAGCACTGGGACTCCGGCCTGGAGGACTATCACCTGCCTGTAATTTAATGTTAAAAAGGCAGAGAAAGAGACACTAAACAGTGCAGTTGCACTGTGTTAGTAGTGAAAGAGCTCTCAAGATAGGACAAGAATCAAGTCCTGATAGAACTTTTAAACTCGTCTTTCTCAAAACTAAATAACTGTGCCCTTTTTTGACTTGGGGGACGTGAGCTTTACTGGACTTTTTGTTACCACCGTCATGTAACAATGTCGGAAATAATCTCGGAGCGGGGATTGATGTTGTGGGGGGAAGGGAAGGCATGGTGGTAACAGAGTGAAGAAATGTTACAAAAGAAGAGGGGATCAATGCTTAATATCCGTCCCTCCTTCAGTTCACTCTGTTGCCTAGGATAATGTGGAGAGCGTACCTTCCATTCCACAGCCCCTTACTCTGCTCTTTGCAATGCCAGATCGGTCAGGAATAAAACACATATCATCCATAATCTCATATTGGATGAGGCGGCCGACCTGGCATGCTTCACTGAGACCTGGCTGGGAGATGCTAGTGCGGTGACGTGGGCGCAGGCCCTCCCGGCTGGTTACTCAGTCAGCGAGCAGATAAGGGAAAGTGGGCGGGGTGGTGGTGGTGTGGCCTAGGTTCACAAAAGCAATCTGACCTTGACCAGGAAGCCTATCCAGAAAACAGCTTGCATCGAGTGTATGGACCTTAGCCTGAGAACCAGGGATAGTTTGGGGATTCTGATGGTATACTGGCCACCCCAATGCTTAACAGACACCCTGACTGAGCAGACGCAACTGGTCTCTCAGCTGCTGTTGGAGTCTCCCAGACTTTTGGTTCTGGCTGATTTCAACATCCCACTCGAGACCAGTTTGTCTAATCTATCTGGCGTGGCTCGGGAGTTCATGGAAACCATGACAAGCATGGGCCTATCCCAATTGGTTGTTGGGCCCACACATTGTGCGGGCCATACCCTTGATGCAGTCTTTAGTACGGAACAGAAATATCCGTGGGCGGAGATTATTAAAACCTCCGCTTTGTCATGGAAGGATCATTTCCTTGTCAAGATGGAACTAAGAGCCACTGTCAGCCCCCCCGGGGGTGGTGGACCTATTAGAATGGTCCTCCCTCAAAGGCTAATGGAACCAATTGGTTTCCAGAAGGCCTTAGACGGTTTAATGGTTGGTAATGCCGGTAACCCTGTTGAAGCCTTGGTTGATACCTGGAACACCGTTCTCACCAAGACTATCGACAAAATCGCTCCCAAGCGTCCTTTCCAGCCTGCTCCTAATCGTAGGCCCTGGTATACAGAGGAGCTTAAGAGGATGAAGCGAGCTGGACAACGACTAGAGCGCAAATGGTGGAAGACTCAGCTCTTATCCGACAGAACTCGCCATAGGAAACATCCTGATAGGAAACGCGTCATTCAGGGAGGGCACTGTTCCATCCTGTTTAAAGGAGGTGGCGGTTAAACCTCTCCTGAAAAGCCTTCCCTGGATCCCCTGGACAGGAATAACTATAGACCGGTCTCACTGTTGCCTTTCTTAAGCAAGGTGATCGAGAGGGCAGTTGCTTCCCAGCTCCAAGCTGTCTTGGATGAAACCGATTATCTCGATCCATTTCAAACCGGCTTTAGGACAGGATATGGAGTTGAGACCGTCATGGTTGCTCTGGCTGATGACCTCCGCCTGGGCATCGACAGGGGTAGTGTGACCCTGCTGGTGCTCTTGGACCTCTCAGCGGCCTTTGATACAATAGATCATTCCATCCTCTTGGATCGCCTGAGAGAGTTAGGAATTGGAGGCACTGCTCTGCAGTGGGTCCGTTCCTTCCTCTCGGCCAGATCCCAGAGGGTGAGGCTTGGGGACAGTTGCTCTTGTAAAATAGAGCTTAATTGTGGCGTCCCTCAGGGTGCCATTCTGTCCCCAATGCTATTTAATATATATATGAAGCCGCTGGGAGAGATCATTCAGAGGCATGGAGCACGGTGTCTTCAGTACGCTGATGACACCCAGATATATCTCTCCAGACCTCAGATGGCGTCTCTCCTCTCAATGATTGTCTTAAGGCAGTAATGGATTGAATGAGGAAAAACAGATTGAGACTGAATCCAGACAAAATGGAGGTACTAACAATGACGGGCCCGAAACCAGGCTTGGGAATACACCTTCCAGTCCTGGATGGAGTCATACTCTCCTCTAAGGACTGTGTTTGCAGTCTGGGGGTGCTCCTAGATTCGTCGCTTCACATGACTAGTCAGGTGAATGCGGCGGTCAGGAGTGCCTGTTATCAGCTTCGGCTGATATGCCAGCTGAGCCCTTTCCTGGACATGAGGGATCTTGAAACTGTGGTACATACTTTGGTAATCTCACGTTTGGATTTCTGTAATGTGCTCTACATGGGGCTACCCTTGTGCCTAACCCGGAAACTTCAATTGGTCCAAAATATGGCAGCCAGGCTGGTCACAGGAACATCTAGGAGAGAGCACATAACTCCAGTGCTGAAGTCTCTCCACTGGCTGCCGATTAGTTTCCGGGCACAGTACAAGGTGTTGGTTTTGACCTTTAAAGCCCTACATGGCTTGGGTCCAACTTATCTTCGGGACCGCCTCTTCCCATACGATCCCCCCCACACACTTTGGTCTTCTGGGAGGAACCTGCTACTGCCTATGAAAACTAGATTGTCGCAGACCTCCCAGAGGCCCTTCTCTGTCACCGCTCCGAGATTATGGAATGGCTTGTTGGATGAGATCTGTCTTATTACCATGCTCGACTGCTTTAAAAAAGCAGTAAAGATGGATCTTTTCCGACAGGCCTTCCCGGAATAACTTCCCCGACCAATTTGAGAATGATTGTTCTTCTGCTCCCATCCTCCATTGTGTGTTTGTTTGTTTAATGGTTTTAAATTACTGCTGGTTATTTTTACTTTATAATACAGTTTAATTTGATTTTATGGGGTGTGTGTGGGTGGGTTAGGGATTGAGGGTGAGATGGAATTGTTTTAACTTTGTTCTTTTTAATTTTGTTCGCCGCTCTGATTGCCCAGCAGAGGAGCGGGATATAAATAAAACTTATTATTATTATTATTATTATTATTATTACATCTGATAGTACTGATGAGAAATCAGTACTTAGGACAAGAGGCAACAGAACAAAATATGGAGAAACAGAATAGTTCCCAAATGGCAAAAGAATCAGGCAAGGCTGCATTCTATCAACCTATTTTGTTTAAGTTGTATGTAGAAAATATCATACACAGAGCGGGCTTAGACTCTGAAGAAAGAGGGAGTGAAGGTAGAAGGAAATAATTATGAACCATGTAGGATATGTAGATGACACCATACTACTATCAGAAAACATCACAGACTTGGAACAATTATTTAAAAAGGTCAAAGAAGAAAGTGAAAAGGCAGGCTTAATGTTGAACATAAAGAAAACAAACAAACAAAATGTCCATGGAAGATCTACATAAATCCAACCTAAACAATAAAGAAATAAAAATAATAGAATAGTTCCTGTACCTTGGATCAAACATTGATCAGAGAGACTGCAGCTAAGAAATCAGAAGAATACTAGGAATGGGTAGGGCAGGTATGAAAGAACTAGAAAATATTCTAAGGAGTAAAAGATATACAACTAAGCAGTAAAGTTAGAATTATGTAAGCTATTGTATTCCCCATTACCATGTATGGATGTGAGAGTTGGACAGTGAAGAAAGTGGATAAGAAAAAAATCAATTAATTTGAGATGTGCTGGAGAAAAGTGCTAAAGACACAATATACAAACAAATGAGTCCTTGAATAGATCAAACTTGCAATCTCCCTGGAAGCCGAGATGAGGATTAGTTATGAGTGTGCCCAAGAGGAATGGCCAAAAACTGACATTGCAAAGGCCTAGGCCTTACAGACAGGGCAAACCGGGGGAAATTAAGTTGGGCCTTTCTGTGGATAGTGTCAGTTCTGGCAGTACCATTTGATAGAATGAGGCCATTATGTCAGGCAGCAGTTTTTGAGAGGCGCAAAAATGGTAGCCTCCTGGGGGTCCTTTCAGGGCTTTGTAACCATTTCACTTACTGCTTTCCTGGACCCCCTAAGCTAGTTAGGGACCTCATATGCACTAGAGTACACATACTATTTGTCAGTGCTGAGATTAGGTTAAACTGCTAGACTGCACAATTTCTTTGTATGGAATAAAGAGGGCCCATCATTTTTTTTTTCGTTGTTGCAGGCAGAAAAATGAGCCACACTACAGGAATATTGCAAGCTTTTTTATGCCTTCCCCAACTGGGTTTAGGTTACCCTGGGAAGCACCAGTTTGCAGACCAGAAGGATTTCTGACACATTGATAAAGTGGTTATATAATAATAGGGCACTCATTAGCATGTTTGCCAGCTGTTGATTTCAAAAGAACTCCCCCTCACAAGTAAAAATAAGATAGGACCTCTAAGGCTAAAGGTGGATTTTGAAGGTATTGCATCAATGACAGGTGAAGCCAGGATGGAACTTGATTGATTATGGGTGGAGTCTAGCAGAATGTGTTAGAGCCCAAACAGAGCTTTCCAAGATTTATTCATTTTCTAAGTCATTATTCTTATCTGATGGGATGCTATTTACTGATTGTAGCAGTAAAACATGAGCTGATAGCAATGACTGAATTTTAATCAGAGTTGCTGTTGTACTGATTGAGGCATGAATTGGATTACTTCAATTGGTTCTAAGAAAAGGGGGCTTCAGACAAAGTGTATATGTGGTTGTCTTGATTTTAATATGAAATCAGTAAATAAAATTGCATTTTAATGTTCCTGGATTGCATTCTGTATGAAATAATGCGGCTTTTTAAAAGGCCTTTGGGAGTTCTTCACTGGTTAACCATAATCTGAATGGAATTCTTCTGAACTGGTGATGAATGTTGTTAGTATATGCCAGTGGGGGAGAAATTAGCAATTAAAAATGATTTAATAAGTTTAAATATTTATTAACGTAATATACATTATGCAGAATTATAATATGGGGAAAAATTTAGCTGGCTTTAACATATCACCACATTAAGCTGTAACAGTGAAAATGGTTGCATAACATGCTTTTTATTGATGCAATATTGGTAATAGGATACTTTGCCATTTGTTACTTCAGACTGGGATATCCTTTGTGAGCAATCTATGGGAATTGGAGTGCACTTCCAGTGGTGGCAGATGTGAGCCCATGGATTTCCTGTTAAAAAGATTCTTTCACTTTCAATATTACTTTGACTTTTTGATTCCCATTTGTTTAGAGCAAAATTGCACAATTCTTTGCCTACAAAAGAGGTCTTCAAACATTATGTTGTATTATTTAGTATTTTTCCCCATGCCAAGGAACAGCTGTGAGAATTTGATGTTTAAAATTAGGAATGGATATGAGCTATGCTAACCAGATTGTAATATAGATTGGAACTTGGTTTGTTCATTAGCTGGCACCTTCCCTGAATATTGTAATGCAGTTCTCAATTGCTCAAGGTGTCTCTAAGGAGAGTATCAAAATGCTTTTAGAAATGGATATTTTGAGAGAATATAAAAATAAAATTGTGGATTTAAGTAAGATTTTTGTATGGATTATATTTTAATCCATATACAATCAATGTAGAGATAGGTAGAGTGGGCTAATGCACAGTTTAGGACTATGCCTCACAGTTTAGGACCTCACAGTTTAGGACAGTTTGGATGGCCTCACAGTTTAGGACTCATGTAATTCTTAGCATCCCTCCTCATTGGTTGTGTGGGATAGGACTGCTTGGAGTTGAAGACCGGCAACATCTGGAAGGTGCATGATTTCACTCTTGTGATGTTCTGCATAGGTTGTAAATGTTTTTGTGTAGACAGTAGGTGATTTAAGCTAAATAATGTGAAATGTGCAAGTATTGTGATTTTTGGCAAGTTGTTTGTTAGGAAAGAGAATGTGAGACTTTAGGATGTGAATTGTGATTTGTTGTTTGAGAGAGAGAGCATTTGAAAACAGGGTTTAAATTTATTGTAGTTGTTATAGAATGTGGATATTAGAGAATATTATTAGTATTGTTGTTTTGGTTTAAATGGGGTGGGTGCATTTCAAATAGAAATATTTTTGTGGGTACATTTGGAAGGACTATAATAGTGTAAGAAACCATAATGTAAAAGGAGGGAGTAGACTGAAAATGTGCGCTATTTTAGTTTTACTGCTGTGGAAAGTAAAGTTGTTGGTTCCACACACATACACATCATTAGTTATACCAGAGGTAAATATATATTAAAATATGTAGTATCTGTGCTGGCAGTAAAACATAAGGAGAGTTTAAGCAAGAGAACTAGAGCCTTTTTGCCCTATACATTTATAGTACTATGATTCAACATGATGGTATCCTATGGAATCCTGAGGTTCGTAGTTTTGCTAAGCACTGGAGTTGAGTACTTAAATGTCCCTCCATAAACTGTAAATCCTAGGACTCCATGAGATGCAGCTGTAGCAGTCAAAGTGCTACCATTGTGCTGGCATTGTGTTGTGTAAAAGGGCACTAGGGGCCTAGCCCATAACAGTAAACTTTACACAGAGAAAAAAATGTTATGGAGAATTGGATCTTGTCCTAAGACTGAAGTAACATTTTTGCTAAGGGAATATTAAAGAGAACCCTTGAATAACAGTGTTATTTCTGTAAGAGAAAAAAAATGCTGTCTGTCCCTCTGATGGTGAGTTATTGCAGGCTGTCTATGTTCAGACAGCTGTGGTTGCTGGACTGAGCCTTGTTGGTTAGGAACTGTATATGCACAGTTGGAGTAGGACTAGTGGCATATTACAGAGAAAGTGTGGAGAATAGTGGTCTGGATTCAAATTTTGCTGAGCCACAGAACTATGTGACCTTCAACAAGCTATGTTTCTGTTGAAACTACTTTGACAGCAAAATTGTAAGGACAAAATTGGATGGCCTCACATCTTTAGCATGTCGGCTGTGATGGGATACAAATATGTTTCGGTAAAATCTTAATTTCACCTGACTTTCTTCATCATTATTTCTAATAAGAAGCATCTTAATTAGCATATCATTCACCTGTTCTTTATAATCAGAGTTGATGGTTCTAGGATCATATTTAACATAAAGCAGGGGTCCCGAAACTATGGCTCATGGGCCGGCCCTGGCCCGTCGAGGCCTTTTTACCGGCCTGTGGACGGTCCTGCTGCCGGTCTGCTGCCGTTGTTCGTGCGTGCCACCAGGCACCATTTTGTGTTCCAAAATGGCATCTGGAGTCGTGCGCATGCGCCTGGCATTGCGCAAGCATGCGTATGACTATGGGTGCTATTTTGGAACACAAAATGGCATCCGGTGGTATGTGCATGCGCATGACTTGGGGCACCATTTTGGAATACAAAACGGTGTCAGAGTAGTGCGCATGCGCGCGTGATGCCGGCCGCCATTTTGTGTTCCAAAATGGCACCCAGAGTCATGCACATGCGCCCGACTCAGGTGCCATTTTGGAACACAAAATGGCGCCCAGCATCATGTGTGCATGCGCACTCTTTGGGCGCCATTTTGTGTTCCAAAATGGTGCCCGAGTAGCACGCATGCGCATGCGCCTCTGCCCCCCCGAAGATCTGGGGGCCAGCAAACCAGCCCCCTGAGCAAAAAGCGTGGGTACCCCTGACATAAAGGTTAAACAACAGGTAGCCTATATAGATGTGAACGAGCACTATGCAGTTCTTACTTATTCTGGAAGAGTTGTGGATTTTTTAAAAACAAACAAACTTTAGTTCTATTTATTGCAAATTGCCTTGTGCAGTTGTGACAGAGAAGCAAGGTATAAATTTAGATTAGCAAAGCTACTACAACTACTTAGAGGTGTATAATTGGAAAGAATAGCTCTATGATAGCTGTGGGAAACAAAGAATTTCAGTGAATTTATATATTCATCTACCTCACTGTGAGTGTACCCACAAAGGATTTCATAAGATTTAATTACCTCTGTACCTCATTCCCATTCACTTTTTTTTTAACTCATTGGCTTCTGGAAGGCATTCTCTCCCATGGTTGTGATTCAGAATTTCTTCTTTCCCCTTTCACCACACTCCATTTTTAACCCCTTAAAATTTACAGAGTACTTGTTTTCCCCCTTCCTACTTCTCCTTTGTAGTGCGGTATGTAAAATTTTAAAAATTAAAACATGCCTTCTAATGTGTCCCACAAAAACCCACTTATGGGCTGCATTGAAATCATACTATCCTGTAGTTGATCTGAAAAGGCTGTAAAGGCCCATTGTGAGATGAGCTGCCATAGATTCATGATGTCTGCAAGGTTCCAGATAATGTGGTCTATGTGTGTGTATGAATCAGATATTAACAAGAGTGAGGCAAACTCAGTTCTCTTTACTAGTGAGCTCAGTAATCTCTAACACCTCCTATCTATATTACCCCTTTTCCTCTGACTGAGGAGGTATTGCATCACAAAAAAGGACTATTCTCACCTCTTCTGTTATAACTAGCAGAAATTAATTTCAGATCCTCAGTAGTGTTGGGTCCATATCAAGGGTGTAGTGAATCTATGTGCCTTCAAATCACTTGTTGACGTATGGTGACCCTGTCAATTTCATAAGAGTTTTCTTGGGCAAAGAATACTCAGGTGGTTTCCTCCTGAAATGTAGAACACAGCACCTGGTATTCCTTGGTAGTCTCCCACCCAAGTACAAACCAGAAGTGATCCCACTTAGCTTCTAAAATCAGACAGGTTCTGGTACCTTTAGGGTAGTTAGCTCCTCCCTAGGACCTTGCCTGCACAAGCCAAAAGGCCTGTTTCCCACCCCCATCCTCATTCTGGCATAATCCAGTTCAGACAAAGCATGTCCTAAACCCTGGTTCTGGTGTAAGCAATCCAGATGATGTCTGCCATGTTCTACACTAGAATTGGGCTATATCAGCCTTAAAACAATGTGAAAAATATACCCGTTACTCCAGATATTCCAGGAAGATACAGATCTCTCTGTTCCCACATTATGATGGCTGTCTGCACAGACATCCTGCTGGGCCACCGGAAGCATCTTCTGCTGCCACAGGTCACTCAATCTGAGATCAGAACAAGGCATCCAGCTCATAGCTGGATGCCTAATTCTCATCTCAGAAGCTATCAACCCAAGGCAGCAGGCAGCTCAGTGGGACACCTGTGAAGACAGCCACTACAGCATGGGAATGGAGACCTGGATAAAAGGGAGCGGTCAAGGCACCTTCTGGGTAAAGAGACTCTGGGTTGCCCCTTGAGTATCTTGGCCAGTGAAGACAAGACCAGATTTTATTACAGAAATTAATGGGGCTGTCTGAAGTGCTATACCCTGTCCACAAAATAGGAACAGCACTTTGGATAGATCCTTTAAAGTCTTGCATAAGACAGAGTGGGTTTATTACACTCTTGGTATGAAAGCCAACTCCTGCCTTGTTATCACTGAACTTAACACAGTTCCACTTAGTACCATTGGGGAAACAATTAGAATATTGAGGATCAAGTTATCAGGACTACTAGTTGTGATTACTATATGTTCTCTCAAGAGTCGTATTGTTCTTCTCAATATCACTTAATATGGAACATGAGTGGGAAGGTGGTGTAGCACACATGTCCTGCTGTGGGCTTCTCATGGACCTCTGCTTGGCTGCTGTTGGAACACAGTGCTGGGCTATAAAGGTCTTTGGTATGATGCAGAACGACTATTCTTATGTTCCTTGTATCAAATCCCTTGTAAACAAATAGTTAACACAATTCATCAATGCCTTTCTTTCACTATTACTACCAGGAAGAGGCACATAAAGCACATAAAGAGGGGCTTTGGGCACAAGGACAAAATCATGAGACTGGTAGAGCAAGGAGGAGCACTTTATTTTCCTTGTGATTTTCTTTAAAGAGTAGCACTTAGAACACACTATCTTTTATTTTAAAAAAGAAATATCTTATATTTACCATTTTGCTGATCTTATTTCATCATATTTAAATAAATATTTAACAATGTTAGGCTATAATGTGAGGTAATATATTAGAATATAATATAATGTGATAGGTTCTCCTGAATGCTGATGGGGGGGGGGATGAGTGGGAGACAAGAAGGTGTCAGATTTTGGCATATTTTGCCACAAAATGGATGTTGCTGTGGTATATATACATTTTAATCTGGATATTGTAGTGTTTTATTTATTCAGAAGAATGATGGAAGATGTAGTGCTACTGGAGATAATTGGTGGTGTTTCAAAGGGATGTTTGGTGCCTGGTGCAGGGATGTGCCGATTTGTGGGGGAGGAATTTTCTCAATGTCCATTAGTGGGAAAGAGAAAGTAGAGATGAGATCAGAACAGAAAAAGGGGATGTGGAAGAAAGGGTTGGTATGTTTTAATTAGTTAATAAATTAAGGTGAAGTCTGCAAAGTTTATGGGTAGGGTAATGTTAATATTATGCCAATGTTTGGGGATGACGGCACATCTGTCTTCAGATGTCTTCCTGCTAACACCTATGTTTGCTTTTTTTTTTTTTTTTTTGGAATAAAATGTTACTGTTTGCAATGCAGAAGACTTGTTCACTGTACTCCTGGGGGAAAAGGTAGTTCTTGACAGTAGGCAACCTTGTACACAGAAATGATGTCTTTCATTTCATTTCATGACTTTTTCAGATACTTCATAATACTAGTTTTTTTTTTAAAGCATAGGACTACTTTATCATCTACTGTAGGCATTGCCAATGTTAACTGTCTTACAATCAAGAAGTCCAAGAATGTGTCATGTAATTTTTATATATGGCTTAAATCCAATTATTCAATTTCTAAATAGTCAGTCAACACTTATATACATCCCATTGATTCAATGCATCTAATTTACCTGTGGGTAGTAACTAGATGGATATGAATATGCATGCATATCTACAAGGAATCTTGAGGCATTTTAAAGATTACCAAATTTTACTTCTTCTAAACTTTGTAGAAGCCAACTTTGTATGAGCTCATTCATAAACTTTGTGTAAGCCCACTCAGTACAGTTATGTATAAGGTACATAAGCCTTATGTCAAATAAAATTGACAGTCATTTGAGGAGACACTAGAGTCTTTTCTGTTTTTGCTGAAACAGACTAATGGCTGCTCTACCGAAATAGATAGGAAGGAAGGTGCTTGGAAAAATTACTTTTTTGTATGACATCTTTCAGAATATTCTAGGCCAGGGGTAGGCAACCTTTCCCCTTTAAGGGCTGAGGGACTTCAGCTCCCAGAAGCCTCAGCCATGTTGGTCAATAGTCCCATGTTGGCCAATAGCTCCTGGGATTCTGGGAGCTGAAGTCCCTCGGCCCTTAAAGGGGTAAGGTTGCCTACCCCTGTCATCTAGGCAATACGTCCACCAGCTGGAGTAGTGGTCCATAAGGTAAAATTCACAACTCCTGATACACATATTGCTGATCAAGTCAATGTATAAAATTATACCATTCAACCTTTTGTTGACTGTTTCATATGGACTGTCTATTGTAGTTACCCCCTGTTTTTATAAATGCGGAGTGTTATTTATCAAAATTGCTAAGGAAAAGTAGTTTATTATATGGGGTGAAACTTGCTGCCCCTCCCCATTTTTTTCACATTACTGTGTACTTCTCAGCATGCTGGATCCAAATGCATCTTAGCATGAGTACCGTGCTGGGTAACGTGACTAATAACAGTATATAATGATGTATAATTAATTCAGCATTTCACAGTATGTACACTGCTATTGGGAAATAGAAATATGTGGGCAATGCTGGCAGATAATTAACAAGTAAAATAACAAGCAAAGGGCTGTCAGTTAGTTGTTACTCTCTGAAGCAAACAACAGTTGTTCAGAGTTTAACATGGATGGGGTGGGGGAAATATACTTCTCCTTACAGGCAAGGCATTGCCAAGTTTTGTTTAAATAAAGAAGAACATGGAAAGGGACCTGAGAACAAAGACAATTGTTATATCACTTGTGGAAGGAAAATTGAAAGGCATTATGTGGGGCCAAAAGGAGCCTGGATGTAATAGCATCTAGATCATAAGAAAATTTGTTGAGTTTTGTGTTGATTAAGCTCATATAATCATCTCTGACATGATGGAATAGTGAGTTTTATTGATGGCTTAAGCAAAATAGCATATATTTTTATGGTTATTTTTAGCTGTTGAGAATTGGCCATTTGGTTAGTAGTTTTGGAAATTGTCTTTCAAAGCATTTCACAAAGGGAAGAAAAAGACATGTTCTACTCTCAATATTTCTACATGGTGGTGTTATTTTTAATTTGCTGCTCTAAAAATAATGCCTATTAAGTGGTGCACATGTATAAGGAAGCATCACTGTAAAGATGGTCTCAGATCACTGTAGCTGTATTGATGAGTAAGCATCAGACATCATTTCCATTCATTGTTCACTGCTGGTTGTGTTTTGCAGGCTATTTGTTGCTCTCTCCCTCCTGCCCCAGCCATTGTCTTTGACTGATTTACCTCACATGCCTTTTTTGTCTCATCAACTCATCTTTCTTCCCTGTGTCCCTAAACTGTTCCTCTCCAAATATTTGTTGCTTTGGCCTTACATCTTCACCTCTCTTCATCCATTTTCCCTTGGCTTGACTGTGTCCTACACCATCTCTGTGAGTCCTTTCCTTCTTCCCATCACCACTTCTCAACTATAACTATAATTTGATGGTCGTGTATGCTTCTGTGCTCATTCACATTTGAAAGAGCAGGGGGAAAAAGGAACTTTCACTTAAATCCAATTGCCAATCCCAACTACAGTAGAAGAATGTATCACTTGCTGAATGTTAAGTCAAATATATCCAAATCCCATAGATTTAATGGATTTGCTTTATTTGGGGGTAAACAATTAGATTTAGGCCCATGTTTCCTCCTGTTCTTTGGTGAAGACTATGGCGATGTATTCCCCTTCACATGGCTGTCCACTTTAATAGTCACATACCCAACATGAAATTTTAGTTTATTTTTTGTCTCTTTCTGACACAGTGATCCTGGTTTTTGTTTGATTATATATGATGAATGACATTATTCTAGTCTAGAAACCTCTGACATTCTCCCTTATCTCACAGTATTGTCATTGGTACCCAGTGCTTATTGTATGCTTTCATAAATCCTTGGATGCCTCAGAAGTGATCAAACAGCAACAGACAAGCAGGTGAGCTGCCATTTGAGGGTAGGAGAAGATCAACAGCTTGGTTTTGCTTTCACTGTTTTGTTACTTCACACATCAGATAATTGGTTTCAAATGCTTTCCCATGTCTAGGCAACATTTTCTTGGAATGGCATTCCCATTTGAGGGCACAGGAAAGAGGGATGAAATGATGTGAATATTAATTAAAATACTCATACTCTGATACACATATACAGGCTGTTTTTAAAGTATCTAACAGCATCTCAGACAGCTTTGTTTTGATGCAATTGATCACTCAAACCATATATTTCTCACACTGACTTAACACAGCAGAAATATTGAAGTTGTAGAGGAAAATGTTGCAATGTCTGCTGCTTTCAGCTACTCTAATGTGAGTCAAAGAATGCTGTAGTCAATGTAGCAGTTGCAGAATAATGGGGAGAGAATATTCTGAAGTGTGGCATCACTCACCACTATGTAAGTGATGTCAGGTATAATCTTTCAGGTTCAGATCATATAGTTTTAAGGTGTCAAGTCCAGAAATTTTGTCTTATTTCCAAAGTTCTAGGATTAGATTACACCTCTTTTGCAAAAATTGACAAACCAGAGACACTATGATTGCCTGAGCTAAAGCTCTCGGTGGATAATTCTTCCAATTTGTTTCCATCAAGATTGTAGTTTTCTGATTTGCAAAACATGTGCAAAGAGCAGATAAATTGTTTTACCTTTCTACTGAATATGGCATCTTGGACATTTGTATGCAATGATATAAATTGTATTGCTGGATCTGTAGGTGATCTGTCAGTGGCTGGTGAGCCAGGATTGCTGATTGGTTTAAGAATAGCTCTTCCTAATATTGCCTAGATTTGCAGACTTGCAGAATGTTGTAACAGAGATCTCACTGATTACAGTTTGCTAACAGTAGGTAGCTTGCTGTGGTTACCAATTAATATGAGAAGATGAATGGAAATCCAGAATGATTGTTCTTTGTTTCCTGTGTCATTTTCTCTTGATATGACAGTTATCCAAATAATGCTGCTGTCCATTATGGAAGGTATCCTCTCTATAGGCAGTGTTCTTAAAAGTTACTTGGTTCTTCTTTTTTTTTTTTTTTTAATAATCTATTGTGTATTGTCTGATTTGTAAAGCCAAGTTCTAGATGATTTCCCCCCCTTTGTTTCATTGAGGTTTCAAGATTGCCTGTTTAGACAGATGTAGGCATCTGTGGGTTTGATGTAAAAGCCTTTTCTTGTTTTCAAAGGTAAAAAGGACTGTGCAAAAGAGATCTGTATATTGCCACTGGTTTTGCTCAATACACTTTAATTTGGGATCAGTAGAATTGATGTAATATCTAACTTGGTCTCAACTTTCTAAGCTCTGTGGTTGAGGGAGTATTCGTGACACTAATGGGAGATATTTAATTCTTAAGGGTATTATATTAAATAATTATTACACAATAGCTACATTTTATGCACCAAATACTAATCAAAATATGTTTATGGAAACATTTTTACAAATGGTAACTACTGTGGCAAAGGGGGAAATAATTATAGGGGGGATTCTAATGCAACTTTAAATAACAACTTAGATCTAACACTTCTAAATTGATACTAAATAAAGATACAAAATTAATGAATTTGATAACTGATGCGGATTTAATAGATCCTTGGAGAACTCTCCATCCAACTACCCTATACATATTTTTCTTCTGTTCACAATTCCTATTCTCGTATTGATCATTTTTTTATATCTAGATCATTAATGGGAAAAGTAATCTCAACCAGAATTGAACCAATATTACACTCAGACCACTCTCCCATAACTTTCGGTGTCAACTTATATGACACTTTGAAACCTTCTCTGATATGGAGATTTAATTCCTCTCTTCTCCTAGATAAAAGGTTTGAAAATACCATTAAAGATGCTATTTATATTTTTTTTTTCCAGGAAAATCAGATTAATATTATGCCACAATCATTGTTATGGGATACCTTAAAAGCAACCTTAAGAGGTCTCTTAATTCAGGAAGGTTCAAAACAAAAAAGATTAAGGAAAAAAGCAGACTTCGCCTATTAAATGAGATAGATATGTTATCAAATTTTCATAAACTGACTCAAGATCAATTGATATGCCATTCTTTATTAAATAAAAATACAGAATTATAAGAATTAGATTTATACAAGATCCAGACCTCATTATATTATACTAAAGCCTATTATTATGAGCATAATAATAAAAAAAATCGAAATTACTGGCCAACATGGCAAAGAAAAAATCAGAATGCAGGATGATCTCAACTATTAAAACACCAAACAGAGAATTATTTACTTCTTCTAATGATATAATGAAGACATTTCAGACATTCTATACTGCTCTTCATAAGAAGGAAATAACCTTTCAAAATAAATTAGATGTTTTTCTTAAGCAAATTTATATCAAAAAAACTATCAGATGCTCATGCAGAGTTATTATACAACCCGATCACAGAATCAGAAATAAGACAGGCAATACTTTCTTTAAAAACTGGAAAAAACACCAGGAACAGAGTTTTATAAACTACTTTATAAAGATTTGTCTCCTCATCTCTTGAAATTGTTTAATAAAGTTCTTAGCCAAGGAATATGTCCCCTGACTTGGTGCATCTCTAGAATTATCCCAATTCCCAAAACTAACGACCCTAGTCCATCTGTTTCAGCTTTTAGACCAATTTCACTTATCAATCAAGATGCCAAACTATTTACAACTATATTGGCTCATAGAATAAACATCTTTATTACTGATTATATTGATCAAGATCAAACAGGCATTATGCCAACTCCAAAAATATCAGATGCTATTCGTAGAGCGCTGAATGTTATCTATTATGCTTCTCACTCAGAAACCTCATTGGCTATGATGTCTCTTGATATATTGAAAGCGTTTGATCATTTAGATTGGGAATACTTATTTGGAGTGCTTCAAGAGATGAACTTCGGTCCAGGATTGATTAAAGTCCTGAAATCTTTATACATTGTTTCCCAAGCAACCATTATTGTCAATAAATTAATCTCAAATCTGTTTCTTTTACAGAGAGGGACAAAACAAGGATGTCTCCTTTCCCCACTTCTTTTTGCCATAGCTATTGAACCTTTAGCTAATTTTATTCGGTGTAGCTCTAATATATTAGGCCCAAAAATTGGAGGCCAAATTCATAAATTAAATTTATTTGCAGATGACATATTACTTTTCTTAGACTACCCTCATAAATCTTTTATGGAATTAAAAGTCATTTTAGATTCTTTTGACCATTTTGCAGGTCTGCAAATTAATTATACAAAATCTAAACACTTATGTTTTAATATTCCTCCTGATCAGCAGAACATACTGAAAAAGATAACAAACCTACAATTATATCCATCAGGGTTTATATAGCTGTGTGTATACCTGACCAAAGATATCAATCAACTCATTTTATGCAATTATAAAAATGTTACTAGTTGGATTATTGCAAAATTAAAAGGATGGAAACATTTATTCCCCTCGATGTTAGGAAGAATTTCTCTCGTGAAAGTGTTTATTGTTCCACACCTTTTCTTTTTATTTCAAATGATACCTATGTCTCCCTCAAACTTGAGGATCAAAAAGTGGCAAGGATTGATTAATTCATATATTTTTGATAACAAAAAACCTCGCTTTTCTCAATCTATCAGATTCCCCCCTTCAAAAATAGGGGGGTTAGCCATACCGGATCTTCAATTATACTTCACTGCTTTCCAATTATCTCAGACAATTCCTTTAATGAAAAAAATATTAATACTTCATGGGTAAAAATTGAACTTAATGTAGATTTACACACTTCTCACAGTATTTTTTTTAAAAAAATGTAACAGGTAAGGAGATTAAAGAACTAAACAATTGTTGGTTTAAAACTACTATTGAGATCTGGCAAAAACAGAAAGATATTCTCTCTCCAGATTTGTCACCTAATTGTCCATTTTTATATCATCCCAATTTTTTTCATGTAGATAAATTCTGGCAATATAAAGGCTGGGAAGAAAAATGAATTTACCAAATTAAAGACCTTTTTAAGAACAACAAACTTAAATCAATGGAAGATTTAGCATTAACTCTTGACCCATTACCAATTTTGTGGTATCAATTTAGGCAAATAAAAACTTTCGTCTCTAGCTTATTCAAGAAAGGGGAAAGATTGAGATCTATGACTCCCTCTGAAATTTTATGCAATGATCCTGTTGGAAATAGTAAGGGTTCAGTCTCCCACATATATCATCTTTTCTTGACAAATTCATATCAAGCTACCATGTGTAGCAAAATACTTGGGGAAGTGAACTGAATATATCAATTCCTGAATCAGATTGGCATGCTATTTGGTCATCTTCTGTGTTGAAGTCAAGATCAGCCCTAACCAGAGAGAACTTTCTAAAGATAGTACATAAATGATATTTGACCCCTATTAGAAAATCTCAGATGATAAAATCCATATCACCTCTATATTGGAGAGGATGTCTAGTTTTAGGGACGTATAGTAACCACTTATGGCATGAAGTGATCAATCAAATTGCTGCAATTACAAAACAAAAAATAATTTTTGCCCAGCTCTTTTGTTACTCTCAAAATATACAAAAAGCAATAAATCTTTAAAAAATAGAAAGTTGATTTTTGTTGTTGTTGTTGACAGCAGCCCAATTAGAAGTGGCTAATAACTGGAAAACAGGTTTTGTATCCCTGGACAGCTGGTGAAATGAGTTTGGGATCAATGGCTCATGGAGAAATTAACAGATAATATGAAATGTAACTCAAAACAACAAAATCAAAGATCTTTCCAGGAAAAATGGTCTCCTCTTATAGACTATATTAATACAAATTTTATATCCATCTTTCCTCCATCTAGCCATTATTCTTTATAGTCAGATTTATTTTAAATAAACTGATATTGTATACATAGTGCATTCCATTAAAACATTATTTTTAAAACAATGTTTCTTTTATAAAGATGATTGGCTGAGACTGATAAGCCCCCTTTAAAAAAAAATACCCAGGAAGATCTTGGAATAGGTTTTCAAAATATTTATTAGATGACTCTGATTTTAAAAAAACGTAACTGAGGAGGCAGCAGTTTTTTGTATTAGTTATTAACATCTGTAAAGCCATGTAATTTTGTTTTTATAATGTATAATGTATTTTATTATGTATTTGAATGCTGTTGTTTTTTCCTTATGGTTTGTGAACCACAATAAAGGCTGATTTTTTTAAAAAAACTTTCTTGGCTCTGTCTCATCTCCAAAATTAGCACCGTACCATTTTTTATCAGCAGTTTGTTAGTGAATTCTTTGTCCAGTTCAAAATTTCATTTGAATATGTTTGCAATAAGAATGAGACATGAGGGACTGTGTAGTTGCAAGTAGCATTCTCCACTGAATCTATTGTTATTAGAAGTAAGAACTAGTGTTGCTAAAGTAAAAAATAACTTCTGTGAGAAGAGCATTAGAAATTTTGATATTAAGAAATTAATTTAAATCTCAGATCCTATCAGTAAGTGGGATATTAGTGGAAAAATGCAATATCTAACACAAATAGAGAGTGGTGTAGACCAATCTGGTTGATTTAAATACAGACTTGGTTCTGAGGTAAAAATTGCAGGTATATATATTTGATGGGATTTTTAAAATATAAAAATACTTCTTTGTAAATTTAAATTCAACACACTCATATCCTAATCTGATAACATTCACAGTAAATTTTGAACAAATATTAACAGCTGGTCTTCAACAGCAATACAATTAAATTTCATAAAAAGTGTTTATGTCCTTTAGAAACCAACATTGAAGAAGTCTGGCAGATGAATAAGGGAATGAAATACCAGAGATGAGGCATAGCAGCTTAAAAGTCTCTGTTCCTCATTGCCAGTCATGTCAGAAAATGAATGCTGGTGGCCTCTAAGCAGAGTACTAATGAAAGGGCTATGAGGAGAAGAATGAGATGTTAGTGGTGTCACAAAAGTGCTGAGCTCATGTGAACAGGCAATGGGCTGGTGGCATTCTCATTTGTAGTTCTTAAAGGAGGGTATTTGCAAGTGCAGTTATTGTTTATTTGTATTATTATTTTAAGTGTGTTTTAAATTGTCATTGTTTAATAGTATTTTAACGGGTGGGTGGGATGGTGGGATATGAAATGTATATTTTAATGTTGTAATCCATCCCGGTTGCATTACACAGAGGGACAGGATATAAATAAATAAATAAATAAATAAATAAATAAAATGTGTTGGGAGTAGGGATGAAAAGAAGAATCATGTATATCCAAAGAATGACTGAAAATGTGTTTCATAAATATTGGGAAACCCTGGTGAGGAGAATCATGACCTGACAGGAATCCTCATTGGCATTTTTCTTCTTTTCTTTTGCAAAGAAAGCAGCATTTTCTGAAAAATAATCTGGGAACTCCAACTCCCCCTCCCACAGTGCTGCTTTCTGTGAGGAAAAAGCATGAATTCTATGCAAAGTAGATCTCCAACTGCAACATTTTCTGCAGAGGAAACAGTTCATAATTTCAGAACAGAATTTTCTGTTTTCTATACACAATATGCTATTTTTTTTTGCACAAAACTCCCATATGTGAATTTTGCATGGAATAAGTAATAAACTGTGAAAGCAGTTCAGTTTTTGAAGAATTTATCTTCACAGGAAGAAAATTGCTAAAATTATTTGTTGAATCCTTTGAGAACAAGATTAATAAAGAAGTACATCCTGTTTAGGAGCTACTGGACTGGCCAGTGTTATCCAGCATTCATATCCTCAGTTTTGTACACTAGAGGCAAAATGTCTAATTTGCCTCCACTTTTCCTCATAATAAGAAAGTTTGGGGCTACAACGGTACTAAATTTCAGCCTCCTTACTTGTCATTGTTATATGCAAACATCTTACAATGTGGGCCTTAAATTCTCAGCTGCATGAGATTCATGTAGATGGGCAAAAGAAAGAAAATGGCTTTAGAAATGCACAAGAAAAGAAAATGACAAATCTATTTTTATTATTCTTTTTAAAGGCATTTTATTGTGTAAGCCAGTTAACAGATTGCTGTGAACAGCCCTATAAACTGTTTGGCCTAGGTCCAATTGTTAGTCATAACTAGAGTATACACACTGAATCAGTGGGAACTTGTTAATTCAAAACTTATGCAAGTTCTGTGGATTCTGGGGGTCAGTAATTGAAACTAATAATGGAATTTACAATTGTAATGAATGAATTTAAAAATCTTCAAAATTGGGACTGAAGTGTCAAAACTTGGTGAAGTTTCAAGCCAAATGATGGGTAGAGAACCCTCATAATCTGTTAAATGGAGCATAATTCCTGGCATGCCATTCTCAGAAAGGCAAGATGCAATGGAACACACTGAAACAGGAACATTTGTGGTTAGTAAATAATACAGACTCTGTAGACAAAAAAGCAAAAAAAAAAAAAAAAAAAGCAGGGAAACCTTTTTTCAATATAGTACAGTATACCTTCCATATCCATGGACTTGCCATCTGTGGAATTCAGCAGAGGAGGAGGAGGAAAGGAAGAAGTAGCAGCCGCAGGGTCGGGGAAGATGAGGAGGAAAAGTAGGAGAAAGAAGTGGCCACAGCAATTTGAATCCATCTAGCCTTGCCCAATTCCTCTACCTCACCCTTCCCTTCCCCTTCCCCTTGGAAAAGCCAAAGGGGGTCCTCTCCACCTCTTGGGGCAGCCTGACCAGGGATCACCGGGGAGGAGGCAGAAGAAGAAGAGACAGACGAGAGCAGTAGGTGCTCCCAGAGCATCCTTCCTCCCTCTCCCCCTCAGTCTTCCTTTGGGGTGCTTATTCTGGGTCCCTCCCCTCCCCACTTTCCTACCTGGGACATAGGGTCCAGGCTGGTAGTGGTCATGGAGGGCAGCTCCAAGGGGGCACCCTGTGGGTCCAAGTGGGGGAGCAGGGGGGCAAGGGGGGCAGCGGTGGCAGCAAAAGGGCTCGGGGGGGGGGTTGTACTGGAAGCCATTGGAGGAATGAGGAGGAAGAACAAAGAGAAATGAGGAGAGCCCTGATGGGACTGTAGTGGAGCATTCTTGGACAGCTTCTGCCAAGGAGATGGTCTGGCCAGAAGGGGACCCGGGAAGAGGAGGAGGAGCCCTGCACTGACCCATCCCGTCCCTTCTTTTTTCCTTCCTTCACCGTCTGGAGGGGACGGAGGGGGCAGATGGAGGGGAGTCTTCTCTTTGGCCCCGCCCCTGGCTCCCAACCCCAATTCCCTCCCTCTGATGGGGAAGGGGCATCTCCTCCTACTCCTACTCCTCATCTCCCCCCAAACAGCACAGGCCTCCGCGGCCCAGAGGTGTTCTCTTCCCCCTCCCCCTGGAAATTTGCTTGGGGGAATTCAAACTTGGGCCTCTGGAACCAGCCCTGTTCCAAGCTGGATGGATCCCACACACCTGGTGGTGGGTGAGGTTGAGGAGGAGGAGGAGGAGCAGCAACCTGGCTTACTTCAAGATGGCCAGAGTGGCAAAGTCCCATTGTCCCAATGGTGGCGTGGCCCTGTGGTCATGCCACCATTAAGTAATAATAAATAATAATACATTTTATTTTTAAACCGCCCCTCTGCTCAGCAACCAGGGTGGCGTACAGCAAATTAAAACAGACAACAATTAAAACAATCCTTCAGCCCAATCCCTAACCCTCTTCCCAGAGGACTGAAGTGTGTGTGTGTATGGGAAGAGGCGGTCCCGGAGATAAGATGGACCCAAGCCATGTAGGGCTTTAAAGGTTAAAACCAACACCTTGTACTGTACCCAGAAACTAATTGGCAGCCAGTGGAGAGATTTAAGCACAGGTGTTATATGCTCTCTCCTAGATGTTCCAGTCACTAAACCTGGCTGCCATATTTTGTACCAGTTGAAGTTTCCGGATTAGGTACAAGGGTAGCCCTATGTAGAGTGTGTTGTAGTAATCTAGATGTGAGGTTACCAGAGCATGTACCACAGTTTCATGATCCCTCATGTCCAAGAAAGGGTGCAGCTGGCGTATCAGCCGAAGCTGATAACAGGCACTCCTGACTGTCAAATTCACCTGACTAGTCATGTGAAGCGATGAATCTAGGAGTACCCCCAGACTCTGAGGGAGAATGGGACTTGAGCATCCATGGATTTTAGTGTCCGCAGGGGGGGGGTCCAGAATAGATCCCCCGCAGACATTGAGAGCCCACTGTAATGAAATCAATAAATGAAACTACCATCATTTATTCAACATTAATTTCCTCACTTTGTGAGATGCATGTAAAGATGTTGTCAGAAAATTGGAACTTTCATAACTTCAGTTAAGTGTATCATGAGACTTATTATAGCAGTTTGAATAGTGTTTATTTTAGCATTAATATATGGTATGTCTACCTCTGTCTCTATCGATCTATCTCTTGTCTAAATATCCTAAGCAATTTTGAGCCTATTGGATAGGATATAGAATAAATGCATATGCTTTAAAGAAACACCTGTGCTTGAAAAAATACCTTCTAAATTCAAAATGTCCTTGCTCACCAAAGTGATCCTGTGAATTTAATTTGTATCCTGTGAATTTAAATGAGCAGTAATAGCTTTTTCATTAAAGGTATGTTTTTACTGTAGCAAGGTCTAATCAACTGTAAGTTAACATATTCTGATGGATGCCCAATCAAGAAGGAAAATAAAATCTTTGTTGCAGGTATGAAGAAAGCTTATAGCTTCATGACAGTGGTGCATGCTAATCTTTTTCCAAGCCAAGCTAAAATGAGGTTGTGTGTGTGTGTGTGTGTGTGTGTGTGTGGTGAATGCTCTCATTACCGCTAATGCTCAGGAGAACTTTTTAGAAAATGCTTCACATCCTTCTTGCCTCCAAAGTGCAAACTGAAACACCCCACTGACTGTGCACTTCATTGGTGGAAGAACATGAAGAGGCACTGTGTTTTTGTCCTGTCAAGTGGTTCCTGATCAAATTGTATGTGACCATTTTAAATTTTCTGCTGCCTTGGCTTGCTGAGTTTTTTTATTCTTTGATTTAATTTCATACATTTATCTTCCACTTTTTTTCCAATATGGAAATCAAGTTGATGTTCATGGGGTTCTCAGATAATCTCTCATTTTAGTATTGATTGGATCTACACTTGCTTAGCTTTGGCAAGGTAATTACATGCAATTTTGTCTGAGCTGCATTGAAGGAGAGCTCAGGGAAGACAAAAGTGAGATTCCCCCTCCCTGGAGGGGAAATGAATTTTACTGTGTAAATGTAATTGAAAATAGAGTAATAGAGTAGGTGATTTTAGGGTGGCAGTGTTTAAGACGCAAAGGTATAGTTTAGATCAGGGGTAGGGAACCTAAGGCCCGGGGGCCGCATGCGGCCCCCCGAGGCCTTTGGACCGGCCCCAAACCAGTCCTCCCACCGCCCCCTGCCGCCCGCCATGATGATATTGATTATTGTTGTTATTACTTTTTCTTGGGGTTTTCTTGGCAAAATCTCCACAGGGCTTTTCTGGGGCTGAGAGAGTGTGCATGCATATTTTTTTAATTTTTTAAAAAAATATTTATTTATTTATTTATTTATTTATTTATTTTTGGTGCTTCGGCCCCCCAATTGTCTGAGGGACAGCAACCCGGCCCCCAGCTCAAAAAGGTTGCCTACCCCTGGTTTAGATAAATGAGCCAAAGTGGATTTAATTTTGTGTATGTGTGTATGGAAAGGGTACATTGTTGTAAACCAGGGGTAGGCAACCTTTCCCCTTTTTGGGCTGAGGGACTTCAGCTCCCAGAATCCCAGGAGCTATTGGCCAACATGGGACTATTGGCCAACATGGCTGAGGCTTCTGGGAGCTGAAGTCCCTCAGCCCTTAAAGGGGAAAGGTTGCCTACCCCTGTTGTAAACTTTTAATCTGTTGCTCCTGTAAACAGCCTTCCTACTTGCTACCCTCATAAATCTTGCAGATTCGTTTAGATTAATTATTTTATTTTCTATCTCATTTTTTCCATTTATAATATTCCCAAATAACCAAAACACATTTAAAACTTTGTTACCAATTAAAATATTCGAATAAAACCTCATATTCAAAACAAGTCCAAAACAGCAAGCAGGACCATCCTGATAACATTGCCATTCTGTAGCTGGCTCAGTCAGGACATTATGCAGGCCTGGGACCAAGATACAGTGTTCTTGGGCAGTGACCAATACATCAGTGCCCAGCAAGATCCACTGTAGAGCTGATTCTTGCAATGCCAGGCTGATGTGGTACTGGCAATCATAATACCCTTGAGGCAGCTTTGCTTGTTGCATTGTAGTAACTGTGCACAGTGGTTCCAAGCTACCTAGGACTCCTTTATAGCAATGCTGAAAATGAAGGTCCATCAGAACTTGAAAAATGTCTGCAACCAAAATAGGAGTTGTTCTGCTAAATGGCATTTTGTTGGATATTCCTGCAGAATGGAAGCATGACCAGCCTTCAAATTATTAAATTTTGACCATGGGTTTCCAGACATCTGGATGTAATTGGGACTTCTCAGACAGGAGCACATATTTTTAAGGTCTTGTTCCTTGCAGTTTTTTGCAAGCCATGGGACACATAAGGAATTTCAATGCTATCCTTGGAGCAACTCAAAAATAGGTTTCTCTAGTTCTCGCTTAAGATTTCAATTAGAAATACATACAAATTTGCCCAAAAATGGTACAATTTAAACTTCTAGCATGAATTAAAACCTCATCAAGGATGGGAATGAAATGTCCATGCTCTGTTTGGCTGTTTACACCACTGTCTTACATCCTTTGTGATACAGAGACAAAACCATGTTAGACTGGAATATCAGTATACAAAGGGTTCTTGTAGCACCTTTGAGACTTAACTGTATGAAAGAAATTGTATCATAAGCTTTCGTAGACTATGGGGCTATGCAGACGGGCAGCTTTGGGCCACCCCTGCTAGTGGCAGATTGGGGCCATGGCAACCCCACCACCTCCTTTTAGGGGTGGCAAAAAGCCGCCCTAAGAGCTGGCACCATGGCTCTTCCACACCTTTTCGATGCAGCATGTCTGTACACTGCGCTGGGAGGGCATCCTGACGCCGTGTGCCATGCAAATGGGTGCATGGCATCAGAACAGCATTAGGGTGGGGTTGGGGCGGCCGGCATGCTGCTGCCCTGCCCCAACTCCATCCCCAGGCCCATCCTTTAGGCTGGTGCGCAACGCCCCTAGGTCTTCTTCTTCAGATAAATGGAGTGGACTGTTGCCCAGGAAGGACCTTTGACTCCATGGATCTGAAAAAGTAGACCAATTCTATGAAAGCTTATGTTACAACTTCTTTCACAAAGTTAGTCTCAAAGGTGCTACAAGATCCCTTTACATCTTTTATGATAATTTGTCATAGTCAAACTGAAAGCCTTGTTATTGCCTCATTCACTTGCCAGAGCAGGGTGAGTTATGTGGATGACTCTCTGGTGATTACATCACTGCTCATGCCCTGGAAAAAATATTCTAGAACTGAAGAAGGTTTAAAAGGTTTGTATAAGCTGACAAGTGGAGTTTTGATAGCTCTTATCTTTCTACTGCAGACATACTCCAGGTAACCAAGCCTCTGACAGTAAAACTTCTTTTCCCAAAGCCTTTTAAAACTCACCCAATCCCTCATTACTTTCTTGTCCTGTGTCTAACTGGAAATATTTTAGCCACACCAGCATTGGCAGGATGGTGAAAGAGGGCTGGAGACTTTTCATTGGTGGGTTACAGCAATGAATCTGCACTACACAGTGCAATAAAGCTTGAGCTGAGAAAAAAAATGAGATTCTGCTCTGGCCTATCCTACTGTAGTAGTGTGCACCTACCTACATTGGTCATGGTAAACAGCAGTTGCCCCCAGATTTCCTTGCTGAGCCTGCATGAACAGCAAAACATAGAGATACAGAGGAAGAGATAAGCCTGTGTCATCAGCTACCCCTAGCATATTTTAAAAACATTGTTTTTTTAAAAAAAGTATTTTTATTGGACAAATAAAGAATACATCATACATGCACCATTTGACTACATACTAAAATTATCCACTACCAGTGAACTCTACTAATCTATTCCCTACCACACTCCTTTATTTATTTGGCTAGTATCAATTTAATTTATCTAATTGCCCTCTCAATCTAAAATCTAAATTACTAAGCATATCCACTAATCCATATCTTCTTCCCCTCCCTAACTATTTCAGCTTCTTTCATTCTCTTTTTTTTAAAAAATATATAAGTTTATTGGTTAAAAACAGAACAATACACAATACACAACAAAGAAGAAAAGAAAACAAAACAAAACAAAAGAAAAAAAAAGAAAAAATACATATACAAATTTCTAAATAAACACTCAATATTAACAAACCATTATTAACAACCAGTATATTACTCCAACATACAAAATAAGACTACAGAATTATTATCACAAACTCTTACCTTGTTCCTTATCTATATTATATTGATGTTATATCCAATTAAAATAAAAAATAGAAAAAAAGCAAAGAGAAGAAAAAAAGAATAAAAGTTAAAGATGAAAAATAAAAATGACTTCCTCATTTAGTACATCTTGTCATTTAGCCTGATGCATTTGACTTTTATATGTGTCACCATTAAAAATAAATTCCGTCATTCGACATATTCATCAACTACTATATTGTAACGTATTGTTTACAATAATAATTATGTGGAGTAAGAGGACAAAAATGAAGAAAGGAGAAAAAAGGAAAAGGAAAAAGAAACTTAAATACTTCATTTCCTTTCAGTTACACTCATTTTTCGTGTGGTCCAAACTTTTAACTCCATTTTACACTAAGAGTAACCCGTCTTAGTTTTTCTAAACCTAAGTCATCAAGTTTTCATTCTGATATCTCTCAAAGCAAAAAACTTATACAAAGGTTCCTAGTCTTTCCTGAATACATCATGATAGTTTATTGTGGCACGAGAGCTCTCTGACAGAGAAGGCTCAATGTCTCAAAACAAACAAACAAACAAACAAACAAATACAATTCCCATGATTCCCTAGCACTGACCCAGGGCAGTTAAAGTGGACTCAATTTGCACTATTTCTAGCAGTCTGCAAAGGCCCTTGGTCTTAGTATCATTATTCTTTTCATTCTATCTTCTCAGGCTGTTTTATCTAAATTCATAATTCAGCAGTCATGTACTTATACTATTGTGTCACAACATTGCTCCTTTATGTAAGTAAATACTAAAGCCCAGTCTTTGTTAAATTTTTAAGAGATTCATTCCTTAACATTCGCATCAATTTGTCCATCTCAATTATATCTAATAATTTCATTGTCCATTCATCTTCATTCAATATGTTTGACATATATATATATATCTATATATATATACTGGAAAAATATAAAATCACTAATTTGTAATATTTTACATATCAATTTAGAATTGAAACCAGCGTTCTTTTTGTTGAGAATGTTTGAGGATGAAATGGAAAAAATATGGGAAAATTCTGTTTTATATGATAACTATTGCTAGAATAGTATACGTAAAGAAATGGAAAATGTCAAACATATTGAATGAAGATGAATGGATATATATATATATATATATATTACAAATTAGTGATTTTATATTTTACACACACACACACACACACACACACACATATATATATGCACTCACAATTCCACCAACAATGGAAAAATTTCCTTCTTTTTCTCCACATTTCCAGCACTTGTTGTTTTGATTTTTTAATAATTTTTAGCAATTTTTGTCATCTGTGGAACATTTTAAACCAATTTTCTTTCAGGTTCTGTGATGCTGTATATTTAATTCTTTTATTCCAAGCATATTCCCATTGGTCTAATTGTATTGGGTGACCTACATAAACAGCCCATTTAATCACAGTATGCTTAATAATTTCTTCTTTGGTATCCATTTCCAATAGTTTTTTGTAGATTTTACCAATCAGTTTAATATTAGTTCTGCAAAGTATTTCTCTAAATCTGTCTCTTTCACATCTGCTCTGAATGTTTTTTGATCCAATAACAAACTCTCCTGAAATTGCCTATAGGCAAACCATCCTAGATCAAAACCTATTTGTTGTAATTCCTCCTGTGGTTTCAACTTATATTTGTCCACTTTTTGTGACCTCTCTATAAGTTAACCATTTCCTTTCCCTATACATTTCTTTCCTATATAGCGCTTCTTGGGGGGATAGCCACTTTGGGAATTTTTGTACTATTCTTCCTTTGTATTTCTTCCAAACAGATAACAAAACTTTCCTAACACAATGATTATTTACCATTTGATTTGCTTTCTCTTTATCATAAATCATATATGCATGCAGTCCAAATTTCAGACCCTCTCCTTCCAATTCTAGTACTCTTCTGTGCTCCAAATTAACCCATTCTCTAATCCATGCTAGGCAACAAGCCTTGAAATACAATTGCAAATTTGGAACAGCAAGATCTCCTCGTTCTCTAGCATTTTGTAAAATTGTGAGTATAATACTAGGACGTTTGCCTTGCCAAATAAATCCTATAGTATCTTCATTCCAATTTTTAAAGGTATTTTTACCATTTTTAGTTGGGATCATCTGAAATAAAAACAACATTTTGGGTAAAATAGACATTTTGATTACAGAGATTCTACCCAGGAAAAACAGATGTATTTTATTCCAATTCATCAAATATTTTTAAACTTCATTCCATAATTTTTATAGTTGTTTTCAAACAGTGTATTCATATTCTTTGTAATCTGTTTACCTAGATGTTTAACTTGATTCTTTATTTCAATCCCTACACTTTCTTGTAGCTCTTCTTCTTCTTCTTTTTGTACATTTTTGATAATCTCTGATTTTTTAATTGATTTTGCAACCTATCCTTATGCCAAATTCTTCAATTATTTCTATTCATAAATTTATATTGCATTTTGGATCTTCCAGATTAATAACAAATGCTTTAATTTTATACTCATTTGTTTAATTCTAAGTCCATTTAGTTTCTTTTCAGTTTTTATCTTTTTAATCCAGGGGTAGGCAACCTTTACCCTTTAAGGGCTGAGGGACTTCAGCTCCCAGAAGCCTCAGCCATGTTGGCCAATAGTCCCATGTTGGCCAATAGCTCCTGGGATTCTGGGAGCTGAAGTCCCTCGGCCCTTAAAGGGAAGAGGTTGCCTACCCCTGTTTTAATCAGTACTTCTATCACTAATAGAGATAATAATGGGTCCAATGGACAACCTTGCCTCATATCTCTGTCTATTGTTAAAGTTCTGGTCATGTCACCATTAATATTAATATACCCTTTTAGACTTCTATAGATAGTTGTTATCCATTTCCTAAACTTTGGTCCTATATCCATCTGCTCTCGTACTTTGAATATAATTTCCCATTTGAATGAATTGAAAGCTTTTTCTATATCTAAAAACAGTAGCTTATTTTTTTTCCATTGTGCCTTTCATAGTATTCAATTATATTTAGTACATATATTAAATTGTCTTTCATTTGTCTTCCTGAAAGAAAAAAACTCATTGATCCTCATCTATTATGTTAATTAAATACATTTTAAGGGCCTTTAAAGACTGCCAGAAATAATGCAGCTTGAGTCCACTTTAACTGCCTTGGTTCAGTGCTAGGGAATCATGGGAACTGTAGTTTATTGTGGCACCAGAGCTCTCTGACAGAGAAGACTCAATGTCTCAGAAAAAAACACAGTTCCCATGATTCCCTGGCACTGAGCCAGGGCAGTTAAAGTGGACTGAAGCTGCATTATTTCTGGCAGTCTGTAAAGGCCCTTAAGTCTCACCACTAAAATTGCTATAAACAATTTGTAATCAATGTTGAGTAAGGATATCAGTTTGCAATTTTCTGAGTCTGATATATCTTTATTTTCTTTGGGGATTATCACAGTCTGCAGTTTTCCACATATCTGGTAAGTTTTCATTCAAGGCCATATTCATTGTTAATTGCAAAGGAGAACATAATATCTCTTTAAAAATTTTGTAATACATTACTGTTCATCCATCTGGGCCTGGTGATTTGCCCTCTTTGGCTCTGTCAATCACTTCTAATACTTCTTCTCTTGTTATTACCACATCTAAATTAGTTTTTTGTTCAATATCTAATTTTGTCATTTCTAATTGTCTCAAATAGTCCTTTATGTTTGTATCTTCTACTCTCCCCTTTGAATATAATGTTTTATAATATTCATAAAATATTTGATTTTCTCCTGATGAATAAATATTTTATTGTCCTTTGTATTTTATTTTTTTCTTTTCTTTTCTTCAATTTATAAGATATCCACTTACCTGGTTTATTGGAATTCTCAAAATTTATATGTCTAAGTGTTCTTAATTTTTTTTTTCTTTAAGTCATTTACCAGTTCTAATGATATTTGTTTTTTAAGTATCTGGATCTCGTTTATTACCTCCTTATGGTTCAGATTTCCTATTAGTTTAAGTTCTTTTTCTTTCAATTTGTGGTTTAGTGTTTGCATTTTCTGCTCTTTTCCCCTCTGCAGAATGGCAATTTGCTGAATAAAAAAGCCTCTAAGGGAGGGATGCAGATGGCAAGAAACGCCGTCCTCAATCCCAGGAAAGGGAGGGGCAGCTGGACACTGGGCACCCCATCCCCTTCCTGAGGACATCATCGGAGAGATGGCCCGTCCATACGATGGGCGCTCTGATGACATCCTTCTGGCTTAGCATCTGGACATGATGAGCTGGAAGAGACGCCGAAGAGGCACACCACGCCTCTTGCGGCACCCCTTTCACGTCTTGCAGAAGGTGCACTATTTTAGCACTCCTTTCGCAGGTGGCAAAAGGGAGGATCAAGGCCGAGGTGTCCAGCAGCCTCTGCCTCAATCCTCCACTTTTAGGGGCGGCCCAGGGCCGCCTGTCTTCTTCCCCCCTAAGTACAGCCTTTCCTGTGTCCCAGATTGTGGCCATTTTCATACTTTTTCATATATTTTCTTTAAAGAAGTTTTCTATAACTATTTTTGCTTTTTGACCACTTCTGGATCTTTCAGAAAATCTTCATTTAACCTCCATTTAAAGGACTTTTTCTGTTCTTTTCAATGCAGTATCTGAGGATTATGATCCAAAATGGTCCTTGGCAACATTTCCAATTCTATTACTTCATTCGCTAATTTCTTAGTTGTTAGAATCATATCAATCCTGGCCAAAGATTTATGTCTATTGGAAAAAAATGTATAGATTTTAGAGTGATCATATAAATGTCTCCACATATCCATTAAGACCAAATTTTATGTCAGATTAAAGTATGATTTTGGAAGCTTCCCCTGATTTTCTTTAATTTTTTTGTTAGACACCCTATCTATTTTAGATTCAATTATCCCTTTAAAATTGCTTAGTATAATAACTTCTTCATAATCGTACTCTGTAATTTTCTTTTATAAAATTTAGCTTTATTTTCTATGGGAGAGTATATTCCTACTATATAGAATTCGTTTAGTTTGCCAATTGATTTCTACACCTAAAATATGTCCTTTTTTGTCATTAAATATTTCTTTAGTCTATTTGATTATTTACATATATAATCATCCTTTTTTCCCTTTTCTCTTGGGAGGACAGATATTATTTACCTAGCTTAGTGTTTTTGATTAGCCTACCGTCTTTGATTTTAATATGCGATTATTGGATACATATTATCTTGCTTTTTCCACTAATGCTTGAAAGACTTTTTTGCACTTTTGTGGGGAATTTAGCCCTTTTATGCTCCATGATAAGATCTTCATTCTATTCAAAATCTCTAGAACCAATGGAAGAAGTGTGTGTGTGTGTGTGTACTCTTTTTGTTTTTATATTCTTAGCCACTACTACAATTACAGGTTCATTTTTTATATTTAACACTCCTTTTCTTCTGACTCCTGATTTTCACTTTTTTTCCTCTTTCTCTTTCTGGTTTTTCTCTTGTGCTCTTGTGCTCATTGTCACTGTCCTTTTCTCATATCTGACTTTAGATGGGCTGTTTTCTCTATGGGCCTTTACAGACTAGCAGAAATAATCCAGTTTGTAATTTTTCTAAGCCATTTAGCCTCCTCTGTCAGAGAGCTCTGGTGCCACAATAAATTACAGTTCCCATGATTCCCTAGCACTGAGCCAGGCAATTAAAGTGGTCTCAAACTGGATTATTTCTGGCAGGCCCTATGTTTCTCAATCTCTTTTCTGTTTTTAGTCCAAAAGTCTTTTGCCTTTTCTATAGAATTCAGATGGTATCTTTTTTGTTTTTATGTTAATGTTAGTCCTTCTACCTCTTCACAGCAGAAGGGGATTCCATACACTTTTATTTGATCCATTAGAAAACTGTAATCTCTCCTTACTCTCAAAACTTTAGAAGGAATGTCTTATTTTCCCTTCTATAATCAATTTTCCATAGTTCTATTGGATCAGCAGATTGCCCATCCACTTTCATAGACAATAGACCACTATGTCCCTTGGCAGAATCCTCTGTCTCACCAACTTTGAATTCATCCTGTACATAGTGTCTATTTCCCAAGGGAATTGTTCTGCTGGTTCGTCAATGTAATATGTCAAAATTAGTATTAGAATCTGTGAAGATTTTCAGTCTCATGTTCAGGTATCCTTCTCATCTTAACACAGTTTTGTCTTTGTTTAATCTCCAATTTAATCAGTGTCTCCTGGTCCTCATTCCTTTCTTTAATTGTCTTTTGCTATTTGGTTTCAATTTGTTTTACATTAGTTTCAAGTACGTCCACCTTGTCTGTTACCTTTCCCATACTTTTTTGTTACTTTAACCAAGGAGGATTTCACTTCACTCATTTTATTTCCTGTTTGACCTCTTTCTTCATCTCTGCCTTTATTCATAAATTGTCCTCTTTCATCTCTTCACTGTGGCACAGTGGTTAAATGCCTGTACTGCAGCCATTCACTCATAGACCACAAGGTTGCAAGTTCAATACTAGCCAGGGCTCAGACTAGACTCCGGCCTGCATCCTTCCGAGGTCGCTAAAATGAGTACCCAACTGTTGGGGGGCAATGAGCTTACAGTTGTAAACTGCTTAGACACCCCATAATGCAGTATGAAGTGGTATATAAATGTAGCTGCTTTGCTTTTCTTTTCTTCACAAATCCTCCTTAACTCTGCCAACATGATTTAATCTTGTTCAGACATCTTTACTGGAGGTGCTAGTGAAGGTCTTCTCTGTGTTATCATTGCTGTTTGTGCTTTCTTCATTGTTGACAATCTCTTTAGTTTCTTTGTCCAAACACCTCAATATTCAAGTGACAATTTCACAACCTATAAATTACAATCTCAAAATTTTATACCAGTATTTTTTTTTTACTCTTGGAGTTAATTCAACTATTTTCCTTTTAACCACTAGGTGTTTCTCCTTCTTTTTACTGAATCTTCATACTCTAGACACCACATTACAATGAGACAGCTAAAAAATTTTCTTTGGTTCAGTTATTCTTATTTTGGCTACTCGGTGTCACCCTTTAGATATTTCTTCTTTTTCTTACTATATCATCTTACTTTAGACACAACAATTATAATTAGGTGGTATGCCAATCCCCCTCCGATACACAATTCTTATCTATAGGCAGCATTTTAAAGATCAGACTGCTACCCTCTCTTGCTAGCTAATGTTAACAATCCTGCCAATATTCCTACTTATGCAATGTAACCCTGTTTTACCCACCACAAGAACAAGCTAACTTTTTAACTATTAATTAAATCACTTAAAGGATACTATTAATAATAATAATATTTATCCTCAGTAGATAGTACTGAAAATAGTATTGAATCTCAATAAGTAAATAAATCTATTAATAAATCTATTAATTACTCAGTTGATTTCTTCACCTTCTTCCCCCAATTAGAACCTGTATTAATAAATTATAACCTTACAATGCATTAAACAATCAATATGCAAGATAATCAAATATTCAAACAAGATTAATTACTCTAAGGAATTAATTGTCATAGTTCATTCCAATATTAAATCAGAATATTCAATCAGAAATCCATTTGAGTGCTCAAGTCCATTTAAATGCTGATAAGTGGGTTGTATATTCAACCAGCTCATATTCCAATTAATTGAATTTTAGTACTTATTACTCTTAATTTGCTTGTTTAATATCAATTTCATTTGTTGTTTGTAAATCAGTGTCTGAACTCAGTTCCTATTCCATTAGCACAGTCAGATCTTGCCCATAAATTCTGTCTCAGTCCAGTACCATGAATTGTATCCCAAGTTGTATCATTAGTTTTTAAAATTTTAGTTGTGTTTTTTAGTCTCTTAAATCCTTAGTCTTCATCAGTCTTGATCAGTCAAACAATTGATTAATGCAGTTATTGCAATTAATTAATACAAATATTTGCTGGGTTTATTTATTTATTTATTTATTTATTTATTTTGTTTATCTCATCTTGTTTCACTGCATACTCCAGGATCATTAATATCTCTGTCCATTTTAAATTTCTGTCATAGCTGGGTTTTTTAAAATTATTTAATTATTCCTCAGTTCTTTAAACTCTTTAAACCATAATTGCAGTAGTAAAGTTGACTGCATAAATTCTTATGTTGGGAAAGTTGTGTTATTTTTATTTTATTTTATTTTATTTTTGCAGGTAGAAATAGGAAATAAAGTGGCTGTGGGTGCTTGTGCTGCAACATAAAAACAGTGGCTTACCATGGATCTGGGTTGCCTGCGCTCCCCTTCCTTCCTCTCAGCTAGCCCAGTTTCCTTCTGTGTCTCCGTTTCACATCTCATTTTACTTAATTTGTAGCCTTACCGGACACACTGGGAGAATCTTTAGGGTGCAGTGGAGGGCCCCTCTGAACCTCCTTTATCAGGAGATTACTTCAGTTCACTTACGTGAACCTGTCCTTTGCAACAAGCTGTCAACCTCCAGGATCTCCCTAGAAGGCGACTGTTTCATCCACCATACCACCAGAAGCAGCATATTGTAAAAACATTGTTATAGAAGTTTGCCCACCAAAATAGAAAGCATAAGAGGGTAGTAAAAGAAAAAAAGTAATCCCAGGATGCTTTCTGGAAGGAGCTTTCAAGTGGTCTCTAGAAGATTCTAAAAAGTTTATTTACTTATGCAAGGTTTACTTTCTGTTGTATTGTCATTTTGCAGGTGCATATTCTTATTTTTGAATGAAAAGTCTGCTGAAACACATTGAACACCCCCCTCCTCCTCTAGTTTGGTGAAGGAAATTCTATGCATGTTGTTTCTGCCTTTGGGATCAACTTTTCTATTAAAGAAGAAACATTCCCTAGGAACATTTTCACTTTGTTAATTGAGGTGTACATCTATACAATGCTGCTGTGCTAGCTGGTGAGCACAATCCTCAGCTCTCATCTATTCCTTAAAGGAGGAAATAGGACTGGCCGAAAACTTTCCAAATTTTTACAACTTTAAATCAGGGCTGTCAGAAACAGAAGTTATTTTTAGGTACTGTATAGACTCATGTATAAGTCTAGAAATTTTTGTCAAAAAATTGACCCAAAAACCATGAGCCAATTTATCTATGGGTCAATGTAAGTACTGTACTTTAACTCATATTGAAAAAGGGACCATCCATTCCCTGGTGAAAGACAAGAGTGTACTCTGTCCTGGAAGCACTGACCCCCTTTTACTCTCTCATCCATTCAGCCTTTAGGGTGAGCACAGTTATGCCTGCTGGGATTTTGTTAAATTCTTTGACATTGTTTTCCTTTGCTTTATTAGATCCTTTGTAACATGCCCCTAAGTTTTACCCTTGACTTATCCATGGGTTATATCAAAATTCACAATTGTGATCCCAAAACCTGTCCTCAACTTATGCATGAGGTTGACTTATACACAAGTATATATGGTAAGTTATGATTAACTTAAAACCTGGAGAGGGGAAAAAGAAGAGGAATAAAGGATTGAAACTTGGTAAATGTGTGTTGATGAATAAATTGGTAAATTGTATAAAGAAAAATTAGCAGTCTTTTAATCATTAGAAAAAGATAAAAATACCATATACCAAAAATTACCAAAAATACTGTCACTACTGCCTAAAATATAGATGGGAGAAGATATATACTCACTTGTTAATTAATATTGTGGTTTTAATCACTGGAGATTATAAGGATCAAATGTCTCATAAAAAATAAGTATTTTGGCTGATATCTTAAACAGATGTACATAGAAGGCTCTAGCCCTAACCTCTATGGAAGTCCAATATTCTTTGATGCTTACCTCTGAGTAACACTCTTTCAAATGGAATGCTAAGTTAAAATTGATGTGTTGGGGAAATGTTTGATATATACATATGTGTATGTGTGTGTATCTGTATAACTGCTTAGTATTTTGTAGTGGGGTGCTTTTAACTAACCTAAGCTGCTTGCCTTTAAATCATGTAATTTTGTTTTAATTGCCACTAGAATTTTTCTTGTTTTGATTCCTATCCCCACTGCAATGCCTTCACTCTTTTGTTGGGAAATGGTGTAGCATTGTAATGTGAGACAATTCTGGTTCTACAGTGAATGCCAACAGGAACAGGTTTTATTTTCCACTTGGCAGCTCCTCCTGGCACCACTACAGTGCAGATGGCACATATGAATGTGATGCTTGAAGCAAAGGGCCATGATGAGCTCCCTGTAGCCTCAAGGCTGCACCGTTGGCTACCCTTTTCCATAACAAATAAAGGACTTGACATTCGCAATACTACACTTGTTGGGAATTCATTTGTCTATGGATATGACTGAAAGGATATTTTTACCACTGGCCTCAGGAAACCTCAGCAGCCAAGCCTATAGATATTGGTGGTCATGGCTATGGGGCAACCATTACACGTCTAGTTGTATTGCCAGACAAGATGAGAAGGGTGTGTGTCTGATGCCTGAAAGGGTCTGCTGCCACACTGCAGAAATAAAGTAATTTGACACCACTTTAATTTCTATGGCTCAGTGCTATGGATTCTGTGAGTTGTAGCTTTGTGAGATATTTTATCTTCCCTGTCTGGTGCCCCATTAAAGTACAAATCCCAGAATTCCATAGCACCAAGACATGGAAATTAAAGTGATATGAAACTTTTATTTTTGCAGTTTTACTTTATTTAACTTGCAGCAGCCAGGGTTGATAAAAAACACTTACATTTCTGGTTCTTGCAATCTTCTATCTTTCATGCATAATGAAAACTTGATATATAAAATAATCCTCCTCAAGTAAGAAATATGGGAAGCTTTGTTGAAACATCTGCCTTTGTATAAACATGATAACTGAAAACTGTAATGTAATATCTCTCTGTGAACAAATCCCTTAAACAGTTTTGCTTTAACCCTGGCTGGCTGGCATCGGATTTGTTCAGATTGTCTACTTCTCTAGCTAAATGCAGATTTCTCTGGAGGTCTAGGCACACTGATTTCATTCTGCTTTTCCTCGAAGGATGCCACAGCTTAGTTCCTGAGCACATTTGGCTGTGGCAAAACTTGAAGATGGGGCATGTCAAAGGGAATATGTGGTAAAAAGAGATGTGAAGGGCTGCCCAAACAGGACAATATTTCTTTCTTCAATCCTGTAGTTGAATTGTATGGACCAAGTTAGGCAGCTGATAGTGTCAGGTATGTGTGTTTGTGACAATTTAATGCTTTGTGGCTACTATCTGAGAACAGAAAGTACGAAAAGGATTCAGGAAGCCACCTTATCCATTTTAATTGGATCAGGACAGTGAATAGCCCCAGGATTTCCCTGGTGAACCCAAGAGCCTAATGGAGGCCGTGGAGAAGGGAGAAGCATTGCCTGTATGGCTGTGGCTCATTTAAACAGGACAAAGACCCTGGGAGAGGAGCAGAGAGAGAAGGGCCAGAGGCAGCATAAAGCAAGATAGATTTGGTAAAGAAGTGGAAAGCATGAGAGGAGAAAAAGAACAGTGTTGAGAAAGGAATAGGTTATCCACGTAGGACCAAAAACAGGAATCAACCTCTTAAAATAAGCTGCACTGTTTACAATATAGGGTGGCCCTTTTACTTTATTTCATATTCATGTTAGTGCTGGGCCCAAGAAATAGTCTAATAGTTTTTGAGTTTTGGTATTTGAGTTTTTACAGTATTGGGTTGGAAAATCACAACACATGTATGCAGATTTTCTAGGTGGATTGCAGTTATGTTTAAAGATGAAGTGTCTGGAAAGCACTTTTTTTAACAAAGGAGAAAAAACCCTTGCTGCCATTTCCAGTGGTGGCTTGGTTGACTACTAGCATCATTTCCAGAAACTTGGGGGTGGATATGCTTTGGCCAGTGGAGACAACTGTATCCAAGACTGCTGGTTAGGCATTCTCTTCCAAATTGAAAGAGTTTCCCACTTGCCTTTTGTGCGGGAAAACATTTTCCCTCTGTTAAAAACACAGAAGAAAAAGACCTCTGCCATTTCCAGAGAAACCCTTCTATTGGATGCTCTACTAAAAGTTGCTGATATTCCCTACATCCCATGTCAGAAGAATTAATGACACTCCCCTGAAAAATGAGGGGAGGGGATTCCAGCCCAGTCTTAATTGAAAACTAGTTTGCCCAATGTAAGCCTTCCTTTTATTTTTGGAGTGAACTCTTCCAATTCTTTGTCAAGAAGCTTCTCATAAACATAGGCTTCAGAACAACTGTCAGTAGGAGGATAAGTTCCATTGGCAGAGTGCCCAGGAAGAACTGGTGGATACAGAATCAAATGAAACAGCAGGATTAGACATGCATTAAACAACTTCCAAGAAATGACTTTGTCCTTATAATAATCACAAAGTGGCAATGGAATACCAATTCAAGATGCATATTCTGATCAGCTTTTATTTATTTAATTTATTGAAAAGAAATCATTATGCATAAATTGAGCTGCTACAGAAATGTGCATAAGGAGCTGTATTGAAGGAGCAGAAGCTTCGTTTTCTTAAAAATGCTACATAACTGACAACCGTGTAATTTCATTACCTCATGAATGCATAATGTCATATAAAAGCATAAAATGCTACTTGAAAGGGGTTATGAGCTAATGCCCGGCATGGACAACAACAGTAGTCTTATGAAAAAACATAGCTGAAGGGAAACAGAAAGGTAAAATATAAGAAGCACAAATAGTGAACTGGGAGGTGAAAGAGTGGGAAGCATTTAGAAATCAAAATGCTGGGTGTGTATGATATTCAATCCAAACATAAAAGAAGACCAAATTCTAAGTGGGCTGAAATATACAGTGCTCTCTTAAGTTGCAGTTGCAGTTTCTTTTGTAAATACAGTTGCTAAGTCAGGAGCATCCCAAAGCTTGAGACATGGGAACAGCCATTGGTGAGGTCATTAAGTATGGTACATTAAGCATCAACTACACTTGCTCAGGGCATGCCATTAAAATAAAAACACAAAGTCTAACAAATAAGGAACTATTTGTCTGGTCAGAAATGAAGTTTTACAAGCTCTGTGCTGAACAGGAAGAACAAGCTTTTCCCAGCTCTGTTTTTAATACGTTTGCAAGCAGTGATTTTAACAATAGATGGTTTTATACCAATAAACAAAGTTTACAAACAAAAAGAAAGTTTCACAAACTCCACATTTAATGGTTTGTGGAATAGTCCTGCACTCTTCAAATGATAATCAGTATAATGTTACTATGGTATATACTTGACTACAAGTTGAGAAATGTATGCCCCAAAATTGACCCTAAAATCCTGGGTCAACATTATTTTATTTTATTTTATTTTCTTATATCCCACCTTTCTCTCAATATAGGGACTTATATACAGGTCAATACACTAATACTGCTTAGAAAGGTCCTGAAACAAGCACTGCTGTGAGGCCCCACTCTTCCCCATTCTTTATGCCTCCAGGCAGGAGTTTTTGTGTGTGAAAGAGAGATAGAGTTTCCAATCCAATTTTAAAGCCTTCTCTTCCCATCAAAGCAACAGCCCTTTTAGCTCCACATCATCCCTTCCCAATTCGATTTTAAAGACTTCTCCTCCCATCAAAGAAACACTCTATTTAACTGCACTTCTTTCCCTTCACAATCTGATTTTAAAGCCTTCTCTTCCTATCAAAGAAACAGCCCATTTGACTCTGCTTCCTTTCCTCCCCAATCCAATTTTCAAACCTCTCCTCCAACACCTGGGGATCTGTCAGATTTGAGCAAATTTAGATACTTTGCATATCAAAGAGTCCAGTGCATTGAAACAACAAAACACTTTATTGAGAACACATAGTCAGATATTCACTAGTCAGTGTTTAAGCCAGAACTACCCCCTCAAAGCCAAATGATATCTTAAAACCCCCAAACCTTTAAACTCCTCCCAACACCCTTGGTGCCTAAACTAGCACCCATCTCTAATTCCCATAGTCTATTTCTTCCATCAAGCCAGCCCCCCCCCCCTTTAAACCTTCCCGCCAGCCCTATCTCTCTCAAACTCAGTCATTTCCACCCTTTACCCCTCCTTTCAGTTACTGCCAGAACTCTCGGCATTCCACATCTTCCAAAGCCTATCATTCTCAAAAGTAGCCTAGCTAGCTGCAACTATTGCCAACCCCCATAGTAACTACCCTATTTGCTATTGCTACTAGCTTACCCACAATCCCCTATCATCTTTAACCTATCTATATTAACTACAATATTCAAATAAAAAAACAACAAAAACCAGACAGAATCCATGCATGCAGGCATGGTTCTGACAGAATCAGTGTTAGGTGGTCAGGAGAGGTCCAGAGAAGGAGAAGGAGGGACAGAAGTGGTGTTTCCCCCTTTCCATCCTTTGGTATAGCCCCCTAGGTTTTACCTTCAACTCATCATCATATAAAAATCCATGATTTTACCCTGAAACCTTCACTTGACTTATACATGAGGTTGACTTGTACATGCGTATATATGGTAATAATTATCAAACATTTTGGGGATGGATGATGTGAATGATGAATAATAAATTATGATGATGGTGATAATAGTCCAGCAGGCATTCATATCTATGCATGTCTATTCAAAAATAAGCTTACTCCAGTTTAATTAGACTTACCGCTTTAACATGTTGAAAATCTAACATGCCATTCATGGCTTTAAGGATTTTTTTTTTTCAATTGAAGTACTAGGAGAAGGAGAATGTTGGATAAACATAGAAGGAGAGAAGAAGGAAGATGATGAGTGTAGTTGGGGAAAGTGAGGACAGAAGTCAATAGGAGAAACCACAAAAGAGGAGAAGGGGGAGAAGTAGCTAGTTAGGTGGACACCTACAAAGTTCATGGCAACCATTCTGAAGCAACCTGCAACTGCAGCACACAATATTCTTTTGTTTCTGTTTTCAAGGCCACCAGCACAATTCATTATTATTATTATTATTTTGAAAAAGCAAGGCAGTGCTCTTATTCTAAGATTTCTTCTCCTCAACCTGAGACCTGAAAACAGGGACCAGGCCTGGAGGTTTAAAATTCCTAAGGCAGAACTCTTTTCTGCACAAAAACGTTTACATAAAATTGCATGTTGAAATTATGGACCTTTATAGAAAATGTGTCACCACCTATTGAATTTTGTGCATAGAAATAATATTTCTGCACAAATGCTGTTTTCTGGACAAAAATGTAATGTGTGAATTTTGTGCAGAAAAAGTCTCAAACTGCAAACATCTTCAAAACTTACACAGTTTCCAAAGACTTTCTTGGAGTACTAATAAAATTGCTAATGTCACTTGTTACTTCCTTCAGATATGAAATCAGTGAAGAATTACACCTCTGGTAGCCACTGTAGTCTATGGTGGTAATAATAATAATAATAATAATAATAATAATAATAATAATAATAATAATAGAAATTACAGTTTGGAAGATTACATGTATCCCAGCTATCACTGATCACACAAGGCCTAAAAAAGCAATACACCAAAAGAAACATACAGGCCTAGGCAAAAGCAAAGTTAAAGAAACATTGGCCTGGTAGGGCTAAAAAAGAGAAGGCCAGAGCCAGGTGAAAATGGAATTAAATGTGTGGAAGTGATGAAAATAAAGAGACAGAGACATACTCTTCAACACTTCACAGATGAAGCTGGGACTCATATGACCAAGCAATGTCAAAGTATGGTCATGAAGGCAAAAGCTAGTAATGAATAATAACACATAAGTTAGGAGAGGATCAAGCTTTTGTCTGACCCTACAGTAAAGTATAAAGTTCTATTCCCTCCTGTCCATGGCTGTATTAATGGAGTATAAACTACTTTTGTACTTGGAACTCTACACTATGGTGATAGTAATTTTGACCTACTTTATAGCATTGTTCTAACTAAGGGGGGATGCACACAGGTGGCCCTGGGCTGCTCCCGAAAGTGGAGGATCGAGGCCATGGCTGCCGGACACCTCGGCCCCGATCCTCCCTTTCACCGCCTGTGAAAGGAGTGCTAAAATAGTGCTCCTTCTGCAAGCCATGAAAGGGGTGCCACAAGAGGCGTGGCATGCCTCTGGCATCTCTTCTGGCTCAGCGTGTCTGGACGCTAAGCTGGAAGGACATCATTGAAGCGCCTGTCATGTGGACAGGCCATTGCTTCGATGACATCCTCAGGAAGGGGATGGGGTGCCCAGCGTCTGGCTGCCCCTCCCCTTCCTGGGATTGAAGTCGGCGCTTTTCACCATCTGCATCCCCCCTATGAGAAGAATAGAAAACATGCAGCCTTCAAGCTATTTTTGCACTTCAGCTCCCAGCATCCCAAACCAGCATAGTCAATGGTGAGGAATGCTGGGAGCTTCAGTCCAACAACATCAGTCCAATGGAGGGCCGGCTAGGGTTGTGATGGAAAGATAACAGTAGTGAATAGTAGAGATAAGGAGAAGCAGAGATATAGATGAAAAGAAATGTGGGTAAATGTAGCTATAGGGAGGTAGTTATAGTAAGGTTATGGGGATTTGGGGGTTGAAGCACTGGGTTTACAGATAATGTGACTCTTGAGGGATCATGAGTTAGCAGTGATAGAGACATCCTATTATGTGTGTGTGCCAACATATGTGCAATACATACCATTTCTAATTCTCAATAGGTTGAAAATCTTGATGAAAGCATACTTGTGGTCAGTCTAGCAAAGACATTATAGTTAAATTAAATATCATGCTAAATGCTTCTCTTTAAGTTAAGTGCAACAAGTACAAGCAACACAAGGGGGAAATGATACAATGGGTTGCAGGGGAGGCTAAAATCTCCCTGTAAACCTCCCCAAATCCCCCCAGTTCCTATTTGACTTAGGTTGGAACTGTCATTGGCATAAAAGTGAGCTTACTTTCCAGTGCAAGTAACAGTTGAGTGAACACCCTTCCCATTTTCCTGTTACTCCCAATCCTAATTCTCCTCTCCCTGACCATAGCTGTAATTTCCTTTTCTAAAAAAAATTCACACAATTTAAAGGAACAATTTAAATTTAATGTCATGGGTAGTTTTGCCCTCAGACTGCAAGCAGGCAAGGATACAGATCTCTATGTAAAAGTTATATGTAAAAGCCAAACTGAAGGAGATACATTATGACAAGTAAGGCTCAACCAGAACAATCTGACCAACAGACATTCAGGTGATAGTAATAAATGTAGGGAGACCTGGTAAAGTCTAGTGCTCTGCGTATTGGACTAGGGCTGCATCTACGTTGTAGAAATAATGCAATTTGACCCCACTTAAACTGCCATGGCTCCATCTTACATAATCCTGGGATTTGTAGTTTTGTGAGAGATCAAAACTTTTTGGCAGAGAAGGCTAAAGACCTTGTAAAACTACAATATCAGGATCCCATAGGATGGTGCTACAACATTTATAGTGGTGTCAAACTGCATTGCATCTACAGTGTAGATGCACCCTAAGACTCCAGGAGCCCAGAGTTAAAGCCCTGCTCAACCCTGTAAACCCACTGAGAGCCCTTGGGCAAGTCACACTCTCTCAGCCTCAGAAGAAGGCAATAGCAAACCCTATCTGAACAAATCCTGCCAAGAAAACCCCATGGTAGATTTTACCACAAGCTGCAAATGGTTTGAAGGCACACAACAACAACAGTAATTTCAGGACTGCTTATCATGTCTTTCTGATTCACCCTTGATCTACAAGCTGCTTCTTGGAGACAGCCCATACATAATACATTGTCAATTTCTGCAGGTGTATTTTTTCACAGATTCCAAGTGCTTTCCATGTTCTGAAAATTGTGACAAATTTTCTTCTTTCTCACGTATGGACTTGAAAAAGTTTTTAGGACAGAAATAGAGGGCAAAGCTTCTGTGCTGTATGGCAATCAATACATTCTTTCACCTCAGTTAAGAAGGTCCCCCAGCATTTTCCCTTTACTTCTCTAGGATTAAAAATCCCAAACAAGTAAATTCCATGAGGTCGGTGTGAGGTGAACATTAAAAGTCAAAATGCTTTCCATGTGTATTTGTGCCTGCAAATAAGAGAGCCCAGTATGTGTCTTGGTGCTTTGCTCAGCTTCAAAAATGATTACATTTCAAGAGATTGAAGTTTGCGTGTTGGAAATGCAGCAAGTTGCTATTAATGCATCCCCCGACATTTCCTTGGAGTCAGACTGAAGGTCTTAGCTTTATTTCAGCTAGTTTACAGCATGCATAACATCACATGAATTAATATTGCTTTTGTCTTTTGCCTAATGACTAAAGAATTTGACAAAAGAATGTAATGGGAGCAAGGAAGTGTTTATTGGTTTAGGCAGCACAAAAGAGGATCATCTTATTCAAGGGGGCGCAAATAATCCTGCCGTTATTGTGTAAAAAAGCATAAGGCACAGGGTGAGAATTGGGAAGCCTGTGTGACAATGTCTGTCACAAATGCTGTAAAGGCAGGACATCTTTCCTTGAGCAGTTCTCAGAATCATTAATCTGAGATTTATTTATAGCTGTCAAAATTGCTTCCTTGCAACAAATATTTATGTAGAGAGAAAGATGCCAAGCAAACTGTGTCAGAAGCACTTTACAAAGATCAGATTAAAGCCTTAAACCAAAGAGATGCTGTTTATCTCTTGGATAGCTTGGCTGAAGTCTTGTTGTGACTACACATGAGGAAGAACTTCACCAAGGATGCCTTCAGTTAAAATCAAACCAGGGTGATTCTGGAAGGAGGAAACCTATTTTCAAAGCATTGTGATGGATGATATTTTTAGATTGTAATGCATTAGTATTGCAACTAGTCCATCCATGGAGAACACCTGCCCCTCCAGATATTGTTGGACTGTAACTCACATTATTCCAAGCCTGCATAGTCACTGGTGGGGAATAATGGGAATTGTAGTACTTTTACATTTAGAGGATCACGTTTCCCATCTCTGAACTGACAAACACCATTTAGAGCAAAGGGCTTGTTACCATTTTAGGTATATATTTTATTAACTTTTCTTAGCAGAATATTCATACATATTTCTTTGTATAAGAAAATTGCTAGTTCGATCAAAGGTCCATCTGGTTCAACGTGTTGATTCCAAGGGAAGCTAGCCAAATGGACTGGTATAAAAGAAAAGTAGGAAAACAGAAGCTAGCATAGAAAGCCAGGACAATATAGTGGTTAGAATGTAGGACTTGGATTTGGGAAGTCTAGTTCCCTGTTAACTATGGACCTCACTGAGCAAATATGGGCCAGGGACTCATTCTTAATTTGACCTACCTTACAAGGTTACTTGTAGAATGATCTAGACATGACCTATAACGACACTGTAAGAAATAAACAACCATTCCTTCTCAGGTCTATTTTTTTTATCCTAAAACAGTGCTTCTTAATCTATCTGATGTGTGAGACTAGAACAGTTTTTTCCCTCAATGTGTGAGGACCTGGATGATATTTGTGTCTATTGATTGCAACTGTTTCCTTCCTGAACCCTTGCTGTGAATTGGCATCCAATAGCTTACAGAACAACACTGGTTTATGGACCATCATTTTGAGTCGCACTTTCTTAAAGCACTGAAAATCAGCTCAGACAGAACTGAGTTGCAGTATTTCCAGAAGATGTTCTAAGTCAGAGCATCTAAAGGTTCACCAAAATTTTAGCATTTTGGGGCAACCCACACCCACATGTCCACTTTGCTTGCTCAATGTATAGTCAAGAGGTCACTCTGTCATTTTTAGAATCTTAGCTGAATGTGTGCAAATGATGGCTTTGAATCTGAATGAGGATGTTTTGCTTGTCAATAAGCATATACTGTGCACACTAGTGTTAGGATATGGATTGGCTATACAGTCAAAGGTGAAATGTAGAGATGTGTGTGTGGAATTTCCCTCATGAGAACAAAATCTAGAGAAACAAAGTGAATCTAACACCAAATGGCCAAGAAGACATAAACATGTACTTTCCCAAAATTTAACTCATGGACACAGACTTTGTTATGGAAAGCAAAAGATAAACAATTATACATAAACATTGTTAGGCTGGGAAAGATAGTCACGTGGTGGATGATGGACAGCAAGAGGCTGGGTTAGTATACATCATACAGGCATTATCCAATTAACATAAGGTTAACACCTAGAAGGTGGAGTATGGGAAGGGCCTAGAGAAGCCTTTGTCTAGAATGTTTATTGTTCAAGATGTGAGTGTGTGGTTGGCTGGCAGTGGTTTTAACTGCAACAAGTTGAGATCCTAAGCTTTTGGGATTGTTAAAGATGTAATCTTTCATGGCTGAACTGGACAAGTTCATCACAATGGATTTTACTTAGCTATCTTATTTTTCTTTTATATGCATTAATAAACTATGCTTTTGGACATTACAATGTGTCTTCTTGACTGAGGAAGACAGGATCCTGAAGAAGGGAAGCTGAGCCAGTTGATGGTACGAGATACAAAGTAGCCGTGGATCACAGCAGCCAGCTTGTCCTGCAGATTCTGTTGGGTGTCAAAGAGCATCACTGCAACACCCATCATCCACACACTGACAACGAGCATGTATCCAATAGAGGTGTTGTATAACAAAGTTATGTCAGTATAACTACAAATGCCTGGTAATTTTGCTAGAAATCTGTATACTTCCTTTCCTCCTCTGAGACTAAATGTGACCCCATTTTGCAGGGTTTTCTAGAGTTTAAACAATTTTTAGTATGGATTGTTTTCTGGTACTAATGTCCATGAGTTAAGGAAGTCACCTCAGCCACAAGAATGCCGCAAGAATGTTGAAAAGTCATGGCAGGGGTGGAAATGCCATTGCAAAAAAGAGCAGCAATTTGCTGCTTCTTTTTTGTGCTGGCCAAATGCCAGAGTGGGGCTGCAGCATGCAGTTACCGCAGTGCCCACTGGCTCTTTTAGGGGCGGCATCACACCACCCCTTGGTGGTGGTCTGTTTCACCCCTTACTCATATTTTTTTCTGCTCATAGGAAGTAAGAGATAAACCAGCTATACATTTTGTTAATGTGACATATTTGGATAACGGTTTTGACCTGAGCTGACTGTACTCTAGGTGAATGCATGCCAAAATGACATGGACCAGGAATAGACTGATTTGTTTATTTTTTTCTGTCACACTCATGATTTACTGCAGTAATGGGTCATGTCTAAGTTCCACCACTGTGAATTGGGCATGTATATGGTCCATCAAGTGTTGCTGACCTATAATTTCCATCAGTCTTAGCTAGTACATAATAGATTTGGCAGTGAGAGCCTAAGGGAGTTGTAGTCTAACAACATCGAGAGGGGATGCCCATGTCCAATTCCCATTATAATGCCTCGGCCCAAACTATCATACTAAATTTTTCAGACACTAAAGAAACCTCGCAAAATCCACCCAGTATGCCCACTATTGAGCACAGTAGTGATAATGGTGGAAACTACAGTCATTCTCTGCCTACACACTGTGCACATGAGAGAGGTTGAGACTGTATCTGTATATGTGTGTGAGAAAGAAAGAGAAGCAGGGAGAGAGTGAGACCAAGACTGCATATGTATCTTTGTCTGTTTTTACCTGAGGTAATTCAAGTGCAAGAGGAATCATCATCAGCAACCGAACAAGAGGGAGCTATACAATACCAATTCTGGTTGAAAGCAGGTGGAGGAAAGGAAGGATGGGGTGACAATGATTTGATCAAACTCTTGTCTTCATCCTCCTGGTGCCATCCTGGGTGCAGTAACAGCAAGAGAAATCAATAAGGCACACCTACCATAAGACACTCAATCATCTTTGTAATGTATTTTGGGATCAGTGGATGAAATAGACATATACAGTGTTAGAAATTAAGTATCTATCCACATCTGCCACACACTGAGGAAAGAAAAGAAGGAAGAAGAATCTCAGCTGTAATGCTGTTTGTAAGAAAATAAACCTTTATGTAGTCTTCTCTTGAAAACACAATAATGACAGTAGGATATAGCCTTGAAGTGAAAATGGAAAAACTGTATTCCTGGCACATAGAAATCATGCATGAGACCAGTTTTCTACACATGGGGGGGGGGGGGGAGGATTTAAAAGATACCCCAGATAGGCTAGAAGTAGAAATTAGATGTGATGCAGCTACTATACTGTTAAAATGAGCAGAATGAGATTGGAGAGATTCTGTGCCATTAGTTAAAAGCTTCTCTTTAGCATATCCCTTTAGCATATTCTGCTTAAACCAGAATATAAATGCTCCCAAAGCCAAGTCAGAGTTTGATTTGAGGCTTATGAGTCTAGACAGAGGAGCAACTGCAGTCATTGGACCTTAGGAGGCAGGGGAAGCATTGTCTTCAGTTAGAACCACACATGGGTCCACATGGGTCACAAGTGTCACGACAAGTTTCTGGGGACCCCATTCACACTACATAATTATTGCACTGATTAATTGAATTTTATCTGCCATGGTTCCCTCCTGTAGAATCCTGAGGCTTGTAATTTGGTGAGGTATTGGAGGGCTCTGATTGAGGATTCTATCTGCTCCTCCCTAACTTGCCAATCACAGGATTCCATAGGAGGGAGCTATAGAAGTTATTGGAATAAACGTGCTATAATTGCATTGTGTGAATGGGCCACAGCTTCAGTCCATCAGCAGATGTTTTGCCACCCACTATCTTCTTAGAATACTCCTCTCAAATGAGACAAATCCCAGGTGACAGAGAGACAGAGATGTACCCATTTTAGTGTCTCATTTGAAATGGCCAAGAAGGCCTGTCTCTGAAAGGTCTGCTCCCTATCTCCTCAGGTCTGTTATCCAAAATTACTTTGACAGACTATATTCTGCCTTACAAACCTGCCTGTGTGTTAAAATAATTAAGAAAGGCAGTTCTCTCAATCCAACAACTCCTAGAAGACACAGATTTTGGAGACATGAAAGAAGGCTGTCTCCATAACTGTCCCAGGCTCATAAGTGTTCAGCCAAGAGAGGCTACGTTACCCCCACCCCCCACCCCATTGTCCTTTCAGTGGCTGGCAAAGACTTTTTATTAAAACCAAGTTTTTGTCATTTGAGCTGCATTGTTGCTGAGGGAGCTTTGACAGCATGCACAGTGGTATTTTCTTTGTACTGGTGCCTTTTTAATTTGTCTATGTAATATTTTATGTTTTGATTTGTATTTGTTTTGCTTTAACTGTTTTTATGTGTTTGTATTGATTTCATTGTTAACTGCTTTGAGTGCTATTTGTTGGTATAAAAATGGATATAAATGTAATAAATAATATTTCTGAGTGTGGAGGTAGTTTGCACAATCACTATGGATAAACTGCTACTCCTTTTCATTTACTGAGTTGAGTTACTGAGTTCATTTACTAAGTACTGGGTAACTGGTTATTTTCAGCTTTACTAGTGGGCTACTGAGAAGTGAATATCAGAACTTACTCAGCCCATGGATCCTTCTAGCCTAATGTTGACTCGCAATGACACCTCAGAACATCAGACAAAATCTGTCCCAGTCCTGTTTGGAGATACCAAGGATTGAACCTTCCACTGAGTTGTAGTTTGTTCCTTAAATTTTAGGAATCCCATTTGACCCTAGCAATGCAGAGGAGTTGTTTATGTAAGATGAAATGTAGGCAGTGTTGTCTTTGATGCTTCCTAATGAAACTGGTGAACTAACCTGTGAATTGGCAATGTGGCACTTATAACATATGGCCCTCCGGTCTGAGTATAAGACAATCAGAAGATCATTCAGGAAATAGAAAGTGCTTCAGCAGTGAGTTCTTCAATTCAGCATAGGCCAAAGCATTTTGTTTGTTTTGCCAAATGGTTAAAAGGATATGCCTTGGCTGCTATAGCTCAAAGTAGGATTAACTTTGAAAATCAAAACAAGATTTTGGAGTGCACTTAGGTCAGAGAGGTTTGGAATTTTGCCCACCCTGTTGTACAATTGGCTAAAAATCATTTTGTGGGATTGTTGTGTATATCAAATAGAATGAGACTGATTCTATATTAAATGGAAGGAGGCTAAATGTATACAAAATAATGCTGACATCACAGAATGACACAGAAGGGAAATATGTTGTAAGCCATCTTAGGTACCATGTTGGAAGAAGAGGAGGGATATAAATAAATCAAACAAGAATATGTCTAGATAATACTGAGGACAGGAACCCTCAACTGTGGAATTTTCTACCAAAGGATGTAGAGATCCCCACCAGATTGGGTGACATTAAGAGGTAACTGGAAAAACCCATACAAAATGGGCACCATCAATGGATACTAATCATAGTGGTTACATGCTCCCTCTAGTACTAAGCAGAGTATGCTTCTGTATTAATAGTTGCTGGAGGAAATGAGTCAAATGGTGCCATTGCTTTGAGTCTTGCTTGTGCACTCCTCATAGGCATATGATTGGCTGCCCTGGAAACAGAATGTCAGACTAGATAGTCTTTTGATCTGAGACACCATGGCTCTTTTTATGTTTTTATGAATTGTGGCTTTAAATATTCTGTGCTCTTGTCCTTAGCTGTGAAAGCAAGCATACTTGGTGTTTGGAGAAGAAGGGGAAAGATGGACAGAACCCCTTCTAATTACTCATAGAGGACCAGATATTTTGCTTCATGAATCATTCAGAGCAAGCCCAATTGTAATCTGCTTCTTGATTATATCTCTTGGCTGCTATGCTGGAGTTTTCTTTCTCCTCCAGTTAATTTTCCTGATGATAAGGTTCTGTGTCCCAGACCTGGGCTCACATTCCTTTTCCTGCCTTGATACATTCCTCTGTGTTGTACTTGACTTTCTTTTAATCATTGCAAATATGAAGTGTTTTTTAATTGGAGGGAAGATGTCTTCTTTGAGGGCCAGATGACATGCACACACATTGCTATTGATTGCCCATTAGCCAAAGCTTAGAATTAATTTAGTATGTTTCTATCTGGATATGTGAGCTTCTGCTCTTAGTAGGCTTAATTTAGTGTTGGTCCAATTATACAGGTCAATACAGTTAAATAATAGAGGTCAGAGGAGAGGACTGCAGATTTCTTTCTCCTGGCTTAGTGGCAGAAAACAGTTGCTGTAATCTTCATGCGTCTTCTCACAGCTGACATCAGGATCTATAGCTGTGTGTGCACCTTTCTTTGTAGATGACCTCCAATAAGTCATGACCTTCCTTAGGATATCTAGCTGTTTCTACAGCTCATATTTATCATTTTTCTGGAACCCATTCACCATTATTGCTCCTTCTATAATCTGAAATTTGCTATTTATTTTTTGTCAGAATTTTAGGAAGCATGCATCCATGCATAGATGGAGGGCATTATTCCTTAATTATGAGCAGTTACACAACTCTCTGTTTTTCTGTCTCTCTGTCAGAGAGGTGAACAGGTGCTGAGTCACTTTCCTAAATTTCTCTTCTTCACCTAGAGATGGGTAAATGTACAGTGGGCCCTTGTTATCCATGGGGGATCCATTCTGGACACCCCCCTCCGTGGATACCAAAATCCGAGGATGCTCAAGTCCCATTGTCCTCAGTGGTGGCGTGGCCATGTGGCTGTGCCACCATCGGGGACAATGGGACTTCACTTGATGCATCCTCCCTCCTTCCCTGCTTTTACCTGAGTTGGCGGGTGGCAAGGGACCACCACCGCCAGCACTGAGGCTTCCTCACACTCCCTTCTCCTCCTCCTCTTCTTCCTCCATAGCTTCCTCCCACCCAGTGGGGATATGTGGGACTACTGGTGGGGCGGGACTTTTGAGGCTGGGGAAAGAGCCTGCACAGGCTGGAGAAGGCCACCCAGGCCACAGAAATGGCTGCTCACCACCCACCCATCAGAGACCCCCCCAAGGCCTGGAGACTCCCAGGAATGCTACTGCTCCCACCTCTTCCTGCCTCCTTCGCCCACTTCTTCCTTCCTCCTCCTTTTCCTCCTCCCCAGCTTCTTCCTTCCTCTTCCTCCCACCTCTTCTTTCCTTTTCCTGCCTCCTTCGCCCACTTCTTCCTTCCTCCTCCTTTTCCTCCTCCGCAGCTTCTTCCTTCCTTCTTTCCTTCCTTCCTTCCTTCCTCCTCCTCCTCTCCACACCCCCCCCCCCCCGGGCTCGCTATCTGTGGATGCTTAAATCCATGGATGGCAAGTCCTCAGATATGGAGGTCCCACTGTAGTTTTGTTTATAGAAGCACCAGAGGAATGTTTCTGTTCATTGAGAAATCTTTCAAAGGAGAAGGGGAAGAATGAAAAGAATCAGACGAGTAATATGAGCACCTCGAAAAGTCAGAAGTGTATTTAATGGTGACCTTTCTTCATTCATTTAATAAAGCATGTTCCATGTTGTAAGAGAAGAAGGGCTGATCTCACATCTCACACCTACACATCACTTCTGACTCTCATCACTCATTAACATAGCATTTGATGACCCTTGTAGCCACATTTAACAGATCTATGCATACAGTGGGATGAGTCCTGAAGCAGTAGGAGGTACTGTATTATGTGAAGCAGCAAATGGGGATAGTGGTTGTGAATGTTTTCCCTTGTAAATAATCTCTCTGCGAGTAGAAACCTCAGTACTCCAGAAGAAATATCCTAGCTTCACCATACAAGTTGGAACTTGACTGCTGCAGGCCAAGTGATCCTGGAAAAGAGTAGAGCCAGAAAATATTATCAGTGAAAGTGGACTTTCCCCTTTTCTTCTACTTCTGGCTGTGGAAAAGATTGTTTCAATAGCCTGTAGAGTTGAGAATCCTATAGAGGGAAATACTGGGAGTACCCAAATAAAATGGCTATGTCACTTCCTGTAATCCCCACATCACTTCCTGTATCACTGTTGTACTTTGTAGGGCTGAACAGGGATGGTGGGAGATATTTTGTGCATGTAAAGTATTGTTTCTCTTTTTATGAAGACCTGCAGACAAATCATCGGAAAATACATTTTCTTTACACTAAATTGCCCTTGTAAGTAGTACCATTTGCACAAGAAATGGCAGTCAAATCCCCACCATAGGAAATAGAGGGGAATGATAAAAATGCCTTGATGAGACCACCAGTGTTAATTGCTCTTCCTTATGAAACATCCCTTAGCTTGCTATCATAATAACAAGGGAAACAATATTTTTTTTTATCAGGAGAGTTTTTTTTCCCCTGCCACTGATACTTAGGGAGGTGATTTTTAAAACCCATTACATACATTGTGGATAGTGAAACAAGATAATGTAGATAAGTGCACAACCTTAAGGTGTAGAGATTGACAACACTAATGGTATATGTAAGGGAAACCTTTCAACATGCATATGCAATTCCTACTTGACTGTCTGCATGTTTTCGATGTATAGTCTTGAAGTGTTCAACTTGACTTGAATGCTGCTATTCTGCAGAACTCATTACCATGCCAACTGAATCTGGATTATTATTGCTTCCTGAAAAAGGGAGCACACACATTTGCATGCCTTTTTCCTTTCCTTTCTATGGCTTTCCATACCACCCCTCTGTGGTGTCACAGAGCTTAGCTTAGTGACAAAATAGATGTTTTGCATGCATTATATCTCAGAGGCAGTTCTGGGACATATCCAGTTAAGACATCTAATCAAGAAGATGGGAAAGAAGGGGTGTAAGATTATGAAGAGTAGATTGTATTGGATGAAATAGCCAATTGTTCTTACTTGGTGTAAATGACACCTTAATGCTCCCTCTCTTTCCCCACCATATGTGTGTGTGTGTCCGTCCATCCGTTTTCCAGACCTATCCTTTTTTTCTCCTTTTTTTTTTTTTTCTATCTGAGACTGGCTGGTCTACTTATTAATTTACCTGTAGAGCATTAGTTGAAACTCTTTGCATGATTTTGTGCCAGTGACATGTTCTTAATCTGATTTACTTTACAGTCTTATTTTAAGAAGGAATAGAGCCATATATGCCACCTCAAGCTCACTGGAGGATAGCCAGGGTAAAAAAAAAAAAAAAAAAAAGGAATGAAATAAATTAATATAGTGTCATTCTGTGAAGACATCAAACCAGACTTAATTTTTAATACTAAAACTGAAACAAAACATTACAGAGAGAAAAAAGAGCAGTGTTGTCTCAGACTGCTGTGGTCCCTCTGCAGTCTGATGGTATAATCTCCCTTACCTGAGCCTCTTCTCTGGTTCCCAGAAGCCCTTGGAAGGATGTGGGGTAAAGGGGGGCTACCTCAGCTGATTTCTTTCAAGCACTTCAAGCCAAGTTAGAAATCCATACTTTCTATTAAGCTGTTAATTTGTCTTCTGTCATGGATGTTGAACCAACAAGGTGAGTATGAGAGGAATAGGTTTAGTTTGTTGTTAACTGCCCCCAAGTCGATCTCGACTCATGTCAACCTTATGGATGAGAAATCCCCAAGACCCTCTGTCTTCCACTGCTCTGCTTAATTCCTGCAAACCCATACCCATGAACTCCTTAATAGAGTCCATCCATCTGGCATGTGGCCTTCCTCTCTTCCTACTTCCCTTCACCTTCCTCAGCATTACTGTCTTTTCCAATGAGTCCTCTCTTCTCATGATGTGTCTGAAGTAGGACAGTCTCAGTTTGGTTACCTTGGCTACTAGAGAGGTTTCCAGTTTAATCTGCTCTAGGACCCACTTGTTTGTCCTTTTGGCTGTCCATGGGATCCTCAAATGCAATGATTTTCTTCCTATCATCTTTCTTAACTCTCCAGATCTCACATCTATACATGGTAATAGGGAATGCATTGGCTTGTATGATTCTGACTTACATGCTGAATTGTATATCTTTGCATTTTAGAATCTTTTCTAGTTCTTTCATATCCACCCTCCCCATTCTTAGTCTTCTTCTGATTTTCTGACTGCAATCCCCATTTCTATCAATGTTTAATCCCAGGTATGGGAATTCTTTTACTATTTCTATTTCTTCATTGTCTAGATTGAACTTGTGAAGGTCCTTGGTGGTCATTTTTTTAAAATGTTCAGCATTAAGCCTGCATTTGCACTTTTTTTTTTTTTTAATCTTCCTTAGTAGGTATTCCAGGTCTGTGAGGTTTTCTGCTAGCATTATGGTGTCATCTGCATATCTTAGATTGTTGATCTTCCTTCTTTCTATTTTCACTCCTCCTTCTTCTGTGTCCATGCCTGTTTTCCTTATAATATGTTCTGCATACAAGTTGAACAGATAGAGTGAAAGGATGCAGCCTTGTCTGACCCCTTTGCCAATTGGGAACCATTCTGTTTCTCCATATTCTGTTCTGATGGTAGCTTCTTGTCCTGAGTACAGATTCCTCATCAGGACTATCAGATGTGCTGGCACTCCCATGCCTTTAAGGGCATTCCATAGCCTTTCATGATCTATGCCAGGGGTAGGCAACCTTTCCTCTTTAAGGGCCGAGGGACTTCAGCTCCCAGAAGCCTCAGCCATGTTGGCCAATAGTCCCATGTTGGCCAATAGCTCCTCGGATTCTGGGAGCTGAAGTCCCTTGGCCCTTAAAGGGGAAAGGTTGCCTACCCCTGATCTATGCAGTCAAAGGCTTTGCTATAGTCTATAAAGCACATGCTGATTTTCTTTGGAATTCCCTGGTGTGCTCCATTAGTCACTGTATGTTTGCAATGTGATCCCTAGTGCCTCTCCCTTTCCTGAACTCTGCTTGGAACTCTGGGATCTCTCTTTCCATGTATGGTTGGAGTCTGTTGCAGAATTTTGAGCATGATTTTGCTTTCATGGGAGATCAGTTCTATGGTCCTATAGTTACTGCAGTCTCTTGTGTCTCCCTTTTTGTGGATGGGGATACATATTAATTGCTTCCAATCTGTTGGCCATTGTTTTGTTTTGCATATCTGTTGACATATGTTGGTTAGCACTAGAGTTGACTCTGTCAATGTGGATTGCAGCAGTTCAATTGGATTATCATCTGTTCCTGGTGATTTGTTTTTCATTATTTCTCTTATTGCAGTTTCCACCTCACTTTTTAGAATTTGGGGTTCATCATCATATGGCTCTTCATTCCATGTGTCCTTTATTTTGTCATCTCTTTTGCATAATTCTTCTGTATATTGCATTCAATATCTCTTTATTGCTTCTTGGTCTTGAATTATGTTATTTTTATTGTCATAGATTATTCCATTCCTTGGTTTGAATTTTTCTTTGATTTCCCAGATCTTGTGAAATAGATCTCTTGTTCTTCCTTCTTCTTGTTGTCTTCTATTTCTCTGCATTGGTCATTGTAGTAATTTTTTTTATCTTTCTGCACAAGCCGTTGTACTGTTGCATTCATAATTCATAGTTTGTTCCTATCTCCTTAATAGAGGATTTTTTTTCTTTCTCTTCTCTTCTTTATTGTTTGCAGTGTTTTTTTTCTGTCATCCTTGGTTTTTTTCTCTTTCTTTTTGTTTATTGAAAGTGTCTGAGCCCTGGTGGCACAGTGGTTAAATGCCTGTACTGCAGCCACTCACTCATAGACCACAAGGTTGCGAGTTCAATACTAGCCAGGGCTCAGGCTTCACTCAGGCTTGCATCCTTCCGAGGTTGTTAAAATGAGTACCCAGCTGTTGGGGGGCAATGAGCTTACAGTGTTTGAATCCCTGTTCGCCCATGGAAAGCAACTAGGTAAGTCATACTCTCTCAGCCTCAGAATAAGACAGACAAACCCTCTGAACAAATCTTTCCAAAACAACAGCCACAGACACCATGATGGGTTCACCTTAGAGTTGTCATAAGGTACACAGCAACAAAGAAAATTAATCCTATTGTTTTCTGGGTGTCTACATAAGAGTGCAGAAGTAGAACAGTGAAAGAATAGAATTATGACATTTTTGCTACCTTTTTGAAAAGACTCATATGGCCCAAATAACAAGAAGGACTTCATCCTGAGTATTATGAAATAGATTGGAAGTTATTTGGGCCCATATTACGTCCTACAATTTGAACTTGTAGCTTGACAATTTCAGATTAACCCAAACTCATCTGGAAAAAATATCTGAAAATATAAAAGAGCCAGCCAGTATTTATTTCAAATTGCAAAGCATGGGTTCCCTAAAGCCTTCAAAAGTATGTTCTTAACTCCTGATGTTTATGTAACCATCAGCCCAAGCATCTGGGATGGAGAATTCAGCACACACTTGACGTTGTGTTCCTGTGTCACATGTTGGGTTTCTAATAACCACCTTTCAATAGGAAAAGACAAAAGTTTTCACCAAGCATATCCAACTATGTGTTTAACAAATCAGACTTAATTATTGCCTTTACTAATTGTAAACACACTGTGTTTACCAGTACAGCAATTAAGCTAGAGTTGAGTAGTACATTAATTAGGCCTAGGAGTACCCTAGTGTAGACAATGGTCAATAATCACAACATAGAGGCAGACTATAGAGAAGTGTAAACACACCGTGCAGGTTGTGGAAGAGGAGAAGCAGGAGAGAAAACTACAGATTTACACATGAAGAAATACAGGATAATACATTAGAAGGTGTACATTGAGTATTAGAAGGAAGGGATTCAAACATACTATTCCTATTGTCTAAAAAGACAGATGGGCATTAGTGTGTGTGTGTGTGTGTGTGTGTGATGGGAGGAAAGCACCCATTTGCACCAATAATTTGCAAGAGGAGCTTTCCTTCCATTGCAAACTATTAGTGGTGTGGGGTCTTGATTCTGAGTCTGACATGGAAACTTGCAGACTGCCAGAAATAGTGCAAATTGTGTCCACTTTAAGGGTTAGGGTTAGGGTTAGGGTTAGGGAACCATGGGAACTGTATTTTATTGTGGCACCAGAGCACTCTGACAGAGAAGGCTCAATGTCTCAGAAAAAAAAAAAAGTTCCCATGACTCCCTAGCACTAACCCTAACCCTTAAAGTGGACTCAATTTGCACTATTTCTGGCAGTCTGCAAAGGCCCTGAAGAAGAGGGAATTTTTCCTGAAATCAGCCTCCACCCACCTCATGAACCAATATGGCTCTTGCTCCCATCATTATTAAAAACTAAGAGACATGCTAAGGCTGAAAAGGATTGTGTCTGATATGGTGTGAAGCTGAATGTGGGAAGGGAGCAGGGAAGAAGAAGGAGTGGAGATATGTGTGGATAGAGTTCTCAATTCTTATGCTCCAAACCTTGGTCTGAAGCAGTGGAGAAGGTGTGTCTCTCATATGTTTTTGTTGATGTAGCTTTTACCATTTCTCACTACTGACCATGCTAACTAACAGGGTTTATGGGCATTGCAGTTTACTACCAGTGGGAGATTTATATACTACCCTTGCCTGGCTTGATTGAAGGGATATATATATATGCCATGGTTCTTAATAAATATTTTACACTTTTTAAAAAAAAAATACCAACAAAACTATTCTAACTACTGAGGGCATGTCTCTACCACAAACTCAATGATTTTTTTTTTACTCACCCTTTTTCCTCTAGAGACTCATAGAATCATTGACTTGGAACAGACCCCAAGGAAGTTCAGTGGTTTTCAACCAGTAGTACACATACCACTGGTGGGATACAAAACTAATCTAGGTGGGTCACTGGCTTTTCATAACAATTTTCAACTACTGATAGAATGATTATTTTGTATCTACTCCAAATAATACTGGTCCAATTTTTAGATCCTTACAGCTTACAAAACTAACTTAAAACATACCATAAATGATAAATATAACAACAGAATGCCTGTAGACCAGAAAGTCCTCCTTTGTTTCTCTCATGGTGGGACTCAGGTTCTTTGACAGAGTGATTGCTGGGACATAAGATATGAATGGTTGAGAACCATTTCCAGCCCAATTCCCTAGTGATGCAGGAAATCAATAGTTAAAGCAGCCCTGATGGATGGCTTCACAAACTAGTTGTTTAAAACTCTTCAGAGAAGAAGAGACTACCAGCCTCTGTGGCAATCCCTTCCACTGTAGGTCTGAAACGATGGCTTAAGGTATTTGACAGAATTCTTAAAATTCACTAAGTTAGATTCAGGGGGGGATGCTGTGTCACTTAAACTGGCAGAAAAGCAAGTTCATAAGGTAGATAATGCCCTGTGAATTTCTGGTAATGTCCCTCCCTTCTTCAAAGAACCTTGTTTAATACAGTCTGTTAGCATTTTCTTGCTTTGCAGTTCTAAAAAGGTCAGACTGCAAGAATGGAGATAAAAACAGCTGCCAAGAGATGTCAGCAACCATATAAAAAATTCAGATTATGACTTTCCAACAGTTCCTTCTCTCCCAATCTGCTTGTATACTATCAATTAGCTGCCGTTGATCGTTTACAGGGCATTCTCACATGAGAATGTACATAATCTGTTATGATGGGTCTCAGTCCAGTCTGGGGAATATATTAACACTGGATTACTGGATAGGGTCCAACAGAAAAGGTTGAATGAACAGGAAACTGTGCTCTGCTTGGTAGCATGAGAATGTCAGGCTGCAGACCCAGTACAAATGATATTTTATGTTTCTAGATAGGGCCAAATGCTGTGAGGCTCTTCTACAAATTGCAGTCTTCTCCTTCAACAATCTACATTTTCCCTTGTACAAATCAATCTAATTAAAAAGTTAAAAATTACCTACTCAAGTTCACCATGACATTTTTTAGGCAAGGAACCTGCTTGTTTTAGTCACATTTCAGTCATTTCTTGAGGATTTTCTTTAATTAGCTTGCTAGTCAAAAGGGGTAAGTGCATATAATAAATGTAAAATGAGGTGCAAAAACATTTGTTGCACACATTAATGGAACTGTAGCAATGAATGACATTATGTTGAAATCTGAAACACATAAGAGGCTGCCTACAACATTCTGTAGAAGTTTTCACACAATGAATCTTAAAGATATTCTAATCAGACATTTGTCACTATTAAAATACCAGTGTTTTTAAAGTGCTGTAGTTTTTTCTAAAAATTCTAAAAACAAAAACAAAAAAAACACCTAAAAATGTCCATTAAGTGAAAATGCATATGATATACAAACATACCAAGATAGGATATCCTTCCTTGAACTTTGCTTTCCTGTCTGCTCTTGGAATCTAGCATAAATTGAGTTCTCCATCACTTTGTACCTCCTGTTCTCTTTGCTGTTTTCTACCAAAAAATCCTTGACATAAATACAATCCATCCGGCTAAATCAAATCAAAATGGGAAATGTGTCTTTTCAGGAGTGATCTGGATTTTATTTTATTTCAGCAGTGGAGGCTAAATACAACAACCATAGCTCAATGGTGGATAAATGACATTACATGAAGAAGGTTGTAGATTTACTCCCTAGTATCTCCACTGAAAAGGGCTGTTTAACCAGTGATGGAAGAGAGTTCTTTCCAGTGATGGGAAGCTGTAGAGTCACTGCCAGCCAATGAAGAAAATACGAGCTGAATGGATAAATGGTTTAATGTGAAGAAGCTTCCTATATCTTGTATCACAAACAAATTGCTGGATAAGGGTACTCAGGGAAGGGTAAACCTTCCCCATTCCCAATTTCTCCCCCATTCATTATTTTTCTATCCATCTCAAGTTTATTTTTCTGGTTAATTTATTTTTAATTTTTTTTTTTTACTTTAAAGTTTATTATTAAAACAAACAAACATCAAACAATCAAACTACATACAACCAATGACAAATAATAACAGCATAAAAACAAATAACACATTTTCTATTATCACTTTCAACAACAATCTTTCAAACCTCTAAAACAATTTGAACTGCATCCTACCAGCTTATGAAGCGTATTGTTAACCATGCTAATCTAACATCACCCTATCATTTACCTGCTTTTTATCTTTCTTATATCTGATCTTTCCTACTAGCTTTCCCCTTTCTTCTTATTCATCATCCATTCACCTTCCTAACCTTCACTTTCTCTTCTTTTCCTCCTCCCATCCTTTTACCATCCTTCTAATTTTCTTTCCTTTTCTCTCTTCTCTTTCTCCATTCTCTTCTCCATCTCCTCTCACCTTCCTTCCATTTCCTTTTCCCTCCTATTCTATATCTCCTCCCCCTCCTCCATACCATCTCACACTTACTCTCACCTTCATCCTCTTCATTCTCTTCTTTCTTCTCTTCTATTCTCTCTCTATACTTTTACCCATTCTCTTCTTCCTTGCAGATTTCCCTTTCATACTGACTTCTTTCCCATCAATATTTGTCTCCAGATCATTTTATCTTTGATTCTCTTATATTTCCTATTTTTGTGTATGAACTTCGTCTCTAATAATTCATCCCGTAGATTCAATATTGCTATGTTTCCCCATTTTAATTTTAGAAAATCTATTATTCCCCCTCATTCTTCATAGAATTGTTCTTTTGGTCTATTTCTTATTGCCTGGGTTAATTTATCCATTTCCATCACATCATACAACTTATATAAGCACTCTTCCCCTGTTGGGGCATATTTACTTTTCCATTTTTGTGCATAAATCAACCTTGCTGTAGTAACCATTTAGAATATAATCTTACCATATTTTTTTCTATTTCATCTTCAAATACTCCTAAAAGGTAAAATTCTGGTTTGAACTGTAGTTTCATCTTTAACATTTCACTGATAAATTATCCATAATTTTCCAATAATTCCTTGTGCATTTACAAAGCCACCAGCAATGATTAAAAAGTACCTGTTTCATTTCCATATTTCCGCAGAGGGGCGGGTTAAAAATAAAATTATTATTATTATTATTATTATTATTATTATTTTAACTTACAAATCTTTGCAATTTTGTCTGGTGAGAGATACCATTGGTAAAACATTTTATAGAAATTTCCCCTTAGGTCATGAGAGACTGTGTACTTGACTCCTTTCCCCCCCACTGCTCCATTTGTATGGGATGACCAATATTCCTGTCCCATTTAATCATTGGTTCTTTGACAATTTCTTCCTCTACCTCAAATTTTAATAGTATTTCATAGAGTTTCTCTATTAATTTGACTTCCCTTTCAATTAATATTTCTGTAATTCCGTTTTCTGTCCTTTGCTTTCAAAACCATATGTTTTTGTATCCATTATAAACCTCTCATAAATTTGTATGTAAACCAATTAATCATCCATCCCTCTTTTTGTAATTCCTCTTTTGGCTTTATTTCAAACTTACCTTTTTGTTCTTTCAACAAATCCTTATATTTTACCAAATTGTTCATTTCTTTCCTATAGAATGCTTCATGGAGAGATATCCACATCATCATTTTAGGTATTATTCTTCCCATATATTTATTCCACACATTAATCAATGCTCTCCTTGTACAGTGATTTAGAAATGATTTATTTTATCTTTCTTGTATGCTAAATATGCATGCCACCCATATCTTATTCCATTACCCTCTAGTTCTAATAAGCTATTATCTTTTAATGTTAACCATTCTCTTATCCGCACTAGGGAGCATGCTTCAAAATATATTTTTAAAGTGGGGAATCCCAATCCACCTCTCCTTTGTGCATCCTGCATGGATATTAGTTTAATTCTGGGTTTCTTCATTCTCCAAATGAATTGAGCAATGTCTTTGTGCTAATCTTTAAATATCTTGTCCGAAATTACAATAGGCAACATCTGAAATATATAAAAAAAGAATTTTTGGCAGTATTGTCATCTTCACTATTGATATCCTCATTAGCATTAAATTCAATCTATTCCAATTTATCATGTCTCTTTTTATTCCACTCCATAATTTCTTATAATTGTTTTCAAATAATGTATTGATCTCTTTGTAATCTGTATTCCCAAATATTTTGCCCTTTCCCCCTTCATTATTACAGCTTTCTCTTCCAATCTCCCTTCTTCTTCTTTTTCCATATTTTTAGTTAAAATAACTGATTATCCTGTTACTACTCCAAATTCTTCCAATATTATCATCAACATTTCTACATATTCTAATGCAGGGGTAGGCAACCTTTCCCCTTTAAGGGCCGAGGGACTTCAGCTCCCAGAATCCCAGGAGCTATTGGCCAACATGGCTGAGGCTTCTGGGAGCTGAAGTCCCTCGGCCCTTAATGGGAAAAGGTTGCCTACCCCTGTTCTAATGGGTCTTCTACTATAACTGCTAGTTCATCCACAAATGCCCTGATCTTATAGCTATGATTATAAATGTTAACCCCTCTTATGTTATTATTTGTTTTTATGTCCCTTATAAATAATTCCATAAGCAACAGGAATAATAGTGGGGACAAGGGGCAACCTTGTTGAGTTCCTCTTTGTATTTTTATAATCTCCATTCTTTCTCCATTAATTCTAATTTGTGCTTTCTGATTATTATAGACATTCTTTATACAGTTAAAGAAATTCTATCCTACATTTATTTTCTTTAATACTTCAAATAGTGTACTGCAATTGTCTGAGTCGAAGGCATTTTCCAAATCTAAGAAAAACAAACCCATATCACTATATTGTTCATAATATTCTATAATATCTATTCTAATTCTCAAATTTTCTCTCATTTGCTGGTTTGGTAAAAAGCCTTGTTGATCTTCTTCTTTTAGATTTTGCAAGCAATTTTTCAATCTATAAGCCAATATTATTAAAAATATTTTGTTATCATTGTTAAGGAGTGATATTGGTCTATAGTTTGCCAGATCCTGTGTATCTTTATCCTCTTTGGATATCAACACTATTTCCACTTCCCTCCAGGATTCTGGTATATTCCCTTCCAAAGTTTCATTCATTATTTATTGTATTGGAGTCCCTAGTTCCTCACTAAAGGTTTTATAAAATGTGACCATTAGCCCATCCAATCCTGGCACTTTTCCTTCCTTGCATTGTTTTATTGCTTCCCTCACTTTCATTTTAGTTATTGGTGCATTTAAATTTTGTTGTTCTTCTGTTAATCTCCTAATTTATTTTTTATCTAAATAATCCCTACTTTTATCAACTTCTACCCGTTGTTCCAAATATAATTCTGTATAATAGTCTTTAAAAATCTCTTTTATTTTCTGCTGTTGGGTGTATACTACCTCTCCCTTTCTTATGTTGGTAATACTTTTCTTCTCTTTTTCCTTCCTTATTTTATATTCCATCCATTTACCCATTTTATTGCATGTTCAAAAATTCTTTGTTTCACTGAGTTTAATTTCTTTTCCAATTCTATTGTCATTTCCATCTCTATCTGTTTTTGTAGAATTTTTTATCTCTTTTTGTATTTCTTTCTTTCCTGGGCATTCTTTTAGTTTGTCTTCCTTCTTTTTCAATAAATTATTTAATAGTACCCTCTTTTGTTTCTTCTGCTTTTGTAAAATTATATTTTGTTGGGTGATAAAAACCCTCATGACTGTCTTTCCTACATCCCAGACCACTGCTGATTTAGTTTCTTGATTCATATTTTCTTCAAAAAATAACCAGATCATTTCCCCCTTTCTCTATAATAGTCTTATCTACAACCAACGTCTCTTCTTGGAGGAGAGCCATGGCCATGGACTATATATACTAATTATCAAGATTTTCTTTCCATTCCAGTTACCCTCTACACCTAAATAATAACCTCTATTATCTCTGAACATCTTTCTTGCTTCTATTTCATGTTTCACATATATAATTTTGGTTAAGAACAAAAAATAAAGAAAAGAATATGTAGCCTTGATTGACAAAAGTAAGAGGGAGGTAATTTTTCTGTTTAATTTATGAAGAAATTTACAGATCTTGGAGAATTCTTAATATGAATGAACTGAATAAAACTCTCTGTCATTTGTTGTGGCCAAAATCAATAGAGCCCAGCTGTTCAGAGTATGGAGGGGATCAAATTTGATCTGGTTGTTGTGTCACACTAAAGATGAGGAGCCTGCCAGGAGAAAAATATGGCATTCCTACTTAATTCAGTAGTACCAAATAAGTGAATATGCAGGAAATCAAAACCAGGATTTAAGAGCTAAACATTTTAAGCTCTGTTTGGATGGACATATTTGTCAGTTTCATTTTCTTCCACATTCAGGCTCTCTTTAAAAACAAAACAAAACAAAATCCCTGTCTGCTTAATTTATGAAGAAATTTGTCATTTTGGAAAATTTGTATCAAACAACAAATAAATGAACCCCAATGAAATTCTACTGTTGTAGTGTTCCAGCTAGTGATTCTCTAAAGGTAAAAGTAAAAGTAAAGGTTTTCCCTTTGATATGATTTTTTTAGTCATGTCCGACTGTAGGGGGTGGTGCTCATCTCCGTTACTAAGCTGAAGCAGCCAGCATTGTCAAAGATGACTCTGTGGTCATGTAGCCAGCATGACTAAATGCCTAGGTGCATGGAATGCTGTTACCTTACCACCAAAGTGGTATCTGTTTATCTACTTGCACTTTTACATGTTTTACATGGCAGATTGGCAGAAGCTAGGAACTCACTCTATCAGGTGGTGCTTGGGCCTCGAACTTCCAACCTGGCAACCTTGTGGTCGTCAGAGACAGCTTCTTAAACACTAAGTCACCACATCCCTGTAGTGATTCTCTAGGGAGGGCTAAACATAAATTGTCTGTGTAAAAAAGACCTGTCATACAAAAGATTCCATGTTTGAAGATGGAAATTACTTTAACTGTAACCAATAGTCTTGATAAAAGTAATATTTCTCACTTCCCAGTGAAAAAAATTGTGAACCTTGCATTGGGTTTTCACACAAAACATTCCCAAGGAACAATTTGTGCACAAAACAATGGACACACTTTAAAATATAAACAGCTAAAATGCACATCATTGGAATAATGCACACACACCTACTTAGTAAATTGGGGGAAAATGCATACATCAATAGAATTATACAAGTAAATTTGCCCATTGACAAAAATTCCCTCCTTCCAGAAATTGTACAAATTTCAGTATGAAAAGCAACCTGATAAGGAAAAAGTATGGGGGAAATGTAGGTAAGACTGTGAGAAACTAAAGAAGACAGAAAATGAGAGATTTTAACAGACCCATTGAGGTTCACATCTTGACATCTGGAAAGAGTGATCCATGGCCTAAAACCTCGAGAGTTCTTGCATATCAGTGTAGACAACACTGAGGTAAAGTTTGCAGTGCTCTGACTCAGTTTAAAATAGTTTCCTATGTTGCTTTCTTACATACTGAAGGAAAGGTATCTTTAAGCACTTACCTCTTGGGCTATGAACCTATTTACAATTACCATTCTTAGTAAAAAAATATATAACTCCTGGTCATTCTTTCTTTACTCTGTACAGAGAAGATTATGCAGAACTGTTCGGTTGCTCTAAGTGGATCAGTTCATCCTTCATCCTCTTTTATCCTTTTTTCTTATTATTGTTATTTTCTCAAGTATTGTTTGATAGTCCATCTTTTATCAGTTCTGAAAACACATTTTCCTTCTTGCTTTTTTAAAAAACAAAACATGTAGCACTGTATTGTTAGATAATACACTACAAATGGAATAGAATATATCTCATCAGTACATTTTTATCAGCCTTGGCATTCCACTCTGAGTCTACAATTGCACCTAGTCACCTTATCCATTTGTAGATAAATGGACATACAGTATTTTGTTTTTATTGTCAAAATCTGAGAAACCTAGAATATGGGATGTGTAAATAGCATTTAAAAAGAGAGGCTGATACAGATGGCATGATCACTGTGTGTGAGCTGGGACCTCTTCCTTATGCATCTTCCTATATGGTGGGATGAACAAGTTTCCTGAGGGAGTCAGATGGGAAAAGAGGTGTCATGGATTCCTGGGTTAGGGCCTTTGCAGACTGCCAGAAATAGTGCAAATTGAGTCTTCTTTAAGGGTTAGGGTTAGTGCTAGGGAATCATGGGAATTGTTTTTTCCCCCTGAGACATTGAGCCTTCTCTGTCAGAGAGCTCTGGTGCCACAATAAAATACAGTTCCCATGATTCCCTAACCCTAACCCTTAAAGTGGACTCAATTTGCACTATTTCTAGCAGTCTGTAAAGGCCCTTAGATTCTGAATCTCAACTGAGGGAAGAAATGTCCTTCTAGTCCAGTCTGGTTGCTTGACTGGTGGATACCTGTAAAGGCTACAGTTAGTGTGTGCAGGAGGAATAAGGGGAAAAGCATGAGTAATTGGAGGAGGAAGGAATGAGCTGTTTGGAGGACAGAGGGTTGGAGTAGGCAATCTGAAAGCAAGCAAACATTAAAGAGCTAGAGGACTGGGAACCAATGAGTTCCCAGCGTTCATTCCCTAAGACTTTTCACGACAGTGATGGAAGACCTTTGGCCCTCCATAGGTTTTAAACTGTGAGTTCCATAATCCCTCAGCGTTGGACATACTGTTTAGAGCAGGGGTAGGCAACCTTTCCCCTTTAAGGGCCAAGGGACTTCAGCTTCCAGAAGCCTCAGCCATGTTGGCCAATAGTCCCATGTTGGCCAATAGCTCCTGGGATTCTGGGAGCTGAAGTCCCTTGGCCCTTAAAGGGGAAAGGTTGCCTACCCCTGGTTTAGAGCTTCTAGGAGCTGGTCCAAAACCTCTGGAGAATCAAAAGCTCCCTGTTTCTGCCTGAATCCATTCCTGAGAGTGTATAATATAGGAAATTGCTTTATACTAAATCACATCAGTGGTCATCTAGCCTACTGTTGTCTCTTATGAGATCAAATTACACATGACTCTTAATGCATTATGGTTTTCTCCCTTTTTAAAAATGGCAGGTATGGGGAGGGGCCTATATTTATTAGGACTGCTGCCAGTAGGGAGGAGAGATTTAACCCTCCACTTCCAAGCTGCAGGCCAGTAATAATAACTTTCCCTTTATACAGTATAGCTATTTTGTTGTGTGCCTTCAAGTCATTTCTGATTTATGGTGACCCTAAGGCAAACCTATCATGGAGTTTTCTTGGCAGGATTTGCTCACAGGAGGTTTGCCATTGCCTTCCCTGAGGCTGAGAGCATAACTTCCCCAAGGTCACCCAGTGAGTTTCATGGCTAAGCCTTGGTCTCCAGAGTGGTAGTCCAACACCCAAACCACTATGCCACACCTGGAAAAAAATCCCACTTTTGCCAGAAGGATCTTTACTTTAAAACCCAATAGCTAAAGATTAGGGATTATTTTTGTCAAGGTTGCAGTGGGGCAGGGAAACATGAAACATTCCATGTGTCTATATATGTGTGAAGGAATCCATGGGGATTAAGCATAATACCCATGTAATATGTGATTGTGAAGGAATCCACCAATGAGGAGCAAGTGACTACTAGTCCTGTAAGGCATATTTATATCTTTGGGTATTAAACAACCAATTTAAGTACACAGAGAAGACAAGGAAACTGCAAGTTTTTGTGACAATTCCAACAGCTATATTTTAGACAGGACAGTGAAATAGGCTCTTACCTGTAAATTGCAACCCAGACTGAAAATAGAATCCCACTTACCTTGTCAGTTATTGGATCAGTATAATCCTTTTGCATAGAACTGTCCCAAGACTGAACAGATATGACAATGCCTTTATTTATTATGAATGATAATATAAAACCAGCATATCAAGAAGCTTGGCTTCAGCTTTTTGTTTATTCCAAATCAACAAGGTATGCCAGATCATTTCTCCAACAATATTTTTTCCTGTTTAGTACTATAAAGTATGTTGTTGTTCTTTATGTATTGTTTATTACAAGTTACACAGGCCTGGAATGGGAATAAAGCTTCTTCATTATTGTAGCTGTTTTAATGTATTTTTGGGTACTGAATTTGAAAAACACAATAAAAATGACAAACCACACACAGTTCTTTCACAAATTCAGTATTTTAAACAGTTCAGTTGTTACTTAGCTTTGATTAAGTGCAGACGTTGATGTTCTAGTGCAATTTCTTTTAGTGCTTTTGAGCAGATTTTTGTGTTTCATATCAGCAAATTAAAGTGTTTGGAAAGTCTATTAGAAGGCTTTAATCCTTTTCTTATTCTTTGTAGGATCATTTAATTCAGTCACATATTAAAAGACAGAAATGTCAATGTTGTGAAAAAACTGTGTAGATTAGAGCAAATCCAAGGTCATTTTAAGATTCCAAATGCCAAATTTCTATAAATCCAACATAATTTTTTTAAAAAGATTTTATGACACTCAATTTTACACATCTGTGTTATAGCCTTGCTTCTCCTGCTCTTGACAATGTTACCATTATCAGTGTTTGCCCGGCTCTTCTGTTGTTTTGTTTTAATATTTTTTTTTTAAAAAAAAACACCTTTGTAGTCTTATGTTTGAACAACAGCAAAATAAGGATTGATTAAAAGACTGAATTCACTAGCATGGGAATTGCTCAGTTTTTAATGCATAAATTACTTTTTCTAAGCAGTGGAGAATATGTCTGTGCTTTATAGCAGTATAAATATGGCTGTCTTGGATTTAAATAGGCCCTTTGCTTCTAACATGTAACTTTAATGGGTCTACTTCATACACTGCAACTAGGACGGTGACTGTCTACTTATGATGATGAAGAACTTGGGCATCCACCCTCCCCCCCCCCCCCCCATGAGATAAATGATAAATGGTATTTTATATGAGATGCTTGCTGAAGGCAGAAGTATAAGTTGCTGCAGTCCTATCTTCCAAAGGGAACTTGGAAAAGTCACTTTCCTGGAAGATTCCCAGGAACTGTAGTTTATAAACAAGTTACTTTTCCATGCTCTGAGGGTGGTTACATACATATGAACTTTCACACAAAGGACTTATCTTTCAGTCCAGGCCTCTCTCCAGATATTTTGGGGTATAATTCCTGTCATCTCAAGACAATGGGCAAATAGAGTGAGAGTCACCATTCAAAATAATCTAGAGGATACCAGATTGGAGAAAGTATGGGAATGGGCAAAGAATAGGAGAATAAAGCTACTTTTTATATCAATTTTTTTCACCCAGAAACTTCAGATGGTGTACATGTCCCCCCCAGTTTTATATACAGAACAATCCTGTAAAAAAGGTTAGGCCAAGAAACAGTAACTGACCCAGGATCTCCATTCAGCTTCACAGATGAGTAGAGATGATTAGGGATTTGAGTGTGGATCTTTCTGGTTCTCATTGAGAGGTGGGAATCATACAACCTTCCATATGTTGTTGGGCTTAATGTCCCAGCAGCCTTAGCCAATAGAGCCAATGATGAGGAAAGCTGAGATTTTCAGTCCAACAACATTTGGAGGGCTACATAATTCCCCACCCCTTTTCTAGTCAAACATTTTACATAGTACCTTGCACTGGCTCTCCATGAAGAAGAGATTCATGGTCCTGTTCAGGCTAGGAACTGGACTTTAGAGTTGACACCATATAGTTTTGGTGGTTGTGACAGGGGGAGAGACTCTTCTCAGTAGGTAGTTGAGCAGACAGTTTGTGAGTGAATTCCACAGATAAAAGCTCTGAGTCAAGTATTCCCCCTCCAATCCTGACATATGCCTCCATGTGTTTGAAATAAAATACTTCTACATCACTGTGACAGACCTGCATGGCCAGATAGAGTGATGGATAGATGAGCTGAGAAGGTTAATCCCTTTCCATTTTTCACCCTTACATATTTGTTTCAACTGTTTTTTTTCCTTCACCACCTCAAGGTGGCCAATTAATCTTGCGTTCCTTCATTTCTATCAAAAGAAACTTCAGACAGATCCCATTGTTCTTCAGAAATGTATGAGCAGGTTCTATATTTTGAAAGTGTACAGAGAGAAACACACACACACAGAGTGCACACACATAACCACTTTGCTTTAAAAAGGCTTTTCTGGGAATGGCTTTATTCTGTACTTTTCCCCATACCACACTACTTTCTTAAAACTAAAGATTGTAGAGTGGACTTTGAATGAAAGATGTTTTATCAAAAAGACAGCAGGATCTCCAGTAGAAGGAATAAGGCTCTGCCAATCTCCAATGTGGGTGAAGTTCACTGCTTCTATGATAAAATGCAGTGATGTTTTGAATAAAAGGATAGTACTGTCAAAGCCACCTCTCTCAATGGAATATTTCTGGTGCTACCTGAGATAACAGGACTTTCTGAACAGTAATCCAAATGTTATGATTTAACTTTAAATGGAAAATAAAGAAATCTGAATTAAGCATTTAGCATTTCACTGACCTAAGTCATATTTAATTAAAATATGCTGCTTCTGTACTTTTTATTTCTTTTTTTCTCTTCCCTCCGTGCTAAAGGTATAGTGCAGAATAAATACAGTAATGAGCATTACAGTAATACTAAAGAGCTATGTTTGTATTCCTCCATCTACATCAAAGATCATAAGTTATCCATTATGACAAGATAAAGCTATTATTTTCAACTCCTATTTTCAGGCTTCATAAAAGCATCTGGGAGGCCATAGTGTTGGCTGGTGGCTTCTGGTCAGTGGAGCAATGAATCTATTCCATATTTTGGTAGACTTTGAAGGACCTATTCAATGTTCTCTTGGAAATTTCCTTGACAGTTTAGTCTGAGCAACAGGACATATTCACTGTTCCATTGATGTAAGAGCCACAAGCAACCACTATATTGGAAGAAAGATGTGCACCATTGATCTGATCTGTTATAGGTGTTATGCTCTATTATTATATTGTCACTTTCAATATTTCTAGACTCTGTCTTATTCAACCAAGGAAGGTTCTATGGAGCACTGTGGTTGCCCCACCAACCATGAAGCAAAAGGAGATTGGGCATTCTTTCAGCTGGAAGTCAACAGGAGGGATTTTTAATGGGGGGTGGGTGGGTGGGAGAAGAGAAAGATTGAAATCCTCTTTTGTGCATGCTTGAGATGCTTTGTCATAATTATCTGTTCTTTTGAAACAAATCCACTTACAGCAAATCAGTTTTAAGTTCTCTTTCCAAATTAAAAAAAATATTATCCAATTCACAGTAGTATATAATATGCATTTCACAGCTGTCATTTCTTTGTGAGAAGAGAGATTTTTAATGTTCATGTTGCACATGATTAGGAGCCTTCTGGTGTTACATTAAAATATCTGCTTTGCAGTTGTCTGTGGGTTTTCCCCATGAGCTGTGTGTATCATTTGTAAAGGTTCCTCAATTTAATAATAAGATTTTTGAAGGAGGTTTGTTCCTTTGCACACATTATTATGTATATGGAGGTATGTGTGTGAATCTACACATTTACACATACTCGAAAGCTGTTCTTCTCTTTGGAAAAGATATTTCTTCCTTTCTTATCACTTGCAGTCAGAATTCCATTTAACAAGCTGAAAAGAGTTTGATTCCTTCCTTGTAGCTAAAATATTTGATCAACTACATCTGTATTTGCCATGGGTTTGCACTGTACTGTTATAAATAAGGTGGGATCTTTTAATCTGTTTTACTGCAATGCAGGCTTTTTCTGCACAGTACCACTTTTAAAAATGCAAATGCATATTGTAACCTGGAACATGATTCTTACCTTCTTTGGTTTTTGTTAGAAAAGTTGCCCAGCCTGCCCAAATCATTCTGAAGTGGTAAGATTACCCAAGTGACATAAATATTGTTCATAAAGCCTCAGCATTAGGAGTTTGGGACATATGGTTGCTAGAGAGCTAAAGTGTTATAATCTGTTTTGGCATCTTGCTTTCCAAGGAGCAATTCACACCTTCAAATTATCCAGTCTCACTGAGCCAGTCCTGGTCATTTTACTGTCTGAGCCAAGGGACAAAATACATCCTCCCCCAATCCAATAACTTGTAAGGAAACCAAAACACAGGACATTTTGCATTTCATTGAAGGCCAGGAACTAGTTTAGGGCAAGCAGGTCAGGCCATGTGGTACACCCAGATCTGTCCACCAAATGCTTCACCATGTCACTAGGGGGTGCAAGGGGTTGGGACCATAGCAGGTGACACCCTAAGGGGTGTGAGACACCACTGCTCCTCAAACACTTACCTTTGGGCAAAAATGGGCTGTGACATTCATCAACTTCCCTTTAAAATGCTTTAAGAGGTGGTGGGAGTGGGAGAAAGTTCAGTAGTAGGAAAAAAGAGAGGCCCTCCCAAAATTTTAGAATTAAAATTTCAAATTTCAAAATTTTTAATTTTTTAAAAAATGAAATTTTTAAAAATTATTTTAAATTTTCTTTAAAAACATCACATTTTAACCAAATCTTCACTATGTATATATAAATAAATTTAGGTTGTGCATATGATATTGTAATTTGGAGATATAATTTTAATTTTGCTAGTTTATGTCACAACTATTAGCAGTACATTGAGTGATATATGGGAATTAAGATTTACAAGTAATATTACTGCTAAAAAGAATTGCTAAGAATTCAGTATGGTGAGAAATGTGAGGAGGTCAATGGTGTGTGTGTGTGTGTGTGTGTGACACCATGGATTCCCGCCCAGATGACACCAACCCTAGGGATGCCACTGTTCACCACTACTCACTCTCCTATGCCCTCAGTTGTTCAAGGCTACCACTGAATGATAGGGTTGACTCTGAAATCTCCTAAAGACCTCACTAGAAGGTTAAAAACAACATTTCTCTGTAAGAGAGAAGTGGCTGTGGGTATCTCTGTATAAAGTACAACCTGTTTAACTCCCAGCTATGATATAGTGTGCTCTCTGCCTTAACTGTAATGCTGCAGAAACAAGCAACATCAGAGGGCAGTGGTCCACCACCAGGAGATTTGTGCTTCCATCGGGTTGGCCCTTATTTTTATTTTTTTCACAAGCAAGAGAAAAAAAATGTCAGTAGTCTCGAGCTGGTGCCTCTCAAGCCAGGGTCTCTGGAATGATGGTTTGGAGTCTAAGGGGGGAAGCAGACGGGCGGCCATGGGCCGCCACGGGAAGCTGCGCCCTGGGGCCGAGGTATCCCCACACCTCGGCCCCGCGGCGCAGCTTCGCCGCCCCTGGAAGGAGCGCTAAATTGGCGCTCCTTCCACAAGTCGCTGAAGGTGTGCCGCAAAAGGCTGCCGGCGCACCTTTGGTGACTCTTTCGCTGCAGCAGGAGGTCCTCCTCAGAGCGCCGGCCATGCGGAGGGCCGGCTGCTCTGAGGACGACCTGGGGAAGGGGTTGGGGCACCCACCGTGTGGCTGCCCCTTCCCTTCCCTGCCCCCCAAACGGCTCTTTAAGCCGTCTGCTTCCCCCCTAAGTTAGCGATAAGTTTAGCTTGGCTTCCATTCTTTTACAGATAGATCGGGGTCAAAAATCCAGAGAGGATGTATCATCATGTGTAGACTAGTGTAAGTTACTGGAGTGGGCAGAAAAGGCACAGTTAAGCTAGAGAGTTTGCCAAGCAATTGGATGAAGTTTATCGCTTAGCTGGAATAGTTTTGCTGAGGTCCAACTCATGGGCCACATGAGGCCCCCAATACTGTTTTTGCTATCTCTCAGGAACCTCTATGTTGCCTTCCAAAATTCTGTAGACTAGTTTCCACCTCCATTGGCCTAGAACATCTCAATTCCTTGGGAGGGGGGTCTAGTTTGCATTGGTCTCACCTCAACTTTGTAAGTCCTCTATAGCTATAAAAACATGACATGGGATTCAAAATATTCAGATACATGGCAAAGTGGCTAACAGTGCTGTCACAAGACATAGAGCATAATATGGGCTATTTGTGAGAAGAAAAGGTAAGTAGAGTTGCCCTATGCATGGATTCTGCATCTAAGCATCCATAGCTTGAAAATATTCACCTATTGATTTATTGATTTATTTTACCCAAAAGCAAACTTTGATTTTGCCATTTTATATAAGGGACACCATGTTACTAAGCCATTATATATATTGGGACTTGAGTATCCACAGATTTTGATTTCCATTGAGGGTCCTGGAACCAAACAGGCACAGAGAGCAACAGTGATGGGTATAATCTTCCAGTGTTTGCCCATCCCTGGCTTTGATGGATTGGATTTTTAGGGCTTCATGTGTCCCTTTTGGTTTATGAGATAAGTGCTCCATCATCAGGCTGTGGAGTCAGCTGACAATACTCACAGGCAATGGTAAAGGATTATAAGTGGTGCCTGCCAAAACATCCAGAGTCAAACATTCTTCAGCCCCAACCTAAAGGCTGACTTTAACATAGAGAATTTAATCTATCAGAGTGACCAGAGAGCTGGTGGTAGAGGAGGTAAAGTGTTGGAAGTTAGGGATATGTATTAACTAACTGTTGTGATACTGGAGTTGATGCACCTGAAGATGTACTTATCCATACTTGTGTGTATGGAAGGCTTAGAAATCCTCTGGTTCTAATCTCATTTCTGTCATGAACTCAGGTGACCTATGGCAAGCCATTATCTTTCAGCCTCAGTCCCCTTGCAAATAATACAGGGATGATATACTAAGTAGGGCTGAGAGAATTATGTGAACTGATCTGGACACTGTTGCTGTTCTTGTTATGAAGTTCCAACAGAAATATCAAATGTCTTTCTGTAAAAGTGGTAACATCTGCTTGAGACACAGAAGAGTCTATGCATATTGTATAATACTTTGATGCCAGTATATTTTAAATTGCTGCTTAGCATGCAATTATTACCTTATTTGGTTTCAATTAAATGTGAAGCCATGCATATTAGAAACTCAATTTGAAGATTACTTTTCTGTCTGTAATGGCTCTCCAATGATAGGATTGGGTGTTCTCATTTTGGTTTATACACAGGGGCGAGGTATGTTGCTGTTTTTGTTTTTGGCCTTGAGCTCTGCAAGAGACTCATATTTTTTTAATCACTCACCCCTTTCCCATTCCTCTCTCCCTCTCTCTAAATTCCTACACAGCTGGATTTTGTGAGGTTGCAACCAGATTGAATTGTCAGGCTTGGCTACTCTGAAACATTGCCAGGCTCAATTCTATAATCCCAGAAGAATTAGGGGGAAAGGGGGATGGACCATGTCACATCCACTCACATCATCTAAGCTTGTCATCAGGTCACAGGCTAAAGAGAACAATTACATAACTGCTCAGGCATGGAGGCATGGTCCACATAGTCATTAAGGAACTCTGAGTCAAACAGGCTGTTCGGCTATGTATATTCACTGCCCTGGGTGTAATGCTGTCCAGAAGAAAAGTCATTTGTATATGTCAGCAGTAGATCTGTTGTTTTCTCAGTTGCTGTAGTAACACAACCACAATCCCAAATTTGCTATAGTGGGAGTCAAGCCTTATTCTATGAGCACAAAAATAAAACAGTTTTATTATACTTTACTGGTTTATGTCAAAATAGTAAAGTAGTTTGGATTAAGAGGTGAGGCAGAAAAAAAACAAAGAAATGAATGCACTGGATAAGAAGAGTAACTGATCTGCCACCTCACATTGTTGCATGACTGCCTAGGTCTTTTCAAGCTCTCTTGGAAAATGCAGAGAAAGGTTGGAAACTTTCTGAGAACTCTCCAACATGTAATAATATTGATACTTTCTGAACAATTGTGAGTTCAAGCTTTCTATTAACAATTTACTGTGGACCCAATTCTATCAAACCTATCCTTGTGGGAAAGGGCAATAACAACATACTATTAATGGATACTGTTAAGAAGGAGGTGTTGCACAAGCCTATGTCTAGGGTGGCATGGGAAATGTAGTTTCTCATGCTTACCATTAGAAAGGATTGGGTTAAAGTTCCTTGAAAACTACATTTCACACATTGTTTTGTTTAACCTTTGTTCAAATATCTACATGATGCTATGTCACAAGAATATGTCTCTAATACAGCTCACAAAAACAGTTTAATATTATAATATCAAAAAAATATTCATTACAGTTTATTTTCTTTAACACCATAAAATTGCATGAGCAGCAGCAACAGTCAATAAAACTCAGCAATAAAACAGCAGTCAAAGAAAACAAATGGAACAACAAGTACAAAGTTTAGTTTAAAATGAGATGATAGATAGATAGATAGATAGTGGTGGCATAGATTCAAGTTGATTGACTTTTACTCAAATCTGATTCAAGTTGAGTCAATGACTTTTCTTGGACTCAGTTCTGCAATAAATGATGCACTGATTCGATTTGACTTGTGACTTGCATATGTGTATTTTTAATGACTGACTTGGCACCTGAGCACTCTGACAACAAAAGCTAAATGTCTTGTTGAATCATAGAGTTGGAAGAGACCACAAGGGTCATGTCTTGGTTAATAACATAACACATTCATAATGATTCCTAGAAGGGAGCAGCAGATGTATTTAGCAATGGGCATGAGGTGTAAGGATCATTCTAAAATTTTCCAAAAAATTTAGAAGGCTCTCTGATGTGCAGTGGGGATAGGCTGCAAAGCAGACCTCAAGCCCCATGTTTTCTGTTGCCCTTCAAGAAATACATCCTGCACTCAATTAAGAAATCATAAGTAACTAAAGAAGGAACTAGAGAAAGCAAAGAAGGAAATCAAGGTGTGAATGGTAATGTGAAGTGAAGTGTAGGGAAGTGGTTGAAGGTCTAAGTAAGTGAAAGATGATAAGGAGGATGTTGGAAAGAAGGAGACAGTGAGAGAGACAGAAGAGATAGAAGGATAGATGAGAAGTGTGTAAGAAGGATAGAAGGGTAGGAGTTACTACAGGTCTGCACAACATATGTCCTGGGGGCTGCATGCAGCCCGCCAAAGGATTTTGGGTGGCCCACAAGGATGTGGAAAAATTTCAAGGCTCCTCCACTGCTCGGCCTCATCCTGAGCAAAAGGCCAGGCAGAGGAGGACAGAATTAATATTAATAATATTAATTGTTATTAATACTTATTAATTAATTAATTAATATTTAATTAAAACCTATTTGTGGCCCAAAGAAGTTAAAACTATTTTAATTTTGGCCCCTCCCTACTGACAAGTTGTGCAGGCTTGAGTTATTAGAAGGTATTTGAATGAGAAGAGATAGAGGTGAGAGTTGATACAGGTGAAGAAGACACTGGTCCAAAACACATTGCCGAAATAATCCAGTTTGAGATCACTTTAACTGCCCTGGCTCAGAGCTAGGGAATCCTGGGAACTGTAGTTTTCTAGTTTTGATAAATAACTGTAGTTTTATCAATAGCTTGGATGAAAGAGTTGGGAGCATACTTATCAAATTTGTAGACGACACCAAATTAGGAGGAATAGCTAATACCCTAGACTGCAGGGGTAGGCAACCTGTCCCCTTTAAGGGCTGAGGGACTTCAGCTCCCAGAATCCCAGGAGCTATTGGTCAACATGGGACTATTGGCCAACATGGCTGAGGCTTCTGGGAGCTGAAGTCCCTCGGTCCTTAAAGGGGACAGGTTGCCTACCCCTGCCCTAGAGGACAGGATGAAAATCCAAAATGACCTTAATAGATTAGAAAGCTGGGCCAAAGCTAACAAAATGAATTTCAACACAGAGAAATGTAAGGTACTACAGTTAGGGCAGAAAAAAGGAATGCATAGATATAAAAGGGGGGGGGGCACCTGACTTAACGAGACTACATGTGAAAGGAATCTAGGAGTCCTTGCAGACCACAAGAGTCAACAGTGTGATGTGGTAGCCCAGGGTTAGGCAACCTTTCCCCTTTAAGGGCCGAGGGGTTTCAGCTCCCAGAATCCCAGGAGCTATTGGCCAACATAGGACTGTTGGCCAACATGGCTGAGGCTTCTGGGAGCTGAAGTCCCTCAGTCCTTAAAGGGGAAAGGTTGCCTACCCCTGAAGGCCAATGTGATTTTTAGGCTGCATCAATAGAAGTTTAGTGTCTAGATCAAGGGAAGTAATAGTGCCACTGTATTCTGCTTTGGTCAGGCCCCACCTGGAATACTGTGTCCAGTTCTGGGCACCACAATTCAATAAAGATGTTGAAAAACTGGAGCGTGTCCAAAGGATGGTGACTAAAATGGTGAAGGGTCTGGAAACCATGCCCTATGATGAACAACTTAGGGAACTGGATATGTTTAGCCTGGAGAAGAGATGGTTAAGAGGTGATATGATTGGTGAGTTCAAATATTTGAAGTGGTGTCATATTGAGGATGGAGGAAGATCTTTTTCTGCTGCTCCATAGAATAGTACCTGGAGCAATGGATTCAAACTACAGGAAAAAAGATTCCACCTCAACATTAGGAAGAACTTCTTGACAGTAAGAGGCAGTGGAACACACTCCCTCAGAGTGTGATGGAGTCTTCTTCTTTGGATGTCTTTAAACAGAGGCTGGATGGCCATCTGTTGGTGGTACTTTGATTGTGAGTTTCTGCATGGCAGGAGTTTGGACTGGATGATCCTTGTGGTTTCTTCCAACTCTATGATTCAACAAGACATTTAGCTTTTGTTGTCAGAGTGCTCAAGTGCCACTGTGAACTACAATTCCCAGGATTCCCTAGCACTAAGCTAGGGCAGTTAAAGCAATCTCAGACTGGATTATGTCTGTAGGGTGTTTTGTAAGGGTTTGGAAAGGAGGTAATTTGAAGATGATTTGTGGGTTAGGAGATTATTGCATTAGAAATAATGTGACCTATCCCCAATGGAATAGTAACATTTTGGGTTATAAACTGATATTATCATATGTAAAATCACCACCACCAGCAGGCAACTAAAACCCAGCTACATCCTGGCTCCCAGCTGCACTTAGCTGGCCACTTTTCTAAAATGACATGCTCCCATTTTGGAAAAGCAGCTGGCTAAGTGCAGGGTGCAGCCAGGTTCCAGTCACCCAGTAGCAGTGGCTATTTTGCATGCAATAATACCCATTTATAACTTCAAACATGACTATATCCTGTTGAGGATAAGGGTAATTCCCATTATTTCTAATGCAATACTCTCCATATATATGGAGTGTATATTGCCCCAAACCGTAAATGTACAGTTTTAAAATTGTATTTAGACTTTGATCACTCTGGTATATTACCATAGAATTTTTTTTTTTACTTTTATAATGTTTTAATGTAAACTTTTGTACATGCAATCTTGTTCTAAATGCTTAGATGGTGCTCCTTTAAAGTTCTGGTGAAACAGACTTAAACCATGCTGGTACACCACTTGAGTGTCACTGTTCAACCTTTTTTAAGAAACAAGAGCCATGTCAGTGGGGATTCTGACTCTAAATGACAAATCAAGATAGCTCAGAGGAATTGATCTGCACATACAAGAAAAGTTCTAGTTCCTCTGCATACTCCACATATAATTAAGTTGCAGCAACATTTTAGAAGAGTCCTAGTGCCTAGTAACCTCAGATTTTAAAAGTGATGCTACTGTGATAGCCGTGAGAAGACCAGCTGAGCGGCCGGGAATTGCTCAGCTGCTGTGTTGCTGGGAGGAGCCACGGCTATTTAAACCACCCTCACCATCTCTCCTCCAGCAAGACACAGCGGCAGTGGCATCCTGGGCTGCGAGAGGAGGACTTTGAGGACTCTGCCGGCTCTAGTAGCCATGAGAAGACCAGCTGAGCGGCCAGGAATTGCTCAGCTGCTGTGTTGCTGGGAGGAGCCGCGGCTATTTAAACCGCCCTCACCATCTTTCCTCCAGCAAGACACAGTGGCAGTGGCATCCTGGGCCGCGAGAGGAGGACTTTGAAGACTCTGCCGGCTCTAGTAGCCATGAGAAGACCAGCTGAGCGGCCAGGAATTGCTCAGCTGCTGTGTTGCTGGGAGGAGCAGCGGCTATTTAAACCGCCCTCACCATCTCTCCTCCAGCAAGACACAGCGGCAGTGGCATCCTGGGCCGCGAGAGGAGGACTTTGAGGACTCTGCCGGCTCTAGTAGCCATGAGAAGACCAGCTGAGCGGCCAGGAATTGCTCAGCTGCTGTGTTGCTTGGAGGAGCCGCGGCTATTTAAACTGCCCTCACCATCTCTCCTCCAGCAAGACACAGAGGCAGTGGCGTCCTGGGCCGTGAGAGGAGGACTTTGAGGACTCTGCTGGCTCTACTAGCCGTGAGAAGACCAGCTGAGTGGCCGGGAATTGCTCAGCTGCTGTGTTGCTGGGAGGAGCCGCGGCTATTTAAACCACCCTCACCATCTCTCCTCCAGCAAGACACAGTGGCAGTGGCGTCCTGGGCCGCAAGAGGTTATGTCTTGTTGCCATAACCCGATGGAATCAGAGGTTTAACAATATTACCTCACATGTTAAGGAGATGCAGGAGTGGAATTAACTCCTTATTATCGGGTCCTTACTGAGATGGGTTGGGGATTTGGGTCTGTTCTTCACCCTAATTATTGTATTCTTGTCTCTGGCCCTAACATCTATGACCTCACCTGAGACCGGGAATGTAAAAGGGGCAACTATCGGAGTTGCGTTGGGGAATGGGAGGTATGGCTGGACCAGGAGGAACATATGTTACAAAAGAAGATGGGATCGCTGTTTAGTAGTTATCCCGCCTTCAGTTCCTTCTGTTTCTCAGAATGGCTTGGAGAGCAGACCTACCATTCCACAGAACCTCACTCTGCTCCTTTGCAATGCCAGGTCGGTTAAAAATAAGACCCAAATCATCCAGGATCTTCTTATGGATGAGGATGCCGACCTGGCTTGCTTTACAGAGACTTGGCTGGGAGAGGACAGTGCACCTGTTTGGGTGCAGACCCTCCCAGCTGGGTACTCAGTTAGTGAGCAGGTGAGGGGAATTGGTTGGGGGGGCGGAGTAGCCTTGGTTCATAAGAACTCTTTGATCTTGACCAGGATACCTGTCCGGAACATGGTCCATTTAGAGTGTATGTACCTCAGCCTAAAGACCAGGGATAGTTGGGGGATTTTGCTAGTCTACCGGCCACCCTGTTGTCTAGCAGACTCCCTGACCGAGCTGACACAGGTGGTCTCTGAGCTTTTGTTGGAGTCTCCCAGACTTTTAGTCTTGGGAGACTTCAACATTCCACTCGAGACCAGTCTAACAGGTGTGGCTTGGGAGTTCATGGAGACCATGACAAGCATGGGCCTATCCCAATTGGTCAATGGGCCCACACATTGTGCAGGTCATACACTTGATGCGGTCTTCAGTATGGAACAGGAATATCCGTGGGCGGAGGTTGCAAGCACCTACGCATTGTCATGGACAGATCATTTCCTGGTCAAGTTGGAACTTAAGGCCTACATCTGCCCCACCGGGGGTGGTGGACCTATTAAAAGGGTCCGCCCTCGAAGGCTAATGGAGCCTATTGGATTCCAAAGGGCCTTAGAAGTTTTAATGGTGGAGGACACTGGTGACTCTGTCAAGGCCCTGGTTGATACTTGGAATATCAATCTCACCAGGGCTATCGACAAAATCGCTCCCAAGCATCCTTGCCTTCCCGCTTCAAACTGAAAGCCCTGGTATACACCGGAGCTTAGAAGAATGAAGCAGGTTGGTCAACGACTAGAGCACAGGTGGCAGAAGACTCAACTCTTATCAGACAGAACTTGCCATAGGAACTTTCTTCGTTCCTATTGGGAGGCGATGCTTGCAGCGAAGAGAGTCTTCTCTGCACGCATTGCATCTGCAGAGCTCCGTCCAGCAGAGCTATTTAAGGTGGTGAGGGAAATGACGCAGGTGCCCCCCTGTGCCAAATCCCTTGCTTAACCCAATGACGGCCTGCTGTGACACATTTAATAACTTCTTTGCAGATAAAATCTCTCAGATAAGAGCCGACTTGGATGCCACGTTTGAACCAGAGTCTATAGGCGAGGTCTCCAGTAACTCCATTGATGTAGTTATACTGGATCAGCTTCAATTGGTGAGTACCGAGGACGTGGACAAGCTGCTTGGTATGGTGAGGAAGACGACCTGCCCTCTTGATCCTTGCCCATCATGGCTGGCCGTCCAGGGGGGGGATGCATTGAAGAGACTCCTTGTGGATATCATCGGTGCATCCTTTAGGGAAGGATATGTTCCATCCTGTTTGAAAGAGGCGGCTGTTAGGCCGCTTCTGAAAAAACCTTCCCTAGACCCCCTGGATATGAGAAATTATAGGCCGGTGTCATTGCTGCCATTTTTGAGCAAGGTAATCGAGAGGGCGGTTGCTCTTCAGCTCCAAGCAGTCTTGGATGAAACAGATTATCTAGACCCATTTCAAATCGGCTTCAGGACAGGCTTTGGGGTTGAGACTGCCATGGTTGCCTTGACCAACGATCTGTGTCTGAGCATCAACAGGGGTAGTGTGACCCTGTTGGTGCTCCTAGACCTCTCAGCGGCTTTTGATACAATAGATCACGGCATCCTCTTGGGCCGCCCGAGGGAGTTAGGTATCGGAGGCACTGCTTTGCAGTGGTTCCGGTCCTTCCTCTCGGGTAGGTCCCAGAGGGTGCTGTTCGGGGACTGTAGCTCCAGTAAGAGGGAACTCACTTGTGGAATCCCTTGGGGTGCTATTTTGTCCCCGACATTATTTAACATCTATATGAAGCCGCTGGGTGAGATTATACGGAGTTATGGTGCTGGGTGTTATCAATATGCTGATGACACTCAAATCTATTTCTCCATGTCTCGTTCGTCGGCCGCGAATTCCAATGGCATCTCTTCTCTCAATGAATGTCTTCAGGCGGTAATGGGCTGGATGAGGAAAAACAAATTGAAGTTGAATCCAGACAAGGTGCTCACGGTAGCGGCCCCGAAACCAAGAATTGGGTTGCAACCTCCTTTCCTGGATGGGGTCACACTCTCGTCCAGTGACTGTGTTCGCAGTCTGGGGGTGCTTCTTGACTCGTCGCTCCTGATGACAAATCAGGTTAATGTGACGGTCAAGAGTGCCTGTTACCAGCTTCGGCTGATACGCCAGCTGCGCCCTTTTCTGGAAGTAAGGGATCTCGAGACTGTTATGCATGCACTGGTAACCTCCCTCCTTGACTTCTGTAATGTGCTCTACATGGGGCTACCCTTGTGCCAGGTTCAGAAGCTACAATTAGTTCAAAATATGGCAGCCAGGCTTGTTTCTGGAACATCTAGGAGGGACCACATCACTCCGGTTTTGAGGTCCCTCCATTGGCTGCCTATTCGCTTCCGGGTCCCGTACAAGGTGTTGGTTATTACCTTTAAAGCCCTAAATGGCTTGGGTCCAAGTTATATCAGAGACCGCCTCCTCCCGTATAATCCCCCCGCACACTCCGTTCCTCTGGTAGGAAATTTTTAGAGCCAAAAAGGGCAAGGTTATCTGCAACCTCCCAGAGGGCCTTTACTGTATTCGCCCCCAGACTCTGGAACGACCTGCTGGACGAGATCTGTCAGTTAACATCTTTGGACCATTTTAAAAAAGCTGTCAAGACGGATCTCTTCCGGCAGGCCTTTCCAGATTAGATAGCCAGTCTCGGGTTGTCCCTATGTCTCGGACATTGTGCGGTACCTGGCTCCCTCACCGTGTAAAATCAAAACACCGCATCGGGTTATTATAACTGAATTGATTTTAATTATAATTGATATATTGATTTTATTCTGTAATTGTTTAATACTGTTTTAAGGGTGGGAGGGATATATTTTGTATTGTATTTTATGCTGTTAACCGCCCAGATTGGGAAACCATTGGGCGGTATACAAATAAATTTTATTATTATTATTATTATTATTATTATTATTATATTCTTTTTTCTTTTTATTGAAAGATATAGAGCCTTTGCAGACTGCCAGAAATAATGCAGCTTGAGGCCACTTTAACTATCCTGGCTCAGTACTAGGGAATCGTGGGAACTGTAGTTTATTATGGCACCAGAGCTCTCTGACAGAGAAGGCTCAGTGTCCCAGAAAAAAATACATTTCCCTCGATTCCTTAGCACTGAGCCAGGATAGTAAAAGTGGCCTCAAGCTGCATTATTTCTGGCAGTCTGTAAAGGGTGATAGTTTAGATATATTGGTTGATTGGATAATTTTATGTTAAGCATTTAATGTGAATTGTGTGATATTTATATGGATAATTGTATGGATGGCATATGTATGGAAGGTTTTATACATTTGAACTGTTTTTGGCATGAAGATATTTTTTTTAAAAATGCATACTGCACTACAGGAGTGGGACTTGCCTTTTGCTCCTAGGAAAAGTTTTAGAAGGAACCTCTGATGTGCAGTGGGGACAGGCTGCTGAAATGACCTAAACCCCTGCCTCAAGCCCAAAGTGTGGGACACATTTCTTGGAAGGGAACAGAAAACACAGGCAATCGATATGAGGTGGGAATTGAGGTCTACCAAGCAGTCTGTTCCTGTTGCACATCAGGGGATTATTCTAAAGCTTTTACGGGGAGCAGCAGGCAAAACGTGCCCCCACAGCATTGGGAGCATTTCTCGGAGGGGAACAGGACCCATCTTAAGCAATGAGCTTGAGGTAGAAGGTCTTTCTAAAGCTTTTCTTAGGAGCAGCAAGCAAGACTCAGCCTAAGACCACAGGGCTCATGCCTAACACATTTGCTGTTCCCCTCCAAGAAACATATCCTACACTCTTGGGGGTGAGCTTTGCCTTTTGCTCTCAAAATGAATGATGCAGTGGACTTTGCTCCCACTGATGTGGGTGGCCTTCAAAATGCAATCAGTTTTCTACACCAACAACTTGCTCCCCTCAGCAGCCACAGCTCTTGGAAAAGAAACCTATTTGAGTGTGTGCACGACCAACACCAACCCACCTCATGCTGTATAGGTATAATAAGCATGTGTCCTTTCTACTGTTTCATATCATAACTGGAACCCATTAATTGGGTGTGTGGTTGAAAGAGTGGGCCATGCATTGAATACAGTGGGCCCTTGCTATCTGCCGAGGTTTGATTCCAGGACTTCTGGTGGATATCAAAATCCATGGATGCTCAAATCCCATTATATATGATGGCATAGTAAAACAGTGCACCTCATATAAAATGGCAAAATCAAGGTTTGCTAATATTTTCAAACCATGGATAGTTGAATCAATGGATAAAAAAATCTGTGAATACAGAGAGCTGACTGTATAAGGGCTCTGGGTGTATTTTTTAAAAAATCTAACTTTTTGAATGTCTTCTTGATTTTCTAGTCACTTAAACCTCACACACCCCACCACTATCTCCTTTTTTTCTGTTAAAGTTGGCTCCGAGGCTTGAAACATGGAATAAAAGACTTGAATACATCATTGACAGTTTCTAGAAGCATCTGGGGAAGGAAGCCATTTGGGAAGAAGGGACCAACAGTAGAGTAGATTGTTGGGAATCAAGTCTATTTTGGGGGAATTTATAATTAGCTCAAATGTGCGAGAGTGAAATGCCCAAGTTCGCTCCACGAGATCTATCCAGGTATATACCAAAGACTTAAGAAATCTGGCAGGGAATGACGCTGAGACGGACCAAACTCCAATTAAAGTCTAAAATATTTATTAACACAATAAGCAAACATCCGAATAAGGCACACATACACACACACACACACACTAGAAGAATAAGCGGGAGAGAGCGGGGAAAGCAGAAAGGAAGACCAGGATGCGAGGGATATACTTACGCCTGAAAGACTCCTCCGGACTCCTGGCTGTGAATGCGGATGGATTCAGTGGAAGGGCACGACCAGCGGGGTGGGTGGGGGGGTGGGTGTGTCGCGGGAACTATCTCAGAGCGCAGATCGACAGAGATTCAGCATGCACTTCCAAGGTAGCACACGGACTGCCAAAATCCAGGTATTTTTAAGGGCAATTCCTGCCTCCTAGCTATGAGCCTAACAATTGGAGGACAAAGGCTTGACGAGCTTATCTTTGTTTACCTATGTATGGGCATAGTCTAAACCAGGGGCAGGCAACCTTTCCCCTTTAAGGGCCGAGGGACTTCAGCTTCCAGAATCCCATGAGCTATTGGCCAACATGGCTGAGGCTTCTGGGAGCTGAAGTCCCTCGGCCCTTAAAGGGGAAAGGTTGCCTACCCCTGGTCTAAACAATGCATTTGGTTTCAAAACTATCAAGGAAAGGAAGATAGAGAAAGGGGTGCAATGAAATCTGATCACTGTCCCATTAATAATAATAAAGTATTTTCTGGCGTATAAGACTACTTTTTAACCCAGGAAAATCTTCTCCAAAGTCAGGGGTCGTCTTATACTCCAGGTGGTGGAGGAGGAGGAAGAAGGGGGTAGGAAGAAGGGATGGTGCAGCACGAGGTGGGAGGAGGAAGAAGAGAGGAAATCGGGTTAGAGGAGGAGGGGGGGAGGAAGGGGTGGCTTAGTGTGGCGTGAGGCAGGAGGAGGAAGCAGCAGCGGATAAGAGGTGAACCCCTATCCTGGGGTTTTCTTGGCAAGACTGGTTCAGAGGAGTTTTGCCATTGCCTTCCTCTGAGGCTGAGATTGTGTGACTTGTCTAAGTTCATCCAGTGGGTTTCATGGCAGAGTGGGGAATCAATCCCAGGTCTCCAGTGTGGTAGTCCAACACTCAAACCACTACACCATGCTGGCTCCTAATCCCATGTACTACCTATGAAACAACTGCAGACTTTTTGTTGTTCTTGTGTGTCTTCAAGTCCTTTCTGACTTATGGCAACTCTAAGGCAATCTTATCATGGGGCTTTCTTGGCATGTTTCTTCAAATGGGGGTTGTCATTACCATCCCCTGAGGGTGAGAGTGTGTGACATGCCCAGGGTCACTTACTTGGCCGCAAATTGTACATACCCCAGAATGCATCACCTAGTATATTGGCTGTCCTTCCCCACAACACTTTCTCATTTTCCCCCGTTGGAAGAGGGGTCGTCTTATACAGCGAGTATATCCCAAACTATATTTTAACTGGAAAAGTTGGGGGTCATCTTATACATCCAGTCATCTTATACGCCGGAAAATACGGGTAATAATAATAATAATAATAATAATAAATTTTATTTATATCCCGCCCCTCTGTCATGCAATCGAGGCAGCTCACAACAATTTAAAAACATCATACAATATTAAAATACCATCCAAATCCCACAACCCCCCCACCCCTTAAAAAAGAATTAAACAATTTTTACATTAAAACAATGATTCAAACACATAATTAAAACAAAGTATAATCAAACAAACAATAATAGGTGGGACAGCATTTAAACCAAATGTAGGAGGGATAAAAGGACTCCTGAGGCCAGGAAACTAATCAGGGAAGACCTGCCGGAAGAGATGCTTAAGGTAAACAGACACCATTATGTATGTTTTCCGGGATAATGGGATATTCCCAAGGGCAACTCCCAAGCCTGCCTGTCCAGGAAATCTCTAGGGGTCTTGGGCAACTCCAGCAGTGCCTACATGACCTTACATTCAGGGGATTATGGCTGCCATCTCCCAAGGGTCAGGCTGGGGTCATAGGGAACTCCATATGCTTCTAAAATAAAATATTTACCAAGAAAAATGGAGCACATTTGCTAACAAGATGCTATATAAATCCACTTAAAGTTAAGCTTTAATTTCATAGGAGGACTCAGCAGGTGATGGTTCAGAGCTTCCAGTTTAGTTATCCTATGGAGTAGCCATTGATGGACTCATTGTCCATGAATTTATCTCATCCCTTTTTAAAAGCACCCAGATTGACAGACACCATAACCTCTTGGGCAGTGAATTCCTGTTTCATTATGCAGTGTGTGAAGAACTTTTTGTTGTTAACTGTCATCAAATCAACAGTGTGGAGGACACAGTACCTACCTTCAGACAGCATCGAGCAGAAAGGGAAGGCCTCCAGTAATTGAGGAGGCTTTATGAAAAACACCGAGCAATCAACAACAGCTGAGCACCTGCAGTCTGATAATTTAAACAGGTGCTGGATGCCAGCATAGTTGTCAGAGATTATCTGAGCTTCCTAGTGAAAGCATGCTTGATCCTGACTCTCCACGTCTTCTCAGCTGCAAAACTTGATGCTCGGATTGCTGGTTTGCCTTGTGTCTCTGGACTCCTTGACTTTGGATTGCCTACATGACTTGTCTCTCTCTGAAACCCTGGACTTTGCCTAGTTATACCCTTGGTTTGTTGCTACAAGACTTTTGCTTTATGACTGTTTGTGTGCACAGAACTCTTGGTTGCCTTAGCTCTGCACACTGTTTCATTTTGTGACTATAGCTATCAGCGTACTTGGCTACCTTCCTGAACAGATGTGGCCAAAGTATGACAGTTTCAGCTTAGTCACCCTGGCTTCTAGGGAGAATTGAGGCTTTACTTGGTCTAGGACCTTTTACTTGCCTTTTTAGCAGTCCATGGCATCCACAGAATTCCTCTCCAGCACCACATCTCAAATGAGATGATTCTCTTCCTATACACTTGTCCAGTTTTCCCATACATAGAATTGGGAAATATGATGGCATGAATAATTCTAACTTTATTATTGAATGATATCTCTTTATAACTCAGGATCTTTCTTGATAGCTGTTCTTCCAGTTCCTAGTCTTCTTCTGATTTCTTGATTGCAGTCTGCATTCTGATTAATGATTGAGCCTAGGTCTGGAAAGTCTTAGAATCATAGAATCATAGAGCTGGAAGAGACCACACGGGCCATTTAGTCCAACCCCTGCCATATAGGAACTCAAAATCGAAGCATCCCCGACAGATGGCCATCCAGCCTCTGTTTAAAGACCTCCAAAGAAGGAAACTCCATCACACTCTGAGGAAGTGTGTTCCACTGTTGAACACCTCTCACAGTCAGGAAGTTCCTTCTATTATTGAGGTGGAATCTCTTTTCCTATAGCCTGCATCCGTAGTTCCTGGTCCTGTTCCCTGGAGCAGCAGAAAACAAGCTAGCTCCCTCCTCAATATGGCATCCTTTCAAATATTTAAACAGGGCTATCATATCACCTCTTAACTGTTTCTTCTCCAGGCTAAACATACCCAGTTCCCTAAGTCATTCCTCATAGGGCATGGTCTCCAGACCCTTCACCGTTCTAGTCGCCCTTCTCTCAACATGCTCCAGTTTTTCAACATCCTTTTTTAATTGTGGTGCCTAGAACTGGACACAGTATTCCAGGTGGGGCCTGACCAAAGCAGAATACAGTGGCACTGTTACTTCCCTTGATCTAGACCAGGGGTAGGCAACTTTTCCCATTTAAGGGCTGAGGGACTTCAGCTCCCAGAAGCCTCAGCCATGTTGGCCAATAGTCCCATGTTGGCCAATAGCTCCTGGGATTCTGGGAGCTGAAGTTCCTCGGCCCTTAAAGGGGAAAGGTTGCCTACCCCTGATCTAGACACTAAACTTCTATTGATGAAATCATATTGGCCTTTTAAGCTACCACATCACACTGTAGACTCTTGTGGTCTGCTAGGACTCCTAGATCCCTTTCACATGTAGTCTTGTTAAGCCAGGTGTCCCTCATCTTATATCTATGCATTTCATTTTTTTTGCCCTAAGTGCAGTACGTTACATTTTTCCATGTTGAAATTCATTTTGTTAGCTTTGCCCAAGATTTCTAATCTATCAAGGTCATTTTGAATTTTCATCCTGTCCTCTGGAGTATTAGCTATTCTCCCCAATTTGGGATCATCAGCAAACTTAAGAAGCATGCCCCCTGTTCTTTCATCCAAGTCATTGATAAAGATGTTGAATAGCACTAGGCCTAGGACAGAACCCTGTGGCACCCCACCGGTCACTTCTCTCCAGGATGAAGAGGAGCATTTGCTGAACACAATTTGGGTTCAGTCAGTCAACCAATTACTAATCCACCTAACAGTTGTATTGTCTAGTCTTGTTTGTAAGAATATCATGGTGGACTTTGCCAAAAGCCTTACTGAAATCAAGATATGCTATATCTACCACATTCGTTTCAAGCTGGTAATTTTATCAAAAAAAGAGAGATCAGATTAGTCTGGCATGACTTGTTTTTGAGAAACCCATGTTGACTTTTTGTGATTATGGCATTCCTTTCTCAATGTTCACAGACTCTCTGTTTAATGAACTGTTCTAGAATTTTTCCTGGTGTTGATGTCAGACTAACTGGGTGATAGTTGTAGGGATCCTCTTTTTTCCCCTTTTTGAAGATGAGGATAATATTTGCCCTCCTCCAGTCTTCTGGGACTTCTCCTGTTCTCCAGGAGTTCTCAAAGATTATTGCCAGTGGCTCTGAGATTACATTTGCCAGTTCTTTCAATATACTTGGATGTAGTTCATCTGGTCCTTGAGACTTAAATTCATTTAGGTTAACCAGGTATTCCTGTATCACCTCTTTACTTATTCTATGTTGCATTTCCCCTATTGTGTCCTCTGCTCCATTTCCTTCAAGCTGAGCACCCTTTTCCTTTTGTGAGAAGATTGAGGCAAAGAAGGTGTTGAGTAGTTCTGCCTTTTCTCTGTCCCCTGTTAGAATTTCTCCATCTTCTCTGTGCAATGGCCCTACCATTTCCTTCTTCTTTCTTTTGCTATGGATATACCCAAAAAAGGCCTTTTTATTGTTCTTAACCCCTCCAGCAAGCCTGAGCTCATTCTGTGCTTTGGCTTTCCTGACTTTACCCCTACATGTGCTAGCTATTTGTTTGAATTCTTCTTTAGTGATTTTGCCCCCTTTCCATTTCTTTTACATCTCCTGTTTAAAACTTAGTTCAGTTGAAAGTTCTTTTGTCATACAACCCAGTTTCTTGAGACACCTCCCATTTTTCCTTCTCATTTGAACAGTTTGAGATTGTGCCTTCAGTATCTCCCTTTTGAGAAACTCCCATCCATCCTGAACTCCCCTCTCCCAGTGTTTCCACTGGGAAATCACTCCCAGGGTTTCCCTAAGTTTGTTTAAATCAGCTCTCCTAAAGTCTAGAATGAGTGTCTAACTTTGCCTAGCTTCTCCTTTCCACTGTATAAGAAACTCCAGGAGAACATAATCACTCCCACCTAAGGATCCCACCACTTGCACCCCATTTACCAGGTCATCCCTGTTGGTTAGGATCAGTTCTAAAATAGTTGATCCCCTTGTTGCCTCTTCCACCTTTTGGACAATGAAATCGTCTTCAAGGCAAGTGAGGAATTTGCTAGACCTTGAAGTATTGGCTGAGTTTGATTTCCAGCAAATATCAAGATAGTTGAAGTCACCCACCACTACTATATCTCTCCTTTCTGAGTGTGTGGTCATTTGTTCTAGAAAGGCATCATCCATTTCCTCAGTCTGACTTGGGGGTCTGTAGTAGATACCCACAATAACATCCCTGCTATTTCCTTCCCCTTTAATTTTTATCCAGATGCTCTCCACCTGATTTCCAGGATTTAAGCCCTGGATCTCTTCAGAAGTGTAAACATTCCTGACATATAATGCTATTCCTCCTCCTTTCCTGTTTGGCCTGTTTCTCTTAAAAAGGTTATACCCCTCTATTCCTACATTCCAATCATGAGACGCATCCCACCAGGTTTCAGTGATGCCTATTAGATCATATTTGCTTTGTTGTGCTAGGAATTCAAGTTCATCTTGTTTATTTCCCATGCTCTGTGCATTAGTGTAGAGACATCTAAGATCACGGGTCCTCCCCACTTGCTGTCTGTGTGAGGTTTTTGTTGTTGTTGTTGCCTCCCACTGTTGGGCCCTTGCATCATTTGCCTTGTTCCCTCTATAACACTTTGACTATTATCTCCAGCCCATGATGTACTCCTGCCTTCCAAGATGCTGTCTCCCTCCCCCACATGACTCAGTTTAAAGCCCTTCTGATCAAATGTTTGAGACTATTGGCAAAAATGTTTTTGTCAACTGGCGTGAGATGCAGCCCATCTCTTGTCAGAAGTCCAACCTCATAGAATTGTAGCCCATGATCCAAGAAGCCAAATTGTTCTTGGCAGCATCATCTACGGAGCCAGTTATTCACATCTTCTATCTTCCTCTCCCTTCCTGGACCATGCCCTTCACCTGGGAGAAGAGATGAGATAACAACCTGTGCATCCAGCTCTTTCAGGGGTAATAGTCAGTGGGCTTGACAAGTCTTGTCAGCCTCACTGTCATATCTTGGATTTTTGTCCTAGGCAGACAACACACTTCCGGGGACATCTTGTTAGGCCCACAAACCACTGCTTCTGTACCCCTCAACAAAGAGTCCCCACCACCACCACATACCTCCTGTGAAACTTAGCAGTGGCTGATCCCTGTGGTGGTACTCTTAGAGTCCCCTGCACTGTCCCTGAAGACTGTCCCTGCTGCTCTTCCTCTTCTTCCTTGATAAGGGAGAGAGCTTCAAATCGATTCTGTAGCTGAAAGCCCCAGAACAACCCCTGGCTTCCCTATTTCCATATGTGACGTTCCTTCAGCTGTCTACCTCCTGTATGTGTGAAGTGACTTCCTCTCCAACAACTTCATCTGTGTGGTCCCCATCCAAGACCGTTCTTTCCATTCTGTCCAGGAAAACCTCTTGCTCCCTAATACACTGAAGGGTAGCTACCTGGCCTCCAGCTGCTGGACTTTCTCTTCCAGGAGGGCTACCAACTTGCATTTGTAGATTCAACTCTGAATCTCCCACCAGTTAGTTTCTAAAGATGACCCTCAGTTTTAGTATTATGAAAGAAGGAGAAAACTTTGCATGATGTAAAGAATGTAGAGCAGGATGAAAAATATACTTTGTCCACATGGTACAATTTTTCTACACCTCTCCCATGTACCTCAACTTGTTTTTTTTTTTTCCTTTCAGTTGAATAGCCCCACCTTTCCTCTTAGGGGAGTTGCTCCAGTCCCTTGATCATTTTGGTTGTCCTTTTAAATATTGCTCATTATATTGCTTGTTATCTTTAGTTACTTTTTTGATACTTTTGGAAAAAAATCCTTAAATCAATAAGAGAGGAGCATGAAACCTGGAATATTCAAAATATTCAACACAAATTACCTCTAAAGCACCTAAAATGGAACTAGAAACTATTGCTTGTTATACCAAAAATAAAGGTGCAATCATTCTTACTTTTAAAGTGAAACTGCATCACACTCTTATTACTTTAACAAACTAACTTGTTACACATAGGTAAATTACTTGTAGTTTATCATTTCCAAACTCTAATCCGTGGAACTGTAGGTTAAGAGCTCAGAGGTTTATATTTTATTCAGGTGCAGTTACCATGTGTTGCTTTAACAAGGTATGATCACCCCTCCAACATGTGCACAAAACATATTGCATTGGCGCAAAGGACACGAGATGCCTCTTTTGGGGTTTAAACAGGCCACAACTTTTATTTAGCTTTACAGGGTCTATTTACAAGGCAATAAACATTAACAAATTTGTCACATGTGTAAGTGAAGGTGTAACCCCCAAATGGGTGGTCCTTCACTGCACATGACAAAATAAGTAAACAATAATATCAACAAATTTACAAACCCCTCCCCTCTGGAAGTGATGTCATATTATTTCATATGACATCATACAAATTAATGACGTCATGCATTTAACTGCATATGTCATTTCCTTTAAATTTGTCTTATGCCAATTTTACCCCAATTAATTTAAATAGCCAGATTAATTTTCTTGTGGGGTGGGGGTCATTACCTGCCCCCCCCCCAAGTACAAGACAAGCAATTTTCAATTATAGACCCTACCCTTAAGTTGTGACAAAGCAATAACAAGAACAACATGAAATATTACACCATGACCCATTCCCAAAATCAATTGTGATTAATAATCTCAGGGAGGGCAAAAAACCCAGGGAAGCACCCTGGGTAAAAAAAATCCCTCCTGGCCCCCAAAGGCGACCAGCCTAAGCCTGAGAGTAACAATTTATAGCTTCTTAATAAAGGGTGGGTGGGATGGGTCTCTCAGTTCAAGCTTGAAAATGGCTGCCTGCACGTGGCAGCACAGAGCTATAAAGAACAAACTCTCGTCCCAAGTCTCATGAGACCAGTAGCACCGCAAGACTTAGAGTAGCAACCAGACAATCCGATTGGACAAAGTGCGCAGGTGTTCTCATTCCCCTGCGTGCTTTGACCAACCAGGCATCTCATGTCCTTATTTGGCCAGCACAACAAGAAACCCCTCCCAACTTGTCGGGGGTGTCTTTCCTTTTGAAGCAATGAGAGGTGGTTTTTCTTTATAAAATTCAGAGAAACCATAAGGATCTTTTATACTCTTCTAAAAGCACTTCAGAGTTAGGTTTTAGTTATGAAGCATAATTTATCTCACTATAACTGTTCAAAAAAGCAGATACTATGATATTCTTTAATTTGTTAATGGACCTAAATTGTATGCTTGAGGAGAGGTAATTATAGAAAATATAACAAAAGATGCAGACACATTAGAAAAAACAAAAAACAACAGGCGGACAAAAACCAGATGTAGCTGAATGCTGCTCCTGTACCATATGACATTGTTGTGTGTACATGCACAAGCCATTGCTAGATGAGCTAGTTAACACAGCAAGAGCTTGGGAATCTGAGTTGAAGCAATGCAGGTGGTTGTGGATGGGTCTGTTGTTTGTTATTTGGTGCTATCCTTTCAAGCATCTATTCAGATGGTGAAATGGATTCTGTACACAGTAAGAGTTAACCTTTTGGGAATGTCTATAGAGAGCATGAGAAAAAACAGAGTTTTGATTCTGTAGTCCTTACTCTATTGCCCTTAAAAGGCTTTGAAAGCAAAAGCCAGGGCTGTTAGGTTTTTTATTTTATTTATTTATTTATTTGGTTTTTAATCTGTGGATGCAGTGAATGACAATTATTTATACAAATGACAGAATAGATTAGAATTTCACATGGCTAACTGACTTAGGGCTGAAACAGATGGCCCCCAAAGGGCAGATTGAGGCTGCTGTGGAGCTGCACACTGTGGCACCACAGCAAACCCACACCATGCCCCCAACCCAGTGTTTTTCTAGTGCAAAAAGAAACCAGTGCTTTTGCCACTGCCACGATGGTTTTTCAGTGCTCCTGCAGTGTGTGGCATCTAAACACCATGCTGCTGGAGTGCCGAAAAGCTGCTGCCATGTCGTGACAGCTTGGGGGCATCTGTTGTGCATACGCCATGCCCCCAAGCTGCTGGGAAGCCAGCGTATTGTGCTGGTCTGTACCAGCCCTTAATTTTCTTTTAAGGTGCAACAGAATGTACAGTTACCCCTCCATTCTCACAGTCTTGAGATCTACGCCCCTCGCCTATCCGCGGGTGGCGAATGGAGGGGCATAAAATGCCTATGAGTCTTGAATATACACGATTTTCCATTCTTGCAGGGGGATCCAGAATGGATCCCCTGTGAGAATGGAGGGTCGATTGTATTTAGAAGTAAAAAGTTTTTCCATATGCAGAATGATAAACAAGGTTTGAAAGTCTCCCAAGCTCCCCGGCTTTTAAGTGATGAAAAATCATTCTGAGATAGAGAGGGTAAATGCATCCCATCCTTTATTTCTTGTTCACATGTGCTTCTCATCTCCCTCTCATGCCACCTTTGCCCACAAACATGCCAGTGTTCAAGACACCAAAAAGACTCCATATTCTCCTCTAGACAACTAACTCTGGTGTTTAGTAGTGCTACATTTTTAAGACATGGATTTACCACCAGATCCTAGAAGAATGATTCCCAAATCTAGTTCTCCAGTCGTTTGGGACTTCAGCTTCTAGAAGCCTCAGCCATCTTGGCCAATGATCTAGGGTTCTGGAAGCTGAAGTCCAAAACATCTGGAAGGCCAGAATTTTGGAATAACTGTCCTAGAATCTGTTTGCCCTATCAGTTTCAGATATTTGTGACAGCTACTTCTCTCTCTCTCTCTCTCTCTCTCTCTCTCTCACACACACACACACACACATACACACACGTCACATCATGCACTGTTTTTTTTTTTCCTACCACAGAATTCGAGATGGTGACATAGGCTACAAGGTGGTCCATGAACTGGGCATATTCTAGCCTGCTTAGTTTCAGCATGGTGGCAACATTTTGTGCCTCTGACAGTGCCCTGTGATACCTTTCTGCTAGAACACTGGCATGTTTGTGGGCAAAGGTAACATTGGAGGGAGAGGAGAAGCACATGTGAGCAAGAAAAGGAAAAAAAAAGGATGGGATGCATTAACCCTCTTTATCTCAGAAAGCTTTTTAATCCCTTACAAGCCAGGAACCTTGGGAGACTTTCAAATCTTGCTTATCGTTCTGCATATGGAAATATTTTTGACTTCTAAATACATTCTGTTGCACCTTAAAGTTAGTTAGCGATGTGAAATTCTAATCTGTTCTGTCATTTGTACAAATAATTGCCATTCACAGCATCAACAGATGAAAAACCAACCAACCAAATAAACAAACCCAACAGCTCTGGCTTTTGCTTTCAAAGCCTTTTCAGGGCAATAGAGTAAGGACTACAGAATCAAAACTCTGTTTTAGGAAACCCTGGTGATGCAGTGGTTAAATGAGAATACTGCAGCCACTCACTCAGAGCCACAAGGTTGTGAGTTCGATTCCAACCAGGGGCTCCAGGGTTGACTCAGCCTGGCATCCTTCCAAGGTTGCTAAAATGAGTACTCAGCTTGTTGGGGGCAATTAACTTACATGCTGTAAACCACTTAGAGACTGCTTAGTTCAGTATTAAGTAGTATAGAAATGTAGCTGTGAGCTGCCTCTTTCTCCCTCAACTTGTATCCCCTATGGATGATTGATATAATTTTATTGATTTGGATACACTCTTAACTCATGCTAGAGTTAGACCCACTGAAATTAGTAAGAAAGTTGGCTGAGATGAAAATAAGCCTCCTAGAATTCAGTGGGTCTATTCTAAGCATGATTACTGTATATAATCAATTATAAGTTGATCTCATGTATATGTCAAGGGCAAGTTTTGAGGATTTTGATATGACCTGTAAATAACTCAATGGTAAAACCTAGGTGCATGTGACAAGAGATCTGAAGAATGAAGCAAAGAATAGTGATGCTAACTAACTTACAAAATTCAAGCAGGCATAACTGTTTTTACTTACCCTAAAGGCTGAACCGATGAGAGTGTAGAGGTGGGTCAGGTCCATGTCAGATTACACTCTTGCCCTTCACCAGGGTATGGTTCCTTTTTATATAAGAGTTAAAGTACAATACTTGTATTGACCTGTGGTTACATCAACTCAGGTTTTTTGGGTCAATGTTTTGACTAAAATTTTAGACTTATATGTGAGTAGATCTGGATCTAACCCATTTTTATATTATCCTACCCTTTGTTCAGTTCAGCACAGCATACATAATAAGTCCCCACTTGTGCCCTCACAGTAACACTGTAGGGTAGGTTGGGCTGATTTTCCCCTAAGTGAGACTTATTTCTGGTTAGCTTGAAGAGGGAGCTGAAGTGGAAAAATTGTGGCAGGAACAGTTTCAGAAGCTGCCTGCTCATTACCTTTGGCATGAAATTTCTGCTCTTCTTCTTTACACCCCTTGGCAGCAGCATCTTTTCTGAAACATAGACTTTCTTCTCCCAGTCATATAGTTTAACCCTTTATTTGTGTTTATCTGAAATATTTCTAGCTTGTGTTTTAGTGGAAACCTGTGAGACAGAAAGGAAACACAACATTTATTATAACATTGTGATTTGACAGTGATACATTGCTCCTTATGATAATGAAAAATGTACTTCTCAGAGTTACCAGAAATACCAAGAAGCTCACTCCCCTTCCCCCACAATTATACCACTCCTCTAAGGAAAGCAATGCAAGAAAAAGACAGAATGGCCTCTTGACACCCTTTAAGAAGAAATATTAAATGTCATGCAAGGAGTGGGTCAGATTCTAGGAAATAAGCAGGGGATATATTAGCCTTGAAGGGACAGCTGCTCACATTATTTTACATCCTCCTTTATGCTGCATTTAGCCAGCTTTCACTGCCTTGGGCTTATATTTTTTCCAAGGTAGAGCCAATTCCCTCCCTAAAAGACTGAAGGCAGTGTAGCCATGCCAATTTGCAAATTTTCACTTCTGGAAAGGGACAGTTACCTCTCAGAACAGGCACAGGATTCTTCTTTCAAAAAGAGGTGGGGGAATGTTTTCAATACTTTACAGCATTGTTGTGATGTTATTTCCATTATCAGACTCTGATTTAATTTTTTCAGAGCCACCTGATGGGCTTCATGATGAAGTCTGAATTTGACCTGATTGCATGTGGGACCACTTCACTGTGGACTGGGTCTACTAACCTATATAAGGGGTGGTGGACATATTTTGTATTAACAGAAATATTAGATTATTTCACTTTTTTTCTTAGGAATGTTGATATGTATAAGAAGAAAGTTCCCAATCACCTAGCATCTATTTCTAGGATATACTAAGATGTTATTGTTAGGAACTGAACACACACACACACACACTCAAAAGAGAAATACAACCCCCCCCCTTTTTTTTTAAATGGTTGGTATTATTACTGGCAAAACCACATCTGAGTATTCCTTGCTTAAGGAAACCCTATGAAATTCATGAGGCTGCCATACATCAAAAGATGTCTTAAAGGCACATACACACACAGAAGCCCACTGATTAGTATTTCAGGGAAGGAAATCTCTTCTAAGTAGCCAGTAGATGTTGAAAGCTTCCAGAAGGTGGCAGGATGGGGAGGTAGAAAAGCATAATCAACAGTGAATAGTAACAGTAAATAGTGTGTGTGTGTGTGTGTGAGAGAGAGAGAGAGAGAGAGAGAATGCATGCATGCATGCATGCATGCATGTGTGCCTTCAAGTTGCCTGTCAACTTCTGGTGATCCCATGGATTTCATAGGATTTTCTTAGGCAAGGAATACTCAGTGGTTTTGTGAGTTCCTTGCTCTGAAATATAGCCTACAGTACCTGAAATCTATTGTCAATCTCCCATCTAAGTACTAACTAGGGCTGACCCTGCTTAGCTTCTAAGATCAAACAGGATCTGACACCTTTAGGGTATTTAGTATAGAGTACCCCAAAGGGAGAAAAGGCACAACATCCACCATTCTTTTATACTGGGGAGACAGCATGGAAACCTGTGATCAACTGTAATCTATGGTGGTAAGAATCACATTATAAATATGCACACAGACAGAGTGAGAAAATAATGAATGAAATGATGCTGATAGCTATGGTATGTGTTGCTGTAGTTCTTTGGTGTGTTTTGTTTTGTTTTATAACCAGACATTTCTGTTATCCTGGACTATTCAGCAGAAATTTTCAGAACCAACAGCAATATTTTATTCCCACCCAGAGGGTGATTTAAATTCATCATCACCACCACCACCACCACCACCACCTAGGATCTACTTCTCTCTTTCTCTTCCTCCCTGCTCCTGCCCTCTGGTTTCTGGAGCTCTGTGTGCAGAGGGTGGGTGGATAAAAACAATCCCAAGGGAAGTCGAAGGCTTTCACAGCTGGTGTCCATAATTTTCTGTGGGTTTTCCAGGCTGTGTGGCTGTGTTCTGGAAGAATTTATTCCTAATGTTTCGCCTGCCTCTGTGGCTGGCATCTTCAGCCCACAATCCCAAGGGTACACTTCCAGTACTTGCAATTCATACTGTGTTCCTTGGCCATTCCTCCTCGCTGTTTACAGTTTATGCAAAAGATTTTTAAAATACTGATCCTTTAAAAAAGATAGTGTGCTCATAGTAAATCTCACAGCATCCAAACCAGCAGTGAGCAAAGACATGGAAGAGATCTGAATGATAATTGACCACATTGTCTTCATCCTCTCCCTTCCTGCTGGCTTCCGTAGGTACTAAAAATGCTGGTGTGTCTCTGATTTAGGACTTTATCACATGGTGGAAAATTGGGGAATTCAAAAGGCATTACCCAGGGAAAGTCACACGATCGTGGTTAAGATTATCACATGAGAGGGATTATCCTGGGAATAACCAGGGAACAACCAGCAACAAATCATGTATGGAGAATTCCTGCAAATGATTTGTTGATGGTTATTCCCTGGTAATTCCCAGGATAAGAACTCTCTAATTGCGATGTCATGTGATAATCTTAGCTGCGATCATGAAACTTTCCCTGGATAATCCCTTTTGAATCTCCCAATTTTCCACTGTGTGATAAAGTCCATGGAAGCAGTCCCAAGAGGCACCAATCAGCAATAAGGAAAGTGCTCTTTTGTGAGAGCTCTGGGTTTTTTTTACCTTAGTCTTGAAGATCCTATTAGGAAACTTCTCCAAATATTTAACTGAAATCTAGTTTCTAGCAATTTTTACTCCTTGGTTCTTGTCCTGCCCTCTGGTCTCTGGAGTAGTAGACTGGAGTGCAGTCCTAATTCACATAGATGACACAGAGCTGGCTGAGCTGATACAAGAATAGGTGAATCTGCATCCAAACTCCTCTCAGCCTGAGAATGCTGGAAAATATTTAGTAATTCTCTGGCCTATCTTTGATCCAGCATTGTGGCCAAGTCTCTAGGATGAGGGAAGTATAGACTAACGATATAATTGTTTAAATAATATGTTGCCATGGAGGAGACTGAATAATTTGATCAATTTTGTCCCCATTGTTGGAACAACTTTGAAAACTGTGCAGTTTTTGATGACATTCTCCCCTTCAGGCTCATCTTTTCCCTGCCTTCCCCAATATGGAGGCAGCTGAGGATTGTCTTCAATTATGTTCTAATAGTCAGCATACAATGACAACAGTTTCTTATTGGGACCTCCAAAAGACCGTGGGGAGGTCCTCAAGGATCATCACATATTTGGTATCAGAAAATAGCAACATCCCTCACTTTGCTGACTCTCCCAACTCAACTGAGGAGTGGGCAGAGTGCAGCCAAGCAAGGATTATCATTGCTAGCTATGTCAGACCATAGCTAGTGACAGTGATTTTTGCTCTCCTTCTCCCTACCTTTTCCCTGGCCACTACATGGCCATGGTAGGGAATGAAGTTCATTGTTGATTTTGTGATGAAAAATGGTGTGCAGTGATGCAGGTGTCCTTGGACTTCCCTGTTTTTTGTTTTTTGGAGAGATGCTGGAGGATGACCTGTTTTTATTTGTGGTCCATTGGAAAATAATTGATATTCATCCTTGACCTCTTTTCCCCTGTCTGCTGCATGGAGGAGCAGGAAGAAGGTACGGGAGCTACAGGAGTGATTCTAGGATCTATTCAAAGGGCTCATTCCTACCAGGATTTAAAGCAAATTGCTGATTGGGTTATATGACCATCATTCCCACTTGAAACTGGTTCTGATCCTACTGTGCCCAGTTTCAATCATGATGAAGTGAAGCAAACACAAAAGAACTGCTCTTTCCTGACACTAATTTTTGAATGGTTCATTTGAAAAGACCTGAATCTGAACCGTGTTCAACAAGTGGGAACGATGGGTCAGATTCACATCAGGGGGCTGCACTGGCTCTTGCCAGCTTCTCTCAGCCAACCCCGGTGCTCTGGTACTGTTTTGGAATCAGCCAAGGCTGAGGGAGTTGAGAGGCTTTCATCCTTGGAGAGAAAGCCAAGGTAAGCCGGGAGTCTCTCCAGAGTCCTTGGACTGTGACTTTGCCTTCTCTTCCTTCCTCTTGTTAGTGAATGTCCTCCATCTTCTTGATATTTTAGAAGCATGTGGAGTTCCCTATGACCCCAGCCTGACACTTGGGAGATGGCAGCCATAATCCCCTAAATGTAAGGTCATGTAGGCACTGCTGGAGTTGCCCAAGACCCCAAGAGAGAGTGTGCATGCATATATTTTTTTTAAATAAATATTTTTATATTATTTATTTATTTATTTATTTATGTTTGGTGCTTTGGCCCCCCAATTGTCTGAGGGACAGCAACCTGGCCCCCAGCTCAAAAAGGTTGCCTACCCCTGGTTTAGGCTATGCCCATACTTAGGTAAACAAAGATAAACCCTTTGTCCTCCTATTGTTAGGCTCATAGCTAGGAGGCAGAAATTGCCCTTAAAAACCCCTGGATTTTGGCAGTCTGTGTGTTACCTTGGAAGTGCATGCTGAATCTCTGTCGGTCTGCACTCTGAAATAGTTCCTGTGAACCCCCCCCCCCCCCTTTGACGGTCATGCTCTTCCACTGAATCCATCCGCATTCGCAGCCAGAAGTCCGGAGGAGTCTCTCGGGCGTAAGTATATCCCTCTAGCCCTGGTCTCCCTCTCTGCTTTCCCCACTCTCTCCTGCTTATCCTTGTAGTGTATGTGTGTGTGTTGTATTCGGATGTGTTCTTATTGTGTTAATAAATATTTTAGACTTTAATTGGAGTTTGGTCCATCTTAGCGTCATTCCCTGCCAGAATCCTTAAGTCTCTGGTATACACCTGGATAGATCTCGTGAAGCAAAGTTGGGCATTTCACTCTCGCACATTTGAGCTAATTATAAATTCCCCTAAAATAGACTTGTTTCCCAACATTCTGCCTTTCCCAGGTTGGCCATGGAAACCCACTGGGTGACCCTGGGCAAGTCACACTTTCTCGGCTGGAGGAGGAGGAGGAGGAGGGCTGGGAGCTTTCACCTTCGGGGAGTGCTCTGGCTGGGCTCCCTGGTTGAGGCAGCCAAGAGTAAGTTAGGGCAAGGAGGAGGAGAGGGAGATGGAGTGCCGCCGCTGCTGTGTCGCTGCCACCACTACCATGGATGGTGAGGTGAGGGGTGCAGCAGAGAGCAGCCCATCTGGAGGAGGTGGAGGATGAACCACTGGGGCCCAAGCCTTCCCATCATGCCACCAGCCCTCCTCTATTGTTGTTGTTGTGTTCCTTCAAGTCTGTCATGGGCTTTTCTTGGCAGGGAGTTCAGAAGGAGTCTGGTCTCTCTCTACTGGACATACTCTACTTTGTCACTGTCCTAAATTGTGGTGCCCAGAACTAAACATGGTGTGCAACCTGCAACCTGATCATTGCAGAACTTATTAGTTTCTTCCATGCATACTTTCAAGTGTTCCCAAACTTTTAGCTATCTCCAGGAGTTGTTATGGCAGCATCTGTATTTGGGAAAAAAATAATTTCTCCATTATTAAACAGGCTGTCACTTAATGTTGCCCTTATTTGCACTAGGTAAACAGCTTTGAACAACTCCTCTTATCTTTCTTTTCAAACAAAGATCTCTGTATTAAAAAGAAGAAAGGGATGCAAACACAACAGTAGATGTGAGCAATTCTAATGATGGCAAGGACAACTTGTATAATCAAAATTAGGAGTGCATTCCCTTCTTATCCTGAAACAATTTATTTTAGTTTGTCTTGTGTCAGTCTTTGAGATATATCTGTTAATTGCTCCATTCTACAGTGAGTCAGTTCTAATTCTTTGATTGATACATTTGCACTAGCAATTGAATGTCATGTTGTTTACTTCCTCTGCCTCTCAGCTTTGGCTAAACCAAGGGTGAGCAAATTATGGCCCTCAATATGTTGTTGGTCTGCAACTCCTATCAGTCTTAGCCTGCATAGTCAACAATAAGGAATGTTGGAAAATGCAGTCCAACAGTATCCGGAAGGCTGCACTTTTCCCACATCAGTAATAAATGCTTGCTGTGAGGCTGGACCCAGAGAATGAAAGAATAGTTGTGTTTACTAGCACAGTTCTGGTTGGTGTGGCCTGTGGAGGTAGACATGTTTTTGTATTTGCTAAAGAGAAAATAGTATAATAAAACAATTCTGGAAGAACAAGAGAGGTAGACTACAAGTTCCACAGTGCATAGCCAGTAGCAGTGCCAAATGGGAGGATTTTGAGAGCTGTTGTCTAAAAAGCAACTTTTTCAGCCTCTGCAAAGGGTCTTGTGGCACCGTAAAGATTAGAATGTTAGAAATACCACAGAACACTTGAGCCATTTGTTTTCCTGCAGCAGAATAGGACACCTACCTGTTTGGGCTTCTGAAGAACCATGTTCCTGAATCTATTTCTCCTGTTAATTAATATTTAGTCATATATCAGACCATGTATAGTCACATTGATTCCCCCCCCCCCACCTTACTTTTTGCATACAATGAAAGATAATTCAAAATGCCCCACGAAACCCTGCTGTATGTTGTGAGTCATTTAGCTTGTCTGTGTAACTTGGAGTTCTCTCTGCTGCTCTGGACAGAGGCTGTCCATGTTTTTTGTACAGGAGTCTCTATAGGAGATTGAGGCCAGTGGTGAGGAATAATGCGAGCTGCAGCACCACAACATCTGGAAGGCCACTTGATCCCCATCCCTAGATGAAATGGACTTTCTAAAACAAAGCCAGCTGCTTTGTATTTTACCAGTCACCTGTGGAAAAAGTAAAAGTGTAGGCTGAATATTTCCACCCTATATGCATACCAATGTGAAACTTAATTTTGCAATACAGTGACCTTGCAAAGACTAAATCTAAATATGTGTTGTTGCCTTATTGTTTGCACTGAGGACATATAAAATACATTCTGGGTGAGCTGCTGGCTCTCATTTGATGTGTCTGAAATAGCCCTTCACTTGCTTGAATGATTTCTTCCTTCCTTGATTAACTTTTTAAAAATAATATGTTAATTCTTAAAATTACTTATAGCTGTGAAATTGTTCCTTATAAACTTAGAGAAACTCCATGAAGCTGCCTTGAATTGTATGTTTAAAAGATTCCATATATGATTAGATATCAGCAACTGGCTCATAGACATCTAAGTTCATTCAGCACTTGCTATCCTGATCAGTCCCAGTTTCTTTCTGCTGGAGGCAGCAAATGATTGAAAATGTCATGGACTTAACTAGATATTCTGTAGTTTGGTAAGACAGTTAACTGCTTTAAAAGCAGTCAAATCTGCCATCTCTAAAAACTGGAAGACTCGGGCATACTCAGGGTCTGCTGCCAAGGAAGATGATGATCATAGAATCATAGAGTTGGAAGAGACCACGAGGGCCATCCAGTCCAATCCCCTACCATGCAGAATCAAAGCACTCCCAACAGATGGCCATCCAGACTCTGTTTTAAAAACTCCAAAGGAGACTCCACCATACTCTGAGGGAGTGTGTTCCACTGTTGAACAGCTCTTACTGTCAGGAAGTTCTTCCTAATATTGAGGTGGAATCTCTTTTCCACTGCTTTGAATCCACTGCTCTGGGTCCTGGTCTCTGGATGATGACGATGGTGGTGGTGGTGATATATATTTCTATTCCATATTTCCCCCCAGTTTACAACAATTAAAAGAGATATAACTCAAAAAATACAAAATACAAAAGTTAAAAATACCATTAAACTATTAATAACATTTAAAGAAATTAAAAAGCATAACTACCTATATTCAAAACAACAAATGAATACTAATACAGTTGGCCCTCCACATTTGCAGCTTTGACTTTTCAGTATTCGAGTATTTGTGGTTTTGATTAATACTTTCTCTCTAGGAATCTCTAAGTCCTCCCACACAATTCTGCTGGAAGTTGACAATAGGGTTGTGCTGGAGAACCTAAAAGTTCCTAGAGAAAACACTACTTCAGGCATTTGTAGGTCCTCCAGTATGATTCTTGTGACAGATGTTGACCATAGAGTTGCACTGGAGGACCTGGTGATTCATAGAGAGGTGTTCTCTTAAGTAAAAATAATAGTTTTTTTTTAATTTGCAGTTTTTCCACATTCACAGGGGTCCTTCACCTCTAACCCAAGTGAATGTGGAGGGACCACTGTAGAAAGATGTGCATCAGCTATCCAAAACTGAGCAGTAGTAGGTATCCTGGACAATGTGTGGCCTTTCAGACATGGTTGGATTTTAATTCCCTTCAGCCTTAGCCTATCTCATCTCTTTGGACTGTCCTTAAAATGGGGCAATTGCACAATGGAACTGCATAAGTGTTTTTGAAATCCGTGAGGCTGCTCAAAGCACATTGAGTTATTTTCTTAAGAGGCACATGACACAATAGCTTTATCTTTTGTTTTTGGGCTGTACATTTCAATTAACTTGATTGCAGCATCTCAAATGGTTTAGGGCTGACATATTAGCGTCTGCACTTATCAATACCCATTAATTTCAGTGTACCCCTTATCTTTTGCTTGGGCCTCTCTTCCTTGTCATTGCCTGACAACTGCACTGTGAGACTTGATTGGATTGTTGTTGTTGCTGCTACTGCTACATAAATAATATATTCAGTCCTCTACTGAATTATCTACATAGGTTAAATCTAACCTATAGGGGAAACTGGAATTGTTTGAGGAGCGAAGGCGTTTGGAGTCAGCCTATATTAAGTTAGACTCTTTCTAATCCAACAGCAATGGGAGAAATTGGGTAAATTGAATTAACAGAATGCTTTATATATTAGAATTAAATTTGTTCACCAAAACTAATAGATGCTTGGGAACTAACCGCAATGGGATGAACTGGGTTGCCCCAGAAGACTAAATGAATTGAACAACTATGCTTGACTTCTCCATTTCTCTTTCCCTTTTTTAAAATGATTACAACAGTTTCTTCATTTCAGTATGAAGGGAGAATCCATATGAAATAATTAGTGCTCTGAACTGTTCTCTCCTGTTGGGAAGAATCTTTATCCTAATTTTAAGCAAAGCAACTCAGTTTGGTTGAATGAGCATGAAAGTTAGATCTGACCTTTCTTAACTTTCCTGATTTTTTTCTACCCCTAGAGGAAGAAGTTAAAGTATTCCTGGAATTTACATATGATAAAAATGTAAGAATGGTTAAAATGCTTGCAAGCAGATGAGACAATTGTGAATATATTTCCCCAAGTTTCTGCTCTAATTCAGACTTCCAAAACTATCTATCTGTTGGGTTCTGTCATCTCCAAGTTCTTAATGATGGTTGGTCTTCATATAAAATAGGGATAGTCAGTGACCTTCCAGATGTTGTTGGTCAGCAGCTCCCATAATTTTTGGCAGCATAGCCAATGGTGAGAGAGCAGTGGAAATGTAGTCCAATAGTGCAGTATCTGGAGAGCCTGGACATTCTCCATCTCTGGCATATAAAGAAGGCTGCCAGAAGGTGTGTCTGTGTTCAGTTCTGTTTGTTATGAGTGAATGGGAGAGAGGAGGGAGAGAACCAAAATAAATCCAAATATATGAGAAACCAGAATCTTGAGAATATAGATTTAAAAAGTCTGGCACATTTTGTCTTGCTAGACATAATCTAAGCTAGTCATGTACATCTGTTTCCTTTTGTCACAACAACCTTTGTCTTTAGAGTCAATGTGTTTTGATCATTTACTTATAACTGACCATACCTTTGATGCCAAAAATCATATTTTCCCCCAGATTCCCTGGTCTACCATGGGAAAGAGTTTGCTTATCCTCCTCCAGCATTGTTTTCCTGATTTTCTCCTTCCAAAAACAACAACAAACAAACAAACAAACAAAAAACCTATGAGGAAATAGCTCCTTTGGCAGAGAGTCTTCACTGGGGAGACCTTAAGGACTGGGAAGTTGCAGATTCCAAGAGATCAAAGTTCCAAGAAAATCATATGGGAAGGTCATTGAGCCCGCTGCTGCACCATGAGTCCAATCCAGGTTGGGTGCTCCTATCTACACAGCTGTATTTGGTAAACAAAGAATCTAGAGCAGTTGCAAGCACATGCTTTAAAATGTGTTTAAACAAATGTCAAGTTACCTGTCCTGCCATTCTGTTATTCCTTATAGTCAACCTTCTCTTGTTTTGGTAGTCTTGTGAACTTCCTGAACTCCACTTTGGGAAGCTCCCCTTTGACAAAACAGTGTTTCATAACCTATTGCTCTTCAAATTTTTGGAGTATCAGATCATCCTTAATGAACATAACCAATTGGCTTGATGAGAACTGCATTACCAATAGAGGTACCAGAGGTATCAGTAGAGGGAGTAAAATCAGAGAATCTGGTCTACAGGGCCCATCAACTAAGGGGGGTTGCAGACTGCCAGAAATAGTGCAAATTGAGTCCACTTTTAGGGTTAGGGTTAGTGCTAGGGAATCATGGGAATTGGTTTTTTTCTGACACATTGAGCCTTCTCTGTCAGAGAGCTCTGGTGCCACAAGAAAATACAGTTCCCATTATTCCCTAACCCTAACCCTAAAAGTGGACTCAATTTGCACTATTTCTGGCAGTCTGCAACCCCCCTAAGGGGGGTTGCAGAATGCCAGAAATAGTGCAAATTGACTCGACTTTTAGGGTTAGGGTTAGGGTTAGTGCTAGGGAATCATGGGAATTGTTTTTTATCTGAGACATTGAACCTTCTCTGTCAGAGAGCTCTGGTGCCACAATAAAATACAGTTCCCATGATTCCCTAACCCTAACCCTTAAAGTAGACTCAATTTGCACTATTTCTGGCAGTCTGCAACCCCCCTTAATCTTTGCTTCTGGAATGTGAATTAACACCTTCCTCTGTTCATGTTGTGAGAACATATCTCTCAGCAGTCAGGCTGTGGTGGGTGACCACCTGTACAATCCAGGCTGAATTTGTGCCATGTAGCGTATGGACAAACTTGGTACCCCAGGGATGCAATCTAGACTTTAATAAAAGTTGACTCAGCTTCAGTCTTGGAATCCCCAGGACCACTAAAATTTTACCACTTAATGCTCAGCCAACACTGGAACTGGATGTATCTCACTACTAATCCAAGTCATTTACATGGATCATCTGTCTTCAGAGTGGGCAAAGTGCAGCCTTGGAGCCATATGTGAACCCCCTGGGCTGTTTTTGAATCACTTGACCCCTCCAAGTGGCCTTTTTTTCTAGCCAAAAAGTATGAATTGCCTCTCCTGGAAATTTCCATGAGTGGCAGCTCACCTTTTAGATTGCAGGGATACTCTGCCCTGTTTAATATTAAAAAACAAACAAAAAAAAAACTACTTATTTTTCAAAACCAAAAGTAGACTTCCAGCTACTCATTTTGTGAAAGTATATGTAGCTCCTGGTGGGCCCCAGAGGCAAAAAATAGAGTCTCCATTACAGCTGCTAACCCCTGATTTATATTGTAACAATGCTCTTACCTCTCACTGCCTAGTAAAACCTCATTTTCTGTTGACCTGCTTTTATATCTTTTCATTTGGTAATCTTAGCAAAGAAATTGTGTGCTACAAAATAATGAATTAGCAGATGGTATCTCATTTTACGGATAAGCAAATGGTAACATAGCTCAAGGTCACAATCTGTAAATTATACTATAAAATACCATATATTCTGCTCCAAATTCTGGGTTGCTTCATTTAACTTTTACTTTATTATCATAATTGCTGAAAAGAAGGAGAGAGAAATGAATATGGAAGGAGAAACCACTCAGTGGGGCTGGCTGAGCTAGGTTCTTTTCTCTTTTCTTTTCTGAGCTATAAAAAAGGGAATAGTGAATTCTCCAGCCATCATTACTATGGAAATTTGATCCCCAAACATAACTTTTCCAAACTTTCCAAAGTCTGGATGCAAGGTTATATATTCTACATGTAGGTCCTGCAAGTACACACTGCATTGTATCCAGCCTGTAATAAGAGTTGGGGTCCCAGATCACAGGGTCCCTTTTCACTGGTCTTCAGGCTAGCAAGGAATCTCAGGGTGGGGGCACAGCCTTGAAACATTTGTGCTTATTTACATTCCTCATTTGTTAGACTTAGTGTTTTCTTTTTGAACGTGTAGCTATGGTCAGTGTTTAATGTAGCACACTTAGTGACACTATCCCTAGACAAGACCCCTTGTAACAGGGCCTGCAACCTGTGGCATAACAGAGCCTTGTTTGGGCATGAAAATCTCAGGGCCAGGGATAATTTTCACCTGGCAACCTTCAATGAAGCATGTTCTAGTTACATGATCACATCAGTCCTAGCCATATCAATGACCTGATATGAGGTGTAGGTGATGGGCTGAATAGCACCAATATCATAGCATCACTCTCTTATGATTCAGTCACCCAATTGTTACTCGTATAGTTTGAAGCATGTAGCTGCTCTCCTGCTTCCAGAATATATCAATTGGGCTATACTTGTTACCAGTTCTGTATTTGTTGAATGAGGTTGTCTTTGACCTCTGGCAAACAATGGCCAACAGCATTTTACACCTGCATCTAGATAGCAATGAACAGGCTAAAAGAAAGTGCAGGAAAATGTTGCAGAAACATTCAGGCAGTAGTCATGTCATTCAAATGTGCTTACCTCCAGAGCTTTAAAACCTTCCATTTAAAAGTAATTAATTCCTTTTGTTTAAAGCAATTAAAACTATATGATTGAAGACTAACCTGTATGCAAAGGGATCTTGTAGCACCTTTGAGGATAACTGAGTGGAAGTTGTAGCACACGCTTTTATAGACTTGACTGCATATGCACTGTGTTAAAAAAATAGTTTGACACTGCTTTAGCTGCAATGGAGCAATGCTATGGAATTCAGGGATTTGTAGTTTTGTGGGATATTTAGTGCTCTGGTGCCACAACACTACACATCCCAGAATTCCATAGCATCGAGCCAAGGCAGTTAAAGTGGTGTAAAACTTCATTACTTCTGCAGTGTAGATGTGGCCATTGTCTACTTACTCAGATGCAAGATGTAGCTGTTGCTTGTTTCAGTGCAGAAAATAGTGAACTTGTTACATTGCTCATTGTTTTTCTGTCTTGCCCTAATAAAGTGATTTCACTCTTACTCATTACATTACTTTAAAATGTAACTTCATGATTCTCCAAAGTATCTAGCTGCAGTGAGGTCTAGTGGCTTCTTTGTTATAGGACCACTTAATCTATTTAAGGTTTAGCTCAAGTTTTAGACCCAAGGTATTGAACTTGTTGGGAGAATGGGGTTCAGCACCTTGGATAGCTCCTTTACAGTTCAGATTAAAACCTGGAGTGGATTAGTGCCCCCATTAACAAGGAAGTTTCAAGTGCAGGTGGCTTCAATACTTCTGCTTTGTTATTTCTAAACACTGCGTATTCCATGCACCAGCTCTTTTACACTCATCCGTCCAAAGCTTTGCCAAGCCCTGCAGCACTCTACAAATATTTGTATCATTGAGTCTGGATAATGCATTAAAATGCTTTGGCACCTAAAGAAAGTATATCTTCTGTTTGCTGTTTAGACGTCCCTATTTTGCCTATTTTCACTATAGATCATGAAACAACAGCCTGTCTCAGCTGGGAGATCTTGTAAGAGCAAAATCAGAACTTGGCTCATTTAAGCCAAGCTGCACAGAACATGTGGTGTCCCCAGCCCACTCTGCCTGGTGACTTTGTTCTGCTGAGCCAGCAGGGGCTTGACCTCAAAAGAATATAGTGCTGGAGGGCACTTGTAAATTGCAACCCCCTGCCTCATGAAACAAGCAAATATGGCATGTGGGACAGAAGGCAGGAGCTGGCGCATGGAGAATAGATAGGACAACCCAGTAAAAAGCAAACTAAATGGGCTTCGCTGCCTGTTCTCACTCAGGTCTACTCCAGTTTTGCTAATGAAAGCTGAATTGCATGTGATGGGTGCAGAACAGAGCAAGGCCATGATAATGTTTAGTACTGAGAAGCTAACTGTAGGGAGTCCTGGAGTGCTCATTAATTTGAGGAACGTGCTGAGCAGCAAGCAGTAAACCTCTAAACAGTTCCATTTGTCAAGTGGCTCATTTCAGATAAATGAAACTTACTTACCTGGAAGTAAACATGCTTAGTGTATCAAGCTGGTGCTGCAAACTTTTGCTTGCAAGCAAAGGTTTTCCTTCAGATGTAGTGGTGATGGTATATACTGATATAGAGTGTATTTATATCTCATAGTTTGGATAAGTTACTTCAGCAAACAGTAAAGACAGAGAGAAAGACCAACAGTTTTAACTTGATGCCTTCCTGATATGTTCAGCTAAAGTTGCCATCCTGGCTGGGCTTGGTTAGAGTTCAAATTCAGTACATCTTGACGGTATTAGATTTAGGTTGGTTTATGACATAAAAAGAATTCTGCTGTATTCATCTAGTCCCACATTCTGTTTCCATTAGGGGTAACCTGTGTGCCTCTAAGAAGCCCATGATCAGGTTATGATCAGGACTGCTCAAGACTTATTAGCGGAGGCATCTCATCATTTTGGAGTTCATCATGGCTTCACTCTTTGGAAAGAGAGTGTTCAGGTGTTCTTGCATCAGATATAAAGCAATAAAGGCATGCATATGAGGGTAGTTGGAAGGGGAAGTGCTGGTGGTGGGTAGTCACCATGATGTACTCTATTGTATTATTTTAGGGTAACCCAGAAACAAGCTTAATCCACAATAGTTGAGGAATAATTTGAATATTGCACACTCAGTGTCAATAATCAATAAACCTGTAATGTATGACAAAATGTACTTGCTTTCTCTTTTGAAGTTCATTCATAGAACCAGAGAAGCAAAGTAATTAAGATGGAGAAATTAGAGGGTAAGGCACCCTTCTCTCCCAAATCTGCCATAGATTATGTTACAAACCAGACAAGACTTTTAAGAGTAAGCTATATTCATTTATAATGCTCCTAAGTATTACGAACTATAAACATGCCCAGAGCTTATATGTATTACTCTTGAAATAACTCCCTAAACTCACTGGGAGTACTCTGGGAGTTGTAGTTTAAAAAAAGAGAGCAATATTTCAAAATTCCAGACAGACTTAGAAACTGGAAATTCTAGACTTGGAAGACATTGGTAGATAAGATGGGTGACTTGTTATTGAAGAGGGAAATTGGGACAAGTGGGCAAGCTATCGTTTGGGAACACTCATCTGCCATTATTGTTCATCTACTCCAGGAACCTTGGGGCTTCTCTGACCTTAATTTGAAAACAGCAAATACCTAGCACCATTTTTGTAAGATAAATTCATATTGGGCACAATGAATCCAAGTTTCCACTGACCTTTCCTTCTGCAGTTGGCTTCCTATATCTATGAATTCTGCATCCATGGATTCAACCATCCACAGCTTGAAAATATATATTTTTTTAAAAAAATCAAAAAGCAAAGTTGATTTTGTCATTTTTTTAGGGACACCATTTTATTATGCCATTGTACATAATGGGATATGAGGATCCATTATGAAATCCATGGGAAGTCCTGGAACCAAAACAAAGTGGCTACCAAGGGCCTACTGTACTCTGCACAACCCAGAACACTGAATAACCATTAACTTTTGCCCAAAACTCAGCTGATCAGATCTTGGGAGAGAGTAACTCCAGCTTCTGAGACTGCTATTTTCCTGCCAAGGATTATGTGTGTGTGTGTTTGTTGAGGAGCAGGCAAAGTGTGTGTGCACACTTTTGCCCTGTGTCTGCTCAGTAGACAATGAATGTCACTGTATAAGGGCTGAAAAAGTTGTGTATCCCTGATTTAGAGTAATTCAATATTAATTCAAGATACTTAAGAGGAAACACTCTACGTAGGCAGCATTCAAATGTATGTAATGTGACTTCAAGTTAGCATTTATCATCTGGTTTTGAGTTTGCATTTATTATCAAAATGTGGCCACTGGGAAGCACTGCGTGACACTGTGGAAATTTTCTGCTGCTGTTTCATTTCTACTCCATGGATTATGAACTCAGTTAAAGGTCAGGGAAAGGAAACTAATTTATGTCTCATTAATTAGCAACATGGAAATAATAGGCAATGTTTCTTAAGGCCTATACCCCCAAATTCACTGCAAAGGCAGTACAATTAGCTGTAATTTAGCAGACTCGCCTCCTAATCTGACGCTACTGTCACAATTGCCTTCCAGCATTTAGTACAATTCTGTGGAGGAATTCAGACTTTGCTGGGATGTTTGTGCATTTTCTGGACTTTCTAAAGTTCACACTGTAAGGAGATCATCTGAAAAACCAAGCCAAAGGCTTGGGGTGGGGTGGGGGGAGCAGCAAAAAAAAAAGAAAAAAAAAAAAAAAGAGGCAGCAGCACCAGCTTTGCTTTATTTATTTATTTTATACCAACATTTGGCCACAGAATTTTGAAAAACTGCAATTTTGACAGTTTTCTATTTTTTCTATTTGCCTTTTCTAGCTTTTTCTCTTTTAAAAAAAATAACACAAAAAGAAGATTCAATTATGTTACTAAAAGAATAAAGCTACAGAGATGGAATCTTTTTTGCTTCACTGGCTAAATACCCTAAGGCAGACTGAGGCAGTTTGGTTGTGCAACTGAAATAAAGCACCTGTAATACCACCAACGTGTCTTCAAACCTTTTTCAAACCTCAAAACTTTCTGCCTGTATTTGTTAAATGCCTAAATTATTCATGATGTGAATGGTGAATTTACACACACACACACACACACACACACACACTATAGTGCTTCTTTAAACTGGACAGATTGTGTGAAACATGAGGGAGAAACAAAGCTGGTGGCAAAATCAGCATTCTGTTTGCATGCATGTCTGTTTTTGCAGCTCTCAGTAGAAGCCTGTTCACATTGTGGGTGAGGCCTTGGCTTGCTTTCATTATCATTAAGAGAAAATGGCAGGTTTCTAGCCCTTATGTTTCCAAGATGGCACACAAGAAGTTTAATGCAGTGGCATTTAGATGCTCTAAGAAATGAATTTCTGGAGTAACTTTAGTGGATGTAATTTCCTGTAATTTCTCCATTTCACAAATGATTGTGCATTACAGAACTAGGCCAATACTGCCCAATCTCCTATGTAAAGCCATGGGGTATTTTAGCTATTGAGGCACTTGATGAGAGCAATCTCCCTTCACATTTTCCCTCTAATACTCCTGAGCCAACTAGAAAGAGCTTCCCCCCCTTCATCCCTAAAAGTAAGTGCCTCTGACAGTTAAATTAGATGGTTTGTTTAGCAAATTTGTAGAAGAACTGCTTGTCATGTTATGGAGAAAATGTGCTTCATTTATTAGCACAGAACTAATAAGGTAAAGATCTGTTGTGAGGGGGGATGAGGGAGTGGAACATTGGGAGTAAGGGAATGGAATGTTGTTCTTAACTGGCCTGGAGTTGTCCTTGACTCATGGCAACCTTATGAAAGAGACACCCCCAAGCCCCACTGTCCTCAACCACCCTGCTCAGGTCCTGCAGGCTCAAGTCCATAGCTTCCTTGATTGAGTCTATCCATCTAGTATGCAGTCTTCTCTGTCTACATCCCTCCACCTTTCCAAGCATTATTGTCTTTTCCAGTGAGTCATCTTTTCTCATGATGTGCCCGAAATATGAAAAACTTCATTTAGTCATCTTGGCTTCCAGGGAGAGCTCAAATCTGATCTGTTCTAGAATCCATTTGTTTGTCTTTTTGGCCATCCACAGTATACTTAGCACTCTTCTCCAGCACCTCATCTCAAATTGTTTAGTAACTGGAAAGGAAACAGAAGCTTATTTCACAAGTGTGGTTGCTGAGAGACATATTGCTGAAGAAATTCTGTTGTTGGAAGGAACGTGCCCTTAACATGTAGTTTTAGCCTGAGTTTATGCAGAGTAGGTCTTGGCTGGTTTTGCCCTCTTTCACTTCATGGCCCAGTTCACAAGTCATGAAAAAGAGATGGACACATGTTAGCTGGGATGATATATTATGGGAGGGATATCACTAGTTTTTTGTTTTTTTGTTGTTTTTTTTAGATTACACACTACTGCCAACAATGCAACAGAAATATATATTGAACTGTACATTCCATAGAGGTATAATTCAAGTATAGAGTGACTGCAGTTGTCTGTCAAATATATAATCTTTGGAAAACCCAGGTTTGCTGTTGCAGAATATATGTAATAGCTTTAAGTTGACACATAAATCTGACTCTTGTTGGGTATCAAGGCCATACATGCACAAGTTCTTCAGATCAAATCAATGCCAGTTGCATAGCTGTGCTGCTTAAGCCCTTTGGGTTTCTTTCCTCAGCAATGTAAATCATCTTATTTTACTTAGCTACTGCTAATTTACTTACTGCTAATTTACTCTGCTAATTTGGCCTGAAGGTTTTGAAAGTTGCTCCATTCATATAGGCTAAATGTGGTCCTGCTAAACATACTGATATTTTCCAGCAGTTGTTTGGATTTTACAACAGCAGAGAGGAGAAAAGATATCACAGAACTAAATAAAGACTGTTTGTAAATCCCAAATCTAATTGTCACAGTACTGCTAACTTCCTTGTCTGGCTTTGCTAAAGAAGATACAGCATTATACCAGGCCCAGCTTATTGTTACTACAGTGAACAGTTGTAAAATATACATTAGTGGCCTTGAGACAATTGTCCCATTATATGAATAGAACAAATCCATGTAGTAATACTTTTTGTTTCTTCCACTTGGCAGCTGTGTCTGAATAACTCCTAAGTGAATGAAAGGGAAAAGGACACAACTGTTGTTGTAAATAGAGAAGAGTAATGCACGTCAGCAAAATTGATAGTTATTATAAAGTATATTTACTCATCTCAATAAGCTTCCAGCCCATGGACAGACTTTGTACTGAAGAGTTGCATTGTTGTTTTGTACACACTCAGAGCTGGTTCACCCATTAGCCTCCAAGTGGAGTATCATGTGTTAGCAAGCCCTTATGTTTCTGCTCAGATTGTTGGTTCAGAGGGCTGCTACAGGCACTCCCTCTGGGAAGTGCCTCCTTCTTCCACCCACTTGGTTTGCCTTCCTTTTGTTCCTGCCTTCACTCTTCTGACTTGCTGTTAGGAAGGGAAGAAACCAAGAAACCAATGCCAGGGCAATCAAAAAAGGCAAACAATTCGGCATTAACATCCTTGAGCCTTCTACCAACTAAAAAAACAAACCCAAGACTGTTGCTTAGTAACTGTGTTCAGTCTGTTGCAGCAGTGGTAGATTTCTCTTTGTGTGAAACACAGGGCAAAGGAGTGTGGTGAGAGCTGCTCTAACTACCTTATATCTGTAGTGACTGTCTACACAGGTGGCTAGTGGCTCTTGTGTCAATGAGGCAGTGAAGCCATTCTGTGTTTTGCTCTGAACTTTAGCTATCAAAGCTGCTGAACTATTTTGGGGGATATGGTCATTCAGCATTTGGTCTAATTCCTTTAAATGTTGCTGTAAAACCCACAGTGGATTCAATGCCACATTGACATAGAAGCCACCAGCCATGACTACCTGTTTGAGCAAATTGAGGCTACTGTTGAACAGCTGGGGAGAGGAACTCCTTTGTGACTACAATTCCCAGAATCCCCCAGACAACATGGCCATAGTTGTAGTGCGAAGATCACTTGTGGAATCTCTGCTCTGTACCTGGGATATTTCATTAAGGCTGCATCCATATTGCAGAAATAATCCACTTTCACACTACTTTAATTGCCAAGGCTCAATGCTGTGGCATTCTGGGATGTGCAGTTTTGTGAGATATTTAGTCTTCTTTGACAGAGAGCTCTGGTGTCACAACAAACTACAAATCCCAGAATTCCATAGCACTGAGCCATGGCAATTAAAGTTATGTTAAACTGCATTATTTCTGATGTGTGCAGCCTAAGAGGTTGATGCTGCATTAAGAGATTGATATAGAAAGTATGTAGTTTTGTTCTGGTATGGTGAAACTGTATGGACGTTATCACACGGGGCCCAATCCAAACAAAATCCACACGAAATCCTAGCTACCTTTGAGGTTTCCCCCCTTTCCTCAATCTTCCCATCTCCATTATCATTCTTTCTCTCCCAGAAAAGAGGAGTGTTCCTTGTTTGCCATCCATGTCCTGCGACAGGAAAAGTAAGGTCATAAATTACAATCTCTCCCACCACTGACCATTTGTTTCCCAGGCTTGCTTTCCCATCTGCTTACTATTGCCCCCCCCCTTGATCTTCCTCCCTTTTACAATAGAATTATTTCACCATATCACTCTAACCCTATATCACCATATCCCCAATTGACATATTCTCATATCGTTATGACAGATCCATATATGTGTATGGTTCTGACATTCTGACACCTTGAAGCCAAATTTTAACATCTTATTTAATCCCTCCCCCACCCCCACCCCAGTTTGTCTGGATATTGTTCATGAAGCAAAAGTGTCCACATGCCGGGCATACACCCATTCATTTTCAGACTCTGGGAAATGCTTCCACCCAACCAAGTTCTGTACCTTGCCCCGGTGCCACCTAGAGTCCAAATCCCAGCAACCTCAAAATACTGATCCCCCTCCACTACCAGCAGGGTGATGGTGGTTCAGAGTCCTCTCGCCAAGGATCCATGGCTAAAGCCGGCTTCAGCAGGCTAAAGTGGAACACCAGATATAAGTGTCGATAGGATTTTGGCAACTCTAACTCTGCAGTTATTTTATTGATCAGTCCTTTAACAACAAAAGGGCCCATACATTTCAGCCCCAGCTTCTTAGATGGTTGGTGGGTCTTTAGGTGTTCCATACACAAATAAGCCTTGCTCCCTCTTAATATCCACAAACCTCTTATAATCTTTCTTCACTTCTTCCAATGCTGTCACAATTTGGGGCCAAGCATCTTTAATTTTTGTAATCCACTGGGTGAGTGGGAAGGGGTCTGTGGATTCCATGGCTAACAAAGGCAATGTCTTTGGCTCGTATTCATAGACTATCTCAAAAAGCAAGTGTCCCATGCTCTCGTTGATGGCCTCATTGAAGGCAATTTTGGCATGGGGCAACAAATCAAACAAATCATCATGTAGATAGTTATCATAGCAACATATGTACTGCTCCAGAGAGCCATTCGTTCTCTTCATCCATCCATCCAATTGTGGGTGATGAGAAGTGCTCATCGCCTATTCAATCCCCAATTTTTTTTCTGCAGTGCCTTCCAAAATTGTGAAGTGAACTGACTACTTCTGTCTGATACAATCCTCTATGAAGCCCATGCAGTTTGTACACATGTCCAATGAATAAATCAGCCAGTTTGGCTGCTGTGGGCAAGCCCTTTCACCCTACAAAATGTGCCTGCCTTGAAAATAAGTCTGTAACCACCCATATGGTGTTTTGTCCCCTACTATTGAGCAAGTCCAATATAAAGTCCATAGCAATGTGCCCCCAGGGGACATCCGGTATGGGCAGCAGCCACAGTAGCAGTGATTTCAGTGTCTAAATCCTTGTGATAACATCAGGATGCCACCCATTTTAAATTTTAAGCCACCTCAGGTAAACCACTTTAATTAGCACTGTGATAATCTCCTTAGATATGCAGAGGACAGCATGATGCTAGCAGAAAACCTCACAGACCTGGAACACCTACTAAGGGAAGATCAAAGAAGAAAGTGCAAAGGCAGACTTAAAAATTGTTTTCCTTAAAATTTTAAGGAAATTTTAAGGAAAACAAAAATAATGACCACCAAGGACCTTCACAAGTTTAGAAAATATTCTAAAATGCAGGTATACAACTCAGCACAAAAGTTAGAATCATACAAGCCATTGTATTCCCTATTACTATGTATGGATGTGAGAGCTAGAGAGTTAAGAAAGATGATAGGAAGAAAATCAATTCATTTGAGATGTGCTGGAGAAGAGTGCTGAGGATCCCATAGCCAGCCAAAAGGACAAACAAATGTGTCCTAGAGCAGATCAAGCCAGAAACCTCCCTGGAACCCAAGATGACCAAACTGAGGCTGTCATACTTTGGACACATCATGAGAAGAGATGACTCATTGGAAAATACAATATTGCTGGGAAAGGTGGAGGGAAGTAGGAAGAGAGGAAGGCCACATGCCAGATGGATGGACTCAATTATTAAGGAGGCCATGGGTATGGTTTTCAGGATTTAAACAGAGCAGTGGAGAACAGGGGGTCTTGGAGATGTCTCATCCATAGTGTCACCATAAGTTGAGATTGACTTAAGGGCAGTTAACAACAACAACAAAATCTGTGTTAAAGGGAACAAATGTAAATAGAGTTTAAATAATTATTTACATTATATAGTACTTTCTGTGAAGGTTCAATTGAAGCTCAAAAAGTATGCAAAAAAAAAGTATGTGTGTTTTAAAAGGGGAAAGGGGGGGGGGCAAGGTATTAGGGATCTTGGAGTAGGTGGAAGCAAAGCCCCAGGGATTATCTTCCCAAAACCTCCAGGACAGCTTACAGGGAGACTGCAACAACATCAGTAATAATCAGCAGATAATATATTACACTTTCCAGACTGATCAACAATAGTTGACCAGAAGAGCCAATAAAATCCTGACTGGTCCTATATGTCTATTTGACACCTGACATGACTTCTCCTCATTCGGTTCGAGTTGAGTATCCTATAAGTCTGCTGCATTAGTGTTATGTCCCATGGCTTGCCATTCTAGCTGCTAGCCTGACAAGAGACCCAGATATGAACTCTGTGCCTGGAGTCTAATCTGGTCTGAATCTTTCCATTATGTCTGTAAATGTTTTAATTCAAGAAGCAGAATGACTGGATACAGATAAAATCTCCTCTTAGCCCAGATTGTCTCTCAATGTATTGTGCTCCCACACTCTCAGTCTTGGGCTGACAGCAGGAAGCTGATAACTTCTACTCTGTACTTAACGTCACCTACAGATCATGGGGTCATGCCCTGCCCTGCCCTCATTGTTGTGACCTCATGGTCTTTGCCTTAATATTTGGGTTTTGTAATGTCATACTAATGGCTTAAAGATGGCTAGTCCTTATTTATTTATAGTATGATTTAGAAAATAATATCACTTGTGTGAAGGCCCAACAAAGATTGAGAGGGATTACTGAGTGACATTAATCATTGGCTCACTAAGACCCAGGCCCTATAAATAAAAATTTTCTCATCTCCACCTCCACAATCCCATAAATTTGATGAATGGTGTGGGTCTGATTCTTAACAGTCAGACTGCTTTGTACCCAGAAATGCAGATTTCCTTTAACCAGTTGTTATTATCCAATAAGTGTTATATATGTTTACATTGCATGCATTTTGATGTGGGCAATTAAGGATGTTTTAAAATCTCTACCACTGAAATCAGCAGCATTTGAACATGTTTATCATTGATTGGTTCATGCCCTCTGTACTTTTATCTTTTGTGTTTATGTGCTACAGTGAGTGAATAAATATTCTGGGCAGAATTGTACTGGTACCAGTGAAGTATAACACTCTGCCTGCAAGGACAGAAAAAGTCATAGGAGTGAGGTGAAGCTGCCAGTTTGCTGTGGCTGAGTACCTACTAGAATGGATTCCAGCTCTTGGGCTACCAGAGAACTCTTTGTGTACAGAAGTAATGGAAAATTCCATACACAAGTGCAGAGAAAGTGCAACTGGCAACACAACCAGTAGTTGCTCTGGTGTAATGTTCCAAGAGGATTCTCACCTCTGTGTCCAGCCTGCCAAGATTCTAGACCCCCCCCCAAAAAAAAATCTGAAGTCAGTTTGCCTTATGCTAATTAGGCCAATTTACACATTTTTCCTATCCTTACTGTTTTATATTTATTTGGCAGAATTTATACTGGGCTTGCTAATCATGAGAGGGGCAAGGATATCAAACCTGTTCTTGCAAATCTTGAAAATTACCTAGCTAGTTTCTGAGATTTCATCAGTTTGATGGTCACAGACCTTCAAGTAGTTATTTTTAGCCAATAGGGTTAGAATATTGCTTTTCAACAATCAGAAAAGCTGGACTTCATTGTTTGCATATTGTTCTATGCCTTCTCTCTTGTCCGATTGCATTGCAGTATGCAGATGTGTGTGCATTGTGTGTCTTCAAATTGTTTCCAACTTATGGCAACCTTAAGACAAACCTATCATGGGATTTTTTGGCAACATTTGTTCACAGGTCTGTGGACAGGCTATTTCATTTAAAATTATAGAGCAAAATCCAGTGGGAAGATCATCATATTCATTTTAATACCGTATGTTTATGCAAAAGCTACTTTCCATTTATTTGTGCCCATACGAGGAGGACATGCTACATAAATTTTTAAATTAATTAAAAGGGAAAATTCATAATGGTACAATGTATTAACTTAGTTGATAATTGATACTGATCTGTGTGTCTATATCAGGGGTAGGCAACCTTTCCCCTTTAAGGGCCGAGGGACTTCAGCTCCCAGAATCCCAGGAGCTATTGGCCAACATGGCTGAGGCTTCTGGGAGCTGAAGTCCCTCGGCCCTTAAAGGGGAAAGGTTGCCTACCCCTGGTCTATATACACTGATAGATTTAGAGATGTTTGCATGCACGGAGGGTAAATAACAGTGAAAAAGGAGCCATAGAAATGAACCAAAATATGTATGTATTTTTAGCAGTATACAACCCATTAGATGCTGCATCTGAAACTCAGTTGTGTGCACAGAGTTACTCAGTGCAAGTAGTTTCTCAAACGCAGAGCTGAAGCCAATTATGAAAATTATATCTGATGTAATAGCTCATGAAACCAATGTAGCAAACATTGTGAGTGAGACTGATGGCCAGGAACATCTTGCTTTCACACAGTACTTATATAATTGTCTTAGAAAATGCTCTGAGAATATTTCTTGGCCAGACGGTTCCAGTTTGCTTTCATTTCGCCCCAAATTGTGATCTATACTGTTTGCTGTATTAATAAGAGATGACAGTTTGTGACATTTAGTCCTTAATTTTATGTTTGGGAAGATTGCAATAATCCCTTATGAGCATCTCCGAGAAGGCAGTGGCCCATTCTTTTATCTCTGTGTATTATAGTTTGCCTATTGATGTTTTGCCAACATCACAAGTTGGCAGACTTTGGGCCTTTGCAGACTGCCAGAAATAGTGCAAATTGAGTCCACTTTAAGGGTTAGGGTTAGTGCTAGGGAATCATGGGAATTGTTTTGTTTTTTCTGAGACATTGAGCCTTCTCTGTCAGAGAGCTCTGGTGCCACAATAAAATACAGTTCCCATGATTCCCTAAACCTAACCCTTAAAGTGGACTCAATTTGCACTATTTCTAGCAGTCTGCAAAGGCCCTTTGTTGTGCTAATAAAAAGGTGCAGAATGAGGTAAAGGATTTTTTAAAGACTGCAACTCCCAGAATCTTCCAGCCAACATGTCACCACGGTAGCTGGGAGATTCTGTGAGCTACTGACCAACAAAGTAACTTCCCTATGCTCGGCAAAGATGCAACTTGAAAAGGACAAGTGACACAAAAATTTTCTGTACATTGATAGGCAGTAACAAGATAGCCAAAAGTAATATTTGAGGAACAAGATAGTTCTCAGTCAGGTAGATTTGAGATGTTGTGTACTTTGGCCTCCAAATTGCTCATGCTGATTAGGGTTGGGACTCCCATTGGTTAAGAACCCCAGCTCTAGAATAATGAAACTCAAGTCTTGATACTGCCTAGGCCTTGAGATTCTAAGGAGAGCACTAAACTGAGGTTCAGAATGATCCTTAAAATTGCTCTTCTGTCACAGGACCATGGGGAGAAAAGGAGTCAGGATCACAGCATTTCCTCCTATGGACAAGAAGGATGTGTCTTTTCAACAGTTGCTACTGTATGTCTCATGTCTTCTCCTGTTCTTCTCATACCTAGAATTAATCCCACCCATGGAATAACTATTGTTCTGAACAATTAAATTGGCCTATGTAGAAGGTAAGAATGCTAAAGGTACAGATTTGTTTATAGGGCCAGTCCAAGATAGTTTGCTTCCTGAGGCATAGGAGTGTGTAGTGTCATCTCCCTGTTCCATGTTCAGAAGCTGGAATAACAGTTGAAACTTATTTCAGTACTAGCAGTGGGATAGTATCCACCACCACATTTGAGGCAGCCAGTTAATGTAGGCAGTCCAGAGCTGGTTGTATGACACACACACACACACACACACACACAGAGAGAGAGAGAGAGAGAGAGAGAGAGAGAGAGTTCTGTCCCCCAGCAGAGGGAAATGGCTGGGGAATGCAGCAGAAATAGTCAGGAGGCTGTCACCACTACATCTGATGCATGACACAGTCAACTCTTTCCAACACTGATAGAAAAATTAGTCTTCAGTGTGTTCTTTTCCCATTCTGTTTATGATCCACAACATAGCATTCTTAAGCAGGAGTATGCCATGGATCTTTTGCCTGTAAGAAAAGTCTATCTGTGTTGTTTGGTAGATCAAAGCAAGAGCTTAATGTATAGCAGAGTATTACAGAGGGATGCAGTGGTTCAAGTGGTTAAGATGCTGACTCTGCTGATTGCAAGATCAGCAAGTTGGCAGTTTGAAGCCCGGGTGCTGAATGATGGGGTGAGCTCCTGTCACTAGTCCTAGCTTCTGCCAACCTAGCAGTATGAAAGCATGCAAATGCAAGTAGATAAATAGATGCCACTTTGGTGTGAAGGTAAACAGCATTCTGTACAATCATGCTGGCCATGTGATCACAGAGTAGTCTGTGGACCTTATCACACGGGGTCCAAAGCAGAATGAATCCAAAAGAAATCCCGTCCTAATACGTATTATTTTTCCGTGTGTTCACATGACGTTGCACAGAACCGCTAAGATTCTGGACAGAACCCTGAACAAATCCGCAATGCATTGAGATCTTTTGAATTTCGGTTTCTTCAGGAAGTACAATTGCGCTACCGGAATCATTGCGCATTTACCGCGGGTCCGAAATGCATATGAAAAGGCAATACGTATTGTGAAGCATTTCCCTGTCATGACCCATGGTTCCTAGCGAGATTTCCCATAGGTCTGAGAGGAAGCATCTTATGACGTGTACTTCCTGTTTGGATCGGGCAACAAACAGAACAACAAACGGGTAAACATGTCCTCTCCTTTATCGGAATTTATCACTTGTGTGTGAACAGAAAATACGTGCCCAGAATGCGCTTTCTTGGAAGCGCAATAATTGCGCAATGACTGGAATTGCGTGTGATAGCCATTTACGTATTGACACGGCTCTTTTGGTTCTTTTCGGTATAGTACTGGATTTATTCTTATTTCGGTTTATTATCGCTTTGTGGCCCGCGTGTGATAAGGTCCTGTGACAATGCTGGCTCTTCAGCTTAGTAATGAAGATGAGCACTGCCCTCTATGGTCGGACACGACCTGACAACCTTGTCAATACCTTTACCTTTTTTTTTTACAGAGGGTAGGAATGAGAGCCACCTTAGCCTTGGTAACATTAGGTAGTTCATTCTGCAAGGCAAAGGATTTCAAGGACAGTAAAATAAGCTTCAGAGGACAGTTGACTCCATTTGCAGTAAGTGTCCAAATAGGGATTTGTCTTACTGCAAAATAATGAAAGAATCTTGCAGACTATTGGGTCCATTTTTTGATAGATGAATTTCATCTTGTCCAGTTTTGTGGAAATGAGTTGATAGAAAAAGCTTGATCTGAGGTCCAGAAAGCCAAGAGGTTAAATCTATAGACTTGCTGAAAATTCCACTGGTGTTTCAATAGGTTTATGAAGTTCAGCTGAGGGAAGCATTGTTGATGGAATAAAGTTTCCTCACAGGGGACATGAGGAGTTCATATGAGCTAAAGGAAATACTGGGGTTCTGTAAGTCCATCAAATGACTGGGGCTATATCACCCACAATCCTATATCACAGACCACACTGCAGCCTCTGAGAGTTGAAGCACAAGAGATGTGGCTGGTCAAAGGCTCCCTGCACCTGAGGATCTTATCCCACGCTGCTCTCAAAAGTGGCAAGAAAGCGATATGAGCATCATTCCAGTACTATAGTGCTATTATAAATATGGCGCTAGCGCTATAATAGCGCTATGGACCAGCTCGCGCTATTGCAATGCCCGCTGAAACTGACATTCAAAAGAATGCGAATGATGCTGCATTCCGAGTGGTTTCATGCTGGATTCTGAGTGACGTCGTGTAATCACACGGAAAAATATAGCGCTATAGCGCCTGATTCTTAGCTGATTCTGAGCGACGTCGTGTAATCATGCGGGAAGATATAGCGCTATAGCGCCTGATTCTTAGTGGATTCTTGCTGCTTTTGGCCCCGTGGGATAAGGTCCTGAGTTAGACCTGTAACTGGCTTCAGTTTCAGAGTCCCATGCCTTCTCTCTGAACCAAGCAGTGTTAGGATAATCAGTTTCAATCTGAAGATGAGAGCAGTTGTCAGAAGGTGATTTCAAGCAATGACACATGAAAAGAGAAGTGAAATAATGAAAAACTGGTATTATTTTCTCTATTGTTGTAAGTTCTGCTGAGTCAGGGCCTCCTGTGCTAGTGTTACTCCCCCTTTTTCCTTGACATTGTAATAGTAATGTTTAAAGAAGCTATGGTAATGTTTTGCTTCATTAGGCAGATGTTACAATAAAATGTTTCTTTAAAATCTAGAGTGATAAAAATAAACATTCTAAAAATACGGTTGCAGTATTTTGATGTTCAGATGGCTGTCCACACTTATTGTCAGGTATCTGCACATAATGGCTTGGCTTGAAATCTACAATTAAGTTTTTACATAGGAAAACTAGGACTTTTACTGGGAGCTACAAAACTTTAACCATCCATGTGTAATCAGAGATCCCTGTGAAACTGGTCCCTTTTGTTTGATTTCAAGGGCAACCATGGAAAGAAATCTGCTAAACCTAGAAGGTCAGGGCAATCAAGTTTTTACAGTTTCATAAGTTTAACTTTTTTTATTTATTAGCAATAATACTCGTTTTCTGACAGCCTGCCCAGATGTTCCCCCCCCCCCCATTTTCCTCCTATTAGGAATTTGGAGATGCTTTTTTAATAAACACAGATATTTATATATGGCAGAGCTGTAGTCTTGGAATTTCAGCCCTATTTCCCCTGTCCTCATTCTCCAAAAGTGGAATTTCTAAAATGCATGCCTGTATCTTGACTCTAGTGCAAAGTAGCCAGGGGACTCTTTTACATGCTGTTGAGATTCATTTGGAATAATAATAATAATTTCTTAATGATAATAATTTACATGATAATACATTTTCTAATATATTTACTGTTAGAAGAACAGAAACACCCACTTTGTTTGCAATTTATGTGTTTAGGCCCAAACATTAGCTGTGAATGTAGAGTGGGCTGTCTAAGCACAAGATGCCAAGGTATTTGTTTCCTTTATCTTGACATCATAACAGTCCATCCAGATAATATATATTATCAAATGTGTTTTCTGACATATCTAGGCAGCCCTGAAGGTGTATTTCCATGGGGAGATGTAGCTAGAGCTTGAAGAAATGTGGTTTTTTTGGACTACATCTCCCCTGACCCCCCAGGCAGCATAGCTGGTGGTAAGAGATTGTTCCCAGCCCTGCTTTGTCTAGAAGCAGCTAATGTATGAACTGGAATTCTAACATCTTGAGGAAGATATTTTGGTACCCAACCTAATATCCAAGTGGCACTTCCTTGCTCTGCTGTAGTATTCTGGGAGCAAAAAACAAAACGAAAATCAAAAACAAAAAAACTCTCCAAGTAATGCTTACTTTGTATGTAATATATAAAGTGGGCAGTCATGGATATGGCTGCCATGAGAGTGGCTGTTGGAAAAGTGCTCTCACAATTCCTGGGATTTATGCCACCTCTGGTTTTCCCCATTGAGATCATTCATGCAGCTGCTGTTTGAAGATGGCCACATTATATTATATCATATTTATTTGTATCCTGCTCTTTTCCCAGAACTGAGACTCAAAGATGCTCACAACATTAAAAAACCCAGTACAATTAAAAACATAGAAAAGTGGTACATTAAAATAGAAATAAATTATTGCAATATTAAAATAGATTGCTCATTAAAAGAATAAAACACAGTTTAAAAAGGTAAAAGTATTTAAACTACTTGAAAACAATACAACATTCCAAGCAGGTCCTTTAAAAACATTGTGTTTTAAAAGCCTGTGTGAACAGGTCTTAGCCTGCCAACAGAAGGCCAACAAGGAGGGGACTATGCTGGCCTCCCTGGGAATGCCAGAGTCTAGGGGCAGCCACTGAGAAGGCCCTTTCTCATGTCCCCACCAACTGTGCTTGCAATAGGGATGGGACTGAGAGAAGGGCCTCTCCTGGGAAGGGCCAGGGTGGCTGGAGCAGAGAAGAAGAAAATATTGTGTGGATCACATCTTGGCATGTGTCCCATTAGCCAAACATGCCATTCATTTGGCTACACAGAACTGAAAAATCTGCTCCCAGTTTCTATAGCTACAACAAAAGTAATTTCCAAGAAATGCTTTGCTGCAAATTTCATTGCCACTTCAGATCATTAGTGACATTTGCTCCTTACTCTGTAACCTCCTCCCTCTCTCCTTCTTTCTATTATCAGGGGCAAACTTGTTGTTCTGAATTTAACTTTAGTCAGCACCATTTCTGTATCTTTAGTTAACCATTTTATTTCATGACTTATTGCAACAGAGCTTCAGGTTGTGTCTGCAAACATATTACAAATGTGATTATCACTTATTTTCTGGGCAAAGCTAGTGTACTAGAGGCTCCTAAAGGAAATTTCTCGGTTTCTCTCCCTCTCCCTCTCATCCTTCCTTTTGTTTTGTTTTACTGTTTGCTAGATACCAAATTCAGCATGAAATCACTGCAGTGATATTTCATACTATTTCTTTAATATCTTACATTAAACTAGAGAGACCTCTGGGACTTGAATATTATCTCTGGGAATAAGAAAAATATGTAAATATAGACTTGGCAACAGAGAACTCTGTGACACATTAGGCTTTGTAATTTTGTTACCAACAAAGGCAAAGCCATCTGAAGAACACAGCCTTCTTTTTTGTGTATGCTTTTGTCTGCAAAATGACAATCCACCCAGCTTCCTTGTGACTGTTCTACACTTATCCAAAGAAAGAAAGGAAAGAAGACAGAGAAAGAAATGGCTTTTATTTGGGTGTGATGAGGTGGAAGCTGGGAACACTTATTCACAGAAAGAGAAGTTGATGGGCTTAGCAAAATTAGCAAAATTAGTTCAGTTGTGGAGATAGTATCTAGAAGAATCTGTGTATCAGACTGAAAATGTAGATGGTGAATAATCAAATGGTTCACAGGTTTAATGGGCATTTCATAGTATCTTGGAATTTAAAATCAGAAAATTATACCCAATTGCTAGGCCCAACTAGAGCACTGAAGCAGCTGCTGACTGTTAGGAGCTTATCACATTGCCAAAAAAGCTGGCTTACCTTTTCTGGCTTCAATTGCCTACTGGGATATGTTATCACATATGAGTCGTCGCTGATTCTGCTGCAATGCTGCCGGCCAAATACAGCCTGGGTCAGATGAGGGTTGAAGTCATATTCAGGCAGCAAAATTTTGAAGTTGGAAGCTTCCGTTTTTGAAAAAGTGTTGGCTGAATGTGGCTTCGACCCTCATCTGACCTTGGCTGTATTTGGTCAGTGGCATTGTGGCAGAATCAGTGGCGACTTACATGTGATAACATCCGGGTGTATCCCAGAAGAATATTGAAGCTGGAAAAGGTAAGCCAGCTTTTTTGGCAATTCAATAAACTCCTTAGTCACCACTTACCTAAACACTAATAATTCAATGGGTCTACTCTGAGACCTGTTGTTGCATTTAGGTTTGAATGCATGATTAGATATTTCCTTGGGATTGGCATTGTTTAACAGCATGCTTAATAACTCAGGGGCCATGTTCACAAATGGTAATTTATTAATAGGGTCAACCCTACCATTAAATAGGGTGAGAATGCCTCCTCAGGCAGCATTTGGGGCATTGTGACAGAGCAGAAAATAATTATTAATTTATATTGTTTTTGTATTGCTACAGATAAATGAAGAGGTTCCATGGTCTCTGACTTTGGATACTTTGCCATATGTTTTAGGAGTGTGAGTGTTGTCCTTTGCTCCTCTGCTCTCTCTCGTACTACCCTGCTTGTTAAAGTACAGTGTTCACACACTGTGTGATGATGCACCACAGCCCATTTGTTCTTGCTTTGATACTTTTGGGTATCTTTTGGATACTTTTGGATACCTTTGGGTGAGAAAAGTAGGCATGGATTGCTTTTCAGAGGAAGGCTCTTGATTCAAAACTGGTTTGTAATACTGGCTTGTTTGGGGCATAATGATCCATAGGAGATTATCGCATGCCAAATCCACACCAGGATAAATAACCATCACCAACAGATCTTATCACACTGCCCCTTGCCTGGGCAGTAGGCAGCCCATATCCAACCTGGACTTCTCCCACAGCTTTTCAAGAATGGGATTTTCCCGTTCTTGAAAAGCTAGTCTGGGTTGGATATGGGCTGCCTACTGCCCAGGCATGGGGCAGTGAAATATGATCCATCAGTCATGGTTACAACCCGCATCTATCTCGGCATAGATTTGGTGTGCGATAATCTCCATAATCTTGGGTTCCAACACAACACTAAGTTATCCAAGCTTGTAATGTTTATCTGCTCACATATACAGAATGAATGTAGCAGAAGCAAACAGGCTGCATGTGCTGTTCTGTAGTTTCTACATATTGCCCTTTACTAAGCTGGGATTCCTCTCTTAAAATGATGCAGTCAATATTTTTAAAAAGGGATGAGCTCATAGTCAAGTACACTAGCTCATCTGGAGTGAAAGAGTAAGGGGGTTTGGAAAAGGGACAACATTCTTAGTAAGATTTTAGATATACCTAGGATTATCTTTTGGTTTAAAACATTCTTTAACTGACAGTTACTATTGAGGATATTTATATGCTTTATCATGACTACAGTGATTACCATAATTCAGGGCTAAAATTTCACACATTATCTTTAGCTAGGCCTAATACAAGTATTTGAAGTCTGGCCTTCTGTCACTTCTGGTCAATACAACACTTCCTTCAGCTTGGTGTACTTTAAGCTCTAGCTTCTAGCTGAGGCTGCTGACCCAGGGACCTTGAGCTGGAAAATTTAGATCAGGGATGAACAATTTGTGACCCTCCAGATCTAGCCTTGTTGCAACTCTTGGCATCTCTCACAAGGGATCTGGAGAAGGGATGTTTGAATTAGGGTTGGTGCATTTTGTAATCCATTGCTATCCCAAAGGTCACACACTCCCTATCCTATCTAAACCTAGATACCTGTATTTAAATTTATGTATGAAAAAAGTGGGGATAATGTGTCCCTCCAGAAGTTTTTTGACTTCCAGAATTCCTCACCATTAGCTATGTTGCCTAGGCCTTGAAGGTATAGTCCAAGAACATATGGAGGGCTATATGATTCCCATTCCTGATGTTCGAGAAGAGCAACAGGGTATTGTTACAACCAGACTGCCCTGGTTGAGGGCCAGCTATCAGTTCAAACTGACATCTGCATCTGCATGCAGCACCAGTATCTGTATGACATGTTTGTGAAATGGAGAGGAGGAGGCATGCAGATGCTTTAGCTGGCTATAACTATAAGCCTATAACTTTTACCTTTTCAAGGCAGTGAAACACTGTTCCTTGTTTGTACAAATAAGAACATCCTTTTAAAGAAACTGGCAGACATCAGAAAATGAAGTAATAATCAAAGTCATGTAGTAAATGTCACTGCTATGTGGAGATATAGAGTTGACAACTTTCCCTACAGTTGTTCGCCTTTCTTGTATTGAAAGTTCTTTTGAAATTCAGAATATAGTAAAAGCACATTGGTGGTGGCATATTGACATGTTGCTGGGATCGAAGGGAGGGGTATACCTTCTGTATTAGATGATCAAACAAAAGCTACATTCCTTACTCTGAATTAATATTATGTACAGCTTTGGCTTGGAGAAGTGTGTATGTGTGTGAGTGTGTTGCATGCTTGCCTAAGGGTTGCTTGCCTAGTTTGCCTGATTTAGACTCCAGCTAAAATGGTCCCTCGTTGATTCGTCAAATCCAATGTGAGTCATAGTCTGTGAGGCAGAAGATGGGTAGCAAGCCCTAATTTAATGTGTCATTCTTTGAATCATTGTGTCTTTTCACTTACAATTGCTATCCCCCTCCCCATTCCTTCTCTTGTTGGTACTCCTGCAATCTTCTTCTGAACAGAGTATTCTGGATGAGTTGTTTCCCAACTCATTGGCTAGAAAAGAAAACAGTGTTTGCTTTAGAGTGAGTGACAGCTGCATTGGCCATCCTAGGTTTACTTTCTCTTTACAATTCTACTTATACAGTTACAGATTCATAGAGTTGGAAGGGAGCACAGTAGCAATCTAGTCCACCCCCCTGAACATAAGAATACACAAGTACATCACTCCTGAGAGAAAGCTGCTCAACCTCTGTTTAAAGACCCTCAAGGAAAGTCCACACCCTCCAAGGTAGTCTATTCCACTGTTGGACAGCTCTTACTGCCAAGATGGTGTCCCTAACAAAGTCCCTAGATAGATTCTTTGCCTTGTAATTTGAATCCATAGGGTTGTGTTCTGACTTCTGAAACAGAGACCCAAACCTCTGCTGGGATAGTTGTTTTTAACATCTATGGCAGTGGTAGATCCCTTAAGGGGAGTGTTCACCCCCACCCCACCCCAGGAGAGATTGAAGTCTACTTAACCTCTAGATGACCCATCCACAACAAGTATCTCCATCTTGTCTGAAGTAAACTTCAAGTTATTGGTCTTCACCTAGACCATTAATCTGCCCAAGCTCAAGGTTTGGACATCATCTCTCCCTCCGCATTACTTGAAAGACAAATGAAGCTGGATATCATCAATATATTGGTGACCCCTCAGCCTACTGCCTCTCCTTTCAATTTTATGTAGATGCTGGGGAGCATGGGGATAAAATAGATCCCTAAAAAACACCACTTTACATTTGACTTGAGGTAGATCAGCAACCCCCCAGCAGCACCTTCTGTAATCAGTCACTCAAATAGGAGTGAAAACACTCTGATATTGTGCCTTCACATCCCAGTTCAAACAGCCTTTCTGAAGGATACAGTGGTAGACTATGGTGAAAGCCATTCAGAGGCCAAAGAGAACCACAGTGATGGCACTCCACTTATACCTTTCTTGGCATAGGCCATTCTAGAGGGTGGCAAAGGCAATATCTGTTCCAAAGTCAGTCTTCTAGCCAGACTGAAATGTGACCAGAAAGTCAGTTTCATCCAAGTTTTACAGGCACTTATTCAAACACCCTCCTTAGGAGAGGAATATTGGCAATTTACATGTAAATGAATCCAGGCTGGGATTCTTCAGGAACAGCCTGATTACCACCCAAATGTTCATGATGGTTTCTCCATAGAGAAGTATACATAGCAGTGTACATGGTTTTCCTCCTCCCAATAAATATCTCTTAGAAGTAATAAACCAGTATGAGCAAAAATTCAAGTTGTTAGCCAAACATGACCTTGCCCACATCCTCAGACCTCCACAACTGAAGCTCAACAAACGTTGCTGGACTAGATGATGCTCTAGAGACACAAACACCTGGAATGCATTGATATGACATGGCAAATATGAATTAACATCATCTAATCCCTATAGACTACAGAGTCTCCCTTCCTGATGCTTGAATCTATGAGGCGAAACAGATGGGCAGGAAAAAGTGGCTTGAAGCTGCCTTTTCCGAAACCCACCAACTGCACCACCAGCTCCCAAGGCAACTGGAGTGCACATGTCATGATTATATGGCACAGCTTTAAGATGTGTGATTGAGTACTTTTTTTTTTACTGTCCCCACCACCACACCTTCACAGGAGTGAACTGCCAGCAACTTCCATCCCATTGCATGGCCATCTCTGTGAACATGCACAGCATCAGAGCATAGGTTTGCCCATGCAGATGCGAGCAAGGTACAATCATGCCTTCTTTTACTCCCCCTTTTCACCCTCTGCCCCCTCATTGACTGTTTGTTTTGTTTATATTGTACTCATCTCCATGAGAGGTTCCATGGTTTCTCTTTTGGGCATTGCCACCCCCACTACTTGTGTACAGCAGCTCTGTTCCTTTTAAATGCACTCCTGTGGAGGAGCATTTGCATGCACAATTAGGGTTAGGGTTTGGAAACACCCCTTTAGAGTCACCCTAGCATTGTTGCATTTATACGTACATGCGAAGGTTTGCACTCTCCGGGAAGAAGCGGGAAAAAACAGCTTCTTTTTGAAGTGGCTTTTCTCCCCATAAGACAGCTAGAGGGTGCTTTTCAGCCAGCTTCAAAGCATGTGTCATATAAACGCCCCACCTTGAAGCTGGCCTGGAACCTGCTTATTTTGCCTGCCTGTTTCACCCCTATGTAACATTCACCGTGCCATAATGGATGAAACTCCAAGAGGTTACCTCATCTTTGTCCTCCATTCAGGTCCCATTATGTGTAACAGGTCATAGTTGCAACAGTTACTCTACTAATTACTTTAACAATAACCTCAAAAGACAAGTTGTTGAACGTTCGTGGAGATTAAAAGAACATCTGCTGAAAAAAGAAGATAACGTTATGAAACTAAAAAAGGAGATGAAACTCTATTTTGAAGAGAACACATCAAAGGAAATCAGAAATAAAATAATTTGGGAAGCAGGGAAAGCTGTGGCAAGAGGATATCTTATAAAATTAGGTTCAGAAGACAATAAAAAAAGAAGGAAAGAAACAGAGGAGATTATGGAAGAACTTAAAAAGAAAGAGTTGGAGTGGAAACGAAATGGAGATGAAAAGATTAAATCAGAAATACAAATTCTAGAAACACAATTGAGAACTTTAACTTTAAAAGATATGGATTTGAAAATGTAGTACGTAAAACAGAAACATTTTGAAATGGGGAACAAACCAAGTAAACTTTTAGCAAACATGATAAGATCAAAGAGAAATAAGAGAATTATCACGGAAATACGTTCAGATGGGAAAATATTTACAGGACAAGAGGAGATTAAAGGAACATTTGAAAACTTTTATCAGAACTTATATAAGGAGATGAAGGAGAGGGAAAATAATAGAGAGAAAATAAGGGAATACCTAAATAAGCAAAATATACTGCAAATAAGCGAAGAACATAAAAAAGAATTAAATAAAGACTTTACAGACAAAGAGATATCAACTGCAATTAAGAAGCTGAAGGTGGGCAAGGCTCCGGGACCAGATGGTTTTTCCAGTATATTTTGTAAGAAAATGGAAGAAATTCTTGTGGGACCTTTAAAGAATGTTTTTAATGATATTAAAAAGGACGGCATCCCAGAAACCTGGAAAAATGCGTATATAGCACTATTACCAAAAGAAGATAAAGACTGTAGGGAAATAAAAAAATTCAGGCCAATATCGTTGACCAATGTGGATTATAAAATTTTCACATCTATTATAGCGCAACGGTTAAAAAGGATTCTGAGTAAAATTATTCATAAAGACCAAAGTGGATTTCTTCCAGGAAGGTATGTTAAAGACAATGTGAGAACAGTTCTGAATATTGTTGAATTTTTCCAAAAGCATAATGAGAGGAAAGCCGCAATGATCTTTATAGACGCAGAGAAGGCTTTCGACAAGGTAAATTGGATTTTTATTGAGGAGATGGTAAAAATGATGAAGTTGGGAGCCAACTTCGAAGAATGGTTAAAAGCAATATATAAAGATCAAAGGGCTGAAGCAATAGTTAATGATAAAAGATCAGGTTATATAAAAATAGAGAAAGGGATGAGGCAAGGTTGCCCTTTATCCCCTTTATTATTTATTCTGATATTGGAGGTGCTTAACAACAAAATTAGGGAGGATAGCAGGATAAAGGGGATTACTATAAAAGGGCATAAGTATAAGTTAAAGGCATATGCCGATGACTTAGTAATATTCCTTGAAGACCCTAATCAAAGTATAGGAGATTTATTAAACATCTTACAAGAGTTTGGTGAACTTGCGGGGTTAAAAATAAATGAAGAAAAGACCTCTATTATAACATTAAATATGAATAAAAAAGAAGAAGAAGCTTTGTATGAAACGACTAAATTTAAAATAGAAAAGAAGATAAGATATTTGGGAATAACTATAACAAGGAGAAATGCTGACCTTTTTGAAAACAACTATGTCAGGATCTGGAAAGAAATACAAAAAAATTTAATCATATGGTCCAAACATCATCTCTCTCTATTGGGAAGGATTTCCTTGATCAAAATGAATGTTCTTCCCAAATTTATGTATTTTTTCCAGAATATTCCGGTGATACATAATGAGAAGAGCATAGAAATTTGGAAAAGAGAATTAACAAGATTCATTTGGCAAGGGAAGAAACCAAGGATTAAATATTTGAGCCTAATAGAAACATCAGAAAAAGGTGGCTTGGCATTCCCAGACCTAAAGCTGTACTACTGGGCTAATTGTATGGTTTGGCTAGAGGAATGGATAACCCTTGAGAATGATAAGTTACTAAATATAGAAAAAGATGGGATGGAATTTGGATGACATGCCTTCCTTTGGTATGGGAAGCTTAAGAATAATAAAAGCTTTGAAAACACTATATCAGAAAGTCCCTACTGAGGGTATGGCTTAAGATTAAAAATCAGTTTTACAGGAAATTACCGAATTGGGTATCTCCACAGGAGGCTTTTTTCTTTAGAAGCAGAAATAACGATATACCATGGATAAGATACAGAGATATTTTAAATATAGAACAATTTAAAGATACAACAAGGTATATAATGAAATCCAAAGAACAGCTGGAAAAGGAGGGTAAAATCAATAATTGGTATATTTATATACAATTAAGAAACAGATTTAATATTGACCAAAAAAAATTAGGATTTGAGATGAGTAAGACTGAATTGGATAGAATATTGGAAGATAAAAAAGATAAAAATAACCATCATGTATCTAAATATTATAGATTATTTAGGGACAGAAATCTGGAAAGGGAGACAGTAAAACATGTTATGATTCAGTGGGCTAAAGATCTTGGAAGTATAGAAATGGACTATTGGGAGAGGACATGGAAGATTTCAAGAAATTTTACTTTGTGTCAAGACTTAAAAGAAAACTTTTTGAAAATGTTCCACCGGTGGTATATGTTCCCTAGAAGAATAAAGAAAATTTATAAGAATGGAAATTCCTATTGTTGAAAATGTAAAAAAAAGGAAGGGACATTTATCCACATGTGGTGGAATTGTAAGTTTGCAAAGCAGTATTGGAAAATAATTCAGCTGAAAATAATGGAAATTTTGCATATACAGATCCCATGTTGTCCTAAATTGTTTCTCTTAAATATAACTCAGGAGATAGAAAAAAAATTGAGAAGTATAGGAGAATCCTGTTGTATATGGTGACCATTTCAAGAATCCTATATGCAAAATATTGGAAAAAACAAGAATATCCAACTGTTAAAGAATGGAATATACGATTAAGCGATGCAATGAATATGGACATCTTAACAGCTTTAGTAAGAAATGAATACGCAGATGTGAGAGAGAAACAATGGGAAAATGTTAAACAGTATTTGAGAAATATAAGTAAATAAGCTTTAGTGTAATTTAAAAGAAAGATAGGCTGTATGTGCTTACTACCGAATCTGGTTTTGTTTCTTTCCTTTCTTTTTTGTGGTAAAAAAATAACTTGGATTAGCAGGTTCACTTTCTGTAAGTGCTGTATAAATTGTTTTTCATGGTATCACTCTGGAGAAAGACATTCTGAGAGTAATGTTTTTCAAACCAAGGAAGTTTAAATGCTCGGTGTGTAAGTAAAATAAAACTCCAGGGTGACCAGAATGTATTGATTAGAGGGAGGCTTTTTGAAGAGGTGTTTAAATTTGGTGTGAATTTGGAGATAAGTTAAACTCACTCCAGAATGGTTTACAACAGGTGAAATTTAAGTCAAGAGGAGGAAAGCCCATAGTAAAGGTCTAATCCATTTCCTCTTCAAATAAATGGAAGTGAAATTATGCCCTCAGGCAATTCTTTGGGGACTCACAAAACCTAAATAAATCAATATCAATTGTTACAGTACATGAAACCTTTAACAGTGCCTGGTTGGATGTAATAAGTCATGTGACAAGCCATTAAGCTTCAATGTTCACCTTAAAAGTTCAATTATTTCAGTGTGAAGGAGATCAATAGCTAGAGAGCAATTATTGACCTTGAATGTCAAATGAAAATTATCCTAAAACAGCCATCTGGCATAAGTCAGTTCTTACTGTGTACTGCAGACCACTGTTTACCTTTGATGCTGGATGCCTTTTTAAAGGTAAACTGAAATGGAAATGCTGCAATAAATTTCTGACATTAAAACCATGGAGCCTTGTAATCTTGAGAAATCCTCTTTTGCTTTTATTTCCTACTTATTATGGTGGTTTTCCCCTGTGGTTGGAGAATTGTATGTAATCCCAAATTCTGAACAGCTTTTTTTTTTTTTTTTTTTTTGACTGATGATATCAACACAGAGCACTTAACATAGTGGTCATGTTGCCTGGGGTGGGGATCTGAGAGCTGCAGTTAAAAATTAACTTTCCAAAGTTCTAGAACTGAACCTGGATCATTTTGTTTATAACGAGGGTACAGTTGGCTCTTGGCAGCTGCTGGAGTCTGGTTCCAGGACCCTGTGGATACAAAAATCCATGGATGCCAATCCCATTAAATACGGTAGCATAGTAAAATGGTGTCTATTATTTAAAATGCCAAAATCAAGGCTTGTTTTGGGGATTTTTTTAAAAAAAATATTTTCAAGCCATGGTTGAATTCATGGATAGGGAGGGCCGACTGTAAAAATCATATAGTGCCAATATGATACCTGATATGAGATATTTCCAAAAATTCTGAATTTTAAAAAAGGAGGTGGAAACTGCAATAAGAGAAATAGTGAAAAGCAAATCACCAGGAACAGATGATATTCCAACTGAACTGCTGCAATTCACATTGACAGAGTCAACTCTAGTGCTAACCAACATGTGTCAACAGATATGGAAAACAAAACAATGGCCAAACAGATTGGAAGCAATCAATATACATCCCCATCCACAAAAAGGGAGACACAAGAGACTGCAGCAACTATAGAACCATAGCACTGATCTTCCCACAAAAGCAAACTCATGCTTAAAATTCTGCAACTTAGGCCTCTGCAGACTGGCCCAAAGGGCCAGCCTGGAGGCAGAGATGGGGAAGGGCAGATGCATGCCGGCCGCCCCAACCCCAGCCTGATGACATCCTGACGTCATGCACTGTTATGCATGGTGTGCGGCATCAGGACGTCCTCCCGGCACATTGTTCCGATGGGCTGTGCCAGAAGGGGCACTAAAGAGCTGCACGCTGGCTCTTAACCCACCCTTTTGCCGCCCGTGAAAGGAGCGGCATTTTGCCGCCCTTTCAAGAGTGGCAAAAGGGAGGATCGGGGCCACAGTGTGGGGTAGCCATGGCCCCAATCCGTGGCTAGCAGGGGCGGCCCAGAGCTGCCCGTCTGCAGCCCCCCATAGACTCCAACCATACATGGTGAGAGAAATCCCAGAGGTCCAAGCAGGGTTCAGGAAAGAAAGAGAAATGAGGGACCACATTGCAAACATACGATGGAGCGCACCTGGGAATTCCAAAAGAAAATCAGCATGTGCTTTATAGACTATAGCAAAGCCTTTGACTGCATAGATCATGAAAGGCTATGGAATGCCCTTAAAGACATGGGAGTGCCAACACATCTGATAGTCTTGATGAAGAATCTGTATTCAGGACAAGAAGCTACTGTCAGAACAGAACATGAAGAAACAGAATGGTTCCCAATTGGCAAACGGGTCAGACAAGGCTGTATCCTTTCACTCTGTCTGTTCAACTTGTATGCAGAACATATTATAATAAAAGCAGGCTTAGACACAGAAGAAGGAGGAGTGAAAATAGGAGGAAGGAATATCAACAATCTAAGATATGCAGATGACACCATAATACTAGCAGAAAACTTCACAGACCTGAAACAACTACTAAAGAAGAGTAAAGAAGAATGCACAAAGGCAGGTTTAATGCTGCACATAAAGAAAACAAAAAAATGACCACCAAGGACCTTCACAAGTTTAACCTAGACAACAAAGAAATAGAAATAGTAAAAGAATTCCCATACCTGGGATCAGACATTGGTAGAAATGGGGACTGTAGTCATGAAATTGGAAAAAGACTAAGAATGGGGAGGGTGGCTATGAAAGAACTAGAAAATATTCTAAAATGCAAAGATTTACAACTCAGTACAAGAGTCAGAATCACACAAGCCTTTATATCCCCTATTACCATGTATGGATGTGAGATCTGGAGAGTTAACAAAGATGATAGGAAGAAAAGCAATTCATTTGAGATGTGGTGCTGGAGAAGAGTGCTGAGGATCCCATGGACAGCCAAAAGGACAAACAAATGCGTCCTAGAGCAGATCATGCTGGAAACCTCCCTGGAAGCCAAGGTGACCTGAGACTGTCATACTTTGGACACATCATGAGAAGAGATGACTCATTGGAAAATACAATATTGCTGGGAAAAGGGGAGGGAAGCAGGAAGAAAGGAAGGCCACATGCTAGATGGATGGACTCTATTAAGGAGGTCACAGGTATGAGTTGCAGGAATTAAGCAGAGCAGTGGAGGACAGAGGATCTTGGAGATGTTTCATCCATAGTGTCACCATGAGTTGAGATCGACTCAAGTGCAGTTAACAAGAAAAACAAAAATGATATACTTTATAGAGACATCATGAACTGTATGTAGCAAGAGACCTTGCCAAAACTCTTTTTGAAGACAGAGTTATATGATCCCAAACTGTCCAATAGAAAGGTCTGAGTGTATTTCCCATCCCAGGTGCCAAATGGCATTGCATATACTTTGTTAAAGAGATGCCTATATTTCTGCAGTTACTCCAGATTGATCATTTTAAAGGGTGAAAAATAAAAGCATGCTGTCTCATTTCCTCAGTGTAGCATGTAAAATGAAACACTGAAGTAGGCCCCTAATTAAATAAGCTAGAACTCTGTTCCTTGGGGATGAAATCCATAATTTTCAGCACTGTTGCTCCTTTTTCATTTGGTGTGTGCTTAAAATATCCTTCCTCAAATGGAAGAAGTTAAATGATATTTTGGTTGGAATATATTACAAAAATCATTAAACGTCAGCTCTGCAGGGCAGGCAATGTTCACGCGTAGATCTCATTAGCACAGCCCATATCATTTACCACTCTCTGATAAGCACTATCTCAATTTGGATATCTAAAAATAATCTTCTTAAATGAAACACAATAGATTAAGACTGGATATATCTCTGAGATAAGCAAAGGGGAGGTTTCTGCTTCTGTTTTTAGATCTTCATTCATGGGGAAATTTTAATCTTCTCTTGTATTCCTCTGGATAAAAGTTCTTCGATGTAACAGTTCCTTCAGGTTCTGCCAGAACAGATAATTTATACTACAAGGCTATACTACAATCTGGCTGCTAGATCATGACAATATTTTCTTGGTTAGCATAATAACAAGGTCTGGGAGCAGATTTCAAGATACAAAAGACATAGTGCCTTTGCAGACTGCCAGAAATAATGCAAAGCCACTTTAACTGTCTTGGCTCAGTGCTAAGGAATCATGGGGACTGTAGTTTATTGTGGCACCCAAGCTCTCTGAGAGAGAAGGCTCAATGTCTCAGAAAAAAGTACAGTTCCCATGATTCCTTAGCACTGAGCCAGGACAGTTCAAATGGACTCAATTTGCACTATTTCTTGCAGTCTGCAAAGGCCCATAGTGCTGTCCCATGTAATCTGTGTCTGTTAGTGTACTAGGTAAAGGTAGGTATTCTCCATTGACAAGGTTGGCAAATTGTGTCCGACCATAGGGAGCGGTGCTCATCGCCATTACTAAACCAAAGAGCCAGTGTTGTCAGAGACTACTCTGTGATCATGTGGCCAGCATGATTGTACAGAACACTGTTTCCCTTCCCACCAAAATGGTACCTACTTATCTACTTGCATTTACATGCTTTTGAACTGGTAGGTTGGCAGAAGCTGGGACTAGTGATGGGAGCTCACCTCATCATGCAGCAACTGGGCCTCAAACTGCCAACCTGTCGATCTTGCAATCAACAAAGTCAGTGTCTTAACCACTTGAGCCACTGTGTCAGTGTATTACCTAAAATATTAACTGTGAGCAGTCAACTCCTTCTTTTGGCTTGTGGATGCCATATCGTTTGTTGTTTTTGAAACCACAGCTGGTCTGTCAAAACTTTTCTTAGCCTCTTCTAAAATGCTGGGGTACCTAATTTTCTCCTTCTGTTTGATGGTGCTCTAATTGCTATTTTAAAAAGAAAAGACTGAGAAAAGAAATCTCAGCACCTTTCTGTATTGGTAGTTGTCCCTCCCCACCTCAAGCTGATCTATTTTTTTTTAAAAAAAAGCTGGACCATACACAGGAGGCTGGCTTATACCAAAACAGACTATCCATGTAGTTTAGTGCTGTATGCTACACTGCTTGGTAACAGCCTCCCTATTTATTGAGACATGGGGTTTTTTTTCAGCCCTACCTATAGAAAAAGTCTCATTTGCTAATGAACTGTAGCTCCCTGTTAAAAACATTTTTTCTGCATCAGTGCCACTATTTGATCCTGGCATGATAATGACTTAATACCCACTAAGGCCAAATTCAGACAGGTGGTAGCCACCATACAATGTGCTACAGGAGCAATGGGGTACTCCTGTAGAATCTGGGAGGGATGGCACCATGGAGCTACTGATTTCATGAAAAGGCACCCCCGTGTGGGCCTAAATACTTGGCCAATGTGATTGGCATAACCACTATAGCAACTGTGATCATGTAAATCCTGATGGCCATGTGTATTGGTCCCTCATGGAGAAACTGATTCACACCACTAGTGCTTTTTAGATCAGCCTTCCATAACCTGGTACCCTCAAGATTCCTTTGTACTTCATCTACCATATCTTCCAACCAGCATGTCCAATGGTCAGTATTATCAAGTATTGTAGTCAGAGACATCAAGAGGACACCAAGTTGGGAAAGGTTGCTCTGCTCCATCTCTATGAAGGTGCAAGTGTAAGTATAGTCTTGCACACTGTAGTGGAGTAAAGATGATAAATCTTCATTTTTCTTAGTCTCAACAGATGTCAAGAGGAATCACACAGTTCTTTGTCCCATAGCTTTAAGACACTCCTCCCCACCACACACACACACACACACCTGCAGTGATGGGAAGGTGCACAGTTTTCCAGAAACTATGCAGCTTCCCCTTTTCTGTTTGTACAAAAAGACTGTTTCCAGGCATGTGTGTGTGTTGAGCAAGATTGCTGATTCTTATGTAGAAAACAATGTTGCACAACAAAATCACACGTAGCTGCAGCTTCAGTTCCCTGAGTTTCTTTTCCTGTTGTGTAAAATTTGAGCTTTGGACTACAACTCTGGAGATTACGGTTCAAAGCAAAGCAAAGCAGCTTCATTTATATACCGCTTCATACCGCACTATGGAGTGTCTAAGCAGTTTACAACTGTAAGCGCATTGCCCCCCAACAGCTGGGTACTCATTTTAGCGACCTCGGAAGGATGCAGGCCTGAGTCAAGCCTGAGCCTGGGCTAGTATTGAACTCACAACCTTGTGGTCTATGAGTGAGTGGCTGCAGTACAGGCATTTAACCACTGCACCACCAGGGCTCAACTCCCCACTTGGCAATGGAAACCCAGTGGGTGACCTCAAGTGAACCACACACTTGCAGCCTCAGAAAACCCATTGATAAGTTCACCTTTGTTGGTTTTTCAGCCTTCAAGTTCTCCATAAACCAGAAACAACAACACAACTTATAAACTGGCAAAGGTTGCAGACACAATTTTAGATCTGTTGCTGCATTATTTGTTATGCAGCATAGCATGCAATTTAGGTTTGTATTTAGTGTACTTTCTCCAAGTATAGAGGGAAAAACAATGTAAGCAGGTGAGGGTTTTCTTTTTCTCAGAAGCTGCACAGTTTATATGCATAGTAAAAACACTGTGAGTGTAGGGGTTTAATGCAAAGCTGTACATTTTCCCTTAACTCTTTTACAATTCTCAGAAAATGCAAAATTTATGTTGTGCCAGGAACAAAAACAAAAAAATCCCACAATTTGTGAGAACTTTCAACATGCTGTTTTTTTCCCCCTGCATAAGTTTCTCCATGGGTCAGGAATTCCAAATTTGACCTCAGTCAGGAAACTGACAGACTTCTGTTCCATTTTTATTATGGAACATTTCTAACTGCCTGAACTGCATCTAAGAAAAAGAAAAGCAGAGTCATCCACTAAGGTGGCCTTTGACAAGATGTTATCCTTTCATTCATAACTCTCATCTGTAATGCAGGATAAAAGGTATCAGATATCACTACAGGAATAGTTTATGAAAAATGTTGTGGCTGTTCAGGAAAATCTATAAATGTTAAGGGTTATTATTATAAAGCTTAATTTATGTGGTACCAAGGAATTCATTGAGCCAGAGAAATACTGCTACATTTTTTTTTATTTTAGCAACACATATTTAACATATTTATTATTTATAATAAATAATTCATAGAATCATAGAATTGGAAGAGACCACAAGGGCCATCCAGTCCAATCCCCTGCCATGCAGGAACTCAAAATCAAAGCATCCCTGACAGATGGCCATCCAGCCTCTGCTTAAAGACCTCCAAGGAAGGAGACTCCATCACTCTCTGAGGGAGTGTGTTCCACTGTTGAACAGCTCTTACTGTCAGGAAGTTCCTCCTAATGTTGAGGTGGAATCTCTTTTCCTGGAGCTTGCACCCATTGTTCCAGGTCCTAGTCTCTGGAGCAGCAGAAAATAAGCTTGCTCCCTCCTCAATATGACATCCCTTCAAATATTTAAACAGGGCTATCATATCCCCTCTTAACCACCTCTTCTCTAGGCTAAACATACCCAGTTCCCTAAGTCGTTTCTCATAGGGCATGGTTTCCAGACCCTTCACCATTTTAGTCACCCTCCTCTGGACATGCTCCAGTTTTTCAACATCCTTTTTGAATTGTGGTGCCCAGAACTGGACACAGTATTCCAGGTGGGGCCTCACCAAAGCAGAATACAGTGGCACTATTACTTCCTTTGATGTAGATATTATACTTCTATTAATGCAGCCTAAAATTGCATTGGCCTTTTTAGCTGCTGCAGGCACTGTACTCTATACAGTTGGTTCTCAGCTGAGAACTTAGTGAAATGATGGGCATCTTGCATTAGTCTCACAATCTGTTTCTCTTGCAAAATGTTATGCCTTGGAAAGCAAGACCTGATCCAACCTTTTAAAAGAGAAGATTATTTTCCTTGGGTAGAGGGCTGAGGTTTAAGAACCAAATTAGTGACATGCTAGAGAAAATTTTGAACACACTTCTGTTTCATGTAAGTCAGTGGAACTAAAGTCCAATGGTAAGACCTAGAGCCTTAACATATTGGAGAGTACTGCACGAGCAAATTGGCTGGGCTGAGCTCAGGTGGAAATTTTTGAAAATGTGCTAAGATTGGGTGTTATCATACAACTCTGTGTCCAGATCAGAGGCATTGTGATCCAATCTTAGCCATCCCAGACATCCTTTTGCTGTCCTTCCCAAAGAATGGGAGTTACCCGTTCTTTGTGAAGGATGGGAAAATGACAGATTGGTTCTGGGATGGCTAAGATTGGGTTGTGATGCCTCCAATCTGGACACAGAGGTGTGCAATAACACCCAATCTTAGCAAACTTTCAAAAATGTCAGCCTGTGCTCAGCCCGGCCGAATGTAAAACAATTTTGTCCTAACCTGGAAGTACAGAACAGTGGTTAGAGGGGTAGACAAGGACTACAGTGAAAAGGGTTCAAATCACAATGAAGCTTATTATGTGGGCCTGAACAGACTGCCAGAAATAATCCAGCTTGAGACCACTTTAACTGTCCTGGCTCAATGCTAGGGAATCATGGGAATTGTAGTTTTTTTCTGAGACATTGAGCCTTCTCTGTCAGAGAGATTTGGTGCCATAATAAACTACAGTTTACGTGATTCCCTAGCATTGACCCAGGACAGTTAAAGTGGTCTCCAGCTGGATTATTTCTGGCAGTCTGTTCAAGCCCCAAGTCATTTCCCATTTTTCCTTTCCTATTTCACAATATATCCATACTAAGTGTCCCTCAGGACTTCATTTCCACCACCACATTTCATAGAATAATGCAGTCATAGTGAGAATGGGTCTCGTGTGATTATGTCCTTTTTAGGGTTGTGAAGATAAAGATGGGGAATAGGATATATATCACCTTGCAATCCTTCAAGAGAAGGCGTGGTATATGCATTAATAGCAGTAGGAAGAGGAGGGTCACCATAAGTCAGAAGAGGCTGAAGTCACCACTAGAGTGGGGCGGGGGGGGGGGGAAATCAATGTAATATATGTTTTGTTTATAAACAACATACAGTGGGTAGCCACAGAGACTGCCATAGTCAAGAGTCTTACTTCAAAGCAGGATATAATTGTCTCTGGTGACCAGAGAGAATTAAATTCTCTGCTTTAGTGGCCTTGGCCCTATTTCATTGAACCAAACAGTACAATTTTGTCTGGATCAAAGCACTGAGAAGCCAGAAAGCAATAGCTGGAAACAGCAGGAAAAGAAGAACAAAATAAATGTGAACAAGGACTTTTGCAATAGCCCAAGGCCCACATTTTCAACTAAAGCTTGACTTCTAACAGGAAATCAGTAATAGACAAGTGACAAGTCCTGTCTGTTCATAGAAAACTGGCAAATGGCCACTGAGAGGATGTTCCTGCTGCTCTGGCAACTTTACATTAATAGACAAAAGCAGAAAAGAAGCAGGAGGAAAAAACTATGACAAGGCAGCTATCTAAATTTTGAGCCACATCCATGCTGATTGGACTAACAAACCCCCCACTTAGTATAGAATAGGAAACAGGTGAGGACAATTCCCTTTCTACGCATTTGAGATGTCTGAAGTTGTCCACACCCTCTCCATCCAGAATGAACCCTTCTTCCTCAGGCAAGGAGTTGCTCCAAAGAGCTTACAATCTACAGGTTTCTCCCAGCATGTTGTAAGGTATATCTAAGGTGAGTCACCCTGGAGTGGCATATGGGACAACTGTATTAGTGATAAATGGATATTATTAAAAAATTAAGTCCTCACCCCTAAAATTGGAGGACTAGATTGCTAAAATGCATAACTTCCAACTTGGAAACTCTAGTCCCCAATCCTGCTGTATGTCTAGTGGTTCACTGAAAAGAGCAGTTTGCAGATGTTTGAAGATAACTGCATTTAAAAGTATTGTAGCAATTTTAAAAAATGAGGATGTAACATAAATTGTTTATCTGGAAAAGGAAATAAACATTTTAATATTTCTTACAACATAAGAACCTCAGTCACTTGCATTCTGAATATAATTAAGGCCCAATGTCAGCATCTAGCACATTGGGCAGTTTCTGAGGGTCAGACATCTGGGCTCACCAGTACTAATGCTTTCTCTTTCTGGCCTTGACATCACCACAAGAATGCCCTGGGCATGCTGTAGCCATAATTCCCTCTAGTTAGCACCAGCTTCCTGGTGATATGTAGTGTCTTCAGATGGGAGCTGCTTAGCCACTTGGCTCTGATTTGTTCCATGTTGTCCTCTTGTTGTTGTTACATGCCTTCAAATCTTTCTGACTTATGGTGACCCTAAGGCAAACTTATCATAGAGCTTTCTTGGTAAATTTCTTTACTGAGGGTTTGCCATTGCCATCCTCTGGGGCTGAGAAAGTGTGACTTGCCCACGGTCACCCAGTGGGTTTCATGGCTGAGTACGGATTCGAACCCTCTTCTCCTGAATCATAGTCCAGCACTCAAACTACTACACTATGCTGGCACTCTGCCATCTTACATCTCCCAAAATGCAATTGCTGGCATTACACATTACATATTGGAAAACAGAAAGTAGAGCCTTTCCAGCTATTTCATAATACCCAAGCAACTCTCATCCAAAAGCATTCTCTACTTCTATGGTGTAAGCACATTTCAGCAAAGGAACTGAGAGTGCAGGCTGCATCATTGCTAGGTGTCAGTAGGCAGCAGGTCAGTATGGGGATAGGTAGGGGGACTCTTGGTGATGCTATACTAAATTTATGCCAGACATCCGCTCTGATAGTATTGTTTTGTAGTCTCAATCCTGGCATTTCAGATTGATTCTAGGACAGAAATCCCTAGGCATACTTTGACACTTATTCCCATTTTTGGTGCCCATTCCCTGCTAACAAACAACTAGCTTATTAGCTTTGCCAGGCCCCTCAAGTTAAAAACATGAAACAAAGTGATAGCATGACAGTACCTTTTTAATTTCGGGATTGGGGGCTGGATTATGGTTTCTGGTTTCTGTACCAGGTTGGAAAAATACTACATATTGCTAGGCATGAGTATAAAACTCCCAAGTACTTGGGAAACCATGTAGCTAGCTTTTTTGTGGCCTTATCTTCAGTGTATTAATGATAGAAGGAGTTGGCATAATTTTTCTCCTTCTTTTCTTTAAAAACACATGTTCAACTCAGAATGCTTATCTACTTTTATTGCCAAATGCATTCTGAGATATATTTATATGAATGAGTTTGACATATATAGAGAGAGGGATACGGTGGCTTAGTGGTTAAGACAATAGTTCTCATGATCGGAAGGTTGGCAGTTTGAGGCCCAAGTGCTGCATGATGAGGTGAGCTCCCGTCACTAGTCCCAGCTTCTGCCAACCTAGCAGTTCGAAAGCATCCAAATGCAAGTAGATAAATAGGTACCACTTCAGTGGGAAGGTAACAGCATTCGGTGCAGTCATGCTGGCCACATGACCACCAGAACAGTCCTTGGACAATGCTGGCTCTTTGGCTTAGAAACAGAGATGAGCACCACTCCCTACAGTTGGTTACAACTAGACATTCACATCAAGGGACTACCATTATATATAGAGAGAGTAATCAATTGGTAAGGTTGTGAAGAGAATGACTGAAGAAGGCAAGACTGGCTTTTTGAATCAACAAAGACCAAAGTCTTGTTTGGTGAGGATAAACTACATTGTTCTCTTACTGCTACAGGATGCTGACAATTGGATTTATGATCTGGCTCTAAGCTGTTGCTTCAGAACCCAAGCATGTTTTGTTTTGTTTGGTATATCCACAATCCTCAGGGCCATATATCTTCCTTTCTCTTCTTCATGTAAAAGGGATAGGAGATTTCAGGCTTATGGTCCTGATTAGTAATAACAAGCCACAGCTGCTGTAGCTATTCAGAACATAGAAGATTGGTTTGAAAAGGCAATCAGTTGCAATTAATTAAAAGGAATTCGTTTCAGGTAGGCCCGAACTAGTTATTGTTGGAATCACAATTTTAAAAGTATTTTATTTCTTTCCTGTTTCCCAATAGTGATTAAAATAGTTTCTCTGGGTTACTGAACAAAGGTGACCACTACAAGCTGCTGGCCTGTGGTCAAATGCACATTGTTCTTCCCTGCACACTGTCTTAGCTCAACACCCACATGAGGGCACAAGACATGATACAAGCCAGTGCTTGAACTGTATGCTACTCTTCCTCTACCATTTAGTAAATTACCCTTGTAAATGAACAAGTAACTAACGTATTCTGCCACAATAGGAGTGACATTTTCTCTCAGCAAGTTGCAATCATAACTTAGTTTTCCCATTGTTATTGGGGAAAGAAATTAATTATGACTCTTGATCTAAATACTGCCAGTTGGGCCTGTTCCAAGCACTGGACTAGGACTGAGTTACTTGCATTCACTTATCTGCAAGCTTGAATTAGAGATTAATCAACATCTCCATTTGATGAATGGAGAGGTAGATTAAGAGTTAAGAACACTCTTGGCTATTTTTAAATACTATTTTGCTCCTAGAATTTTGCTATATTATGAAAAAATCATAAACTTTTTTTTTTAAATCATGAGTATACCATTCAAATTCTGTTATTACATTTTTCATCATATATTGCAAAATGGTACTATAATGAGGCTTCAGTGTAAAACTATTTAAATTTATATGCAAATATATTTTAAAATCAGTTAATTAAATGGCTGGTGACAAAGAACTACAACACTTGAATTGGCTGATATCCTCACATTCAATCATTTGATGCTATACCAGCAAATAGCTGCTGTGTTTCCTTTAAGGCGACACGGGCAAATGCAAACAATGAATTGATTCTTGACCTTCTGCCTGGGGGAAATTTATTCAAGACTGTACTGTTTGTGTATGCAGAATTACAAATGCACCCTAGAACATCATAAGAGCAAAAAATAAGCAAGCTCAGGAAACATCTATAGGATTAACCCATCAGAAAGAAGAAACAAATATATGGGCACAAGCCAAATAGTGTTGCCTTTTCCTACAAATATGCAGACAGGCTCTGTAGTCATGTTTTTCCTGACTGAAAAGACTCATCCAATTGCTGGGGTGCTGTCCTTGTCACTATAGATAGACTTCAGGGAAGCAGGTAGAGAATGGTCTTTCCTGTAATAAGTCATCAATATTCGTGTGAACAGTTGGACTCCTCTTCAGCTCCTGATACTATGTGCAGAAATGGTCCCAACTACAATTTTTGGCAACTTCAGTTAGAAGGACTGGATAGCAGGTAATGAGAAACCTCTCTGAGACCCTGGAGAACCTTTGTAAGGCACAATGGATAACACTGGATTAGATGGATGCATATATTTTGTCAGATAAGAAAGCTTCCACAGTGCTTATGTACTACATCATGCAGCTCATTTGTGTGTGTGCTCCTGTTTTATTAGGAAAAATATTTACACTAAATCTGGAAACATAAGTCATAAAATCACACTACCTTGATTCTTGATGGTGATAATAAAGGTTCAGAACTGACCAACCAGAAAACACAGTGCTACTGAGAATTTCTTGCTTCTACGAGCCCAACACAGATGACCACATACTCAGAAAGAAAAGATGTAATAGTGATGGGTGACTTCAACTATCCTGATATTTGCTTGAAGTCAAACTCAGCCAATACTCCAAGGTCTAACAAATTCCTCACTTGCCTCAAAGACAATTTCATTGTCCAAAAGGTGGAAGAGGCAACAAGGGGATCAACTATTTTAGAACTGATCCTAACCAACAGGGATGAGCTTGTCAATGGGGTGCAAGTGGTGGGAACCTTAGGTGGAAGTGATCCTGTTGTCCTGGAGTTTCTATACAGTGGAAAGGAGAAGCTAGGCATAGTCAAACACTCTTTCTAGACTTTAGGAGAGCTGATTTCAACAAACTTAGGGAAACACTGGGAGTGATCCTGTGGTCAGGAATACTAAAGGAGATGGGAGTTCAGAACGGATGGGAGTTTCTCAAAAGGGAGATACTGAAGGCACAATCTCAAACTGTTCTATTGAGAAGGAAAAATAGAAGATATCTCAAGAAACCAGGTTGGATGACAAAAGAACTTTCAATTGAACTAAGTTTTAAATGGGAGATGTATAAGAAATGGAAAAGGGGCGAAATCACTAAAGAGGAATTCAAACAAATAGCTAGCACATGTAGGGGTAAAGTCAGGAAAGCCAAAGTACAGAATGAGCTCAGGCTTGCTAGAGCAGTTAAGCACAATAAAAAGGGCTTTTTTGGGTATGTCCGCAGCAAAAGAAAGAAGAAGGAAATGGTAGGGCCACTGCGCAGAGAAGATGGAGAAATTCTAACAGGGGACAGAGAAAAGGCAGAACTACTCAACACCTTCTTTGCTTCAGTCTTCTCACAAAAGGAAAAGGGTGTTCGACCTGAGGAAAATGGAGCAGAGGACACAATAGGGGAAATGCAGCACAAAATAAGTAAAGAGAAAGTACAGGAATACCTGGTTAACCTAAATGAATTTAAGTCTCCAGGACCAGATGAACTACATCCAAGGATATTAAAAGAACTGGCAAATGTAATCCCAGAGCCACTGGTAATAATCTTTGAGAACTCTTGGAGAACAGGAGAAGTCCCAGCAGACTGGAGGAGGGCAAACATTGTCCCCAACTTCAAAAAGGGGGAAAAGAGGATCCCAACAACTATCGCCCAGTTAGTCTGACATCAATATCAGGAAAGATTCTAGAACAGTTAATTAAACAGAGAGTCTGTGAACATTTAGAAGGGAATGCCATAATCACAAAAAGTCAGCATGGGTTTCTCAAAAACAAGCCATGCTAGACTAATCTGATCTCCTTTTTTTGATAAAATTACCAGCTTGCCAGATGAAGGGAATGTGGTAGACATAGCATATCTTGATTTCAGTAAGGCTATTGACAAGCTCCCCCACAATATTCTTGCAAACAAGATAGTAAAATGTGGGCTAGACAATACAGCTGTTAGGTGGATTAGTAACTGGTTGACTGACTAAACCCAAAGCGTGCTCAGCAATGGCTCCTCTTCATCCTGGAGAGAAGTGACCAGTGGGGTGCCACAGGGTTCTGTCCGGGGCCCAGTACTCTTCAACATCTTTATCAACAATTTGGATGAAGGAATAGGGGGCATGCTTCTCAAATTTGCAGATGACACCAAATTAGGAGGAATAGCTAATACCCCAGAAGACAGGATGAAAATTCAAAATGATCTTAATAGATTAGAAAGCTGGGCAAAAGCTAACAAAATGAATTTCAACATAGAGAAATGTAAAGAACTGCACTTAGGGCAAAAAATTTAAATGCATAGATATAAGATGGGGGACACCTGGCTTAATGAGACTACGTGTGTAAGGGACCTAGCAGACCACAAGTTGAACATGAGTCAACAGTGTGATGCAACACCAGATCATCGTCTCAGACTTCAGATGGTGTCTCTCCTCTTAATGACTGTCTCAGAGCAGTAATGGGTTGGATGAGGAAAAACAGATTGAAGTTGAATCCAGACAAAATGGAGGTACTCACAGTTACAGACCCGAAACCAGATTTGGGAATACAGTCTCCAGTCCTGGATGGAGTCACACTCTCCTCCAAGGACTGTGTTCGCAGTTTGGGGGATCTCCTTGACTCGTCACTTCACATGACTAGTCAGGTGAATGCGACGGTCAGGATTGCCTGTTATCAGCTTCGGCTGATACGCCAACTGCGCCCTTATCTGGATGTGAGGGATCTGGAAGCTGTGCTACATGCCCTGGTAACCTCACGTTTGGATTACTGCAGTGCACTCTACATGGGGCTACCCTTGTGCCTAACCCGGAAACTACAACTGGTGCAGAATATGGCAGCCAGATTAATCACAGGAGGGAGCACATAACACCAGTGCTGAAATCCCTCCACTGGCTGCCAATTAGTTTCCGGGCGCAGTACAAGGTGTTGATTTTAACCTTTAAAGCCCTACATGGCTTGGGTCCATCTTATCTTAGGGACCACCTCTCCCTGTATGATCCCCCCCGCGCCCTTCGGTCCTTTGGGAGGAATCTGCTACAGCCACTGAAAACTAGGCTGTCTCAGACCTCCCAGAGGGCCTTCTCTGCAACTGCTCCCAGACTTTGGAATGACCTGCCGGACGAGATCCATCTTATTACTACCATTGCTGCTTTTAAGAAAGCAGTAAAGACGGATCTCTTTCAGCAGGTCTTCCTGGAATAACTGTTGTCTGGTGATAGATGAGTTTTTAAATTTGTTTATACTGATTCCTTGTGTTATTAAGGATGTTTTTATCTTATTGTTGTATTTTTAACTGTCTTCTAGTTTAATTCTGTTTTAAGGGGATGGGTGGGTGGATTATGGGACGAGGGAATGTTTTAATTTGTCTGTTTTAAAATTGTTGTACCCCGTTCCGATTGCCACACAGAGGGGCGGGCTATAAATAAAAATTTATTAATATTATTATAAAAAGGCCAATGCAATTTTAGGCTGCATTAGTAGAAGTATAGTATCTAGATCAAGGGAAGTAATAGTGCCACTGTATTCTGTTTTGGTCAGCCCCCACCTGGAATACTGTGTCCAGTTCTGGGCACTACAATTCAACAAGGATGTTGAAAAACTGGAGCATGTCCAGAGGAGGGCGAATAAAATGGTGAAGGGTCTGGAAACCATGCCCTACGAAAAACGACTTAGGGAACTGGGTATGTTTAGCCTAGAGAAGAGACAGTTAAGAGGGGATATGATAGCCCTGTTCAAATATTTGGAGGGATGTCATATTGAGGAGGGCACTAGCTTGTTTTCTGCTGCCCCAGAGAACAGGACCTGGAACAATGGATTCAAGCTGCAGGAAAAGAGATTCCACCTCAATATTAGGAGGAACTTCCTGACAGTGAGAGCTGTTTGACAGTGGAACACACTGCCTCGGAGTGTGGTGGAGTCTCCTTCTTTGGAGGTCTTTAAACAGAGGCTGGATGGCCATCTGTTGGGGATGCTTTGATTTTGAGTTCCTGTATGGCAGGGGGCTTGGACTGGATGGCCCTTGTGGTCTCTTCCAACTCTATGGACCTTATCACACGCGGGCCACAAAGCGATAAGAAAGTGAAATAAGAATAAATCCAGGAATAAGCCGAAAGAAACCCCACAATACGTAAATGGCTATCAGACGCAACTAGCATCATCGCGCAATTAAGGAAAGCGCGATGAAGCGCTCCGGGGAACCGTATTTGCTGTTCGCACACAAGTGAGAAAATCCCAGACATAACCAAGCAATGATGCTCTGCACATGCTCAGTACAGCCGTAGCTGTCACTTGCCGCGGCTGTCAAACACACCCCTTCCCAAGCCGGCTGTCCCCCAACCCCCTTCCCAAGCCGGCACAGGGTCCGCGCTCCGAGGAGAATGTCCTCGGAGAGGCGCCTCTCTGAGGACATCCTCCTTGGAGCTAGGACCCTGCGCGGGGCCTGAGCTCCGAGCAGAACGTCCTCAGAGAGGCGCCTCTCTGAGGACATCCTCCTTGGAGCTCGGACCCTGCGTGGGGCCTGAGCTCCGAGCAGAACGTCCTCAGAGAGGCGCCTCTCTGAGGACGTCCTCCTTGGAGCTAGGACTCTGCGCTGGGCCTGAGCTCCGAGCAGAATGTCCTCGGAGAGGCACCTCTCTGAGGACGTCCTCAGAGAGGCACCTCTCCGAGGACATTCTGCTCGGAGCGCAGACCCTGCGCGGGGCCCGAGGTCCAAGGAGGACGTCCTCAGAGAGGCGCCTCTCCGAGGACGTTCTGCTCGGAGCTCAGGCCCCGCGCAGGGCCCGAGCTCCAAGGAGGACCTCCTCAGGTCCTCCTTGGAGCGCAGGCGGGGGCAGGGAAATGCTCCACAATACATATTGGGGGAATACTCCCCAATACCTATTGTCTTTTCAAACTGATAAGGTCCTTACAGTAAAAGCGAAATGACTCCCGTTGCGCACTTGTACTTCCTGAAGAAACCAAAATACAAAAGATCTCGGTTCTTGCCGCATTCTGTCGGGGTTCTGTCGGGGTTCTGAGCGACGTCGTGTGGACACACGGAAAAATAATATGTATCAGGTCAGGATTTGTTTGGGATCTGACTGCTTTGGGCCCCCTGTGATAAGGTCCTATGATTCTATGAATCTATGATTTTATCTTCATAACAGCTGGAAAAAGGGGAAAAAATAATGGTGTATACATGGTTCACCTCAGAAGCCCAGATGTATCCCACACCCACTTTACTACTTTCAAGACTAATGGGCCATACAGATGGCCCTTAAGGGGCAGCTCTGTGCTGCCCCTGGGAGCACTGGATTGGGGCCATGGCAACCACAAATGCAGCTCCTTTTTTAGAGTGGCAAAGAGCCACCCTTACCACTGCCACCACAGCTCTTCTGTGCCCCTTTGTTGCAACATGTCTACATACTGCTCCAAGGGAGTGCTCTGATGCTGTGCTCTGTGTGATGGTGTGCCTGGCATGACGGCAGCATCGGGGTGGCCAACATGCAGTTGCCCTCCCAACTCCACCCCCCCCCCCCAGCCAGCCCTTGTGGCCAGTATGTACAGGCCTTGATTTGAGAGTTGCACTACAACTCTGGAGACTAGGGTTTGAGTCCTCAGTTGGCCATGAAACCCACTGGGTGTCCATGAGCAAGTCTCACACACACACACTCACCCTCAGAAGAAAATATCAAACCTCCTCTGAACAAATCTTTCCAAGAAGACCTCATGATAGGTTGATCTTAGGGTAACCTAAAGTCAGAAATGACTTGAAGGCATGCAACAACAACAGCCACCTGCATTTTAGGTTTTAAATTGTTCATATATTTTATAGTGTTAAAGCCTTTTTATTTATTTATCTTAATGACATTTTTAATATCTTTTATTCTGTGAGCTCTTTAGAGAACCTTTCCTTAAAGGCCAGTGTATAAATGCAATTTGTTTCAACAACCAAAAATTCCACAAAATATATTGCTGGCTACTTGGGTGGCCTTTAAAGGAGATTAGACAAATTCATGCAGAATGAGGCTATTACTGGCTACTAATCACAATGGCTCCATATAATATCTTTTTTCAAGATGCAAAGGGGTCTTGCAACACCTTTGAGACTAACAGAAAGATAGAAGTTGACAGCATGAGCTTTCATAGGCTTGAGTCTACTTTATGAACAAAGATGTCGCCTTATCCTCCAATGGCCATTGTTAAAACCTTATCTCCATATCAACAAAGTTTTGCATTCCTATGGACATTCTTACACACAGACTACTATATAGGTCTGTCCCAGGCTTTCCACTTGGCCAGATGCATCTGAGAAAATAGGCTCATGTCTATGAAAGCCCATGCCTCCAATTTCTATGTCAGTTTCAAAGATGCTGCAAGATGCATTCTAATTTTCTAGAGCAGGGGTCCCCAAACTATGGCCTGTGGGCCAGACCCGACCCATCTAGGCCTTCTTACCGGTCTGTGGCTGGTCCTGCTGCCACGCCGCTGCCGCGTGCCGCTGAGTGACATTTTGTCTTCCAAAATGGTGTCCGGAGTTGTGCGCATGTGCCCGTCATTGCACACGCATGCACCTGTTGTCATGTGCCATTTTGGAAGACAAAATGGCACCCGTTGGCGCACGCATGCGTGTGTGATGCCGAGTGCTCACGCATGCCACTGGGTGCCATTTTGGAATACAAAACGGCGCCGGAGTAATGTGCATGCATGTGTGACGCGGGGCACCATTTTGTATTCCAAAATGGCATCTGCATTGCACGTGCATGCGCACTACTCAGGCGCCATTTTCCAAAATGGCGCACGGAGTCGTGTGCATGCGCGTGCAATGCTGGGCATATGTGCACGACTCTGGGCACCATTTTGGAAAATAAAATGGCACCCGAGTTGTGTGCATGCGCACGTGTGCATGCCTCCGGCCCCCGGATATCTGGGGACCAGTGAACTGGCCCCCAGATCAAAAAGTTTGGGGACCCCTGTTCTAGACTAACATGGCTATGTCTTTGAATATCTTTATCAAAATACCAGTTACTGGAGAACATGAGTAGAAAACTGCTATTGTGCTCATGTCGTACTTGTGAGCTTCCTATGGGTATCTGGTTGGCGAACACTGGCTATACAGGTCTTTGGTCTGATGCAGCAGAGCTCTTATTGTGTTTAGTTAGTTGCTGGATGATCTTGGACTGCTCACTTTCTCTGATTCTAACCTATTTCAAAAACAAACGCAATGCTCACTTTACCTGACACACAAGAAACTTCTTACAGTGCCTTCTCAGTTTAGAAAGGAAGAGAAAAGGAACAAAATAGCTGTGGCTGCTGTGCCCTTCTATTACCCACAGATTCTCCTGAGATTTGAGGATAGCCCATGCAGCTTGAGGAACTTGTCCACTACTCCTTTCTCAGATCCGAAAAGTGTTGACTCTGTGATTTTGTTTCTCTCTCACACTCTTGGTCTCTCTCTCTCTCTCTCTCTTATAATATGGTTAGGACTGGGGCTGCATAACTAGTGGACAAACAAAACTGATACAGGAAATACTTTGACTGAAAGCAATCCCACTTTCCACACTTCATCAATAGATATAGCAGTATCTTCTCCGATGTCTGTGGAAACTGTGACTGTTCACACTTTTAAAACCTCAAATTCACTATAAAGTACACAGAAGCTATGGATTATAGCCTTTGAGCTCTAAGATGAAACTACTGTTTTGGCTAAATGGCACTAGTTTTCCTGAAACTGGTAATGTGTGCCAGTATTCAGAACTGTTTTGTTCATTTTTTAAAGATAAGTATTAACACTTGGCTTTGAGAGCAGATGGCAAGGTGGCCCCATTTTAATCTCTGAATCTGAATTTCTAACACTCTGGTAGACTGTCAGTGAGACACAACAAGACCATTTCCCCATGTGGCCTTGCTGACCCACACATGGTAATGTGAACCTAAATCCCTGTGAGGGTTTCTTTGATCCATGTCCTAGTGTCCTTAAAGAGACATAACTTAAATCTTCCTAGCTTCTTGTCATTGTATCAGCTGCAATTCAGTCAAGAATTGCATTGTGCTATGTTTTCTGTGCTCATTCTGCTGTTGGTGCCACTTACATTAACAATATTATTCTTAGATTGCCACTTTCTTGAGGAATAGTGGGCTTTGGGGCAGCCTCTAACAAGATGAATTCTTTTATGAAGAAAGAATGCTGGAATCATATTGACATTTTATGATATCTGTTTATTTAACAATTGTCAAATTGAGCATGAACAAGCGGGCACTCAGATTGTGTTAATCTTTCAAACCATGGGTGCTAATGAGCATGCCAGATTTCTTTCTTCTCTCTCTTTTTTAAAATGTTATTGTGGTGGCATTGGTAATGCATATTTCAAATATGCAAATAATATCCTTTAGAGCATCATTTTGTTTCTCTTTAATGTATGGGAAACTGAGGCTTAGTCACTATTCTCAGTCAATTCTCAGGCTGCCAGCTCCATAAATCCATGGCAGAATGATGTATATCTCAGTTCCCATATTATTAAAATGATTCTTGAGTATGTGTTGTTGGCAGTGGCAGGGAACCCTCCTTATACATTCTGGGCCCTGAACATTTTGAGGGATGTATTCAGACTTTCTTGATATTTCAAACAGGAGCTCAAATTAACACAAGTAACTGCCATGTCATATTAGATCCAACCTGAATTCATCACATTGAATGGTAATCATAAGAATGTTGAAACAGCAAAGAAAAAAGTCTAAATATTTTAGTAGCATTTCATCTGCAGAAAGGTTTTAGAAGTTATAGCAGAAGGGTTTTAGAAGCAATATTTATTTACTGCAAGCCATGTCTGTGTTTTGTAGCAAAAGTGAAATTCATGGTGGAAATAATTTTGGTCCAGAGATAGTTTGAGAGGCACAGCTTAACCTTATTGTTTCTTTTAAAGCTTTTAAGGGAAGATCCAGATAGGAGTATTTATTTGGACTTGGGAAAGAGTAGCAGGGAAGTGTGGAAAAATTTAAATAAAGGACAGCTGAATGGTAGTGGGCAGTGATAAGGAGAACAATTTGAGTTTCAAAGTAGAAAAAACTTCGGTTTGTTTTAATTTATTTGTAAACACTCCTTCTGTTTTTCAATTTTGGGGGCAATTTATAATGTATAGATTCATAATTTTATATTTTATTATGAATGTATACATTATCAAGAACAATCCCCAAATAAAATGTTTTTTTAAAAAAGCCACGAAAACTTAAAGCAGTTCAAATAAATCAAAACAGCAGATTAATGAAATGGAACAAAGACCAGTAGATCTGAAAGCTGGATCAGTAGGTCCAATCTGGAAAATCTGAAAGCCCATTATTTGCCTGTCTGAGTCTTACAATCTTTGGAAGAGGGCTTTCTCTCTCTGTTCCACCATCCTCATAAGGCTGTCTGGTGATGACAGGTGAAAGAGCCTTCTTGGTGTCTGCTTCTAGGCTATGGTACTCCCTTCCAAGGGAGGATTGATTGGTCCCTTCTCATCTCTCTTTTTGCTAGCAAAGACCTTCTTTTTAATTGTAATTTTTATTTATTTCATTGTTCAATCTACAGAATCCACAAAATATACATTAGCTAAAAAAACAAAGACCTTTTTAAAATAGGATTTTAGCTGTAACTGATTGGGCTACAGTATCATGCACTAGGTCCAGTGTTCTTAATATGTAATATGTGTTAACTTATATTGTAAGCCACTTCCAGTCCCATTTGGGAGAAAGGTGAGATATAAACAAAATAAGCATATCAATAATAAAATAAATTGAAAACCAAATTTTAAATCAAGTCAGGAGAGCATGCAACTCTCCAGAATTTGTTGAGTTTCAGCTCCTATAAGCCCTCACTATTAGCTACAGTGTCTATGACTGTTGGGAATTGCAGTCCAATAACTTCTAGAAGGTCATATGTTAAAATGGGTAGTCAAAGTGTGAGCTTTGGGCTACATACAATTCCAAACCCTTTCTGTCCTCCTCCAGTGCCTCTTCCGAATTACCATTTTTTAAAACAAAAAATGGCATCACAGTCTGGTGCTGAAATCTCACAGCAAAGTGCTAAATGCACTGTAGCTCACAGGAAAATGGTATTGACTATGATAATTGAGTATTTTATTGACTATAGTGGTGTCATGGTTTGAGCATTGGACTATGACTATGACTATGGAGACCAGGGTCTGAATTCCCACTCAGTCATGGAAACTGACTGGGTGACCTTGGACAAGTCATACTTTCTCAGCCTCAGAGGAAGGTAAAGGCAAAGTCCCACTGAACAAATCTTGTCAAGAAAACCCTGTGATAGGTTCATCTTAGTTTCCCTATAAGTTGGATACAACTTGAAGGCTCACAATAACAACAGTCAATGGAATCCTCAGTATAACATTTATCAGTCAATATCACATTGAAGTCAATTTAAATACACTTGAAATTTCTATATAACATATATAATAAATATATACTAAATTAAGAATGGATGGGTTATTTTTGTTAATAGTGAATGTGGAAAATGTCAATATCCACTGAAAAATTACTTTAATTTCTATTAATTTGGAATTTATTCTAAATATGTGTTGCTAATTTTCATGTATTTTGATTTTGAACAAATCTTCGCCTCCCCTTGGAAACAAAGCAAAACACATACTGGAGCCAACCTGGAAAGTGGTCCATAACCTGATAACATTTGTCCATCTCTGAATTCAATATGTTAAATTATTAAAACACAGATAAAAAGGTTATCATGTAGCACTGAAATAATGTTAGAGCAAATGCCAGGTGAACCACCCTGCAGATAATGTCTCATAGATGGGGCATCATTGAAACAGCCCATCCTGCTGCAGCTCTGAAAGTAGGAAAACCTGGAGGATGAATTCAGAGAAGACAGACAGGCTCATGAAAGAGATGGCTAATCTCCTAGCACTCAGTTTTGGAAATTCCTCAGTTGTCTTCAAGGTGTACCATTTAAAAAATAAAATAAAAAATCAGGACTTAATCAAACACAGCTTTTAAACCACTATTAAAGTTAGATAATAGTGTATTTGGTGATAGCTATTGCACAATGCTGTCTTCATCTCATTTCTGTCTTGCTGTAAAAGTACTGTTAGATAATACCTTGTCTCTGATGGGGAAAATTCATCAATAATCTCCCAACTACACTGATGGTAGCATTAGTCCCCAGGTGTGATAGGCAGTTCCGGTATTGGGCAGTCATGTGGTGTCAGTGTTTCCTTTTCTCCCCTTTCCTCTCTCCCTCCCCACTGTTCCAGAGCAAACTGTTATGTGGTTTGTTTTTTAAAGTTTCTTTTAGTTTCTCTCCCCACCACCACCAGCAAAAGAAGAAATGACACTTTTCTCCTCACAAGGAGAGACTCTCATTTTCTATGTTTAGTTCAGGAAAAAAAATGCTATTTCAAGTATATTGTAAACAACTATACCATTTTAAAAAGAAATTGTCTACTTCAACCAAATGTTGACAACATAATACAAATAATGCTTCCTTGTGGCAAATGATGAGGGCATACTTAGTGGTTTACTCCTTTCTAATTGGAGGCACTGCAGAATATTGATTTTTGTATTAGAAGATTCTGACATTTTTAAATATACATGCATTTCTAAGTTTCTCCAACTTGGAATTTGTTGACGGTCACTATGGTGAACTTCTGCATGCTTGAACTATTGCTGAAAGGTGGACATATCAGTGTTGAAAAGATTGATATTCAGTATCTGTCATTCAGTGCTGAGAAGATCTCACTACTTTGGCTATACACAAACATATATTTTACAGGCTTCATTTTGAACTCATGGTCAGCCTATAGTTCTATATGCCTAGCCTATGTTCATGTTCTATGTATGCCTTCCTTGTATTCTTTTTCTTGTATTCTTTTTTTAGTGTGTTTTATCAGAAAAAAAAAGCTTTTTTAAAATAGTAATAATGTTTAGCTTAACCTACCTAGATTTTTTTTAAAAAATAGCGTCCACCTACACCAACTTATGGTCTGTTCCAGACTAGTGAATCGACCAAATTATTTTGTTAAGTGTTTAGATAAGCCTTCCACAGTTTGCTGTGATTTCATCCTAGATCAATGATTCCAGTCTTATGTGATAGGGTTGTAAGTTGCAAAATTATATCTGCTCCTACTTTGCGTGTTTGAGAAAGAAGTCCCAAAGCTGTTTTCTGGATTCCTTCCCAACATTCCAAAAACTGTTATTGGAGAATCTAATTTAAATGGAATCTCTGCCATTAAGGTGGAGATCAAGGTTTTTACCAGCAGCAGATTCTGGGGAAGAGGCAAATGCTGACATTTTTGCTAAAGCTTCTCTTCATGCTGCTCCTGCTGGGCAAAGCGAACAATTGCTTCTACATCTGGAGATTCCAGATAGATCTGGCCAGCTGGCAGGGAAGTGCCTCTTCATGGGCTGAATGACCCTATTCCTGAGAGACTTGAATGTGCAAGCTGCATCTGCTGACCTGGCGAACAAGGGGCACACTGTGAATCTATTCCCAAGCTTGCAATACGCTTGGCTTGGAAAGATGGGAAGACTCTGACAGCCCTCCTGTGCCAAGGGCATTAGAGCAAAGCCCCTTCCTTTAAAGCCAGCTAAACCTAGGACCTTTCCAAAGGGGAGAATTACAGATATTGTATCTTGACTCTGAACTGTATAAATATAGAAGCATTTTTTTAAAAAGTATATTTTGCAAGGCTCATCAAATCTTTTCTTTTAAAAAAAAATAACATGTTATATGTCTTGCTTCTTTGCAGTACACAACACTATGTAACACACAAAATACTCTGTGTTAGCTTCCATTTCTGGCCAAAGTGAAATGCTTTCACCTTTAGCAAAAATCTTCATCTCATCTTCAAAGGACAGGACAATCCTGGAAATATATGGCTCTACCAGTAACTAGGAAATAATTTAAAGATAGAGCCATGTAAGTCTGAAGAATCAGTATGTAGAGAGATCTTGTAGCACCTTTGAGACTAATTGAAAGAGGTTGTCAGCATTTAGTAGACTTCAGTTTACTTCCTCAGATGCTTTTGGTGGAGTGGAAGCCAGGGACAGACAGAAATATATATAGTGCTAGTGGAAGCCAGGGACAGACAGACATATATATATATATATATATATATATATATATATATATATACGTCCTATGCCATAGGTATATGCCATAGGTATATGAGAATGTAAATTCAAATTCAAAATTGTTTGGGTATGAAAATGAAGTAGCAATCCAGTTTTAACGATGGTCATTTGTGGACAAAGACATAGCCATTGGATATGGAAATGATGTGGCAAGACCAGTTTGGCCTTGCAAACTAGCCTGCAGGTGGGGAGGATAGATGACAGTAGGGCACCCCCATGAGGATGGTGTCCGATAGTGTTGAAATGTACATAGTGAGTCAGGAAGCCATTGTCCCTGTTCAGTCCATGCTGAGGGACTGTAGTTTACGAATGAATTCCAATTCTGCTGTTTCTCTTTCCAGTCTACCTTTGTAGTTATTTTGTTCAAGGACTAGTTTTCTGTGGTCTGACATGGAATGCCCAGAGACTGTAATGTTCTGCCACCAGTTTTTGTGTATTCCCATTCCTAATGTCTGATTTCTGTCCATTTATCCTCTAGCACAGAGACTGGCCTGTTTGCTTAATGTAGAGTGCTGATGGGCATTGATGACATAGTATAGCATAAATCACATTGGGGGATGAGCACTTGAAGGTCCCACTAATATTTTGGGTGATGCCATTAGGTCGTGTGAAGACACATGTGCAGGCAGAGTTTGCATATAGGTTTGTGGCAAGGCTTAGTATCTGTATCCCAATCTGTGTTGTGTGTCTTCCTGTGGGTGAGTACTTGTTTGAGGTTTGGGGGCTGCCTGTAGGCAAATAAAGGTCTGCCACTGAGAGCCCTTGAAAGAATAGCATTATTGTCCAGAATGGGTTGCCTGAGAGGTCCCATTTGGGAGGTGTATGTGACCACTAGCGCAATTCTGTCATTTTCTCTCTTCAAACTGTTCTGTAACATGGTCTCAAGAACAAGCCTTACATTGTCATCAAAGAGGCTGAGAAAGGAGGAGCAGTAGTCATCATGGACAGATCTGCCTACATACAGGAGGCTGACAGGCAATTATCCAACACCACATTTTACAGACTCCTATCTAATGATACTATGGAGGAATACTGGAAAGAATTACATAGGCTGCTCAGGGAATTCTCATGGAGGTGCAACACCAAATTCTTATTGACAGAGCCCCAGAGCCCCAGCCTGGCACATTCTACCTATTACCCAAAACACATAAACAGTGCATCCCTGGACGACCTATCGTCTCCAGCATTAGAATACTTACAGTCGATGCCTACAAATATATGGACAGTATCCTTAATCCATATGCCACCAACACTGCCAGCTATGTGAAGGACACCACTGAATTCCTACAGAAGATACAATTCATTAACAGCCTTCCAGGAAACACCATCTTAGCCACTATGGATGTAGAATCCCTGTACACCAACATCCCACACAAAGATGGAATATAAGCCACCAGGAACATCATTCCAGATGGGAAATTATCAGACCTAGCCACCAAGGTCTGCCATTCTGTACTCATGCACAATTACTTCACCTTTGGTAACAACATATACCTCCAAGTTAATGGCACCACGATGAGCTTGCACATGACACCACAGTATGCCAGTATCTTCATGGCTGACCTAGAACAACACTTCCTTAACTCCTGCACTGAGAAACTACTCCTTTACCTGAGGTACATTGATGATATCTTCATAATTTTGACTCATGGAGAATGTCATGGACTCAATACATTTCACCAACTTCCACCCCACCATCAACCTCATCCTGCAACCATCTACAGAACAAGTTCACTTTCTAGACACCACAGTAAAGCTACAAAATGGACATCTAAGCACCACACTACATCGCAAACCCATAGACCGCTACACGTAGTTGCATGCCTCTAGTTTCCATCCTGAACACACCACCAGATCCATAGTCTACAGCCAGGCCCTCCAATACAATTGCATCTGCTCAGACCCACAAGACAGGGATTCCAAATGCAAGGAAATACAACAAGCATCCCTCAGACTACAATACCTACCACACGAAATAAAAACAAACAAACAAACAAACAAAGCAAGACTTGTACCCAGGACTGATCTATTACAGAACAGTGTGAAGAAAGAAAAGGACAAAACACAACTAGTGAGCATGTACAGCTCCCAACTGAGACCTCTCAGGTGCATCATCAGTGAACTACAACCCACTGTGGACAATAATGCTACTCTTTTAAGGGCTCTGGGTGGCAGACTTTTACTAGCCTACAGACAGCCTCCAAACCTCAAACAGGTATGGTACTCACCCACAGGAAGACACATGACACAGATTGGGATACAGGGTCTAAGCCTTGCCACAAACCTAGACGCCAACTCTGCATTCTACATCAGGCAAACAGGCCAGCCCCTGTGCCAGAGGATAAATGGACATAAATCAGACATTAGGAATGGGAATACAAAAAACTGGTGGCAGAACATTTCCATCTTCCTGGTCATTTCATGTCAGACCTCAGAACACTGGTCCTTAGACAATATAACTAAAAAGGTAGATTGGAAAGAGAAGTAGCAGAATTGGAATTCATCCATAAACCATAGTCCCTCAGCAATGGATTGAAAAGGGACAATGGCTTCCTGACTCACTATACACATTTCAACACTATCGGACCCCATCCTCATGGGGGTGACCTACACTCCTCCCCACCTGCAGGCTAGTTTGCAAGGCCAAATTGGTTTTGCCACCTCATTTCCATATCCAATGGCTATGTCTTTGTCCACAAACAACCATAATTAAAACTGGATTACTACTTCATTTTCATACCCAAAGGATTTTGAATGAATTTACATTCTCACATACCCAAGGCATATATATGTCTGTCCTTGGCTTTCACTCCACCAAAAGCATCTGAGGAAGTAAACTGAAGTCTACTAAAGCTCATGTTGCCAACTTCTTTCTTTCAGTTAGTCTCAAAGGTGCTACAAGATTTCTCTACATGGGAAATAATTGTGCAGTTAGATTATTTGGTCCCCTTTTAAAAGATAGCTGCTCTGTGTTTCTGCAGATGCTAATAAATAATTTGAATTTGAAGACATTTGGTCTGAAGCTCTTTGAAAATGGTGAACATTTTTATGTCCTCACTCAAAATCATTATGAAGGAATGAAATTTCATTGCCAAATTCCCTCCCATCTTGCCCCTGCCATGGAGGCCATTCCATAAACCCTGTGAATAATTCAATCTACTGAGCACACTTAAGGGAAGATAAGAGTCACAGGGAGATTGTGTTAAGAGGCAAGGACAAAACACTTTTTGGGCTATCCAGACTGCAGTTAAATCTGTGCCTTATTCTAAAATGGTTTGGAGAGGGAGCCATCAAATCTGGTGTCCAAAGTGCCTGATTCTTGTCTTTTGACATTGCTTGACAAAGCTCTGTACAAAATTGATTTATTGACCAGAGTGCAGCTTTGGGTTTAATTTGCTTTTGTAGCACAATGTTTCTCTTGAAGGCTAAGCCAGAGAATAAGAATGGTGTGTATGATCAAAAGACATATTTCTGAGAACATTTCTGGGATTCTTTTTTTTTAATCGCCCCCCCCTCCCCATCTCAAGTGAGAAGACCATTTGTAGATTTTTCTCCAAATATTCTGCATCTTATCTATTTGACTGCCATTTTTTATCCTCTATGGTGTCCTGGAAGAATACAGGGAAGATGCAACATAGAAAGTGAAGCTGCCACTATAGCTGTAGCTGCAAAAATACAAACAAAAAGTCCTAGGTGGGGGAAATGAAACTCCACTTCCATCTCTGCTAATTGTGATTCCCACTGCAAGGGACTGTTGGACAGTTCTCCTCCTCCATGAGAAATTTGGTGAAATGCATTCACACACACATGCAATGAAATGGGTATTACAAAATGTCTGAAAGTTGATGAGCCTTGACCTTTGGTGAGTTGAAAAGAGAAGTTCTTTAAGTGCTATGAAGTAGCTAAGAATTCCTCTCTCTTCATTTCCTAGATGACTGTTCTTGATATACAACTGATAGGGCAGTTGTGAAGTTATGGGCGGGGAGGGGGGGAAACAGAATTTTTTAAAAAACACACATTTTCCCCCCAGAAGCCTTTTTTCTTCCAGTACAATTGAAAAAGATGCATTATGGAATATTTTCCTTTAGAATGAAAAATAAATGTTTACCATAAGGTATTTATATATTTACTCTTCTTGAATTATTTCTAAAACCTTTATAGCAGGTAAGATATGTTAAATCATCCTAGCCTTGATTTTTTTTTATGGGAATCAGTGCTTTATGTCTGCTTGGCTCAGTGGAGGATTAGAACAGTAAAATAATTTTCTTTGTTTTACTAATGTTAATGGTTTATCCTATTCCTTTCTTTTCTTTTCTTTCTTTCTTTCACCAGCAAATTAAATATCAAAAATGATACTTTCATACCAAGCCAGGTTATATATAATACATTTTATGTTCCTATAGTAAACAAGTGACTTTCAGTCTGTAAAGGGAGCTAATACTGTGGGATTTTCCCCCTATTTTTTTTTAAATGTTATTTGTAAATAATAAACTGATGCCTACCCCCCAATATACACATAGCTTTAATATTTCTGGAAATTTTACATTGAGGCAGATGTTGTGGGATTTATATTGAACAAGGAGATTTTGTGAGATTCAAAACTTTTCCAAAAGTATTGTCTTTTCCCTTACTCCCTGGAGATCCATTGTGGACTTTCTTTGAATTTATACCAATCTGAAATGAATCCTCCTTTTGCTTTGTCTTCATGGGTTTTGTCTTCTTGGGTATAAGGTCTAGGGAGACAGTTAGGCCTTCCTGTATTCCTGTTGACACTGCAAGGAGTACAGTGGTGTCTACTGACCTTTCAGATCTGGAATGGATAATGCATTGGTAAAACACTGATTTCATTTCAAATAGTCTTTTTCTGAAGTGCTTGAGTGCACAGGGGTGAGGTCTACCAATGTACAAGTATCTGTGACATTTTCTAGTTCTTTCATACCATTTGGGTTCTGGCCTTTTATTCATTTGAGGATGAGGGATAGTTTTAAATTGTTTTTAATAAATAATAGATAAATAAATATGAGGACATCCTTGGTGGTTCTCAGAGCTTGTAATAGAAAGTACAACTCAACCCAGAAAACCTTTGTTTTTCCATTATAAAAGTGATCTGTGTGCACATTTTCTTAGAATTCTTGTTCCTGGCCTTAGGCTTTGTTTGGCTATTGATTTTCTCTGGTTGTTAAAACATTAATGCTTATTTGGTTAACAATATTTGTTACCTTCACAGTGTGGCCTCACAAGTCATTAAGAAATGCAATGGGTTCTTGGGTCTTGATAATGACTTCTTTAATTCTGGATAACATGTTGGCTGACAAACAGACAGTGTTAGATATTCATGGCTGGTCCTTAGTTCCATTACAGCAATACTTCACTTTATTCACTGCTGCTTGAATCAGTATTCAGAAGGAGAGACCATATTGGGTGGAAGCTGCCTAAATATTTATGGAATACTACTGTGGTCAAAGATACAAGGGCAGCAAATTGAAATTAAAAAGATCTGTACCATGAAACATACCAGCATATAAATTGTGTTTTGAAAACAAAGCTCTGTTTGATGGGAGAGGGAAGGAAATTTGCTTTTTAATGTATTTAGGACAGATTTTTTAGATCGACAGTTTCACATCATTATATCAGCACTGATTCTTTGTTCTAAGCTGAGTGCTGAGTAGGAACACAGGGCATGATGGACAGAAGTTGCTTAGTTAGAAAGGTAACTTACGGTGAAAACAATATTTTTATAATAGGAGTTTTCATTGAATGATATCAAAGCCTTTGTAAAACTTTGATCACATTCTTTCAGTGGGAAATTGCTGTATCTGGAGCTTCTAATGCTCATATAGCTTATCTTTCTACTGGTAAACACAATGGGTGAGACAAAATACAAAGAGGTAATCATATGTAGAAAGATAAAATTTATCATTCTAGTAGGCTATGCTGACAGCTTCCTGTTTCAGATATTTCTCATAATCTCTAGCCAGGACCCAACAGCATTGTTCTACAGATGGAATAAATCCCATAAGTGGATCTGGGAGGGGAACAGCAGTCCTCCTTCCCTCTATAGCCCCTCAAAACATGATCCAGAGGTTCAGTAAATCCTCCAGACGAGGATTTCAAATAATGTAGAGGACTGCAGAAGGGAGGGGAGGGTGCTTCAGGTTTGTTGGTCTATTTTAATTCTTAAATGAGAGTCAGTTAGTGAGTCCTAAGGGTCTTTATATATACATACTTTGCAGCACCTCAGCTTTCTAATACTGAGTTATTCAGACTCATTAATATTGAACTGCTATCATGCATTCTGTGTGATCATTGTGGAAACTCCCAAGGTTGTCACACACCTTGGGCAACTTCAGTTATGTAGCTTTCAACAAAGCAGGCTAACAGCCTTTCTTCTGCTCTTGACTTAAACTATGCCACCTAGTACCTGTTGACAAAGAAATCATGCATAGCTACCAGATGTCTGGCTGAGATGTTTCTTTAGTCACATTGGGAAAAATTAGAGAAAGTTTCCCATGAATTGAGAAGTGGTCAGATAGTGGTCATTGAACAAAAGAAGTACAAAGGTAGATTGGCAAGAGAAACAGCAGAATTGGAATTCATCCACAAACTACAGTCCCTCAGCAGTGGATTGAATAAAGACAATGATTTCCTGACCCACTACACACACTTCAACACTAGTTGACCCATCCTCGTGGGGGTGCCCAACTTCACATTTTCCCCTCACCAAGACTAGTCCCATTGCAAAACTGGATCTGTCAGTTCATCTCCATGCACAAAGACTAGTTTCCCATGCCTTTGTGCACTAATGACCATCATTAAAACTGGACCTGCAGCTTCATTTCCATACATAAAGGATTTTGAATTTGAATTGACATTCTCACACACTAAGGGCATATATATATCTGTACCTGACTTCCACTCCACCAAATACATCTGAGGAAGTAGACTGAAGTCTAAAAAAGCTCATGCTGCCAATTTCTTTCTGTTAATCTCAAAGGTGCTGCAGGATCTCTCTACACACTGATTAACATGGCTATATCTTCAAATTCTATTAAACTCAGTTTTACTTTGGTTCTCAATAGCGCCCCCGTCCCCTTTAAGTTTGTTACTCATTTTTGAATCAGGTTGTGTTTTCTTTTCTTTTCTTTTCTTTTTTTTTTTTTTTTTTTTTTTGTCTGCATTCAAAAGTCGATATGGACATTTTTATTAAAAAAATAAGCATTTAAGGCATTTAAAAATCCATGTAGTTTGTGGGTGCTTTTTCAAATCTAACAATTTTGAAGTGATTTCTCCTTTTTCAATAAGATGTTTTATGTTATTTTAGATGTCTGAGTCCTCAGTTGCCCCTCCAAAGTTGCCCCTCCATATCTACAGCTTTGACTTTTTGTGGATTTGGTTATTTGTGGATTTGATTAATATGTTTTTTCTAGGTCCTCTAGTGGTTTGACCATAGAGTCACATTGGAGAACCTAGAGATTCCCAGAGATAACATTTATCTAGACATTTGTAAGTCCTCCAGTGCAATTCTGTAGTCAGCTTCTGCTGAATATTGACCACAGAGTCATACTGGAGGACCTAGAGATTCCTAGAGAGGTTTTATCTCTGGTTAAAAAAGTAGTGGTTTTTATATGTGTTTTTCCCACTTTCACAAGGGTCCTGCAAGTCTAACCCCACCAACTGCGGATCACCCACTCTCTATGCATTTTTGTACATTAAGACCCCATACCCAATGAATTGCAAACTTTGGAAAAGAATGGATGTTAAGGTGTAAAATACATTCCAGCTTATGTTTAGGCTTAGGACATGTGGATTTGAACTGTGAATTGACTGTAATTGAGCAAAATTCTCATCCATCTCTAATGTTCTTAACATCTTGAGGTCTCAATAGAGATAACTAATAGTGTTCTTCAAAGGCTTTTGAGACTACACCCTGATTGCAGTTCCTATGGAATCAGAGTAGTGGTAGCTGTAAATCAGTTTGAAAAATAAACACACACATATATACCAGAAGGGGGAAAAAAACATTTTTAGGTGCTCCGGCAGTAGTTTAAGTCAAAGGCTGTTTGTTTGCTGAAAGCTTTTGCTGGAATGACTACTATCATTAATGTTTTGGATTTGCATTATTATCTCACTTTGCAGAATTATTATTTTTAAATGAATTTTAAAAAGGAATTAGATCTTCAGAAGGGAAAGGTTTTATTTGCTTAAAAGGAAGATAAAATATTAGAACAGTAATCCTCTATAATGGTGTAGATTAAACAGAATCTACATTTGCAAGCACCATTGATTTGCAGTTCCATTTTTGTGGTCCAGAACATTGAATTACAAAGAAAATCTATCTGGCTGTCAAACCATTAAGAGGTGATATGATAGCCCTGTTTAAGTATTTGAGGGGTGTCATATTGAGAATGGAGCAAGCTTGTTTTCTGCTGCTCCAGAGAATAGGACCCGGAACAACGGATGCAAGCTACAGGAAAAGAGATTCCACCTCAGCATTAGGAGGAACTTCCTGACTGTGAGAGCTGTTCGACAGTGGAACACAGTCCCTTGGAGAGTGGTGTAGTCTCCTTCTTTGAAGGTTTTTAAACAGAGTCTGGATGACCATCTGTTGGGGGTGCTTTGATTAAGAGTTCCTGCATGGCAGGGGGTTGGATTGGATGGCCCTTGCAGTCTCTTCCAACTCTATGATTCTATGCTTCCATTGGCTTGCTTCAAGGGAAGGGAAGGTATGGTGGCAACAGAGTGAACAAATGTTAAAAAATAAGAAGGGATCAATGCTTAATACCTATCCCTTCTTCAGTTCACCCTGTTTCCCAGGATAACTTGGAGAGTGTAGCATCCATTCCACAAACCCTTACTCTGCTCCTTTGCAATGCCAGGTCGGTAAAAAACAAAACACATATCATCCACGGCCTCATATTGGATGAGGCAGCTGACTTGGCATGCTTTACTAAGACCTGGCTGGGAGATGCTAGTGCTGCAACATGGGCGCAGGCTCTCCCAGCTGGGTATTCAGTCAGTGAGCAGATAAGGAAGAGTGGGCGGGGGGGGAGCGTGGCCTTGGTTCACAGAAAAAACCTAACCTTGACGAGGAAGCCTATCCGGAAAACAGCCTACATCGAGTGTATGTACCTAAGCCTGAGAACTAGGGATAGTTTGGGGATTCTGTTGGTATACCGGCCACCCCGTTACTTAACAGACTCCCTAACCGAGCTGATGCAGCTGGTCTCAGAGTTGCTGTTGGAGTCACCCAGATTTCTGGTTCTAGGCGACTTCAACATCCCACTCGAGACCAGTTTGTCAAATCTAACTAGTGCAGCTCGAGAGTTCATGGAAACCATGACAAGCATGGGCCTATCCCAATTGGTTGATGGGCCTACACATTGTTTGGGTTATACCCTCGATGCAGTCTTCAGTACGGAACAGGAATATCTGTGGGCGGAGGTTATCGCAACCTCCGCGTTGTCATGGACGGATCATTTCCTGGTCAAGATGGAACTAAGTGCCACTGCCTGCCCCTCCAGGGGTGGTGGAACCATTAGAATGGTCCACCCTCAAAGGCTAATGGAACCAATAGGCTTCCAGAAAGCCTTGGTCAATACCTGGAACACCCATCTCACCAATGCTATTGACACAATCGCTCCCAAGCATCCTTTCCAGCCCACTCCTAATTGTAAGCCCTGGTATACAGAGGAGCTTAGGAGGATGAAGCGAGCTGTTCTTATCTGACAGAACTCGCCATAGGAAACACTTTGATTCCTATTGGGAGGCATTGCGTGCAGCGCAGAAATCTTTCTCTTCTGCATGCATTGCGTCTGCAGAGTCTCATCCAGCAGAGCTGTTTAGGGTGGTGGGGGAACTGACTCAGGCACCTCCTGTGCAGAATCCTCTACTTAACCCTACGGTGGCCTGCTGCGATGCTTTTAACATCTACTTTACAGATAAAATCTCTCGAATAAGAGCCGACCTGGATGCCAATGTTTTGACAGAATCCATGCATGAGGTGTCCAGCAACTCCATTGATTGTACTTTACTGGATCAGTTTCAATCTGTGAGTACCGATGACGTGGACAAGCTCCTTGGTAGAGTGAGGAAGACAACCTGCCCTGTCAATCCTTGTCCATCTTGGCTGGTCGTCCAGGGGGGGACGCTCTGAGGGTATCCCTTCAGGATACTATCAACGCGTCATTTAGGGAGGGCTTTGTTCCATCTTGTTTAAAGGAGGTGGCGGTTAAACCCCTCCTGAAAAAGCCTTCCCTGGACAGAAATAACTATAGACTGGTCTCCTTGCTGCCTTTCTTAAGCAAGGTGATTGAGAGGGCAGTTGCTTCCCAGCTCCAAGCTGTCTTGGATAAAACCGATTATCTCGATCCATTTCAAACCACCTTTAGGACAGGATATGGAGTTGAGACCGCCATGGTTGCTCTGGCTGACAACCTCCGCTTGGGTATCAACAGGGGTAGTGTGACCCTGCTGGTGCTCTTGAACCTCTCAGCGGCCTTTGATACAATAGATTACTCTATTCTCTTGGATCGCTTGAGAGAGTTAGGAATCGGAGGCACTGCCCTGCAGTGGTTCCGTTCCTTCCTCTCGGGCAGATCCCAGAGGGTGAGGCTCGGGGACAGTTGCTCTTCTAGAATAGAGCTTAATTGTGGCATCCCTCAGGGTGCCATCCTGTCCCCGATACTATTTAACATTTATATGAAGCCACTGGGAGAGATCATTCGGAGGCATGGAGCATGGTGTCTTCAGTATGCTGATGACACCCAGATATACCTCTCCATGACCTCAGATGGCATCTTTCCTCTCAATGATTGTCTTAAGGCAGTAATGGATTGGATGAGGAAAAACAGATTGAGACTGAATCCAGACAAAACGGAGGTACTAACAGTGATGGCCCCAAAACCAAGCTTGGGAATATACCTTCCAGTCCTAGATGGAGTCACACTCTCCTCCAAGGACTGTGTTCGCAGTCTGGGAGTACTCCTAGATTCGTCACTTCACATGACTAGTCAGGTGAATGCGGCCGTCAGGAGTGCCTGCTATCAGCTTCGGCTGATACACCAGCTGCGCCCTTTCCTTGAGGCTAGGGACCTGGAAACTGTGGTACATGCTCTGGTAACCTCATGTTTGATTTCTGTAACACACTGTACATGGGGCTACCCTTGTGCCTAACCCGGAAACTTCAACTGGTTCAAAATATGGCAACCAGGTTGCTCACTGGTGTATCAAGGAGAGAGCATATCACACCAGTGTTGAAATCTCTCCACTGGCTGCCAATTAGTTTCCGGGCACAGTTAAAGGTGTTGGTTTTGACCTTTAAAGCCCTACATGGCTTGGGTCCATCTTATCTTAGGGACCACCTCTCCCTGTATGATCCCCCCTGCGCATTTTGGTCCTCTAGGAGGAGCCTGCTGCAGCCCATGAATACCAGGCTCTCGCAGACCTCCCAGAGGGCCTTCTCTGTAACTGCTCCCAAACTGTGGAATGGCCTGCTGGACGAGATCCATCTTATTACTACTCTTGCTGCCTTTAAAAAAGCAGTAATCTCCTGGCTCTTCTCCTAGATGGTCTGGTTTGATAATCTGCTCTCTCCCCCCTAGCTGCTACTGTTTGTTGTTTTATGATTTTATTGTTTGATGCTGTTTTTAATATCATTCTAGTTTAATCTATTTTTAAGGGGTGGGAGGGTTAGGGGGGTATTTGGTGATGTGTTTTACCTTTGTACTGTTTTAATCTGTTGTACGCTGCCCCGGTTGCTTAGCAGAAGGGCGGGTTAAAAATAAAACTTTATTATTATTATTATTATTATTATTATTATTATTATTATCAATACTATCCACATCTTGCTTTAGGGAATAGACTTGGGTATTCTTGATCCTGACTATTGGGTTTGCACTGTAGCTTCCCGAGTCAGTGCTTAAACAGTCTTGACATAAATACTTGACTCTCATTTTAACAACACTAAATTTATTGCATTCCAATGTTTTGGTTGATCATCAGACATTTCCTAGAAGCATTGGGTGGGCTATTATTGGTAAGAGAATTCTGTTCTGTAGCAGAGCTCTTCTCATGTTCTGATTCATCCGTAATAGGCACTATGTCTGCTCCAGATATTTTAGCAATCTTTGCATATCCTAGTAGTTAGATGGAGCTAACTCTTTTAAGATGTGTGGTAGAAGCATTTACTTCTGCAGTTGTGTTTCCAAGATGACATACTGAAAGAGATGAGCCTAGAGAAATGGAAAATGTGGGTGTACTTTGCATTCTTTATTTAACTACAACATGGCAGATTATGCCAACTATAAACTGGATTAGTCCTGACAAATATTGGATTTTTATGGGGAACCTGGCAAGACAGAAGTGTAGAATTTTAGTCATAAATATTTGTGCAGCCCCTTTGCAGGGACCATTAAGTTGGGTTTGTTTTATTTTGAGTTTCAGCTTTATTGAGTGTTTTTCTCCATCTTAACCTAATGAAGCAGGAGAAAGGAAAATTGCTCAGTGGCAGAGTTAGTCAAAGGATGAGAAACTCCCTCTGTAACAGGAAGCAGTCATTAAGCTTTGGTCAAAATAAATAAATAAATGTGGAACTGAGGGTCTGATGATAGTTTGGTTTCTTACAATCTAACTATCCAAAGGTGATCCTTTGACCTGTGAGAAAAGTTGGTGTTTACAACTCCTGCTTAATATATGTATATGTAATGAAGCTACCATTAGAGCAATCTAGGCAGAACTACCCATAGAAACCAAGGTTATCTCAAAACATTTTGTCATTTGAGGTACAGCGGCCCATCCCACCCATTCCCATCAAGTCAAGGTGCAAATTAAACAAAGCAAGCCAATTTATTTTGATGTCTGTAAAGAAACCCACCAGTACAAAACCCCTTCTATGACAATAAACATACAACAATGATAAACCAAATTTTAAAAATTTGTGGGCCCATCATGATACCTCAGTTCAGTGGCTACCAAACCATGTCTGATGATAGGCCTGGCCTTGCAATAGAAGGAACTAAGCTGGCAATTTCTGAACAGCTTTGGGAGCACTTAGTGGATTAGTTCTTAGCACTAGTCAGTCAGTGCCAGTTCTGGCACAAATGAATGCTAATCATAGTTTGAATTAGTGTTTTCTTCTAAAAAATGAGATATCAAGTAGCTTTTGATAGCTCCTGCAAAGCAGCCATCCTTTTATGATCTAATTCACCAGTAATTGACAGGATCCAATACAGATGTCCATCTCTCCTTTACCTTAGTTCACTCTGTCCTCAAGATGCACCAGTTTTGAGAGGCAAAACAATCTGATCTCACTCATGTATTTGATCTCACTCATGTATAGTTACTGAAAAATTGGCTGAATGCAGTCCTCACTGGTATGAAGCATATGCTTGGATGGCAGGAGGCCATTGATAAGGGACACTAGGCTAGAAGTGTAACCAGCCTCCTTGCATAATTGCTCACTTAGCTACCATCTTTAGAAACTGGGCAAAAGAAGAAGATAGTGTTTGCAGATTTCATAAAGGGCCCCTTCTCTTTTGGCCCATAGTTCTGCAGAATGGATACTTTTTCAGTTTTTCCCATCAAGAGGTAAATTGGCAGTGGTCCTTTGCTTCAGAATAAGGATGTAAATCTTCATAAATGTCATCCCCACATGCAAGAGCAATAGTTTTACCATTTTCATTGTTACTGTAGTGACTTTTACCATATTTATATGCCTGTGAGGGCCTTCCCTTTTTCCTCTCAATAACTCTATAAGGTAAACAAGGCTAAGACAGAATGACTGGGGTGCACCTACACTGCAGAAAGAATGCAGTTTGATACCACTTTATCTGCCATGACTCCATCCTACAGAATCATGGGATTTGTAGCTTGGTGAGGCACCAGCACTCTTTGGCAGAGAAGGCAAAAGATCTCACATAGCTACAAATCCCAGGAGTCCGTATGATAAAGCTACAAAGTTGTACCAAACTGCATTATTTTTATAGTGCAGAGGTACCCTAGGCCAGTGGTCCTCAAATAGTGGGGCAGGACTCCTGGGTAACACGAGACTTGGAGGCCCTTATCACTCTCTCTCTCTCTTCCCAAACCTTTTTATGTGTAAATTTTACACATGCATTGAGCTAAATATTGAATTTACTTAAATAAAACTGTTCTAATTTGAATTATGTTATTATCTTATAAAATGTTAAAATAGGAATATACATGAATGTGCAAATGAAAATATGCACACTAAATAAATAAAATATTTTTATCCATAGACTACATGGAGAGGGGGTGAGCAGTGTCTATATGTAGATGTAAAGAGAGAGGGGATCCTAAGGGTAAAAAAAAAATGAGTACTACTGCCCTACATCTTGGTCATGGAATGAATTTTTTGGCTCACTAGGGATTTGAATTCAGGCCTCGAGGTCTATATTCCAAAAATATATGTACAGCCCTGCAGTGCTTCTCAAGAACTCTTAACATTGTGGCAGGTGGACATGCCCTGTTCCCAGTTTGTTGCTGTCATACATTACTGTATGGAACACTAGATGCAGTTAGCATTGGTTATTAACAGCCTATGGCCAAAAAGCCAAGCAGTTGTGGGTCATCTTTTTTACAGAAGCTGATCACTGAACAACTGTCCTGCAAATGCCTTCATCTTGTCCTTGCACTGAACCACTCCCTAAACACTTTCACAATTAGTTCCTAGACACTTTCACAATTAGCTTAGCTGTGCTTCTTGCTGTCTCACAGGGAGACACGGCAGCTGGATAATGGAGAACGAGACACCAACAGGTCCAGAGGCACTCCTGGTAAAACCAGATATTTGCCATGCTAAAGATGGCCCTTCTTTTAAGGGCACAAATATACTCACCCCATGTTCTTTTTCCCATTTATAAATACACTGAGATGCTTAGAAATGATACCATATTTTTCCTTACTTGCCATGTCTCAAGTTTAGATTCTGAAATCAATTGTACTATTAAGACTATAGAGTGGCAAATTAAATCTCACCTATTGCTTTCTTGATTTTATGCCTGCCATTTTTCTGAGATCTTCACCTGTTTGCCCTGGGTATTGCTATCAGGTACAACCCAGGGAACATATATTTGTCAAGAGTAAAAAACTTCATGACATCACTGGGTCCTGCTTGTGTCATATCATGACTCTTCAGGCTTGAGGTGCTGGAAACTTAATGACCCTTATCCTGAAAGGCATTCACCCATGGATAGGTTGGGGAATACAGTGACTTGGAAACTGGGATGAAATTGGAAGTCACCACTTCTTTCCCCCCCACTCATCTCCTCCCTTGTGATATAGAAGGTACTAAGATGGTACCACTAGTCTAAATGCAGCTGCCGGGGAGGAAGGACAGTTTGTCATTGAGATTGAATAAGGCATTAAAGTAATCAAGTTCCGATTGTACACCACAAGCTTGCTGATCTGGTCTGATGAATGCTAACCATGCAAGTAGAAAAGGGAAGACATCAGTATGAAAAACGTCTCGTTATTAATCATGAATGGAGTAAGAGTTTCAGAGATGCTTGGCATAATAAAAAGAGAAACTTGGGCATGGTGAGGGTGATTTCCATCAAGGATATGGCATGGTGGGGAGTGGAGATGTTATCTCGCATCTCAGCACTAAGGTCTCAACATACATTGCCCTTCCCATCATGCTCTTAACCCAAGAAGAAGTGGGAAAATTTGATCATAAATCTCCTATACCATGTCTATTTCTTCCCCAAAATTTTTTGATCCACTTCTAGATAACTGTTGACAGAGAGTGAGACAATTTTCTTAACTTGTACAGTTGAACTGCAGAGATGTATCAGGCCAGTACATTTTTGAAGTGGTTGTATAGCTTCATTCAATAGCCAATATTTGCAACAAACATTCATTCTGATTTGGATATACAGAAAAATATGAGATTTGCTGTGGATACAGTGTTTTCTTTGAAAGCATAGACTGCATATTAAGGTTCTGTTTGTTTTAAAATGGTGAAAACTCTGTCATAATACAGCTTTGGTTGAATGCTTTAAGGACTGCATTACTAGAATATGACTAAATTTTACATGTCATTATTAAGACCATGATTTTGCTATATATTCTATTAGATCACAATTAAACAAATAAATGAATTGGGTGAAATCTCCTCCTTTACTGACTAGTAACATGCCTTTGGAAATGCTCCAGTCTGGATACATTAATACATTTTAACAAAACAGGGCAGTTCAGCAGTGAATTATCCCTGATACACTAAAATGATCAATAGTGGGTATAGTCTTCCTTTCTAGTGCTTTTGCATATCTGTAGAGTATGCCATTGAGTGATTTCCTGTGGGAATCAAGCAGTTCAGTTCAGCCAAGCAGATATATAAATTCCTCTCTCTGGCTGAGCCTACACATTCCCTCACAGCTAGGGCTCACATGAGTTTTGAATGGGACAATCCTGGGACCACAAATGGGGTCTGAATCCATGTTCTGCTGAGAAACACCTGAATGCACGGGGCTAGGTTCTGAAGAGGTTGTAGGAATATTCAACACAATGCATGAGGGAGCCCCTGTTATGTTATATTTCACTATGCTTAGTCATTTGGCATATGGAGCCATGCAGCAATGTTGTCCTTGCATTTTCTAGGGAAGTGGGACTGCTTCCATTGTCTGTAGTCTAGTATGCCAGTCTGCTATCATTTGCCAATATTTATTAAATAGTAATTTAGCTAACACTTTTAGTTAGCTAGCATCACACTTTCTCATTCAAGTATGCAAGGTGATTACTACCCCCAAAAACCTTTTAAAAAATCAAAAGCATTTGTACTTCTTTCACATTGTTTGTTCCTAATTCCCACTCCTCAAACTAAAGTTTCATGCATAGCCTTACTGTGTCAAATATAACATGGAGCATATGGAGAAATGAGCCTTTCTTTCTAGGACCCGAAACAATGGATGTAAGCTCCAGGAAAAGAGATTCCACCTCAACTTTAGGGGGAACTTCCTGACAGTAAGGGCGGTTCGACAGTGGAACACACTCCCTCAGAGAGTAGTGGAGTCTCCTTCCTTGGAGGTCTTTAAGCAAAGGCTGGATGGCCATCTGTTGGGGATGCTTTGATTGGGAGTTCCTGCATGGCAGGGGGTTGGACTGGATGGCCCTTGTGTTCTCTTCCAACTCTATGATTCTATGAAGGGATGTCATATTGAGGAGGGAACAAGCTTGTTTTCTGCTGCTCCAGAGACTAGGACCTGGAACAGTGGGTGCAAGCTGCAGGAAAAGAGATTCCACCTCAACATTAGGAGGAACTTCCTGACAGTAAGGGCTGTTCGACAGTGGAACACACTCCCTTGGAGTGTGGTGGAGTCTCCTTCCTTGGAGGTCTTTAAAGTAGAGGCTGGATGGCCATCTGTCGGGGATGCTTTGATTGGGAGTTCCTGCATGGTAGGGGGTTGGACTGGATGGCCCTTGTGGTCTCTTCCAACTCTATAATTCTATGATTCTATGATTCTCTTACCATATTTAGAACTTCTACTATGAATCAGGGCCTATACACATAATTTTCTACATCATGGGGATATGAAGAAATTGTTAGTGCTCACATACTCAATAAACAAAGGGGTCTCTTGACTAGAGATGTCAAGGCCCAGAAAAAAAAACCAGGGGAAAAATGGAGGAGGGGGGGAACAGAAAACAAATTGAAAAAAATTGAAAAAAGGAGAAAAATCAATGTTGGAGTGTTTTATTTTAGCATGATTCAGGACAAAAATCAGGAAAAAGGAGGTTCCCCCCCCCCGATTCCCCTCCCCCAGCCTTCATAGCTCTATTCTTGACAGTTGAGCTATCTCACTGTGGAAGGAAACAGCTGTGAGACTTTAGGACTTTAGAAAAAATTATTTGCTTACAAAGACATTTTGGTATTATATGTAGAAAGTAATTGAGGTATTTTTGGTTTTGGCCAGAAATATTTTCAATGGGGAAAGAAAATCCAATATGTTTGAATAAGATGCAGTGTATTTTGTGAAAAATGCTTTGATACCTGAGCCAAAATTCTTTTTTTCTGTAGGAAACATATTTTCTACCTACAAAATATACTTTCCACACAGAAGAAAGGACAAGGATTTTCTGTTCAGGATCAAGGTACAGGTTGTGCTAAATACACTCAAAACAGTATTACTGATAGGTTCATCTAGACCAGTATTGTCATTTTTTCTCTACTGCTGTATTGGCAACATCTCTCCAGAGTTCCTGGAGGATTCACTCCTAGCCCTACTTGGAGATGAAGTTTTTGGGGTCTTCTGCATCTAAAGGATGTGTTTTAACAAAGAGCTACAGTTCTGTAGCTGCAGCTACAGTGAGTGTCCACCGTTGAGCTTAAATTTTGAAAACTCCAGTTTAGGAATGAAATGTCATCTTGGCTTCAGTGTCCATTTATTATGCAACTCGCCTTCTGATGTCAGCAAGTAGTTAACTTTGTACTGGAGAAAGAGGTAACAGGAGTAATTTGTTTTAACAGTTATCCTATTTCTCTTACCCATCTGCCCCATTTACCCATATTTTCCGGCGTATAAGCCAACTGAGCGCATAAGACAACCCCCAACTTTTCCAGTCAAAATATAGAGTTTGGGATATACTCACCGTATAAGATGACTCCTCTTCCAACGGGGGAAAATGAGAAAGTGTTGGGGGGAAGGACTGCCAATATACTAGGTGATGTATTCTGGGGTATGTACAATTTGCTGCCAAATAAGTGACCCTGGGCATGTCATACACTCTCACCCTCAGGGGCTGGTAATGGCAACCCCCATTTGAAGAAACATGCCCATGATAAGATTGCCTTAGGGTTGCCAGAAGTTGGAAAGGACTTGAAGACAAACAAGAACAACAAAAAAGTCTGAATAGAAACATAGGTAGTACATGGGAATAGGAGCCAGCATGGTATAGTGGTTTGAATGTTGGACTACCACACTGGAGACCTGGGTTTGATTCCCCACTCTGCCATGAAACCCACTGGATGAACTTGGACAAGTCATACACTCTCAGCCTCAGAGGAAGGCAATGGCAAACCTCCTCTGAACCAGTCTTGCCAAGAAAACCCCAGGATAGGGGTTCACCTCTGATCCGCTGCTGCTTCCTCCTCCTGCCTCACGCCACCCCTTCCTCCCTCCTTCTCCTCCTCTAACCTGACTTCCTCTCTTCCCCCTCCTCCTGCCTCATGCCACACCACACCTTCCTCCTCCTCTGCCACCCGGCATATAAGACAACCCCTGACTTTGGAGAAGATTTTCCTGGGTTAAAAAGTAGTCTTATACGCCAGAAAATACTGTATAAACCAGCTGTGCAATGCTTCTCTATGATATTGATGTTGTATTTATCTCCCAAAATTATAATATTTTTAAGAATAGTGTCTACTGTTGAAAAGCTTGCATACTTTCCATATCAGTAGAAATTGGTGCAATAGATAGGTATGTCATAAATAATCATTGTGAAACAGACTTCACCTTTCATGTGGAGATGACTGGAATTATATATATATTTTTATTGCAGTGTTCAGTCACTAAGCTGGTTTGTTCTATCAGATTTTTTAACTGTGTAGTTCTTTAAGCTCACCCCACATCTTTTGTAAGATATTCTCCGCATTGAAAAAAAAATACTTTCTGAGTATCTAAACTGAAATTCCCTTGGGAATTTTACAGTTCTTAAAACTTCTCACCATGACTGTCAATCATTTTGATTTTGGGTACATTTAATTGTCTGATGATCCCTTGTCAGTCTTGATGAGAATGTCTGTGGCACAAAGTTTATTACTACATAAAGATGTATTTCCCACATTCTGAGCTCCTAAGCTTCTTGCTAACTAATTATTGATTATCAATCTGGAACTAGATCTCATGCATAGGATTTAAAAGTGCTTGATAGTGGTTGGATTCAGACAGCTCTTTTCCCCTAATGATGAATTCCATTTTCAGTACTTAAGGCTTGATTGTCTGGAAATATATAATTTGTTTGGGCTTGTTTTGTTTTGTTTTGTTATTTCGATCCAGCCTTTTCATAAAATGTCCAACAAAAATTATATCTAAAATAAATAAAGCAATAAAGCAATCATAATATTGAAAAGAAAAATAGTAAATGAAATTCACAGGCAAGCAGCTCACTCCTAAAACATGACATTAAAAAAATCAAATAAAGAGATCAGGATTAATTTAATTTAATTTACCATAAAACAATTTTGCTTAGAATAGTTTCAAAATCAAGTACCTGGGGATCATGATAGCTTCCTAAGCCCCAAAGCCTTCCAAAAAATCAAGTTTTAAAAATAATATGATAGGGGCCATCAGAATAGGAGCAAGATGGGCATTCATAGGCAGACATTCCAGAATGTCAGCAGAGAAAGGTTCAGAACAATAATAATATATTCTTGGCAGACTACACGTATTCATACACGGGTTCACATGGTAGCACAGGTACTGAAATATTTCTCCTCATAAAACTCAAAAGAACTTTCAGGTATACTGAATGTATTGCTTAGGTGCCTCAGGATTAACAGGCCAGCTGCTTGACAGAAATGTTTGATCTTATGTAACTCTTTGAAGGTTTATGGCCACTGCCTCAATTTTCATCTTTGTTTCCTACTGCATTCTGATACCACTCCCACAGCTATGTACTTTTTAAATACGTGTGACTTCATCAGTGCACAAGAGGAAGTGGATTGAAATCTATTAAAAACTCAAACTAACTTAAAACAGTTTTAAAGGTGTTCCAGATTCCTCTCCATCAGGGCCCAGAAGGAGCTGTCCAGAGTCCTGATTTTTTGCTTAGAAAGACTTGAATTTATTTTGTCATTTTTGTTTGCACATGTCCTGTCCAGAAGAGGCTTTCGCCATACTGTACGCACTTCCCCTTCAAGTATCAAACACCAGGACAAGAGGATACAATTATGGTGTGTGTTTGCGTGCACGTGCACACACACGTATGTACATATTAACAGAAACAACAACATCCTGGTAACTTGATTCCTTGCCAGAGCTTGGAAAGCTTATTTTATGCATTAGAACCCTCAGTATTCTGCAGCCATTGTGCATTTCATCTACTTCCAAACTGTAACATGTCTATGTTCTGGTCTGTTTACACTGTCTTACCCACTGTCCCTTCTCTCCCAACTCTCGATTTCTTAATTTTTCTTTACCTTCCTGATCACTGCACTGAAAACAGTAGGGCATTTTTTTTTTCAAGAACCTTTGCAAAAATGACATAATAATTACCACTTCTTTTTTCTTAAAAGCTATGTTCTACTTAAAGAGGTGGTGCATCTGTTTTTCAGCAGTTTTTGCAACTAAGTTGAGTCCTAGTTTTTCTTCATTTCTATGGTTTATTTTTTGTAGAAAATGAAAGATTAATAACATATATATATATATATATATATATGTCTTTTTTTTAAAAAAAATCTTTGTTTATTTAAGCTCCTTTTGGTGTATCTGGAAATGCACTCTTTTCTATCTGTTAAAAAAGTTTGATGTTGAAAGAACTCTTTATTTTAATTGACAGAGTAAAATCAGTTTAATGTCCTGCCTGTTTTTAAGATCTAAGTGGCTTTTAAGTTGCAATTTGATTGTTGGAACATTGTGCATGTAATTGGTTAGTTGTTTCCTGGTTCATAGACTAAACCGCCAGAAGAATGGATGTTACTTTTATTAAGGCTTATCACAGGGATTAAGTCAGCTCTGAGTATTGTGAGCTGCCCAGAGTGTTTTGACTGGTTAGATTAATGTTCTTATACCCTTAGCCATAGCTGGGCTCTTTTACTCCCACCTTATCCTTGTAAATTCCTTCATTCCATTCACAGCTTGCTTTAATCATAGTGCAGCCAATTATAGAGTGATGCTAATTAGAGATTAGAAATATTACCCTTTTTGAACTAGAACTCTACTATCGCCTAGCCAGCATGACTAGTGAACAAGTTGGCTGACAGATCCTATGAGTTGTGGTTCAAAAATAACACACTCCAAATATCTGGCTGATTGTCTTCCACACTAACCTGATTTTGTATCATAACCAGGGTCTAGGTGGGTTTTCAACCACAACTTGTACCCATGCTCATGTAGTTGCACATTTTGGAAGGGAATGTGAGAGCCTCAGTTTCCTAGGAATGCTAAAGATATCTGTAAGTCCTAATGTAGTAAACAGTGTTCTTTCAGAGAAAAAGTACTGTTTTATCATCACAAGCAACAAATGTTTATTTTTATTGTCTTGTGGCCCTAAGTCAGGAAGGGACAACGGCTTGTTGCTAGAGGTCTGCACTGGGCCCTGCAGACCCTGGAGAACTGCATTCATCACTGCCCCTTCATCACTAGCCATGTATGGTCACAAACACCCCACATCCTTCATAGATGGCATGGGAAGCAATTTCACTACATCTTTCCTTGCTTGTTTTACATCCAAGAGAGACCTTTATTTAACAAAGAAGTTACCCAGAATTCAACTTCCAGTTTACTTCCTTTCAAAACAAAGGCCTCTCCTGGGCTTGAAATATACCATGGGGAGGGTCAGTATGTGGCATATTGCCCCCACACCACTCAATGGATGAAAGCAGGCATTATGTTAAAGGAAATAAAACATTGGAGAGAGTGGGGCCCACAAATACCCCCCTGTGACCTTATGTGTCCTACAAGCTGCACTTCCCCACCTCTGCTCTAAGCCATCACACTATCTGAATTGAAACAAATACTAAAAATTGACATATTTTTATGAGACCCCTAAACTGAGGATCCCAATTTATGGGGGAATGATGATAAATGTTTCCTTTTAAGACTGGATTTGGGGTGAATAAATGAGGCCCAGTCTAGCACAAATTATTCTTATTCTTATTCTTATTATTTGATTGACTCAGTAAAATGCCACTGACCTACTGTAATAGTTAAGGTTTTTTGAGGACACTCTCATTTTTTTCATGCATAGCAGATAAATGGTTTTATTGTGCAGAGGACACAATGGAAAGGGGCAGCAATTTCTAACTGCCCATGGCTCCTTTTCAAGTGCATAATAGAACATTCTACAAAACAAAATCTGCCCAAATGTCCCTTATTTAAAAACAAAGATGTGAATTTTGGACACATGTGAAAAACAAGTTACTTTTGCAAATGCATAGATAGTTTTAGTTCTATTTTTCTTGGGAGAGGTTTGCAAAAACGTCTTCCAAAAGACTTGATGGAGTTTAATTTTTAAGTCAACAGGATAGTGAATGCCTGCTGCAATGTACATGCCAAAGCAATTGGGCAATGGGGAGTTCAGTGCCATATGTAAGGCTATTTGAAGAGAGGAAGTTTCAGTTGCCATTACCTTTTCTGTGTATAAACAGAGGAGAACCTTTTACAGGACAAACATATTTCCCTTCATCAAGGGTCTTTTTACACTAAAAATTGTACAGAAAAACCAGTACACAAAATACATTTTTGTGTAAAAGCATGTTTCATATGAGTCAAATACAGTGTTGTTGTTGTTGTTGATGATGATTTTCATTCCTAGTTGTTGTTTTTTGTAAAAAGTCCCAAATAGTGAAATAATGATAATAACAAAAGTCACCAAAATTTTAAATCTCACCCAGTGAGAAGAGAATTTTTGAAATGCTTGATTCTCAGGTGCGTAAATTAACTAAACCAATATTTATATCCTTAATATTCCTAAAATGGCAATAGAAAGTGACACAGCATCACATTCTATCACTATTATGAGAGGGATTACAGCAGAAAACAGATGTCTTCCTGTGTGGGGTTTGGAGTGGGTTTGGGCACTAAACTTGATGCAGTTGCTCACTCTTGCTGTGAATCAATGTTTAGTATTTGTATTATATCTCATTTTGACTTTATCTGCTCTTGAGTCACCATTTTGCCTTATTTGAGTCACTTTTTGTTTCTGTTGCCTAGCTATTTAAATCTGTAGTATAATGACCTACATATCAGAGCTGTTGTGTCCTTAAGCATGATTAAAGGATGGACGGATTGCCATTTGCTGATCCCCCCCCCCATTTCCCCATCTATTTTAAACATAGAGACAAAAATAGGTAGAATTGTAGGTATATGTGTGTGTATGTGTGTTGTTGTTGTTGTTGTTGTTGTTGTGTGTGCCTTCAAGTCATTTCCAACTTATGGTGACCCTAAGGTGAATCTATCACTGGGTTTTCTGAGACTGAAAGTATGTGACTTGCCCAAGGTCACCTAGTAGGTTTCCATGGCTGAGCAGGGATTAGATCGCTGGTCTCCAGAGTCATAACCCAATGCTCAAATCACTACACCATCATGGCTTAGATTAGTACAATAAATGTTAAATCAGGGCATAGCTCAAACAGCTGCACCAGCTCTGGATGGCAGTGTGAAGAATTTGGATGGTGACTTTTTCATACACCTATACCAAGAAGAGAGAGAGAAAGGTTTGTTTAAAAGAATCCTAATGTGAAATGATTTCCCAGTTCCTTTTATCCAGATAGCTAACATATTGCCACTTCTGTACTGAGATCCTGAAGAACCAGTATGGTATAGTGGTCTGAGCATTGGACTATGACTCTGGAGACCAGGTTTGGAATTCCTGCTCCACCATGAAAATCCATTGGGTGATCTTGGGCAAGTGACTCTGTCTCAGCCTCAGAGGAAGGCAAAGACAACCCCCCTCTGAAGAAATCTTGCCAAGAAATTCCTGTGATAGATTTACCTTATGGTTGCCATAAATCAGAAATGACTTTAAGACACACAACAGCAACACATATATATGAGGCAATTTCTATTCCCCCCCCCCCATTTTCCCACTTAAAAAATTTAGCATTGTGATGACAAATCACATCCAAGGACATGAATCTGCTCTGGGTTTTAGTCCAAACTTTAACAGTTCTCCAAGATGCTGAATTTACAGTTCAGGCTAAGCCATGGATTGGGTTTATCATGCCACTGACATGGGGATCATCAGCTGCTAGAGCTCATAATAATTAATTAATCTGGTGCCTTATACCATATGATGGGACCTTGTAACATCCATCATGCCCAAGAGAACCCCCCCCCCTCTTTTGCTGAAGTTCCTTCAAATGTCTATTAAGCAATCAAAGAAGTATGGAGTCCATTGCAACTAGTATGTTGGGATTCCAGTCTTGAGTTGAAAGAATCTAATTGCTTCTGTCGTAATGTGCCTTTGCTATCAAATTAGACCACTTTGTACTTCAGCTGTTACTAATAGAATATGCCCATCAGGTATTACTCAAACAACTTAAAAGAACATTTTTAGAACAGGAAAAAATCAGGAAAGGCAGCCCTTTATTATACTTCACTCTCAAAATAAAATCTTTTTTAAGATTATATTTGGAATCCTATTATAACCCTTTGTACTCACTTAAAGAGAGCAAAGTAGCTGAAAATACTCATTTTATCTGAAATATATGAGCAGTCTCAACCTCAAACAATACCTAGTACACCCTCTAAAAGTGGTATCTCCAACTTTGTTAATATAAAAAGCTGTCTAGTTTCTTTCTCTTTCTGTATTCCAACATCAAGTAATCAGTGTTCTTGTTCCTTAAGAAACATCTAAGAGAAATACACACACACACACATGCCTATTTGTCATAAGACATAAGAATATACAGAATGCCATTCTGTGCTTATCTTGTTCCCATAGTAGCTAACCAATTGCATATGGGAGGGCCCACAAGCAATATACTTCCACTCATGCTCCACCACATCATGGTAGCAAATCCTCCTTCTCTCTGTTTGTATCCATTCTTCTTCCCATTAATATTTGGTAGAATCCCACATGTAACCTGGCATCATCTCAACACTTGATAGAGCCTAGCTGGAATGTCTGTAATCTCCACTCAGCCATGGAAACTCACTGGGTGACCTTGTACAAGTCAAATTCTGTCAGACATAGAGGAAGGCAAAAGTAAACCACCTTTGAACAGAAATTGCCAAGAAAGTCCAGGATAGGTTCACCTTAGTCACTATAAGTCAGAAGCAAGTTGAAGTCACACAATAGCAGCAGCAGCAGCTAGAATGTCTGTAGTCCTTTCCTGCTTTTCATCTTAAGAGTGCAACCAGATGCAGAATGCATGGCAGAACATCACCCACTCCTCCATCCATTCCACTTTTTGGTTTGGTTTACCACCTTAATTGATGAAGACCTCAGGAGAATTCAAAAGTGTGTTGTGATTTTTGTGTTGTGACTTTATTAGTTGGCCTAATAAAGATATTACTGTAAAAAAAGGTTTTGAAATTGCTGAGGGTGGTGTGGTGGTGGTGGAAGGAGTAGCATGACTTTTTATTTATCTATTTTGGTAGTGGACATGTCCCTGCCCACAGACTCCCATCATCTGCTTTCTTTGTCATTCAGCCCCACTTTTTGATATTTAGAAGCAGTACTATATAAGGGTAGATGATGCTTTCTAGATGGCTTAAGGCTAGTTGATACATAGGTGTGCTATGCAAACTGGTGCACATTTCCGCACAATTGCATTTATGGTTAATTGTTTTCACTTTCCTGCACAAATTCTCATCTATTCACATCTGTTCACACTCCCTACACTGAAAATGCACAACCATCCAAATGCATGTGAAGCAGATGGACAGCCATACGTGCAATAATGTGCATTTCTGCAGATTTCAGCAAATACTCTGGTAAAGACCACAAAGTCTTTTTCTGTGGGTTTAAAGAGTTTTTCTTGGGTTCCTACACAAAAAGCCCAAATTCCTGTGAATCGCATGTTGCTGGATCACATTCTGTTCAATTGGAATGAGGAGTATTTTAAACATGTAGATTAGCTCTTGCACTACAACTCGCATAGGTCCCAGGTGTATGGGAGGTAGAACTGAAAACTACTGGAGGGCTGCATTTTGGCCGGCTAAAGGTAGAGTAATAAAGAAGGTCTGATTCATGCTAGGAAGAGTAGGACAAGCATTGGACTGTGAGCCTTGTCACATGCCTCACTGTGTTATCAGGTATATAACAAACCCAATATGTCTCTAGAAAGGAATGACATAGAAAATATGTTGGGCTAATTTGGGGCATCTCAGCATTTCAGTCAGACACTTAAAGCAGTTTTTGAAATAAAGAACAGCCATACTGTTTTCTGGCCCTCTCAATCAGGGTACCAGTCATGACATGATGGGGAAAAAGAGATGTTAGGCCTAGCAGTACTCCAGATACCATATATGCTCTTTCATTTTCCCAAATCCCAATCTTACCTCTCAGATCTTTGTTTCAGTGAACCAGATACAAGCTGCAAGGGGAAAAAAAACTTCAATGTCATAGTTTCCCCCCTGCTGCCCCTGCTTAATAAAATGATCACAAGGCATTGTAGTGCCTCTGAGACAAACAAACATACTTTGCTTAGAGGACATTCACCAGAGTAATAGAAATCAGTTCATTCAGGCTTGAAGCTATTACCTTCATCATCCTTTCTTCATGTGTCAAAGAAGACATTTTCTCCACTACCAGTAACTTTTTTTTTTGTTACTATCAGTGATGCATGTTATACTGTCTCCTCTCTTCATCATGTTGATCATAGGCCGCTGGTTCAAATAAATTTGTGACGAAATACCATCTGACATTCTATCTACACTTTGAAGGGTTGCTTGTATTAGAAGAGTAAATTTTGAAATTATTCTTGTTGGTAAGTGCTTCCTGCTAGTTCCATCATCGTCACTGTCATATACATGGCAGCATGAGCTCAATGCTTGGACAATTTACAGAGCAGGAGAAAGAAAAGAAAGCATCTGTGTTAGATTAGTTAGTGATGCTTTGGGGATATGTTTCCCATTGGTACATGGAGCTAAAACAAGAAAAATAGTAGAAGGTACAATAATCAATGTTACCATCATTACTTGCAATTTAGTGAACAAATCCTGTTGATGAATGGAGCCATTCCTGTGAAGTGTCCAGCACTGCAGTGGAGAGCTCACTGATGCTTAAGGGGTTGTTGGTAAATCAGAGTCATTATGATATGAAATTGATAGTCTAATAAAGGATTCAGTCCCTTTTAATACAGGGAATTTAAGATCCTGCTCCTAGGAGGTCAGTAAACAAGTCTTCTGTATTGCAAAAAACAATAGGTGTTAGTAGGAAGGCATCTGCAAACAAAGTGCCATTTTGCACAAACATTAGTCTAACATTAGCAATGTCCCACCCAAAAACTTCATGGGCTTAATTTGTCCACTAATTAAAATATATCAGCCTCATTCATGAAACCCCTAATACCATCCTGGTCTCATCTCTACTTTATGTTTCCCACTGAGACACTGAAAAATTTGCTCCTCCATGCATCTGCACATTCCTGTGTCAGGCACCAAGCATCCCTTTGAAATGCTACCAATTATTTCAACTAGTACAATGCCTCCCATCATTTTCATCATATCCTATTATGCTCTGACATTCATATTCAGTTATTTTATGTATCTAAAATGCTATAACACCCCATTAAACAAGCTTATATATTAGAACAATAACCACTTTATGACAGAATATGACAGATTCTGGCATCCCTTTGCTAAAACTATATAATGGTTTGCCCAGTGTTCATGAAGTCTGTAGAATCTTTCTAAGGTGGCCACATATCATAGAAAAACAGGAAATGTATCACTTTAAAAGAATAGGTTTAAAAAAGGTGAGGACATAGATTTGTCTAAATTAAAATTTGCAGAGGCTAATTTATATGCATAAGTACAAAATCAGAATACCAGACAATTCTTACTTATCTTTTTACCAGGGTAATTTGAAATTAGCCGTATTTGTTAAATGCACTTCTTGTTACTTTTGGATGTTATTTTCTTGTTTCCTTGAGATATTATTATTGTGATTTGTGGTTTCTATTCTGGTTCTTATATTTGTTTTGATACTGTGCAGTGATTCCCAAACTCTAGCCTTTCAGGTGTTTTGGAATTCAGCTCTCAGAATTCCCAGATGGCTGAGGGTGCTGGGAGCCAAAGTCCAAAATGCATGGAAGACCAGAGTTTGGGAATCACTGGTATAGTGGTTTGTGCATTAGACTATGGAGATTATTGCATTCAGTTTAAAGTGACTTATCCCTAATGGGATAAAGTCACATTTAAATTTAAAAGTGGGTGTTATCCTACTCAGCAGTGGCCAGGCGAGTGCAACCCATATGCAGCCTGGATCCCAGCCCTGCTTGTCCTGTGATTTTTCAAAAACTGCAAGCTCCCGTTATTGAAAAGCCACAGGATAAGTGTGGCTGGCATCGAGGCTGCATCCGGGTTGCACTCACCTGGCCATGGCTACATACAGTAACACCTGCTTTTAAATTTAAACATGACTTTATCCTGTCGGGATAAGTCACTTTAAATTAAATGCAACAATCTCCTATGACTCTGGAGATCAGGATTCAATTCCACACTCAGCCATATAAAACCACTGGGTGATACTGGGTGAGTCACACATTCTCAGCCCCAGAAACCCCATCATAGTTTCACCTTAGGGCCACTGTAAGTTGGAAATGACTTGAAGGCAACAGCAAAGCAACATGCATTTTATGTGATTTTAGTATTTAAATTCCCTTCAGAAGCTTCCTCTTAAAGGACAAATAAAAATACTATTACTACCAATAACTACAAATAAATAAATAAATAAATAAATAAACAAACCAGTTTATCTCACTGTAGTGGGGACACCTGCACCTGGTGACCTGTGTGCAACTGTTCAGCCTTTTGTCTGGATGACAATGGATGATGAGCAACTTCAAGAACCACATTCTTCTTTATTTTAAATGGCTGTTTATCTGTAATTGGGCTTGGGCTTGGACAACCCTTCAAGCAGAGTGTCTGTAATCTACAGTAAAGCACATAGCTGCATTAAATCTTTCTTTTTTAAATTGTGTAACAGATGTGAGCTTCTCTTTCTGGCATGCTCTCTCAAGAACTGCCATTCCTGGAGTTTCTTGAGCATAGACAGGAGGGGAAGCGGGCATATGGTGGAGGTAGAGACACTATGAATAAAATCAAGGAATAAGGGGACACAGTGCTCCCAGTAGGTTTTATACATTAAAAATATAGGTAAGGGTCTAGTTCACACATTTATACAGAGAAAAAGTAGTTAAGCTACTTGGCTGTTTTGCTTATTATGTGAACATACAAGATAAATGGACTGAGTAGATAATTCACAGTCTTGCATTAAAAAGGCCAGAACATTAAGGTTTTAAAATGTATTGTTCTATTGCTGTTACATTGGTTCGTTAGAATAAAACCAAAATATTGACAATATGATGTCTTTATTAGGAGGGATGGTCTCAGCAAAGGAGGATGGTCTCCTCCATTAGAAGAGTCAGTTTCAGGCTGAGGTATTATGAAAGAAAAAGAAAGAAATATAGGAGATTATTCCACAGCACAAATAACCCAGCTTACCTCTTCCAAACTGTAGTCTAATTTTGGAGGTAGCTGAGTCCTATCACAAGGATTTGACCGCCGAAGCCACTAGGTGAGTCCAGCTTGGTGGCAGCCTGGCTCACAGCATGCTTCTGCAGCCTTATTTCAAAACCAAGAGCTTTCCGACTTCAAAAAATGGCCGCTGAAGCACACCAGGAACCCAGGCTGAATTCACCTGGTAGCTTCGGTGGCAAAATTCTTGTGATAGGACCTGGCTGCCTCCTGAATTAGACTTCAGTTTGGAAGAGGTAAACTGGGTTATTTGAGCCGTGGGATAATCTCCATAGTTATGATGAAGGAAAATAACTGGTAAAGCTAGACAGTGGGCAGATAATCTGTTTCTTGTCCTGGAAGAATCTTCCTAGGAAAGAAGCAGCATGGTCTCTTTAGAGAGAAAGCTCCCAGCAGACATGAGTACTTCTTTCCCAGGAAAAGGAAAACTTACAGTGCAAAACATGTTAAGTGTGTAACCATTTGAAGTAGTTTAAGCATGTAACCATTTGAAATACTTTTTTCTTTCTTTTACCAACTCAGAAAATACAAGTAAAAGAAAATATAATATAAAAAGGGGAAATCTCCTCCCATAATCTTACAAAGAACATTTGAAGTTATTTGTTCAAATGCACAAAAATGAAATAAATGAAGATTTACCTTCTTAATTGTTGCAGGATTTTAATGCCCGTTGTTCCAATTCATAGAGACAAACACTTTGCCTAAAACAGTAGTTCTCATGCTCTGTTTTGTGAATGAATGGCTAATATACTTCCAAAGTGCAAAGGGGACCTCTCAGAAAGAATGCTGCTGCCTTCTATCTCCACTGTGTGATTTGTTGTCCTTGACATTGACCCTCTGATGGGGAAGGGCGATTCTCCTGTATTCAACATGACTGGATCATTGGAGTGGACTCCACTGGATTATTCACTCTTTCCCACCACAAAGACACAGCCTTTAAGAGAGACTGGATGTTGCAGCTCTGCATGCATCAGCCATTCTGCACTTCCCTCTAATGACTTAAGAAGAAATAAAGAGTTGGCAGCCAATACCCTCTGTTTGCCTTATCTCTACAACTCCTGGGTCTGCATGTCATGAGAGCAGTATGGGACCCTATACAAAAGGTTAATACTTTTTCTCACACACATGGCAGTTTTTTGTATGCAGGTTTTTTGTTGTTGTTGTTTTTGTTTGTTTGTTTGTTTGTTTTGCTTTTAAAAAATGTCTGACACTGAAATTGACAGATTATGGGAGACAGAAACATCTGTGCTTGGTGGCACTTTCAGTAATCCTTGTGTTTCCCCTGTGGATAAAACTTCTAAGTGGTTATTGTTGTCTTTTTATGCCATTTTGTTCACTTCATGTTGTATGAATCATTCAAGTTCTCTTTAACCTAGTTCTGATTAGGGACCTTTCCCTCAAGCATAAGCTCTCCTAGTATTTAGCCTTCCTTTGCGTGCTGACACACAATGGGAATAAAGAGATGAGACACAAGAACTGGGATTGAATAAAGGCTACTTTATTGAACTACTAAACTATTTAACTAATTTAAATTCTGTGATAAGCAATAGATGGGAGCAACCTGGTGAGGGAGCAACTGAGTCAGTAGATCTCCACCATACCCCCTCCTCAGCTTCCCCTGGGCAGACACCAGAGTTCCATGGAAAACCCAAACACCTGAGTTGCTCCCTGGCTGGCCCTATGGAAGGCAACCCTAGGGAATCTCTCCCCAGTCATGAGAGTCACAGAGGTCTGTGGACCCAGTTCCCCAATCAGGGCCTATAAGGCCCATGAAAGCCCATAGGGCCCAAAGGAAAGGCTGCACTCACACTTTCCCCAACCACCACAAACAGGAGACTACCTCAGTATGTTTTTTAAAGTCTGAGGATGTGGGTAGGGCTGTGCTGTTGCAATCCCAGTGCCCACTCTCCAATGCTCCCATGTCAATTGTTGGATCCAAATAGAAACAGAAGGGTGAATAGAGCTTAATAAATACTATGGCTCTACCCCTTGTGCTGAACATCATGGTGCTGTGTATTGTGACCTTTTGCTAAGCCGCCTTCCCCATGGGCTCAGCAAAATCAGTTCATCCTCATAGCACTACACATCACAATTCCAAAACTGGGTTCTCTGATCACTGCCATAGTCTCTGAGTTTTAGCATATTGTCTCATATTCCTACCCTGTTGGTTTGAAACATAATGAGGTCACATAGACCATAACACTGGCATAATACAGCAACTTCATTTGAAAGATGAAAGAACAGCCAAAATACTGAAATTTGAGAAGAATGTCATGGAGACCTAAAAATCTTTGCCTGTGATATGCCAATGATATTCAATAAATATAGCAACTTTTGAAATCACAAGCCCTTTGAAGCAGATGTCATTGTCAGATATAGCTCATGTGACATTTTTAATGTGATGTTGGTATCCTGTTTATTTCAAAACACATTTTCTAACTATATTTGCATCGAAAGAGGTCCCTGGTCTAGCAGTACTTCCGTATCAATGGTAGCAACCACAACACACCCCCTCCCCAAGATGTTGGACTGTAACTCCCATCAGTCCTTAGTCAGCATAGGCAGTAGTGAGGGATACTGGAAATTACAGTTCAGTAAAATCTAGATGATTCCCAGCTCTATTCTAGGTGATGCACATGCCTTGTCAGGCTCTGTCTTGCTTTCTATTGCAGTACCTAGAAACCAGTGAAAGGAAGATGACCATATGTTGTTGCTCATTTGCATAGCTCAAGTGTGGGAATTGTGGGGTCCTCCAGATGTCATTGGGCTTCAGGTCTCAGCATTTCCCCTTATTAGCTATGCTGGCTAAGACTACTGGCAACTGAGGATGTCTTTTAGAAGGTCTTTCAAGTGCACACCTTGGGATTACATCAGGATTTTTGATAATCTCCTTGTGCATAGACTTCCTAAACAATGAGAAATTGTGCAAATTCCTGAAGACCAGCCATAGACAGAATGAGGTAAGAAATTTGTGTATGAGCTTATGTGTGCTACAACCTATTCACATAATTTTTGGTTATATTTGAACCAGGTCACAGTAAATTTGTTTCCTAGGTGCTTCTGCTATGTCATTGCTGCCCCACCACCACCACTACACACGTATCAGGGTTACCAGTGATCAACATTGGTTTGTGGATGATGAATAGTCTTCTGGTCATAAAATGCTATCTGTGCTGGCAGCTCACTGAGATTCCTAAGAAAAGCAGCAGCTTTTCAACGGTGTTGCAAAGTGATGGCAGCATTGTAATTGCTTATCCCTTCCCATCAATATACATGGAGCTTTGGAAACAAAAAGGAGGCAGATTTCTGGTAGAGATGCTTCTGGAATCCAGTCTTTGTGAATTCTGGTAGGAATTGACCCAACTATATGTACATTTCCAAGTCTAATGTGCAGCGTGGAATTTGAGATCTGCTGGTTTCACACTTCCTGCATAATCCAGTGGCAACTTCAAAAGAACAATATCAAAAATACAGAACATCAAAGTATCAGTTCTGAGGCATATATATATATATATATATATATATATATATATTCAAATGTGCATTTTGAGAGAAAACACATCTACAAACACGTGAATGTAATTTTTTGTGTGTCAGAAAAGTTTAAGACTAATGTGGAAACAGGACAGAAGGAATGTGGGGTTGACTAGAACTACAGTGGCTTCTCTGTCCCTCTTTGTCCTCTGCCTCTCTGAAAAGCTTACAGATCAAGAGAGGGGAAAACGGCAAAAGGGGAATGTGAACAAATTGTTCACATCTAAGCTTGATAGTATGTGATGATGAGGGTGAATGGGCCATGCCTTAGTCTTCACAGAAAAAGTAGGGTATGTGAAGGAGAAAGAGCACACCTCTCAAGGAAGAACATACCAGTTCTGAGGCCAGCAATTGGGACTCTGCCCTTTGTATTGCTGTGGGTGACATTTGGCTGCAGGAGTTCTGCTGGACTTTATGAGTTAACACCCACATGACATCATTTCCAAACACTTAATTTATTTGTGCTTCAATTTGCCATTCTATTTTGAATTTCAGTACCTCTTACCTTCTCTTTGTTTTTAGGACTAGGAGACAGTTAAATCATCATTTGCCTTTCTGATGATTAATTTAACAATTTCATTTCAATAGACTTGTGTAAATGCATACACGATTCAATAAGTAAAAGCATAACCCTTGTTAGAAGGAAAATGTCTTTATTATATCAACATCATGAAAAAAAGTAGACTTATAAGAATTTTCTTAAAAATACTCTTTGTTTCTAGGCTCAATGATTAAAATCGGTCACTATCAATTAATCAACTAAGGGGGGGTTGCAGACTGCCAGAAATAGTGCAAATTGAGTCCACTTTTAGGGTTAGGGTTAGGATTAGGGAATCATGGGAACTGTATTTTATTGTGGCACCAGAGCTCTCTGGCAGAGAAGGCTCAATGTCTCAGAAAAAAAAAACACAAAAACAATTCCCATGATTCCCTAGCACTAACCCTAACCCTAAAAGTGGACTCAATTTGCACTATTTCTGGCAGTCTGCAACCCCCCTAAAGCCTTTCTTGATTCATTTCCTTATTAATAGTTAGCATCCAAGACATTTGAGGAAGATTGAGTTATAAATGTAATAAAATATATACATTCTGTCTGTATTGATTCTGAAATCCGTCCCAGTAAGTTTCAGTGAGGTTGATTCCAACATAAAGCTGCAGAGTGTGTTAAGAATAATCAAAAGTGTGGACTTCCTTCTTGCAGGCAGTGTGCTGATTTTACATTATGTCTCTAGAAAATTAACTTAAGGGGACAAATAATAATTCAAGACCAGGCAGGGATAAAAAGACATTGGATGCAATACGCAGAAGAGTTATATAAAAGAGATGACAAAATGAAGGACACATGGAATGAAGAGCCATATGAAGATAAAACCCAAATTCTAAAAAGCAAGGTGGAAGCTGCAATAAGAGAAATGACAAAAAACCAGGAACAGATAATATTCAAACTACTGCAATCCACATTGGCAAAGTCATCTCTAGTGCTAACCAACATATGTCAACAGATACAGAAAACAAAACGATGGCCAGAAGATTGGAAATGATCAATATACATCCCCATCCACAGAAAAGGAGACACAAAAGACTGCAGCAACTACAGGACTATAGCACTAATCTCCCATACAATCAAAATTATGCTCAAATTTCTGCCACATAGACTCCAACCATACATGGAGAGAGAAAACGAAGAGGTCCAAAAGGAGTTCAAAAAAGGAACTAGGGACCACATTGCAAACATGTGATGGCTAATGGAGTGCAACAGGGAAAAGAAAATCAGCACGAGTTTTATAGACTATAGCAAAGCCTTTGACTGCTTGGATCATGAAAGGCTATGGAACATTCTTAAAGATATGGGAGTGCCAACACATGTGATAGTCCTGATGAGGAATCTGTGTTGGAAAATTTATGTATTGCATTCTCCTTTCCCTCCTTAGATAGACAGGGACTTCCATTTATCTATCTCATTCTATGTAAACATATGACTCCTGTCACTCACTCTTGAACACTGTTTAACAGACTCTCTCTGAAGATTCTAAACAGTCTCTTCTCAGTACAGTAACTGCCTTCTCTCAATCTCAGGATGCAATAACAGTCTCTTCTGTTAAAGATAGTGAGATTTCATCTCTTTATTTAAACCATCAACAGTTAGGATAGAATTTAGTTTATGTATTTATTTATTAAAGTCATTATTATTTGTTTTTAATCTACAAACTGCATGTTTGTTGTTTTTTGGAGAAATTCTTTCTTTTTAGGAAGGCAGATCTAGAATATTTTCCGGCATATAAGACGACTGGGTGTATAAGACGACCCCCAATTTTTCCAGTTAAAATATAGAATTTGGGATATACTCGCTGTATAAGACTACCCCTCTTCCAATGCACACCAAATAAAAATTAAAAGAAAAACATCAGATTTGATTTCAATATGGTAATTTTAATTCAAATGCTTATGGCATGCAGGTAATTAGCAGTAAAACTGTCACTTATAAACATAAGACTGTTTGTCATCAAACTTGTAAACATAAAACAGTGCAAGTGGATTAAACTTTTCCTAATTCACTATAAAACTGAAAGGAAGGATAAGACAATAAACCCATGGGAGCTGCCATGCTGTCAACCAAACTGGAACTGATGATGATAGGAGGAAGATAACAAACAATACAGAGAGAGCAAGTGCCGGGAAAGTCCCTGGCGAGTTAGCAACACCCATCATAACTGCAAGCTATGGTATTTTTACAGGTTTTGCTGGCATAACAGTTTCCCTTTAAAAGCTTTAAAAATCCTCCTGTTCATCATCTGATATCATAAGTACATCAATGACATCTTGTGATACATTTGTAAGTATGGATCAAATTCTGTATCAGATGGAGTGGTCTCAGCTTCGTCTTTGTCTTCATCTTGCCACAAGTAGTTGTCCTCCATACTATCTAATGAATATGATATGCCACACTTCTTGAAAGACTTGATTACTGTTTCTGCATCAATATTATCCCAGGCTTTTATGACAAACTTGCACAAAACATCCAACTGTGGGGCACACATGTTTCCTCCTTTTGTGAATGACTTTTCTCCGCTAACCATCCATTCATTCCACTGTTCTCAAATGCTATCTTTAAATGGGTTGTTTAGGCACACATCCAGTGGCTGTACCAACAATGTCAATCCTGCAGGAATAACTGCTGCATCTGTATTTAGTCTTCCAAGCCTTTGCTTGGTGCTGGGAATTAAATGAGCCATGAACATATCCCACACCAGTAGACTACGTTGTTGAATAAGTCACCTGGTCGCCTGCTCCATACATTATCACCTATAGCTTTACCCCCCTCTTCATCCATCCAGCCTTTTTAATTCACATGTACAACCAACAGGGAGCTTGAATTTTGGTATTGTTTTTCTCTTAAAAATAATCATTGTTCTCAGTTTAGCGCCATCCGCTGTGCATCCTAGTATCACTGTAAAACTGGACTTCTCATGTCCTGTTGTTTTAATTAATTTTTTTTTTTACCTTTTATATGGATAGTTTTATTTCCAGTCATATCAAAATTCATTGGAGTTTCATCCATATTTCCAATACTACTTAACGGATAGCCATGTTTAGTGTGCTGTTGTATCAAGTATCGATGGAAACTATTTAGTTTGCTATCAAGATCTATAGGTAATTTTTGGGCAATTTTCATCTTTTGCCAGGATACAGTGGCCTTAAATCTGTTGCTGTGATCTGGGATAGATTTGGCCCACTGAAGTGCAAACAAACGTATTTTATTTCATGTCACTACATAATCATTTTGGCGATGCTCATTCATCATGTCTACTACATGTTTTTCAATTTCTGGCCAATGTAGGGTGTCTCTTCTTAATGCACACTTAGCCTTGGAATACTCTTTAATGCTTTTTCATTTGCTTTCCAGTCCTGAACCATCTTTTCTGTTACTCCATATTGTCTTGCAGCAGCACAGTTATTATGTTCCATGGCAAAGTTTACAACTTTAAGTTTGAAACTGGCTTCATATTTCTTTCTTCTTGCTGGTGGAGCCATGATGGGGTTTTGTCTGTTGGACATTTGTATACTGTCCTATATATAAAATATAAATATACTTCAGTAGTTTGCATTCTGTGTCTTTCCATAATAATAGCTACAAAACCGAATAATGGTAATAGCATATGGGCCACTTAGGTCCAAACCACAATGCAGAAATAATCCAGTTTGAGGCCTCTTTAACTGCCCTGGTTCAATGCTAAAGAATCATGGGAACTGCAATTTTGTGAGACATTTAGCTTTCCCTGTCAGAGAACTCTGGTGCCACAACAAACTACAGCTCCCATGTTCCCTAGCATTTATTTCTGCAGTGTGTTATGGACCTTACTTATTAAAAAATAGTCCAGATTTAAATGCTTCTTTAAAAATTATTTCCATCTGCCAGCTATGAGATGGTTGGGGAAAATGAGAAAGTGTTGAGGGGAAGGACTGCCAATATACTAGGTGATGTATTCTGGGGTATGTGCAATTTGTGGCCAAGTAAGTGACCCTGGGCATGTTACACACTCTCAGCCTCAGAGGATGGTAATTGCAACCCCCACTTGAAGAAACATACCAAGAAAACCCCATGATAAGCTTGCCTTGGGGTCGCCATAAGTCGGAAAGGACTTGAAGACACACAAGAACAACAAAAAAGTCTGCAATTGTTTCATAGGTAGTACATGGGAATAGGATCCAGCATGGTGTAGTGGTTTGAGTGTTGGACTACCACTCTGGAGACCTGGGTTTGATTCCCCACTCTGCCATTCTGCCATGAAACACACTGGGTGAACTTGGACAAGTCACACACTCTCAGCCTCAGGGGAAAGAGCAAACCTGTCCTCCTCCTCCTCCTCCTTATACCCAGCATATAAGACGACCCCTGACTTTAACCCCAGATTTTCCTGGGTTAAAATTCATTTTATATGCCAGAAAATATGGTAAATAGTTTGACCAACACTTTTACTGTTCTGCTGATAGAAAATGATCTCTAACAAGTTTAATTTTCATACTTGCATATTTTTGTTTCCCTTTAAAAGGGTTAACACTCTGGGAAACTTAAATTGCACCCCACATTTTTTGGGTTATAGGCCCAGAAGGGGTTCCAGTTTAGACTCAGTGAGATCCCAGCGGTGTCCCAGACTATTTTATTTTTAAACTGCTTCTCCTGAAGATACTGAAAACAAGAAAGTTTTTTTTTCTACTCAAGCAATAGAGAATGGCTTTAAACTAATCCTAATTCCACAATGATTACAGAAATACTAACTGTAACAAATTATAAAATGTGATCATGGAAAATGCAAATATACCTGACTACAATGAAACTATTTAAAACAAAAAATGGGCAGAGACCTACAAAACAGGAGAATAGCAGCAACAGTTTGATGAAAATGCAGAGAAAGCAGCAGCTTATATATGCTTCTCTGTAGATCTCAGCATAGCATACCATATACAAGGTTTAACTGATGCAAAACAAATATGAGACAAACTACAGAAAGTATTTAATTTTCCAAGTATTTCTAATCAAACAGCTCTCATGATCAAACTTGTTAACACCAAGTTGCATCATCCTAATTTTTTTAAATCAGCATATTAATGGCGTTATCACAACTTTGTCTGGAGTTACAGCAGCTCAAAAATCCTTTCCAGAACATTCAAAACTTGGACTGTTTTTGGCAAGTCTTCCAAAATATTATTCTCCAATTAATTAATGCTTTAAAAGTTAAAAGGAGATGTTTCTTTACAAGATGCTATTGCTCAAATTGTTGAATTTCAAAACAGACTGAACTTGGTGGAAGACAACTATAATACGAAAACAACAGACAGAGAATTAGCTCTATTTGCTGCAGAGGATTTGAAAAAGACTTCCTTTTCTCTCAAGTCAAATAGAAGTAATGTTAACAAGTCAAAACCAAGAGCTGAGATGCAAAAGCTGCAAAGTAAGGGACTGAATACTAAAAGAAAATGCAACTTTAAGAAAGAAGCTTTGAATCCTAGACAGAAATCTTCCAGTCATGTTGATACCAGTTTGATTCAACAACAATTACTTCAAATTGCTGGAGATTAGTGCAGCAAGTGAGCATTACTTTAACAGCAAAGAATGGTTTGTTGATTTTGATGCAAATGTAACTTTTGCTGTCTATCTTGCTAATGGTCAAGAAGTTTTTGTGCAAGGAAAATGGACTGTTATTTTGAAAACAAAACTTGGTCCTGAAAGAATAGGAACTTTACAAATCCCATGTGCTTACTATGTACCAGATTTGCAAGCATCCTTTTACAGCAAACCACAACATCAAAAGGCAACCATGTCAGTTTCAGAAAGCAAGAAAGAGACAGTGGCATGAAGATGAGAGATGCATGCATGCCTCCCTGCCACCTCCTTCTCCTCAGGGGAGAAAGGAGTAGTGTCAAGGAGCCAGGAGAAGTGTGCACACCTCCCAGCAGTCCTTACTGCCTCCCCCTCCTCCTCAGTGAGAAGGGGGTGGAAGCAAGGAGGTGCTGGGGGTGCATGCACACTCAGCCTGGATCCTTGCTGCTGGCTCGTTCTCCTGAGGAGAACGGGACCATGTAAAGAATGGGTGGGGGCAGGAGGGCTGACTGGGTGTCACCCCTCCTCTGGGGTGTCACTCAGTGTGGTCCGCACCCCCCTAGTGATGCTACTGCCTTAATGTAGGCTTATAAAAAGTCATCCCTCTGGTTATTTTTCTCCAGGTAGCTGGACAGGAAATTGGTTATTTCCTCACTCATGCTTTCTGTAGATGACATTCTGATCATAATTTCTAGCAGTGGCCTGAACTGGCTCACCAAGACTTCAGATTCAGCCTGCTGAAGGTGTGCTCCACCCCGGTCTAGATACCCTGTCATTGAAAGCAAAGGAAAAGAACCTACACTGTCTTTGATAACAGTAATAAGTATCCATATTCTCAATCTCAACAGGAACCTCCAAGAGTTAGAAGTGTTATCTGAGAGCTGGGCACTTCCATCTCTGGGAGTGAAAGCAGGTGCACTTTTCTTGTGGAATAAGGTTTTATGATATTATAGTTATGACTGGGTGATGAAGAGAATTCTTTACATTATAAAAATCTGAAGTTCATTTCTGGTGGTAATTCCTCACATAGGGCTGGAAGAGACTATTGCTGCATCCTAGTAGACTAGCTAACAGGGTGGGTGGTTGCTAATTATTTCAGGTGAATACTCATAGTCTTGGATTATATTAACATCTGGAAAATTAATATATAATTATAATTCTCCATTGAGCTATACCAGCCTGGGGATCTCCCCCCCCCCCCCCATTTCATTCTGGAAGGAAGCAACAAGTAATTTAATCATTTTCTTCCCATTGTGAAAGTCTTTGAAAACTGGAGATTTCAAAAACTGGTTTGCAGACTAGGATATATTCTGTGCAAAATCTGTACATGGGACATTTGCAGAGAAAACAGCACCTTCTGTGCAGGAAATAGCATTGACTGCACAGTAAACAGTTTTTCTGTGTAGATATATATGTTTGTTGGCCTCCTATTAGGTAGTTAGGATGTCATAAGCTAGGCTTATAACTCCGTAATGATTTGGTATTAGTGTTTATGATTGTAGTACCATTGCCCCTGAAACCCACCTTAAAACTGAGGCAGTCATACCAAGGGATGGAGTACTGTGGTGCTGGTGAGTTGGATTCTGAAGGATGATGTATTCTTCCCTCTCCAATCAGCAAGAAATCCAATGAGTAGAAGCATGGATCTCTCCTGCAGATTCATGTTGTAACTCCTTCTTACAATGCTGTTTGCTGCAGAACCCGTCCCTTGGTGCAGCTGCCTAGATTTTAAGGTGGGCTAGGGAGGTCAGATCAGGAGATTGACCATAGCAATGGCATCATAGGTACATGTCCAATGCAGAACTGTGGCTAGCATATTTTTTTTCTCAAAACCCACGTGCACATTTTGTGCAGAATGAGTCTCAGCATGTGGTGAGTCTCATCAGTCTAGGATTTCTCTTGCTAGGATTTTTGAAAACTCAAAAAGGTTGTTTTCCTGTCATTTCCCAGTATTTTTGAATACTCTTTCCATCCCTGTTGCAGCCATCCACAGCATTGTCCCTTCCAGATGGTTTAAACTTCTGCTATCATCACCACCTCCCTGCAGCTAGTGGGATGTTGAATACTGTAGATCAACACATCTGGAGGGTTCTTGGATGATGAAAGCTGATTTACAAAATCCATAAGTACATTGTAATAACTTAATACCTCTGTCATAATCAGAGAGAGTGGCTTTAATATGCATTTTGACTAGGGGGAAAAATCAGGATGACAGAGTGCATGTGCATTTCAGAGAGAGACACCTGAGAACAGGGATAGCGTAATGGTGTTCCCTTTTGGTAAATAACATGACCACTCATTGCCAGGGGTGGGAGGCATATTCTCTCTTGTGATAATGAGCCCAATATCCCCCTTCCCAAGTGATTAAATGTATTTAATAATGAAATTGTTCATTCCATTTATGTCCTACATTTCTCCCATCGTGGGGGGAGGGGGGGCAGGTAGCTTATAGATTTTAAAACCAAAATTGGGTAAAATGTGATATTAGCAAAACAAATTAAATAAAAGAACAATACTATTAAAAGCAGATTGTTTAAAGACAGTTTAAAACAACTTAAAACATAATTGAAAGCATACTATATAAAAACCCAATATACTACTAAATGACAATTGTACAAGCAGATGTGGAAAGGAGTCATTCAAGGGCACAAATGTATGTGCCCCACTGTCTTGGGATAAAAAGAGGTTCCATTCCTTCTCTTAGGCTGCAGTCCTCTGAGACAGTTTAGGTCAGGGGTAGGCAACCTATCCTCTTTAAGGGCTGAGGGACTTCAGCTCCCAGAATCCCAGGAGCTATTGGCCAACATGGGACTATTGGCCAACATGGCTAAGGCTTCTGGGAGCTGAAGTCCCTCAGCCCTTAAAGGGGAAAGGTTGCCTACCCCTGGTTTAGGTCCTCTAGATATCTTGGGCTGCAGCTCACATAACCCTGAAAGTGCCATGTTGCCAGCCCCTATTCTAAGGCAGTGCTTTGGATCTGAATGCCTATTGATAGTGATGGAGGAAAGAGAATACTAATAAATGGATGCACCCAACACTGGGACTTGATTTCTAGTCAACATGCTGAAGGATCCCAAATTTGGAGATAGTTTGCTCAGAAATGGCATTTCCTAAATTTCATGTATAATATAGTTGATAAATTCTGGAAGAGTCCCATATTGTGGCAGCCATTGTGATTAAATCTGCAGGATCATAGGCAAAAATGAAAGTAGCTTTGCAATGTATTTATTTTCTTGCTCCATTTAGCTTGAACTCAGATAATGCTTAATCAAGACTTTAAATTGTAGCATTGATTGGAATGACAAGAAAGGTCACCTAGTGCATGAGAACTGAGGCAGGCTGTCCCAGGGCTTAAACAGTGCATGATTGTTGCAGCAAAATGGATTAACATTACAAATTGAAATGTAATATTTCCTGCATCTCAAACAAGTTTCCTTGTTGGCGTCTTGTGGCCTTAGATGTTTTGTTTGCGAGACATTATTCATTCCAGTTGGGTACGCCTCTCCTTTCTTCACTTATTTTTCATTAAAGCTTATTTAGTAGACATGTTTCACTTGGCAGATGCTGTTGAGTGGCAACAGGGTTACAATGTATTCTTCAACCTTCCTGAGATCCTCTTTCTATTTTGATGCAAAGGCAGATGGTATGATTCTCTTGTAGAAACACTATATTTTTGGTTGTTATCACAAATCTATTTTAGTTTAGTAGTTATGCTGGTACATGTTTTTCCCCCCTCCAGATCAGCTGGTGTGAAATTTATGGGCTGTCTCACATTCAAACACTAACTCAACATAGATCTGCTTAGCTTTAATAATGTACCAGCAGTGTTATAATGGAAACAAGGCCCATAGGGCTGAAGCACTGTGACCTTTTGATTGACAGGATGATCATGTCATTTATTAACTTCCTTTGCTAGCTCACTCTTCTATGACCATCCACTCGGCTTAATGAATTGAATATAGAGTTGTCCCTCCCCAGTCATGGACTTCGAGTCCACGTTCTCACTCTCGCAGGGAGGGACAAGTGGCTATATGGCATGCACACCATTAGTTTTAATGGGGCTCAAATATTAGTGAGCTTCCATTTTTGCAGGATGTGTGTGTGTGTGTGGAACGGATCCCCCATGAATTGGATGTGGCAACTGTAATGGCATATACTGCCACTCTTTGTCAGTGCATGCATATACTGACGATGCAAATTTTCAGTCATTTCATGCTTGTGTATAAAGAGATTTTTAAAAAGATCTTCCCCCCCAGTGGAATTAAATTATTAAACTTTTTGTGTATTTTCCAATGCTTTTTCATTTTTAAAGATTGTTGTGTACAGAACTTGCTAATATATGTAGTATTGCTTCTGCTGACTCTGCCCCTTCCTCAGTAACTGCTGGTCATTCTGTTTATGCACAGGCATAAAAACAAACAAACAAACAAACATATTGAATGATAGACTTTTTTATTTTTGAAGGAACAAGCACTAAATACTTCCTAGAAAGGAGGATGCAGCAAATAACACACTCCTGTACAAATGTTCTTCACAGTCTTAAGGGGCTCTTACCACATGTCAAGAAATTAAATGCTAGGAAGCAATCTCTATTTCAGCCAACAAAATATGGGCCTCCAGTTTATTAGCTGAACTACTTGCTGGCAATAGGAGGGGAGAATACACACAATTTTAAAAAAAGAGAATAGTCCAGGCAAGTTACCAGGAAATTAAACAAGCACCTATTGACTATAGTAGCTTCTAAAGTAGCTTTCATTGACTGATGTAGAAAACTGTTCTAATGTGAGTGTTCATTTTGCTTGATTTTAATTGTTGTCTACTTTTGTCTCCTCAACACCTCAACACAGTTTTACTGCACCAGTGTAGTTCTTCATGGCCATTTGGTAGCCAGCACCTGGCTGCAGTTCAGCTGGAAAAACAGATGTTCTTCTCCCAAATACATGGGAGAGGTCATGGAGTGTGCAGTGGTGATAGAAGAGAAGTGCCATGCAAATATGCTTACAGAACATTATGTTCCATTAGTGACATATAGGTGTAGAGCCTCTGAGTGTTAGATTGAAGGTGGGATGGAGGAAGAAAGCCCATGGAAGGGTACAGAATGACACAAAAAGAATTCAATCTCCATTTGGGCAAATAACTGGAGATGACAAGCCTGCAGAAATCAAATAAAGTGGTGAAATAGAGTGATAGATGCTCAGGTCTGGAATCAGCAGCTGGAAAATAATAACAAAGTTATGGCATAGTGCAGGAAAGAAGTATTATAATATTTCTTGAGAGGAAACACTGCTAAATTGGTTGTAAACAAGAGAACACCAGGAAAATAAGATCACAAACATCAAAATCTTATAAGGAAATGGCATGTAGTGTTTAATAAGGCGCTGTGATTTCACTTAACACATTTTTAGGAACAATGATTTTTGGAATAGCAGTGAAAACTTTGGTCACAACATTGTTGTATCTATTTTATTTATGGCTAAATTTGTTACATGCTGATCCTCCCCTGCTGCCCCCAATGCAGCTTGCTTTGACCATGTTGCAGCATTTTTTTTTTGCCTGAGGCAAAAATATATTGCCTTTTCCATTCCATGCATGAAAGCCAACTTGTCTGGCACTGAATCTTACTTAAACATTGATGATGGGACAGCATATTCTATCACATCTGTTGACAGCAGATGAGGTTAAGGGATACAAGGCAGGTCACATGGCACATACTTCTTTCCCCCAATACCTTCCTATTCTTCTCACTATCTGCCACCTCATATCACTTTGCCTAATGTCAGGACTGGCCATGCTTGTGCTAGTGAAGCAGATGAAGTAACCAGAATCTTGATAAGCCAGGAATGCATAGCAATGTATCTGAACAAACTTGAATCCATAAGCTAGTTTCAAGCCCTAGTTTCAGACTCTGACTTATTAGAGGAACTACAAGTCAGGACTCTATGACTGGACATAGTGCATAGCTCTGCCTTTGGGGCCCTTTCATATCACACTATTATAACACTATGATTCCACTTTAAATGCCAAGGCAATATCCTGTGGAATCCTGAAGTTTCTGGTTTGAATAGACACTGGCGTTCTGTGGCTGAGAATTCTAAATACCCCTCCCTAAAGTGCAAATTCCAAAATTCCATAGGATGTTGCCATGGCAGTTAAAATGAAATCATAGTGTTATAATCATGTAGTGTGAAACAACTGCTGGTGATCTTGTGGTTCTTTTAGGCCAGGGGTAGGTGACCTAAGGCCCGGGGGCCGGATGCGGTGCCCCAAGGCCTTTGGACCGGCCCCAGGCCGGTCTTGCTGTTGCCGCCACCGCCCCCCTCCGCCACCTGCCATGATGATATTGATTATTGTTTTTATTACTTGTTCTTGGGGTTTTCTTGGCAAAATCTCCACAGAGGTTTTGCCATGGCTTTTCTGGGGCTGAGAGAGTGTGCATGCATATATATTTTTTAATTTTTTAATTTTTATATTTATTTATTTATTTGTTTGTTTGTTTTTGGTGCTTCAGCCCCCCAATTGTCTGAGGGACACTAAGCAGCTGTTTACAACACATCCTGCTGTTGCTGCTTGTCACCACCATCATTGCTAGTGCGAGTCGCTCACTCTGAGGTCAGAACATGGTACCCAGCCATGTGATTGGCATTGGACACCTCAGTTTTAGGCTTAGCAAGAACAACTTATGCCAGCAGATCCCAGAGTATTCAGGCCCATGCATATATGGCTTTAGTTGCTCTAACATAGATGAAGAGCTAAGTGATAGCAATAGGGAGCTAACACCAGAATTGCTTCTCATTACTGATAAGCCAGAATTCTCAGCAATTCTGACACAGCACTTGGTATGAACACAGACATTATGTTTGTAATAGGCCTATGAAATCAAATAAATTGGGAAGCTTTTCTACAGATATTTGCATATTTGTATATGTGTCAGGCATTTGTTTGCAGCACAAGGGCAACTTTAGATGAATAAAGAGGAATAATTTTACATCATATATATTCTCAAATAAAATCTACTCTCAGCAAGCCAGTTTTGTTTTACTTTGACAGGAAAACATTGTGGTATAAATTATATGTTTTGCTCTCTTGCTTGACCGCACACCCATCAGTCTTCTGAAATATCAGTCCCAAGAGTTGATGTTGTAGTGAATGAGTGAGTCTTCTACACTGTTTTCCACTGATCCTTGTTATCTGCTTAAATCCCTCTCTTGTCAAGTGAAATGTTGAGTTATGAAGAAGGTGTTTAAATGATTTGAAGCAAAAAGCAGCTGATCAGGCAAGCTGAATGCAACCTAGTCTAGTAGAATATAGTGTTTTAGTAAGTCCTTTCTTCAGATATTGCACTGTAATCTATTTTGAAACTTTCCTCCTCTCTTTGAAAAAGGGTGAGCCTGTTGAGGAAATATTTGAATGCTAAAAACAGAATCTTATTCTAAGCATATTTATCTGGTTTAGGTTTGATATTGCAATAAGTGTTAAAGAAAAATATCACATATATGTGATACTGTGCCTTCCCATGCACATTAGAAGGGTGAATGAGATTGGTCTCCAAACTGTAGAATTATCTGCTGAATATGTGTGCCAGGTTTAATTGCAGTATCTTGCTATACAAAGGGACATAACCACATTGCAAACCAGTGGAATACCACACAGATGAGAACATGGCTACTGAGAGCTCTCATTCTTTCTCAGTTCTTGCTACAGGCAGGACAGAGAGGAAGGGGTCAAGAGAAAGAGTTCACTCATTGTTCTTCCATATCATCCCTGAAATAGGAATTTAAACTTTTGCTACTCTTGTTTTTGTCTGAAAACAAGTTAGGGTGAGAAATGTTAATGTCTGTGTAACACAAGATTTATTTTTGTTAGTCTCAGCAGGAAATTGAACACTTGCAAAACCATTTTTTGGTGAAGATAGCATTGTTGCATGAAACTATAATAGCTAAAAGGTTGTGAAAAGGACTTTCAAAAAAAGAGAAGCATTGGATTAGCTGTTTTCATCCTTCCTGTCAATCTGTCAATGCATCTGCGTTTGGCAGCTTCTTCCTCTTCCTCTTCCTCTTCCTCTTCTTCTTCAAAAATACATTGGGCAATTTTTGACCTCTACTACCCCAAATGGGTCACAACCACTGCAAGTGCAGAAGTTTTGCCTCCACAAACTCCCTGTGCCCCCACATACCCCCAAAACTTTAAGAAAGCCTTTTTTAAAAAGCAGGCAAAATTGACCAAAAAATGAAACTGGAAGTTATGTAATGCTGTTTCCACTCATGTTAAGTGTGCTGGTGTGGCCCACCCAGATGGTGTTAGCGTGAAGAATGGACCGCCTCCTCTGTAGTTGCCCAGCCCTTCTGTGATTGTAGTTCTTAGTATTTAAAATTCTGGTTTTCTTTTTATAACTAGTAACAGTCTACTCCTGTGTGGTGCTAGTTAAGTTTGTTAGGTCTGGACAGTGGACACTGCAATTCACCAAAGCTGGAGGGACAGGTTACAAAAGGCTAGCTTGGGATAACTGAACACAATTCTACCATGAATATTTTATAGGCAATATGGTGTCATATTAACACTGACTTATAACTAGGGATGCAGTGGCTCAAGTGGTTAAGATGCTGATTCTGTTGATTGCAAGATCAGCAGGTTGGCAGTTCGAGGCCCAGGTGCTGCATGATGGGGAGAGCTCCTATCACTAGTCCCAGCTTCTGCCAACCTAGCAGTTCGAAAGCATGCAAATGAAAATAGATAAATAGGTACCACTGTGGTGGGAAAGTAGTCAGTGTTCTGTGCAATCATGCTGGCCACATGATCACAGAGTAGTCCTCAGACAACGCTGGCTCTTTGGCTTAGTAATGGAGATGAGCACCGCCCCCTACGGTCAGACCTTTACCTTTACCTTTTATAACTACAGGCCTTGCCAGCAGTGAGAAGCATTGTTAAGGGTCTGACTTGCAAAAAGTTGTCTTTTTCCCAGGGTGGTATGGGAAAGTGAAGGCTTAGCTAGTACTTTTGTCTTCTCTAGTCTTCTCTGGTAGCTCAAATGCCCTAAATGTACCAGATCCTGTCTGATCTTAGAAGTTAAACAGGGTCAGCCCTGGCTAGTACTTGGATGGGAGATGACCAATGAATTCCAGGTGTTGTTGGCTACATTTCAGAGAAAGAAAGTGGCAAAACCACTTCTGAGTATTCTTTGCCTAAGGAAACCCTCTTAAATTCATAACGTTGGCATATGTTGAAAGGTGAATGTTGAAGGTGCACACAGAGGGCGCAGAGAGGGATCAAGGGGATAGAGGGAGAAAGTGACTTCCCTGCTCATAGGAACCACTGTGGAAGAAAGCTCCTTAGTTTGTTAGACCAAGCCAATTGCTTCCCACATGTGAAGCTGTAACTCTCAGCCAGGTTTTGAAGCCTCAACTAGATATGAAGTTGTGTGGTTCTTTTACATGTGCATTTTAAAAATACAAGCAGACCTTAGTTTAGATAGAGGAATCATGAGGGAAATGGTTGCTTAGACCTTTGTTCTCCTTTAAGTTGTGTTTATGCTCAAACAGCTTCATTTTTCATATTGTTTTTTCATCCATGGGGAAGAGAGAAGAGACACAGGGAAGTAGTAGTAGTTATTATTATTACTGGAAGAATAATAAAGGATTCAGTATTATCATATTTTTGAAATCTTAATGATCCAAGATTGGGAGAAGGGCAAGGCACATAATGATGTCCTAAATTAAACCGAAAGCTTTGCTTTGGCTGGCCAGCTATTGTTCCACAGATTGACAAGCCAAGTACACATTGGTATATGTGGTAGTGTTCAGGGAACAGAGGTAGGTCTACAGACATAGGCCAGTCTCCATTTTCTGAAAAAGACGGGAATAGATTACATGTGCTCCACGGCATTGCTTTCTACCAAATTCATCCACCCAGATCTGTCTTTGGATTTATAGTAAGATCTGAAACAGCTAAATTATAATCATAGTTTGGAACTGATGTGATGATCCTTGAAAGAGAAGGAACATTCTGTGGTTATGGCAGAGGCAATGAGCATGGAATATAATTTGTAACTGGTGAGTGATAACTTAATCTAGTGAAATATTATCATGAAATTGTCCTGCACTGACTGGAAAATACAGTGAATCTGACACATTTATATGCAAATTCCAAGGTCTCTGACTACTTGACAGTTTTGTATTATTTTTGGTAGATAGATTTTCCTGTCCCCCTCCTCATATCATTCAGTAGCTGATGTGCCATTGATTAGTTTCTCTGGCTATCACAGCAAGTTGACTACTGGCTTTGACTCATTTTATTCCTGGTGTCTTAGGCTGATGAGAATTTGAGTCCAGCAACATCTGGATGGCTCCAGTCATATACTATGAAAGGTATTCCCGTGTCTTAATGGCCTAGGAAAATTAAGTTTGTTTTGTTTTACTTTGTTTTCTTTTCTTTTGATACAATGAGACAATGGTCTTCAACAGTTTAAGAGCCTTGTAGTGTGAAGCTTTTCTTAGTTTCTTAGATTTTGAGAAGGACTCAGGATGCTTGAGACTAATTGGTTCATTACTTTTTAATCCCAGGTACTCAAAGAGTGTGTGCAAGAGTGTTGCTTATGACAGTACAATGCAGTTTAATTCAGATGTTTCCTTGTTTTCTTCACTTTTCCATTAGGAAAATATAAAACATAGCATTTGCTGTATTCATTGTTTATGTGTCCAAATGTGGATATCAACAATTTAACCCCAAAGCCTTTGTGTGCTGAAGTTCAATGTGGAGTGTCTGCAAGAATATCACATTTTCCTAAAACGTCCTTGCTTCAGTACTCTGCAGTGATCTGACCTGTAAGAAATGATTTTATATTAAAATGATTTGGGCAAGGGTCACTTGAAGATGCCTATTCCTTTAGTATTTTGTCTGTCTCTTAGTGCATTAGCACATTGTTGGGCACAAATAGAGTATTTAGCTGCTTATCTCATCCAAGGCTGTGAATGCAACTCGGTTAGCTGTTGTCGCTAGGAAACCAGACTAGCCAATCAGCTAGTGAAGCTTAGTGAAGTCCAGCTGGTGGGATTCAGAACATCTTGTCCTGAATGTTAAAAAGGTTATAGCCACACTCTGTTAAGAAAAAGAAAAAGAAAAACTTTTACATTAATTAAACCACAGAAAATTATGCATAGTATCAGATAGAAGGGGATAGGGCTTCTTTTGTCTCTAGATGTCCGGAACCTTGTCTAAAAATTGTAGTATGAAGTTATTCTGCTTCTTTTCTCTGGACATAGTAGTGTAACTGCCACTTTTGACTTTCCATTTTGCAAGAGAGGAGATACACATATTCTCTTTCACTCTGGATTGATGCTGCTAGCTGTTCTTGGTGCAGCAGTTGGACAACTACTGCAGAATGTTTGTTTTAGGGCCAAATCAGGTTGTGCTTTTATCACATTACTTTTGGAAGAGGTGCTTCCCCAAGTGGTGAAAGGCCTCTGTCCTAGTCCATTATTTTTCACACCTACATATCTTGGATTTAGTGTGCTTTGTTTTATGTTTGGTCATTGGAAAATAAATGCGGGTTTCATTTACAAGTCTGATTTCTGAGGCATTTGTCTCCTACTGTGGGAGAAGATGTGTTTAAATCACAAGGAATGCACACACTCTTTAATATATAAGTTGACCTTCAGAGCCTACATATACATTTTGTTGAAAGTATAGCATCATTTCATCTCCTATTTCTTAATACTTTGTGCTAAGTGTGAGGGGAAGTTTAAGGCTTCCTCCCCAAAGTGTGAATCTAGTGAGAATCCCTTCTGCTATGCAGCTATGATCAGGGTCTTTAAGAGTGGGTTCAGCTGGTACATTCGTCCAGGGCCAGAGAGAAAAGGAGTGGCCCATGAATTTCTGATGGTGCCTCCTTGACAAAGCAAAAACAAAAACAAAAAAACAAAACACAAAACCTCATAGCCCCCTTCCATTAGATTCATTAGGTTTATCATTGCTTTGTATAAATTGCAAAGTATATTGTTATCTGGTCATTCAGATAGTCAGAGGTAACACTACACACTACACATTTAACATTATATACAGTTAGTCCCAGAGCCAGTTAGGAAAATGGGCAAACTTGGGTTAGTGGCATATTGTGAAGTCTTACCCACAACAGTTTCCTTCATCCCACCATCCTCTGAAAGTTTAACTAGTGAGTAGAAACTTAACAACATTTTTTCTTAACATATTAAAATGATGAAGAAAAAGTGTAACTTCAACTTATGGCAACTCTAAGGTGACCCTGTAATGGGGTTTTCTAGGGCTGAAAGTGTGTGACTTTTTCAACATCACCTAATTATTTTCCATGGCCAAGCAAAGAATTGAACCCTGGTCTCCAGAGCCATAGGAGATTATTGCACAGCATTTTTTGCCCAGTCCAGGCATGGGCTGGGCATGGGCTTGAACAGGTGAAAATGGGTGTCATCGCACACAAAAATGCCACTGATGCTGTTGAGACTATATCCTGTCTCCGAGCCACAGTTAGCCTGCCAACCATCCTTGCAAAATGGGCAGGCTAAGCATGGCTGGGAGGCAGGATGTAGTTGCCCAGTGGCCTAAGCAGCATTTATGTGTACGATAACACCCATTTTCACCTGTTCAAGCCCATGCCCAGCCATGCCCAGAAAAAAATGCTGTGCAATAATCTCCATAGTCAAACATTTGAACAACTGCACCACATTGGCTCTTTATCCATATTTATAGTTACTGTGAATATGATTTTCATAAGAAGAGCTTATATTAAAATAATTTTATTCAAAATTTAACACATAGAAATGGACATGTATTGACATAGACATAAACATACAACCATATAACAACAACCCCTTTCTCCAATCTCCCTCCCCTTAAAAGACTTCCTGCTTACTCTCTATTTGGTTTCTTAAGTGATAATACTCTTCTCCTTCTTAATCTTCTAAATTCCTCTTATAAGAAGAGCTTATACGAGGCACTATTTATTTATTATGGTGACCCTATGTCAGTTGGTGTCTATTTTGTACTTATGTTTGAAATATTTTGGGATCATTCTTCCTCCCCTAATCCTGACCCTGGGAGTTTAACCAGTATTGTTGCTATACTCCATCACTCTGGGCATGTTAGGATCTGGCTTTTTTCAGGTTCAGTTTTATTACCATGTCAGGGCAATAGCATATTGTGCCTGAGGCTAGTGGAACAAAGGAACTTGGGTATCAATGGAAAAAATAAATTTCATCTTTTAAAACTGGGAAATAAAACAGTTCCCAGTGGAATTTCACAAGAATTTCACAAGAAATAAAACAGTTCCCAGTGGAAATACATAGGATAATAAATTAACAAGGGCATTGTCTGCCAGTCATGATGTGCAATGGGGGTGAGTAGGAGGCAAAGCATATCTCTGCTCACCCCAGCTAGATCAAAGAAATTTGTGTGATCTATAACTCCCTTTCTGGGAAATCAAAGAATATTTCTGAAACAGACTTATGGCAAGCTTAACTAACCAGGCATGAAGAGTGATTAAAGAGATTTCCAACATGTAACAAAGTAAGCCTGAAGTGAAGATGTGTAGTAAATCCTATCCAGAACTGAATATGTGCATTGCTGTTTGACAATATGTGATATAATGTATATTATACCAATTACATTTCCGTGTGTGAACTGAGACATTACAGCCCATCAGGCATCTGTTGAAATAGATGTCTACAGAAGGCGGGGTGGGGGGTGGGGAGGAAACTAGGGCTGCAATAAATCCAGCTCCAAGGAATAGATTCCCAGACAGTGTGCTGTCAGAGAATGGTTTGCATGCTGTGAGAAATAAAATATACAATGGAATGTGTCCATAAATCTCAAATATCCATGGGTTCTCTAGTTTGCTTTGTTCCCCTTACCTTCCATGGCTCTTCTGCCCTACAAGGTTTGGGTCCAGGTTATCTACAGGATCACCTCCTCCCATATAATATGGCTCATAACTCAGGTTCTCTGGGGGTCATTTACTCCAGTCAGCCAGGACTAAGTTGGTAGAGTCCAGAGGACTTTTTCCTCAGCCATCCTTAGACTGTGGAACTACTGACTGGAAGAGATTTGACAGTTGAATACACTGTATGAATTTAAAACAGCATTAAAGACCAGTCTCTTCTGGCAGGCCTATCTAGATTATTTTTAAATTGTAATTTTTAAATTATGAATTTCAAATTATGGAGTGATCGTTTTCATATGTACTGTTGTGTTTGTTCTTTTAAATTGACGATATGTATTTTAACTGGTTTATGTGTTTTTAAGTGATGTTACATGTTGTATATTAATCTTTTGTTATTCTTCACCTTGATCCATGGGAAGAAGTGGGTAAGAAATGATGATGATGATGATGATGGAATTGAACTATAAAACGAGAGATCTTAGCTGAACAGTAGTAGGAGAAGAGGTCATAGATAGATTTTTTGCCTTCATGAAATAAACACTCTCAAAATGTTTCCCATGGGAGACAACAGAAAAGGGGGAACATCATGGGACCAGTCCCAAACCAAAGGGACTCCCATCCTGCTGTAGTTGTAATTTACCTGCCTTGTGTGATAAAGCCTCATAGAAAGTCATACAGACAGTGGGATGTGGATGATCATGTGGTGAGCTTTCCTGATAACTGGTAGTTAGCAATAGTCATCTGAAAATAGATTCTCATTACTGATGCAATTTATTTTAATAATGGACTTTAAAAACAGGTCAGGCACCAATCTCCATCTCATCCCACTCCACTGAATCTCCTTATTGAAGGAATTAGTGTCAGAGATTAGAATCCTTCTGCTTTTGGGAATTGGCTGACCACAGAGATCCAATACCATGACTGCAGTTGAGTTCCAAGGTTCATACTTCACTGATTGGGAAATCACTAGATTTTCCTTCTGTATACCTAGTGACTTTGCTTGGGTGCTTGCTTACTTTATGCTCCAACAGTATTTGTCATCTTGCCAGACATTGGAGGTTGGGTCTCACCAATCTTGCCAGACCCTTGCTTGCCATTTCTGTGCACTAGGTCCTTGCCATTTCTAGCTCATTAAAAAGGCTAGAAAGAAAAAAAAATGCTGGAAATGCTGCAAGAATATTGGCTTATGGTTCCACATGTGGTGGACATGTCCGGTAATAGAAAAATTTTGGAAATTGCTTCATAATAAAATATGTAATATACTTAACATCACCTATGAATTTACCCCAGAACTGTACTTACTTAATATGATCCAAAATATTCAAACAAAGGACAGACTTGAATTTTGGGAAATAATTTTATATATGGTCTCAATGGCAAGAATACTTCTTGCACAAAAATGGAAATCGGAAGAAATACCCTCAATAGACAACTGGATATTAAAGATGTTGGAAGTGTTAGAAATAGACAAGCTGATGGAGATTCTTTTGAATTAAAAGACAGGATTGGCAGATTTTTATAACATATTATGAAAATACCTGGGGTTGTGCAAATCAAGATAAACAAGATTAGAAGTTAGATATAAAACCTAATATGATCATTATTTACTTAAGGAAACAACAGTAAACTAGGAAATTTGAGAAACCTTAGAGCCCAAGAGAAGTGGTTAATTATAATATAATATTTCACAGTACTTAGAGTAACTGGAAGTAACATATATTTTATCTCGTGCGAACATTGTCAGTTGGACTATAAGACTTCAACTGTAAATGTGTTATACAGTAATATTATTTGTATGAGAGAGTGGGGTTTGGGTATTCATTTACTATTCATAATGTCTTTATGTTTTTAAGTAATAAAAGTTTTTTTAAAAGTTTTTTTTTTAAAAAAAAAAGGCTAGAAAAAGACTAATCAAGTGGACAAAGGGATGGTCATTGTCTTGTTACAACAGATTAGGGTTTCAGCCTGCCCACAGAGAACTGTTTTAAGGTGGTTGTTGTAAAAGCACTCCTGGAATGCCACTGTGTCAGATAATTTTCAGCCAGTTTCCAGTACTTTTCATTATCATTATCACTTTCTAGGATTTTCTAGATAAGACTGACTGTTCTATTCAGCTATAAGATGGAGCCTCCGTTGTTTGCCTTGGTGGGTGACCTCTTCTGGGAACTTGACAAGGGAAATGTTTCCTTTTGGTTTTGCTTGACATCTCAGTGGTTTTCAGCAGCGTTATTACCAGGCTTGGTGACATCTGGTGCAGGAGGGAGCTGTCATGGCAGCGACTTGCCCCCCTACCCACACTGTTTGCCCCATGTGGTTTCATCACCAGCCCAGACAGGGCTGTGGTGAAGCCAGGAGATAGATAGATAGATAGATAAGTTACTTTTATTTTATTGACAGTTTAATTACATTTGGGATTTTTGTATATTTGTATTGATGTGAATTTTTATCTGTATCCATTATAATTTTTGTAAGCCACTTCAAATCCCAGTGCTGGGGGGAGGGGGGGGATGGAAAATAAATAAATCCACCAACTAAAATGGACACCATGTAATAGTGATGTTACGTAGGAAAAAGTTATGATACACAGTTTTTTTAGAGTGATTTTAAATGGTTACCCCTGGTGGTTCCCTCTCATTTCTGTAAGCTACCTTGAAATACAGTTGATCTTTCACACTGTGATGAGGAAGAGCTTTTTTCATGCATATATACCCTATGCATTTCAAGTGCTGGACCAGACTCTGGGAGACCCAGGCTTAAATTGTTGCTCAGAAATCCGCTTGAGCAAGTCACATTCTCTTAGTTCCAGAGGAGGGCAATTGTCAGACTTGAGCAAATTCAGAAACTTTGTGTAAAAAGAAGTCCAGTGAGTTGAACCAACCAAAAAGTTTATTGAGAACACATAGTCAGAAATTCAACTGTCAGCTTTTAAGCCAGAACTGCCCCCTCCAAGCCAAATGATATTTTAAAACCCCTAAACTTGTAAACATCTCCCAACACCCTTGGCAAAAAAACTAGCACCCACCTCCAATTCCCATAGCCTTCCCCCCCATCAAGTCAGCCCCCCCCCTTCCAAGCCTCTTCACCAGCCCTATCTCTCTCTAACTCCAGCATTTCCACCCATTACCCCTCCTTTCAGTTACTACCAGACACCAACTCTCCTTGTTGGAGAATCCCACCCGGATTCCTTGTGATTGGGCAGCTATAAATAAATAATTTATTGTTGTTGTTGTTGTTGTTAACTCTCCACATCCCACAGCCTACACATTCCAAAGGACCATCTTTCTCAAAACTATCCTAGCCAGCTACCACTATTCCCAACCCCCCATACTAGTTAACCTATTTGCTGTTGCTACTAATATACCCACAATCCCCTATCATCTACCACCAATATATATATTAACTACAATATTCAAACCAACAACAATAAAAACCTGACAGAATCCATGCATGCAGGCATGGTTCTGACAGCAATGGGGAACCCTCTCTGAACAGATCCCTGTGACAGGTTTGCCTTAAAGTTGCCATAATTTGGAAACAGATTGAAGGCACATGCCATCAACATCCTGTTATGATCTGTCTGCATTCATGGATGTGATGTGGCATAACTATGTGAGTAGGAAAGAGATTGTTCAGCTTGGCATGTCTTTTTAAAATCAAATATTTGATAATTTTAAAAAATGTTTAATTTGTGCAAATGTGCTTTTATATTTGAGCACAAATCTGCAACTACTTGAATCACATTTTTAAAAGCAGAAGCAGCAAAGTATTTTAACAATATTTAAATGATTGACGAGGCACACAGTGGTCAAATTGCACTCCCCAGTTTAAAACTTACTAAAATGCCATTTCATATAAGTGGTCTTGAAGAAATACTTTATTTAAAAAAAAATTGCAATGAAAAGGCATTTTTATTTTAAAAGAACCACCCAAAAAGAAAGATTTTAATATACTTGCAACAAGGGGAAAGATAACAGCAAACACACTCCAAATCAGGTTTACAGCAGTAAGAATATCACTGTGCACTTCAACCCCCCAAGCCCAAATAAATAAATATACATTTACTAATTAAGAAAAGTAAACAAAAGCAGTAGCCATCTATTTCAGAGTAAACAGTTACTATTGTTTTACTCATTGTATTTTGGACATATTTACTTACGTTTTTGATTGCCTTGAGCAGCCCAAATCATATACACGGTTAAGACCTATACTGCTTAATAACTTCTCTGTGACCAAATAGTTGATGCAGTTCTGAAGATGCAGAGGTAGACTTTAATGAGAAACTAGTGAGCTATGAATAAATAAAAACAATTCCCATGCATAAAGATGCTTCTCTGTGCAATCCACAGAGCTACCCTATCATTTGTTATTCAGTAATTGGTGAGTGGAGATGAGGCATTTGGAAGATGGCATTATTTTCATCTCTAGTTCTCCTCCCTACTGTTTTCCCCTCCAGTTGTAAGGGGGTGCTTTGTCTCCCTGTTTCATTTATCTCCCTGCATGTCCAGATGGGGAGCAGGTATTTGGCACCAATTCCACTGGTACCAACTCTGTGTGAGACCCAATCTCCTAAATTTAAACATTTATCTCCCATCTGTACAAGAGAGTTCCAGCCTTGACAGCAACACTGATGAATAGTGTTGCCATGGAACACAGAGCAGAAAAGTATAATCAGGTGTTACATGGAGCTGCTTTGATATAATAACTTTTCCCTGGGTTGTGTTTTCATTTCTTCATTTAATAGTTTGATTCAGGCAATGCACACCTATTACAAGCAGCTTTGCCCTCTCAAAAAGGTCTTGTACCTTGGATGAATCAGTAGAACTAATCAGGGGTTATAGATAGAAACATCTTGGGGAAATAAAACTATTTACATACAGGGGGTTTGAAAAAGAGCAGAACAGGGGTCATATATCTATGTTGTCTGGATTGTGGCTGGATTCTGGGACACTATGGAGTGTGATATCTGCATGGTTGCAAAGTGTGCTGAGCACAGAACTGTGGGACCAGAACTTGGGCCAATTATTCTCAGTCTTTTTGTGAACATCTTCAAAGATGAGGGAGGTGCTTGCTTATTGTCTGCCATATTTGAAGACTATGGCCAGGGAGCAATACTGTAGGTGGCATCAAATGGAATGCTAACAGCATCCTATCTCATCCTGTGAAACCTCTGTCTTTGACCTGATTTCAGATTAACCCATTGCTTATTTTTTTCTTATGCCTATTAGTTTGCTTCCTTGTTAACATCTAGACCACCAGCCCTGAAAATGTTTGCCCCAGGGTGGGGGTGGCAGCGGAAATAATCTTACATGTACTGTACTTCTTGATTATTGTGGTGGACATTTCTCTTTGAAATAATCTCCCTCCTTGTTGATCTAAACATAGAGCTTTTCAATTTATTGGGAGAAGAGTAGTTCTAGGTTTCAATCCTGGCTTGTTTTATTATGTGTGACTTATCTGTCTTGGAGTTTAATATTTTATTTTTATTTTATTGATTGTATCCAACTTCAAGACATTAAGTAATCAGGTGACAAGTGTATTAAATGTTTTTGTAAATCACTTTGGTTGCTAATAAGCAGAAAAGTGGAGTAAAAAAATAAAACATATAGAAAATCCAATGAGTCTAAACTGTGGATCAAAAAGCCATGGCTGGTGTCAAAGAAGGCATCATTGGGCATCTCTACCAAATCCAACATTTCTCCATGTAGCCCACTGTCAACATTTAGACACTTTTGACCTAGTCATTGATTCCAAGCATGTGAGGAATGGCAAAAGTGAGAAAATAGAGCTGCCCTTTCACTTGCCTTGTGCTCACCCTCTGGTTCAGGGGCAGAGGGCAACGTCACAGAAGGAGAGAAGATAGAGCCAATCAGAAAGGGAGGCACTAAGGAAATCTTGCCAAATGCCTCCCCACCCCATCCCATCCCACCTCAACCCATCCCATCACCCAAAATTGGAGCTGCATGTCTAGGCCACCTAAGGGAGAAAGTATAAAACTCTCTAAATAAGCAGTGTAGCATCATTATCCAAGTATGCATCTGTACTAAAACATATCACAGATATGTGGAATAACCTTTAGAAGCCATAATATCTGGGTTAAAAGAGTACTTAAAATGGTAGCAGGGGTAGGTAACCTTTCCCCTTTAAGGGCCGAGGGACTTCAGCTCCCAGAATCCCAGGAGCTATTGGCCAACGTGGGACTATTGGCCAATATGGCTGAGGCTTCTGGGAGCTGTAGTCCCTCGGCCCTTAAAGGGGAAAGGTTGCCTACCCCTGGGTTAATAGTTTGGAAAAAAATGCTAAAAATATATCAATAAGAACTGGCTTTTTTTTTTTTTTGGTGACTTTTAAATCTATGATTAATTTCTAGTATGCTGTCCACCACCGCCTCAAACTCCATTACCTGCATTTATCATCAGCCTCACATTTAACAATTAGTATTTCTGTTTTATGTCATTCTCTTTGAAATTGCTCAATAAATTAGACAAATGTTAAAATTAATTATAAGGCTCTGCAAACTTCTCTAATACCAAACAATAATTTTATTAAAAATATCAATTGTCATTTCTTCATAGTTAATATTGCTTTTGCCTTGACATCAATTAGGACTCCCATGAATTTGAAAATTTCCAATAATAGGTACTTTTTACCATCTTAATGAACAGCTGAGAAAGAAAGAGTGATTAAAAGGCACTCAGCCTAATGTCAAATTTCTTGTTGTAGATCTTGAAAAGAAATGGATGGATGGAAAGACAGGGTTAGCTCATACTTGATGGTTGCAACATCAGATGACAGCTTGCACATGTGGATTTGCAGATAGTACTTCTCTGTTTTACCTTGTGACCTCAGCACAGTGCTTTTCAATGGACTCCATTCACACATTCAGTTGTGAGTAATCAAGTGCTGAATAATGTAATTATAACAAATTACATAATGTATGGGTGAATCGGCCCTCAGATTGCCAAATAAAACAGTAGCTTTGCAGTAATAAGGAGTATTTCCCCTTTTGCAAATTGGTGCTTCAAAATTTTGATAGATGTCCCATCCTTTCTTATGTATTCTTTATTATGCCAAAGATTTCCCACTTAAAAAAAGCTTTGGGGGCATGTGAGTTGCAGTGGATTTGGATTTTCTTCCTTGTGCAAGTGGGAGTGTTCTAGCCAAAGAAAAGGCATCAGTGGATACATCCCTCTGTCCAGAAAGGGAGAGGAATGTACATATTAAAAATATCTGAAGATCTCTTTAAGGTGAGGCACTTCACAGTAATGTATCAGGTGTATGTCTGGTGGATAGCTCTACTCTGTAGATACGCCTCTTGGTGCTACCTTCCCTGATCCACCATTCAAATTATGCAGCACCCCTTCCAACATGGACATTTCCATGTCACTGGAGAGTATAGGGTGATGGTAGAAATGTGTCTCATTAGTTTTCTGCATTGCAAGTACCTCTAGATAAATGGCATCCTTGCAATGCATCTACCTACCAGGAAAGAGCTCAACACATCTTTGGTGATCTCTTCACTTCAACGATTTTGCATGTCTAGGAATTTGTATAGCTTCCAATGGAGCCACTGACCTCCATGAGCTTTCCACCAAGCAAAAGAAAATCAGCATGTGCTTTATAGATATAGCAAATTCTTTGATTGCATAGACCAAGAAAAGCTATGGAATGCCCATAAGGACATGGGAGTGTCAACACATCTGATAGTCCTGATGAGGAATCTGTACTCAGGACAAGAAGCTATTGTCAGAACAGAACATGGAGAAACATAATGGTTCCCAATTGTCTAAGGCAGGGGTAGGCAACCTTTCCCCTTTAAGGGCTGAGGGACTTCAGCTCCCAGAATCCCAGGAGCTATTGGCCAACATGGGACTATTGGCCAACATGGCTGAGGCTTCTGGGAGCTGATGTTCCTCGGCCCTTAAAGGGGAAAGGTTGCCTACCACTGGTCTAAGAAGTCAGACAAGTCTGTATCCTTTCATCCTATTTGTTCAACTTGCATGCAGAACATATTATAAGAAAAACAGGCTTGGACACAGAAGAAGGGGAAGTAAAACTAGGAGGAAGGAATATCAACAATTTAAGATATTCAGGTGACACCATAGTACTAGCAGAAATCCTCACAGACCTGGAACACCTACTAAGGAAGATCAAAGAAGAAAGTGCTAAGGGAGCTTAATGTTGAACATAAAGAAAACAAAAATAATGACTACCGAGACCTTCACAAGTTCAACCTAGACAATGAAGAAATAGAAATAGTAAAAGAATTCTCATACCTGGGATCAAACATTGATAGAAATGGGGACAGCAGTTAGGAAATCAGAAGAAGCTTAAGAATAGTGAGGGCAGCCATGAAAGAACTAGAAAAGATTCTAAAATGCAAAGATATTTATCAGCCCTGGTGGCGCAGTGGTTAAATGCCTGTACTGCAGCCACTCACTCATAGACCACAAGGTTGCGAGTTCAATACCAGCCAGGGCTGAGGCTCGACTCAGGCCTGCATCCTTCCGAGGTCGCTAAAATGAGTACCCAGCTTGTTGGGGGGCAATCAGCTCACAGTTGTAAACCGCTTATACATCCCATAGCATGATATGAAGCGGTATATAAATAAGCTGCTTTGCTTTGCTTTATATACAACTGAGCACAAAGGTTAGAATCATACAAGCCATTGTATTCCCCAGCGGTCGGCAAACTATGGCCTGCGGGCTGAACCCGGCCTGCTGAGGCCTTCTAACTGATCTGTGGCTGGCGCTGCCACCGCATGCGTGCCGCCGTCATCACCGCACGCTCGCGTGCACATGCAGCGTGCCATTTTGCCTTCCAAAAGGCCTTCCAAAAGGCTCGCGATGCCAGCGCTGTTTTGCCTTCCAAAAGGGCGCCCTGTGCTCGCGCACACATGCGCATGATGGCAGGCACCTTTTTGGAAGGCAAAATGGCACTCCGCGCTCACGTACACATGCGCACCACGGCAGCTGGTGGTGCGCACACACGCGTCCGCCACTATTTCCCCCCCTTTGGCATGCCGAAGATTGGGGGACAGCAGAACCGGCCCCATCTCCAGAAAGTTTGCCAACCCCTGGTATTCCCTGTTACCATGTATGGATGATTAACTGGACAGTTAAGAAAGATGATAGAAAGAAAATCAGTGCATTTGTGATGTAGTGCTGGAGAAGAGTGCTAAGGATCCCATGGACAGCCAAAGGACAAACCAATGGGTTCTAGAGCAGATCAAACCAGAAACCTCCTTGGAAGCCAAGATGACCAAACTGAGGCTGTTGTATTTCAGACACATCATGAGAAGGGAGGATTCTAGAAAAAAACAATAATGCTGGGAAAGGTGGAAGGACATAGGAAGAGAGGAAGGCCACATGCCAGATGGATGGACTCTATTAAGGAGGTCATGGATAAGGGTTGCAGGAATTAAGCAGAGAAGTGGAGGACAGAGAGTCTTGGAGATGTCTCATCTATAGGGTCGCCATGAGTTGAGATTAACTCGAGGGCAATTAAGAACAAAAACAAGCTCACTAGTAGCCCAGTGAGTTGCAAGACATTATTAGATAATGTGTATATGAACAAGGCCTGCAATCAAGTTTCTCAGCATAGTGGTAGAGAATGTACAAGCCCTTTGCTTAGTACCATGCAATGATGTATAACTGGTATGCTAGTGCCACATGTAAGGTGGCCCATATTGTTATTGCTAAAAAGCTACAGATAATTATTCAGTTCTCAAAATGAAATCAAACATGGTCAGATGTTGAAACACTAATTACATTAACTTCCTCTTTTATTACTACAGTTTGGGAACTGCAGTGTGTGTGTGTGTGTGGGGGGGGGGGGGAATGACACAGTCCCACAGATTGTGAGTTGCTAGTATATCCCATCACTTGTTTAAGTCTTGTAGAAGGAGAGAACATTAATAAAGCAAACATGTGAACAAATTATATGTGGAGAGGTTCTTATCCCTGGATCAGTAGAAATATCTATGAGCGGTAATGGGTTGGATGAGGAAAAACAGATTGAAGTTGAATCCAGACAAAACGGAGGTACTTGCAGTCACGGGCCCGAAACCAGATCTGGGAATACAGTCTCCAGTCCTGGACGGGGTCACACTCTCCGTAAAGGACTGTGTTCGCAGTCTGGGGGTTCTCCTTGACTCATCGCTTCACATGACTAGTCAGGTGAATGCGGTGGTCAGGAGCGCCTGTTATCAGCTTCGGCTGATACGCCAGCTGCGCCCTTATCTGGATAGTAAGGATCTGGAAGCTGTGGTACACGCCCTGGTAACCTCACGTCTGGATTTCTGCAATGCACTCTACATGGGGCTACCCTTGTGCCTAACCCGGAAACTTCAACTGGTACAGAATATGGCAGCCAGGCTAATTACGGGAACATCTAGGAGGGAGCACATAACACCTGTGCTTAAATCCCTCCACTGGCTGCCAATTAGTTTCCGGGCGCAGTACAAGGTGTTGGTTTTGACCTTTAAAGCCCTACATGGCTTGGGCCCATCTTATCTTAGGGACCGCCTCTCCCCATATGAACCCCCCCACACCCTGCGGTCCTCTGGGAGGAATCTGTTACAGCCAATAAAAACTAGGCTGTCCCAGACCTCCCAGAGGGCCTTCTCCGCAACCGCTCCCAGACTTTGGAATGGCCTGCCGGACGAGATCCGTCTTATTACCACTCTTGCAGCTTTCAAGAAAGCAGTAAAGACGGATCTCTTTCGGCAGGCCTTCCCGGAATAACGGTCGGCCCTTAAAGGGGTCTCCATTTGTCTGTCTCCTTGGAAAATCTTGTTTTTAATTTATTGATTTAATTAATATTGTATTTTAATTATTCTTCGGTTTAATTCTATTTTAAGGGGATGGGGAGGGGGGAGGTAGGGGTTAAGGGGAGAGGGAATGTTCTAACGTTGTTCTGTTTTAATTATTGCTGTCCCCCGCCCCGATTGCCTAGCAGAGGGGCGGGCTACAAATAAAAATTTATTATTATATTATTAACTAAAAGGGGAAAGCAATGGCTCATTGATTTAAAATGAATTCTAGATTGGGAACAAGCATCTTCATCATCAGAAAAACCAAACACTTTCTTCATAACCAACTGCTTGAAAGTGTGCATCGTCATACCAGAGACAGAAGCTTGGGAGAAAATGTCTTTGGGAATGTGATGATTAACTGGGCCTTTTACATGTTATTTGGGTAAAAAGGCAAAATTGAGAGTATTCCGACACATAGCAGTGATCATACTTTATATAAGTAACTGGTGTTGGAACCTCAAGTTTGAAAATTGGGATTGCCTCAGTCACTAACAGCGTGCCACACAAAGAGCCTCCCCGACATGTCAGGAGGGGCTCTATGTTGTGCCAGCCAATTAAAAAGAGGCCGATGCCTGATTGGCTGGGCGGGCAGGAAGTTCCGCCCTTCCTGCACCGCCCAGCCAATTGGGAAGGGGATCCTCTAGGATCTCTAGCACACTAGTAGTCTCGTGTCTCGCAAGACTACCAGTGAGATTTGGGGCTGTATAGCTCCTGGCTGCCACGAGGCGGCAGCCATTTTAATGCTTGCAGTCAAGCGACTCAGCCCACCCACCCTTAATTAATAGTTGCTTAATTAATTACTCTCAGGCTTCAGCTGGTCATCTTCGGGGGCCAGGAGGGAATTTTCCCGGCCTTATTGTAACCTGGGTTTTTCGCACTCCCTGAGAATAGCGGTGTGGCGTGGCATAATAGCCATAATGGATATTGTTATCATTTACTGTCAATTGTATTAAAGTTGTTAAGTTTTTCCTTATCTTGTCACAACTTGTGTGTCAGGGTTTTGGTTGTTTAATTGTTAATTGGGGGTTACAGAATTTCTGGCGGGCAGGGACCCCCCACTCCCCCCCAGGATAATTCAGTTAATTGAAATCACCAAATTGGATTACTTATTTGGATAAAGAGTAGACATCATAGGGTTAACTAAATTCTCTATGAGGTCAGCAACTAAATTGATGACCTCACAACTGGATTACATTACGTGTTTAGTTATATCCGGCGTGTGTGTGGGGGGGGGGGGAGATGAATTTTTTATTTGTTCTTGCCACATGCTGAGAAGGGCTTGGTTTAACCTGATAACCCATTTAGTTTTCTGCATTGACACATGTGTCAAGAACAAAATAATTATGATAGATGTTATCTTGTTAATGAAAATGGTTTTAACCCTGTACAGATAAATAAAGTTGTGGCCAATTTTTACCCAAAAGAATTGCGTGTGGAATCTTTTTGTGCCGGTGCCACAGTCACTAATCACACAAAAAATTGAAGTCTCACTAATGGCAGTGTAACATCTGTGTTCTTAGTGCTAGGTATGTAGGAAACTCCCCTTGATAAATTGCTGATCACATAGATTCTTTAGGAAAGAGGAATGTTTCATATGTTTGTCACATTCTCACCAGTTTTAATTCCTCTGGGTAATTCTACCCCCTCTTTCTTTAGCAGAACTTTAATTACTGGGGAAAAAACTTTTCATGTGGTGTTGTCCACCTAATGTTCTAACTAAGAAGGTTAGCGGGATGAGAAATGTATACTGAACTATTTTGCTTTATTATTTCTGTACTGAAATAGGAACTAAGGGAATGTTTTCTCCCATTCCAATCTGTGGCAAATGAAAATCTCTTTTAGGTAACAGGGATTTTGAAAAGTTGCTTCTTTTTAATCAATAAATCATAATGTGAAGAAACATGTGGGCAGATAAGGTAGTAAAATGGCTAAATAATTTTAGATTTATTTACAAAGTCAGATTTTGCCCATCTTCAAGGGTGCATCTATATTGTAAAAATAATGCAGTTTGACATCACTTCAAGTGCTGTAGCTATAGACTGTGGAATCCCAGGAACTGTAGTTTTACAAGGCCTTTAGCTTTCTCTGTCAAAGATTGCTGGTGCCTCACAAAATTATTAATCCCAGGATTCTGTAGGATGGAGCCATGGCAATCAAAGTGTTATCAAACTGCATTATTTCTACTGTGTAGATGCACCCTAAATGTTATTTTGCATGTACCACATATCATGGGGACTGTATTGTGAAATGTTCTCTTATATTGAAAAATGTGCATTTTTCAACACTAAAAAAATAAAAAAAAATGTATCCCTTATAGCATATTAAAGTCTAAAAGGAACATCGTGGATCTTAACCTTCCACTTATTAGACACTACACTGTGATGCTATATACTTAAACCAATACACACACACATTTATGCACCTCTTTTTATAAATCATAAATCTCCTAATGAAGTGGATTCCAAATCTTCCCTGGTGACTCTTCAGTAATTTTGCACAGTAAATGTTGCCATTACACATTTATATTAACTTTCTGGACCTTTGCATTGTCTCCTTCTTCCTCTACTCCCCATTTTATTTAGTATCAGAAGACTATGTTCCTTGAAAGTTTTCCATTTTTAAAATATTTGAGGAATGGGCCACAGTTAAGCTAGGGAATTTGTACTGGTCCTATATGAGAGAAAAGCAGGACATCAAACACACAAACAAAGTCACACATTCTGTCCTTGTCATCTTTAGTTACAATATCTCATGTACACTAAATCCACACAGCCTAAATAATACTTATTTACCTCTATAATTTTTTACCTCTCATTTTTTAAAATCCTGTAGCTGCTGACCAAACATAAACCAAAACACCCTATTGCAACAATCTGGCTACGTAATGAATGTCCCATATGGTATTCCAAGCTGTTTTCAGTTTGGATTAAAACAGGTGTGTGTAACAATAAAGGGGTCAAACCTGTTCAGGGCTACAGAGCAGTGGAACTAGGATACAGCCCGCATGTATATTCAGCTGTATCCTAGTTCCACTGGTTGCGTGCAGTATATTCAGCTGTATCCTATTCAGGTTGCGAGCAGCAATCACATGAAACCAAAGCATCTAATCTCTCTTCTTCAGGAGTGAGGTTTGTCTAAGACTTTGGATTCTACTTTCTAAGGCTCTAGAATTGAGCTAGATGGAAGCTATTTCTCTTAAACATAGGAAGCTATTCCTCCTAAACATATGACCTAGTGCATATTTACATCTCAGTCCACAGTGCTTTCTATTGCTTTTTGTCCTGCTCCTTACCAAGTCTACCATCAAAGCTCAGATGGAGATGTGTTCTTTGGATGTCTGTCTCAAGTGCCAGATGTGTCCTGCACATTAACCAGTTCTCTTCTAATTGCCACTTTCCTGGGATGTACTGAGAGAGAAGGGGAAAAGGAACAACCATAAATACTATGCTGGCCATGGTTGTGCTATACTCAAACACTACTGCCAATGACCAAAATTCTTCAAGGTTTGCCAAGGTTACTTGGAATCCACACCTTAATAAATCTGCAGATCGAAACTCCACCAAAAAACACATGCTATGGAATTCATTAGCATTCCCCAAATGTCTACATTTTAAAAATCTATATCTAGGGAACCTAATGAATCCTCCATAGGTTTGACGTTTGCAACACCAGAAGATTGTGGATTAGTACATTAGGAAGGGATAGGTCTATGAAGTATTGTATCAGTAATCCATGCTTGTGCTTTATAAGGGCACAAGTACAGTTATGCTTTATAAGAGCAGGATAGTTAAACTAGAACAGGTCTGCATGGGAATGTCTCCTGCTTTCCATTTATTATTTCTGAGACCATCATTTAGGATAAATTTTGGAAAGTGTATGTGTTTGTGTGGCTTAACAGGTTGGCACTGCATCTTGGCTGATGAAGATAGGATGATCCTTCATTGTGTCTCCAGCTGTGTGATACAAGACCCACAGATGTGTGATTGTATGGGTTAAATGAGCCAAATCTTATTTGTACAGACCAGGAGTAAGCAACCTTTCCCCTTTAAGGGCCGAGGGACTTCAGCTCCTAGAATCCCAGGAGCTATTGGCCAACATGGGACTATTGGCCAACATTGCTGAGGCTTCTGGGAGCTGAAGTCCCTCGGCCCTTAAAGGGGAAAGGTTGCCTACCCCTGGTACAGACTATAGGTGAGTGAGATCATTTGGTTACATTTAGGAAGACTTTCATGAAAGGGTTGTGTGTCCCTACATGTATCTGTTCATCTGTTATCAGGGTTGCTTCTGTTGATATACAGTATGAGGCACTTATCCATAGGACTGGTAGCCACAGTTTCACTTACCCATGTGTGGGGGGAAAATGGTCCCTCTATACATCTGAAGATCCTCTAGCACAACTCTATTGTCAACTTCCACTGGAAATAAAGGGTCTACTATCATCCAGAAGTTTCACTTTCCACAATAAGTCTGGGAATGTATCCCCCATGGATATGGAGGTTGTATTGTACTAACCCAAACAGATTAGGCATGCAATGATTCAGGAAAACCACTTCTTTTTGATAATGCCCCAGCTATGGAACACTCTTTCCTGGACTACTCACCTGGAGTTTTAGCTAGTGCTCGGTGTAAATTTCTGAACATTCCTAAAATGGGCATACCCTTGTATATCATATGTGTCCTTGCAGTTCTTATTAATAGATCAGGAAAATCAACAAGTCTCTCCTTCTCTTTTCCCAGTCACCACTAAGGATTTGAATCCCATTTTGTGAGCAAATGTGCCAAAAGGAGTTTAGCAAAGTCACATGCATCCAGATTTTGAATATGAACATCTACCTAAAGGATTGTTAAGGGGGGTAACTAATTTTAGTCTGTGTGCTAAACACACCTCTCATGAGCAGGCTTAATTTTTTTTTTTAATGGTATCATGAAAAAAATCTCTCTACAAAAGCATTTGAGAAATCTCCTTGTTAGGAAATGGCCCACCTTTTAATAGTCTCTTTGTCTGTTTTAGCATTGTTCTATCATGGATTTCATTGCATTTTAAATTGGGGCAATAAGGCTGTTCCTGGGCAGCCACAAAAAGCTGGCAGAAGGGAAGCAGTTTTAAATCTCAAGGACTGCAGCAATGCTGTCCTTCACGAACTGCACTGCAATGTCAGGGTGAGTTACAGTAGGGAAAGAGATGCGCCTAGTTTCTTTGAAGAGCTGCCTGGATGTTCCATTTAGTGCACAACAGTGTGTCTTGGGGACCTGGGTTTAAGGTTGCTAATGTGTCACTTCATATTCAAACCTTTGGAGCAGCTCTGTGTGTGTACAATGGCTGTGCTGATGGAAACATCATGAAGAAATGGTGGTGGGGTGGAGGTGGGTGGAGGCACAACATCCTACTATTCCTGTGTGATCCAAAATAGGTACCTAGCTGATTAAGGGCGCATCCTGTCTTCATATACCTGTGCTACTGCTGCCATTGTTGTGTGCTTGTACAGTATGTATCAAACCTCTAGTTTTCTCTCTCTTTTTCTCTCTTTTACTTTGTTACACTATCTCTCTTTCTGTAGTGATGTTTGCATTTCCCCAGAGCAGTGATGATGAACCTTTTAGGGGCTGTGCCCAAACTAAAAGCCCTTCCAGCATTGGGTGTTACTTGGTGCTGGGGGTGGGACTTCTGCCCTTCAAGAGTGGGACTTCCAGGGTGGGACTTCTTCCACCCCCCACCCCCGCCCAGGTCTTCAGCTGTCTCTCCAGAGACAGCTGAGGGCCTGGAGGGGTGAGGGGAAAAGAAGTCCTCCCCCCCCCCCACACACACACACACTGTCCCCAGCCTTCAGCTGCCTCCAGAGAGGCAGCTGAAGGCCAGGGAGGTTTGGGAAGGAGGAGGAAAAGGTGTGTGCCTCTTCCTCCTCCTCCCCACCCTCCGCATGCCAGGGAAAATGGCTTTGCGTGCCATAGGTTTGCCATCATGGGCTTAGGGAAACAGATGCCATTCAAATGAGTTAATGTTCAAAAAGACAAAAAGGAGCTAGAAGGCTTCTACTAGAAACCCAGGAATGTATGTGATAGCATCAGCAGTGAAGGAAGTGAAGAAGAGAGATGAAAAGACTAAATGTTTCAAACCAAGTCCATAGTTTTTGACTTTGGAGGAAGGACTGTGGAGATACCCCGTACCATTCCTCTGATACAAGCAAATAATAAGTGCTGTGCTTAAAATCCTAGTATTTAATAGCCAAGGCTGGATAGTTTGTCAAGACCTGTTTATTTCAGCTTCTCATTTTTCCAGTGCTAATTCTGTTCCATCCAAATTCTTGCATCATATTGCATTTTTTGATTGCATGGAAGCCTATATTTAAATAAATAAATAAACTGTTATGCTTGTGCTTCCCCTCCAAAAGCATATTTTAATCAAGAGATTCCTCCCCCAAATTCTTTTCTTCACCTTCCCGGTGCCCCATTCTTTTTGTGCAACATCAAACAATGGCTTTGTGTGGATTTTGAGGACAAACTGCATTCCAGTCTATGTTTAAGTTTAAGATGTGTGAGTATGGCAGTTCTGCAGTTTCGGGTAAATTCATATCCAAACCAAACTGAAATAAAATGTTCATCTATCCTTTGCAGTACTTCAATGCAAGTCATTTCACATCTGGTCTAATATTTCGATGGATGAAAGGCATCCAGTGGTATCACTGATTGTAGTTAACTACTGGCCCATTGTCAAACTGTTGTTGCTGTTAAGAAGCTTCTTCAAATTTTCAACCAAAATTTAACCACCTCATATGTATACAAAGAGGGGACCTAAGATGCAGAACCTCCAGAAAGTCCAGGGAAGTCTAAGCATGCTCAGTAGGCTCAGACAGTTGGCTCACTCTTGGAGGTGGGAATGGAACTAGGAAATGAAAGAGATGGGATGGATTTTCTTGGAAGGAGACATGGCTGCAGAGGACTACTCTCTACAGAAAGATTTGTTGCAGCTCCTATTTGTGTTCTCTATAGTTCCCCAAAATCAGTCTTCTTTTACTGGCTGTTCTTGCAAACATGAAATAGAAATATTTTAATGTGGTTTATTTCCCATTTAATGAAGGAACTTTATACTACTGAGCTACATTACTTTCTAATTCTTCAGTCAGTTTTTCACACTCAAACGTAGCTTGCTGAATGCATATTAAAATGATGCATTTGATCAATGCATCAGTTGACCACTTGATGGCATTGCTACGTTGCATGGGAATTTGTATTGCTGATTCCAGATCTAAGAACTCATTTTTACTTCTCTTGCAAGTGAACATATTCAGCATTTTACTTCAGAGTGCTATCGAAGGAAAAAGGCTATTTATTAATAAACTCCAGTAAATGAAATGAAAGCTTCAGTGCTAGTTTTCCAAATCTTCTTCTCTTTCCCTGGTTTATTACTAAATGGCCTTATTAATTTTATTCGCCTGTATAAAAACTAGTGGAACAGCCATTTATATTTCTTTTTCCTTGTCTTTAGTTTTTCATACAGTGTTTGTGATTTTTCTTTTTTCTTTCTTTGCTGCAGTGTCACATTATTTCACTCAAAACAGTTGTAGATGAGCTATAGCCCTCTTGTGAAGCATTTTGGATGGATATATTTAAAAGGCATACCTAGACAGCTGTAATTCTGAGGAATAGTTGCATTCCTCCAGTGCTTCAGAGGCTCACAAGTTCAGACTCCTCTCCAAAGACTTGTAAGAGCTCCAGACAAGAAAATTATAAGGACAAAAAAAATAAAAATAAAAATAAAATAAAATTAATAATAATAATAATAATAATAATAAAGCTTACAAGAAGAACATGATGTCAGTAACCATCCACTACAGTTTGTCTCTGCCATTTTACAATCAGAACTGTAGTGCTTTTGTCCATGGACGATCTATTTAGCTATCATGTGCAATGGATGCTGATAGATCTGTCTTCTAAGAGATAATACCAACATATAGAGAATAACTAATATCACTTGGTGGTAGAAAATACAGTTCCTAGTATTCAGTGTTGAATTTGAACCAGGAACTCTGCGGGCTGAGGCAGGGACCAGGGGGAAGTTTTTTGTTTGTTTTTTTTTTAAAAAAAAAAAAAAGAAGCAAGGAATTGAAAGTTAATTATTTGGACTTGACAATCAGAATGAAAGTAGCATTTTTACAAGATTCCTTGTGAGAAAATGCAGATCTGGCTTTCATATTTTTACATTTGTAAGGCTTATTGGGCATTTCTGAGAAATGAAGTGCACATGAAACAATACGCATACTTTAAAATGTGAATAGCTAATATATATATATATATTAAAAGTACAGAAAAACCCACTTTATGCAAATGAGTGCCTAACTATGAATACATAAATAAGGAAAAAGTTCATCAAGAATTTGCATGAATTTAAGTGTAGAAAAACTCCTCGCAAAGTCTGGAAACCTAGTACAAAACAATGATAGAAGAAAAATGCAGATGAGGTGGAACTAAACTCAATGATACGGAGACTGAGATATTGTCCTATTCCTAATCCATACTGCTGTGCTCTCCTCAGAGATGTAGGAATGTGAAATGTGGGACTCTGTTATTCTCAAGTAGTAAAAATCTTCTGTACTGTTGAGGTTCAGTATAAATATTATGTGATGTATCCAAAAATATAATTGCTAGCACGGGTACCTATCACAGATACCCATTTATAGTTTACATGTTGAATTCTGCTTGCATAAGCCATTGAACAAGACATACCATGCACCACTGCACAACTAATTACAACTCTCATTAGCATCATCTGCACTAGTTGCAAGGAACAACAGACATCAGGCTTGGGAGACTGGTTTTGTTTCATTTCTAGAACTCAGGCATTAACCAACTTGAGGTTGTACAAAAAGACATATATTTAAAGTTAAAGAATTTTAAGCCCAATAATTTATTTTCCATGTTAGAAGTGTATGGAGCTTAGACTTCATCAAAAACATGTTCTTGTGGAATATTTTTTTATTCCCACAGAATTCTTAGAATAAACTACTGAGAGTGAGAATCCATTGCTGAGTCACTTCAGAACATTTTCAAAGAATTAGCTATGTCAGTCTCTTGCAGCATAAAAAGGAAGAAAGGAGGAGGGGGGAAAGAAATGTGGCAGCTTTAAGACTCTTTAAGACTCTTTAGTTTTTATTTTCACATCAGGTTTCAGGGACATAAACCCACTTCTTGGGATACATTAGGATCTAATAATAAATGCTCAGTATACTAGCAGAAAACGTCACAGACCTGGAACACCTACTAAGAAAGATCAAAGAAGAAACTGCTAAGGCAGGCTTAATGTTGAACATAAAGAAAACAAAAATAATGACCACCAAGGACCTTCACAAGCTCAACCTAGACAATGAAAAAAGAGAAATAGTAAAATAATTCCCATATCAAACATTGATAGAAATGGGGACTGCACTCAGGAAATCAGAAGAAGATTAAGAATGGGGAGAGTGGCTATGATAGAACTAGAAAAGATTCCAAAATGCAACAATATACAACTGAGCACAAAAGTTAGAATCATATAAGCCACTGTATTCCCTATTACCATGTATGGATGTTAAGAAAAATGATAGGAGGACAATCAATGCATTTAGGCGTGGTGCTGGAGAAGAGTGCTGAAGATCCCATGGAGAGCCAAAAGGACAAACAAATGGGTCCTAGAGTAGACCAAGCCGCAAACCTCCCTGGAAGCCAAGATGACCAATCTGAGGCTGTCATACTTTGAACACATCATGAGAAGGAAGGACTCATTGGAAAAGACAATAATGCCGGGAAAGGTGGAAGGTAGTAGAAAAGAGGAAAGCCCCATGCAAGATGGATGGAATCCATTAAGGAGGTCACAAGTATTAAGAGATTGCAGGAATTAAGCAGAACAGTGGAGGACAGAATGTCTTGGAAATGTCTCATCCATAGGGTTACCATGAGACAAGATCAACTCGAGGGCAATTAACAACAATAAAGCATATTTACACAGTTGTGGGAGTGGGATGGAATGCAATATGATCCAGAAATATGTAAATCATGAGCCTTGCCTTAAATTTTAAATAATAGATGTACTTCATTGAATATAAAAATCCTCAAAAATCCACAGAAATTGCCAAAGTATATAAGCTAAATTGTCAATTGTAGCCTTTGATTGCTTGTTTAATAACCAACTATGTTATATAATTTATTTGAAATCAGGAAGGGTGTTGTTGTTGTTAGCATCTTTATTTATCCACCTTTTTTGCAAAATCAAAGGCCACTTACAACTTAAAATGAATACTTTTTGGCTATTCAAAATAAAATCAATATTAAACTAGAGTTAAACTATTAACAAAATTAAACAGTTAAAATAATAGCTAATTGGGGATATCATTACTCCAGAAGAAGGCAGAGTGAATAGAGACAATTTAATGTGGTAACTAAGCATCATGTGCAAGTGACTGCTTGATAATCAGATCATCTTTAACACATCCTGACAAGTGTTGAAAAGAATTTTAGCATTTATTCACACCTGATCAGAAATCTAGCTAAGCAAGGGAGTGATAAAAACTCTATGAATTCCTTAGCAACCTGTAGCAGACAATAAATTTGTTGGCTGTATGGGCTTGTTTGGTCAGTGTGACCACTTGGTTTTCATTCATTCGCCCAATAACAGGTTCTATGTAGAAAGTCAACGTATATTGTGTATTTTTAAAGAAGCTAGCAAGATTTAGGGATGCTACTTTGTGCTCTTCTTAGATCTAGGTGGCTGCAAAATCCAACACCCTCCTTTTAGGAGTTTCTTCCCTTTGCAACTTTTGTTCACTTCTCATTTTGCCCTTTCAGGAAGTTACAGTTATGAGGATTGGGAGGGGTACTCCTTTTACCACTTTATCCCAATGAATTTTGTCAAGTAAACTTTTAGGATATCTATGACATATTCTGAAGTTTGTAAAAAGACCCTCAATAGAACTAATCATACTTCTTGAGGAGATGTTGACTCTCCTTCTTTGGAAGTCTTTAAACAGAGATTGAATGACTGTCTCTCAGGTATGTTTTAGTGGTGTATTGCTGCAGGGCAGTGGGCTGGACTAGGTGGTTCTTGCAATCCCTTCCAAATCTGTGATTCCATTAATCTATGTTAAGAATCTCTATAGAATCTATGGAAAATATTGATACAGGTAGTTGCTGAGGCTATGCCTGGGATGGTGTCCTTGGCCTCTTACTAGCAGTCAGTGTCCTTCTCTCACTATAGAGTAATGTAGGGGGGAAAAATCTCCCTGGCAGGGCAACACTAACATCAACTTAGAAGTGTCATTAGTTTTTGCCTGGTTTGATTAAACCAGTGAATTTTTCTGGTCACCAATTCATTCCAAATTAAAATTTGCCTCCTGCAAAAAAAATATTTGAGCAATTGGGAGTTTATAGTGAGATTTGATTAACTGGAATGCTTATGTTTTATGCTCTTTTTTCTCATATATTTTCAGCTGTGAGAGGCTTGCAGGCTCGGATGCAGGGTAGATATTTTTATACAAAAGAGATGCAGTGGCTCAAGTGGTTAAGACACTGACTTTGTTGATTGCAAGATCGGCAGGTTGGCAGTTTGAGGCCCAGGTGCTCCCATCACTAGTCCCAGCTTCTGCCAACCTAGCAGTTTAAAAGCATGCAAATGCAAGTAGATAAATAGGTACTACTTCTCAGTGGGAAGGTAAACAGCGTTCTGTACAATCATACTGGCCACATGATCACAGAGTAGTCTCTGACAACCCTGGCTCTTTGGTTTAGTAACAGAGATGAGCACCACCCCCTATGGTAGGACACAACTTGACAACCTTGTCAATGGGGAATACAGAGACACACAGAGAGAGGGAGAGAGAGAGAGAACATGCTATTGGATTCCCCCCCCCCCCAACTGAATAACTTGTGGGTCCATAGTATTTAAAATGAGGGAGAGCTCTCTGCCCTGAACTGGAATAGATTTACAAGTAGTAAAAAAAAAAAAAAAAAAAAAAAAAAAAAAGAGGTTTCTATGTTAAAACAAAATTATGGCATCCCAGTTAATTTGATGTCCTGTATGGTAGCAGATAACCCCCCTGACGGTTTCGAAGATGTTGTGATATGGTGAAAAAATAGATAATTATATTCAAATAGAATTTATTTATTTTGTAAATTACAATTGCCTGTGGTGATATACAAGTTAAAAAAGCATTAAAACATTACATAAAACTAAGAAAGACAGGAGCAAAAAGAGGAAGAAATAATCCAATAAAATTTAAGTGTGGCATTAAAAAATGAAATTAAAGGGCAACAGAACATTAAACAACATTAAAAAACCAATGGAACATAACAGTCTTTATTACCCATCTAAAGCAAAATAAAGTAGTAATCTTACCACCTTGAAGAGAGGGATCATGTATGGGGGTTCTTTCTTGACACAGAAGGGAAGAAATTGCTATTAGTGTGTTTAGTGTTTAAGACATTTATAGATATCTGGGATGGTGGTGGTGGTGGTAATTCCATAGATAATCCAGAGGTGCTACTGCCTCATTTACAACACTGATAGCACCACTGGGTCTCTCTATGCTGGATCACTGCATACTTCTCAAACAACAGGTTGAATGTGTGGCTTGGCAATGCTGAAAAGGCATTGCATTTGAAATGACATTGGGTGATGTACAGGTTGGATTTATGACAGCCCATTCACAAATGCAAATTGTTGCCAACAGGCAGGTGTGAAGTGGAGCATAATGACTGGCAGCTGAATGTGTGGACAGAGTCAGTTTAAATTTTAAGGGCTTTGTGTTCTGGGATGAAGTGAGGCAATATAAACACTTGGAGCTCTCATAGTAAGAACTGTAGCAGCCTGTTCTTCACACTTCAGCCTTGCTGGCATTAAATGACAGGCATGCATGTGTGAAGCAGCTCTAGGATTACTGACATTTTGTGTGTTCATTCTGTATGGAAGATCAGATGGCATTATCAACCGACTTTAAATCACTGTTTCCTTTAAGAAAAAATGTTCCCACCCTCTTTTTAAGAAGCAGTTCTCTGCACAGAGTTTAGGAAACCAGAGACTTCTTTGCCTTATAAGTGACTTTGAATTACTCCATGGGTTGGGAAAAAATTCAGGCTGGCTATTTGGTTGATTGATCTCTAAAGAGTCACTGGAAAATTATTTGACAAAACTGTTGCAAGATGTTTCACAGCTTTTTGTTCATAGCTAACAACACCCCCACTCCTTTTCACAGTTTTACTCCTGACTCATATTGAGTGAGTAGGAGTGATCTATGGCAATGGACAAATGGGGGGGGGGGGGGAGTGTCAGATTTTACTTCAGCAATTGAAAGGATGCAAACAAAACCTTTTCCAGTTATGGGAGACCAGTCTGGAATGAAAAGTGGTATAATATTAGCATATGTCGTCGTTGGGTTGCTTACAGGGCCATGATAAGATCTGATGATGATGCCTATCCCTCTTTTTCATTTGTTTTCTTCCAGACCTTTAATTTCAGTTTCTTGCAGCTGCAGAAGTCAGACTGTGTTATACATTTTCAGCATGGGGTATCTAGTGATGTAATCACCAACTTAAAAATCTGGGTAACAGCAAGACAGGGCAAGCATTTTTGAAATGGGTGTGTTACTGTAACAACTTGAAACTGAAGTGAGATTCTACCTTTATTTCTATTTTTGTGGGACATGGTTATTTCTGATTTGAAGGAGCATGCACATAGATGACAGCTACATATAAAATTCTCTTTACTACTGGTGCCAACTTAATAATTCCTTTTATTGACACCTGAGCAGATGAGCAACACTATACATTTTTGGAAAAAAAAATCCAATTTCAGTATCACTTTTAAAAAGGGAATAGAAGAATGAAAAATAAGAGTGAAACTCATAGCAAATATGAAACAAGAAAATAACATTTTATTTAATTATTTATTGGAGGGAGGAAATAAAGTCCACACCTGACAACTACATGAGGAAGTTGACTGAAGAATCTGTATGCTGTCATCTTCCTTTTTTCCTGTGTAATGAAGCTTGTCCAAAAATGAGCATTTCTAGTATACATGGGTTTAGGGTTGATGAATTAAGGGGGGTTGCAGACTGCCAGAAATAGTGCAAATTCAGTCCACTTTTAGGGTTAGGGTTAGGGTTAGGGAATCATGGGAAGTGTATTTTATTGTGGAACCAGAGCTCTCTGACAGAGAAGGCTCAATGTCTCAGATAAAAAACAATTCCCATGATTCCCTAGCAATAACCCTAACCCTAAAAGTGGACTGAATTTGCACTATTTCTGGCAGTCTGCAACCCCCCTAAGTGACATAGTCAAAGTGCTGAGTCAAGAAACTGTCTCTGAATCTGAGTCTATTTCAGGAATGTGAAGGTAGCGCTACCAACCTGGATGTTGAACTTAAGCTCTCAACAGCTCTAGCCAATGGTGGGGGCAATGGGAGCTGCAGTTTAGGGACATCTGAAAGATCATAGATTTCCCATCCCTGATGTAGACTTTGCATTGCATATCTTGTCCAATAAATGTAGAAATGTCTGATAGCAAGTGAGGGCTAAGTGTCTGTATATTCACAACCAGATTCTTTTGTTTTTTCCTCTTTCATCTCAAATGAATATGCAGTCATACTTTATATTCACTTATTTTGTTGGTGTAACAGATATTTTCAGATACAGTATAATCTTCTTGTTCCCTTTCTGTCATTCCTGTCAAGCAAACTCATATACATCTCCTTTTTCTTCTTTTTAACAATCCAGGTCATTAGCTGAGGAACAGGGAAAGAATCACTATGGATGTGTCTTTTGAAAAATCTTAAGCCCTAATTAAACATATAACTGGTTGGCCTTTTGACTTGATACATTTTGATCTGTTGGCTAATCAAGGCTCTTAAAGAAGTCACCATCATTTTAATGGGTTCAGATTAGAAAACCAATCAAAGTATGAACTTGGATGAACACTTTAGGATTTGTGTGGCTGTTAGGCTTTGAATTGCATTTTTAAATGAAGTTTAAAGGAATCTTATTGTGTATTATAAAATATGCATGCACATGCATATTTTTATGAATATTTTATGGCTCTGTTGTTGTTTTTTAAATAGTATTAGTATTACATTTCAGTGTGACCAGAGAAGGGAACACAGCTAGAAGAATGCAGGTTAAAGACTTTGGTTTACTCATTTAGGACAGCTTTATGGGCAATGTTAGTAGGACAAAATCCATTTGCTTCCAAAAATATTCAAGATATACATAAGCCTTTCCAGTCTACAGAATTGATTAAATTCACTTTAATTACATATAGATTTAAGAAGCACCAACCAAAATTCCATTACATGATTCCAAAGAGAACTGCAGGTTGTTACTAATCACCGCCCTTCTTTTTTTGTTTTGGGAAGTAAGGGACATGATTTCAGTACGATTTGTCCTCCAACTAAATGGTTTTAGGGTTAAAAAGATGAATTATAAATTATGCATATTTACACAGAAGTAAGCCTAGATTACTAGCTGCATTGTAGTTTATACCCAGAACCCCTGGTTAGTACTGATTAGAATATCAGGTGCTGTTGACTGTATTTCAGAGAAAGGCACTGACAAAACCACCTCTGAGCATTCCTTGCCTAAGAAAACCCTATGCGATTGTGGGATCACCATAAGTTGACAGGCGACTTGAAGGCATGTGCACACACACTTGAGAGCCAGCATGCCATAGTAGTTTGAGTGTTGTGCTACAGCTCTGGAGATGAGGTTTCGATTCTGAGCTCAGCCATGAAATCCACTGGGTGACTTTGGAAAGGTTACACTCTCTCAGCCTCTGAGGAAGGCAATGAGAAACCTCCTCTGAACAAATCTTGCCATGAAAACCCCATGATAGGCTCACCTTAGGATTGCCATAAGTTAAAAGCAACTTGAAGGCACACAGCAACACCACCACACACACACACATTTGGAAACAGAATTGCTATGCATTGTAGATGTGCACATTTGTAGATGTAAATGTTCACATTTTAACAATATGAGTAAGACAGAATGATATAGTGCCATCTTCCATATAAGAGATATTAACACACATACAAGGGGGAGGGAGAGAGAGAGAGAACAACATAAATCTTGTTCCATCCTTAAAAAGGACCATTGACATGAATACAACATCTTAGGCAGAATTAACTTAACTCCCTTTGATTTCAGTGAGTCTGCTTTTGATAGAAGTAATACTCAATTTAGTCCACACTTTCTCCTTTAACCTGTACTACTTTAATCTGCACCAAGTGTAGGAATTGTGTAGTCCTCCCAATATTGTTAGAAAGCATAGCTAATTGTGAAGAATGCTGGGAATTGCAGTCCAGGGAAATATAGAGGACTACACAATTCCCACACTTGATCTCTGCAGTCTCCTACTAAATTGTTGTTCTTGTACTGTTTCAAGCTCACTAGCCCTCTGTTGTTGTTTTTACATCTGGGGGTTTCACTGGAAGATTAGTGGGGTCAATTATACTCCAGTTAACACAATTTTGTAAATAAAAGAAACTAAATAGAGCACATCCAAGATATGATGATATCCTTGAATAGTCCAACTTGGTTAGGGTTACCATTTGTCCCCCCAAAAGTGGGACATTCACAGTTTTAAGGGTTCTGGAAATGTCCTGGCCTGGCTTCAGCTGCATGTCCCAGTTTCCTGGGCAGCTGAGCAATTACATGGAGCTTTGGAGAGCAAGTGGTTGCCTCTCCATGGTGGCTTCTCCTTCCCAGACTCCCAGGGGGCCCTGAGATGGGAAGTGGCCATGATTGGGGAGTGGCTACAGGGAGTGGGCTTCCAACTCCTCCCCATTGGACAGGCTCAGGAGGAGGAACTTTTGAACAGCCTCCGCTCCTACACCTTCCCTGCTATGATCCTTGCAGAGAGACCCAGGCAGAAGAGAGAGCAGAGAGACCCTTTTGGTGGTGCAGTCAGGCAGTCAGGCATGCATTTGAGAGGCCTGGCTGGGGCCCGGGGCCTGGTAAGGGCTCACTGGGGTGCTGGGGGGCTTGAAAGCCACTAATGCCATCATTCCCATGCTTTTACCAGCACAGGCAGGCAGGGATGCTGGGGGGTTAAGGCCCCCGCCGCCATCTTTCCTTTTGTGCAGGCAAGCATTATCAGAGAGGCCTGGCCTGGGGCCGAGTAAGGTTTCACTGGGGGGTCAGAGGTTTTTAAGCCCTCCCCTGCCACTGCCTTTCCTGTGCTTTTATGCAGGCAGGCATTATCAGAGAGGCCTAATCTCACTAGGGAACGAGGGGGTGGGTTTAAGCCCCCCGCCACTTCCACTGCCTTTCCTGCACTTTTGCGCAGGCAGACATAAGGATTCACTGGGGGAGGGGTGTCCTACATTTCAACCTTCTGCCCAGGAAGAATGTCCAAAGCTTTTCTATTTCGAGCATGACTAAGAAGCATGAATTTATATTAAATGATTTTTGGCTTTTAATTAGTTGGTCATGTCCTCTGTTTTCCTTGAATGCCCTACATTTTGTCCTACTTTTGGTCCCATTTTTGTGGAAGAGAATTATGGCAACCCTAAACATGGTTAAAAATACATGGGTTACATGATGATTTAAGGGCCTGTCTCCATTTGCTAGTTCCAGCTAGAGTAGATTCATGGAATTAATGGTATTTACTTAAATGTTGACTTACCATTCAGGAGATGATTCAATGAGTCTATACTCCAGTGCCACCAGCCGTTGTATTTAGGTCCTTATCTTGATACTTTTGAACCATCCCTGAATACTTTCTTTCCACTTAGTGTTGCTTCTGAAGTGTTTGTAAATTGAAAGGGAGGTTCAGTATGAATATTAGGGATCCTTGAGATACCATGGGAATTAATACTGAGGCTTCCTACAGACCCTAGATACTATCCTAGATTATCAGTAACCTTTATAGTATTCCTATATTATAAATAACCTTTAGTACATCAAATTTTATATCATATTATGGTAATTGTAAAGTACTTTCTGTTTTCGGTTGTGATTTAATTTTGATCTGTTTTTACTATGGGAGGAAGTTGCCAGTCTTCAGTCTCCTGCCCTTTCCCTGCAAAGGTCCCATCACCCAGTCCTGCTTTTTGTGGGTCAGAATTACAGCTCCACTTTCTTCAGGGGGTAAAGTTTCAACAACTGAAAAGGAATGGCCTTCTGGCATAGCAAGAAGCAGCCTCTGCTACTGCAATGATGGTGTCAAAAACTTTTTGATTTGACATATAGTTAGAGTGCCATAACAGTAAGCCATGGACTAGTCATCCTCCCAATTTACTGCATGCCTAAGACCCCCACTATATAACCATTAGGTGGCACAAGAAGGACATAATATCATCTCCCCTAAATCCTCAAGCAATTTGAGTGTAGTGATGGTGAACCTTAGCAAGGTGTATTTAGAACAGCAAAATAAAGGCTTTCACCATGAGTCAGGACTAATGGGGCCTGAACCCACAGGTGTTTATGTTTATTTTGGGTTATAATGGACATCTCAGGGCACCTTTCTTCCATGTGCCATTTTTTCTTTCTTCCTTCTCCAATATGTTTGATGGGGGCAGCAACACCAGTAGGGAAGAAACTGTATTACACATGATTCACAGTGCCATGAGAAGCTGTTGCAAGCATGTGCAAGTAGCATTTGGGGAATTAGTAGTGAAGAGACATGCACTTTTTTGATACTCTTAGTAATAATGTAGGAACCACTTTCCATCATTCCTTTCACCACAGATGTTGCCATTTGATATCTCACTTTTTGGATAGTGGAGCTTCCTTCTCCCTGATGTGAGACCTCGATGTTGCACAGACCAAGTTAATGTTGGGGAAAGGAAAGAAGGTAGTGAGATGAGCTTTACTGAGTGTTCAGGAGAGATGTTTCTCTGAAGATGCCAGCCACAAATGTTGGCAAAACGTCAGAAAGAAACTCTTTTAGAACATGGCCACACAGCCTGAAAAACCCACAAAAACTATAGATGTTGGATTTGTTTGTTTGTCCGAAATTTTGGGGAGAATCACAGTTTGTTCATCCAGAACAGATTCTGAACTTAGTTTGGAAGAGAACCTCAATTGCCAATAATAAAACAAATAGATACAGCCAGATATGTGCTGAATCTACAGCTGTTTATAGGCTGTTTTGTCTATATATATCCCTTCTACACATGGTTCTTCAGGAAATTTGTTTAGCCCCTTTCATCTTGTCATATTACTCTTAGCCTTAGCGGATATTGATGCCAGGTGATCCCTCCTGGTGGTTTTCTTTCCTTTCCATTTTGGTCTTTACCTCACTCTCTACCCCCCCCCCCTTTATTTACCCTCCAACTGAGACAAAATAAATTACTGGTGTGACATGCTACGTTTTCTCTGGCAGAGAGACTGGGAAATCAAATCTGTTTCCAAACCTGGGTCTCCCATTTGGCAATGCAATGTTTTCTTGTTATGAAATCAGGTCACCTCATTGGGAGGGAAACATGAGGGAAATTTATATCCCTATAATTAAAGGAGAGTAAATTTAGATAATGCAGCTGGCATGCATTTATGGGAAGGGCCATCAAGGAAATAATTTTAAAAGCACTTCACCTCTTCTTTTGCTACACAGTGTTAACATGTTTTGAACAATTCACATAAAAGAGAAATAAGTGTTGGTTTCTGTTGCTGCTGTTGGCCTACAATCAACATGTTTTCTAAAGCTTTTTGCATTTTTTAAAAAAATACATATTGAAATATTGTCTAATTTTGTGAAATGTAGATATTTTTAACAATATATTATTACTAGTGGTCTCACTTGTGCTTCAGCTTGGTTGGATATGGTACTGGGGCATGAATTGTTTAGGGGGCTGAGACTTGATAATTTTCTTCTGGCTCTTTCTGACATGTGAAGTGATCCATGGATTATGATCCACACAATCTTTGTCAAGCAGCCAGAAACAAGAGATATTGGAATTGTCACCCAGAGAGTCTCTTTTGACACCCTAAATTGCAGGCAAATGTGTTTGAAGGAAATGTAAGGAAAAAAGGAACAAAAAGTATAATGATTCACTGATTACAAAGTAGCCCAAACTCTGTGACTTTAGACAGCTTTGGCCTTTGATGATTTATTTTTGAAAGAGAAGAAGAATTAAAAATCTCATTGAATCGGGCAGTTTAATATCTGAGTGAATTGATGCCTTACTGCCACACCAGACTCTGGAATTGTAGGACATATCTTGCTCAGATGTCTTCATAGTATGTCAAGACTATGTGGACCCTTTTTACCATTTTCTAATTCTATTCTGTGGTATTTTGTATGGTGGCTAATTTGCTATGTAGAGTAAACATAGTCAACTTCATGCTCCTGGAATAGTGGTCTGTAAACTGGAAATGCATTTTGCTATACAAACTGATTTCACAGGCAGCCAGGCTCTATAATCTATTTGGCAGGAACATTTCCTTAACAAATCCAATAACATCCAAACAATGATACCTTTATTGGGCCAACCAAAATTCACAATTACACGTTGTAATCTTTTCCAATTCCACTTGTTCAGAAGGAAAAATAGGTATTTTATTGTATATAGAAGTTGAACACCTACTTGAAAATGATAGTTTTCAAATTATAATCAATAATCTGCACTTCAGTACTATGTCTCTCTTTAGACATTAAACATGGTATCTTTCTATGCCTGACTGTGCACGTATCATAACTGTTAAGGAAATCCAAAAAAAATCTAGGGGTAGTCCTGTTGGCCATATAGCATATCCAATAACATCCAAACAATGCACAATTACATGTTGCAAGCTTTTGAAGTCATACTGGCTTCTTCATCAGGCAAACAGGAGGGGAAAAAAATGAAGATTTTAGTCATAGGTCTGCATTTTCTGTTTCTGGTCTTAGTTCACATGGTAGGGATGGCTATCTGCAGGCTGGCACCTCCCCCTTTGGCCAAGTGGCCACTGGGAGATTTTCAAAGTCAAGGAAATTTAAAGTCAATTTGCCATTCAAAGAAGATATTTCCTTGGAATCCAGCATGTCTCCTTCCTTTATGAAGCCGTAGGCTCCTATATAGGTAGAGAACACTGAGCTTCTCAAGAAGTCTTCATGTTTTGCATCAGGAAAACTTTAGATGGTGTAGAGGTAAAGCATGCCAATCAAGTCCCAATATTAGGAAAAAAAAATGCTTTACCTTTATTGGAGGCAGAAGGCTCAGATAGCAAGGTCCCAGTGCACTGGCTCTCTCTTTAGGATTCCCCTGTGATGGCTAAAATGAGGTACCCCTAGAAATTCATCCCTACCATGTGAACTAATTGTACATTTTGGTTGGCCAAAATAAAGGTATCATTGTTTGGATGTTATTGGATTTGCTATATGGCCAAAAGGGCTACTCCTAGATGTTTTTTGGATTTCCTTAACAGTTATGGTACGTGCACAGTCCAGCATAGAAAGATACCATGTTTAACATCTAAAGAGAGATGTAGTATTGAAGTGCAGATTATTGATTATAATCTGAAAACTATCATTTTAAAGTAGGTGTTCAACTTCACATATACAATAAAATACCAATTTTTCCTTCTGAACAAGTGGAATTGGAAGTGGTTGACTTCAAATTATCTATTTTAATATTACAATAGTTTAATTCTATTTTAATTGTCACTTTTCTAAGTTTTAAATTGTGCTGTGCTTTTAAGCTGTAAGCTACTTTGAGTCCCAAATTTTGGGGGAAAGCAGGATCCAAATAAAAATAATAAATAAAAATACCTCAATACAACATTTAGTAGGGGTATGAAGGCTGGCTTATGGTCTACTCTTTGCCTGTCTCTGCCTAAAATGTCCACCATTTCCCTATTGTCTTCACACCCAACAGAAGTATTCATAAAACTTGCACATCAAGTGAGGTCATTGGCATGAAATACTGGTGCACAGCTTTGGTGGAAGCTAAATTTCTTCCTCCCTCATCTGCTGTGGACTGTGTTAGGCCTGGAAATGCAAGCAAGCAAACAAACAAGCAAACAAACCACATTTTAGAAGTAAACAGGCATCTGCTTTTGGTTATGATTGTTTGGAGTGACTGTGAAGCCACTCCCATTTATTTATTTATTTATTTATTTATTTATTTATTTATTTTTAAAAATACTGCTCCTATATATTCAAAGTGTAGTGAAAAATGCATGAAAAATAGTGTGGTGGAGCTGTGCAGTGTTGTGCACCAGAACCTCAAAAGGATATATTCAATGTGCAGAACATATATGGAGTTCACCACAGTCATAGGAGGAGTCAGTTCTGTATGTAGGTGGCTTGAATCCTGTTAGTGATAAAGCCAAACATAAGTCTACCTTCTCCTTCTCTCTCTCTCAATCTCTCTGTGTATATATATATATATAGAGAGAGAGAGAGAGAGAGAGAGTCAACTTCATATATAGTTTTTGTTGTTTCACTGGTTGATAGTCTCCTCCACAATGACCAAAGCCCACCTGCCCTAGGGCTCATTGTTTTGCTATACTAGTACTCTAGAACCACCATTTCATGGCTGGTGGAGAACATGGGAGATTGAAGCAACATTTGGCTATATCATCATATCAGAACAATGGCACCATCCTCCAAGACCTTTGGAGGACAGATCAAGATGGATAATGTTATTGACATGACTGGCTTTGAATCATAGCCAGATGCTTCTCAGAGTCTCTTTCCATCAGCCATGGGATGGCCATTAGGGTGGTGGTACTATCAGCAAAGCTGTGAGTCCTAGGAAGCCATAGCAGAGTTCTGTCTGTGGAATACCTATTCTACTCTAGGCCATGTAGGGAGTGGGACTCAAGGCAGTTTACAAGGATTAAAACAAATAAAGATTGAAATGTATACAAAACATTAATACAACACATCAGTTATTTTTAAATGCAATTAAACAATGTATACTTCCAAAACCATTTAATATCAATTGAAAGAAAGAAGATTTAAAAGAAACAAAGAAACATCACACCATAAGGCCCATTTCAGTCAATTCCTAAAAGCCCATCATAAACAAACAAACAAACAGACATTTACCAATGAAAGGAGGATGGCATCCCAGCCTTCCAGGGAGAGAATTTCAAAACTTGGGAGCAGTCACCAAAAAGGCTCTCTTGCTTCTTCCTACATACCTGGGAAGCAGTGGGATTGAGGGAAAATATATCATATTTGAGGGGAGATACATAGACTTTCTATCTGTATATAGAGGATGGAAGAATGTAGTCAGTGAGGTTAAAAACAACTAAAAGGCAAATAGTAATACTAATACTAATACTAATAATAATAATAATAAACATTACCTAAACAGCAGCTCAATTTTTTTAGTCTTGGAGGTACCACAATTTTATGTTGTTTTTTCTACAGCAGACTAACATTTCGCCCCTGGAAATTCTTATCTATATAGATATTTTCCCCCCTGGTTAACCAGGTGAGTTGTTTTGCTGGGTCTGCATTGAAATATTCAGAGGATGTATGCTGTTTCAGCAGTACCTTTTAAAATTGTTTCTTGCAATTTAAAAAAAGAAAGAAAAGAGATTGGAACTGGCAATACTGGATTCTTTGTGCACATTTTTGTTTAAAAAAAGAAAGAAAAGAAAAGAACACACAACATCACAGTTGTGCTGCCTGTGTTTAAAGCAAGCAGTAGCTGATTCAGTTTAACAAGCTACAAAAACATTTAGAATTTGTTCAAAAGTCATCCTTGAGTAGCAGGTGGCTGGAAATTCATAGGCCTTTGAAAGTGCATCTGCTCTTCCAGATTTTTAAAAGACATATATGATGGTGTTAATAAATGTTCTGCATTTATGTCTTCACTGTGCTTTTAAAACAGGTTTTCAGAACATTATTTTGTATAGATATGCACTCAATATATATGTAAACTGTTGTGCAGGTATGGTACTGCTTGTTTAAGAAGTTGTTGGAAAACTTGATGATACTGCTTGTTTAAGAAATCCTTGGACATGCTGGGCATCAGCTAGACAAGCAGGGCAGGGTCATCAGTTAGGTTTGTTGTAGTTAATGGTCCTCAAGTAAATCCCAACACATTGCAACCCTCCAAGCCCCCCTTTCCTTTATCCCTTTGCTTAGATCTTGCAAATTCACACCTATGACCTCCCTAATTGAGTCTATCCATCTACCTTGTAGTCTTCCTCTCTTTTTGCTTCTGAAAGTTGAACAAATAGGTTGGTAGAATGCAGCCTTGCTTGACCCTTTTGCCAACTAGGAACCATTGTGTTTCTCCATATTCTGTTCTAACAATAGCCTCTTGTCCTAAGTTCAGATTTCTCATTAGGACTATTATATGTAGCGACATGCCCCTGTCTTTACAAACTATCAGTAGCTTTTCATGATCTAAGCCAGGGGTAGGCAACCTTTCCCCTTTAAGGGCCGAGAGACTTCAGCTCCCAGAATCCCAGGAGCTATTGGCCAACATGGGACTGTTGGCCAACATGGCTGAGGCTTCTGGGAGCTGAAGTCCCTCGGCCCTTAAAGGGGAAAGTTTGTCTACCCCTGATCTAAGCAGTCAAATGATTTGTGGTAGTCTATAAGGCACATGGAGGTTGTTTGTTTTTGTTTTTTTCTTTCTAGAATTCCTTGGTATATGCCATTAGTCATCATATGTTTGCAGTGTGGCCTGTAGTGCCTCCTCCTTTTGTGAACTCCACTTGCACCTCTGGGATTTTGCTCTCCATGTATAATTAGAATCCATTTTGCAGATTTTTAAGTATAATTTTGCTTGCAGGGGAAATGAGTCTGGTCATCCTATAGTTGGTTAGGTACATTGTTAGGTGCAGCAAAAGCAAAAATCTCAGGTAGCAAAGCACTGGGAGCTGCAGCTTGCTTTGTGTTCCTCTTGAACCCATACCACTCTCTCTTTGGAGCTAGTCAGGATACAAATGTCTGAGGACAGTTAGAGCTGGGCTGGCACTAGGTGCTCTCCATCATGCCTTCCCATCTTCTCTTTCATTTGTACAGCAAGAGGGAGGCTGTACAGTGACAGCATCAGCAAATGGGAGAGTTAATGTTTACACCAATATTGCTGAAGCTTAGCTTAACTTCTTAGAGTGTGATTTAGGTTCATTTTACTATCTATCCAGGGGTAGGCAACCTTTTTGAGCTGGGGGCCGGGTTGCTGTCCCTCAGACAATTGGGGGGCCGAAGCACCAAAAATAAATAAATAAATAAATAAAAAGTTCAATTAAAAAAAAATATATTAAAAAAATATGCATGCACACTCTCTCAGCCCCAGAAAAACCATGGCAAAACCCCTGTGGAGATTTTGCCAAGAAAACCCCAAGAACAAGTAATAACAACAATAATCAATATCATCATGGCGGGTGGCAGCGGGGGGGGGGGGGGGGATGAATGTATATGAGTTCATAATACGATTCTTTAAAGGAAGTCTTTTTGGATCAGAAAAATAGTGAGAAATGTGCATTTTCCAAGGCTTAGATAACATAGATGTTATTTATTTTACTCTTCCTCTTCCCAGAAGACTTGGGACAATCTAGTATATATATTCTCATATGGACTCTGGGGATTAGAATGACTAACTTTTGTTGTAGTAGTTGTTGTGTGGCTTTAAGCCATTTCTGATTAATGACAACCTTAATCTTGGCAAGATTTGTTCAGAAGGGGGTTGTCATTGCCTTCTTCTGAGGCTGATGGTGGAGCAGAGATTTGAACCTTGGCCTCCAGAGTCAGAGTCCAAGGATCAAACCACTACACAAGGCTGGCTCTCTACAATGAATGATGATGACTATTAAAAACCAATTTTTTTGTAATGTTGCTGGATTTCATTTTTGCACACTTTGATTCATTTTAAAATGGCTATGTGCCCCAGGTACACCTCAGTACACTTTTTCAAAATGTAGATTTGTCTTGGCTACAATTTTCTAGATTTTCATCTTGCTGTCTTTGTTTGTTTGTCTTTGTTCTCTTCAGCCTGTGACCTGATGACCCTCGGGATATTAGCCTTAGTGACCTCAACTGGTTGTGCCTCTGCCAACGCCCTGCAGTCCTTGACAGATGCCATGCACATCCCCCATCTGTTTGTACAGCGCAACATGGGAGGTTCTCCACGGACAGCTTGTCACCTAAACCCTAGCTTGGAGGAAGAGGAATACACATTAGCAGCCAGACCACCTGTTCGTCTCAATGATGTGATGCTGAAACTAGTCACTGAACTGCGCTGGCAAAAATTTATAGTATTCTATGACAGCGATTATGGTAAGTGGCATGAATCATTTTAGAAATGTCCCGAGTCTCAATTTCTTTGAGCATTCTGTATTCTTTGTTTCTGCAGAAGAAGGAAGTCCAAAGACATGTTTTGGTATAGTACTTTGGATTTCCATGTAACCGACAGGGAAAACATTTTAAACAGACTCACTTTTTTGCTTCTCTTTTGAGTGAAAGGTTGCTGTGAAAACTAATTTTCAGCCAGACTGCAAGTTGCTTAGCAACACCTTATCAAGACAGCTGAAGTTTGATTCATCTCACAATTTTTTAGTCAAATATTAATAAACTGTTGACACTGATTGGCAGGGTTGATATACTGTATGCAAGGCAGTACACAACAAGAGTTCCAAAGTGGTCCTTTGTGATGTGCTTCTTTTCAAGTCCCTGCATTGCTTGCTTAAAAAATTAATTTACCATATTACCACATGTGTAATTTATTTCTTTATAGGTTTTCACCTTGCTTCCCCACTTCCCATATGGAATATCACAGCAGCTTATATCTGACATGCTAGGAATAGCGCTTCCCCTGTGTCTTAGTTACCATCCTCATGAATAATTTATTTCTGGATAAAATGTAAACATTGATGACCATTAATATGTTGAAGATTTTGAGGAGGACAAATCACAGATCCTGGGGACAAATCTGGGTGGAACACCATTTATGTAATCAATGTTTATATTTTAAAAAAAGAATAAATAGAAGAGTCCAACTGTATCAAAGCCCCAACAGAGTATCTGGAAAGAAAGGGCTTCAACACTTTGACCTCTAACAAGGTACTGTCTGGATTTGGAGTTCCATTCTTGCTATTTGCATTGAAGAGACAGTTTATGCCAAGTTTAAGTTTATGGAATGTCCACTGCTCCAATGGTTTAAAGTTTCTATTCTTAATTTGGTGTAGATCCTTGACATCTAGTGTTCATTTTTTTTTAAAATAAAACCCCCAATGTTCATCAAATTGCTAAGTGCATGGATGTTGTCTCTATCCTTAATTGTTGTCTTTGTTGATAATTGTGAACATTGTACAACATAGCATATTTTCAAATTAGGAACTGCTCTTCCATAGTGGGATTGATACTGTCATGGAGCCAAGGCTGGTTGTGGGAGACACCCTGATGAAGACCATCTCCCACAAGGTCCCAACTATGGTTTTGTGTGAAAAAGGCTCTGCTCCATACAAAGTCAAGCATAGGTCAAAGGACAAGGAGACAAATCAAATAAAGACCAAAGCCAAGAAAAGGTCATTCAGAGAGACAGGCACAGCACGAAGATACTTGAGATGTACTTATCAGGATCAAGATAAGACAAGTATGAGCAGCTACAGAACTAGAAGTAAACATAATAGTAATAGGATAGGAAGGAAAAGTAACCATGATTTTGGGATGTAAATGAAGACAAACTGTTCTGATGAGGAGGTTTGATAACCCTCTTTGCACAGGAGATTTCATCTTCTGACAACAACGGCTTCATCTTGGTATTTCAGCAGAGGTATGCAGAGGCTACCAACATTCTTTATGGTATTTCTTCTCCAAGGCAGAAGAATCCCTTAGAGAGATAGCATTGGAAATTGCTGTCTAATCCAATAAATATAGATAATGAATATGTAAAACATACATTTTTCTGAAGGGCACTTTGATGGGTAAAAATTTATTTTGAGAGTGATAGCCAATGAAAACTTGAGATTGACACTGATTGATACTTGCAAATTTGACATCTAGCCAACAGAAAATTAGTTTGGAAGCTGGCCTTTCTAGATTGGTCACCGGTGCGGAGCTGAAATTTCTTAGCTATTAACACTTAACTAAGTACTGCATTGGTCTGGGCTAGGATTTATTGCTGTGAGGCAGGATGGTCTCCAAGGACAATAAACAGAGCTGTGATCATGGCATCTTTGGGTCAGTTTTAATTTCTATCTAGCTAATATGAAACAGTATTATTGTCTAATAAGGAGGTTTTCAGTCATAAACTTTGTAGAATATATGTGATGGTTCTAATGCTAGGATGGGAAACCTTTGGCCCTCCAGATATTTTAGATTACCACCTCCCATAATACTTTGTCATTCAACATATTGCCTGGGGCTTCTGAGAGTTTAAATTCAATATTTTTGGAGCATCAGAGTTTTCCACCCCCTGCTTTAGTATATTGCTTCTTGCCCTGATGAACAAACAGCTACTTAAGTAGTGGTCTGGCACATACTCTGAACAGCTCTAGCTGGATGCAAAGATTTCTGACAATTGCTATTTGCATTGGAGAGACAGTTTATGCCAAGTTTAAGTGTTGTTCTGCACCTTTAACTTGTTTCCAACTTATAAGGATTCAAGATGAACCTATCACAGGGGTTTCTTGTCAAAATTTGTTGAATGGAGGGTTTGCCATTGCCTTTTTCTGAGGCTGAGAGAGTGTCGCTTGCCCAGGTTTACCCAGTGAATTTCCATGGTTGGGTGGTGATTCAAACCCTGGTCTTTTAGAGCTCTAATCCAACACTAAAACCACTATACCAAACACTACTAGAAAAACCTATTATTATCCCAACGATGTTTGAAAGCGCCTATTTATAATTACTTTTGGTTGTCCAATAAGAAGCATACTTTGGTTGAAACCTTTTTGTGTGTTTGTGTGATGTGGCATGTTTGGATGACAATATAAAAAAGTCTTGTTCAATTTTTAAATGTGCATAGGCACTTAGGAGCTTTTTAAATCACAAAATGCATGTGAAAAGAGACACTTGAATAGGCAGATGAAGGGAAAATTTGGAGTGGGGAGAAATATGTTTTATGGGTAGTAAACACAAATTATGAAGTGTCTAATTTTGCCAGCATTACTCCTTTGTTCTATAGTTCAGAAAAGTGTATGTATAATTATGTGTGTAGGGGAACCTTTTAATCTAAAATGGAACTGTTGTTAGTAAATGTAAATACAGGTTTAAATTAAATGTTTGTGAATAAAGGCTAGTTTTGTGACTGCTATGTACCTGTGCCAATTTAAAGTAAAGGAAAATGGGAAGGTCAGTGTTTCAAATTAACAATGGACAGAATTTTGTAAAAGCTGAGCATTACTAAACCTTACAAAACTAATGAAATAGACTCAGTCATGCTCAAATTGCATTGCTATGTTTCAGTTCATCCTGCAGCCCAGCCCAGTGTATTTTTACTTAAAAAATAAATCACTTGAATTTAGAAAACATTTGTAAGCCTGTGGTGGGATCCACCATTCCCTATCCCTACAGTAAAGTTCAGGGAAAGCACCGTCAAGGAAGAATACAGGGGTCTATAAACCCCAGGTGTTTTCTATCACTTGTTTTATGTCTTGAAGGCTGGGAGGAGTGCAGTTGTCTTCCAACCGAACCTCTGCTAAACCAGGAAGGCTGAGGCAATGGATGTCAACCAGGAGACTCTCCCCCCAGATGCAGAAGTTCCAGTGAAGCTGGGAAGCACCAGGCAAGATGGGAAGGAATGCTTCTGAAGCCCATTAAAGCTTCAGGGACTCAAAAGCTGTAACTCACAGTGATGATCCTCTTTATGGGGCAGATCTGGAACCTGCCAAAAGAGGATTACAAGGCTGTGAGATCCCATACCTAAACTTCCTCCCAACATTTCTACTATTTAGCAAATTAATTCCTAGATTTCCAAAACCCAAAAGGGACACCCACATCCACTGGCTCCTTGAGTGAAACCTTCTTGATGGAAGATTTTCATCCCAGTGGTACTTATCTGAGCTGTAGCCTGACTCTGTATCAGTTGCACTGCCAGTGGGCTCATATGCCAGGAATACTTGTGACATGAAACTGGAGTACTCTATCAGGGAAGCACCCCTACAAATGGATATAATAATAATAATAATAATAATAATAATAATAATAATAATAATAATAATAATAATTTTTTATGCTGCCTCTCTGCAGTGCAATCGAGGTGGCGTACAGCAAATTAAAACAATATTACAAGTTAAAACAGTCAAACAACTCCTTCCCTAACCCACCCACCCCTTAAAAATATATTAAACTATAACAGGATTAAAATACAAGGTAAAAGAAAACAATACAATACAAATAAATAGCAGCTAAGCAACAAAAGAGCTGGAATACATTTCTAATGGGCCGGGATGTTATTCAGGGAAGGCCTGCTGGAAGAGAACCATCTTTACTGCTTTTTTAAAGCAGTTAAGAGTAGTAATAAGACGGATCTCATCCGGCAGGCCATTCCATAATCTGGGGGCGGAGGCAGAGAAGGCCTTCTAGGAGGTTGCCGACAGTCTGGTTTTTATGGGCTGTAACAGGTTCCTCTCACAAGACCGAAGTGCCTGGGGAGGATCATAGGGAAGGAGGCAGTTCTGAAGATAAGTTGGACCCAAGCCATGTAGGGCTTTAAAGTTCATAACCAACACCTTGTACTGGGCTCGGAAACTAATAGGCAGCTAGTGGAGAGATTTCAGCACTGGTGTTATGTGCTCTCTCCTAGATGTACTCGTAAGTAACCTGGCTGCCATATTTTGAACTAATTGAAGTTTCCGAGTTAAGCACAAGGGTAGCTCCGTGTAGAGCACGTTACAGAAGTCCAGACATGAGGTTACCAGAGTGTGTATCACAGTTTCGAGATCCCTACTTTCCAGGAAAGGGTGCAGCTGGCATATCAGCCGAAGCTGATAACAGGCACTCCTGACCGTCGCATTCACCTGATTTGTCATGTGAAGTGACAAATCTAGGAGTACCCCCAGGCTGCAAACACAGTCCTTGGAGGAGAGTGTGACTCCATCCAGAGCTAGGAGTTGTATTCCCAGACCTGGTTTCAGGCCTGTGACTGTTAACACCTCCGTTTTGTCTGGATTCAGTCTCAATCTGTTTTTCCTCATCCAGTCCATTACCGCCTTAAGACAATCATTGAGAGGAGAGACGCCATCTGAGCTGACGACCGGGTCATGGAGAGATATATCTGAGTGTCATCAGCATACTGAGAACACCGTGCTCCATGCCTCCGAATGATCTCTCCCAGCGGCTTTATATAACTGTTAAATAGCATCGGGGACAGAATGGTGCCCTGAGGGATGCCACAATTAAGCTCTATTTTGGAAGAGCAACCGTCCCCGAGCCTCACCCTCTGGGATCTGCCTGAGAGGAAGGAACGGAACCACTGCAAAGCAGTACCTCCAATTCCTAACTCTCTCAGGTGATCCAAGAGAATGGAATGGTCTACTGTGTCAAATGCTGCTGAGAGGTCCAAGAGCACCAGCAAGGTCACACTACCCCTGTCGATACCCAAGTGGAGGTCATCAGCCAGCACAACCATTGCAGTCTCAACTCCATATCCTCTCCAAAGCCAGTTTGAAATGGATCCAGATAATCGGTTTCATCCAAGATAACTTGGAGTTAGGAGGCAACCGCTCTCTCAATGACCTTGCTTAAAAAAGGCAGCAAGGAGACCAGTCTATAGTTATTCCAGTCCAGGGGATCCAGGGAAGGCTTTTTCAGGAGTAGCTTGACCACCGCCTCCTTTAAACAGAATGGAACTATGCCTTCCCTGAAAGACACATTGATAGTATCCCAAAGGAATACCCTCAACGCGTCACCCCCCCTGGACGACCAGCCAAGATGGACATGGATCAAGAGAGCAGGTCGTCCTCCTCACACTACCAAGAAGCTTGTCCACGTCATCGGTACTCACAGATTGAAGCTGATCCAGTAAAATGCCATCAATGGAGTTGCTGGATACCTTGTCTATGGATTCTGTCAAAACTCTGGCAGGTCGGCTCTTATCTGAGAGATTTTATCTGCAAAGTGAATGTTAAACGCATCACAGCAGTCCATTGTTGGGTTAGTAGAGGGTTCTGTGCGGGAGGTACCCGCGTCAGTTCCCCAACCACCCTAAACAGCTCAGCTGGACGGGACTCTGCAAATGCAATACGTGCAGAGGAGAAGGATCTCCGCACTGCATGCATTGCCTCCCGATAGGAATCAAGTTGTTTCCTATGGCGAGTTCTGTCGGATAAGAGTCGAGTCTTCCGCCATTCGTGCTCTAGTCGTTGTCCAGCCCATTTCATCCTCTTAAGCTCCTCTGAGTACCAGGGCTTACGATTCAGAGTGGGCTGGAAAGGACGCTTGGGAGCAATTGTGTCGATAGCCTTGGTAAGATCGATGTTCCAAGTATTGACCAAAGCTTCAACAGAATCACCAGCGTTTCCAACCATTAAACCCTCTAAGGCTTTCTGGAAGCCTATTGGCTCCATCAGCCTTTGAGGGCAGACCATTCTAATGAGTCCACACCCCCGGGAGGGCAGACTGTGGCTCTGAGTCCCATCTTGACCAGAAAATGATCCGTCCATGACAATGTGGAGGTACTAATAACCTCCGCCCACAGATATTCCCCCCCAGCTCCTGTTCTAACCTAATGGGGAGGGGCTATGACATAATGAGGGTAGACCACTATACTGTTTCCTCTGAGTATGTCTTGCAGCAAGCAATAAACATTGGTTTCAAGACACCCTGAGGAGGCCATTTGATTCCTGCTCAGTGTCATCACTGAGGTTGGTGTTTCTTAGTGCAAGTCCCAGAAAGGGCTGCAAAGGTTTGCCCCACCCATACACCCTCCTATTCCTTGCTTGCCTGCCCCCAGCCAGCTGTCACATGGAGGATCTGACATGGCTGCTCACCCAGCAGCTGCACCAGACTCCAAATGGAAGGCAAAGCCCCTCAGTAGTGGCCATTGCTGAGTGGGTCAGCAGTACTACAGCATCTGAAGAGCCTGTTCATAATTTGGCATGACTGCAGAATGGGTCCCTCTGTGTGTACCACCCCACCAGGTGTACAATCTCTTGTGTGTCATTCAGTTTATTCCACCACCCCACACATCACCTAGTAACGCCTCTGCTCCTGAAATGCTTTCAAGAGATACTCCATTCTGTATGTTGACTTCCCTCCTCCTATGAAGAATTTGGCGGGTTCCTAGAACATGATCATAAGATGATAGCCCAAATTATTGTTAAATTTTGGGAGTCATTTCACTGCTGAATTTTTAGTTCAACCACTGAATACTACAGAAATATTTGAAAGCCCGTGTTGACTATTTATGTAAAGCTACTGAACTCTGATTTATCCAATAAATTCACATTTACTGTGAATTTAATTTAATTTCGGTAAAAATAATAGTTTTCACTTTCATTTATCTAAACAGTGACTGTGGGAACTGGTGGTGAAGAAAAAAATATTGGGAATGGAGGGAAACAAACAAGAGCAAACACTTATGGTATTTTGGAAGCTAGGCATTTTATGATTGTATGGCTGTAACCCCATACTCACCTACCTGGCATTAATCCCCACTACAATCAAATGTACTTACTCCTAAGTAGACATGTACATGATTGCATTGTAAATGCATATTTTTAGATGGCATTGACATTAAGAGGGTAGAAAGGTGGGCACAGCTGTAGTGCTTTCTGTGTACAAAGACTTATATGTGCATTGAGTCAAAAGGTAGTTAGTTTGGACATCATCTTATTGATTTTTTCCCATTTATCTTGACATATTCATATTCATAGGAGTCAGTATGTTGTGGTTTGAGTGCTGGACTTGGATTCTGGCAGAACAGTGTTTGAATCCCTGATCAGTCATGCAAACCCACTGTTTGAGTGTGGGCAAGTTACTCTTTCTCAGCCTAAGAGGAAAGCAATGACAAACCTCTTTTGAATAAATATTGCCAAGAAACCCCATCATAGGGTCATCATAAGGCAGAGTCAACTTGAAGGCACATATAAACAACTACAATTAAGGAGCCACACCATCTTGTTTCCCCTCAGTTTTCCTGTAAATGTTTTCCAAAATAAAATAAAATAAAAGTATCTTAAATATGAAACAGACACATAGCAGAATAATGTCTCACTTGTCTCAGTCTATGTTTGAATTGTAGCTAGGACCATAGAAAACACTTGTGGAGTATTCAGGTTTGAAGTAAAATAGGATTGTTTCAAGAATACATTTGTTTTCTCTTTGCAGATTCAATTATGATAATATGTTCTAAAATTTAGAAATATAGACTTTCAAATAATTCGGAAATATGGGTTTGGGTATGTTCTTTGGTAAACTTAGGGATGTTTGGCTAGTATTGTCAGCAGGAAAGGTATTCTATTGTGCCGAATGAATGTATTATTTCTTCAGACTTTCTATAGCTTGATCATTGATGGCTTTTAATAAGTAAAACTTAATCTTAGATTGTATGCAGAAGGAGGAACATGTCCACTTCTGTTCCCTTCCAAACCTATGATTCCACAATTCTACAATTAACTCAACTTGGGTAGTCCCTTTGCTTTGATAAGGAGAAATAAACCAGAATTTAGCTTCACTGTAGAGATTTCTGGTCTAATAGTTATGTGCAAACCAGGAATTGTGTATAAAATAAAAGAGAATCACTAAACTTCAGACACTGGATTGTTTTTGTGATTTCCCCCCAGGAAGCTGGAGTATAGTTTAAGCTGCAGATGATAGTTCATACATAATGACAAACTAGAAATCTGAGAAACTGAAATGGAAAGTGAAAAAGGAGTGCAGCAGACCATTCTTGCTTCTTCACATAATTCTAAATTATGGCTTATCATGACATGTGAATGAAAGTTGTGTCTGCTTGGACTGCAAGTGAAATATTTTGAGTAGTGCTAAATGATTATGGATATTTATTGAGATAGCAATGCAGAAATGGAAAACCAGTGGTCCCTTAATTACAGATCTAGAATATTATACATTGTATCTTTGCTTGTATCCACATTGAAATTTTGTGCTCCTCTGATTTTATTCTTTACTTTAGGAAGTGTATGAAGAAACAACAACGGAGTGTACCACAAACATATGTGTGCAAGACATAACTCTGTCCTTCATGTTTACTATATGATTTAACAATTTTCTCATCTTGCATTTAAAGAGACAGAAGATGTGTCAGGGTTTCTACTACTTCTCAATGGTTTGCTGTGAGCTAGTGTACTTAATGTCAGGATGGCTCAGATATATATTTCTTTTTATAAGCTACTCATTTTTTTTCTTTTTTTCTTTTTTGGAAGTTCAAAGTGGATTCATTGCATGGAACTGCCAATTGTCTTCCAGTCTGGCAATGAATCTACTTCAGATCTGATTAGCTTCAACAATGGTATGGCTGCAGTTGTACCAGATCATTTAGTTGTAGACTTCTTTCATTCTCTTTGTATATTTACATTCAGATCTTTGATGGAATAGTACTCAGCATAACAGTATGAATTGGAACCATGATTACTGGCATATTCTGATAGCTTTACAGTAAGCTTTTGACTTAATTGGGAGAAAATATCTGGAATGGAGAGAGATGCACACAGATGGATTTTTTCTTTTCCTGCCCATAGTTCTGTGTTCAGTTTGTTATGCTGTCAGTCAAAAAAGAAAAACATTTTACTTCTAATTGACAGACTGTGGTCTGAAAGCCATTGTGTAAATGATATTATGCCCACTTTCATAAATGCAGTAGCATTTTGAGTAATTAGGATACCTGAATTCAGTATGAATTATGTCATTTCTGTTAGCTTTTTTATTTAGTAATAGATGTGAAACATTAAAAATGCTATTAAATCAGAAAATCTTACAGAAATGGTTACATATACATTTATTTCAGTACTTACATTTTTTATGATTGTCTGGAATCACACAGTGAATGAAAGCAAATGTTTGTTTATAAAAACTGGAAAAATGTGAAAATTTTGCCCATTTATTCAAAAGCACAATCTTTGATCCAGATACATTAAACATGCAAAATAAAATTTGATCAGCCTTGGTTTGTCCAGCTAAGCTACAAGGTTATTGTGAGGAGAGAATGATTTGACTCCCATGTATACTGATTGCCTTGGCTCTCTCTCTCTCTCTCTCTCTCTCTTTTTAAAGGAAATAATTGTGATTGGAGATGGCCATCCAATATGGCAGACTCATTGTCCAGTTGAAAAAGCTTTGACTTCAATTTGTAAACTGTGCACCTTTTATCCTGCATTGCTGCAATGTAAAACACAGTGATTTAGGTATAATAAATGGGAAAGTTAGCATTCTGACCTTTTGGTTTTTACTCAGGTCTACATAGGTAAGAGTCTTTTAATATTACACACATAGATAAAGTTGTGTTGGAGGATACAAGTATAAGAAGACACAGTGTGCATCAGCTGTGCCTAACCTGGCATGCAGATGTGATGAACTACAGCTCCCAGTATCGTCCACATGCACAGTCAATAGCCTGTAGTCTGGGTTAATCGGTGCTATAGTTCCAGCTTTTTTGTTTAACTGCCTTTGGTTTGGTCTTGACCCATTACAAGCCTATGGATAAGACATCTCCAGGCCCTCCTGTCCTCTGCTACTCTGCAAACTCATATTCATGGTCTCTTTCATAAAGTTCATCCATCTAGGATGTGGCCTTTCTCTCTTTCCACTTCACTCCACCTTTCCTAATATTACTGTCTTTTCCAGAGAGTCCTCCCTTCTCATAATGTGTCCAAAATATGACAGCCTCAGTTTGGTCATCTTGGCTTCCAGGGAAGTTTCTGGCTTGATCTGCTCTAGGACCCATTCGTTTGTCTTTTTGGCTGTCCATGGAATCCTCAGCGCTCTTCTCCAGCACTACATCTCAAGTGCATTGATTTTCCTCCTGTCTTTCTTTCTTGACTGTTCAGCTCTCACATCCATACATGGTAATAAGGAATATAATGTATGATTCTGACTTTTGTGCTGAGTTGTATGTCTTTGCATTTTAGGATCTTTTCTAGTTCTTTCATAGCTGCCTTCCCCATTCTTTATCTTCTCCTGATTTCCTGGCTGTAGTCCCCATTATGATCAATGTTTGATCCCAGGTATGAGAACTCTTTTATTATTTCTATTTCCTCATTGTCTAGTTTGAATGTGTGCAAGTTCTCTATGGTCATTATTTTTGTTTTCTTTATGTCCAACAGTAAGCCTGCCTTTGCACTTTCTTCTTTGATCTTCCTTACTAGTTGTTCCAGGTCTGTGAGATTCTCTGCTAGTATTATGCTGTCATCATCATATATCGGATTGTATTTCTTCATCCTATTTTCACTCCTCCCTCTTCCATGTCCAAGCCTGCTTTCCTTACAATATGTTCTGCATATAAGTTGAATAGGTAGAGTGATGGGATGCAGCCTTGCCTGTCTCCTTTGCTGATTGGAATAATTTTGTTTCTACGTGTTCTGTCCTGACAGTAGCCTCTTGTCCTGAGTATAGATTTCTCATTAGGACTATCCGATGTGTTGGCACTCCCATGTCTTTAAGGGCATTCCATAGCTAATCCATAGCTCAGCTAATCTATCTGTTGACATATGTTGGTTAGCACTAGAGTTGACTCTGTCAATGTGGATTGCAACAGTTCTATTGGAATATCATATGTTTCTGGAGTCTTTTTTTTTTTTTTTTGCCATTTTCTTTATTGCAACCTCCACCTCAGTTTTTAGAATTTGGGATTCATCTTCATATGGCTCTTCGTTCCATGTGCCCTTCATGTTGTCATCTCTTTTATAGAACTCTCTGTGAATTGCATCCATCGACTTTTTATTCCATCCTGATCTTGAATTATGTTGTTTTTATTGTTGTAGAGCATCTCTCGTTCTTCCCTTTTTATTGTTGTCTTCTATTTCTCTACATTTGTCATTGTAGTAATTTACCTTATCTTTGTGCACTAGACGATGTACAGTTGCATTCATGGTTCTTAGTTTATTCCTATCTCCTTTTTGTTTTGCTTCTCTTCTTGCCTTTATTGCTTGTAGCATTTATCTGGCATCCATGGTTTCTTCACTTTCCTTTTGTCTGTTGGAAATGTCTTTATGCATTCTTCTTTTATTATGTCCCTGGTTTCAGACCAAAGCTCTTCCAGTTCATGATCAATTATTCTTAGTGCTGCAAATCTGTTCCTTATATTGTCAATGAATTCTGTGGAAATGTTGTTTAAATCATATTTTGTTCTCCTCTTGAGTTTTACTTTTATTTTTGAAATGAGTAGTTCATGATCTGTGCCACAATCAGCATCTGGTCTAGTCTTCGCCACCAGTATGGAGCTTCTCCATCTTTTACTTCCAATTATGTAATCTATTTGGTTTTTGTGTTGACCATCTGGTGATGTCCATGTGTATAACCTTTTCTCTGATTGTATGAAAAATGTGTTTGTAATGAATAGGTTGTTGGCTTTACAAAAATCTATCAGACACTTGTCTGCTTCATTCCTTTTGCCTAGTCCAAATCTTCCTACTGTTTTTGATTCTTCTTTGCGTCCCAATCTCCAATGATCAGCTTGACATCCTCTGTTGGTGTGCTATAAATTTCTTCCTGTACTTGTTCATAGAATAGATAATTTCTTCCTGTTCTGCCCCTGTGGTTGGTGCGTATATTATGGTGATATTCATAGGTTTCTGGTGGAACCTTATTGAGATGATTTGGTCTGATTTTTCATTGTATTTTCTGACTGCTTTTGCAACATCTTTTCTTATTATGAAAGCCACCCTATTTCTTCTTGTCTTTTCATTCCCTGAGTAGAACATTGTGTGGTTGTTTGATTCAAAGTGGCCCATTCTTGTCCATTTTAACTCAGTCCCCCCCCCCCCCCCCCGTGCTGCTATGTTCATGCATTGCATTTCTATTTTCACTATGTCTAGCTTCCCTTGGCTAATGCTTCTCACATTCTATGTCCCTATTTTATGTGTGGTGTTGCTTCTGATGGGGTTTGTCTTTCTGAGAGTGTTTATTGCTTGCATCATCATTTTGGCTTCCCTTAGCTGCTCTTACAAATGTGTTTCCCTTTAATTTCTATCTATCTCTGTTAGTGCTCTTGTCCTGCCTGTGTGACACTTTCAATGTCTCCTCATATGGTTTTCTAGGTGGGCTACACAAGGCAGACCACCTATACCTCTCTGTGTGCAGTGCTAACAAATGTTAGCTTATGATGTTACTGCTGTTGTTTACTTTAGTGATACCCACTACTACTATTGCTGCCCACTACTGCTGCTGCCCAATAGTTCCAGCTAGGGATGAAAAAAATGATAAAAAATATTCCAAAACACCAGCATTTTCTATGCAGAAAATAATATTTCTACACAGAAATATTATTGTCTTCACAGAGGAAGCTTCACCTTTAAGACTAACTGGTCTTTATTTTAGCCTGAACTTTCATGGATAGAAACCCGCTTCTTAAGGTGCAGTACAGAGTGCATCTGTACTCTCTATGTTCTTCAGATTCTTTGTATTGCATCTGAAGAAGGGGATTTATGTTTATGAAAGCTGATGCTAAAATAAAAATCAGTCTTAAAGTTGCTGCTATGTTCCTTCTTTCTTTCTCCACCCCTTCCTCCTTTTTATGTTGCAAGAGACAAAGCTACTTCTTTGGAAACAGATTATATTTCCTGTACAGAAAATGCTGTAGTTGGAGATTTATTGTGAGCAAATTCACATATGATTGATTTGCATAGAAATCAACATCTTCTGCTCAGGAAACAGGATTTTTATGTGTACAGAAGATCCTGTTTCATGCTGAAAATGGTGTTTTCAGCATGGAAAATGATATTTTCTTTGTTTGTTTTTTAAAATCTATATACGAATTTTGTGCAAAATAATTCCCAAATTGCAAATAGACTTTGTGGCTTAGAAGGATTTATTACAGAAGGAAGAAAATTGCTCAAATTACTGAAAAGAAAATTAGGAAATAATTATATCCCTAGTTACTACTACACATCTAGAACATGTGAAATTTCCCAAGAGTTGAAATGTATCATCAGCACGCAAGTATTGTAACAATGATGGAAACTATGAATGGCACACGTGTGCCTTTGCTGTGCCTCTTCATGTGCCATTGGTACTCCTAAACAGTAAAGAGATTATTTTTGCTGTGGAAGAGTTCACAAGTGCTAAGCTGAAATAAGAGAGTGCTGAAATTTTGTCCTAGGGAAATATACACACATTTCATCAGTGCACACATCCACATTGTGTCCCGATCCATCATGTAGAACACTAGAGCAGAGCTGGATTTCCATTTTGTTGTGGGGGGGAGCAGTCTTGTATATGTTGGGGAAATTTAAATAAAAGGAAAACGGAGAAAAAACAAATACACCCAGTTCTGTGCCCAGGCAAGCCCTAGGTGCTATGAATTTGCCAAAATCAGAATCCTTGTGTACTTGTGTGTGTATGCAAAAATAAATAAAATAAAATAAAATAAATGTGTGAATTTCCCCTCATTTTTACTAAAAATATATATGAATTTTTCACACAAATGTCCAAAAATAAAAATTTAAAATATATTCAGAAAAGTGTGCACAATCTCTGATAGTCATACCTTACCAGCAGAGAGAATCTTTTTTTGTATTCTCCCTTGTAAGGAGGAAATAAGTGAAGATTTCTATCTCTACTCTTTGATAGATGACTCCTTCTAATGAATACTTTTCTCCTAGGAGGAAGCTTATTTATCTTGCTAAGCAGAAAGAAATACCTATAAGGCCATCTCTCTCTCTCTCTCCCTTTCTCTTTTTCTCTTTGTTCCATGCTGCATAGAACAAAAGTGCAGCTCTATTCAAGTGGAAAGCCACTTGGAGGGTATAAATATGACGAGTCTGGAACTATAACTTGCATTTCTCATTCTGCTATAAGAACATTCCTCTCAAATCTTTGTTCTTGTAAAGAATGCATTTCTGTTCCCAGGTTTGTTGCCTAGAATCTGTGAAAAGTCAGTGAAGAGCAACTGAAAATGCTTAATGATGTACAGTGATGAAGGACTGTGACATATTTTCCCTAATGGAGCTGATGGGATGGATGGCTGCTGAAAAATTTCTAGCTCACCTCTTCTGAACTAATATAAGAATTTATTTAAATAAATGAAGAGTCTAGCAAAGAGCAACCAAGAGTATGGAAATGTACATAAATGTGTGTGGATGGGGTGGGGTGGGGGTGGGGGTATAGAATGACTCAAGAAGGTTCAAATAAATTCTTGAGAACTGATACCAAAAGGTAATTGGCAGTGTAGTCTAGATAATATGTAAGAAATAATGTTTTGTTAATTATCATTGTTAACATTTTTTGTTAAAAAATGTTTTAACAGTCATCACTCATGGTTTATCTGAAGAATAAAGAGTTATAAAAGTTACATGTGATGTTAAATATTATTTGAAGAGTATGCATTTGGGGATTTTCTGTATTGCTTTCAAGCAAAAATTGTCAGAAAATTGTGACAAGAATGGGGTGAGCTGGGGGCTTTGGTGGTTTGGGGGGGTACAAAAGTGGTGTCAAGGGACCACATGCAGCCCATGACCCACACTCTGCCCACCTCTGCTTTAAATGAGTAGGTAAAAATAAATTGACCCTACTTGACAGCACTAGGTGTGTAAGATCTGCTAACCAAGGATGCATCTGCACTGCAGAAATAATCCAGGTTGACACCAATTTAACTGCCATAGCTCAATGTTGTGGAATTGTGGAAATTGTAGTTTTGTGAGACCTTCAGCCTTCTCTGTCAGAGAGTTCTGATGCCACAACAAACTACAGTTCCTAAAATTCTATAGTATTGAGCCATTGCAGTTAAAGTGGTGTCAACCTGGATTATTTCTGCAGTGTGGCTGCAGTCCAAGTAGCCCCTTTCTCCTTATGTGAGCTCAGAGATAAAAATTGACAGATCCATCCTGAAGCAGCAGCCTTGAATTTCTGCCTGAAGATCAAGGAAGGTAATTCCTTTTATTCAGGTTTTCATTCTATTACTTTGTGTGTATGTGCCTTTAAGACACCTGTCAACTTTTGATGACCCCATACATTTTATAGGGTTTATTTAGGCAAGGAATAGTCAGAGATGGTTTTGCCAGTTCCTTCCTCTGAAATATAGCCTACAGCCCCTGGTATTTGTTGACTGTCTCCCATCTAAGTACTAATCAGGGCTAACCCTGCTTAGTTTCCAAGATCAGATGGGATCTGGTTCCTAGGGTATTTCAGTGTTTTCATTCTATAGTCTAACATTGTTCAACCCTCCTTACATAACCTTCCATAAAGAATAAGGATGTATTAACATGCTTAAGGAGACTACAAGGCTTTGAGAAAGACAGTAGATCTTTAGAAGAAAGGGGGTATAGTATCCAGGGGGTGAAAAACAAACAACTAAAGAGAAGATTGAATGCATAACCCTGATGTCCTATTCTAAGGGACAAGGGGGGAACACTGAAAACTGAAGGGTTTTCCAGAATACAGTTGGATTATTTTGGAAGATGATATGACAAGAATACTAAAAAGGAACATCCTGGGCTGCAGCATTTTGTTGCAGGTTTCATTAGTATGCAGCTAATTGATAATGGTATGCAAAGCAGTGCAGTTTGTTTTCCTTTTTATGTACTCTATATAAGATTTTCCTGAGGTTTCTGCTTGAGCAGACCTCCTCCCATAAATTGAAATCCTGACTCAGATTCTCAAGTAAAATGCCTCAGGTGTTTCCTTTCTCCCAGAGGTTTTTATTTCCCTGTAATGTAATGACACATCTTCATGCAGTGCTGACCATACATCAAGGGCATTTGAATCAAAACCTACTTGTTTTGATGAGTGATGTCTTTTCTTCTCTGTGTCTTCTTTCTTTTGCACTTTGAAAACAAATGAGTTTTCACACCCTGGACACTCAGATAGAGGGATAATCTAGTCAAAGAAATAGAGATACTGGAGTTTTTCCACATCAGCTCCCTTTCTCCTTGCCTCATGCACTCACAGATGGGGGATGCAGAGTCACTTTGAGCTTCAGGTGCCCCAAATGACCTACACTAAGCACAGTCTTCATGGAAATGTCAAGACAGTGTCCTAACACAATTAATCTGTAGAATTCATTTCCACAAGATATAGTTATGGCTACCACATTTGATGGCTTTAAAAGTGGTTTGGATATATTCACGAAGGCCAGGACCACCGGTGACTGCTAATCAGGATAGCCATGCATTATGTCTAGTATCAGAGGCAGCTTGACTTTTTATATCATTTGCTGGGAAAGGGAAGAGGGAGAGTGTTGTTGCACTCAAGTCCTGATGGCAGGCTTCCTGTAAGGGCCTCTTTGGTCACTGAGCGAACAGAGTGTTGGACTAGGTAAGTCTCTGATCTGACCCAGCATAGGTCTTCTTATTTCTTGGATCCACACTGGGCCTTAGACAGGCATTCAGAAGCATTCAGGAAGAGATTCCACCCTGTTCTGGCCAAAAGAAGAAATGGTGGAGAGAGTAGTCAACTGATAAGAAAGCCTGCTTCTTTTATCAATAGAAACTGAAAGCCTACCAAGACTTTGAAGTTAGGTGTGGGTGCTCTTAGAGAATAATTTTGCACTGTCTTCTTGGTCATAAGTTGCCCTTATTGTTGCCCTTATGTTTGTCAGGTTTCTCTGAATCGAATATGATACTTCAGTTTTCTTCTTGCACTGAAATTTGTGCACATTTTTTTCCTGTTGCACATATATATTTATGTATCTTATCCAATGTACATATTTTATCTCACATACACATTTCCCCATTAACTAAAGTATGGTTGTGCATTATTTTCAACTGTGTCTTTTTAGTTATTTGCATTTTCAAATGTACACCCTTTTTTCTTCTTCGGAGCTCCCCAGAAACCTCACAAAGATGCAGGTTCTCAAGGTGAGGAGTGTGTTTCTTCTTGCAGTGAATCTCAGGAAATTGTGATTTTTGTTGACATGCAACAAAATTCTTTTCATCCCTATATTTGCCTTCTTCTCCTTTGCTCTGGCAATCCTGTTTTGCTAGGAAGATGATAATCTGTCAGGATTTTATACAGCCCTACTTTCTTTGCCTGGGATATCAGGTTCATGAATAATAGAATCAGAGGTGGACCATCTGATTCCACCCCACCATGAAGGAATACATACCTAAAGCACTCCTGAAAGATGGCTGTTTTAAAGACTCCAAAAGGAGAGTCCACACACAATATTGCTCAAGAATGGTAAATTAAAACTGTTCAAAATGAAATTTAAAAACGTTTAAAATCATCTCTTAAAACACATTAAAGACATTTTAAAAACAATCAAAAATTTTTAAAAAACCAAATAAAACATCCCCAATAAAAAGTCCCTTCAAGCCTGCTTAAAGAGAAACATCTTTGCCTACCAGCAAAAGGAAATCAAGGAGGCAGCCAGCCTAGCTTCTGTGGAAAGGAGTTCCAAAGGGTGTGAGTTTTGTACTTAATGTTTAGGTGAAATTTCTTTTATTATCATTTGAATCTTTTGGTCAGTATTGAGATAAGCAGAAAACAGCTTTGCTGGATCTTCTACATGTGATCCCTTCAAATATTTAAAAATGATTGTTTTATCACCTCTCAATCTTTTCTTCTCCAAGCTAAAAATACCCATCTCTCTAAATTATTCCTCATAGAGCTTGGTTTCCAGACTTTTAATTATCTTGGTTGCCCTCGACTAGAGACATTCCTTATCTATGAAGGTAAAGTCTATGTAGTATCATTGTGGTAGAGCCTTGGTCCAGTCATAAGACTGGTACCATTGTTACCCTCTCTTGGCCTCTGCCTGATGCCACTCCAAAAACTGAAGAGTAAGAGAAGCCATATGTTAGAATCTGATAGTGTGGTTATTTCCCATGCCATGGTCACCTTTGGGAATGAAGCTTCCTGAATCCTCTCCCACATCATCATCCTTGATCTAACATGATAGACTGGGATGATGGACACCAAGAAGGAAGTAGTAACAATGTTTGTTAGATGATTTTACAATCTTTCTTCCAGAGGGACTTATATTTCAGATAACAGACCCACTGCTGAACAGGAAAACAGTAGGTTCTGTTTTATAACAGTAGCATTTAAAAATTCTGATGCAGAGGGGCACATCTCAAAGGGATCATCATCTGTATTAGCATGCACTATAAATACATGAGCAGGGAAGGGGGATATTATCGGTTAGTTTAAATTCAGAACTGCAGTATTATTAGACAGAACAATTTACTTAACACTCAGGAACCAGGAAATGACAATGTTAATTGCCTTCAAATGTAAAATCATAATTCAGTTTATTCTGAAAATACACATTGATCTTTTAAGAGCATACTTTGTAATGAACTCTGTGGAGATTAATATCTAGGGCACCTATTTTGAATATGAGAAAACTAAAAACATAACAACAATAACCTAGTGTACAAAGGTGAAATTATATCTTTATTTTCTTTCTCTGTGTGTTGCATCGGTTGTACAGTATCACATATGAAATGGCAAATACAGCAAGCAGATATAACATGAGGAGTCACAGCACAAAAGCTACTTTTGAAAAAAGGTCAAAAAAGCAAAATTTGTCCTCTTCCTAGACTATGTTAATTGGTTACTGGGAAACAAGAAAAAAAAATTACAAGTAATTTTGACAGTATTAGTTGATAAAAGAGGGAATGAGTTCCAAGGATGGGTAAAGTAGTGATGCTACTGGATCCCAACTATGCCAGCTATGAATGCCAGCTATGAAGCATGTGAAGATGGTGAAAATAGTGTGAATGAATACTTTGCTGGCATGGTTCACTTCTTGAAGATTCTCTGGGGCCATTGAGAGTGTGCTGACAATAAGCATGCTCCAGAGCTATGGTGTAATTCTTATATTTGAGCCTCATTGTGGTCTGTAAAATAGACAGGCAGACAGACAGACATATGGTTTTAGATTCTATCATATCCAGATTCTTAGAGAGTTGTGAAGTGGTGGTGAATAAGTAAATGTAATTTTGCAGCTCCATAAGTTGAGGGCACACAACAATAACAATATATCCTTTATTACCTGTCTACCACAGATACATAACCTTTGATAAATGAATTATTACAGTAGTAACCTTTTAAATATTTTCCCATCTCCATGTTACATGATTATAGAATAATGTGAGGGGTTATATGGGGAGGAGCAATATTCCACTATATGTACATATGGTCAAGCCACGCTGTTGTAATTTCATTATCTGACATTTCAGTGTCAGAAAATTCTTAAACAACATCAAACTATGAAAGTAAGGGGTGAAACAGGCAGCCCCAAAGGGTCAGCATCAAGCCACCCCTTGCAAAGCTGGGGTGCTGCGGCAACCACATGCTACAGCCCCACTCTAGCTTTTTTTCCCTGCAAAAAGAAGCAACAAAAAGTGGCTTCTAAAGCAGCAGAAAACCACTCCTTTCTGCACCGGCAAAATGCTGCCTTTTTTGCTACCGCTATGGCTTTTTGGTGCTCCTGCGATATGTGGCATCTAAACACTGCACCACCAGGGGGCTGAAAATCTGCCCCCTATGGGCAGTGTGACATTGGCTTTGGGGTGGTGTTGGGGCATGTGTCATACATACACCATGCCCCCACACCTCTGGGAAGCTGGTTATTGTGCCAGTGTGCATTGGCCCTAAGTTCCTATGGTGGAAAACCTCTCTATATAATTTGACATTCAGAAGAAATTGTCCCTATCCCTTTGAATGAGGATGATGACTGTCTTAGAGCACTAATGGATTGGATGAGGAAAAACAAATTGAAGTTGAATCCAGACAAAACGGAGGTGCTCACGGTTACAGGTCCGAATCCAGGTCCGGGATTACAGCCCCCAGTCCTGGATGGAGTCACACTCTCCTCCAAGGACTGTGTGCACAGTCTGGGGGTACTCCTTGACCCGTCGCTTCACATGACTAGTCAGGTGAGTGCGACAGTCAGGAGTGCCTGCTATCAGCTTCGGCTGATACGCCAGCTGCGCCCATACCTGGAGGGGAAAGACCTGGAAACCGTTGTGCACACACTGGTAACCTCACGTCTAGATTACTGCAGTGCACTCTACATGGGGCTACCCTTGTGCCTAACTCGGAAACTTCAGCTGGTGCAAAATATGGCAGCCAGATTAATCACCGGAACATCGAGGAGGGAGCACATTACACCAGTGCTTAAATCCCTCCACTGGCTGCCAATTAGTTTCCGGGCGCAGTACAAGGTGTTGGTTTTGACCTTTAAAGCCCTACATGGCTTGGGTCCAACTTACCTCAGGGACCGCCTCTCCCCGTATGAGCCCCCCCGTGCCCTTCGGTCAGCCGGAAAGAACCTTCTTCAACAACCAAAGACGAAGTCTACACAGACCTCGCAGAGGGCATTTTCCGCCATTGCCCCTAAACTATGGAATGGCCTGCCGGATGAGATCCGTCTTATTACAACACTTACTGCTTTTAAGAAAGCAGTTAAGACGGATCTCTTCCGGCAGGCCTTCCCAGAATAACTCTCCTTAGAGAATGAATACTGGATTTCTCCTCCTCAAGCTCTTGTTGATTGTAATTTTAATATTGTTATGTATCATTTGTTTTAATTTTTTCAAGTTTAATTTTGTCTTAAGGGGTGAGGGAGGGATGTGGGGGGAGGGATTGGGTTACTGGGTTGTCTTTTATCCATTGTATTTTAATTGTTGTAAGCCGCCCCAATTGCCATGCAGAGGGGTGGGTTAAAAATAAAACGTATTATTATTATGATGATGAGATAATATTTTTTTAAATTTTAATAAACCCTTGAATTTCCATGTCTAAAGTACACATATAGACATCATATTTCACTGTTTTGTTTTCACACTAGTCAGTGTGATGACTATCGGTATTAATCTTTATTTAGCACAATATGAAAAAGTACCTAAAGATTTCTAAAGAAAATGTTTGTTTATGATACAATATATCATTTTCTCCTTTCTACACGATGCTATTCTTGGATCATTTCACAAATAATAGCTTTAGAAACTTGAGATTGGGGTTATACATAGGAATAAATAAGTTATTCTACCCAAAAGAATAACTAGAGTGACTGAGAAGTATTTCACAGTGCTGCCAATTTAGTGTAAAATAAACATCAGAAGTCATAATTTATAATGTTAGGATAGCTCTCTAGAGACTCTGTAGTAACCTCCAGTCTTGATTCCTAAAGATGTGTAATGACTCTTAAAGTATGCCACAAATGTTTAAAGAGTTTATCACACTGCTCTTTCCTGTCCTTTCCTTCCAAACTAGGTGCAGGATGAAAACTTTTAAACACAGCTTTTATTGCACACCTTGTTGCCCAGGCAGGAGGAATCCCGTACTTGATTCAGACTTCTCCTGCACCTTGGAAAGAGACAGAAAATCCCATTCTTTCAAAAAGTGCTGGAGAAATCCAGATTGAATATGGGATGCAATGATCGAGTATAGGATACCTCCTGCCTGGGCATTCAGGCATGTGATAAAAGTTTTCATATTGCTCCTAGCTTGGGAGGAAAGGACAGGAAAGGGCAGTGAGATAAACTCTTAATTTAATACTTTATGGATGCATTTTTTACTTACGCTCAACTAGTGGTAGTAGTACTATAAAAATAATATTGAACTGTAAGCTCCTTATTGTAAATTTATTTGTTAACTGCCGTAAAGTTGACTTTGACATGGCAATCCTATGAATGAGAGTCCCATATCAAGAACCATCTTACTCAGGTCCTACAGACTCAGGCCTGAAATAGATGAGTCAAAAGTGTGGCTTCCAGCTGCTTCAGGGAAGTGGCATTCAGATAATGCATGTCCTTGATGCAGCCAGAAGCAACTCTGAGGCTGCCTGAGGTGGTCCAAGGCCAGCCCGAAATGGAGTGGCAAAAAGCCGCTCCATGCCAGCGGCCCATTTAGGACTGCAGCAGTGGCCAGCTTTGGGACTGCAACATCCGGTCACTATTTATCCATCTGGAATGCTGTCTTCCTTTTTTCCTGTTGCTTTCTAACTTGTCAAGTATTATTGTCTTTTCTAGTGAGTCATGTCTTTTCATGATATGGCCAAGGTATGACTGTCTAATTTAGTCATCATGACTTCTAGTAAGTGTTCAGGCTTGATTTGCTCTATGATATATTTATCTTTTTAGAGTGTCAGTATCTGTAGAACTCTTCTCCAGCATCTTAAGTACTTATGTTAAGTAGTGCATTAAATTTTACACCATTATTGTATTGTTAAATAACTCCCCTTCTTATTCAGTTTCCCATTCAGTTTAATTGAAGACTGACATGAGTGTTATTTTAGTGGAGACGTCACATTCAAAAAGGTTTTAATGGAATTTCACAGATAGGTAATAAGATGTTTCAAATGTCCCAGAAAAACAAGAGCATTTCTTGTAGAAAGTGCAATTTATAGGGTATAAAGTAGCACAGATAGGGAAGAAAGTGTTGATCTTTTAAAAATTCTATTTGGAGAAGGTTACAAAGAAATCTCAATTATGCCTACTGTGGAGAAAGTAGATATGCAAAGAATATTCACATTATTTCTTTACTCAATGGAAAATCATATCTCAGGATATTTGAGTACATTGAACAGGTTTCCCTTTTTGCTCTTAAGGGGAGTTGTATGTGTGCAAAAAAATGTATTTTGTGTAAAATGCAAAGTATTGCACCAAATACATTGTATTTAGACAAATATAAGTCTGAATCCTGCTGGTTGTTCTGACAAAAATAGATCCATTGAATGAATAGGATTTAGTTTGTTGTTGTTGTTGTTAACTGCCCTCGAGTCAATCTCAACTTATGGTGACCCTATGGATAAGAAATCTCCAAGACTCTCTGTCCTCCACTGCTCTGCTTAATTCCTGAAAACCCACAGCCGTGACCTCCTTAATACAGTCTATCCATCTAGCATGTGGCCTTCCTCTCTAATAATAATAATAATAATAATAATAATAGTAATAGTAATATTTATTTGTATCCCACCCCTCTGCAGAGCAATCGGGGTGGCTTACAACTTTAAAATTATGTGATATGTGAATAACATGTGAATAGAACCTAAAAATCCTGAAACCCACCCACCCCTTAAAAAGTAAGGGTTCTTCTTCTTAGTCTAGGCTTGATGAAGCTGGGCCTGCATCTCTCCCCCAGATGACTTCAGATGGAGTGGAGGGAGGGCTTTTCTTCTTAGACTAGGCCCGATGGTGATGGGCCTGCATCTCTCCCCCAAATGACTTAAGATGGAGTGGAAGGAGGGCTCTTCCTGCTTCCCTCCACCTTCCCCATCATTATTGTCTTTTTCAATGAGTCGTCTCTTCTCATGATGTGTCCAAAGTATGACAGTCTCAGTTTGGTCATCTTGGCTTCCAGGGAGGTTTTCAGCTTGATTTGCTCTAGGACCCATTTGTCCTTTTGGCTGTCTGTGGGATCCTCAGCACTCTTCTGCAGCACCACATTATCTCAAATGCATTGATTTTTTTCCTATCATCTTTCTTAACTGTCCAGCTGTCACATCCATACATGGTAATAGGGAATACAGTGGCTTGTATGATTCTAACTTTTGTGCTGAGTAGTATGTCTTTGCATTTTAGAATCTTTTCTAATTCTTTCATAGCCACTCTCCCCATTCTTAGTCTTTTTCTGATTTTCCTGACTGCAGTCCCCATTTCTATCAATGTTTGATCCCAGGTATGGGAATTTTTTACTATTTTTATTTCTTCATTGTCTAGGTTGAACTTGTGAAGGTCCTTGGTGGTCATTATTTTTGTTTTCTTTATGTTCAGCATTAAGCCTGCCTTTGCACTTTCTTCTTTGATCTTTCTTAGTAGTTGTAGATTGTTGATACTCCTTCCTCCTATTTTCACTCCTCCTTCTTCTGTGTCCAAGCCTGCTTTTCTTATAATATGTTCTGCATACAAGTCGAACAGATAGAGTAAAAGGATGCAGCCTTGTCTGACCCCTTTGCCAATTGGGAACCACTATGTTTCTCCATGTTCTGTCCTGATGGTAGCTTCTTGTCCTGAGTACAGATTCCTCACTGGGACTATCAGATGTCTTGGCACTCCCATGTCTTTAAGGGTGTTCCATAGCCTTTCATGGCCTATGCAGTCAAAGGCTTTGCTATAGTCTATAAAGCACATGCTGATTTTCTTTTGGAATTCCCTGGTGCGCACCATTAGCCATAATTTATTTGTAACTTTTGCGTTCCAATCTCCAATGATCAGCTTGACATCTTGTGTTGGTATGCTGTCAATTTCTTCCTGTACTCCTTCATATTATCTATCAATTTCTTCTTATTCTGCCTCTGTGGTTGGTGCATATACTTGGATTATGGTGATATTCATAAGTTTACCATGGAGCCTTACTGAAATGATTCAGTCTGATTTTGCACTGTATCCTCTTACTGCTTTTGCCACATCTTTTCTTAGTATGAAAGCTACCCCATTTCTTTTTGTCTTTTTATTGCCTGGGATCATAATGTCTTTTTTCTTGTGCAAATATGTTATATTTTGTCCAAAATATTTGTGCAAATAAAGTGTTTCCAAATAACTAAATAAACAACTATGCAGAAAACCCTTGCAATCATCTAGAAGAGTTGTGCTGGTCTATGACCATAATAAAGATTCCATTCTACTCCATCTAGAAGAGATGGAGAACTTTTAAAAATGTTTTGCTTTTATTTATAAGAAATAATGATAATAATAATAATAATAATAATAATAATAAATTTTATTTCTAACCCGCCCCTCTGCTAGGCAACTGGGGCAGCGTATAACAAGTTAAAACAATACAAGAGTAAAACACATTGCCAAGTATTCCCCTTAACCCTCCCACCCCTTAAAAATAAATTAAACTGAGATAGTATTAAAAACATTCGAGTAATAAAATCATAAAACAAAGTAGCGGCAAAACAATAGTGGCTAAGGATAGGGGGGTAGGGGAGTGGATTGACAAGCCAGACCATCCAAGAGGGAGCTGGGAGATTATTCCGGGAAGGCCTGCCGGAAGAGATCCGTCTTTACTGCTTTTTAAAAGCAGTCAAGTGTGGTAATAAGACAGATCCCATCTGGCAGGCCATTCCATAATCTTGGAGTGGTGGCAGAAAAGGGCCTCTGGAAGGTCTGCGACAGCCTAGTTTTCATAGGCTGTAGCAGATTCCTCCCAGAGGACCAGAGTGCGCAGGGGGGTTCGTACGGGAAGAGGCGGTCCCAGAGATAAGTTGGACCTAAGCCATGTAGGGCTTTAAAGGTCAAAACCAACACCTTGTACTGTGCCTGAATGGAATTAAGTGAAAGTTTACTTTCCTAGTTTCAGAAATGAATGTGTAAGAGTGCAGTGTTAAAGAAGATATAAGGATGAAGATCAAGTAGGGAAGGTGGGATGCAACTCATAGATTATTTAAGTGCCTCAAACATTGCTGCTGCAAATAGGGATAGACAAGAATTTTGTTTCAGTTCATGTTTTTAAGAGAAGGATTTGTCCAATTTCTCAAATTAGAAGAGAAAAAGAATCTTAATATGTTAAAACAAATTAAACATGGGAGAGTAAAAAACTTGCAGATTCAGTCATCCCCACTAGATTTTGAATACTTAACTTTTAAACTTTTGATTGAATCCACTTCATTTCCATACACAAAGGCTAGTATTGATTCACAAGGAAAAGTTGAAATCCATGCCTGTACACAAGTTTGCCACATCTTTTTTTCTCCTGAAAGGTTTCTCAAACACATATATGACAGCTAGGTACACACACACCAAGACTAGTGTTAATTCACATGGAAAAATTGAAATCCCTGTCTGTACACAATTAGACTTGCCACATCTTTTTCCCCCGGAAAGGCTTCCTAAACACATATATGGTAGCTAGGTACACATATGTCCATCTCTATACTATTTTAATTTGGCTGAGAGAATTGGACTGGTTAAACATTGGGGGGAATTTTAGTTCAATTCATTTGTTACCAATATAACAAATTACAATAATTTCATATTTGGGATGGAATGAACTTGTAGTTTAAAATTTTTGAAAGTTGTGAAAAGTAAAGCTCTCAGATTGTGACATCTCTGACAACCAGACCTTCATAACTTGTGATTCACCAAAGTGAACATAATTTGTTACCCTTGTCTGACAACCATTGGGGGGCTCAGTGAATTTGTGGTTGCTGCAGGACTGCGACAGTGGGAGTGAAAGTTCAGAGCTGCACTGACAGATACCAGGGAGGCCATAATATATAAGGCTGTGTATTTGCAATGCTGGACCACAGATTGTACAGTTCTAATCTCAGTTTTGCAAGGCTACTTAAAACTGTGATGGTATGATGAACTGCAAAAGTAGATCTCAGGATTTATGGTTAACAAGATGGTGTGTTTTACAGGTGTATATTCAAAGTTAAAATATAATCCTAGGTCCCACTCCTTGTTCATACAGATTAAACTCATATAAAACTAACACATTTACTTGTCTATCACATCTTTGCTTAACCGATACAGTTGTCATAAACATGTAATACATGAAATATAGTGAGTCATAGTTTTGTGTCCTTGCTTCTGTTGAACAGCTCTTTGTACTTTATAGGTTGTCCCACTGAAGTCAACTGCCCATAACTTATGTTCTAAATCAACAACACTACATTGGCATCACACTGAACCCAGTGAGCATATTGATTTACACTTGTTGGGTATCCAGTTTCAAGTTAAACCATCATGCTCCATTTCACATATGCAACTTTGAATGTAATCCACACAATGAAATAGCTCCTGCCTAGACTTTTAAAAAGATGCAGTGCCAACTAGAAGGAAGATTCCAGGTTGATCTGATGTTTATGCTAAGTATGGAAATAGGTATCTTTGTGGCAAACTTCCTTTCTGGTCCAAGTAAAGCAGGAGTGCATTCAACTCTCAACTATTGCTTGTGTACCCTCCCCCAAAAGCTGGCAATCCCCCATTCACTTTCCCCTTGGCATAAAGGGAGCATGGTTAACTGGCTTCTGAGGCCACTATTTCCCAACAACTAGTACTTGTCAGAAAATAAACAATGGAATCAAACAGATGGTCCAATTGGGCCATGTTGGGGGTATGGCATTCAGAAGAAGTGCAGCTCTTTCCTAAGAACCACTCATTTTTGAGAGAATAGATGGATGCAGGACACCCCCATGTGGATGGGATCAGATAGGTATGAAATGTGTGTAGTGAAACAGGAAGCCATTATCTTTGTTCAATCTTAGTTGTTTGTTCAACAAAGATAACGGCTTCTTGTCTTACTACACACATTTCAACACTATCTGACTCCATCCTCAGGGGGGTGTCCTACACCCATCAATTCTCCCCACCTACAGGGTAGTTTCCAAAGCCAAAATGGTCTTGACACTTAATTTCCATACACAAAGGATTTTGAATTTGAATTGACATTCTCACATACCAATGGCAAATGTATGTCTGTACCTGGTTTCCACTACACCAAATGTATCTGAGGAAGTAGACTTAAGTCTACAAAAGCTCATGCTGCCAACTTCTTTCTTTCAATTAGTCTCAAATGTGCTACAAGATTTCTCTACATACTGATTCCACAGACTAACATGGCAATATCTTTAAACTGAGATTACTGTACTTTGGACATATCATGAGAAGACATGACTCACTAGAAAAAATGATAATGTTTGACAATGTAGAAAACAGTAGGAAAAGAGGAAGACCACATTCCAGATGGATAGAATCAACCAAGGAAGCTACAACCCTGAGTCCATAAGACCTGAGCAGGGCTGTTGAAGAGAGATTGACTTGAAGGTCAATCATAGGGGTGCCATTAAGTCCAAAGTTGACTTGGCAGCAGTTAACAAGAAAGTCCTCTCTGTTAGAATCAATATGGTGTAGTGGCTTGAGCTACAACTCTGGGGACCAGGGTTTAATCTCCACTGGGCCAGGGAAACCCACTTGGAGACCTTGGGCAATTCACACTCTGAGACTCAGAGGAAGGCAAAGGGAAAACATCCTCTGAATAAATCTTGCCAATAAAATCCCATGATTGGTCTGCCTTAGGGTCCCCATAAATTGGGAATGACTTGAAGGCACACAACAACAACAACAACAACAACAACAGCACCAACAAGTCTTCTTTGTTGGCTTAAGTCATGTGATATGAATATTGCTTCCCTCTAGTGATACATAGGGCTGTATATGCTACCTGCCTCACCCTACCCACAACTAGTGTGGTGTCTTGTCATGCTTGAGGGTGAAAGATGTTGTCCCATCACCATTGTAGAAGTTAAATTCAATTGCCACTCTAGTAAGCTTCTATATGTTGAATGGCAGGGGTTGCCATCTTGTCTTTTACTTCAGACCTCAAAATGTCTTGGGCTAGCCCTGTTTTGAGCTTGAGTATATTTCTCTGTTCTAGGAAGATGCTTAATCTCACATTTGAATTCAAAATTATTCTAGGTGTCCTCCTCCTCCTCTTTCTCCTCTTCCTCCTATTTTAAGCCCTTTGGTGATTGGAAAAAACTCTCACTAACTATAAACTCCAGTGTCAAGAGCAGAGTGTACAAAGTTAGTAGCAAGATTTGTATGGCTTCCTTTATGGGTTTAACAAACATAATAAACATGATAGAGAGACTTGATTTTACCAAGTCAGCAACTTCAGTACTGCAGTAAAAAATAAACAAAGTGGCAGGATTAGCAAATGTGTGTGTGTGTGTGTATGTGTAGAAAGAGAAAGAATGCTTTCTTTTCTCTGTTGTTTAAAGAATTAAATTAATTTTAAAACAGTGTCTCTGTTTAGCAGATTGAAATCCTTTTTGAACAGCTCTTTCTTCCAGTTAGCATCTACTTATATTATGTTTTATTTAGGCAAGTGAAAATCCCCACAACAGTGAGTAATTTTATGTATGTAAGCAATACCATATAACTCAGAAGAATTTGGGATTTGCCTATTAGAGAACTATTCTCAAAATAGCTTTATGCCCTGTGTATTTATTTACCTTATAGTAAGATAGTGATTTGTGGTGGTACATTCAGGAAGATGTCTTCAAAAGTTGAAAACTATTGTGGCCAGCATTTTGCTATTATATGTGGGGAACATTAAACTACCTCCTACTTCAGGGATAACTTTCCAAGGTAATGAATCAAAAGGTCAGCTTTTGGGGGAATATGGAGTTACCCTCCCCTAGCATTTTGAGTTTTTATTTATGAATGCATAAACCATATTTCATCTACAAGAGACACAGCAATACCAAAACCCCAAAATAATGACAGTGATAAAATTACACAATAAGCAGCATTGCCACTATTTAAGCCGGAAACAAATGAATCAGTTAAAAATATATATTAAACTAGTAAATGCTTGGATAAAAAGGAACATGTTTATTTGTCACTGAAAAGAAGGCAGGGCTGATTATATCTCCTTTGGGAGAACATTCTAAAGTTATGGCGCCACCATAGAAAAGGCCCTCTCTGTTGTGTATATGTGGCATTAGTTCATTAACTGTGTTTGTGAGGCTGACTTTCAGAGTTCTGTTATCTGGCTATAGGGCTGTCAGACTGAACCCTGGAAATGGCTCCTGTACCTTTAATGGTAGTATAGAAACTGGAATTTCAGCAGGTGCTCCTTATCACGCAGCCAGATACTAAGGAATGTCTGCTGAAATTCCCTATTCTACAGAACAATTCCAAGTACAGGAGCCCTCTCCAGGTTGCACTCTGGCAACCCTATCTGGCAGGGAAGATCATGGAAGAACAACAAAGAGTATGGCTTGAACCTGAAACATTAATGGCCCAGAGCATTAGACTTATCTTATTTCATTAAAGGCAAGGAAGAACCCCTGGTGGATCCTTGCACCAGAAAGATAGTGTTGCTCAATTAAGGATTAATTTAAACCAGGGGTAGGCAACCTAAGGCCCGGGGGCCGGATGCGGCCCCCCGAGGCCTTTGGATCGGCCCCAGGCCGGTCCTGTCACCACCGCCACCAGCCGCCGCTGCCCGCCATGATGAGATTGATTATTGTTGTTATTACTTGTTCTTGGGGTTTTCTTGGCAAAATCTCCACAAGGGTTTTGCCATGGCTTTTCTGGGGCTGAGAGAGTGTGCATGCATTTTTTAAAAAAATAATAATATTTATTTATTTATTTATTTATTTATTTATGGTGCTTCGGCCCCCCAATTATCTGAGGGACAGCAACCCGGCCCCCAGCTCAAAAAGGTTGCCTACCCCTGATTTAAACCATAATTATCACTGTCAAAACAAGAATGAAATGATTCTGGAATGAGGCTGCCCGGCTAGTGCCAATATATTGCATTAGTGACACATTTTGTAAACACACAGAGTATACTCTGTATCTTACTGTCATCATGTAAATCATGACTCCAGACTGCAGAACATTTTTGGCCTCTGAATATTTTTATTATTAGTATGTTCATTCAGTGGTAACATGTTCCAGTTCCTCTTCAAGCGGATGTGCTCAAAACATAATGAGCATACAAAAATACCAAAAATTTAATGGGTATGAATTCCAAACAGGTGAGTGGGATAAATAGAAATGGGTGGCATAAAATATTTTATGCTGAAATAAAAACTAGTTAGTCTTAAAGGTGCTGCTATATTCCTTTCCCTACCTTCCCCTCCCTGTCACCTTTTTATAATATAGACTAGAGTCTCCTCTGATGTCTCAAGGATATGAGAGATGGGTTTTATATACCCAAATGTGCCAGGGATATAATTCACTGAGATAATCACAGTACTGTGCTGTGTAAAACTAATAAAGAAGGCCATGTGATTCTATGTGTTTCCTTAAAGTTACAGTGGCACTATCCTATTTTATAGACAACAGTCCTCTACTAAAAGACCTGTCAAAAGACAGTTGTGTATTAGTAGGTGCCCTTTACTATTGTCCAGGCTAAGCCTAGTATGCTGATATAATTGATTGGAAGTTGCCCATCAGCAGTAAGTACTTAGACAACAGACTGAGCATAGGTCACTTGGTCACAGTCCTCCCTACCATGAAGAGATTACTATATTTTTGTCTGAATTATAGTAAATATTTCTACATTTGCATGCCTGCACACGTGTTAGATTTTATATGGATAGGTTTGTTCTTTTGACCTCTGGTTTTGTTTAAAAGATCACCTTGTAATCAGAGCAGAAAATTTTCTGCTGTATTTTTAAGTAAGGACAATTTAATGAGCAGGTTACACCTACTGTAGCTGTCCATCAGTACCACTGAAAGGAGGTGACTCATTAAAATAGCATGTAATAACTTCTTCCAAAAGCAAAAATGAATGGAAATGACTGGTAAAACATGATATGATGGTGGGACACAGTCTCCGAATGTTAGAAGAGGAAGAGGAAGAGGAGGACAAGGAGGAAGAGGAAGAAAGTTTTATCCAATAAATTAGGCATTTCAGCTAAAGAGTATTTATGTGTCTCCCTTCAAAATTCATTAAAAAGAAAAGGAAAGAATAAGTGTTGTCACACATTTGGATTGGAAAGATGTAAAGACATACCCAAGTAGGAATGGAAAGATATTGTAAACGTGTAAGAATATGGAAAAGACAAAGAAAAAAAGAAAATGACAGTGTACATCATATTAGCAACTTAAATGAGCCATGAATTTAACAAATATCAAAGTTCCATGTGCATATAAGTTAATTGATACAACAGAAATTAATACAGTGACTCAAATAAAAAGGTATGCATGTAAGGAAGAAAACTCAATACACTTACAAAACTATTTAAAAATCACCTGCAGATATTGTACAGACATGTCTTCAAATGGCAATGACAGAAGGCAAAGCTGTCACGGCCAGCCATGAGGAGGACTTGGAGGATGAGGAGGAGGATGGGTCTCCTCCAGAGAAGGAAGAGATACAGGCTCCACCTGGCTCTCATTCTGATCTGCCTGAGCTAAGCCCGGTTCTCCCAGCCCCAGAGCAGCCAGGTCCTAGTGCTCCTTCCTTGGAGGCTCAGCTGCCTAGTGGGGAGAATCAGGAAGATACAGCAGAGCCAGTACCTTCCTTTAGGCAGAGGAGAGCTGTGAGTGCTGGCAGTCGCAGGTCCAGGAGACTGGCTGAAAAGCAGCTGCTTAACAAGCCTCAGCTGGCACTGAGGTAGGATTTGACTATTTAAGGAGTGGCAAGAGGCTTCCTCAGTGCTAAGATTTATTGTAGTTTCCTTGGGAGACTACGGTCAGTGTGCCTCCTGGTTTCCTGTGTGCCTCTCGCTCTTGCCTTGTGGAACTCTGTTGCCTTGACCCTGGACTGGACTGGACTTTTGCTGATTGCTGCCTGCCCTGACCTTAGACTGATTGATGCTGATTTCTGGACTCTGTTTTGCTGGTGTTTTGACTACGGAAGGTTTGTGGCTGGCCTTGCTGTTTGCAGCTCACCTTTTCCATCCCTAGCAGCTGTGGGAACTGAGGCTGGCTGTAGTCCAGGACAAAAGTATTCTAATCTTACAGTTTTTTCTTCTTTTGCATAGGATAGCATAGCAACTTAGAAGCAGTGAAAAGAAAAAAATGTAGGGAGTCTATCAAAAAATCTGGACCTTAAAGTATAGAAATAAAGCAGCAGAGTGTACCAAAATGGAACAGGTGACCCCCCTCTGAGGATGAATTATTCCCCTGCCTCTCTGTGTGGGCACTGTCAAGTGTTTACTCAGGTGAAGTGTGCTTCCAATTAAACTTCAGGACGATGTGTCTCAGCTATCATAAGATTGGAATAGACTGCCCCTGGGTATTCAGGACCCATGACGTTAAAGGTTTTAAAGGTCAACTTGAGCACCTTTGATTAGTTATCCAGTCACTGAACACTGTGAACCAAAACGTCAACCAAATCATCTTATCAAAAGGCGACTCAGCCATACACACTGACATACACCTTAATTAGCATTGTGTAGATGTGTGTTTAGGCCATTTAAAACAACCCTACCAGACTTATTGATGTAAAGTGATTGTGAAGTGCTTTTTATAGATGCAACTGACACTTTCTGGAGAGCTGAGGGAGTCTTTGGCACACAGATATGCTGACACTATCCACCAGAGGAGAGTGAAACAAATTAATTGACTATTATTGCCATTATGTGTTGCAAAGCGTTAATATTTCCATTGCAAAAAACAAAACTAATGGGATGTCTTGTGCTTAATATCAATAAATATTGAAGTGATAAAACTCCAAATAACAAAGAAGCACTCTGAGGAAAAGCAATATATTCTCAGCTGGACATCAATGGTGAAATGAGTTTCTTCTTTTAATTTTTGCTGTGTTTTCCAAATTGTGCTGCTATACCTGAAAGTCTTCAAGGATCTGGATGAGTGTTAATTTATTCACATGTAATCATATTCATGACCTGTAGGTATAATTGAGCACATTTTGAAGAAGCAGAGAAGTGAAGAAAATAGCAAGTGAGTGTTGGTTTATTAGGATATGTTGTTTTAGTGTAGCTCTTTGAAGAGTGCCTCAGCTGAAAGATCTCTAGGATAAATCTGAAGTGCCTTAAATTGAGCATTTATACAGAATTAGCATTTATATCCTGACTAATTATGTGGTTGTTTTAAAAAATCACAACAAAATGAGACCAACTTGAGAGGGGTGAAAGCTGAAAATATCGGCACCCAGCCCAAATCTAAGTACCTATACTGTTTTGTCAATTCATTGTCAAATTGAATTATTTATAAATTTATTTTTGCTCAATAATAATAAAAAAAGGTATCCTCAGTTGTAACAAGTGTTGTATCCAATACTGCCTCTGCTTTCTTGGTAAACATTTCTGAGCAAGGTAGAGCTGGGGGGGGGGGGTAATGTTAATGTGGTCAGGTTGGGGGGATGGTGTCAGGAATACAACTGAATGAGTTAGAGAAAAGAAAGTTCAAGGAAATAATTTCATACCTGCTAACTGTCCTGATTTGGCAGGGACAGTCTTAGGGCCTTTGCAGACTGCTAGAAATAGTGCACATTGAGGTCACGTTAACTACCCTGGCTCAGTGCTAGGAAATCATGGGAATTGTATTTTTTTCAGAGACATTGAGCCTTCTCTGTCAGAGAGCTCTGGTGCCACAATAAATTACAGTTCCCATGATTCCCTAGCACCGAGGCAGGGCAGTGCCTCAATTTAATGTGCACTATTTCTGGCAGTCTGCAAAGGCCCTTTGTCAGGGCAGTTAAAGTGGACTCAATTTGAACTATTTCTGGCAGTCTGCAAAGGCCTTTAGTTAGCCCCCTGTTGTTCCACAATTTCAGCTGCTTTTAAAAATACCTCCATTCCTCTCCACTTCCCACGTCTCCCTTTGTCTTCAGCTTACTTCACTTGTTGCAAACTGAATTGAAAATGCAAAACTGGTTTACATTCATTTAGCTCAGCAGGTGGAAGCAGAGAGGAGGGAGTGGAATCTTGTCCTTTTCAGTAGGCTCAGGCAAAAGCAAACTAGCTCTGTGCTCTTCTTCATTAATAATTCTTTCCTTTTCCTTTTTTCTTTGTTTTACTAAACTGCATTGCCATAATTGCTAAATTATTGTTATTCAAATTGCTGGGAGTCCTGAGAGGGTACCTACATATTAATATGTTTTAGGGGAATTTTTAATAGCTCACATAAAATAATATTTTGGCTGGGGTAACATTAGCCACAAGATAACCCTGTTTATACCAATTCCTAATCACACAGAAATCCAGAGGGAAATCCAAATAGAAAATTTCCATTAAGGAAATAATCAACACACACACACACACACACAACACATATATTCACACACACACATGAACTAAGAAGAAAAGGTGGGAGAAATGGAATAGTGGAGGCCTTGCTAATGATATGTTGCCAACCATGTATTGTGGTTTAAATCAATGGGAGTTCAGTATGGAGAAAGCTGAATGGTAGAGCACAAGATTTGCATACTGAAGATTTTAGATTCAGTCCTAAGATTTCTCGAGTTAAAAAAGTCTTTCCCATGTTAAAGCTCCTTCAAATCCTTTAGATTTGACTAAAATTCATTTGGTTATGTTGTCAAGGGCTGATGACAGTCAATGGAGGCAGGTAGATCTAATATCACTGATCACTTAATCTCCTCCAGCTTTTAGTCCATACTTAACACAGACTTTCCAATGTGTTGTAGTCTATTTCTAAATTAGTTTGGACTACACGCTAAAGTAGATTCACCTCTCCACTGATCTTGGAGTCACCAAACTTCATTCACTGTAATCTAAAACATCTGTAAAATTCAGGAGATTATCACATGGAGAAATATTCCTGATACAGATGCGGGATTGAAAACTCAGAAGCAGGTGTTATCGCATGTGCCGGCAGGTGGGTGAGTGCAACCTAGATAGAGCTTGGACCCCAGCCATGCTTATCTGGCCAAATTTCAAAAACAGGAAGCACCCGTTTTTGAAAAGCCGAGGGATAACTGCAGATGAGGTCTGGGCTGCATCTGGGTTACGTTTACTTGGATGCTGGCAAGTGTGATAACACCTGCTTTTGAGTTTTCAATCCCACATCTATATTGGGAGTATTTCTCCATGCGATAATCTCAGATTAAGGAGTACTATTTTAGACCAGTATCTATGGTTTGATCTCTAAATTATATGTAATAGATCAGAAAGGAGTTCTGATTCCATATGGTTTAAAATGACAATAAGAGGCAGAATCCGCCTGAATGATGCTTTTGTAATAAAAAAAAGGTTTAGGTAGTAAGAAGACCTTTGTATGAGAAAGCTGCAAGATCAGTTGATCCATCCTGCTACTGAAAGCAAATTCTGAGGCTTCAAATATTCTTAGAGATATCCTGTTCTTTAATTGTGCATGTGTGAGGGGTTGTCCCTAGTTCTAGTTTGTATAATATGGTGCTTCTATATATAAAAAAATCATCTAGCAAATATTGAAGTCTGTCCTTAAGTATGGGGCTTTCTGCACCAGTGATAAAATATGGTTTTGCCTTGTGAAGACACACCCAACTAAAGGTGGTGGCAAATATGTGTGTGCAATGCCAGTACCCTGGTAAGATCAATCTCTAACCCAAAAAAGACTCCAAAGCTGAGTGTAAAGTCCAAAAAGAGGGAAATTTATTAAAGAAAAACAAAAAAGGGGTTTCTCCTCCCAAGCTCTAATAAGCTTAAAATAAAAGGTACTTTACAGTTCAGGTTTAATGATCTTCAGTGTTGTCATCTCTCTGGGTTTGTTCCTGGATTGATCTCCTTCTCAATGAAGTTGGTGCAGGGTCTTTCAGCTTCTGGTGCTCTTGTTTTCTTTGATGTTGATGTTTATTGGAATTAACTGCTACAGGTAACTAAATTGGCTAATGTGGTAAATAAGTTGGCTATATGGTAAATAATTTGCCTGAAAGTGTAAGAAATGCCCTTTCCCTCTCCCTGAGCCTGTTGCCACCAAAACAAAAGAAGCCAAGCCTGCCTAAGAAAACTAAAAAACCCAAGCTAAAGCAGAGCTTGCTGGGAAGGGGCAAGCCAAAAACTAGAAAAATGCAGGGGATTCCTACAGCTCCTCCCACAAACTAATACAGTGGAACATTCCTATGTTCAAACTAAACTGAAAATGAAGGAAAATGCAGGGGAGAATTTAAACAGTCCAGGCTTGACATCACACTCCCCACTCAAAATTTCAATGAAATTTTGCAATCTAATTACCTATTCTAACCATTTATACAATAAATCAAAGGTTTTATCTAACTTTGAACAGAGTAACTAAAGGCCTTTGCAGACTGCCAGAAATAGTGCACATTAAATTGTGGCACTGCCCTGGCTCAGGGCTAAAGAATCATGGGAACTGTAATTTATTGTGGCACCAGAGCTCTCTGACAGAGAAGGCTCAATGTCTCAGAAAAAAATACAATTCCCATGACTCCCTAGCACTGAGCCAGGGCAGTGCCTCAATTTAATGTGCACTATTTCTGGCAGTCTGCAAAGGCCCTAAGTCTGTTAAAGGTCTTTGATACTTGATCACTTTGCCTTCGATTATAGTTTTCATGGTGGCCTTTCATGGTAGTGTCTGACTACTTGAAGGGCTATATGGCTACTTGGAGGTAGAATGATAGGCTTTTTTAGGCTGTTCTTGATTGTAGCTCTTTGAAGTCTACCTTCAACATGTAGAAGACCTCTGTTGTCCATAACCGGATACAGATCTTTAAGGACACTGTGTTTAGGTAAATAGTGTTGCTTTTCTAAGCATCTGAACTCTTCCTTGAATTCAGATCTCTGTACAGACCTGTAGATCAGAGTTTCCGCTTTAACCATGTCCATAATAATAATAATAATAATAATAAAATTTATTTATGTCCCGCACCTTTGGAACACCAATCTGGGCGGCTAACAATCTTAAAATATACCATACAATAAAACTTATAATACAAAAGATACCCCCCACCCTCCTTAAAACAGTATTAAATCAAATCCATTAAAAACATCACAAAAATTTAAAACCTAGTACCCAGATTAACTGAAGCCTGACTCGGTGCTCCTTCCATCAAAGATGGGCCACGTGAGGAGCATCAATTTGCAGGATCAGTTGTCCGAGGGGGGTAACACATCTATAAAGGATGACTAATCTGGAAAGGCCTGCCGGAAGAGATCCGTCTTGACAGCCTTTTTGAAGCTGTCTAAAGATGTTAATAGACGGATCTCGTCCGGCAGGCCGTTCCAGAGTCTGGGTGCAACAACTGAAAAAGCCCTCCGGGAGGTAGCTGCCAGCCTTGATTTTTGAGGCTGCAGCAGTTTCCTCCCGGAGGACCGAAGTGCGCGGGGAGGATTATATGGGAGAAGGTGGTCCCTGATATAGTTTGGACCCAAGCCATTTAGGGCTTTAAAGGTAATAACCAACACCTTGTACTGGGTCCGGAAACTCATAGGCAGCCAGTGGAGGGACCTCAGAACCGGAGTAATGTGGTCCCTCCGAGATGACCCTGATATAAACCTGGCCGCCATGTTCTGTACTAATTGAAGTTTCCGAACCAAGCACAAGGGTAGCCCCATGTAGAGTGCATTGCAGAAGTCGAGGCGGGAGGTTACCAACGCGTGCACCACAGTCTCGAGATCCCTTACTTCCAGAAAAGGGCGCAGCTGGCGTATCAGCCGAAGCTGATAACAGGCACTCCTGACCGTCGCATTAACCTGATTAGCCATCAGGAGCAACGAGTCAAGGAGCACCCCCAGACTGCGAACACAGTCACTGGAGGAGAGTGTGACTCCATCCAGGACTGGAGGTTGCAACCCAATTCTTGGTTTCGGGGCCGCTACCGTGAGCACCTCCGTCTTGTCTGGATTCAGTTTCAATCTGTTTTTCCTCATCCAGCCCATTACCGCCCCAAGACATTCATTGAGAGAAGAGATGCCCTTGGAATTCGAGGCCGACGAACGAGACACGGAGAAATAGATTTGGGTGTCATCAGCGTACTGATAACACCCAGCACCATAACTCCGTATAATCTCACCCAGCGGCTTCATATAGATGTTAAATAATATCGGGGACAAAATAGCTCCCTGAGGGACCCCACAAGTGAGGTCTCTCTTACCGGAGCTACAGTCCCCGAGCAGCACCCTCTGGGACCGACCCGAGAGGAAGGACCGGAACCACTGCAAAGCAGCGCCCCTGATACCTAACCCCCTCAAGCGGTCCAGGAGGATGCCGTGATCTATTGTATCAAAAGCCGCTGAGAAGTCTAAGAGCACCAACAGGGTCACACTACCCCTGTCGATGCTCAGACGCAGATCATCGGTCAAGGCAACCATGGCAGTCTCGACCCCAAAGCCTGTCCTGAAGCCGGTTTGAAATGGGTCTAGATAATCGGTTTCATCCAAGACTGCCTGGAGTTGAAGAGCAACTGCCCTCTCAATCACCTTGCTCAAAAATGGCAGCAATGACACAGGCCTATAACTTTTCATATCCAGGGGGTCCAGGGAAGGTTTTTTCAGAAGCGGCCTAACAGCCGCTTCCTTTAAACAAGATGGAACGTATCCCTCCCTGAAGGATGCATTGATGATCTCTGTGAGGAATCTCACCAATACATCCCCCCCCTGGACGGCCAGCCATGATGGGCAAGGGTCAAGAGGGCAAGTAGTCTTCTTCACCTTACCAAGCAGCTTGTCCACGTCCTCGGTACTCACAGATTGCCACTGATCCAGTAAAATCACATCGGCGGAGTCGTTGGACACCTCGCCTATAGACTCTGTCCCAATAGTGGCATCTAATTCGGCTCTTATCTGAGAGATTTTATCTGCAAAGAAGTTGTTAAATGCGTCACAACAGGCCACTGTCGGGTTAAGCAAGGGATTTGGCGCAGGGGGTACCTGCGTCATCTCCCTCACCACCCTAAACAGTTCTGCTGGACGCGCCTCTGCAGATGCAATACGTGCAGAGGAGAACGCCCTCTTCGCTGCACGTATCGCCTCCCGATAGGAATAAAGAAATTTCCTATGGCGAGTTCTATCAGATATGAGTCGAGTTTTTTGCCACTTGCACTCTAGCCGTTGTCCATACCGCTTCATCCTCCTCAGCTCAGGTGTGAACTATGGCTTACGGTTAGGAGCGGGATGGCAAGGGCGCTTGGGAGCGATCGTGTCGATGGCCCTAGTGAGATCACTGTTCCAAGTGTCCACTAGAGTCTCGACAGGATCACCGGCATTCCCGACCATTAATCCCTCCAAGGCTTTCCGGAAGCCAATTGGTTCCATTAGCCTTCGAGGGTGGACCATTCTAATAGGTCCACCACCCCCGGCGGGGCGAGTGTTGGCTCTAAGTTCCATCTTGACCAGGAAATGATCCATCCATGACAATGCGGAGGTACATACAACCTCCACCCACGGATATTCCTGTTCCGTACTAAAGACCGCATCGAGTGTATGACCCGCACAATGTGTGGGCCCATTGACCAATTGGGATAGGCCCATGTTTGTCATGGAATCCATGAACTCCCGAGCCGCACCTGTTAAGCTGGTCTCGAGTCTGGGGGTCTCCAACAGCAGCTTGGAGACCAGTTGCGTCAGCTCGGTCAGGGAGTCTGCTAGACAACGGGGTGGTCAGTAAACTAACAGAATCCCCATACTATCCCTGGTCTTCAGGCTAAGGTACATACACTCGATGTGGGCCATGTTCCGGATAGGTATCCTGGTCAAGGTCAAGGTGTTCCTGTGGACTAGAGCCACACCGCCCCCCCGCCCACTTCCCCTCACCTGCTCACTAACATAGTTGTAAGTGTGGCTTTGTCTCTGAAAATTATAAAATGGATGAGTCTAGCAAGGGCATGTTGAAGACTCAGCCACTGAGAGAACTTTGTGAATTTCCTGGCATCTAAATCAGGCAACCTTGTGATGGGTGCATTTACCAAATCTGTTTTGCAGCTGCTGATCTCTGGCAGGCACTCAGGTAACTCAGAGCATGTTTCAGCTCTACTTCTGTTGTAATCAGGAAAGTCTAACTCCATCAGGAACTTTGGACCAGTCAGCCAAGTGGACGACTGCACCTTTTGAGCTGAAGCGCCTCTTGTAGCAATATCAGCTGGATTTAACTCAGAAGGAACATATTTCCATTGACTTTGTTGAGTTCAAGAATGATTTTTGTTTACTCTGTTGGTAATGTACATTTTAAATCTCTTTGTAGTGTTTGTGAGGTATCTTAGTACAACCATACTGTCGGTGTATAATAATATTTCATGGAATTTTGTTTCCACTCTCCTCACAAATGGTTTGAAGAAGTTGGGTAGCTAGCAAAGCAGCACACAGCTCTAATCTGGGTATTATCTGTTTGGGTGCTACTGCTGGGCTAGGGGTGTTTCTGAAAACATGCACTCTCATGCGGAACTCAGTGATATCTTCCAAGGTTTCCATGTTCTGGAACCACAGGAACTTTAGGAAGCGGCGATATTCTGGCTTAACCAGGAAGGCATAGAACATTTTGTGTATGTCTGCTGTCACTGCTATTTTTCTTTTTCTAAACTTTAGAAGTGCTCCTAGTAAGCTGTTAAGCAAATCTGGAATTCTGTGTGTGCCGGATCTCGCTTGACCATACCAACATATTTCATTCATGTTCGACAGATTGCATTGTCTTGGTTATGCTTGGTCAGCATCTCCACTTCTGAGGCCAAGTTTCCCCCATTCCTCGCTTCCACCATCCAAGTTCCTCCTTCAACAGTGCTTTGTGTGGCAATCATTTTATTTGGTTCTTTCAGGGCCTTGTCACTCCAGGAACCCATTCGCCTTCCATATATTCAGCCATTCTCTCACATATTCCCCCTCTTGATACTTAATTAGTTCATAATTGAGTATCACCAATGATTAGTATCAATCACGTCCCTTTTAATTATATTAATTTAATCAATTATATAAGCAACCCAAATTATCAATGATCTCTAAAAATCATATATTAACACACACACTATAATGGTTTAAAATGTAAAAGCATCTACTTACTTTTGGGGTACTATTGACATAATACTATGTCAACACAAGTGGATAAAAAGTGGAAAACAACAACCTATTATACCAATCATAACCCCTATCATGACTATTATATAAATATTTTTTTTATCCAAACAGCAGAAGGCCAAAAATCACTTAACCATCCAAAGAAAGACCAATCCCTTTTTGTATCATAAACATTGTGTTGAACCATTTGTCTTAATTTTTCCATTTCATCTTCTATTGATCTGTTTAAATTGTGAAATTTTACCACACATTGACTTCCTATCATGTTATAAAATCCCCCTTTTGCAGCCAACAAATAATCCAAAGCTAACCTTTGTTGCATTACCATTTGGCTCAGTTCTTCAATTTCAGATTGCAACATGCGTATAATCTCCCCGGAAGCATTTATTGATTTTTCCAGTCTGCATGTAAGTCCCAATATGCTCCTGCGATTTTCCTGAGCGACAATCCCTGGATATGCTCCTAGAGTTAATGCTCCAAATATAGCCCCTGCTGCTACTCTGCTCCCCAAAGTGTCTGAGTATTGGCCATCAATTATAACTTTATCTGAACACATCGGTCCCAAAGGCCCGTCATATGTCTCCCGCTTATGTCTAACCTGTGGAGATTTGGACTTATATACTTGGACTGGAAAAGTCAAATATCCTACCCCCACACATTGATAGTTGCCTGGGTGTAAATTAGTGGCCCAGTTGTCAAAGAAAAAACATAGGTTTGGATCTCGTAATTGCCACCCGAGCATATACTCCCCATACTTTGTCCCAATCCCAACATAACACTTCCATTCATATGCAACATTGGATATTCTGGATACATCTCATTCCATTCAGTTTGATGTAAATCCTTGGGTACATAACTCTGATTGTGGGTTCCATACAAATAAAATTTATCCCTACAATAAATATAACTTCTCAGATTCATAAAAAAAAAGTCTTCATGTTTTCTATAATCCCTCCATTTGTTATTCCAAGTCCCTTGGTTGTTACAACAAAAACAAAAACACATTCCTGCTGTGGTAGTTCTGTATCTCATTCTTCGGAATCGGGTAGCATCTAGCCTCTCCGGTGAAGAAAATATTGTGGGAGGACCCACAGCTGATTTTGATAAACCCAATAAGATGACTTCGGGGTCTTCAATTAAAGCAAGCAAAAAGGACATACGCCCTACTGATTGTGGATGTGCATAAACTAAGGTTACATCTTTTCCATGGTATTCAAACATATGCTCAGCATATCATCTAATCCAATTTCCCTGCACCTCCTCCCATATCAGAATACCCAAAATGATGACCTATATCCCCCACCCCCTTATTTTCTGGCATGCCTCCATTTTACATACATTTTTCTTTATTTCCTGGGGGATCTTTAATCCATCACAACTGGAACCACTTTGAGTGCTGGGGATCCCAATTAATATACCACCTTAAATTTTTCCCTTTAATTATATGTATAAAGACCAGATATCTTCTTGCTAGTGCAACAGCCTGCAGTATATAAATATATCTGGTAGATTCTGGAGGGGCTAGGTCCGATTTTCCTTGTGGAGACCCTCTCATCCATTTGTCTGCTGTAATTTGTATATGTATATATATATATATATATATATATATATATAATGAGACATACTTGTTATTTATCAACTTTATACAATTGTATCTGATTATGGTGGACCCATTTAGATTTTCCTTCTTTTTCAATAAAGTAACTGGTGGGCCATATCCAATCCATTATTATATATGGCCCCTTCCATTTGGGTCTCAAGGCATGTTCTTCAAGACCCAAATGAAGGTATAACACTTGAGTTCCAATTGGTATCATTTTTACCTTATTTAAGCAACTGAGCTATATATACATTGACTTGCTGTTGCTATTCTAATTTGTTCTCTTTTTTCTTATCTTGAGAGGCCTTAATCTAAGCAAATTTTATTTTTGGTAACCTTTTCATAAGAGTCCAAATCCACTTCCATTGACTAAGATGTTTTAAGTCTTTGCTAGCTACATTTTTAAACCCATCTTTTCTACAAAATTGAAGAAATCTTGTACATCCAATATATACGTATTTACTTTCCATGACAATTATAGACTCTTCATTCTTCCCCTCTTGTTCTTTTAATAGTAAAAGAACATCTATAACTGCCTGGATTTCCGCCTTTTATCAATGTCTATTTCATCACATTTATGTGAAACTCCCTCCCTTAAAATTGTTATCATCAAGTCTGGCTGGTTTAATTTGGCTGGTTTATGATCTCAAAATAAATCCCTTTTGGATTCAATATAACTATCCATTTTTGGTAGTACTAAGGGAGGGGGCTTTTCCTTATAAATTATATTTTAAAACTTCATAACTGGACTGTATTTTGGTATCAATCTGCTGAAATTGTTTTCTGAGTCCATCCTGGTCCAGGCTAACATAAAAAGGTTGCTCTTCTCTTGGCTGCCATAGCTTTTATTCATCTCTGTATCAAAAGTTTTGAAAAATCCAAATTGTTCTGACACTCTTTAGACCATGCCCAAGGTACATTTTTCTTTAACAATTTATACATGAGCCTGGTTAAAAGAGCATACTGGGGCACATAAGATCTAACAAAGCCAAAAGCTCCTAACAACATTCTCAATTGTTTTATATTATCTGGAGGTTTTATGGCACACAAAGACTTTATACAATTTTATTTTATTATATGCCCACCACTCTGAAGAGTAATTCCCCAATATTTAACTTTAGGCCAAACCAGTTGTGCCTTTTTCTAAGTTTACTTTGAATCCTATATATCTTATAAGCTCTAAAACCCTAAAATCTAAAAGTAAAGGCAAACTGGGATTCACTTTTCTCAGCTAAGGGAAGGGAAAAAGAAACAAAGAAACAAATCTATCACAAAATAATATTGTGCTTCTGCTAATACCCTCCTGACCGTTTCCATAATATTAGCAACTGTAGGTGCCATGAGGGGTGTACCTTGGTTTATTTTCTTAAAATCTGCAACTAGTCTCCAGGATTTCTCATCACTCTTTTTAACTGGTTATAAAGGTGAATTATATAGACTTACCATCTTTTGGATTATCCCCAGCTGTTCTGATGCATCTATAGTTTCTGATATTTCCTTCCTCTTTAATCAGTTGCCACCACAAATTTTCTACTATTGTCAGGTTTTCTAAATAATTTCCCCCAATATTGCCATTCCCCTGGCTTTACTTGTCTTAGTTCTGTGGCAGCAGGGCATCCCTAACAGAGATCCCCCTCACCTTCCTCCTGAATCTCCCTTGCCTCTTGAAGCAAAGCCTAATAAGTAAATTCTTCTGGAATATCTTTGTCTTTTGTCATCTTTTTAATCTGGTTCTGTCTTCTCTTGTCTTCCTGTGGTGGGGCACTAGGGTTTTCACTAATTTTTCTCTTTTCCCCTTCTCTGCTAGTTTTCTCAGACACTCAGTACTTATTCCATCTAGTTTATCCATATCCCACCCCTGTTCTCTCAATTTTATCCACAAAAGTACTCTCTCTGTGGGGGGTGGGTTTTCCTTCCTCTTTGGTTTTTATTCCCTTAGGCACCCATTTTGAGGTGACCTGCTTTACTCCTGCTTTCATGGAGACCTGTGCTTTCTTTATGGTCCCAACACCTTGTTTTCTTAAGCTAGCAAATAATTCTTGTAACTTTTTCCAACTTGGTCTTGTATCATCTTGCTCAAGCATGGCCATGATTAAAGCCATATTTGATTTCCATTCTGGATTTAATGCTTCAAAGGGAGCCATGAAAACACTAGGCTCACCCTCCATTAGTTCAGATATTGATTTGGACTTTCCTAATATTTCTGTTACCTTTCTTCCTGTTTCTCCTTCTAATTTAAAAAGTCCTGCTAAATACATTCCCATATAGGTACTCTATTCCAAAATATTACTGGGTCTTTGGTTGGACCCTGTTCCATGTTTATTACTTCCCTTTTTGCAACACCACTTCCCTGTTCTAAAACCCAATCTCATAAAGCTGGTCCTATGCCACTCTCCTTGACTCTGGTTATATAGGGCTGCATACCCAGCATCTGTCTAAACATTCGACTTGTCTCATCCCAGGTCATATCATTGTCTTCAACAGCCTTCCAAACTTTAATAGCCCATTCTACCTTTCTATTCCCTGGCTGTCGTAGAGACTCCGTTAGTTCCCTCATTTGTCCTCCTGACATGGGCTCATCTGTGATAGAGTGTTTTATTATCTTTTCCCTTTCTCTTGGATATTTGTCAACCATACCAGTATCTGCTCTATCTCCTCCCTCCTCTTCTTCCATGATTTCATATGTGGAGGTTCTTTTCTTTGTTGCTTTTATTCTGGGGTTGTTGTGACAGTTAATACTGTGGGGTTGTTTCCTCCAGCTCCTGATTCCCCTAAAGGACTACAGTTGGGGTTCCTCACAACAACAATCATATTATCCCCTAAACCGTAGTAAACTTGTTATACAGATCTCTTTCCTTGTTCACTCTTCCCCACCAGAACTTCTTTCAAAAGTTTAAGCTTTTGATTAGCCAGTTTTATTTCCTCCTCATCTTCTAGCTCTCTAATATTTGTTTCTAAGATTCTATTTTCTTTTCTTAGAGTGTGGGTCTCGCTTTCCAGCTTTATGTTCTCCTGCATTCGGCTGATGTTTTGAACCATCAAGGCTCTATTCTTTTGTTTTTCCTCCTCTAGTTTTTCTCTTAATTCAACTGTCTGCATATGGCACTGGTCTATTCATTTAAAGCCAAGAGTACCATTACTTTGATTTGTTCCCATTTCCCCTCATTATCTGCCTCTTGGGAGAACAGAGCTACAGCTTTGAATAGTTTTTCCTTGCTTTTTCCCATATCTCACATTCCCGCTGGGTTCCTGACTTCCTTTAAGAGTCTTGGTTGGAGGAGGAGAGACATCCACACACAGAGAGAGGTGCAGGAGGAAGAAGCAAGTTTTTTCTTTTGTGTGTTTCTGTGCCTCTACCTTTGCCTGAGTAGCTGTTCCTTTAAGAGCCTTGGCTATTATACCTAAGGGGGAAATCTGACAACAAGAAGAGAAACAGGGAGAATCCTGCAAATGGCTTTCACACTACAGTAATTGTGCAAGAAACACAAATTTGTGAATGCAACAGAAATGAAATCATGGTATTTCCCCCAAAATGACTTATTTGCTGGTTCATGTCACTTTCTTATCAGATTCTAATCAGTTTGTGCACAATGTCGTGTGAAAACCATTTGTGCAATATCTGCTAATATGCAGCTTAAGTGCGGGTTCTTACCAGTTTAAGCTTCCAATCTTCCCCATGTGATAAACTCTTATGACTTCTTCTTCCTAGTTTCTGTGACTCACACAAAGGGGTGGTTATCCTGCACCTGCATGGTACTTCTTTTGGAGCAGACACAGATAACTCATTTGTGTGAATTCACAGATGACCACTTAAAGAACTACAGTTACAGATATGCAATCTGTCCTTAGCAAATGCTTGATCTCTTTTACATAGCTGCATGGAAGTGATTATAAGGAGCAAAAACAGAAAGAGAGTCACTTAACTTGTAGCATGCCTTCTGTCTTCTTTTCAAAACAGAACACGTACACAACCCTTTCAGAGTTACAATTTCATGTGCCTTAAGATTTGGATGTGACTACTGGGAGGCCACCTGTGTCCCACAAAGCAACATGCAATGAGACTAGGCTTTTAGAGCTGCAAACCACTTACAGATAGCACTCTTTTCCCAAGTTCTAATTCTCTGGATATTTTGCCTCTGAGTCAACCATTTAAAATAAAATATATGGTCCCTGCTGAAAAATAGTATGTTTTGCAGATTTCTCTCCTTACCTGGGAATAATTTCTAGTGAACTCAGTGGGTCTTACTTTTGAGTAATCACATACAGGAAGGCACTATGAAGTTCAATTTCATAGAGGATCTAAAAGTAATGTGTGTGTGTGTGTAGCGAGAGAGAGACTACAAAAGACTTGGTTGCATTGAAACATTTTAAAATGTAGTATAGAGTGTGGTTTTTAAATGAGCATTGTTTTACTAAACTTCACAAGGAGAAAACATTTGTATTGTTGGAGTTATTCTATTCTTAGTTGACTAAGGAAATAGCCATTATAATTAAGAAAACAGTTATTTGCTCTGAACAGAATGGGTGATATTACAAAAGCAAAAGGAACAGTTAAAGGAAGGCAGTTCTTGAGGATAAATTAAAAGGTTCAGGCTACAATCCTCTGCATACTTATTTGGTAATATGTCTCATTGAATTCAATGGCCCTTACATCTCAGTATAGACATGCAGAGAGAAAGAGGAGTACATAATAGACTTGTCTGACAATTGAGACAGCTTCTGTAGCACAGAAAGGCTACACAGAAAAAAATGTCCTGCTTCAAGGTGAAATTAACTGGGCTTCTTTTCAAGGCTTAACTTATCATCTCCCTTAAACTGGAGATAAAAAATAAATATGGTGTTAAAACATGGGAAAGACATGGGCTGGCAGCATATTATTAGTAATTATATAACTATGTTCCATTCAAGGACTTCCACCTTCCTTGCACGTCCTTCCATTAGTAAAGAAACAATTTCAGGAGAGTTTTATCTGCTGAGGGAGGGGTAAGAAAAGAAAAAGCAGCAGCAGTAACCCATCAATCTCTGATTTGTCCATTCTCAGCATTTTTGATAACCTTTGGAAAGCAGAAAGAGCTTTTTTGCTTCTGTAATGTTCAGTGTTTCATGTCATTATTAGCGCAGTTGACAAAAGTTGTACGTCCTTGCAAGGAAATAATGACTGTAATAAAGGGGGATTGGAGATAGTGCAGCTACTCCTTTCTTCTCCGTAGGGCATTTGAAAATAATTGGAAACTTGTTTCTGCTTCCTTTCTTGCACTAAAAGCACAATAATTATGGAATCTTCTGTTTCATGGTAGTTTGTTACTGATAAAGCAACCACAGCATAAACATGGGGCTAAGCATTTTCAGGTAAAACTGTTTTTCTCTCTCAAAGAGTGGGCCTGGAATGTTTATTCCAGACACAGAACCTGTGAGCTCGTTTTCTATGTTGACTTCTGTCTTTCTTTCTTGAAGCATAGGCCATTGGTGAATAATTAGTAAATAGTTATAGTCTCCCTCTGGACCATTATTAAGGGAATTTATATTTTGTTATATGCTGCTCACAGAATAGGGGAAAATGTTTTCAGTAACACTGGTTTTAACAAAGCAGATAATGTTCTGTAGTGTGACATCAGTACAGTAAAAACAGCTCACTAGAATTAAAAACAGTGATCATAATGAAACATTGTATTTGTGGTTTTGAGGCAATCAGAGGCACAACAACATCTCTCTTGATCAGATTGGAGCTGTGGTGGAAGACCAGAGAGGTTCACCTAACCCAGAACCCCAGTATTTTGTTTTGTTTTGTTTTTGTTTCAGTACTTGTTCTAACTTTAATTTTGCATTGCTCTCTCTGGGCATAACTACAACATTTCTCAGATGTGCTTTTAAATCATTTTTCATTATTAATGTTTAGTACTTCCTCTTCATTAGAGAAATTATTATCAAGGAACACATGAACATAGTAGGGATAGGATTCTATCACTGGCAAATGGCAAAAGTTAAACTCAATAGTGCTGAAAAGGTTGTAGTGGCACCTCCCTGTCTGAGGAGGTGTGAAACATGCATTAGAGAGGACAAAAGAGTAAGAAAGTAAGTTAAGAGAGCCCTGTCTGGTCTGAGTCATAAAGGTACCTTTCTTCGAAAATGGTCAGTAACATGGCACACAGGCTAGCATCTCTAGTGGGCAACAGATATTCTTCTGGCTGACTGTAACAATATGAGGACACAATAACCAGCCTCTTTCCCTTAGCCAGGTTGCATGTGAGCCTCTCTCCTTGAAGCATCTCCATGGAATCCCAGTGAAGGGACTCAGTGGGCAGGATCAGTAGGGAGGCACAATGGGTACTTCTATGAGGTCACAATAACTGCTCCCTCTCCTTCAAGCAGACACCATCATCATGAGGTCACCATGGCTGGTCCTTCTGCTTAATAATCACCAACATGAGGTGCACAGTGTTATTTAAATACAATATTCAACAAATGAAAATCTTTACTGCATTATAGGTGGTTATAGGAGGTCTTTTACATTTTTTAATACATGTTGGGTCAGCACCATAAAATTATTATTCATAATTTAGATTTTAGGAAGCATTACAAATTGATAGTATGCTGAAGTCACATGTGAACACAAAAACACAGACACTTCCTCTAAAGATAGCCACTCAATAGTGTGTGTTGTTGTTGTTTTTCTTTAAAAAATGAAACTTGATTTTGCAGTGCAGTGAGTAGAGACAGGAACATTGTCTGCTTGGTTGAGCAATGTGGGAATATGTTATTTCCTCCTTCCCTGTGTATTGCATGAACAATTTCACCTCTGAATGCATCCAATCTGAATGATTAGCAAAAGTGAAGCCCTTTTAAAGAGAATGAAATGTTTAATGAAATCTCATTTCTTTCTGCCCCACCCCATACTTGGATTTCTATTTACAGTCACTATAATTACAATACCTGCCAGTGTCTGTTTTCTCCATGTTCACATGCCACCATTTCATAATATGGGGCATGATGAATTGCAGTTGTTGAATTCATGGATCTGGAACCTATGAATATAGAGACTCCCTGTTTGTAAACTCAGTATTTGTGATGAGGTAATGAGGCCCTGAAGCCTTGAGGAACAGCCAAGATTTCACTTAGTATCTAAATGAAATAAGTATTGACACCACTTGAGACTCCAAGGGGAGGGCATTAAAATTAATATTATTTTGCTTCTTAAGTTATTTGTTATTGTTGTATGCCTTCAAGTCATTTATGACTTATAGCAACCCTAAGGCAAACTTATGAGGTTTTCTGAGGCTGAGAATGTGTAACTTATCCCAGGTCACCCAATGGGTTTCTATGTCCAAGTGGAGATTCTGACCCTTAACTTATACCAGCCAGTAAAATCAAACCTGTGAAATTCATCAACTCTGGGTTATACCATATGTGCTCTTGTCATCTTGTAATGCTGTTCTAGGCCACACACTTATTTTATTTTTTATGGTGTTTTTTTTTGGGGGGGGGGGGAATAGCCCTTTGCTTGGTGTACTTCATTCTGGCCAGGTACTGAGATTGTCAGGACACATTAAAATCACTGATATAAAACGTAACTGAACTGAATCCATTCTGCTGCTTTCAGTAATACAGGGATTAGATAAAAAGGGGATGCTATGAACAATGTATGTAAACTCCTTAAATATAGTCTGTTGGATTAAAAACAACAACATTTGGTTATTATGCTAATGTTCACAGTTTCTAGATAGAGCTTTGAAAAAGGAACCTAGGAGATAAGATGCAATTGTTAGAAACACAGTTAGAAACTTGGTTTTATCTTGCGGTCTTATTATGTAATTTGTGCATAACAAATATCTCAAATAATACTGCCAAAACTTGGATTCCTTCAAGTCAGGCTTACTTTATATTTTATGAACAGATCATTACTTTGTTAGCTTGTAAAGGCAGTGTCTTACACTAGGCAGAATGAGCAAAACAGTTGTTGATCAGTGAACTTCATGCTATGCAGTAACTCCAGCAGTCTTTTTGCCTGTGGGTTTCTTAACTGAGTGAATATTGGCCATTTTCTCTAACACTTGTGTTTAGCCATGCTCTGATAGAAGAACAAGACAAATTGGAATGGGGGAGAAGGCACTGACCTTCATTATTAGCTCATGTTTTTAAGAACTTGTTCTTTCTCTCCAAAACTGTAGAAATAACAAGGGTGAAACCAGATTGAGATGCAGGATAGCCAGTACTAGTTCCTAATGAAATGCCTTGTGAGAGAACTGGGCCCAAATTGTTTTTTCAGAAGTCATATATGATTTTAGAAATTTCTGTTCTCCCAATGAGAAGGCTTTTAGTAATTTTAGCTTTCTATATGTATTATATTGATAGTTGCACTTTCTGTTTTAGTAAGGAATTTGGTTTGTGTGAATTCTTGCATGAAATTGCTTCATTTATACTAGTGGTGGCAACAAAGACCTATGATCAAGGCCTTCCCTACAATCCCAAGGATCTAGGATGTTGCTGAACTATCACTGAAATGCCCCACTCATGATATTAATGTTCCATGCTGCAATCATTACTTTTTTTTCTTTCTTACATTTATTCCTGCAGGAATCATCATGCTTCCATTCTGTTTCCACTTCTCTCCACAAACAAAATAAATAGCATCTCTCTCCATGGAAGCCTATGACGCTCTTGATTGCAAGGCTTTATGGTGTAAGATAGTGGTGGGCAAATTACAACCTATGGGCTGCATGTGGCCTGCAAGTCTCAAAAGTGAATCCTCTAAACATTTGGAGCTTCTTCTGCAAAGTTGAGAGACCTTTGATAATTTAAATAATACTTGCTGCACCTTGGCATAGACAAACATTGGCTTGCTGTGACAATCAAAAGTTATGCAAATGCTCCCTGCCACTCATTCCATCCTTCTCACTCATTCCAGTCCCAGCTTAAAACATTCCTTGCTTGCAAAGGTTCCCACCTCCTCTTTCCATTCACCTCATTCTAATCCCAGTTTAAAATGTTGTTCCTTGCAAATGCTCCCATCACCTCCTTCCAGTCTCCTCATTCAAGTCCCAGTTTAAAATCTTGTCCCTCACTTGCAAACACTCACATCTACAAAAATGGGATCCAGCAAGTAATACAACAGGCTTTACACCATGATACTAGAGCATTTTCACAATAGTGATTACTTTTTGGGGTACCTCAAATGAGTAACACAACAAATGCCTTTAAAAATACTCTTCCAAGCTTTGGGATTTGCAATAGTATTTGTTGTATGTGTGTGATAGCTCTTTGTGTGTGCATGTATATGTGACTAACTTAACTGTACCCCAAAGTTTGACCTTCTTTTGTTATTGTGATTCAGTACTCAATAATTTAAATATATCAAAATAAAATTTATATACATTCTGTGAGAGAAAATATATGGTTAAATACATATTCAATTACATATTTTAATGCATATTTTATGAGGATTTTTTTTAAAAAAAATAATTTAGAAATGGAACAGAACATAAATATGGCTAAAAATATACAGAAATAGATTTGCTCTGAAGAGCCATCTGTCCTGAAAGGCAAGGCAAAAAAATATTTAGAAAATATTTTTGTAAGCAACAAAGAAGGAAACCAGCATGTTTCTTGTGTTAAACACAAATTCAGACCATTTCAACTTATCATCCCAGTTTGATTAAAGTTACAATGTGTATATGTGTTTTAAAAAAGATAGGGCAGCTTTGTGATAGAACAGTAACATGAACAGGGTAGCTTAAAGTGAGATGAAGAGACTAAAAGCTTCTTCACATCAGGCAAATGTTTCAGGAGGTTGCTGGAGGTTGTTGTATTTGGTGCTGTAGTTCTCAGTGTCTTTTTTATTCCATGTGTGTGTGTTGTTTTCAAATATCCTGATGTTTCTATTGTCCCAGACTATTTTCTGGCAATTTTTGGTACCAGCTGCAACATTTTATGCCTACTGTTGTGTGGGTTTCTTTTTAATTCTCAGAAATATTGGAACAAAAAAGTATCCTCTTCTCCTTTCTCTTCCATTTTTTAAAAAAGACCTACAGTCCTACATTATATCAGTGAAATAATAGTGTTGCACTATAATACCATAACTAAGATCAGAAAGGAGAACATTCTATACTCAATTTAGCAAACCATGCCTTATTTACAACCCCTCCCCAGAAAAGATCCCCACTAGATTGCTAAGGACAGTCTTCCCTCAATGAAATGAGAGGATGCATTCAATTGGCAAAACCCTACATTGTGACCATTCTTTAGACAAATCTGAAAGAGCCTTAAGGATTTAGGAATGTATCTGGCATGTACACTCATTTATTTATTTATTTTTTAATAGGTGGGGTGTTCTAGAATGAGTAAGCTGGACAGAGATGCAGGAATTCCTAAGGAATCTGTATGAAACAAGGGCTGGACAGAACTGCTTTCTGCACACCCTAAATGACATTTCTAGGCAGTGGCATCATTTGAGGGTGCAGGAGGTGCGACCCACACCAGGTGATACCCTCAGAGGTGACACCACTGCTCCTTAAACATCTGCCTTTTGGCAGAAACAGGCTGTAGCATTCACCTGTGTCCCATTAAAACACTGAAGAGATGGGGTGAGTGGGGTGAGACACAGTGGGAAGAGAGACCTCAGTTGTTGTTGTTGTTGCTGTTGTTTAGATTCAAATTTCATTTTTTAATTAAAAATAAAAATTAAAAAATCTAGAAACATCACATTTAACAATTTTTTACTTCAACTACACAAAACTATGTATATGTAAATACATTCAGGCTGTGTGTATGATATTGTAATTTAAAAGTATAATTCTAATTGTGTTAGTTGTTTATGTCATAACTGTTACCATTACATTCAGTGATATTTGGGAGTTATGGTTAATGAGCAACACAACTACAAAACATTACTAAGGATTCTCTGTGGGATGGGAGGAGGAGGTCACTGGGGTAGTGGTGACACCATGAGTTACCACACTGTGTGACACCAACCCTACTGATGTCACTGTTTCAGGCCAAGGTACAAAATTGGGATTGTGTTTATATGCAATTTGAATTATTTAACTGATGCAAAATGGAGTTTACACTGGGGTATCCAGTGAAAATATTGCTTGGTTTCAAGTTAAGTAGGTAGACTTATGAAGGTACTATTTCAATTCTTCTTACTCCTTAGATTTGTTGTGAGGTTAAACTAGGATAAATTCACCTTGAACTCCTTGAAGGGTTAAATAAATGGATTGATAAGGAAATGACCCCCCCCCCCCCCGAGAGATGGCATTGGTCCCCAGTTGAATTTGATATAGATTTTCCTACAGGTACAAATTTTGCTGTATTCTGGAGTGAGGAGAAATGCATTTGTATAGTTGGTCATCTTATCCACAGACTGTTATCCATGGATTCAACCACCCATGGCTTGGAAATATTTAATAATATATAGGTTCCAAAAAGCAGACCTTGAATTTGCCTTTTTATATAAAGAACACTATTATATTGTCATTGTATTTAATGGTTCTTGAGCATCCACAGATGTTGGTATCCACAGGGGTTATTAGAACCAAACCCCAGCGGATATTAAAGTCCCACTGTACATTTTCTTCCAGTGTGCTTTTTCAAAATACACTACTAACATTATAATATTACTTTGGTTCCAAGGACTTTATTTATTGGTGTAGTGCATGCCTCTGCCACTGGTTACAACTGCTGGATATGCATATTGTGGGTGGTGAACAGAATTTGAATGTCCAAATGTTGAAAGTTTCTCAGTGAAGTGGGAGATATATAAAATTACTATGGATACAGGTTTTAAAGATTTCAAGTCATCTGGTTTCAGGCAGAAAATGGATGAATTGAAGCGCATCTAGAAAAAATGGGGAATCATACTCCTGGTAATATATGACAAATGTATAGTTTAATTTCATGGTGAACTTCCATATTTGCCTTAGTCAGCATGTATTATATAAGCAAACAAAAATGCACAGCCCAAGCTTTCTTATGCCATTTTTATATCCTGTTGTATTCATTAATTCTACTGAAATGACTTTAACATTAATCCAGCATAGGCATGAAAAATATTCATTCTGCTAGATAGAAATGAGACTGACACAGCAAATAGTTCTCAAGTCAGTTTCTGTGCCCTGTATTACTTACCAGTTATGCAAATGCTGCTATAAATATCCACTCCCAGGTAGACTTGAAAAGTTGGAACAGTGCATCCTCTGATGTTTACATTATTAAAATAGCTAGAGCTGTATTCTGAGCGCTTAATGTAATGAATCCAAGGACACATCTCCACTGGAGATTATTAAACAGAAGGCTAAAGTGTCTTTAAAGTGCTTTTAAATTGTCAATAACGCGTGATCAGGATTCACATGCTCACACGTTTGTCGTGTCTGTAAAGTATCTGTAAAGTGTCATGGAGGCGTCCCTGCTCTCCCTTGCCTATCCCGTCCTTATTGCGTCCTTGGAGCTGTCATTTTTCAATAGCGCGATCTTCCATTAATTAAAAATGATGGCTCCAAGGACATGTTGCTGATGGGATAGGCGAGCAGTGAGCCAGGGATGCGTCCATGACACTTTACACTTTTCAGATGTGACAAACGTGTGAGCGTTTAAACCCCGATTGCATGTTATTGATAATTTAAAGGCACTTTAAAGACACTTTAGCTTCCTGTGTGATAATCTCCACTGCCTTTTTCAACTTGATTTCTGCAGATCAGGTTTACCTGAACCATAAACCAAACCCTCTCTGTGTGTATGTGTTCATACATATCTTAAAATGTATGAGCGTCAGTTCCATGAAGCTTTGCAGTGTGGCTGTGAACAGTTTCATAAACCATGCTATCTGGGTGATTCTTGGAGTTATAGTCCAAAAGTAATTTTTCCAGGCTTTCTAGATCATGTTGGTAGTGACATTTTTCTTGGCTTTCCCCACCAAATTGTTACTTATATGTGTCAATGACAGATTGAGAAGGACCCAAATCCCACATAATTGGCCTTACCTTTGTGGTATGGTTTTGGGTATTTACACATAGACCGCAGCAGCATACAATCACACTATGAGAAGCTACTTATTTCTTTATTTATTATTAGAAATGATTAATCACCTTTCCGCCCATGGAGGCCCCATAGCAATGTTCAATAAAATTTATTCAAAACATACTTTAACAATACATTTTTTAAAAAAAATAAATCTACCCCCCCCCCCCCAAAAAAAAAAAGGCCTGATGGAATAATATCCATTTAGATCTTTCACTGGAAGCTCAACAGACATGGAACCAACCTAACTTCCCATGAGAGGGAATTCCACAACTCAGGTGCTGCTACAGAGGAGCCCCTACTTGATGATATGCCAGCCTAAACTCTCCAGATGTTGAGGCCTCCAACAGGGCTTCTTTTGAAAATCTCACATTCGAGATAAGCTTATATATAAGTATAAAACCTGTAAGGCATATGCTGGCATTCTATGTGACTGTTCCCAGATGATACCTCTGCTGGTCTGCTTTATTCTACGATGTCTGTACTTTGCGCATACATAATTGAGGGTCCTATGCCTCTCTGGAAGCACTTTTGTGACCCCTCTGCCTCAGCATTCTTATGGATTTACTGAGTAAGAGTAAAGTGACTAAGGCAACACAGCATTTTCCCCTTCAAAGCTAAAGATGTCCTTTAACAGGGTACAGTTTTGGTTTCAAATCTGCCTTTCAACTTTATCTGATATTGCCATCTGTTTCTGATCGCCATGGTATCTCAGTGTATTATTTCTAAAACTTATCTGGCTTTTTAAGTATCTGTGGTGCCTGGTAACTCTCTTTGCTTCTTCATGTCTGACCTTTTCTCTGATCTGTCACTTTCCTCAAAAGTCTTTGCTCTGGTCTTACTAAAGATTTCAAAAGAGGTACTTCAGAACAAGCGGCTTATCTGTTGTTAATGCTCCCTTTCCCCCTGGGCAGATGTACATAATTTCAGTTACATTTCTGTATGTAACCATGAGCTTCCCAGAACACTGACATTGGCATTTGTACCCAGATGTCTTTCCTGTTGCACTAATATGACTAGCTAGAGGGATACAGTTGCTGGCAAACACTCTGCTGTGATTCAGCCCAAGCAGTGTGAATGGTAAGGGGTTGGCATTCCACATATCTAGACTGCAATTGATGGATGGATTAGAAAGAAAGGAGGGAATTTTGTGCTCTTTGGTTTCAGTAAGAGTTACCATAATTTAAAAAGAGATGCAAAATTGTCATCTCAACTGCTTTCTTCTAACAAGCATAAAAAACTTTACTTCCCTTTAAGCTGTAGTGGAGTATTTAATCAATTTATATCTCACTTTTCTCCCAATATGGAACATAAACTGGTTTGCAATATAAGTTAAAATAGCCAAACCAAACCAGACAATCATTGCCACATATAAATGACAATGTGATGAGGAAAAAAAGTTCTTTATTTTCATTTGCCATATACAGAAATACCACAAGCTAATCTGTTAGCTGCAATAAAGCTTTGGTTCTTGTTAAAAAGATCAGTCGTGGCTTAGAAAGCTCTTTGGTGCTCCTTGACCCAAATTAAGTAGGAGGAGAGTTACTTTTGTCCCCTGAAAGTGACAAAAAAGGCTGAATCAAAACCTTTCTTCCAATACTTTTGCCAGAACTTCAATAATACAAATGTTAAATGAAGTTCCAGCACATCCTAGAAAATGTTTAGATCTGCCTTAGCTCCTTTAATAAAGCAGTTTGTCACTTAGAAAAAGAACAAATTTCTCCTAGAGAGCCCACCACCATTTAACTACCTTGACTGCTTACCTGCTTATTTGACATGACTATCCAGACCTGCTGTTGGTTTTGAACCTTATCACTTGACCAATTTGTCCTTTCAAGACTTCCTTCATATGTCCTTTCTCTCTTCTTCCACAAATAGCAATTTAAATATATCTCCCACAACACAGTTTAGGCTCATTGTGATATCAGTAGCCAGTACACCAATCCCCTTTCCTCTTTACATGTTTTAAAATTTGAAATTCATAATAGTTAACTTGGTTAAACTGAAGATTTTGAAACATTGCCTTACTAGCACAATTTCCTAAAGAGGCAACTGAGTGACAATGTGTACTCTGACGTGGCCAGATCATATAGAGTAGATTAAAAGAATTACTGTTAGAAAGGCTTTCTGCATAATATACAAAGATCCATCAACAGTGGCGTTCTCACACCAGGTGTCACCTGGTGCGGGGGGGACTTCAAAGGGGGTAGGATTTCTGGTGCTGGGACTTCCGGCACCATTTCTGGGGCAGGGAAGCACACAGGAGAATCTGTGCAGGCCATGGGGTGCCCACACAGCTCCAAGACGCTCCTCCGGGGGGGGGGGGGGGTGGAGCAGCAGCCGTGGCCCTCAGTGGCAGCTGTTTGGGCCCAAAGAGTGCCTGTGTGGCCCTAAAGAGTGCCTGTGTGGCCTTGAAAAGCTCCTGTGGGGGGTGGCACAGCAGCTGCGGCCCAAAAGACCATCCATGCAACCTGAAGGAGTACCTGCATGGCCCTGAGAAGCTCCTGCAGGGGGGTAGAGTAGCAGTTTCAGCCCCAAGCAACAGCTGCATGGGCCTGAGGAACATCCATATGGTCCTAAAGAGTTCCCACAGGAGTCCAAGCAGCACCTACAGGAGGGTGGGGAGCTGACTGGGTGTCACCTCCCTTCTGGGGTGTTACCTGGTGTGACCTGCACCCCCACAGGGATGCTACTGGCCATCAGCCCAACCCACATTTCATTATGTGTTTCCACCATTTTATGGGCATCCTGATAATAGATATGTGATAGGATTGCTTTATATAGCTGGATGACCTTTGAAACAGACACCAGGAAAGATTAATATTGGTGCTTCAATGCATGGATAATTATTCTTGTTGTTACTAATTAATTTACATGAGAAGATGTATAGAGTGGGGTAGACTCTTTAGAAGTATGTAACAAAAGGACTAATGTTTGAGCCTCAGGCAAAATGTTTTATAATTATGAAAATAATTAAAACGTCTCTACCTTCTTTCTTACCTCTTGTGGTTAATTACTGTCTGAATGGATAATTCTGAAGAAATAACATTTTTAGGGAAATGTTTTTTTTTATTTTTGTTGACAGCATTTTACCTATTTTAAGGACTTAAGTTATTATGACAGGACCTTGGATTTCATATTTTCCTCTCCTTTCTCACTGATTGTATTCTCCTGAACCTTAATCCTCTGTCATCATGCCATAACCTTTGTCCTAGGAGCTATAATACAGCAATTAGAAAAATCCCATGTAGTAAGAAAAGAGATTCCACTTAAACATTAAGAAGGACTTCCTGAAAGTATGAACTATTGAAAAGTGGATTATGCTGCCTTGGAGTGTGGTGGAGTCTCTGTCTTTGGATATCTTTAATTAGAGGGTGGATGTTCCTCTGTTAAGAGTCCTTCCTACATGGCAGGGGGTTGGACTGGATGACCGTTATGGTACCTTCCAACTCTATGATTCTGAGTGTTTTAAAGCACTGGTGTTTGTCTTGGCATGGAATTAAATGTTCAAGCTATACATGGCTATGAGATTTTTATGTACCTGTATGCAAGCTAATTATGTTTAGCTATATGTTGTAATAGACATCACAAGATAAAGATATCACTATTGCTTTGTGCTTTTATGTACTTATTTCATGGGCAGCAATAATGAAACTTCATGCTTTCCCTACTTACAATAGTTCTTTCATGATATTAAAAGTTCCAAGAATAAGCCAGTTAAATTAATTTACCATAAATCTTGGTTGGAGATTATGTGACATGACAAAAATATGTTTCTCAGTATTAGGACAAATTTTAGCCTGCTCTTCTCTGCCTTTATTCCAGCATACTAAAGTACTTGTGAGATCAGTCATAAAATGGCTGGCCAAGCCTTTCCAGGATTAGCCATAACTTCCTTGCCTTTTGATGTGTTAAACTCAGGGGTAGGCAACCTTTCCCCTTTAAGGGCTGAAGGACTTCAGATCCCAGAAGCCTCAGCCATGTTGGCCAATAGTCCCATGTTGGCCAATAGCTCCTGGGATTCTGGGAGCTGAAGTCCCTCGGCCCTTAAAGGGGAAAGGTTGCCTACCCCTGGTTAAACTATAGCTACCAATGGAAAAACTCTCTAGGAACTTTATCACATGGGGGGAAAGTGCAGAAATCCTATACAGAAATGGGATTTAAAAGCCAGAAAAAACCTGCAAAAGCAGGTTGATTTTCACACACATCAGGATTAATGTGAAATTAACCTAAACGGAAAGTACACAAACTCCTTTTAACTTTTGGGATTTTCCGAAAGTAAAAAGGAGCAGGTTTTGTCTACTTTCCATTCAGGTTAATGTCATGTTAATGCTCATTAACTTTGATGTCATGTGAAAATCAACCCACTTTTGCGGGGTTTGTTGAATTTCTTTTTGAGTTAACCCCCAGCGTTGTCGAAAATCTACCTGCTTTTGTGTGTTTTTTTAAAGTTTAAATTCAGTTTCTGTACGGGATCTGTCCCATGTGATAAACTCCTTGATAATCAAGGGGAATTTGCATTCTTTGCATCCCGCTGTTGGTTCAGAAAGTTTTTTTTTTCTGATTAGATCCTTGATATGCATTCTTTTTATCATAATGAATAAATGTATATTAAGAGCAACTACTTCGAGCTGGTATTGTTGGAGGGAGGCCTGTTGCAGAAAGATGAATATACTATTTTGAAGGCTAGAAATTATAGATTTACATGATGTTATGGTCTAGCAATGATGTTGTTCTGTTCTTAGTTTACCAGCGATGTCTAGAATTGCTAGAATGAGTATCTAAGTAAAACAAAAGAAATAAGCTAGCTCATATATAGTTGTCACTTTTTATCCATGGGGTATCTGTTCAAGACCCTCCCATGGATAAAAAAAAAAATGTGGGACCTTGAGTCCCATTCTTTCCTATGGCCATGTGGCCTTTAGGTTCCCCTTAAAGTTGCTGTAAGTCAGAAATGACCTGAAGGCACACAACAACAGCCCTCCCCTCCCAAACTCAGCCCTTGTAGTGGGGTGGACAGACATCCCCCCAGGCAGATTTCTAGGCTGGATGGTGGCTTGGATCAGGGGGGGGACTGGAGAATGGGTGGGAGAAAAGAACAACCTTTTTCTTCTTTTCCCTTGATTTCCTCTGCCAAGGAAGAGGAGGAGGAGCAGCGACAAGCCTGGGAGGGAGCAGAACTACCTTGACTTTGGCAGCTGGAGTGGGCACTCCCCTGTGACTGGCTGAAGTGAGAGAAGTGAGGCCAGTACAGGGTGCTGCCATTGCCTGGAGCTGGAAAATGTCTGGGAGTTGGGCTCTCAAGCGAGGCAGAAAACCATCCCGAGAGTCCCTTCCTCCTTCCGCTTCCATGGGGCTTGAAGCCAGCAGAGGATGAGGTGGAATCCTCAGCAAGGAGACCCAGTGATAGCCTCCTAGAGGAAGCGAGGGTGGAGAGGCCAGCATGTTTCCTCCTGGGCTTATCGTTGCTCTTCCTCCAGTTCCTCAGCAGAAGAAAGTGAGGGAAGAGGAAAAAAAAGTTGCCTGAGGTGGGCAAGAAGGGTGGCTGAAGCAGTAGTTCTTCCCATGGCTCCATGCTATGGGATTCTGGGAAATGTAGTTCATGTGTATCCATTTAAAACAACAGGGCTTGCCATCTGCAGAAGCTCAAATCTGTGGGTGGCAAACCCACAGATAAGAAGGACTCATTGTATTCATCAATCATATGAATATAGAACATAAAATCATTCCAGCTAGTTCAAATATATTTATGTCAAATACAACATCCTTTGTCCATGTTGGTCAACCAGCTACTTGGGAGACTGAGAGGCATCACATTTTACAGAATAAACTACCATCTGAAGAGATGTCTGAGGGTTAGAAAACTCTGTTTAATCCAAAGATTATTGTTTTGTTGTGATGTCATAAAAATCCCATAGTTCCTATTCTCACCTCCTCTAATAATTTATAGTTAACTAAAGTATTCAGTTATGAAATTATAGTGCTATATGTTTCTCTGGCCATAGAAATGCAGTTACATAGCCTATGGAGATTATCAGACTAGGGTCAATTTCACAAGAGTCACACTATTGGAAGATAACGGAAGTGTAGTGCTACAGCAATCTATAGTTCCACACAGTTGTGCAATTACGCTATAACAATAAAATAAAGGCAAAACAAACATGCAGTCAGGTTCTGCATACAAAATCTGATTGCATTGCTATATTATTAATATATCATGATAGGATGTTTCACACATGCATCATTATCGTGTTACTGTGCATGTCTGAAAAATATGGTCCCACCCCAAACAAAATGGAACAAAATCAAATTGCTATATTTAACAACAAGATATATATCCAATTCAAATAAAATAGTGCTTTGTACCTCAATATAAGACAGAAATCTACTCTGAAAACAATCCGAGCAATGAGAGTGAATTGCCTGTGCCGAAGTACAGTCTGGAAAAAGCCACTGATAGCACTTTTCAGTAGTGCAAATGCATCATTATTAGTTTCCACACCATTGCAATAGCTCAAATGAAATGCTATTGCCAAATTATGGGCTTCCTTGTTAATGAGAAGTTACAGGACAGTTCCAGGTTATTCACTGGAGAAGTACTGGATATGAGCACACTATAATGATGGGAGCATTCCGTTTTTCTCCCATTTTATAACCCCTGTGACAATTTCCTTTGAAATGAAGGATGATGAAAGAGGAATGGTTCCCCACCCCATCTCTTAGAGCAGGGGTAGGCAACCTTTTTGAGCCAGGGGCCGGGTTGCTGTCCCTCAGACAATTGGGGGCCGAAGCACCAAAAATAAATAAATAAATAAATAAATAAATAAAAATTTAAATTACAAATTAAAAAAATTAAAAAAAATTAAAATATGCATGCACACTCTCTCAGCCCCAGAAAAGCCATGGCAAAACCCCTGTGGAGATTTTGCCAAGAAAACCCGATGAACAAGTAGTAACAATAATCAATATCATCATGGGGGCGGCCGGGGGGGGGGCAGCGGCCTTAGGCTGCCTACTCCTGTCTTAGAATGAGGGATTGAGGGTCCTTGCCACTTTTCAACAACCTGGATTTTATCTGGGATCACCTCCATCAGCTTCTAGGCACAAATTGAGAACCCAATTTGTGATGGTGGTTAAACCAGATAGTCAGAATCACCATCAACACCCCACTTAAACATTCTTAAGTATTGGAATTTCAAAAAACCTATATGGGAAATGAGCAGAGTACTATTTGAGAATATTTATTATATCCATTCATAGATATATAACCATGGTATTCTTCTTAGGAAGAAACACTGACATGGCAATGTCTGGGCACTTAGCTGTATTATATTACATTGCATGGAAGGCATTTTCAGTTAATCACATCATATTATATGGCCATCATTATGTTATACTTTCATAGGAACATTTTTTGGAAACTTTATCTCTCTATTCAGGTCTTTAAGAAGCCTTGCAATAATCCACACCTGAAAGAACAGGACTCTTCTAAAGCATTTGTCATAGCCCTTTATCCACCACCACCACCATCTAGTACTATATAAACCTATCTCTATATACCCAGGCCAAAAAGCTGACAGTATAATATATCTGGCTTGTAACAGTTTCCTCCTTTGTCAGCTTTGAGGGATGGGATTATTACTTTGACAAATGGTCTCTATTTTGAACAGTCCTTTTTTGAACTTCTTTGTACATCAGATGTGGCTGTCATCTGCAATTTTTTCTCTGCTGTCCTGCTAGTCGTGTTGAGGAACAGATTTCAGACCTTTGTTCGAGGTCCTGTTATAGGTTTTTATCTGATGTGGACTCCAGCTCTTACTGGATTCCCCACTTTGAAGAGTCACTGGAGCTCTTATGCTTCCTTATTTGTGGCCTGTTCACTGCTATGGAGCACAGCTGGTTATCTAATGCAATTCTTCATAACTCTACTTTAATAGAGCATTGCATACATACACCAGTCATTGTATGCATACATCACTTCATCAATTCCCAGCTTTTATGGATTTAAAGGCTGCTTTCGACTCTATCCCTAGGCTTAAGTTGTGGGCCAAATTAGATTTTATAATTACTGATATTAGACTCCTTGCCCTAATTAAACTCTTTATAACAACAGTCAACTAAGAGTAAGAGTGGGTGCCCAGGGGCATCTCTCTGAAATCATCCCTATCTCCAAAGGGGTGAAGTAGGGTTGTATCCTTGCTCCAACTCTGTTTAATCTTTACTTAAATGGTTTTGAAATTGAGTTAATGAACAACAATGCCCACTTGCCCAGATTAGGTGGTGGGAAAGTTCCAGTTCTGCTTTATGTGTATGACACTGTGATCCTCTCTAGAACAAGACTGGGGCTCAAATGTCTCCTTGGAAAATACACCACCTACTGTTCTAAAAATGATCTCAAAATAAATGTTACCAAATCTAAAATCATAGTCTTCAAACACAATTTACATCCTTGAAGATGGAGCATAGATGATTGTCCCTTTGAGAAAGTCAAGAGCTTTATATACCTAGGGCTAACATTTCACCATAGGATTCTGTGAAACCATCACAGTTTCTTGATGCTGAAAGGATCTCTAGGCAGCAAATCTGGTATCATAAGATTCTTTCATACCAAAGGGAATCAATTCATACCAATCACCCTCAAAGTTTTCAATGCAAAGATCACAACTAAACTGCTATATGTAATAGCTATTTGAATTGAAACTGCCAATTCTGAACTTGATCATTTTCAAATAAAAAAAAAAAATGGGCTCTTTTATGTGTTCCTTGATGTGTACCCAACTCGGCTATTTTATTAGAAACAGCTGAATGTCCTCTTTCTACTAAGGCTTGTCTACTTGCATTCAAACTTTGGCTCAGAGTATTCATCTTTAAGTCAGGTGTGGACTTGGTGGACCTCCTTGCTTTGGATAGTTATACCAGCAGATAGACTAAACATATTGCACATAAAGCAGCCACTATTGGTCTTTCTGAATCCCTGCTTTTAAACTTAGGCCTTGAGATGGTATTAAAATTGCAGAGGCAAAGACTCTGGGACATTGCTTTTTGCAATCTCAAGTCCAATTCTATTACCTCTTGCTCTCCCAGTACCCTAAACACTCATTATGCAGGAACTTTCTGTCAGTTTTCCTACCTTAAAAATCTAACTGTTCCAAGGTATCTCATCATGTTCACTAAGAAGAGTTGCAATGTCTTCCCTTCAAATTTACTTTTTGGTAGGTATGCTGGGCTACCCACCTCATCTCAATTTTGTCCTTGTGCAAGGCAAGTAGTTGAAACTTTATCACACGTTTTGTTCTCATGTGCCTTTTATAATCAGTGCCATAACCAGCTGATTTCCCCCTTACTGAGCCATAAACTGGGTTATTCTGAAATGTTTTATATCAAAATGCTGTTGAAAGACAAATACATGAATACTACCTTGTCTGTTGCAAAATTTTTGTCTTTAGGTGTTAAAATTAGAGAGATTGGATTATTAAAAGGGGGTCAAACTAATGGCTATATATCCTAGATCTATATAACTAAACTATATAACTAAAAATGATCTCCAGTGTTGTAACCCAATCTGATAATTTTATGTAAACTTCCTTTTTTTTTTTAATGAAACCTTTCTATTTTATATGGTTTTAAGTTATATGTGATCATTCTATTTTATAGGTTTTAAGTTATAGCATGTCTCACCAGGTCTATTGACTGCAAATAAAGATTGATTGATTGATTGTGTAAAATCAATTTCCATTCCTTTCTAGACTATTTTGAGACTTTTAAGCATTTGTATATTCAGTTCCCCATAGATCTCTTGTTATAACCACATGGCTGGAACTTTTGTGAAGCCATAGCTATTCCTCTCACCCTTTTGGGTCTTTAGGGGAAGAAACAAGCCACTCCTAGTTTAATATCCTTCATACTATCCATTGTCCAGCCACTAATAATTCAAGGGACCCTCTCTCACAGTATTTCTTCAGGGAGTTTTCCCAACAGGTTTCATCTGCACCAAACTAAGGGTTAATTATTGTTTAGATCTGAGTACATTTGTTTTTTTCATATATATTATCTTTACTGGGAGAATTCTGTCCAAGGAGTCCCTTGAGTTCTTAGTGGCTGAATAATGGACAGAATAGATAGCATTACATGAGTAGCAGTTTGTCTCTTCACCTAAGGGCCCCAAAGGGGAAGAGGAATAACTATTACCAAACTTTCAGCCATATGGTTATAACAAGAGATCTGTGGAGAAGGTGACCCCAGACAGAGCCCAGAATTAACTGACAAGTGACAAGCACCCTCGATATCTCAGTCTAAGAGATGAGGTGGGGAGCCACACCTGTTTGAAGTCTGAGTAAGTTTGCAACTCAGTGATTTGCATCACAGGTTTTAGTATATTCAACTGCCAGGATTTATTATATTAGCACATTCACACATCACAAGAAGCAGCTCTTCTTTTATTAAACCATGACTTGTTGATTGAGCTACAAAGTGCAGAGCAGATGGTCATATAATCCCCTTGTTTTTTTGTTTCTTTGTCTCCTATCACTTTTGAAAGTTCATGTTTCAGAGTGGGAAGTCATAGTATGAAGCTAGGGATATGTCACAGGTGTAGATCCAGATATTATGACAAGCCATGCTCTTAAAGAACTGGATATAACAGCCCAATAACTAAGTATAAGTGCAGACTGTGTTTATGGTTAGTTATCAACCCATGGCTAGTTGATAGATGTCTCTTTGCATATCACAGCAAAACAGATTACAATAAACCATACTATGGCTCTCTCATGATACATGAATCCAGTCACAGTTTCTTCATTCATTCTTTCAACTTCATTAGGAAATCGATTTTCAATTTTTATTAGGTCAGTAATTTTGACTCCATATTTTTGTTTCCTTGTTTGAGAACATGAAAAAAAAAAAAAAACTCAGTGGGCCCAGACTCAAGTCTCATTGAATACAGTGGTGTAGTAAAATGGTGTCTCGTAAATAAAATGGCAAAATCGTTTTCTTTTTGGATTTTTTTAAAAAATATATATTTTCAAGTAGTGGATGGTTGAATCTGTGGATGCAGAATCCATAGATAGAGGGCCGACTATAATATACCATTGTGAGATTTAACCTTTAGCTGAGCTGAAGTCATTCACATGAAATTATGGACAAAACAACACCAAAAGCAAAAGGCATAATATCAAGCCTTCATATAGGGTCTTGTGTCAGCATTTTGTTTTTGGTGTGATTAGTGCTGAACTTTAAGAAGTGGTTTGACATTAACAGCTTCCAGCCAAAAAGATGACAGATTTCATTCTTCCAACTAAGATGTATCACCAAAGAGAGAAGAGACAAGTTCTGTGTTCATGAAGCAGCCTGCTCTCACTAAATAATATATTGCCTTCTTATCATTACAACAAATGATTTAAATGATTCTTAGACCTCTAATTAATTATATATGCAAATTTGATACATTTGATACAGTGACAGCATGTTAGAACTCAGAGGCATTTAGATGTCTGAAGAGATCCCCTAAAGCAGGGGTAGGCAACCTTTCCCCTTTAAGGGCCGAGGGACTTCAGCTCCCAGAAGCCTCAGCCATGTTGGCCAATAGTCCCATGTTGGCCAATAGCTCCTGGGATTCTGGGAGCTCAAGTCCCTCGGCCCTTAAAGGGGAAAGGTTGCCTACCCCTGCCCTAAAGTCTGGGGTCTTTAGATCTTTCTGATGACTGTTATAAGAACTGCATGTTATGTCTACTACTGTTACTAAGCAGAATAATGCTATGATCAGGTGGGGATGGGAAAACTATTTGGACTTTAAAAAAAAAAGGTAAAATGTAAATAAACATGTTTCTTAAGAATTGGAAAACCTTGATGAGGAGAACATTGGACTGATGAGAAACTTCACATTTCATGACTTATACTGTATAAAATTTTAATGTGGGTTATTTTTTTGTAGAAAAGAACTTTTCTGTGTGGGAAGCAGCATTTTCTGCACAATTATTTCATGCACAGAAAACTGTTTTCTACAGAAAGAAAAAATCCACACAAATATTCTCACAGTAGGAAGAAAAATGTTAAAATTACTCATTGCTCCCTTTGAGAAAGAAATTAGTGAAGAAATATATCCCTGCTATTATGCTATACTAGCCCTGTATAAATTACCAACATGCAGGAAGAAAAGTAATATATGGATTAAGCAGCCTATTGGGAGATGATAGAGAATAGAAGGAGAACTCTGTCTTCCTGTAATGCCCTGCTAAATTTTCATATGAAATTCAGAGAAGAATCCCTGGTCTAGAAGCCCACTGCCTTTCTATACTGAACCCTGAAGAAAGACAAGAGAACTGTATATCTCCTCTGACCTACCGCTTGTTCACCTCATGCAAATCTTTGTAATCTGTGGCTATCAGACTAATATTAAATTAGAAATCAGGATTAGATCCTGCATATTTCAAAGGATTTTTCTTTCAAAAAGACATTGCATATTTATCTTTTAAATTTAGATCTCAAATTTTGAGAATTCAGTTCCTCAAACCATGATGAATTTCAGAAGTCAGGAATGGCATTAGCATCCTTAACAGGTTCCTCATTTCCAGCCAGGTTCTGCTGGTGCAGATATCTGTTGTTCTTGAGCCTACAGCTCACTGTACCAGAAATCCATGGCACAGCAAGCTTACTTAATAGTAGCAGTGTTCTTTGAATGTACATTCTGCCAGTTGACTATTTGGTTTCCACTGATACCGGTACTACCTGGCTCCCATGTTAAATTTCAGAAATTTCTTTGGAAAATTGAGCATGCATTCTTGGAGGTACTAAGCATCTGTGAACAGATGTGCTATTGCTGCCAGGGAACTGAGGTGTATGGGAAGGGTTCAAGTGGCAGTGGTATAGGAATAATCAACAACCATGGTGGCAAGCCAATGGAAGCAATTTCTGAAGCAATTCAGATATTAAAATTACAATTGCTCTTAGCACAATAAACATCCTTTTCAATAGCTGTGGTGTGATATCTTGAGAATTTCTGAACAAGGAGTAGGTATGTCAGTGATTTTGATATGATTTACTGGCCAAGGATATATTTAATGCAGACCAAATCCTTAGATGTGCATGAATTATTCTGTATTAACTCCCATTTTCATATTCATGATACTAAGAATTTCTCCTGCTTCAGATTTAGGTAAGTTGCTTTTCAACTCTGTAGATCTTCTGCATATTTGTGAAATGATATACAAATCCAACCAAGTTTACTTTACCTGTTTTTCTATGAAGCAGACCTTATTGTATTTGTCAATAAAACAAATATTATAAACTGCCATTGTCCACACTGATAGCTTTTAGGCAGATGGAAAACTATTTACTCATGTATAACAACACCTCACTTACTCCTAAAGATTCACATGTAGATGTTCCTTAGCTGTACAACATTTGCAAAATAATCCATCATATTGCTCTGAGAAATATGGAAATATACATCTAAATCTTAATCTGTGAAGCCATTTACTTGTAGAAGAAGAGTGGGACATTTCTACAAGGTGAGAAGTTTCTACAAAGTAGGGAATCATTATTGTAATTGGCTGAATACTCAAGGACTGCACACTCAAAAGGGATGTGGCCTAAGGGAAAGTGAATTTAGTTGAACTTTTTCATCCAAAATATGGCAAATATAGATATTACTCAGGTTAAAAAAGTTACTAATAGATAAAGATGTTTTCATTTTCTTGTAAGCATATACAATATACACTCTTATTATTATTATTTTGAAATCAAATTCCTCAAAGCCACCAAGAATTAATTAATTTTTATTTGAAAAGCTTAATTTATATTAATGCATTCAATATTAATATATTATTTACCATTCATTTATGATTAAAATTAACTTACTATAGAAAAAACAAATTCATTATGTAGTGAATGTATTTCATTAGAGAATAATTTTAAATGGTTTAAAGTTAATTCCTCATGCTATAAATTAAATACATTATGGAGCAATTTTATTTTATTATCTAATAATATTTAATTTTAAATCAACTAGGGAAATTATGAAGTTTAAATTAACTTACTGTGGGGTAGTGTAATAGCCAGCTAATAGCAGTGACTATTCCAACTGACTGGGGAAACACTTCAAAAGGCTTGCAAAAGCAAGGTTTCTATCTGACCAGTAATTGGGTTTGATGATGGTGAGCCAGGCATTTGCTGCTTCTGTCTGTCTTGTGTACTGATTCCAAGGGTGGCTTTCACTCATCCAAGAGGCAGAAGGAGGCAAACCCGGAGCACCATGCATACATTCTTCCTCCTTCCTGGGAGCAATCCAGCTGCCTTTTCTGAACCAAATTGCAGCAGATGCAGAAAGAATGTATACCTGGTACCCAGGCCCTTCTGCCCCACCCTCCCTTATTGCCCTGAGACTGCTTCTCAGCCTGGCTGCCATCAATTGCAGGTAAATTTAAATTTTAAATATTGACTTGAGCATCTGTTTTGTTTGTTGGTTTTCTATCTGCTGGGAGTCCTGGAACGCACACTTCATATAACACACCCCCCCCCCATATAAAAGCCACCCCATGATTATGTATTAAAAGACAGCTTGAATAAAAATGTCTTTATTGCCAGCAAAAAGAAAGCAAGGAGGGCCCCAGCCTAGTCTGCTGTGGAAGGGCATTTCAGAGGGTGGGAAAAGCCACTGAGAAAACACTCTCTCATGTCCTCACCAAGTAAGCCTGCAATTGTGCCGGGACTGAGAGAAGGCCTTCCCTGGAGATCTTAGGGCCCTGGCAGGCTCATATGGGGAGATACACTTTCTCAAATTGTCTGGACCTAAGCTGTATCAGGCTTTCTAGGTCATAACCAGCACTTTGAATTCAAGTTGTAATAAGAGTATTATTGTTTAATATGATAAAAGAAATATATATAAATATGGATAAAATTGTTGAAATTTTGGAAAAAAATAGGGTAGTCTGTCCCCCATTCCCCCCCCCCCCGTTAAGTAATATGAGTTAAATATAAAGATGAATTCCAACTAATAAATAAGATGGAGTGGGATGGAACTTAAAAATGAAATATACCTGAAAAAAAGATAGTTGGAAGTCACACCCCCCTTCTATTTTGTTGGTTATAGTTTTTGTTGGCCCAAAATGCACAGGCCAAAAAAGCAGCTTCTGGCTGCTTTGGAGGCATGAAATCGAGATGACGCACCCTCCCAAAACAGCCAGAAGCCACTCTGATGCTGTGATCCAGTCCCCTTTGGACCAGATCAAAAAGAAGCGGAAATAATATGGCTCCTGGTAATCTGGAGTGATATGAGAGGAGCTCACTCATGTCTAACTTAAAATGTGAAGGGAAGCACTGAGAATTTTCCTAAGAATAGCACATTTACATTGCCATGATACCTTCTGGAGTATGTGTTAGTGGATATTGGGTGACCCCAATCCTCATCCTTTCTGGCTGCTTTTTTTTTTTTTTTTTTTTGGACATCTCTACTTTAATAAACAGTAATGGAGGTGCACATGGATATTATCTGTAGGGATGAAGCACACATTGAAAAATGCAGCACTAGTGGATATTTTGCCATGAATGGACATATTATGAAGATTTTGTGCCTCTTGGTCACAATTTACTGTATGGTCCTTCTGTGAAATACATCTTCACATAGATGTCTCTCTAAGACTAAGATTCCAAAACAATTAAATTTTAGGGGCAAATCTTATGATATATATATATATATATATATATATCATAAGATTTGCCCCTAAAATTTAGATAGCGGTTGTTGATTATGTGTGTATATATATATACACACACACACACATATATATCTTATAAGATAGCACACCACAGCTATTGAAAAGGATGTTTATTGTGCTAAGAGCAATAGTAATTTTAATATCTGAATTTCAGAAATTGCTTCCATTGGCTTGCCACCACGGTTGTTGATTATGTGTGTATATACACACACACACACATATATATGTCTTCACTCATTTAGTTCTCATATGCAAGAATGAAACATTTCAAAGGCTTTCTGCTAGCTGGGCATGACTTTTGTTCATTTTTGGTGATTTCTTCTTTCCAGATGTTATTTAAAATGAAATAAAATAAAAATAAATCTATTTTGTGCTGGTCTAAGTATTAGACTAGGACTCCAGGAGACAGTTTTGAAACTCCACTTGGTCATAGAAACCCATTGGGTAAGTCACATGCTCTCAGCCTCAGGGGAAGACAATGGCAAACCACTTCTGAACAAATCTTGTCAAGAAAACTCATGATAGGGTCACCATAAGTCAGAAATGACTTCAAGGCACACAACAACAATGACATGGGTGTTTGCAGTAGGGTTGTAAAGTGCATTCAAAATTTTTCTCATCTTTGTTATTTCAAAACACCAAGGTTAAAAAAAACAAAATACTTGTCCTGATATTTTTATTTATTTATTGCCCCTGGATGAAAGTGAAAAGACTAGCACACCTTTTCTCAGTAGCAGCAATACAAAGGGAGGAAAATGTACAAAATAGGTTTTTATACATTACATTTTGTGCAAAAAGCAGTATCTTTGCATTAGGAAACCTGCATAAGCTTTCATTTAAAAAGTCCTAAATGGCAAAACATCACTAAAAACTCTAACATGATTCTCTCCCCCCCCCCCATCCCAGGAAAAAGCAGATCCACACTGATTTTTCCCAAACCGGTTTGAAACCCTGTTGTCTACAAGGTCTGCTCCCATGCTGACCCAAACACCCATGGACAGTTCTCACTGGGCAGCATCAAGCTGCAGATCACTTTTTTTTTTTTGCCTCCCCACATTGCATGTGTAGCATCCCACAAACACTGGCCATTACCTCCCTTGTCCTGCCCTGCTACCATCCTGTTGGATGCCCTGCATGACTGGCAGTGCACCCAACCACATAGTCAGCCACTACAGTGCACAACCAGTACATTACATCTGTGTGCTCAGTAACACATTGGCAAAGTACAGTCATGGAGGTCCCCCATACATGCCCCCTTCTTCTCATGCTCCCCTGTTGGACTGTATGGTTTGTGTATGTTTTTTTTAATTTTAATATTTTTATTATGTAACTTATAAAACACATTGCATTTTACTGTATTATTGTCATTATTTACAAAGTGTTCATTTTACAAATAAAGCTAACAAGAAACTTTCAATAAATTTTCCACTGAGACTACTTTTGTCATTCTGAGTATGTTGTAATTACATCCATTCCATTATTGATGATCTTCTATGTTTGTCGTACTTTCACACTTTTGTTTTCTTGGATTCTCACACTTGTGCTGTGCTGTTTATATGGCAGTGTGGTGGTGCATGTCTTTTGTGTTATGTCAGAGTATCTGAGCTTCTCTTTGCTCCAGCTTTTAGCCCCACTTCATGTTGATTTCCACCTGCTTTCATTTCATTTGTTGTCTAAACTGCGTGAAACAGTTGAAGATGCTTTATTTGGACAGCATGGACAAACCCTCAGTTGGCAGTAGCCGTCTGCTTGTTTACTCCAGGTTTCTTCTGCTCAATGAAATACATTTTTAATGTTTCAGTTTTGCTGTAAATCTCCTAGAACCTCTGGTATTCAGTATGAACTATACTGCAGGGTTGCCATAAGCCAGTCTCTTCCAACTGTAACCACTTCTGCCCTGTAAGTATGGGAGCAGTGAACAATATCTGCTGTGGTTCTCAGTCTGAAGTGTAGAAACCTTTTGGATTACTGTTACTGATTTTCATAAACAGTTCTCGTTTCTTTTCCTTGGGATATTTAAATTGTAAAAAATGGTTTCGACCTAGGTGTAGGATTTCAGTTATTCCTGATCCATTGCAGACACCCTTCACAATTCATGTGAATGTTAGTATATTCTTTGATAAAAGGCAAATGTATGATCTAAACAATGTCTGAAGATACAAGAAGGTAAACTGTGGGGTGGAACAGACTGCCCCAAAAGGGTGGCTTGATGCTGCCCCTGAGACAACCGGCTTGGGGCCACAGCAACTGCATGTGACAGCCCCAACCCAACCTTTTGCCAGCACAAAAAGGAGTGGCAAATTGCCACTCCTTTTTGAGCTGGCAAAAAGACAGCTTTTCTGGCACTGCTGTTGCTTTGCAGAGCTGCTGTGGTGTGTAAATGCTGCACTGCCAGAGCACCACAAAGCTGCCCCCCATGTGGTTGGGCTGGTGGTGTGACACCAGCTTCAGGGCAGCGTCAGAATGTGTGGTATCTAAAAACTACCCTCTGAAGCCACCCCAAAGCTGGTGCAAAGGGGTGGTCTCTTCCACCCCTGTGTGTCACTTTAGAACTATTTCATGAATGATAGTAATAATGTCTCAACTCTCCCTGAAAGCCAAGATGATTACATTGAAGATATCATACTTCGGCCACATCATGCGGCGGCAGTATTCACTAGAAAAGATAATATTGCTAGGAAATGTGGAGGGCAATAGAAAGAGAGGAAAAATATAGGAAGAATATTCACCAGGTGAATATACTATGGCCTTGTCTGCATAAACCAAAAGGCCTGTCCCCAACCCATCCTTGATCCCCCACCCCACCCCCAGATCTGGTGGCATCCTATTTGGATGATGCACAGCCCAACTCCTGGTTCTGGTGTGAACAATCTGGGTGACACCTAACACATTCAACACCCTCAATAAGATTTTTTTTTTTAAAAAAAATGTTAACTTTTACTCTGGATTTTCTGGGAGGATCTGGAGCCTTCCATTCCTGTGCTGGGGCAGTTGTCTGCATAAGCTGCTGGCCATGTCCACTGCTGTCTCCAGTCATTTGCTCCAAGGTCATAATGAGGTCCTCAGCCATGAGATCATTGCTGGGTGCTTCATTGTGACCTCAGAAGTCAGAGACTTGCAGCAGTAGTAGGCAAGCCAGGTGGCACAGTGGGACACTTGTGCACACAGCCATCCCAGGATGGGAATGGAGATCCAGCTACCAGGGAGAGGTCAGGCAGCTCTGGAGCCAGATACTCCAGGCTACCCCTGGAATATCCTGGCCAGTAAAGACAAGGCTGCAATCAAGAGCCTGCAGGACCTGAGCAGATGTTTTATTCTTGGGGTTGCCATGAATCAAAATCAACTTGAGGGCAGTTCACAACTAAACCACCCAAGCTTGTTCTAGGAATGCAGAATACCTAGCTAAAGAACTATATTTCATGATTCCTTGGGATAAATTACTTTTTCAGAGTTTATTCCTCTCTCTTTTGTACTGTCTTAAATTTCAGTTGTCACAAATTTTGAGGCTTATTCCCAAGTTGGTAGGTTTGTCCCAATCTCTGGAATATGAAATATTCATTTGTGTGGATATTTGTGTGCATTTCTTCTAACACTTGTATTCTTATATATAGTTTCGGCTAGTATACACAGTTTTTGGCAAACAATTTTTTTGTATATAATTAATTTCTGAATGTTATATTTCACTAATATACATATATTTTAGTGGATTCTTCTTGATATAAACAATTTTGTGGGCATTTCTGATTGAAGAGGTTCACTATAAAATTAAGGGAAAAAATGGTAATTTTTCAAAGGTTAACTAAGGGCCTTTGCAGACTGCCAGAAATAGTGCAAATTGAGTCCACTTTAAGGGTTAGGATTGGTGCTAGGGAATCATGGGAATTGTTTTTTTTTCTGAGACATTGAGCCTTCTCTGTCAGAGAGCTCTGGTGCCACAATAAAATACAGTCCCCATGATTCCCTAACCCTAACCCTAACCCTAAAAGTGGACTCAATTTGCACTATTTCTAGCAGTCTGCAAAGGCTGTAACAGCTTGAACAGACTGCCAGCAATAATCCATCTCGAGAGCACTTTAACTGCCTTGGCTCAGTGCTAGGGAATCATGGGAAGTGTAGTTTATTGTGGCACCAGAGCTCTCTGACAGAGAAGGCTCAATGTTTCAGGAAAAAAACTACAATTCCCATGATTCCTTAGCATTGAGCCAGGAAAGTTAAAGTGGTCTCAAACTGGATTATTTCTGGCAATCTATTCAGGCCCTAAGTAGACAAGTAGATAGGCTGAAAAATGTGGTCCCTGACCATGTTCGGGCCATAGCGTTTAAATGATGCACGCCCTGAATACAGAGGGAAACTCTGTCAGACCTGCATTTTCCCCTAAGAACTGGGCCAAAAAGGAGTGCTAAAATATCACTCCCTTTGCCAGACCAATTCAAAACTGCAGTGGTGGCCCAGATAGTGCGGTTGCCATGGCTCCCATGCGAAACATGCCAGCATGGCCATGGACCACATTTTTTCAGCCCTTCTGTTTCAGGCCAAGATTTCTGTTTGCATATTAATTCATCAGTACAATGTGACTGGAACAAATGTCCCCTTCATTATTAGTATGTAATAAATTAAAGTATACTGGAAAGAAGACATGAGATTTGTGATTGTATTTACTGTTATTCTAATATTTAACCTAAATGAAATCAAGGGAAGTGAATTGAATCAGAGCTGTGGAGCTAGGAAAATGACATTGACCATCCCCACATGTACATTTTGCTAATTTAACTCCAATTTGTGACTTGCTCTGTCAAAAAAAAAAAATGCTTGAGAAAAAGATATACCTCTTATGATACAGCCCCCCTTGCATAATATATATTTGGTTTGCAACATGGAATCCTTCTTCCACTTCTTCCCTCTTTGCATCACTCTCCCGAGTTTAACTATAAGAGACCCAAGTGGCTCCTGAAATGGACTGATGTGTGTTTTTTCTGGCACTCTGGCTGATGCCCATATAATCTCTTGTAAGAGTCAGGTCTGGCAGGGATTAAGCACCAGTGTTTCTTTATTAACAAGCTTCTTAAAGATAACATGAAAACATCAAGCTCATTAAGTATCAATGTTACAGTTTGTATTGATTCCACATTCTCCCTTAATGCTTACCTTGATTGACTGCCAAGGCAAAAGGCAGGGTATAAGAAACCTGCTTCTTCCATCCATTATTCTTCCATCAGATCAAAACCTCTTACTCCTACTAAACTCCAACTAAACAAACAATTCTTTTTTTCCTCACCAGCTTTCCTTTCTAACATTCAGAAGGCTGTGGTAGGTTATCCATGTGATGGGTGTGCCTTCTGGCCCCAGTGTCTGTCACACTTCATCTTCATTCAGAGTGGCATGGTCAGGAAACCTGATGAGGAGAATCCTGGATTGATGAGACTCTTCACTGTGGAATTTTGTACAGTGAGCAGCATTTTCTGTACAGAAAATAACATTTATTTATTTTTTGCACAGAAGCATTGTTTTCCATGTAGAAACATGCTGTTTTCTGTTAAGAGAATATTGGGGGAGTTTTGTGCACAAAAATGTGTGAATTTTTCACAGGCTAAGTTACTCCTGATAAAGTTTTCTGTACAGGAAGTAGCATATTCTGTGCAGAAAATAACATGTTTTGCAGAATGTTGTTGTTGTTGTTGTTACTACTACTACTACTACTACTATTACTACTATTGATTATTGGCATTAAAAGATGCTGTTTCCAGCATGGAAAATAATATACTTTGTGAAAAAAGTGAATTAGGTGCCAAATAAGTCCTGAACTGTGCAATTTCCTAAAGCTGAATCTAAGCTGCACAATTAACACCATTTTAACTTCCATGGTTCAATGCTATGGAATTCTGAGATTTGAAGTTTGGTGAGATATTTAGTCTTCTCTGTCAGAGAGCTCTGATGCCTCGACAAACTACAAACCCAGAATTCCATAACATGGAGCCATGACAGTTAAAGTTGTGTCACACTACATTAATTCTGCATGGGGAAGCAATCCAAAACTTTCTTGCAGTGGGAAGAAAACTGATAAAATTACTTTTACTTCTTCAAGAACAAAATTAGTGAAGAATTATTTCCCTTCTCAGAACTACTATCCCAATCTACATAAGGATATCCTAGAGTCAATGAAGTAATCCTCCAGAAAGGAAGGTCATTTGCATATGTTTGTTAGTGTCATATATTTCAGTGCAAGCTTACCAAAGTGTTGGAAACAAGATTGCTCTGATTGGTTGTTCCACTTAAAGTGCAAGTGGTGGAGATGGGGGCACCTTTTGCCCATGCAGTAGGCTGCACAACCACATTTACTCCCCAGATTGTCTGAAAACAGGTGACCAGATGTCTACTTACAGTTTCTACTTCCTGTGTCTTTTCCATGGGCAACGTATGAAGTCATATTCTGGGAGGGGGGGGTGTCCAAGCATGTGAAATATATGGAAGCTTGGGGAGCCACCAGTAAGAATAGTAAAACTTGTGTCCCATAGTCTGCTCTATGTGTCCCATAGCCTGGGTTAAAGGGTTGCTTCTCTTTGAGTGTAACTGTATATCATCCTGACAGAAACATGTTCCCAAACCTATGTTTTCCAAAATATTGGCTATAGAGAAGGAGAGGACTGGTGGATGGATAAGCATGCTCAGCCTTTATTGTGAACCTTCTCTGCTAAAAATCCTTAGCGGATATTCATTCTTACTTTGGAGCCTAATGGTGGTGGTGGTGGTGGTGGTGAATCATCCAATGTAGTTGGGCATAAGGGCTAGATAAATGCTAAGCACCCTCTCACCCATTGATTCTTTCCCATAAGTTGCTTACCACCTCCATCACCCTGATTAGTATTACAAGAAGACTGCAAAATAGAGTGCTCAATTATTCCCTTGTACTTGCTAGTTTCTTCTTCTGAGTGCTTAAACCTGGGGCAGAATGTGGTGATTTTTATTTTTGTTCATGTGCAATGATCTAGTGTTTATTCTAGGGAACCATGGCAGTCTTGATGTTTTGAATGGGCTAGTGTTAGTTATTCTTTCTTAGTGATTCTGTCAACTTATTTCTGAACATTAATATGGCAGGTCAAGGATAACTCCATTACAAGTGGAACTAGGCTTTATCCTTTCTGCATTTTTTGTTCTTTTTTAAACACGTTCTTGATGGGAAAGTAAAAGTAAAGGAAACATTGACTAGCTGTGGTTGTAAGGAGTAGGAGATATAATAGCATTTGAACATTAGGTCAGGCAGATGGAATTCAATGGATAATGGTTAATATTTGAGTTGTTTGATGGTAAAGTAAAAATTGATAGTTTTTGTGTAGCTCCTTTGTTGAGAGTTTTCACATAGCAACAGTCAGCTGATGGCACAGAGGCCAAGAACAAAGAGTTTGGGGATGTCACAAACACAAGCAAAGCAAAAATGAAGGTCTATTAAAAACATAAAGTATGAAGCACAGACTTTATAATAACCTTGCATGTTGAACAGTTTGAAAAGAGGCTTGAACACAAGTCCAAAGAGATATCCATACAAAGATGATTTCAGCTACTATGGTTGTAAAAAAAGAAAAAGAAAAAGAAAAGGAAAAGGAAAGGAAAGGAAAGAAATGGGGGGGATTATTTGCTTTTGCTTTTGTTTTTAGTTGCTTTTCTGACAGTCCTGTTGTAATAACACCATTGCAGTATTAGGTGGGAAAAGAACAAAAGAAGAAAATATACTGTCAGTCTCTTATCCAAAATGCTTGGGACCTGAAATAATTTGGATTTTTTTTTTAAAAAAAATATTTTGGAATATTTAAATTTACTTAATGAGATATCATGGAGATGGAACTCACATTTAAACATAAAATTCATTTATGTTTCATATATAATTTATACACATAGCTAGAAGGTAATTTTATACATAACATTTTTAAATTATTTTGTGCATGAAATCAAGTTCCTGTACATTGAACCATCATTATCTCAACCACGCATGAAAAAAGTTTTGGATTTTTCAGTATTTCAGAATTCTGGATAAGAGAGATTCAACCTGTATCACAGTTCTCTTGAAGTATTCTATGCAGTCTACTACTAATATGTTTTTAGTTATAGCCTGCAAATTTTCACTCAAAGATTATTCACTCAGTGACACAGAGAAAATGTCATTGTCTGAGGGCCTTTGCAGACTGCTAGAAATAGTGCAAATTGAGTCCACTTTAAGGGTTAGGGTTAGGGAATCATGGGAACTGTATTTTATTGTGGCACCAGAGCTCTCTGACAGAGAAGGCTCAATGTCTCAGAAAAAAAACACACAACAATTCCCATGATTCCCTAGCACTAACCTTAACCCTTAAAGTGGATTAAATTTGCACTATTTCTGGCAGTCTGCAAAGGCCCCAAGTCCCATACTCCCTTATTTATTGGACTGAGAAGAAACTGGGGGTCTTTGTGTTTCCTCTTTATCCCTCTGACCTTAGCTTTATATCCTGGCATGTAAGGGAGGGATGGAATGACAATATTTTGTAACACATTCTGCTGCCTTCTTGCATTCACTTTTTTTTTAATTGAAACAACATAAAAATAACAAGAATAATTATTTCTGAGAAACAGGTATTAAAGTTACCTTTCTGAATGTATAACTATAATTGTATGTAACTACTTCTTGGTACTATAACAACTCATTTATTAAAAATAAGGATTCCTCCAGATGGAATAAATGTTGTTGATGGCTGCAGTATTTGTTGCTATAGTTCTCATTTTTTTTTTCTTTTCTTTCTTTCTTTCTTTCTTTCCTTTCTTTTTTATTTATTTTTTTTTTTTTTACATTTCTTTCTTTTTTTAAAATAACCAGATGGCATTTCTATTGTCCTGGACTATTCAATGGCAATTTCTGGCACCAACAGAGGGTGGTTTTTCATCCAGATTCTAGGATATAGCACAACAAAAACACGAACAAAAAGATGGGGCATGAGTTATTTGATATTCACAGTTCACACCAGGTTCCTTGGCCACTAACTCTTCCTTGCTACTACTGTGGAGAGGAAAAGTGAAACCAGTCAGATGTAAAGGTGTTCCCTTGCAGTTTGCATAAGGGATTTTAGACTACTGTTCTTTTTTAAAAATAAGGTATGCCCATATCTCAAACCATCCAGAGACAATAGGGAGGAAAGGCACTGAAGAGATCTGAATGATAATTGTCCAATTTGCCTACTATGTCATGAGATTTGCATGATGGTTGATCAGGTTGCCTGCAATGTTATATGGCTTCCTTTGTCCTCCTAACTGCCCATCATCTTTTACAGGGACTAAAAACCCTGAAGACCCTGCAAGTGGGTGCAGAAGCAACATCAAGAGTAAACAACTGGCAAAACATGAGGAGCTCTGTTGTGAGAGCTCTCATTTCTTTGCATCAGTCTGGAGTGCACTAGCCCTGCCCCTTCTCCATTGTTAATGACCTCAAGGAGAAATCCTGTTTTGTGTTTACATGAACTATATAACATAACATCTAAATAGGCCTTCTCATTATCTCCCCCTCCCTCCCTATCTGTGTGCTGTTTCTTAACTGTACAGTCATAGACTGGAAATTATTCTGCAGTTTTGTATTATCATTGCAGTAGGCCTTGAGAGTTCTCTGTGTCTCACAAGTGGGGATCTAATAGGAGGCAGATAGATGGAAAGGCCTGGGCAAAGAAATGGCCCTATTCAGTGCCCCTTCTGTTTCATACAGAGATGGTTAAAAGATACTGGTGGGTACAAGGTTCTCTATGAAAAGCTTTTTCTGCTTCAGCCATATCTGTTATATAAAGGAAAGTTATCGCTGGCCCAGGGCTCAGCTACATGTGACAACCTGAGTGAATACAAAAACATACTTTTGTTTTGAAGCTGGGAAGAAGGGGTAAGTTCTGCTGGTACTAAGCACTGTTAGAAATGGAAGCACTGAAAAAACATGAATGGAAAGTGAAAGGACATTGCACTTTTTAGAAAAGCTCTCTGCTACAAGGAACTTAGCAGGAGGTAGCTTCTCAAATCCTTGGTAAGATACATTTTTCTTTTCAAACAAGGGTATATATGCTGCTGAATAAAATATACTGAATGTGAAAGTAAAAGACTACAAGACTTAGCTTAAACTTGTTTAGATTTCATTCATCCTGTGGTTTCTGTTTGAAGATGTTTCAAAGGTTTTGCTTTTCAGAAAGGTTATGACTTTTCAAAAAGGTGTGAAAAAGCTGCCAAGAGCAATAGTTTTCTGTAGATGTATAGCTAATGATATTCTGGGGGTTTTAACCCTTTTAACATAGAAAATTATATGAACAGTGCAGTCTACTGGTCATTTAATTGGATGCGTGAATATAAAAAAAGCCTTTCTGTAGGACAAGGTGTGCAAGTTGTGGCCCTGCAAATTATGGTGGACTGCAGCTCCCATCATCCCTTACCATTGACTATGGAAACTGTTGCTCAAGAACATTTGGAGGATTCCAAGTGGTCTGCCTCCAAGATAAAAGCTCTTATTGTAAGCCCCTTTGGTTGAAGCAACATAGAAGTTGGCATACAGACATTGCCATTGTATGCTTCAAGCTGGCTCCAACTTATGGCAACCCTATAATGAGGTTTTCTTAGCAAAGTTTATTTAGAGAAGGTTTGCTACTGCCTTTCCCAAAAGCTAGGCGTATTGCCCAAGATCAACTAGTAGGTTTCCATGGCTGAGCAAGATTTCAACCCTGGTCTTCTGGCATCCATACCCAGCACCATGCTAACTCTTGTCATACAGGCACAGAGACAAGAAAATTTACAAACCACTTACGTGCATAGCTTCATGATTGTTGAGGACCAGAGAAATCATTAGAAAGTCAACCCCCTCAGAAGGATGAACTGTTTGAGGAATCAACATTCTCATGATCTTATTTAGGCCCTGGCTTTTGAACATACAAAACATCTCCAAAGCTTGTCTGTCCCTCAAAACACATCTCATAGGTATCTGCTTAAACTTCAACCTAGGAGAGTAGTATATTACAGTGAACTGCATGATTACAAATCCTGATGTTGAATATTGCATGTCACTGAACTGAAGATTTCTCACATTCATTGTGGTGCAGTGTTAACTGTGCAGAGTTTCTGTGTTAAAGTATACACCAAGAGCTGGTTTCCCTGACACTTGTTTTCACTGTATCATGAACTGGGATTTGGTTTGCTGAATGTTTTAGTTAACTCTTGTTTTCTGCTATGTCACACACAGTACACAACAGATGTGGCAGGATGATATTTGATCTTGGTCCACATTATTTGAAAAGACCCCATCTATCCCTTCATCAGTGGCTAGGGCTGGTGGGAGTTGTAGCACAACAACATCTGTAGTACCATATTTTACCTATCCTTGCAGTGTAGTATCAAATGTGGCCAGATTTTTGTCACCTTTTCCAAACATGTCCAGCTACACCTACTAGAAGGTAGCATACTTCTTTCCTCCACAATATGGATCATGCATAGTATGGGGAACATTGTTCCTAGATTCCTGCTTATTAAAAGTCACTGTTTGTGCAGTTTCTTTCCCCTTTTAGAACAGGTCTGCCTGGCCAAGAAGAAGGGGCTTGTTGCTGTTCCACAACAAAGAGCCTGGATAAATATCTGGCTTTAAATACTGCAGTTTCTCATTCTTTGTGCCCACTTTTCTGGCCAAAGATTTATGGTGATTTCTGACAGCAGTAGCAGCAGCAGACAAGTTGATGGAATCAAAGGAAAAAGCCAGGAGATTGCAGCAGAATGTGGGCAACCTTTTACTGTATGTGTTGTTGTTTGGTAGTGCTGATAATATGAGATTCAGTATGGTCTGCCAGCAAATTCAGAGTCTGTAGAAGAGGAACTAATACTCATCTCCAACAGTTGTAGGCGTTCCATCAAGGGTGCCTTTTGCAGTCACACTGACAACAGATCCAGCTGCAGCATTATAAAATTTTGGCTAGGTGACTCTTTTTGTGATCTTTACTCAATATCACATGCAAATATAATTAATATTCTGGCAGGAGTGTCTGTCAGAGACAATCTCCCAAGCTTTGTTTGTGGTGCCCAGTTTGAGCTGAGTCATTTACCCTCCCACTTGAAATTTTCCCCACAAACAGTCCAGTCATTTTCACACACTCTCAGGAATGTTCTCTCATTCTGAGTCATTCTAATTTTATTGTCTTCCTAGCTATTTTTCACATTTGAGGGAGCTGGCTGAGGCTGGGCAATTGATTCTCAGGCTGTCATTTCAATGAAAAGAGAGAGCAAAATATTAAAGTGGATGATCCTGCTGAACTGTTTTGATCACCATTCATCTTCTCCCCTAAAAATAGCCATCTTCCGTCACACTCGGGATACCTGAATCCTTTGCTGCTGTTGTTGCAAATGGATGAGGAAAAATAATGTGTTCAAATGTATTTTGAGACTAGGGCAATTAATCTCTAATCTTCTTTACATGAGCATTCAACAGATGGCATTCTGATGTCAATGGAAAGATAAAAATAAATCAGAATTTAGAGAAACAATTATTGAGTCCTTCCCATCAACTCTTCATATTGTTATTAAAGGAATTATATTGTAGCTCTTAGTGTTGGGCGAAGAGCTATCTGATGGCCATTATTTTTAAGGGACCCCCCCTCCCAAAGTCATATACCTAGGGATAGAAAATCAGTCTATATCTGAGTCAGGTAATACAATTACTTAATAGATATTCTTTATTTCAAAATCCCATGGTTCTGTATTTTTTAATGAAGCATAATATCAGGAGTAGTGATATAAATAATCACTTTGTTACTGCATGCAGTAACAAATAATTTCTTCATTTTTGTCACTGCTGCATGAGAACACAAAGATTATTATTTGCATTTTAGGGATTTTTTATTTTAAAAAAATCAATTTGCATAGCAAAATTTGCATTTTCGTGCAGGAAATGTGATTTGTGTTATATAGAGTAATATTTTTTGCACACAATATTTTTTTGTACAAACTAAATATTTTTTATGCTGAAAACATGCTTTACATTTTGGTTATACATTTTTCAAGAGACAAATAGAATGATGGGGAGAAATCTCCAGTTTAATAAACAGGGTTGCTTAATAATGAATTTAAGAAAATTGGGATTGAATAAAATAGAAGATTACACACACACACACGTACCATATTTAAAAGAGTGGCACACACTGTAATAGCATTGGGATGACAAAGTAAACAATTTATTGGGGAAAATGTTGTGGAATATCTCTTATTTGATTTTTAAGATTAGAGACAAAGAAAATATAATAGTCAAATAAAGGAAATGATCTGGTGGGATAAGTGGGGGATTTGGACTGAGAAAATCAAAAGGTGAAAGGGTACAATGAAGTGAGAGAAATTATTAATAATATGTTCCATAGATAGATAGATAGATAGACAGATATAGTATAGGAGGGGGATGGGTTGAAATGTTTGTGGTGTAAAAATTGAAATATTTAGTAATAATTTATTATATAAGTCATATGGTATAATTGAACACAAAATCAATGTGTGTGTGAAATATCCAATACTGGTGAAATGGCCAGAGGCTTCTGGAGGACACTGTTAGCCATTTTTTCACCCAAAATATTTTATACTTCTATCTTTGGGGGGAGGTGGATGAGCATGGGACCCATCTGAGACCCTCAAAAACAGTTTTGAGGACAACATATGTCCTACAGGCACCACTTTCCCCACTCCATTCCTGATTGATTCTTTGACAGGGAACAGAAGAGGGCTCTCTGCCTCAATGTGTACCTCCAAGTGTAGCTCCATGTTCTTTGATCTAGTGCTTTGCTTTAATCCTTGAGATATTCTTGGTCTTCCTGGTTGTCCTTTGGTTCTAACATATATCTCAGTCTTGACTATTGGTTTTGTCCATGGCTTCTGTCAGGTTGTTATCAGTATCCCAGCCATGACACATGATCACAGCCTGTTATTTTCAAATATACATATCTCTTTTAGCTGATAATTGTACTATGGGAGCACACAATGGGATGTAAGGATTTATGACCGATAAGAAGTTTGGACAGACTTTTTGACTCAAGAGCCAAATTCCAGTCTAAGCAGAGTCTTGAGCTGGGTCTCAACATTTCATCAGCATATGAGTTAAAGATACAGATAAAGATAAAGAGTGATGTCAAAACAAGAGCCAAATATAATTCTTACTATTTTGAGAAATTGAAATCTCCCATGCAATAGCTTCCTGGGCTGTAAACCACACCACACTTCTTGATGAATTGAGTATGATAACTTAACAAAGCAACATTTTAAGATTAAATTAGAACATACCGATGGTGTATTTAGGGTAGAAAACAAATCTTCTCTCTGTCAGAATATTTTAGATCAATATTCATATGAAAAATATGAAAAAGAGCATTCATTATTTATGTTCTGTGATTTTTTTCCCCTGCACAATGGTAATTCTCATATCAGTCAACAAGTAACATGAAGATTGACAATTCTGTTGCCTTGTTGCAGTGTTACAATTAGTAATTTTTAGTTGTTATGCCTATAGTATTGCTTCTAGGATATTCTTTTTGGAAAACTTTTGCTTTTTAAGCATTTTTTTAAAAAAAATAAAATTAACAAAAGCAATTAATCACCAATAAACTATGTAATAACTTTGTTGTTGTTGTTGTGCACTTCCAAATCATTTTTAACTTACATTGACCCTATGGTGATGCTGACTTGGCACGTTTCTTCAGAAGGGATTTACCTTATTATAAGTAAAAGAGTTATAAACAGTTTTCTTCAAAAGCAATGAATAATAAAAATCAAATTACTTTTTAAGTAAGTAATGTTTTAATGTGTGGATTTATTGCCTCCATGCTCTGTCTGTGATATATCTTGTGCAACCTTTCAAGTTCACACTATCATGCACTGTCAAAAATACTCATTTTTAAAATGCTAGAAATGTCCATATCACTGTAACAATCTTTTCCCCCAGAATTTACAATCAATGGACAAAATTCTCACTACATCATTGTCAGGTCTATGGCAGGAGGAGGACTGGGGAATTCCAGGCCAAAATGAACTGGATAACTAAGGGAACTCCAAGAAAAGTAACAAAGAATCCTCTTTGATGTACTAGACAAGGGAGGGTCATATGTTACTGCCTGATCTCTGCAAAGCTGTATCAAATAAAGTTTGTTCACTATTTTAAATAACATGTCAATTCTTCTGTCATGTCCTTTGATGTGATAGATGAATATAAGGCCAAAGGTAACCAGTTTTGTTCTTCCAACACTTGACAGAAGCTGAGTCTGATAATTCTGCTGGTGGCCAGTAAATAAAGACGACAGCTGTTTAGATTTTTGTCTCCCTTTTTTGTTAAAAGTGAAAGGAGTTTCAGCTCCCAGAATGATAACATCTTGGTTTACATGTAAGCATGGCAATTCAAAGCATAAAACACCAATGCTGTTTTAATCCTCATTTGGGAATGATTCCATGGCAGGAGATTTCAGAGGAAGATGATGATTTGCACAAAAGATGAAAAATGGCACATCTGCAGGTTTCCTAGTTCCAGTGCTCTACCTTTTGATACTGTATTATTAGTCAAAAACAACAACAACAACAACAATAACAACAACATAGGATGGACAATATCCAGTACTCTCTGTTCCCCTAGTGTGCCTTTTGATCAACATGTGCTTTAGTCCACAAAACCGGGAGTTACATGTTCACTCATAGAGAAACAATGTGGTATGAAATGACCTTTTCAGGATTGCATGTTCCTCTAATATTTTCTCTAGGTCTTATCTGGGCAAATTCCTAAAAAAGCAGTAAACCTTTTAAGCATTTCACCAAGTACATTCGGAAGGATATTTTGTTTAAAGCTTTGTAAATGTTCTTTACAAACCCCCCAAAAACCTCATTGCATGTCTATTGATGTGAATGGAGTAGCTGGAGGTGTTATTGTAAGCAGGGGCTGGAATGCGTTAGCAAAATTTAATTTATAATTTGTTTCAGGGCAGACATTTCACATAGTGTTTGCTTTCCTAATCCCAGTTGGCTCTTCCTAATTGTTAGTCACCCCCTAAATGGTTCACAAAAACCTTGCAAAATACTTTTTTTTATTGGCAATAAGTTCTGATTCAGTTTATGTCTATCTCTGGTTTTGTGTTTTCTACAAAAACAACCTACTAATAGAAGGAAATTATGCAAGTGATGTCCTTCCAGCTTAATGCATGCTTGCATTGTGGCCACACAGATATGCATGACAGCAGTGTAACCCTACTGAGTAAGTGTTGGCATAAACATACAAACCTTCCCAAGTGGGAAATGCATATGTTTCTACTGGCTCTATTTTACCAGGAATGCATACTATTTTTTAAAATTTGTTACTGTTGTCATTTGTCCCTGTCTTGCCCTTGTCCCTGGCTTTGAGAGAGGGCTTGCTAAAGTATTACCAATGCAGATTGCTGGAGTACTCATTCCTTAGGATGTGTTTCTATTCAGAGTTAAACTATTCACAGAGTTAAATCTCATAGAATCATAGACTTGGAAGAGACCACAAGGCCATCCAGTCCAACCCCCTGCCATGCAGGAACTCTCAATCAAAGCATCCCCGACAGATGGCCATCTAGCCTATGTTTAAAGACCTTCAAGGAAGGAGACTCCACCACTCTCTGAGGGAGTGTGTTCCACTGTTGAACAGCCTTACTGTCAGGAAGGTCCTTCTAATGTTTAGGTGGAATCTCTTTTCCTGTATCTTGCATCCATTGTTCTGGGTTCTGTTCTCTGGAGCAGCAGAAAACAAGCTTGCTCCATCCTCAATAAGACATCCCTTCAAATATTTAAACAGGGCTATCATATCACCTCTTAACCGTCTTTTCTCCAGGCTAAACATACTCAGTTTCCTAAGTCATTCCTCATAAGGCATGGTTTCCAGATCCTACAGCATTTTAGTCACCCTCCTTTGGACACACTCCAGTTTCTCAACATCCTTTTTGAATTGCGGTGTCCAGAACTGGACACAGTATTCCAGGTGGGGCCTGACCAAAGCAGAATACAATGGCACTATTACTTTCCTTGATCAAGACACCATACTTCTATTGATGCAGCCTAAAATAGCATCGTCCTTTTTAGCTGCCACATCACACTGTTGACTCATGTTCATCTTGTGGCCTGCTAGGACTCCTTGATCCCTTTCACACATAGTCTTGTTAAGCCAGGTGTCCTCCATCCTATATCTATGCATTTCATTTTTCCACCCTAAGTGCAGTATCCTACATTTCTTCATGTTGAATTTCATTTTGTTAGCTTTGGCCCACCTTTCTAATCTATTGAGGTCATTTTGAATTTTGATCCTGTCCTCTAGGGTATTAGCTACTCCTAATTTGGTGTCATCACAAATTTGATAAGTATGATCCCTATTCTTTTATCTAAGTAATTGATAAAAATGTTGAATAGTACTTCTCTCCAGGATGTAAAAGAACCATTGTTGAGCACCCTTTGGGTTCGGTCGGTCAACCAATTACAAATCCATGTAACAGTTACCTTGTCTAGCCCACATTTTACAAGCTTGTTTGCCAGAATGGCATAGGGAACCTTGTCAAAGGCCTTACTGAAATCAAGATATGCTATATCCACAGCACTCCCTTTATTTACCAGGTTGACAATTTTTTTTTCAAATAAAGAGATCGGATTAGTCCAGCATGACTTGTTTTTGAGAAACCCTTGTTGACTTTTTGTGATTATGGCATTCCCTTCTAAATGTTCACAGACTCTCTGTTTAATCAGCTGCTCTAGAATCTATTGATGTCAGACTAACTGGATGATAATTGTTTGGATCCTCTTTTTCCCCCTTTTTAAGATGGGGCAACGTTTGCCCTCCTCCAGTCTGTTGGGACTTCTTCTATTCTCCAGGAGTTCTCAAAGATTATTGCCAATGGCTCCGATATTACATCCCAGAATGGAGTGTAGAAAAAGAAGGTCTCTAATATATGTAAACAAAAACTCATAAACACCAATGTGCCATACAGCAGATGTTTCACATATTGCAGCTATTGATGGGTGGGTTTTTTTGTTTGTTTTTTTGGAACAGCATTAATTCTAGGAACATTATGTCTTCACAAGTTTCTCCAGTACATCACTGACCAAAAGAACAAACATGTTTTGGCTTCTGTTGGTGTCAAGAGTAATAAGTGTAGAACACATGAATAAAACATAGAAAAAGTAGAGTAGGGAGGATAGGGATGGAAAGAACATTTGAATATGTTCAAGAAATGGTCAAAAATATGTTTTTTGTGTGTCAAGAAACTGTAACAAGAAGAATCCTGGATGAATGAGAATCTTCACAGTTTGGGGTTTATTCTGTGCAAATTTGTGTGTGGTTTTTGCTGAGAAAAGAGCATTTTCTGCAAAAGAAACAGGATTTTCTCTATGAAAAATAGTTCAATGCAGAACTATTACTTCCTACACAGAAAAGTTCTTCTATGCAGGAAAAAAAGGTATTAATAGGGAATTAGTTTGCATAAAATTCACACATGGTTGATTTTCATGAACAGCATTTTGTACAACATTTTTTACAGAGGAGGTAATATTAATACACTGAAATATTATTTTCCACACATAAAATACTATTTCCTGTACAGGAAAAAAAACACATATGTGAATTTTAAACAGAACAAATCATGTATTACAAAATTTTGGGGTGCAGAAAGCAACATTTTCTGTACAGGAATTCATATTTATTCATTTAAATATTTTCTACATGTAGAAAATCTGTGCTTTTTTTTGGCAGAAAATGCTGTTTTTTTTCGGAGGGGGGGGAAGCAACCATATGTGAATTTTGCTCATAATAAGTCCTAAGTTGTGAATATCCTTAGAAAACTGCATGGTTTTCAAAAAATTTCTCACAGCAGGAAGAAAATTGCTGAAATTACTTATTGCTACCTTCAATAAACTTAGTCAAGAATTACATCCCTACACAATGAGCAATTGTGCTGAGTATGATTAGTGTGAGATTTCACAAGCATGCTCCCTTTTTTGTCCTGTGAAATCTTGAATGGTGTAGACTTGTAATTTAACAAAAGCACCTTAAAGAAAGATAAAGATGACATATCTGTTTGTTGTGATTATGATTTTCATATAGGACCTGAAATGTACATTTGCAATATTTATTTATTTATTTATTTATTTATTTGGAGTATTTATACCCTGCTCTTCAGCCACAAAGGCTCTCAATCAATCAATCAATCAGCCTTTATTCCAGCCAACAGGCCATTAGGCAAAAAAACACATATAAAACATATAAAACCTTAAAAACATTAAATATACAATTTACAAAGTGAGCTTACTTAAATTTACAAAGTAGACATTCGATACATATAATCCTTTAAATAATAAAAACAGAATAGGAAATTGCAAATAATAATAATTATATATATATATATATATATATATATATGAGAAGAGAAAACGAAACTATTCAGTTAGGTTGAACCATAGCCTTACGTGTTTTAACCGCAGAAAAGAGAAACTTAGCGACTATTTCTGTTTTGTTTTTTGTAGAATCATTTAACAGGTACTCCACATACCAGCTGTTTGATCTGCCCGGGAACTTAAGCAGGAGAGGAGAAATTAAGTTTAGCCTCTCATCTTTATAAAAATTACAAAAAAACAAAACATGTTCTAAGGATTCAACAGAACCATCGCCACAGGGGCAAACCCGGTCGTGGTAGGGGATTCCCTTATAACGACCCTCTAAAACCGCTGAAGGAATTACATTGAATCTGGCTTTAGAGAACACAGACCGATACTTAGAAATAGTCAAGTTTTGCAGATAAAGTGCTTCCCTTTCAAGATTAAATTTTAGCCCTAAAGTAATAGGAGAGCAGGAGGTATGAGCAGAGGACAAAGAATATTGATTATCAATATCTTTAATGCGGCGTGATAAAATGTGCTGGGCTTTTGACAAGTCTTGTGTAATGAGAAAGTTGCTGGAGAGGCCTAATCTCAACAATTTATCCTGGATACATTTAGACCAGAGGGTTGTGTAGCTATCTTCCTTAATTAAATGCAAAAAACCCGAATCAGTGTCAGCATAGAAAATTTTTAGCCAGTACTTTAGGGTCCATTTCCAGGCAATACATTCAACTGAATGGCAACCCGCCTCGAGGCGTAAAACAGCTGATGGAACACAATTAGGTACTCCAAATAATTTTCGAAGATAGACAGAAAGAACCCGTTCTAATTCTACAGAAAAGCCTTGGATCCAAATGGGGATACCATATAACAATTGTGGTATGATCTTGACCTGAAACACCTTCAATGCTGCTGGTAAGAATTGCCCTCCTTTGGTGAAGAAAAAACGAACCAGTGCCCTGACATTATTATTTGCTGACTGGGCGGCAATTAACCTTTGAGATTTCCAGCTACGAGAAGATTGGAAAGTTATCCCTAGATACTTAAAGGAGTTAACTTGCTCGATGGTATGTCCATTAAGGGTCCACTTAAATCGTCTCTTATTTTTAGAGAAAACCATAATTTTAGTTTTACAATAGTTAATTATTAAAGAATTTGTATTACAGTAACTTCCAAAGGCTCTTAGGATTTGTTTCAGACCTATTTTTGAAAAAGAAAGGAGAACTGCATCATCTGCATACAAAAGCAGGGGAATGTTAACAGAAGCCAATTTGGGGGAGTGGTGTGCCTCCAAGGAAATAAAGTCTGAGAGATCATTGAGATAAAGGTTAAATAATAGGGGTGCCAAAATGCATCCTTGGCGTACACCTTTATGGACAACAATAGGTTTTGTTAAGTTCCCTTGGGTACCACATCTTACTTGTATGGTTGTGTCACTGTACAGGTGCATAATTAACCATAACAGCCTTCTATCAATAGAAGAGGCAAAGAGTTTTATCCATAACTTTTCTCTAGGTATTGAATCAAATGCTGATTTCAGATCAATAAAGGCCACATATAGGCCATTACCTTGAGAGATAGTATACTTTTCAGCTAGATGATTCAAGACTAAACAGTGGTCATAAGTTGTTTTACCTTTTCTGAAACCAATTTGTTCGTTACCTATGATGTTCTCATTATCAATCCATTCCTCAAGTCGGTTATTAAGAAAACGGCCATACAGTTTACCCACAACTGAAAGTAAACTTATAGGGCGATAGTTAGATGGATCATTCCTAGAGCCCTTCTTATGAATGGGAATTATGGTCGCAGTCAACCAACTAGGGGGAAGTTTGGCTGTTTGATTAATAAGAGTGAACAGAGAAGCAAGTAATGGGACCCACCAGGAAATATTAATTTTCAAGAGCTCCGGCAAGATTAAATCAGGCCCTGGGGCTTTACCCGATTTAGTTTGGGTGATTAAAGCTTTTATTTCTGCATGGGAAACAGGGGGCCACTGGGGAATTTCTACAGAGTTTGGAAAAAGTTGGTTTAACAGATTGGAGACATCAATAGATTGATCCGCATTGTGCCTATAAAGAGTGGTAAAATAGTCCTCCCAGACATTAACCGAGATGTTGCAGGGAGGAGAACCATCACTATTTCCTAGCATCCCTGTAACTGTGGCCCAGAAAAGTTTGGTATTTTTTTGTAAAGAAAAATTAATTAGTAATGTCCACTGTTTATGAATTGCCTCTTTCTTTTTTTTAGCTAATAGTGATTTGTACTTTCTTCTAGTAATGTAATACAATCGGGGCAATGTCTGGCAATTATCTTTCCTGTACTGGATATACATTTTTCTTAGATGGATTCTAGCTTCAACACAGGTCTTATCAAACCAATGCGCCATTCTTCTATGCTTAAGATTGTTAGGTTTCTTCTCTGTACAAGTCAACGAGGGTGTTAACGTCCTGAGGAGAAGAGAATAATTCTCTATGGCTGAATGAACATCTTGGGCCTCAGTAATTTGGTTTTTAAAGCGAAGGCACAATGGTGAGTTTAGGAGTGTTGAGATCTCCTCATGGAGATTATCAGTCCACCTGAGTCTTTTCTGACTAATAATCATAGCTGAATCAGTAAGGTGCGAGTGTGACTGGGAATGTATATTCGAGGGGATCCTAAGCGAGAAAGTAAGAGGAAGGTGGTCGCTGTCAAGTCTAGTACCAACAGAGAAGTTAGCTACCTGATCAACAAAGGTCTCAGAGACTAATACATAATCAATGGTAGTACTACCATTAGCTGATATGTAAGTGTACTCCCCCCCGGGATCAAATGAGGGGTTCCCATTTAACATTCTCAAAGCTAGGCGCTCCACCATCTGAGTAAAGCATATACCTGCCCAGTTTATACCTCGATCCTTGAAGTGTCTTTCTGAATTCAAGAAACATCCCTCTACCTCATCTAAACCCCAGGCAGGAGAGGAAAAAAGGGCCTCGTTATTCTGGCCTATTCGGGCATTGAAGTCCCCCATCAACACCAAAACTGCAGAAGGAAATTGACCTTCTAAGTTTACTATATAGTCCTCTAATAATTCCCATACTTTTTCACTACGATCTTTGTGGAACCTAGGGGGGCTATAAACATTTATCAACAACAGGCAGAGGGTGCCAAAGTCTAATAGGCAAGCCATCACAATTGTCTCACAATGTGGTAAGCGCTTAATAGTGGCTTTAAGCGCTGTGGAGACCAAAATTGCGAGACCTGCACTGGGTCTACCTTTACCAAGTGGTGGAGTAGCTGGCAAGTCGAGTATGGTGTAACCATTGTGATCAATTCCGTTTATACACCAAGTCTCTTGAAGGAAAATCACATTGAATCCATTGATGTAATCTACCAAATCTGGGTCCCTGATCTTAGAGATCCATCCAGCGACGTTCCATGATACACACTTAAGTAAAGATGTTTGTGGAGAGGAAACTTTCAGATTGTTGGATGTTGAAAACAGAGCATTATCAGATGGGTACAGAACATTAGAGGATCCTGGCCATCCCACCATGATCCTTGGTCTAGGGGAAGCTGAAACATTCTTTGAAAATTGTCAAGAGTGATGATTATAAGAAATACAAGAAACATCCACATTTTGCTCGATTAAAGGGTCAAAGGCAGCCTGCCAAGATTCCAATAGAGGGTGACATGTTGTATGTAAACACTGAGACTGAGAGTCTTTCTGTGTGGTAAAGTTAGTGTCCAAACATTGGTTAGGTTCTGTGTGCGAGATGGAAGACTTAGTCTTCTCTTTTGTTTGTATACACTGAGGATTATTTATTTCATATAGGCTAGGGCAGCAGATTGTTGAAAGTTGTTTATCATCATACAAGATATTCTTACTGCAGTCGCTATTGGAAGTTGTTGATGGTGATAAAAGATCAATGAGTGGTTCTGCTGTCACCATAGTAGCCTTTAAGGTTTTCTTAAGATTTTCTAGCCTATGCAAGATGTCCATTTGTTCATTCTTAGGCCGCACACTAAATGCGGTGATGATCTCATCATTATCAAGATCATTCTTGATATCTATTGGGGAATAATGTTGAGTTCCTCTATTATGTTTTTGAGAGATTTTACGCTGAGAAGGATGTCTGATAGGTTGAGTTGAATCTTCAGCAGGTGATCTATTTGTTGTTATAAGGGGGCTAATTAACGGTTTCATTAAATCCGTCTGAAACACTCTAGATGGAAAAATTTGAAAAGAAGCTAAATATGATCTTATCTTTAATATCATAGCTGGAATGGTAGGTTCTTTGAATAATAATACAAGACGTTTATAGTTTTGAACTGTAGGGAGCCACTCAATAGCAACTAAATCTAAGCATTTTTGATGACAATGCAACAGTTGTTCTAATGAGAGTTTTACTGCTCTCAAGGAGCTCCAACGTCCCAAGTTGGTCCTGTTTGAATAAATTGCTAATGAGATCTTCCGTGTTTCTAGAGTACATGTCTGCTTGGTGATTGATCTTCCCCCTATTCTGTTGTTAGGTTCAGTACGTAGATTGACTCTTTGTGTATTATCCATAGATTTAAGCCTATTGGGGTTATTAGATTTGAAATGATGTTCACTTTTTAGATTCACATTACTACTGTTGTTTTGCCCCTTTTCTAGACCTATAATTGGGGTCTTAACATTACATATGTGCGCTGTACTTTGATTGATGGAAACAGTGGTCTGTTTAGAAATTAAAGATTCAAAATCTTTTTTTAACAGATCTAAGTTGTGCTTAATGTCGGATAATTGATCAAATAAAGCGATAACTGTTTGGGCGGTTAATAAACATTGCCTAGCCATAAATTCTGTTGAGTTTTCCCAGGGAAGTCTCTTCAAGTTCTTTTTCCGTATTTCACTATAGAGCTTGTTTTCTTTGGGGTCAGGGGAACTAGCTAGCTGAACTGATACTCCCAGATGGGAATCATTGATATCCTCAATTTGGGTTCCTCTTAGGGCATCCCTAAAAGAATGTGTGGGTGATGGTAGATCTGATATCTGATGCTTTTCAGGTTCAATTTGAGAGTTCCAATCAATCAGATCTATCAAGTTCGAAGATGGTGAAGAAGAGATGGTAAGGGCTTTCATACTATTAGCTGTTCTCCTATGTGTCTTTTTGAAAAAGTCCTCCATTTTGGGTTGTTTTGCTGCTTTTAACATAGAGGAGGGAGGGGCTACCAATGCAATTCTTTCTTTTACTCATGGTATACTCTATATTTTAGCTACACACTCTGCCACTGCCTGGGGCCCTGGCTGCCCTTTATACTTGCGAGGGGGGTGGGGTGGGGCTGACTCCTCGCTGCTGCCGTCGCTGCCTCCTCGTCCCTGGCCTGGCTTGGTCACTCGGGGCCTGGGTATCCCCCGCTTGGCTCTTTATGGGAAGGGGGGGAGAGGGGCCGCTCACACTCGCGCACCGCCGCCTCCTCCGCTGGGTCCTCCGGCGCTCCTCCGCTTCCCTGGGGCCCTGGCTGCCCTTTATACTTGCGAGGGGGGTGGGGTGGGGCTGGCTCCTCGCTGCTGCCGTCGCTACCTCCTCGTCCCTGGCCTGGCTTGGTCACTCCCAAAGGCTCTCAGAGAGGCTTACAAATGGTTAACTACATGGTTCCCTGTCCTCAGGCTTACAATCTAAGAAAACATGACACAAGAGGAGAAGGGAATGGCAGTGGGGAGAGGATCAGATCCAGCAGTTCTTCTCTCCTTCTGAGGCCTGGACTATGGCAGATGGACTGGAGGGAGGGCTCTCCTTCTTTCTCTAAACTAGACTCAATGGAGCTTGGCCTGCCTCTCTCCCTCTGAGACCAGATGGTATCAGATGGACCGGAGGGATGGCTTTCCATCTTTCCATCTTTCTCTAGGGTAGGCCTGATAGAGCTGGGCCTGCCTCTCTCCCTCTGGTACACCAAGCAGCCTATTTTCTATCATTATACTGTTTTTATCATATTCCTTCCACCTCAACATGCCTACTTCACATCTCTGATTTTCTCTGACAGGGGAGAAATCTTCTCCCAGGAAGCTGTGTTGCATGCTGTGAAGGAGGAACTTAACACTGGACTGCCATTTTGAATGGCAGCTCTACAGTTCCTAAGACAGATAGCTCTATTCTTAGGACACATTCACAAGAGGCTAATTTGCTGCTAATTAGTTTTGGTATTTTTCAGATATATGCAATGATGCCATATAGGCCTCCATTATGCATATTCAAATGTTAACATTTGCATATTCTTAAACATCAAGCCTATTGTGCTTCCAGTGTTTGCTTTCCTGTTTTATTTTTAGCACAAACATTTGCATTTTTCATACATTTCCAGAAGCTAAGATTTCTAACATTTCAAAGTATTGATTCTGACCTTTAAAGCATTAAGCAGTATAGTTTGTGGATAATCAAGAGAATACCTCCTCCCATATGTTCTCCCATGTGCTTAAAATAATAATAATAATTATTTATATTTCCCGCCTCTCCCTATGGATCCAAAATCTTGTGAGGTGATCCTGCTCCAGGTTCCCTGAATATTTAGAAGCAATGGATGAACATGGTGTGTGTGTGTGTGTGTGTCTATGATGGTCCTTACAGTGAGATGTATCATGACTTCTGGAAAGGTGATAGACGATATCTATTTGAAAAGGGGTTTGATACTGAAGTGGTACTGTGGCATCAGGATGGTCCTAGAAATTCTGAGATAGCCCTTGCTGCCACTACTTAGATGTCAGCAATAAAAGTTATCCCCATCTCAGGTGGCAGAAGATGGGATTGTATGTCTCACCAAGTGGTCCCAGTAGAAACTCTCCATCCAGTTCAATTTTGATGTTGTTCCATGTCTGCTGCTGTAGGCAAGAGAGATGAGTGGAATGAAGGTGGATTTTATAGGCTGGGGAGCAGCTGCTTTGACATTGTATGTATGGATACATCTGAAGCTTGGTCTGGATGACTGGCTTAATTAGCAGAGATGCTCCTTTAGAGCTTTTCTAAAGACTTCTTTATGCTTATACAAACAATATAGGCACAATACTGATACCTGCACTCCTTCACAGCTGGAAGCTTCTATTAATGCAAATCATTTTGGTGTGGCTTGGAATTCAAAGGTCAAGAATAATTTCCTTTACAAAATATCTACTACCAGTGAATATGCAAACAGCAAAAATTTCTGTTAAAAAAAAAGGAAGAGAGAAAGAGATAAACATAAGCTTTTGGACTCTTCTTGGGGTATTGTTAGAACTGCCATGATGAACCTCAAAATGTACAACTATGCCACTGACAAAAGTGATCAAACTCTAACTGGGAGTGTTTTTAGAGAAATAAATATACCTTTAATTAGCCAAAGGAATTATATGATAAAACTCATGCGTAATGTGATAATAAAATTAACCAGCCTCATCATTTGACTGAACACAGAGAACTTGATACTTGCTGCACAGCATGACCACTGACATTTCTGTATATATAATCTATATATATATTGGGGACTGTTCCAAAAGGATGTATGACTTCTAAAAAAAGTGTAACAAGCCACTCAAGATAACAAAAAGATGTTTCTTGTAGTTGTACCGAATATTGCTTTTTAAAGAAGCTTTTCATGTAGTTTTCATTTAATTTATGGATATTTCATTTTAGCTCTTTGTGTTCTTGCTTTTCCATGCTGCTTTTAATCTGATAGCAAGTATTGTGTTTTAAGACTGGATTACTGTGAAAGTCATTTTGTAAGCCACTTCAAGCTTCCTTTCTTTGAATTGAGAAGTAGGACATATAAAATGCCATGAAAAAAAGGGACAACATTTAAAAGCTTCTTAATGCAAGGGCATCTTTGAGGTAGGATTCTCCTCACTGAGGATCAGCTAGAGATTGGAATAATGTGCTAGTGATAGTGCTATCTGTGATGTGTTACCTTTTGGGGATGGCATAGCATAGCATTATTCTTTTTTAAAAAAATAATACAGGAGGTTGTAAAAATTTTTAGTGTAACTATAGGCCTAAGCAGACTGCCAGAAATAGTGCACATTAAATTGAGGTACTGCCCTGGCTCAGTGCTAGGGAATCATGGGAATTGTATTTTTTTCTGAGACATTGAGCCTTCTCTGTCAGAGAGCTCTGGTGCCACAATAAATTACAGTTCCCATGATTCCCTAGCACTGAGCCAGGGCAGTGCCTCAATTTAATGTGCACTATTTCTGGCAGTCTGCTTAGGCCCTATGTTATTCCTAAAACATTATGGGGGCTATTTTTAGTATTTCTTTAAAAGTATTTGTTTCTAGCATTAAAGGTAAACTTGAAAAGTAACACTATGCCTGTGGACTCTGGATAGGCTAGATTTAACTGTAGAGCCTTGGCCTTTGACCTTTTCAGTAATGGAGTAGATTCTGATAGCAACAATACCTGACCTCAGAGACCTTGGAATGGAGAATTCACAGTACAGGTCTGTATTCAGGTATAGCTGCCTACAGTTCTGGCCTAATCCTAAGAATGTGTTTACTGCCAAAGTTCAAGAATACCCTCTCCCCGAAAAGCTCTTTTATGATGTCAGGAGGCTATTGTATTGAGTAGGAAAAGTACCCAGTTTCTCTTGGAGTCAAACACAACTTAGACATGCTGAAACCTTCAAGTAAAGTTCTGCAGTAGTTAGAGTTGGACAGATTCTATCAATCCTGTGTGAGTAAAACCATGGCTACTGGCAGTCCTGCATACCTCCTAGCCATAGTGAACTTATACAGCCCTCAGAGCACCCCTCAGTAATGTGACATAGCAATCTACACATCCCATGCTCCATCCAGGCTGTAATGCATATGCCCAACACTCTCTCATACTTACTGTTCTCATTCAGATATATTAATTTTCACACACCAAAACCACCCCTTTTTCCAGCTAGCCTGTTTCAGTGTGCACACACACCTGTCAACTGCATTGTTCCAATCACTCTCCACATTAAATAAACAATGTGATTAAGAAAGTCTTCTAGTTATTGATTGAAGATGGCAGTGCAATATTCAATTGCATGTACACATTAAAATTAAAAATGATGAATGCATTTAAAAACCCAAATAATCTACAAATATACACCTCTTGAGTCTCCTTAATATTCATGTCACATTTCTGATGTCAAGATTTCCTGTGCAAACACCCTTTTTCTCTATGTCATGGTACAAACATAATCAAAGAGATAGCTGGGCAAAGTAATGTTCCTCATCTTTGTCGTCAAACATTGAGAAGAAGGAACTAAACCAAAGTACAAAGAGTGGCTTTTTAAAGGAAATAGCATTCAAAAGGTATATTTAAAGAAGAAAAAAGAAAGTGTTTAGTGTTGTTCTGTGATGAGGAGATATGTTAGATTGGAAGAAGGAAGAAAGAAAAATGTAGAGAGCATTTCTGTCTTTGCTTGGGCCTCGGCAGACGACTAATAGAGTCTTCTTGGAGGCCAGGAAGAGGAGGAGCAGCCTCACGCGCGGCGCTCCTTCCTCTTCCTGAGGTTGCCCTCGGAGCTGCCGGCCCTCTGCACGGCCAGCGCTCCCAGGGCAACCTCCCGCCGCAGCATCCGCACACGCTGTGGCGGATAAGTCAGGGAAAGTGCGCCCTACGCGTTTAGGGCGCACTTTCCCTGACTTATGAATGGAGTGCTATTTTTGCGGTCCTTTCAGGGACGCCGCAGGAGCGCCACGGTGAGGAGACTGCGGTCCTGCGGCACTCCATCCGGCGGCGTCCTGGAAGCACTCGTGTGCTTCCCCCCCTTGTTCTCCTTGAATGCAGGGGAGAAGGGAGGTGCTAAAAGAGGGCAAGCTGTTCAGAGGAAAGAAGAGAGTAGAAGAGAGTGCAGGTTAGTCTTACTTCCCAAGTGCCTCTCTTTGGCACAAACATTTCACTTGATAGATATGGACAAGTATGCCCTAGACTCTCTCTAGAGTTCCATTAACCCACTCATGATTGTGCAGCCAATGACAACACTGTTTTTCATCTTGTTTTGGGATGCCACATTGGTTTTGTGAATTATGTTTCATGTCAAGTCTACAACCATTTCCTATGACTATATCCAGATAATGAGATTATTAGTTAATTTGACTTCATGTTGAAGGGAACCTATTCTGTGCTACAAATCAAATCAAAATGCTGTACAGAACAAATTTGGTGACATACTAATATTTATTTATTTAACATATTTATATCCCACTGTTCAGCCACAAAGGTTCTCAGAGCAGTTTACAGATTGACAATTCCCTTTCCTCAGGTTTATAATCTCAAAAGACATGGCACAAAATGAGAAGGGAATGGCAATGGGGAAGGGGATCAAGTCCAGCAGATACTGCTGGTTCTTCTCTCCCTCTAAGGCCAGGAGAGAGGGATGACCGTTAATCTTTCTCTGGGGCTAGGCATGGTGGAGCTATGCCTACATCTTCTCTCCCTCTGAGACCAGAGTGATGGCTCTTGGAATAGAGGGATGGTCTTTCATCTGGAGCTAGACATGATGGAGCTGTATTATTATTATTATTATTATTATTAGTAGTAGTAGTAGTAGTAGTACCCTGCTTCTTCCAAAATTGGGACTCAAATTACACATATCCTTGCACACAGTTCATGTGTTGGATCACATTCCTGCCAGATGCTTGTTGGTCTGGTATAGAGTTGCTGCACATGTTGGGGCTTAATATGTGGGCATCATGAATATGTATACTGTTCAGGGTGCCATTACAGATATATATATATATAATTGTTCTGTACCCTATCAATTGTGCAAGTTGTTTTTTTGTTTTTGGTGTTTTTGTTTTTGTTTTACTCAGGCCCTATTTCTTGGGAGAGCTGGCCTAAGCATGCCACCTTCCCAAGCATCACTCCTGGGGTTTCATGTTTTTGGTCCTTTCTCCTCTTCCACAATTGCTAAGGACATTCACCATCTGGTACCATGTGTAATTACACTGTGTGTTTCCTCACTCCAACAGTGAAATTTTATTTACTTCTTTATCTGTATTTGTTTATTGCCTCTCTGCCTGTTAAGACCCCTAAGGCAACATGCAACAGATAAGTATTCTTTTTTTTAAAAAAAGTTACAAACCCAAAACAAAAGTTAAATAAACAGAACTAAAACAGTATCAAACACCAAGCCTAGTTTTGAGAAACAAAGGCAGTATGTAATAGGCTTTGGCTACATGCCAGAAGCTCAAAAGGGATGCAGCCAGCGAACTTGTCTCCTGCAGCTGAGATCCCCACTAAAAGAGAAATTCTGTAGAATGCAACACTGTGGAGGGCAAGGAATAGGCGGATGTGTCTCACTGTGTGATTATGCTTCATATCATGTGTGTGTGAGAGAGACAGGGTGCATGTTTGTATTACTAAGAGGATTCTTGTTAGATCACAGGATTACTGCTCATAAGCAGCATGAAACAGACATACAGGGAGTTCCTTTTAGCATTTTTGAGTGCCTAAGGTATTTCTCTTTAGTTACCAGTCCCTTTTTGTATATTCCTCTCTATTGAATGAAATGTAAAATAACATTGTGTGTGCAATAAATTCCAATACTTTATATGGTCTAATGATAATGGCAGCTAATCTTGCAGAAGCAAACCAACTTGCAGAAGCAAACCAACTTCTAATCATTCATGGTCATGTTTTTGCAGCAAATGTCTGTGTAGTTGAATAATCTTGTTCAATTGGCCTTCATTACAGAATATATGTGGCAAATGGCCAGAAAAGAAAAAGTTTGCAGGTATTGTATTTATTGTATTAAGTCCTAAAAGTATTGGGAAGGGGTCCTTAAACTACGGCCCATGGGCTGGATCCAGCCCACTGAGGCCTTTTATCTGACCCGTGGCTCGTCACCCGCCAAGCCCCGCCCCCAGTTGCGGGGCAGGATGGGAAGAGAAAGGCTGCAACACAAGCGAGTGCATGATTTCAGCTGCCATTTTGTTTGGGAACCACCATCTTAGGAGGAGGGAGGCGAAGCAGCAGCTGAGGGAAGGAAGGAAAGATGGAAGGAAGAGAAGGAGGCAGGAAGAAAGGAAAGAAGGCAGGCGCCCAACCCAGCCTTGGCCAAGGTGAGCAGCGGGAGAAGGGGAAGGGTAAGCGGCCCTCTCCGTCCCTCGCTGAGGGGAACCAGCATCCTGAGGAGGCGGGCAGTTTGTAGGCCGCTCCTGCCATTGTTGCTGCTGCACTGCTGCCACTGCTGTGCCTGCCTAGTGGTTTTTTTTTTTTTTTTGCCATCTGGGGCTGAGAGAGTGTGGTCTGACGAGATAATCCAGTGCCTTCGAGTCATTTCCGGCTTATTTTGACCCTATCATGGGAGTTTGCTTGGCAAGTTTCTCCAGCTGAGGGTTTCCATGTTAAGGAAAATGCAACATGGGACTTACAGTAATAGAAATAAAATGTGTATGTGAAAGTCACAGTGATTAAGCAGGAGCAATCATGAAGCTACACAGGTGAAAAGGATAATGTAATTTGGAAGCCTTGAGAGCCAAGGACAAAGTTATAGAGTGTATATTGAAAACACCTGTTATAGATTGCAAACACCTGAGATTCATTAAGTAGTCAAGGTAAAATGATGAAATACTTGGGTTGGTCTTAAGTATGGGATGATCCATGTAAACCAATCAAAATGAATGTACACACCCACTGGGTGGGAACCGACTAGTGGGTGGTGACTAACAATGGCTATAAGTGCAATGTTTGCCAATGCATATTGTGGAGTAGTTTGGTGTATTGTGGAGTAGTGTAGTTTTGGAGATATTGTGAAGTGTAGAGATTGTGATTTGTAGGGCATATAGTATTTATGTATATAGTAGAATAAAGTAGATCTTTTATATAAGACTACTGAGTTGTCTGGTGTCTTGAGGGAAGATACAAGAACCAGAAGAATCCTGGAGAAGTTTGGAGACATCTCAGGAAGAAGAAGAGAGAGAAGGCTTGGAGAGTTTGTCAGGGTCTTCAGCCTATTCTCTGAAACTCTGCTGCTTGGGAAAGAAGCATCAACCACTGATCAAAGCTGGTCAGCTCTGCTGCATAACCAAGGTGGTGAGTTAGAGCCAGAGGTGAAGAGCTACAACTCCCATCATCCCTGACATTCCATTACCATCTGGGGCTGAGAGAGTGTGGCTTGACCAGGTAATCCAGTGCCTTTGAGTCATTTCCGACTTATTTTGACCCTATCATGGGGGTTTGCTTGGCAAGTTTCTCCAGAGGAGAGGTGCCATGGTTATCCTCTGAGGCTGAGAAAGTGTGACCTGCCTAGGGTAATCCAGTGCCTTTGAGTCATTTCTAACTTATGGCAACCCCTATCATGGGGGTTTGCTTGGTAAGTTTCTCCAGAGGAGGGTTTCCATTACCATCTGAGGCTGAGAGAGTGTGACCTGCCCAGGGTAATCCAGTGCCTTCAAGTCATTTCTAACTTATGGCAACCCCTGCCATGGGGATTTTCTGTGCAAGTTTCTTCAGAGGAGAGGTGTCATGGTTATCCTCTGAGGCTGAGAGGGTGTGACTTGCTCAAGGTCATTTTTTTTTTTACTCTGGCCCTCTAATGGTCTGAGGGATGGTGAATTGGCCTCCGGGCCAAAAAGTTTGAAGACCCCTTGTATTGGGGATGGGTGTGTAGCAGAAAACAAAGGTTCCTAAATTTGGATAATTTAGCAAAATGCTAAAATGTGTTGACATGGTCATAGAAAACTAAGATGTTTAGTTTTACCTCAGAAAAAAAGGAACGTTGTTTTTTGACATGCATCAAGCCTTAGTACTTTTAGGTGCTTCTGAGAACTATTTCTTTTCCTCTGTTTCTTTGCTACTTTCAAAAGTGCTCACAGAAATGGGCAGAAGTCCCCCCCCCCCCGTTTTGAATAAACTCAGGCTTGCACTTTGACCATCCTCTTTAATCTGTGGAGTGGATGTGTGCAAACAATATGTACACATTGTAAAAATAAAGAAAAGAAAAGAAAAAAGATTTCACAAATGTCTACATTTTTTTTAAAAAAAAATGCCTACTCACCCCTGATGGATGAATTTTTGTCCACAGCAACAAAACAAAGCAAAACAGAAACAAAGCAAAATAGAAAACCACATGGAACCAGCACAGACCAGACTTTGAGATGAGAAATAGAGGAAACAATAGGAATTTACTTTATGAATGCTCACATTCTTAGGAGGGATGGCTTTGTCATATTATTTTGTATTTTTAACTACAAAATTATTATTTTGATTAGAGAAATACTGTTTGCTTGACCTCATAGGTAAGCTTATGAAGATATGTCATCAACTACTCTTTATCATGTGTATGAAGGTATACAGTTATGAAAATATTGGATATGAAACTGGTTTTACTGTGACAAAATCTTTATGTACTAGTTGCAATATTTGTATCAATATTGAAACAGGTATAGGCTTTCATGCTTTAAAACAGAACTTTTTCAATATTCTGTGCATTAGAACAAGCCAGTAACCTACACAAAAAGTTAGATGGTGTGAATAAGATGTCAGTAGGATTCTGATTACATTGAAAGACGAAGCTATAGTCCACAAAACACTGTACCCAACCTCTGAATATGTTAGTTGGTTCAATTTATCTAACAATGACATTTGTACTGTGAAGAGTCAGCGGGGGGTGGGGGGATCAATGTGTTTTAAAGGCCAAAATTCAGTGGTAGATACACACCACTGAACTGAAGATCATCCTTTCAAAAACAGATATATATGCTGTTAGAATGGTGCTCAAGAAGATGCTTTTAGATGAGCTTTCATCTTTCCATTAAAATAGAAAGGATTTCTCTAGAGCTGTCTATTGAGACAAAATCCAGTTACCTTGCCTCTGAAGATGGACTTAATGATGGTGATGAATTTTAAATTCTTCAGTTGAGATGACAAGGGCAAGTTTAATGTGTTTAAAGTAGAAATGATGTATTTTGTGAGATTCTGCATGTTTAAAAAGTCTGAAATATGTATTATCCTGCTGTCAAGAGAATTCTGAAAGCAGTATCTAGGGGTAAGTATGTAAATGTATGGATTTCATTTAATCCACAAACCTTGAACATTCTTTTGCTTAAACATTCCCTGTGTAATTTTAAAATTATAGGGGATGGAAGGCCTCCAGAACCATTTTTTGTGTGGGTTTGTGTGTGTGTGTGTGTGTGTGTGTAGGGCTGCAGTAGAAAGAGGAGGAAAAGAAAAAGAAAGTTATGTTGCTACTTCCAGTGCAATGTGCATAAACTTAATGCAGTGTGTGCAATTGTTTTGACCTTTGTTGTAGAGGAGACACATGCAGCACAGAGGAGGCATATGTAGAACTCCTGATGATTTGGCGTTTGTTCACTGAGGTTCTGTAACATGCACTTGTCTTTTTATTTAAAGTATTTATTTAAAGTGTTTCTGCATCACCTTCCAGCCTGAACATTCAGTCATATTTGCATACATGGTGGCAAAATCCCTGCGATTTGGTGGCAAAATCCCTGCGATAGTATCAGGATGCTGGCCAAATTAAAATTTAAGTCGGGAGAGGTAAGGCAATTTTATAAGCGATGCGATAAACTCCTACCTTTCTACTGTAAATTGGGTTTCACTCCCTTAGACCCTTCCAGAATATCAGTACTTTTACACAAGAACAAACAATATATTTTGGGACAAAAGTGAGAGAGAGGACTCTAGCAGCACTTTAAAGACTAATTGATCTATTTTAACTGCATCGGATATCAATCAAATTTAGGGCATCTGAAGAAATGGATTTATATTCATGAAAGCACAAAGTAAAATAGTTGGTGTTAAAAGAGCTGCAAAATTCCTCCACCCATTTTTCTCTCTTTTTTTTCTTCTTTTTATGCGGTGACAGACTAACATAGCTATTTTTTTTTGAAAAAATAATATATTTACATACTAAATCAAATAGTACCAGAAACAACAACAAAAAGCAAAAATACCCAAACTCCACTAAAGGGCCTTTGACATACTCTTAGGGCCGAAGTTCATCAATTAGGGTTCCGTCTGAAAGCCAATACCTCTTTTTCTCTTCTGCAAATGAGTGGCTACTCCTGCTGCCTCCTTTTCCGGATCCCTTCCTTCTGCCCTTGCCTCACCCAGGAGGGACAGTCAGCAACCACTCTCACAGTTAACCAGTTTCTGCCCTCCTGCAAACTGTGCCTTGTTTGTTTTCATTCTTCCTTTCTTCCCTCCCTCGCCCCCCCCACAAGACCCCCGTGCAGAGGTCACCATGGCAACAGATTGACCTAGCCGGACTTCACATACAACCCTCTTCCCGGGCCTCAGAAGGAGAAGGGAGACAGACCTTGAGCCTGAGCAAACTTTTTACAAGGCTGAGAGGATGGAGAGAGATAGGAGATGCTGCAGCCTTTCCTTTCTTCACTGGATGAGGGAACTGTAACCCATCCCTGTCCCCCCTCCACCTCTGCCTGCTTCAAGGCTCAGTGCATTAGCTTCCCTTTTCTCTACAGACTGAATGGCACCTCATCCAGAGCCTGGCTTCCATAGCTGGGCTGCAGAAGAGACGTTTTGCAAGGAGTGGTGTCACCCTCCCTTAGAGGTGTCACCTGGTGTGGTCCGCATCCCCCTAGTGACACTACTGTACACATGTATGGACATACACTGTCACAACTTACTTTTTTTGTGATTGCAGAGGCTGGAATTCTTTACCAACTGCACAACAGCTCAGACCTGTCCCTCCCACACTCTACATCACGTTTCAAATGACACAGCCACCATGACACAACTATTTCCGTGTTCTAGGAGACCAGGTGAACCAGCAGATATGTGTCAAGCTATTTTGTTGTAGCTGGACAGACTGCATAAACAGCATCTGTGGGAATCTCCTTGAAATGATTATGCTCTGGCGGCTACATCACTTGAAAGATGCGTTCTGGAGTGGTGGCTTCGGAGACATAGCTATGTGCTACATGTATGTATCCCAAAACAGGATTCTAGTCTATGTTTTATTTTGCACTGAGTCAGTCAGAACACAAACATGTTAAAGAGAGCGATCTTGTGGAGGATGTGTGGAGGGACCCATAAAATTTCATTTGATGTAGTTCTGCCTTCTATTCATACATTATGAACAATTGGTTACAGCTGACACATGACTGCTGTATTGTAAGAGAAGACTGGAGATGCTTGTAGGTTTTAGATAACAGAACTGAATGAAGACCAACTGATTTCAGTGAACACAGATTTTTAAAAAGTTCCCATCTTATAATTCTTAACCTGCAGCTGATTTCTGGCATGTCTTAGTACTTTTAAGATAGGAATGGAACTGTTGGAACTTGAAATGCAAAAGTGTATTGTGTAATTGCAGTGTTCTGATGTGTCTCATCTTGCCAGTGGGAATGAAACAGCAAAGAGGCTCAAGGCTATTCACTGTTGTTCATTATGACTTCCTTGGAAGGCATATGTTTAGACCATGCTACTCAGTAGATAAAGCAGGTTGAAAACCTCTATTTGAGATGAGAACAAATACTGCTGGGTTGCTCGGGAGGAACATGAATCAAACAAAACCATTCATTTCATGCCAAATTTGCATTTCACATAGGAAAATATCTGTCAAATTTTTAACAAAAGAATGAAAGGTTCTGTTTTTTAGTAGTCAAAGCAGGCATGATGTAAATAAGCAAATATCAATACAAGAAATAAACACTGTAACTTTAGTACAGATGACACAGTTTATACTACATATTTCTGCTATAAAGCTTATTTACTTCTAAATATTCAGGGAAATAACTCAGATAGTCCAAATTATTGCCTTATTTAAAATGCTAATGCACAATTTTGGATTTAGGAATGGATCTTGTCCACTACTGGCCCTGTGCTGAATATCAGTTTCCACTGTATGTTGTGTATTGATATTTAAGTTTTTTGGTGTAATAAAGATAGGAGATGGCAGTGCTCTGTAAGTGATAGTTAACCTTTGTTTCTATATATATTATTGATGATAGGTTCTTTTATCACAAGACTCTTAAGTCCTCTGATGGCACATGTATTCATTGCATTAGCATTAAACAGGGTAGAGAGGATATCATAATGTTGTCAGGAGACTTTAAAAAAATCATGTTCCCAAGCAACCCCAAATGGTTTGTTTTAGAGAAGGGAATGGAGTGCAGTAAATAAAAACTTGATTTAATGGGTATCTGCTTGATGACTGGGTACAATTCTGTCTTTATTGTGTTGCTGTATACTCTTATTTTAAAACATTTTAATTTCAGTCCAAATGTGTGACACAGTGACTGATACTTTGCTGCCCACATCAAGCAATGCAATGCTGAAGGGTCACATTCAGTATATCACATGCAAATATATATTGAAGTAGAAATGCATTATTCAGTCTACTTGCAAGCTTTTTGGTCCAGTAAGGGTACCAGCATGCATGATATTATATTCCTCTTGCTGGACTGAGTGGTCTCTTGAATGGTCTGAAAGAAGTAGACAGAGAGCAGTTTTGAAGATGTACGGGTATGATGGGAGTTTAATCAGAGATGTTTTATCATAGTATTTGAAGGGTACCATCTTTAGAACAAGAGATTTAGCTGTTTTGTGCCAAGTCCCTTCAGTCTAGAGCTTCCAGTGTCATTGCTTATTGCACACATAATCAGCGTGTCCTCTGTCATCAAAGATGTCTGCCTGAAGGCTTGTCTAACATCTTACAATATGGCAATATGTGTTCTGTTATGCAGAAAAGGTGTGCTTTATAAAGATCTCTTGGTTATTATTTTGATTAAAAAATACAGTACCTGTTTTTGTTTGGTTGTTGTTTCACAGAGCAGTGACATGTTGCTTTATAAACTTTTTCAGATTCTTCTGTTTATTTAAGCCTAGTACTTTTAAAAGAAAAAGACCAAAGAGCTAATTTAAATGTGCTCAAGCACTTCACCATACCTAGTGGATTTTTGACCTTTTTCTTTGAAGGAACACACACCTCTCCCTATCAAACTGCTTTTGAAGGCTCACTAAACTTCAAAAGTCATATTGGTATATGTGGAGGAGGAGACTGCCTTTAAGAGACCAAAAACAAATCCCCCATTATCTTGGATCCAAGCTTAATTCTATAATATCAAAGTAACTCTGAGCCAGAGTGTTAAAAGCTGAGCAGTGCACATGTTAATGTGATAGTTTCTAACCTTGCATCCAGCAGCAGGATTTTGGTGGTGGTGGTGGGGAGCTGTTACAGGAATTTGGATTTTTGCAAATCATCTCCTAAGCATGGCTGGGATTTATTTAATTTTTTGAAGAGTTTTTTTTTATTTAAATGGAAATCTTAATCAGAAATCTAATAAAATCCCAGTCTAATAAATGCTTTAAGACCAAAGTAGGGATGATTCAGGAGAGATTGAATAGGATCTCCTCAGAGTTTTGTTTTTAATTCATTAGCAACCAGTGTTACTGTTCCAAAGGTCAGGGAAGGAGGGTTTTAAACTTTTCATTTCTCATTCTTTTCCCTGATGTAAATCATGTTCCCACCAGATGAGTTGCCATCAGCTCCACTGCATCCTACCCAAAGGCATCACTAGAGTTCATTTGGCCTTGTTTAAATTGTCAAAACATTTATTTTTTTCTCTCCTTCATTTCAATCTTAGGGGGTTTACCCAGCTTTTTTTACTCAATAAGTCTATCTGAGGAAAAGGTTAAAATTGACCCAATTTTTTATTTACTAGGTCATTACTATTGCCAGCTTCCTATGAGATTGTAAACTCCTCAGTTGCACCATGACATTGGAGGAATACTGACGTAGCATTTTTTAAAAAATGCTGTCACTCCCTCCTGCAGCAGTATCCAAGCAATTTATACAGTGTTTCCATCTTAAAAAAGAAAATAGTATCTGAATGCATTATACTGGATCACTTCAACACAGTTTTCCCCAGCATAAAAAGACCCTTTAGATTTTTTTTTTTTTGAGAGATATGAAACTGATCAAACATTTCTTTGAATTCCTCTCCTTATGCTCCTCATTGATTGTTCACTATACATGGAAAGCACCCACCTGTAATCTTCCTTGTTCTCTGTCACTACCTCAGGTTGCCACATACGGCATGCCACATACAATGGGTCCTATGTACACATACCTGTGCCTGCATATACCATATCTCTTATGTGATTGAGTGAGTGTGTGATTCAGACCTTTGTGCCAAAAGGTGGGAATTATAAACTGCTTGCAATATCAGTGAAGGGCAAAATAATCTGTTTGATTTAAAAAGATTTGGAAGTTTGCCCCTGAATTTACATATAAGATCCCAAATAGTCAGAATATATCAATTAAATGTGTTACATATTAATATTTTGATTAAATCTGGATTTGTTGCAAAATCTTTGCAATCTTTAGGGTGGAGATGTCACAAAGGTATTATATGTTTCTTTCAGAGCATAAATTCCCTGCTGACAGTTCTCTCCTAAGTATAAAGTCCTGATTATAAAATCAAGGTTATACTAAGAGCTGCCTTGTGTTTACAAGCCCCCTCCCCATGTTATATTGGTTGAATAATGGGATAGATATTAATGTGAATACTGGAGAGAGAATCATGGGCATCCTTTTTTTTTATTTTTAAAGCATAAATTCTTCTTGCAAAGGTTATGTGTTTGACTTCCTCCTGTCCTTGTGTGTCTCCTGTATGAACTTTGTTTTCATGTCCTGATGACAGACCATACAAACAATTTAATATCCAGTAGACGTATTTTTCTGTGAGCTTGAACTGCATTACACACATCAGAAGTGGGAAAAGTCCCGCTAAAAGGAATATGAAATCAAATAAATTGCCTGCTGACCCTTGTTGACTGCAAGCATTTCTCTCAGTGAAGTATTATTTATTGCCTTAGCAGCAATGTAAATTGGACAGTGTGATGAACAGTGTGATGAACTAGGTTATTAGGAGTTAGGAATTGTTCCCGAAATATTTTTAAAACAGTGTAATGTATTGTTTTTAAAGTATGAGATCAGAACCTCTTAGTCTTGTTACCCTGAGGCATATCAGATTATGGAAATGCTAAAAGGAATGGCATAAACACGATGACAAAATATGTTATAGTTGAACTTTAGGTTCGGACTTGTGGTACATAACTGAAGTTCAGGAAGAGATGTTGAGCTATATCATACCCTATTTCTCTAATTTTTGTGAGGTTAAAATGAGATAACTGTGTGTGCTACATGCTGCATCATTAAGCTTCTCAAGAGTAGGCAATGTCTGTAATAGGACACATCATTCTTTGAACCTTCCAGGGCCACATTTAGCAGCTGCCAAATATGCTGTCCACCTATTCCAGGCAATCTGCCTTGAATTTCCTTTGAAAAGAAGGTGTGTGAGGTGTGTGTACTTTGTTAAGAATTATACATACTGATCTGGGAGGCTCTCAAATTGTGTTTGTTTCCTGTGCATCTTGCTTTCAAAGGGAATTCTGAGAAGGGGTTGCTGGCATGGTGAAAATTTTTGGAAGAACGATGTTTCACAGATAAAATAGATATTATGAATTTAAAAGACACTGCAAGCAAAATGATATAGCCTTAAGAATATGAGATGGTGCAGAAAAGAAGACAAAAATCAGTTAAATCTCACACCATCATCTGGAGATTAATCTCAATGTTTCATGTATATTAACTATCTGAAGTCTAGAAAAAGATATGGGGGCAAACCTCTTACTGTAGAACTAGTGATATCTGGAATCCAAGAGTAAGCTATAAGACTCAGAAAAGGATTACTAAAGGCATCCTCTTTGCTCAGATAAAATCTGAGTGTGTGGGTCATCTTGGAATGATAAAGCTTTATTATAGACACCACATTCAGTGTTTGACTTGTTTCTTTCTGCATAGATAAAAGTTTGAGGGAAGCTGAATATGAATTCAACATGCCTGTATACAGAGTACTGTCTCAATTTTACCAGGTTGCAGTCGTTCCATTAAAACTAATGTAGTTTCTGAACTGAATGTAGATGGACTAAAGTGATGCAAAGGTTGTCATCTGATTTAACAAAGTATTTCTAAACATTCAAACATGAAAGAAGGGAAGCTGTGGCATTTATCTGTTTCTGTCCCATTTGCTTGTTGGTTTTCTCATTTAAGATAAAATAAGAAAACACATGAAGGCCAGCATTAACTTCCTGAACTATACCACTGGTTGCACTTTCTCCAGGGTTGCACAGTGGTGGTGAAGGAAAGTTGGAAAAAAATGTAACTACTCTGAGTAACCTATTTCTCCAGTGCTTTACTTCCTTCATGCCCACTGTGCCCATGGTCTTTCCCCCTGCTGCAGCTTCTGCCTACAACAGTGTAGTGTAGTGTAGTGGACCAGTTGTGGTTTTATGCATGAAGTTTAGAGTGGGTCTTTTTTCTTTGCAGACGAAGCAGCTTTATGGTTCTAAAACCTTGGAATCAGTATTAAGAATTAGGCCTGCCTTGCATTTTTGTCATCTTTTGAGGAGATGTTAAATGTGCACCCTTGTTTTGAAGCATCTTTCTTCCCACACACTCACTGATGTAGGAGTAGTTCCTTTCTCAAATATGGTATTACATTTTAGAGTGATGAAGCTGCAGGAGAAATGTTTAAAGGAATAGTTTTATAAAATCCATTCTTCCATGCCTATAATCCCTTTGTTTTGTAGTGTCTAGTTAAAATGTTTTTTCAGAACCAGCTCCTGATCATAGGTAGTGGTAAGAGTAAAGATGGTTTATAACAAGATAACAGCAGAGAAACCTCCAGGGTGGTTTCTCTTGTTGGCCAGATTTGTGAGTAAACCTGTCTTGAAAGTTCCTTATTGGGATCATGCACCAGGTTATTTCCCTTTGTCACTGTGTTCTGTACAGGACAAAATGGCTCATCTGTAATGCTAGGTACAGCCAAGATTGCTCCTCTTGTCCTGCAGGACTAACATGTCCATCAGTCCCCTGAGTTGGAGCTCTTTCACACTTTGCAATTATAGTGCTATGATTCCACATTTGTTGACATGGCAACATCCCATGGATTTCTGGGATTTTCAGGTTTGGGAGGGACATTTAGAATTCTCAGTCAGAGATCTCTAGTGCCTCACCAAACTATAAATCCCAAGATTCCATAGGATGCAACCATGACAATTAAAGTGGAATCATTGTGCTATAATTCTGTAAGGGCTCTTGGTTGGTCTACAATTCCAGTTGTCCATACATTGCATGGCCAATATCCCTGAGATTATATGAAATGTTCTCTAGCAACATCTAAAGCCACCGTCTAAAGCCACAAGCTGGATAAAGCTACTGTCACTGTCATGGAATCACGGAGTTGGAAGAGACCATAAGGTCCATCCAGTCCAACCCCATGCCATGTAGGAATAGACAATCAAAGCACCCCCAACAGATGGCCATCCAGCCTCTGATTAAAAATCTCCAAAGAAGGAGAGTCCACCATACTCTGAGGGCGTGTTTCACTGTTGAACTAAGCTGTAGACCTCTCTTTTATAACTGTTCTTAAGCTTGACAGACCCATGCTGATAAATATGTGCTATTCCAAACAACTGTATGGAGATTGAATGCATAATCTAGTTTCAATCAATATAAAGCCAGAGTTTTACTTGGTGGTTCAAAGGCTGATTTCTCAGCTGGTTTACTTCAGGATCCAGTATGAATCTCTGTGGGCTTGGATTCTGAAAAAAAGGGATGGTGTGTGCGTGAATCTGTTGATCTGATTATGGAGTGTGACTTTAAGTGAGGGGGCTAGGTCTCTGCAATTCCTAGGAATGAGGTGGTGATGCCAGAAGACAGGGTTTGATAATGTCACAAAACAGAGCTTAGTGATATCACAGAGAACTTCGTAAATACATTTGGCCTGGATTCATGGTCCACTGATGAATGACTAGAATTGTAAAGGCTCAGAAAATAATGAGTATGAGTGTGCAAAAAATAATGGGTATGGGTGTGCATCCATAAAAGAAACAGATGTCTTAAGAAATAAATTGCTGCCCTGAGACCCTTTTTTGTAATAATGACAGTATAGGTAAGTTACAATTGCAACTTGAGAAAGGCTAACTTCATTGTTTTGGTGGCATAATAGATACTTATATGGTTACTGGTTTGAGAATTTGCTAAAAAGTGGAGGAGATGGTTCAAATGCTGGTTTATGTTGTTCCTGACAGTCTACTGAGAAGACATCGAGTTGGACAGGAGGATAATGTGTTTTGCACCACAGGGCAGTGACTTATAGCAGTCAGATATTCTTGTTCAAAAGTAACCAAAAGTATTTTTTCAAGCAAAGCAAATGTTACTCTTAATAACAAGAAAGTAAAACATTACTTCTGTGAATAACAACTGTAATGATACAAGATTGCCTGTTGTGGGTAAAACTATTACTGTAAACAATTATTTTGTAAAAAATACTTTTCGAGGCTGCATTTATAAGCTTGATGGTATTATCTTTAGTGGTGCACTTCACCACTTTACCAAACACAGAACTTACTGACCTAGTTTGTACTTTCCTGAATCTCCATTAGAACTCTTAAAAAACAACACCCCTCTTTTTAAATAACCAGTTACATTATGCACTGTCTAGAATTTGGGTTTTGAGGTTGCTCTTAAAGACAGTTTTGTTTGGTTCAACATAAAAAGGAAGAGGAAGGGAGAATTTGGTAGCACCTTTGTGACTGATTTTTTTTAGCATCAGTTTTTGCAAATTTCAAACCATTTCTTCAGAAGCATTGATGGTTTTATTAGATCAGTCATTTCACATTTATGCTCTTCAGCCCCTTCAACCCAATGATTTCTTAATTTTTAATTTGTTAGTAAGGTCTAGAATATTATCTTTTGTTATTACTTTTTGCTAGACTCAGTTTCAGAATTCTATCCAAGGCAAAGGAGGGGAATTGATGACACTTCCACTTTGTTACATTTGAACAATCAAACTATTTTTTTAAAGAGAAGATTCTGGAAAACAAGCTCATTGAGCTCTTCCTTGCTATTTCTATTCTTAACTGACTTCTACAATGTGAATCTCACAGTACACCAACACTGTTCTGGCCATTAATAACCTGCCTTCACAGTTATCAGAAGTCTGTGAAGCAAAATGTCAGAGTTGAGATTAATACTTTAGAATTCAGTTGCAGTAGATGATAACATAGTCCATCCACAGATCTGTTGGTGGAATAGACCGACAATTGGATCCTTTCCCCCACAGAGATTACAGTATAGGATTTGAAACAAAATAATGATATTTCTCTCTAAATGTATGCTATTGCTGCTTTACAGTAATAGGATTAATTTTGAATGATTTCCAGGGTACTTGTTTTCTTTCTGAAATGGGAATCAATGTTATAAAAAGGAGAACTTCAGAAATGAATTTGAGTTTGCTTTTCCACTATTACTCCAATTAGTCTATGGCCTTTGATGATGAAAAAACAGTTTTGTTCCGCTTAAAAAAGAAGAAGAAAAAAGGTTTTTTTTCCATGCAAAGAACAGGATGCACTGACAACTCACTGAGCCATCCAAAATCCACAAAGCCTTGTTAAATGTTCCTATATTTGCTTTCATACCTCAGGTGGCAGGTTTTCAAAGAAGAAGCATTAAAGAACATGAGAGTAATGTAAAAATGTCTCTAAAGCAATGCTGGGCTATGTTTGAGTCCTCCAAGATGAAGGGGGCACACATATCCTTACTTTACTATCTAGGGTCACTTCTTCTACCACATTTCTCATTTTAAAACTTTTTTTTAAAAAATGAATTATATCAAAATGTCCTCCTTGTCCTCTAGGGGGCCTAAAACAGTTTTGCCATGCCCCCCCTTGGCCATTCTGCTTCAAGTGGAAGGAAGACAGGTCTGTTTCAAACCAGCAAGAAGTAAACCAGAAGTTACTTCTAGTTCTGAATAAAGCACCTCCACCCTGCCCCAAATGTACAATGTTACCTCCACTGGTGAATGGAGGGACATTCTGAAATTTACTTCTTTTTCACAAAAAAACCAAACAAATAGAAACAGGTGCCTCTATCTCTCAGTGCTGATCTATATTTTGAAGACTGAAAGGTAACAACCTAGATTAATGGATTAATCCAATTTTTTTCTCTCACCAGTCTAAAATGCTTCATTGCTGTTGTTTCTGTGTACCTCCAAGTCACTTTTGACTTTTGGCAACTTTAGGTAAAGTTATCACAGGGTTTTCTTTGAAACTTTCTTCAAAGATGGTTTGCCTTTGGCTTCCTGTGAGCCTGAGAGAGTGTGGCTTGTCCAAGGCCATCCAGTGGGTTTTTATGCTTGAGTGGGCATTTGAACCCTGGTCTACAGAGTCATAGTCCAACACTGAAACCACTACACCATACTGATTATCATGCATGCTGTTATTTGTTAGCCACAAATCATCAGCACCAACTTCTACAAGGATCAAGGATGCTTGTGGTCAGAGTTGCATCAGCTCATGGTTTGGGAATAGCTTGAGTTATTAAATTGGCTGTCAAATCAGCATCTTGAGAACAAGCTTGGACCAGAATTCTCTCAAACTATCATCATTTCAGCCATCCATAAAACTTTCTGATAAAATAGGAAGTGGAAGTCAGTGGAAGTCAGATATATTCACAGGTAAATTCATTATTTAGAACAGGGGTAGGCAACCTTTCCCCTTTAAGGGCCGAGGGACTTCAGCTCCCAGAATCCCAGGAGCTATTGGCCAACATGGGACTATTGGCCAACATGGCTGAGGCTTCTGGGAGCTGAAGTCCCTCGGCCCTTAAAGGGGAAAGGTTGCCTACCCCTGATTTAGAAGCTACTGTGTAGGCAGAAATAGTAGAAGGATACTATGTGGGTTTTATCATTATCATAACTGGAAATCTAAGTAATAGGAGTGGCTGGCTTGAAGTAAGTGGGGATTCAGTTGTGTCCTATAATGTGTTGTACTGTGTGTTGTGTGCTGTATATTGGAATCCCATCAGTACGTTATCAGAGAATTTGGCATAAAATATAAAATATAAAGAACTCGACTCTCATCTGACAAGACTCACCATAGGAACTTTCTTTGGTTCTATTGGGAGGCAATACTTTTGATGCTTCTCCTCTGCACGTATTGCGTCTTCAGAGTCCTGCCCAGCAGAGCTGTTCAGGGTGGTGAGGGAATTGACGCAGGTATCCCCTGCTCAGAACCCTTTACTTAACCCAACAACAGCCTGCTGTGATGCGTTTAACAACTTCTTTGCAGATAAAATCTCTCAGATAAGAGCCGACTTAGACGTCAGTATTATAACAGAAACAATGGATGAGGCGTCCAGCGACTCGGTTGATGAGATTCTGGATTAGCTTCAATCTGTGAGTACCGATGACATGGACAAGCTCCTTGGTAGAGAGAGGAAAACAACCTGCCCTCTCGATCCTTGCCCATCATGGCTGGCTGTCCAGGGGGGGGGGGGGCTGCATTGCTGAGGTTCCTTATAGACATCATCAATGCGTCCTTCAGGAGGGATTTAGTCCATCTTGTTTGAAGGAAGCGGCTGTTAGGCCACTTCTGAAAAAACCCTCCCTGGACCCCCTGGACATGAACAACTACTGGCCAGTTTCTTTATTGCCATTTTTGAGCAAGGTTATCGAGAGGGCGGTTGCTCTTCAACTCCAAGCTGTCTTGGATGAAACCGATTATCTAGACCCATTTCAAACTGGCTTCAGGACAGGCTTTGGGGTTGAGACTGCCATGGTTGCCTTGACCGACGATCTGTGTCTGAGCATCGACAGGAGTAGTGTTACCCTGTTGGTGCTCTTAGACCTCTCAGTGGCTTTCAACATGATAGTTCAGGGCATCCTCTTGGATCGCCTGAAGAGATTGGGAATTGGAGGCACTGCGCTCCAGTGGTTCCATTCCTTCCTCTCGGGTAGATCCCAGAGGGTGCTGCAGCGGGACAGTTGTTCCAGTAAAAGGGAGCTTACCTGTGGCATTCCACAGGGTGCTATTCTGTCCCTGATGTTATTCAACATCTATATGAAGCCGCAGGGTGAGATTATTCGGAGTTACGGAGCTGGGTGTTATCAGTACACTGATGGCACCCACATCTATTTTTCCATGTCTCGTTCATCAGCCTCGAATTCCGATGGTGTCTCCTCTCTCAATGAATGTCTTCGGGCAGTAATGGGCTGGATGAGGAAAAACAGATTGAGACTGAATCCAGACAAAATGGAGGTGCTCATGGTAGTGGCCACGAAACCAAGAATTGGGTTGCAATCTCCGGTCCTGGACGGAGTTACATTCTCTGTCAAGGACTGTGTTTGAAGTCTGGGGGTGCTCCTTGACTCGTCACTCCTGAGGACGAATCAGGTAAATGCGACTGTTAGGAGTGCCTGTTATCAGCTTCGGCTGATATGCCAGCTGCGCCCTTTTCTGGAAGTAAGGGATCTTGAGACTGTTGTGCACGAGCTGGTAACCTCACATCTCAATTTCTGTAATTCGCTCTACATGGGGCTACCCTCATGCTTGGTCCGGAAACTGCAATTAGTACAGAATATGGCAGCCAGAGTAATTTCCGAAACATCTAGGAGGGACCATATTACTCCGGTTTTAAAGTCCCTCCACTGGCTGCCTATTAATTTCCAAACCCAATACAAAGTGTTGGTTATCACCTTTAAAGCCCTAAATGGCTTGGGTCCAAACTATCTTTGGGACCACCTTCTCCCCTATAATCCTCCCCGCACACCCCGGTGCTCTGGGAGGAATTTACTTCAGCCACAAAGATCCAGGCTCTTGACTACCTCCCAGAGGGCATTTTCCATCGTCGCCTCCAGATTATGGAATGGCCTGCCGGATGAGATCCGTCTGCTCACATCTTTAGACAGCTTTTAAAAGGCTGTTAAAACAGATCTCTTCCGGCAGGCCTCCCCAGAATAGATATCCCGGCCTCGGAAACCAGAAATCTTTTTAGGAGAATCCTCTAGGAACATCTTCAGTAGCTATGTATTGGATACTGCCGCTTTTATTGTTCAATGCCACTGTATCATGTTTGTATAATTGTATAATGTTGTTGACCATTGGGTTGTTTTAATTTGTATGTTTTAATCTTTTTGGATTTAATGCTTTTTTAAGGGGGGGGAGGGTGTTGGGGATTTGATTGGATTGTGTATTTTTAACATTGTTAGCCGCCCCAATTGTTCTCAGAGGGGCGGGATATAAATTATTATTATTATTATTATTATTAAAATAATGTTAAACTATAATGTGCAAAGGAAGTGGGGCAGCACTTTGGGTTGTCTGGGGTGAGGGAGGTATAGTGATAATAGGGTGATGTGTTGTTACACAGGAAGGACAGAGAAATATTTAATACCTATCTTACCTTCCAGTCATCCTGCCATCCTTGGAAACTTGGATAATGAACCAATTCATCCACAAAACCTCACTTTGCTCCTGTGTAATGCCAGGCCAACTGAAAATAAAGTGCATACAATCTATTATCTCCTTACTGTTTAGGATTCTGGTCTGGCGTGTCCTACACAAGCTTGGTTGGGCTCAAGTTGTAAGCTTTCCCAGCAGGGTACTGTGTTAATGAGCAGGTAAGGGAAAGTGGGTGGGGGGAATTAGCTGTGGCTTATAAATATCATCTTAACCTGATGAAATTACCTATTAAGGAGGTTCACCTTAATAGTGTGTATACCTGAGCCTTAAGACCTTGGATAGACTGGGGATTCTGCTAGTTTGCCACCCACCCACTTCCTAGCAGACTCTCTGGCTGAGCTCATGGAACTGGTATTGAAATTGGTGTTGTAGTAGCTCAGACTTTTGATCTACCTCATCTGGTTTCAGGGCCCACACATGCAGTAGATCACCCCCTTGATGCTGTTTCCTGGGTGGAGTATATGGATCTCTGGGTGAAAGTGATTAATATCTCTGAGTTATGAACAGATCATTTTCTAGTCAGAGTTAGCATCACAGCTACTTTCCATTGCTACAGGGGTGGTGTACTTATTAAGATGGTCTGCTCAAAGGCTCATGGATCCTTCAGGATTCTGGAAATCCTTAGCAGGTTTTATGGCTCATGTTAAAGTCCTGGTTAATAGATGGAATCAAGACCTGACCCAGGCAAAAACATTATCCCTCCCAAATGACCTGTTACTAATTGGGCTTCTTGGCATACAAGGGACCTCAAAGAACTGAATGGGAAGGATGATGGTTAGAGCACAGGTAGCAGAAAACACAACATATCAAACAAGAGAAAAAAAATTCTCAGATAAAAGCCAAATGAGATGCCATCATTATAGCAAGTTAACAATGGGGGTGTCCAGCAATTCTGTAGTTAGATTACAATGGACCAATTTCAGTTGGTGACTAGCACTGATGTGGACAAGGGGCAACTATGGAAGACAACATATCCTTTTGATCCTTGTCCTTCTTGTCTGGTCATCCAAGAAGGAAATGCAATTAGATCTCAATTGTAATATAATATTAACACATCTCTCAGGGAGGGAAGTTTTCCATCTTGTTTAAAAGATGCAGTGGTATGGCCACTTCTAAAACAAAAAACAAACAAACAAAAAACCCTCCCTGGATCCCCTGGACTTAAATAACTGTAGACCAGTAACAAATCTCCCTTTTCTTGCCAAGGTGATCAAGAGGAGAGGTTACCTTCCCACTCCTTCTCAAAAAAGGAGCTGTTACATGGCATACAACAAGATGCCATTCTATTCCCAATGCTGTTCAACTTCTATATGAACCTGCGAAGAGCGATCATCCAGAGACATGGGGCAGGATGCTGTCAGTATGTTTGTGATATCCAAATATATTTCTCCATGCTATCAAATACAGTCTCAGCTAAAGATAGTGTGTCTTCTCTGAATGAATGGCTGGAGGAGATAATGGGCTGGAGGAGGAAAAAACAAATTGAAGCACAATACAAACAAGACAGAAGTGCTTAATGTCAAAGGTCCTAACCTGGGTTTGGAGGTGTGTCGACCAGTCCTGCATGGGGTTAAACTACCTCTGAAAGACTAAATGTGCAACCTGTAGGTGCTTCTGGATCCATCACTCCAAATGACAGCTCACATAGATGTGACATCCAGGAGTGCTTACCATCAGCTTTGACTGCTCTGTCAACTGTGCCCCTTCCTGGAGCTGAAGGAACTAAAGATAGTAGTGAATGTGCTGGTAACCTCAAGCTGGACTTTCACAATGCACTGTACAGAATGCCTGCAACATATGTGGATGTGCCATACACAGCTTTAACCTTACACGGAAGATAAGCTGTGGGAGAAACAATGATGTGCACGGGAGCATGCACCCATTGAAACAAATGGGGTTTGAGCATATGCGTTTTTCCCCATATGTGGGGAAGGAGTCCAGAATGGATCCCCATATATGGGAACTGCCCACTGTATATTGGGCTACCTTTGTACCAAGTTTAGAAATTCCAATTAGTTCAAAACATGGCAGCCAGATCCAGGAGTGAATATATTACACCAGGGACCGGCAACCTATGGCCCGGGGGCCGGTTAAGGCCCTGGGCCCCGGACTTACCGGCCCAGACCGGAGGTTGCCGCCACACGCTGCCGCCGCCGCGCACCGCCGCCAGAGCGCGTTTTCAGGTGCGCTCGTGGCGATCAGCATTTTGAAAGTCAAAATGGTGGTCACGATGCGTTCATGCATGTGCAAGACTACTGCGCATGCGCAAACGCGTCTCGACCGCCATTTTGACTTTCAAAATGCCGATCGCCATGAGCGCACCCAAAAACGTGCTCTGGCAGCGGTGCGTGGCGGCGGCAATGGCGGCTACCTTCGGCCGCTGCTCGCCGCCGTCGGAGAGCGTTTTCAGCCGCGCTCACAGCGATCACCATTTTGGGAGTCAAAATGGTGGTTGCGATGCGTTTGCGCATGTGCAGTAGTCTTGCGCATGCGCAAACGCGTTGCGACCACCATTTTGACTTCCAAAATGACGGCCGCGACATGCGCCATGGTGGCTGGAGCCGCGCGTGCTACGGTGGCGGCTGCAGTAGCGGCTGTGGTGTGCGCGGGGGGGCGTGCGGAGGAGGAGGGTGCGCATGCACACGTGAGCGTGCGCGCCGGCATTTCCCCCCCCCCCTCGGCCCAGCCGAGACCTGGCCGACGGCAGACTGGCCCAGGTCTGAAAAAGGTTGCCTGTCGTTGTATTACACCAATATTAAAATCACTCCAGTGGCTGCCAATTAGTTTGCAGGCAAGGTACAAAGTGTTGGTTATTACCTTTAAAGTCCTACATGGTTTGGGTCCAGGTTATGTATGGAATTACCTCCTCCCATATAATAGGGATGCAGTGGGTCAAGTGGTTAAGACACTGAATCTGTTGATTGCAAGATTGACAGGTTGGCAGTTTGAGGCCCGGGTGCTGCATGATGGGGTGAGTTCCTGTCACTAATCCCAGCTTCTGCCAACCTAGCAGTTTCGAAAGCATGCAAATGCAAGTAGATAAATAGGTACCACTTCATTGGGAAGGTAAACAGTGTTCTGTGCAATCATGCTGGCCACATGATCACAGAGTAGTCTCTGAAAACGCTGGTTTTTTGGCTTAGTAACAGAGATGAGCACTGCCCGCTATGGTCAGACACAACTTGAAAACCTAGTAAATGGGGAATACTTTTACCTTATATAATTCTCCCCATACATTCAGGTATTCAGGGAGACATTTAATGTAGTCAGACAGGACTAGATTGGCAACTGTCACCCAGATGACTTGTTCTTCAGTAGTCCCCAGACTGTAGAATAATCTGCTGGAAGAGATTCAATAGCGGAACATTCTGTCTGAATTTAAAACAACATTAAAGATCATTCTCTTCTGGGGCAAAAAAGGGTCAATGGATTGAGTGTCTTTTTACAATATTCTGGAATTTATTCACTTTATTCTAGAAATAAATAAATAATTTTTCAAATGGAACATAGGAGTTTGGCATGCTGATGAAACTTATTAATTGATTTATTAGCATATTTATGCCTCATGCTTTGAAATAAAATGTTTAAAGCTGCTGAGGGGTGCTGGGTGTTTGTTTGTTTGTATTGTATTGTATTTAAGTGGAGCCATTCCCATATTTCTTTGATAATTGTCTTTCAGTTTATGAATAACAAGTTTTTTTTTTACACAAGAATTGCCTCACTATGGCTGCTACCACACTGAAGAATTAATGCAATTTGATACTAATTTAACTGTCATGGTTCCATCCTGTGGAATGCTGGGCTTTGTAGTTTGCTGTGGAACCAGAGCTCTCTGACAGAGAAGGCTAAATATTTCACAAAACTACAAACCCAGAATTCCATAGCACTGACCCATTCGGTAGTATCACTGGGGGATGGGCTGGGGGGTATAGACAGCATCAGTTGGACCCTCCTCCCCCTTTAGGGCAGGAGAGGCATACACATGCATTTGCAGACTGCTCTGTCCAAGGCTTTCTGTCCAGGGAGAAAGCCCAGGATGGAGGAGGAGGACGAGCATGGCACTGTTGCTCCCCCAGCTGCTTTCCGGGTCCAAGCTGGACCTGGAAGGCAGCCACCCTCCCCCCCCCCATGCCTTCTGAGTCCATGCTGGACTTGGAAGGTGGCTGGGAGGGGGTGACAGTAGCACGATGGCACTCCTCCTTCATCCTGGGCTTTCTTCCTGGAGAGGAAGCCCTGGACAGAGCAGCCTGCAAGGGCACACATGTGCCCCTCCTGCCCCGGCAGCACACCTGGGGGGAGCGGGGAAGGGAGTCTACTTCCTGAGTCCAGCATGCACTCAGAAGGTATGAGGGAAGGCTACCTTTTTAGCCCCATCTTCATAATCCCCACCCCCAGAGTGGGTGACACTGGAGCCATGGCAATTAAAGCAATGTCAAACTACATTAATTCTGTTGTGTAGATACAGCCTATGGTTAGTGTCACAGAAAACAAATTTGATAATGATTCATGATAGAGAAGGGTGGAGAAGAAAGAAGGTCCCAGTGGGTCCTCAAATGAGAAGTTCTTTATCACTGTTTCAGTTAATTATTCTTGCAAGCCAGATTTCCATAACAACATATACAGTATTTTTTTAAAAATGGCCAGTACTGCTAATTGTTAATGGAGCAAGGTTAATAACTGTCATTGTGGCTGTAGCAATGGTGCTGAAAATGATGTGCATTCCATTCTATGCACATTTTAAAAGAGGATTCTTTTAGGCATTGATAGAACAGCTTTGGTTTTCACATGTGGCATGGCAAAAGCTTGCATAGGTACCTAGGTAAACAGATGTGTTTTAATTTCTGGAATTATTTCTTCCTTATTGATTTTTTTTAAAAAATAGGCAAATATATATGAGGAGTATGTGTGAACACTTTCTTTCTATAATCTTTCAATATAATAAAAATACAGTATCAATACAGGAATTATTCTTCCCCCACCCATCTCTTGCCTTTTCACCACATGTTTTCTCAGGCTGGTAAGCCTTTTAAAAGGTCACACTGATTCAGCTACCGGTAACTCTCTCTCAATGACATTATAAGATCCACATGTCTCATCTGTTTACACTGGAAATGAGTGTCAGCAATAGACGTACGCTAATTGCAAACAGTCATTGTCTTGGTTTAATATATATTTATGTGTGAAGAAAATCCTGGCCTTTGGAGAGGTTAGAAACATGCATAAGCAAGCTAAAGGTAGACATCCAACAAAAGAAAGGTATCACATTCCTGGAAGATGTTATTGGGGGCTAGAAAGTGGGAAAGGGTGCAATTTCAGCAGAAAAATGCCAGGCAAATAAGCATGATACTTGTCTGCTGAAGCTTTATTGTCACTTTACCCTTCCCTCATCTACAGCTTTTCTCCTGTACACCCCTTCTTAGCCTTCCCTCTCAGCCATGTCCACCTTCACCAATAAGTCAGCTCTTTTACCTGACCACATAAATGTTTGCCATTTTGTTGTAAGCATAGCTAGGATAAGGACCAAAGTGTAAAAGTTTGGAATATGGCTCAGAGGCAGGAAGGCAAGGGAAGCTATAGTTCAGAGGCTTAGACATATCCTGTCCAATGCTTTGCCTGTGCAGACCGTTAACTACCCTGCCTCATTGCAGTCTCTTTATGGTGAGTTTGGTTCCCAGCCCCATGTCTGATGCTGAATATCTACCTTTACTTTTGACGGGGAGAAAAAATTGTAGATTTTTTTTTAAAAAAGATGAAAATAGAGGGAACATAACTTCTGGAAAAAAAAATCCTATTTACACAGTGCAAACAACCCCTGAAATTGATAATATACAAATTTCAAAAAGTGGTAAATGTACATTAAATAATTTTGATGGGTAGGAGTGTTCCTTTGGCTAGTTTACTGCTCAAAAACATCCTGAAATTAGTTTTCCACCTAAAAGGAAAAAAATATATATAAGAGCACCAATATATTTCTTCCCATAGCAAGAAAAAGAGCTGGACAGTGAGCAAAGCAGAAAAATGACTGAAGGGATATAGTAGTCCCTTTCCTACCATTCCTCAGCTAAAACGTAGGGCCTTTGGAAGCTGCTTTTAGTTTAAAAAGAAAAGAAAAGAAAGATACATGACAGCTTACATATACTTTCCTCTCACAGGCAGCTAGAAATATATAAGGCAGAATTTAGAAAGATGTGGCTCTCCAGCTCTTGTTGGACAGTAATTCCTATGTTTCCTTGCCACTGGCTGTGCTGGTTAGGACTTTGGAGAATGGCAATCCAAGAATATTTGGAAGACAATATAATTCTTCATCCAATTATAAAGGATATTGACTGAGATTCAAATATAAAATTGACATTGTATATTTCAGGTAAATTGGCCAAAGCACAAAGTATGTTTGCTAATAGGTAGATATCTCTCCAGGTCAAGTACAAAATGCAAAACCTTCCTGAGAAATGTTCTAGATTCTTATCTATATTTCTGTGGTTTGTCTTGACATCTTCACAGTTTGTTCAGTAAGAAACCTCTGAATTCACCTCATATTATGTTGTAGGCAAAATCCACAAGTCTCACTGAAATTCTTTTAGATTTAGTTAAAATCAATTCAATATTCTGAAAGAAGTTTCAAATATTTTACACACAAAGGTTGAGATAATATTGAGTGACAATTCAAATAGAAAGAACAAGCCAGGATCATAAAGCTTTGTCTGAGCTAAACAGTTCCTCTGGTTACTGTAGTTTAAACAAAAACAAACAAACAAACAACCCTATGTAATCTTTTGGCTGTTCCTATTAATTTGCACACTGACTACTGTGACTTGCAATTCATTTCCAAGTTTATATTTAAAAATCTATTGTTAATTTTTTCCTGCTCTTTATCTTTAAATTATAATCTTACCAAATAATATTGAGAAGGTAAAGTGTGAGAAAATGACTTGGAAAGATTTGGCTGCTATTCTTCGACTATATTGCTTCAAACCCCCAAAAATGTACTTTCTTATAGTGGCTCAGAGAATACAGCACTATAAATATTAGGAAGGAAGAGAGTCCTGTGCACTGTAGAAAATACTGTCCTCATTTATACATCTTTTGTCAAAGGGCTAGAGATAAACTTTTGCAATTCATTTCTTGTTAGCCAAGGAGTCCTGTCACTCAGTTCCTCAATGTCACTGAAGCTGTTCGTCTAGTGAACATATTGTCAACTACATATTCTTGTTATCTGCCAGAATACACTTCAATCTACATGGCATTACAGAAAGCAACCTTGATCTTCAGTAATAATTTCAGCATTCTATTCTGTGGGCTGCTCTCATATAGAGTCTGAAGAAATGATCCACTTGCCTGGAGAATTGCTGTAGTTTTATAGCCAAGGATGTACAATGTGAACTGAGAAATCCCAGTGTTCAAATCTTGCATCAACTACAATTACACATGCATGAGTAAAAAGAAGCCAGAGGTGAGGTATCTAATTCCTAAAATCAGATGGTATGAGTGTCCTCTCACAGATAGATGATCACATTTTGTCCAAACCCTCCAATTGTCTCCATTTGTCAGGGGCAGTCTCAATTACTCCTCAATTTGCACACTTTTCACTGCATTTAAAATATACTTGTCTCTTTCTCCTGCTCCCATGTTGCCCTTTGTCCTCAGCATAATTTAGTTGCTACACTGCAAAGTGCAAAGGCAGTTTACTCTCAAATAACTCAGCAAGAGGGAGAAGAGAGGTGGTACAGAATCTTGAACTTCCCTGTAGACTCAGGTAAAAACCAAACTGCTACAGCTTCCGTTGGCTTATCTGTTCTTCCTTATTAATAACGTTTGCCATTCTGATGTTGTTTGACCACATATGTTTCAATTTTCATTTTTGTTATGTTGGGAAGCATGTTTATCTCCAGTCATTCAGTCATTACCTACAAACCAACTCCCACTAAAAATTCAGGAAAGTCCATCTTGTCAAATGAGTAATGAATTATGTGACTTGAACATATTTGCTGTTCCACATAAAACTAGGAGCATACAAAGGAATTCTGGATAAAATTGCCACATGCTTTATAGACTACAACAAAACATTTGACTGTATAGACCACAAAAAACTATGGATGGCTGTGAAGATCATGGGAGTGCCAATACATCTGATAGTACCGGTGAGAAATCTGTACTTAGGGTAAAAGGCTATAGTTAGAACAGAATTCAGAACAACAGATTGGTTCCCAATTTACAAAGGGGTCAGGCAAGGATGCATTCTATCACCCTACTTGTTCAACTTATATGCAGAAAAGCAAGTTTATATTTAGAAGAAAGAGGAGTGAAGATAGGAAGAATGGACATCAGTAATCTTAGATATGCAGACAACACTATATTACTAGCAAAAAACATCACAGACTTGCAACAATTACTAAAGAAGATCAAAGATGAAAATGCAAAGGCAGGCTAAATGCTGAACATAAAGAAAACAAAAGTAATGACCACAGGAGAAATTCAACCTAGACAATGAAGACATTGAAATAGTAAAACAGTTCTCATACCTAGGAGCAAACATTGATCAGAATGGTGACTGCAGTCATGAAATCAGAAGACTTCTAAGAATGGAAAGGGCAGATATGAAATAACTAGACAAGACCCTAAAGCAGGGGTCCCCAAACTACGGCCTGCGGGCCAAACCCGGCCCATCGAGGCCTTTGAACTGGCCTGCGGCCAGTCCTGCCATTGCTGCTGCCATGCACATGCAACGCGGGGTGCCATTTTGTGTTCTAAAATGGTGCCTGACATCGCGCACGCATGCGCATGACTCTGGGCGCCATTTTGGAACACAAAATGGCACTGGAGTACTGCACATGCACGCATGATGCCGGGCGCCATTTTGTGTTCCAAAATGGCATCTGGAATCATGTGCATTCGCCCGGCATCGCACGCGCACGCGCACTACTCTGGCGCTGTTTTGTGTTTCATTTTGAAACACAAAATGGTGCCTGAGTAATGCGCATGAGCACATGCATGCACACACGCTTCCAGCCCTCCAAAGATCTGGAAGCCAACGAACCAGCCCCTGGCTCAAGAAGTGTGGGGACCCCTGCCCTAAAGTATAAAGACATACATAAAGAACACTAAAGTCAGAATAGTCCAAGCCATTGTATTCCCCATCACCATGTATGGATGTGGGAGCTGGGCAGTAAAAAAAGTGGATTAAAAAAATTAACTCATTTGTGTAGTGGTGCTGGAAAAGAGTGCTCAGGGTACTGTAGACAGCCAAAAAGACAAACAAACAAATGGATTCTTGAACAGATCAAACCTAAACTTTACCTAGAAGCCAAGATGTCTCATCTACAGGGTCACCAAGAGTCAGGGCCAACTTCAGGGCAGTTGACAATGATAACAACAAATAAAACTAGGGTATCTGAACCCTCTTTGTCCTCTTCTTTACTGAGGTATTGTGCAAATGTGTTGTGTGTGTGTTTTTTCTTTCTTTTTGGAAATGTATAAGTTAAGGTTTAATATTCCTTTTATCATATATATATATATATATATATATATATATATAATAAAAGATATAGGAGATAAATTATTATTATTATTATTATTATTATTATTATTATTATTATTATTATTAAGTATTTATATCCCGCTCTTCAGCCAAAGGCTATCAGAGTGGCTTACAAGTGGATTAATGACAGTTCCCTGCCCTCAGGCTTACAATCTAAAAAGACAAGACACAAAAGGAGAAGGGGATGGTGGTGGGGAAGGGGAATAAGTCCATCAGATCTTCTTTCCCTCAAAAGCCTGGACCAAAGCAGATGGACTGGAGGGAGGGCCCTTCTTCTTCTTCAGGCTAGGCCCGATGAGATGGCCTGCCTTCTCTCCCTCCAGATGATGGTGAATGGAGGGAGAGCCCTTCTTCTTCAGGCTAGGCCCAATGAGATGGCCTGTCTTCTCTCCCTCCAGGTGATGTGTATTGGAGGGTGTGCATACATAACCAACCTTTCTATCATAAAAAGGAGCCTGAAAGTGGGTAATAATAATAAAATATAGATTTAAATTTTTGAGTAAAACAAAACAGTGAAAACAAAGACATTAAAAATGCAATTAAAGCATAAATGCAAAAGGCATAGCCAGCAATTGACCTTTTAGATGTTTTTCAATGGCACACCAATTCACTTGCCAAAGGCATGGCTGAGGTTTTTTAGGAAATTATTTTGCCTCTTGGTTGCTCTTGTTGTTATCAAAATCTAGGTTACCAGTTATTTGGTGTACGTATCTGTCTTATTTGCTTTGTCATAGTGTCATAAATATATAAATAGCCTGCCTGAAAGTGGCCCAATTGATAACCAAATTCAGGAGGACAAAATGATCAGGAATATCAGACTAGATGTTCATAAGAGCAAAAAATGGAACAAGAAACAGCAAAGTCCATTTAAAAACTTCTGCTTGAGTATCATGGAAATATAAATAGGAAGAACCAGAAAGAAAAAGAATATAGAGCTCCATTTCAGATTCTCATTAACCATGTGCAGCTGCCTATGGGAGCCCACAGTGCTGCTGCAGACTTGTGATTAATGCTGAGCCAAAGTTATTATCCATGAGAAAACAAATGCAAGGCAGAATACGGGAACTATAGGCTGTGAAACTTTTCCTAAGGGCAAAACAAATTTGTCACTTGTTTGCCATATTCATAAACTTGCAAGCACAATGGCCAGCACCATTTTTTTCTTCTCATACAGCAAGGCAGTGCAAAGGATGTGAATGTTGCTTGAGCACTCCTGTGTCTTTCATTATCGTATTACAGATTCACAATACTGGAAGATAGGGAAGATAGGGAGAGTTACCCAATTGCCTAGGCAACAGGTTGATTTTCCATTTTTTTTAACATTTGCAGATGGATAAAAAGGAAGCATCTTCATGTGACTATGGTAACTGGAAAACTCTTCCAATATATCCACACTGTACTTGAGCACCAAAATAATGAAATATCTGTGTCAATAGTTAATTTTGTAGCTTTCTCCTAAGTAGCAGTGAAAGAGAGGCCCAGATTTGGACCCTGCTGCAAAGTTAAAGGTCTTATTTAGGACCGGATTTAGGACAGGATACGGAGTTGAGACTGCCATGGTCGCCTTAGTCAATGATCTCCGTCTGGGCATTGACAGGGGAGATGTGACCCTGTTGGTGCTCTTGGACCTCTCAGCAGCTTTCGATACCATCGACCATGGTATCCTTCTAGAATGCTTAGGAGAGTTGGGAATTGGGGGCGCTGCACTGTAGTGGTTCCGTTCCTATCTCTCAGGTAGATTCCATTTGATGATGCTGGGAGACAGCTGCTCTTCTAAAAGAGAACTAAAGCCTGCCGTCCCTCGGCACCATCCTGTCTCCAATGCTATTTAACATTTACATGAAACTGCTGGGTGAGATCATCTGGAGATATGGTGCAGGGTGTTATCAGTATGCTGATGACACTCAGATGTGTTTCTCTATGTATCAGACTGTTGCAGTGACTAGGGATGGCATCTCTCCTCTGAATGAATGTCTTAAGGCGGTAATGGACTGGCTGAGGGAAAACAGATTCAAACTGAATCTGGATAAGACAGAGGTACTTGGTATAGGGACCACTAATCCGGGATATGTCAACCAGTTCTGGATGGGGTCACATCTCCCCTGAAGGACTGTGTTCGCAGCTTGGGAGTGCTCCTGAACTCGTCCCTCCAGTTGACACCACAGATAGATGGTCAGGAGTGCCTGTTATCAACTTCAGCTGATACACCAGCTTCGACCCTTCCTGGAGCCAGACAACCTAGAAACAGTGGTACACATACAGGTAACCTCTCAACTTCACTTTTGCAACGTGCTCTACATGGGGCTACCCTTGTGCCATGTTTGGAAGCTTCAGTTGGTGCAAAATATGGCAGCCAGGCTGGTTGCAGGTACATGTAGAACCAACCATATAAAACCTGTCCTAAAATCTCTTCATTGGCTGCCAATTAGTTTCCGGGCATGGTACAGGGTGTTGAAGGTGTTGGTTATAACCTTTAAAGCCCTACATGGCTTAGATCCAGACTACTTGCGGGACTGCCTTCTTCCACATAATCCACCCCACACACTTAGGTCCTCTGGGAAGAATTTACTGCAGCCTAAGAAGACCAGATTGGCTACAGTAACCCAGAGGGCCTTTTCATCTGCCACTCTTGGATTATGGAATGGCCTGCTGGAGGAGATCCATCACATTACCACTCTAGAAACCTTTTAAAAGGCTTTTAAGACGGATCTCTTCTGGCAGGCCTTTCCAGATTAGCCTCCCCTCCATTAATATTGCTATCCCCCATCTACCTCAAGAAAGACAGATGTCTTGCATCTAATTACCTCTAATTTTAGTTAATTTGTTATTTCTTCTGCTTCTAATTAGTATTTTATATTGTTATTCATTTTAGAAATTAGAAATTTCTTTATTACGACCATTCGGTCAGCACAAGATTACAATAAAACACATCTTAAATGTATACAGCAATTCCCCACAGGAACTTCTCAGTTAGTATAAATTAATATGCAAAATAAAAAGTAAACTACATATTTATAATTATCGGTCAAATTTAACTAAACAGTAATAGAATGTCCATTTATCAATTGAGGTCGCGTTTTACAAACGATATAACAAAATTTGGCCATCATATGAGATACTGTATGTTCCTTATTATCTAATAAGAAGCGTAAATAAAAGGAATCAGATTTGCCTGGAAATTTACTTAATAATGGGCTAATCAGTTGATGTCGAGCATCCCTATAAAATTGACAGTAGAGTAGGACATGCTCATTAGTTTCAACAGCACCTGAACCACAAGGACATAGACGCAATTCAAAAGGTATTTTTTTAAATCTACCGTCTAGCATGGCAGTAGGCAGCACATTAAAACGTGCCAAGGTTAAAGCCCTTCTAAACTTCGGAAGAGTGATCTGAAATAGATATGGGGCTGGAATTGGGGCCGATATTTGTGAGCCGAACAGAACATATTTAGAAAGGGAAGCAGAATCTACCCGTCTTTCTGCTTCTATAATTTTTTGTTTGATGATGGATTTGGCTTTATCAACATCAAGCTTTAAAAGTTCATTTTTGTCAAAACCTAACTCATCTAGTTTCTTATGAATAGAGGTTTCCCATGTAGATTTAAAGGGATCCGAAAAGATTAAATTTGTCAGCCTCCCAGGAATTTTATGCAATTTTTGCCAGTAAATGAGTATACTGATCCACAGACTAGACTCTATTTTAATAGATCCAGCCTCCCTCCTAAGGAGAGCATTCGGAACATAATGGCCAACCTGTAAAATTCGCCTAAGAAACTTAGTTTGGAGACGTTCAAAAGCATTGATGTTACTATATGGACCCAATTGAGCTCCATAAAGGAGTTGAGGGCGAACCTTGGCATTAAACAATTTAATAGCGGCCGGAATAAACTGCGCGCCTTTAGTAAAGAAAAATCTTAGGATTGCTGTTATAGTTCTTTGGGCATTACTGATAACAAGTTCAGAATGAGCAGTTCTCCTACCCGAATGGTGAAAAACAATTCCTAAATATTTGAAGATCTTAACCTGCTCTATGTGTTGTCTATCAAGTGTCCATTGCATCAATTTAGGACGATGAGCAAAAGTAAGAATCTTGGTCTTAGAATAGTTAACTGATAGTTTCTCCTCTTTACAGAATGACGCAAGATAATTTAAAGATCTTTTAAGTCCTATAGGGGATAACGAGAAAATGACAACATCATCCGCATAGAGCAATAAATTGATATGCCTGTTTGCTAGCTTCGGAGGATGGAAAGAAAGATTATTCATGGCAGAAACTAGAAAATTAATATAGAAATTGAATAAGGTAGGAGCCAGGACGCAACCCTGTCTTACACCCGTCCTAACAGGAATTGCCTTAGAGACATGTCCTTGAGGACTACATCTAACCTTGATATTAGAATTCTCGTGAACCTTAATAAGAAGCAAAAGAAGTCGTTTATCTATGTTAGTACACATTAATTTTTCCCACAACCTAAATCTATTAACTGAATCAAAAGCGGACTTAAAATCTATAAATGCCGCGTATAGAGGTTGCCCATAGTGAAGGTATTTATCTATAAGATAATGCAGTATCATTGCTTGATCAATAGTGGAACGTCCAGGCCGAAAGCCTGCCTGTTCGGCCATCAGAATATCCTCAGACTCCAGCCAGTCTAAGAACTTATTTAACAGATGTTTTGTATACAGCTTGCTCACCACACTCAAGAGACTGATCGGTCTAAAATTGAACGGGTCTGCTCTGTTGCCTTTTTTATAAATCGGAATGATAATGGCCATGCCCCAGTCATTTGGTATGGAAGCAGATCTATCAATAGCTGTAAATAACTTAGAAAGTACCGGAACCCACCATTCCAGATTATTTTTGAGTACTTCTCCGGTTATAAAATCAACACCAGGAGCACGTGCCGGTTTGAGTTGGGTGATAAGACTCTTAATCTTGGAATGCGACACTGGTGACCAAGGGGGGAGAGACAGAACCTGTGCCATAAGGTCCGACACTAAAGAACTATTGTTATTATCAGGAGAGTCATAAAGATTGACAAAGTGACTTTCCCATATATGAGCTGGGATCTGAGCTATAAGGTTGTCTGCATTTTTAATAAACGAAGGAGCAACCTCTTTCCAAAACAGATTGGGGTTGTTTGTGTTAACTGTCATTATTAGTTTGTTCCAAGAGTCTATCATGGCTCCCTTTTTCTTTTGTCTTATTAAGTGCTTATATCTTTTCTTCTGTTCTAGAAGTTCAGATACAAGAGATTGCTTTGGATCTAATTTATATTGTTTAAACAGATGTTTAAGGTGTGCCCATTTTATATTTTATTTTGTTATTCATTTTATATTGTCATTGGTTTTAGTTTGCTTCTTTTTATAATTGGGTGGGGGGTTGGGGTAGGGGATTATTTAGAAATGTGGATTTTAATTGTATATTTGTATTTTATTGTTATTCTTATTTGTTGTAACCCACCTCGATCCACAGGGAGAGGTGGAATATAAACAAAATTTATTATTATTATTATTATTATTATTATTATTATTATTATTATTATTATTTCATCTGTGCTTTGCTTCAGAAGAGATCTTGAGGTCTCCAGTTCTATGATTCCATGAAGTTCTAGTGCTGAAATGGTGCTACCTGTGCTTTCAGCTATAGTTACTTATGCTATTGCAGAAACTGAAGAAAGGGCCATTGTTGCCTTACAAATCATATTGGACCTATGTGGACATACACTATCAAGGAAACTCTTATCTCTTCATTACCATTGCAAAAAAGCCAGTTGGTAGCTCCACACACTTCTGTAGGTGACTGTATTAAAGCTACTAAGCACTGAAACTGGGCAAGACTATCTTCTAGTATGTTTTTCAATCCTGTAAAAAGGATAATATTCAAAGACTCTAAAATGAAAATATTAGGGTTATGTGTTCCTTGTCTGGCAAATTTCCCACTAAAATGGTAAAATGTCCTATTAAGGGGAAAGCATCACCAGTCTTGCTCAACTGGGAAATATATATTACAAATCCTTCCCAGAACACAGGTTGCATTTAATCAGCCTCGTTTCCTGTGGGTGCGGGAATAGTGCAAAAGTTTAGAATATTTTAAAGTTTTACAGGAAAAGCAAACTTGGGTTGAATGCTTGTGAAGGCAAATAATGAATAAATATGTCTCATCTACCACAAAGAGTATGCAAATAGCCCAGAATTTTTGCATAGAAAAGAATAATCAAAAGGAAACTTTTTGGACATCAAAGCTTCTTTTAGATAATAACACTATGCTATTCTTGAACTACAAGCCTTACCTGGAAGAAAATATGAAGGGGGTCAGGAAGAGATGTTCAAGACATTACTAGCTATTATGTGCTTTTGAAGCAGGTAGACATTTTTTTTTAAAGACAGTATAGTGCTGATGAGCCACAGATTCCTTAAGGACATTTTAATTTTTATTTTAAAGCTAAAGTTTTCTACCATAAATCCTATTTAGAACAAGGCAATATTTGGAGAAATGACAGAATAAAGAGAGGACTGATAAATTATTTGGCAAAAGGCCACACTTCCAACTCCCCCTTGTAAGCCAGTTCTGCTGGGCTCTGATATGTATCCTGAATTTCTTACAAGCAGAGAGTATTTGGTTATTTTCATGTACAAGACAGCAAGGAGGATTTGCATCAAGTGCACATTAATTCAAATAAAAATAAGTTGTTACATTTTCTGATGCTCATAGATATAAGAGAAAATTTAGTAAACCTATCAAAAATGGCTCCTCTAAACATTCCCAATTAAGAAAACCTTAATAGAATGCTCACACAATTGCTCAAGAATAAAAATCACTTCATTAAATTCTTGGAATCATATAAATTACACCAACCAGCCAATTTGTGTAATGATCAAAATTTGCATTTTGCATGATGTGATAATAATGGGTTTAAGAGAATAATTGTTCACAAACTTTCTCTTGTCTGATCTTCTATACTGTTGTGGAGAAAATGTGATCAATGCCTGCTACACTTATCTTCAATTCCTTTTCCTCTTTAATCTAGTCATGTCTCTTAGTCCATTTGCAATATGTAGCCAGTTTGATCTGTAATTCCATTCAGTCCAGTAATCAAGATTTTTTTAAAAAAAATGAAAGATAAACATGGCATTCCTGAGAAGTATCATACTTTCCAAATGTCTCATACACTTTTTTAACTTGTGACCAAGTCCAGAGTATTAGCCATGAATCGTATCAGAGCCATATTTTAGTTCAGAGGAATCCCAGACCATCCAAGCTTATGTAACTTTTCAAACACTAATAGATTTATAATAGTGTGAATTCCATGGGCTACACTTCATTTCCATAGATGCATCTTATGAAAAGAACTCTAATCCATGAAATGTATGACACAATAAATCCACAGATTATTTATACAGCTTTAAAATAGGCAATGAAGACATTAGAATAGCTAAAGTTATCCCATACTTTGGCTCAGTCATTAATGAGAATGGTGACTGCTGTCAAGAAATCAGAAGGAACTTAGAACTTGGAAGGACAGCTATGAAGGAACTAGGCAAGATCCTGAAAGGTAAAGATATAACATTGCATACCAGAGTGAGGATTGTCCATGTCATTGTATCTCCAATTTCTATGTATGGTTATAAAAGCTGGACAGTGAAGAAAGCTGATGGAAAGAGAATGAACTCATTTGAAATGTGGTGCTGGACAGTGGCATCACTAGGGGGTTGTGAGGGTGCGGATTGTACTAGGTGACACCCAGAGGGGTGACACCACTTCTCCTCAAACACCTACCTACCGTTTTGGCACAAACGGGTTGTAGCATTCATCTGCTTCCCTTTCAAATGCTTTAAGAGATGACAGGAGTGGGGTGGAACTCATTGGGAGGAGAAAAGAGAAACCCCCAAATTTTTAAAAATTAAAATTTCAAAAATTTAATTTAAAAAAAATCTTAATTTGTTTAAAGAAAATATTATTTTTACATTTTCTTTAAAAACATCACATTTTAACCCAATCTTCACTATGTATATGTAAATGCATTTAGGTTGTGCACATGATATTTTAATTTCAAGGTATATATATATATTTATTTGGTAGTTGTTTATGTTACATCTATACATCTATTAGCATTACATTCAGTGGTATATGGGAATTATGATTTACGAGTAACATTAGTGCAAAAACCCTTACTAAGGATTATGTAAGATGTGAAATGGGAAGAGATCAATGGGGGGGGGGGGGTTGACACCATAAGTTACCACACTGGCTGACACCAATCCTAAGGATGCCACTGGTGCTGGAGAAGAATTCAATGGATATCCTGGATTGCAAAAATAAAAATAAAAAAGTGTGTCCTAGAGCAAATCAAGCCTGAACTCTCCCTAGAAGAAAGTTAACTAAAGTGAGCCTGTTGTACTTTGGCCATATCATGAAAAGGCATGCCTCACTAGAAAAGATAATGATGTTTGCCAAGATATGTTTGCCAAGGTAGTAGGAAATGAGGGAGATTGCATTCCAGAATCAAGGAAGCCATGGCCCTGAATCTTTAAGACGTGAGCAGGGCTGTGGATGATAGGCTGACTTGTAGTTCTCTCATTCATAGCATCAAAGCCAACTTGATGGCAAATTTTCCTGCAACTTTTGATTCTGCTCTGTTTTCTACTTTTGCATTCTAATTGCCTATGACTAATAAGTCCTGTTTAGATTTTGATCAGTTTCCTCCTAGTCTCCAGCACATAATTTTTCAGTTTCAAAAAAAATTGAAACTCCCATGCAACTTGGAAGTGTCATCTTCTGGCACCATCTCTTGTTTCCTTTTGCATTGTCTGATCATGGTAAAAGACATTCAAAGGAGTTTACCATGCTTCCTTTTGCACAGTACTATCAAGCATTAGCTATGGTGCCATTGTCATTGTCTCTAAGAAATTTTTCATTAGTGTCACCCTTCCCCCCCCCCACACCCACACACATGCACACTACTGCTGCTGCCCAGTAATGGTATGGCACATTTAAGTTTGGTTTCTCAGCAAAAGCCTTTCTGATATGAGAGATGCTACTAACAGTATGACTGTTGTCAGCATAGCCCCTTGCCTTACAGAAGTGTGCAGTCCCACCACTGCATGGAAAGGTAGCATCATTGGAGGAAGGGACTGGGCTAAGTTAATTTCTACTAGAAGGCTGATGTGGAACCTTGGAGAATAATAGATTTATTACAACATGAACTTCCATGAATACAAATCACTTCTTAAGGTGCATGGTCTATAATCTTAAAGATCTTGGTCCAAGGTGCTTATGGTTGGTGGAGTGGTATGAATTTCAAGATCACAGCTAGAACAGATATAAAAAATAACAATTATATTAGTAACACTGGCCATTAACATAATACATATATTAACACTGAACAATTGTGCATCAGTGATGATTATTTTATTATTTAATTTATATACCAGTTTTGCCTCAATATGGAACCCAAGGTGATTCATAATAGGCTGCCTTGTGCCCATCTTAATATGTAACAAGCTACCTTAGGCTACCAAACTGGTACCACAATATTATTATAATACAATAATATTATGAAGAGTAGCAATTTATTATTTTCTGTACTGGTTAAATTTTCCTTAAAGGAGGAGGCAGAGACTATATTATTAAAGTGAAAACTAAACCTGTTTTCTACTGAGACTCAAGCCCATACCTCTCTTCTTATCCTTTTGTCATCATGTGCATTGTTTTAATCCTGGTTCTTGGTGTTATAATAATTTAGAGATAGTGTAATTCTTCACTAATTTTTTTTTCTCTTGAAGGTAGCAATGAGGAACTTCATCAATTTTCTTCAGGCTACAAGAAAAAGTTTTCAAAAGACAGAAAGTTTTCAAAGGCTGTTCACATTTTGGGACTATTCTGTGCAAAATTTACATGTGGAGAGATTTTGTGCAAAAGCAGTTTTTCTGTGCAAGAAATAGCTTTGCCTGTGTGGAAAAACAAATCCTATATTACAGTTTATTTTTCCTCTCAGAAAACAGTAGAAAATGTTGTTTTGTGTGGAGAAATTAATATTTCTACATTGACATATTATTTTCCATGCAGAAAATGCCGTTTCCTGCTCAGTTCCCCCCCCCCCCCGTATAAAACAACCATATGTGAATTTTGTACGTGATGAGTTCTGAATTGCAAAGATTCTTATCACTCCAGGATTCTTATCTGGGTTTCACCACACTTGAAAACATGTTTTTCAACCATTTTGTTTGAATATTTTTGGATATTTTTACATCCCTAACATAGAAGGCAAGCAGACCACCAGGAATAATCCAGCTTGAGATGACTTTAACTGCCCTGGCTCAGTGCTAGGGAATCATGGGAACTGTAGTTTATTTTGGCACCAGAGCTCTCTGACCTAGAAGGGTCAATGTCTCAGAAAAAACTACAGTTCTCATGATTCCCTAGCACTGAGCCAGGGCAATTAAAGTGGACTCAAGCTGCATTATTTCTGGCAGTCTGCAAAGGCCTAAAGAGTTGAAAACTTATTTTTGTGTGTAGAATAAATGTGTTGAACAACTGAAGGAAAGATTTGGAAGAATGTATTTAATATTTATTATGTGAAACTCAGTTGTTTGTTTCATTACCTTAATGTTCTGAAACCCTATAATTTTAAGAACATCCCATCTCCTTCATCCTTTCAGTAAACTTGACAACATGAAAGACTAAAAGATAGCTTGGTCCTCAGTCTTTGATACTGAAGGGCACAGGGAAAGTGAACCTTTATGAGAGAGAGGCCCACTGATTGTAATGGGACAGAATGCCAGCCTTATATAAAAGATCATTTAAAAGGTTCTTCTCTCGTCTCAGTCATCAATTTATAGTCAATTGTGGTTGCATTCAGCCTGTATTTCAAATACTTGAAATGTCATGCTTAGAAGTATTACAGCCTTCTTTATAAATGCTTATTTCATCAAATACATACTCCAGTTTCAGAATGGTAGTGAAATTTAGATGTGAGTGGGGAAGATAACACCAGTTTGTATCCTTATAGAGCAGGAAAACGTGAACTGGATCTTTCTTATAAATCAAGGTGAGCAAAGAGTGTCATCCCCATCTTTTTGGACTACATCTCCTACTACTCCTCACCATGATCTATGCATCCTGTAACATCTTCAAGGCTATCATTTTCCCACCCTATCTTAAATGAGATTAAATTAATATAGCATTAATACCCACTCAAACCAGAAAAGTAATATCAGAACTTAGAAAAGTTACAGTTAGGATGACTGCTGTCTGAATTCCTCAGGCAGTGTGGCCATGTTGACTGAAGCAGTCTGGGTAAAAAGTACCTTTCCCATGCTCTGGGTAACATGGACATCTGGATCAAGAGGAAATTCAAAACCGCAGCCCAATTATTTCTGTATTTTCTTACAGGTAAGTCCTATCATTCAACAAGGCTCACATCCAAGAAAGTGTATTGAAGCCTATCTTAATGTGTTAAAAGAGCTGTTTACCAATGGCAAACAAATGTGCCATTGTGGGATTGGAAAGCATCTTTCCCTTGTTAGTTTGAGATAACATAGGATGTTTCCTCTTCAGCACCTATACGTTTGTCCATTCAACTGAGTTGGTGATGTTATATAGAGAAGGTGATGAGAGTGGCAGCTGAATTTTATTTTAACACTGACAATTGGCCGGCATAATCTATCACACTGGAGGAGAGCTGGCTACTTTGGGGGATGGAAGCCATGACACACAGATATGTCCTTCAATGCCTCATATCCATTCCCCAGCATCCATTGCATGAGGTGACCACTGCCTACTGATAGGACTGAATTTCTCAGTAGGTCATTCATTCAGTACAAAGAGTATTACTACGTGACCAACAATTTTGTTATTGTTGTTAGCTGCCTTTGTATTAACTTTGACCTATTTTGACCCATTTTGACCTCATGAATGAGACACTTCCAAGTTACCCTATCCTCAGCAGCCCTGCTCAGATCCTGCAAACACTTAGATGTGTCTTCCTTGATTGACCCTATCCTTCTAGAGCAGGGGTAGGCAACCTTTCCCCTTTAAGGGCTGAGGGACTTCAGCTCCCAGAATCCCAGGAGCTATTGGCCAACATGGCTGAGGCTTCTGGGAGCTGAAGTTCCTTGGCCCTTAAAGGGGAAAGGTTGTCTTCCCCTGTTCTAGAGTACAATCTTCATCTCTTCCTAGAGTACAGTCTTCTTACTACTCTCCACCTTATCAAGCATTATTCTTTTCTCTAGTGAATTCTGTCTCCTCGTTATATGGCCAAGGTTATGACAACCTCACTTTAACCATCCTGACTTCTAGGGAGAGTACCAGTTTGATTTGCTGTAAGACCCATTCATTTTTCTTTTTAGCAGTTCCTGATATCCACAGAACTGTTCTCCAGTACAACATCTCAAATAATTTGAGTTGATTTGCTTCATATCAACTTTCTTCACTATCCATCTTTCCCAATCATACATAGAGATGTTAGAGATAGATACATAGAGATGTCAGACATGTTAGATGCCTTAGGATTGCCAAAAATTGAAAGTGACTTGAAGACACAAAACAACAAAGTAGGATCGTCATCTGCATATTTTAGATTATTGATGTTCCTACCTCTTTCTTCCAAAACTAATCCTGCTTTATGTATGATATTTTGGCATATAAATTAAACAAATAGGGTTTGCCAACTATGTGAAATCCATTCTATTACTCCACATTCTGCCCTGATGGTAGTCTCTTGTCCTGACTACAAAGTTGTGGCAGCCCCATTTCTCTAAGAGTGATCCATAGTTTTTTGTGATCTATACAATTAAAGGCTTTGCTATAGTCTATAAAGCACAGGTTAATTTTCTTTTGAAATTCTGTGGTACATTCCATTATCCAACATAAGTTTGCAATATGATCCTTAATGCCTCTTCCTTTCCTGAACCCAGGATCTGACATTTCTTTTTCATATGCAACTAATTAGAACTATGCATCAACTATATATAAAAATAACCAAAAAACTGTTCATTGTGGGTTTTTTAAGAAAGGCTGTTTGTCTCATTATTATAGTAGTTGTGATAAATAAAATACCCTCACATTCTACAACTGATCAGGGGACTATGGGTTGGAGGGAAAAGACTGATCCCTGTAAATTTCCATTATTCAGGAGGAAAGAGTGGGGAGTTCAACTGCATGTTCTAACAGTCCAACTGCATGTTCCAAAGTCTGGCACTTACCTCAAACAAGCTAATCCTTTCAGTTGTCTATTTGGCTCCTGTCACCACCTACCTCAGGAGCTACAAGCTTCTTTTTTTCCCAACACTCATAGTGTTTTGCCTCACCTGACTACCATCCCCTTTCTTTCTTAACTATAGGTTGCTGCTAGTCTCCACTGAATAATGTTCTTGTATTTTCCCCCACTTTCCTGAAATAAAATGTGTATTTGAGTGTTGTAGAGTGCATCTACACTGAAGAATTAATTCAGTTAGATACTGCTTCAATTATTATAACTCAATGCTGTGGAATTCTGGGTTTTGTAGTTTATTTAGCATTCTCTGTCAGAGAGCTCTGATGCCACAACAAACTACAAATCCCAGGATTCCATAGGATGGAGCCATGACAATTAAAGTGGTGTCAAACTGTATTAATTCTACAGTGTAACAGCAGCCCTAGTCTTTAGTGGTGGTTTTATTCACCTGAGTGGTAAACTGTCTTCCATAACATTTGTTTCAGTATTCTGACATGTATCATTGAAGTACACATGCACAAATGTTGTTACAGTAACAAGCTCTTCAGTCTTTCCAGGACCATAGGATTTGAGAGAATGGCTCATAAAGGCCTATTTTGCTGCATTCACTGCACAGCTTCTGGCCTGTCCTTTGATTATCCTCCTGCTTTTGGACCTCTGACTCTTGTTTGTTTGACATGGCACCTCACATGCAGTCCATCTTCTGTTTTTGCTCTAGTCTTTGAACTCTGTCTGAAAGGTCCAATGTCTCAACTCCAACATAGACATATCTTCTGCTCCAGCCCATTTGAACCTCACCTACTTTTCCAGACTTTTGTAATCAAGATGAGTGCAACATAGTCTATGGCCGGGGTAGGCAACCTTTCCCCTTTAAGGGCCGAGGGACTTCAGCTCCCAGAAGCCTCAGCCTTGTTGGCCAATAGTCCCATGTTGGCCAATAGCTCCTGGGATTCTGGGAGCTGAAGTCCCTCGGCCCTTAAAGGGGAAAGGTTGCCTACCCCTGGTCTATGGGTTGCATTATGAAATTTAAGTGTCTGGGCAGTTTTTAGTAAAGTAGAAATGATCAGAATTTTAAAATAGGATATATCTCTTCATTGGTGATTAGCTGCTAAGCCGTTTTAATTATTCTGTCATTTGAAGTTAAGTACATTGTCTTCGACAGTGGAATTAATGTGCAACATGAGCAAGTACAAAGAATGTTCTTCCACACACCAAATGTGACAAAAATCAAAAGGAAACTTCAGCTTATTTGGATATTAAAAAAAAACAAAACTTTATGAATTAATACATTAATAGTGAAAACTGAAGACAATTCTTTTAGAGATGTAAGGCTCTTCTAAATTCTATTCATAGTAAAATATTATTCATTAGGAACCAGACTGCTTAATAATGCCATAGACACTATTCACAAAAGACTGCTACATTCCTAGATGCTTCCAATATTCACCTGACATTCCAAAAGCTATTATAAATGTATATCCACCTTAAGGTGCCTCTCATACTCCACCTAAGGAAGTGATAAACTAGAATGCATGCAATCCTAGAATGATTGATCTGGAAGGGACCTTAACAGCAATCCAGTCCAACTCCCTCCTGCCATGCAATAATGCAGGAATACACAGCTGAAGAACTCCTTAGGGGTAGCTATCTAATATATTTTTAAAGCTCTCCAAAGGAGGACAGTCCACTGCCCTCTGGGGCATTATATTCCAGTGTCCAACAGCTCTTACAGTAAATAAGTTCTTTGTAATATTAAAGTGGAACCTTTTTTCTTGTTACCTGAATCCACTGGTTTGTGTGAGGTCCATTGGTGAGTTTTGACCAAAGCAGAATAGAGTGATACTATTACTTTTCTCAGTCTAGGAGTTCTCTGTATGCTTTTGAGAATCAGATAAAAACACTGCTGTTTAAGAAGCCACATCTGGCATTTTCTTGCAGATAGTTAACAGTTGCTAGTGTTTTCCTTGGTTTGGGCTTTTGTTGTTTGTAAAACAATTGGGTGCCTTAAATGTCTCTTTTGGGAGGAAATATATAGAGGTTTATAATATGCTATGTTCTTCTGGGGATAGCGAGATTGCTCATCAGAAGTAAATGTATATTTGTTTGTTAACTGCCCTCAAGTTAGTTTTGACACATGGTGACCCTGTGGATGAGACATCTCCAAGACTCCCTGTCTTCCACTGCTCTACTTAGTTCCTGTAAATTCATACCTGTGACCTCCCTAATGGAGTCCATCCATCTAGCATGCAGCCTTCTCTCTTTCTGCTTCCTTCCACCCTTCCTAGCATTATTGGTTTTGTTTTTTTCAGTGAGTTGTGCCTTCTCATATTGTGACAGCCTCAGTTTTAGTCAACTTGACCTCCAGGGAGATTTATGGCTTTACCTGTTCTGGGACCCATTTGTTTGTCTTTTTGGCTGTCCATGGTATCCTTCACACTCTTCTCCAGCACCACATCTGAAATGAATTGATTTTCTTCCTATCTGCTTTCTTAACTGTCTAGCTTTTGCATCCATACATAGTGATGAAGAATACAATGGCTTGGATTATTCTAACTTCAATGTTTAGTTGTATATCTTTGCACTTTAGGATCTTTTCTAGTTCTTTCATAGCTTGCCCTCCCCATTCTTAGTTTTCTGATTTCTTGACTAGAGTCGTCATTCTGATCAATGTTTGTTTTCAGGTATGAGCAATCTTTTACTATTTTTATTTCCTCATTGTCTAGGTTGAATTTGTGTAGATTCTCCATGGTCATTATTTTTATTTTCTTTATGTTTAACAATAGGCTTGCCTTTGCACTTTCTCCCTTGATCTTCCTTAGTAGGCATTCCAGGTCTGTCATGCTTTCTTCTAGCAGCATGATGTCATTTGCATATCTTGTTGATATTCCTTCCTTCTATTTTCACTCCTCCTTTTTCTGTGTTCAATCTTGCTTTTTGTATAATATGTTGAAAAAGTTAAACAGATAGAGTGAAAGGATGCTGCCTTGCCTGACTCCCTTGCCAATTAGGAACCATTCTGTTTCTCTATGCTCTGTTCTGTCAGTAGCCTCTTGCCATAAGTACAGATTTCTCATCAGGACCATCAGTAGTCTGGGAGTCCCATGTCTTAATGGCATTCCATAGCCTTTCATAATCTATGTAGTCAAAGGTTTTGCTGTAGTCTATAAAACACATGCTGATTTTCTTTTGAAATTACTTAATGTGTTCCATTAGCCATTTGAAATGTGATCCCTAGTGCCTCCTCCTTTCTTGAACTCCACTTGGACCTCTGGGTTTTCTTTCTCCATGTATGGTTGTATGGTTGGAGTCTGTGTTGCAGAATTTTGAGCATCATTTTGCTTACATGGGAGATTACCACTATGGTCCTATAGTTGCTGCAGTCTTTTGTGTCTCCTTTATTGTGGAAGGGAATGTATAATGATCATTTCCAATCCATTGGCCATTGTTTTGTTGACATATGTTGGTTAGCATTAGAATTGATTCTGTCAGCATGGACTGAAGCAGTTTGATTGCAATATCATCTGTTCCTGATGACTTATTTCCCCCCATTCCTCTTAATGCAACATCCACCTTGCTTTTTAGAATTTGGGTTCATCTTTATATGGCTCATTGTTCCATGTGTCCTTAATTTTGTCACCTCTTTTATATAACTCTTCTGTGTATTGCATCAAGTATCATTTTATTCCTTCCTGGTGTTGAATGATGTTATTTTTATTAACCTTTTAATTTCCCTTTGCTTTCCCAGATCTTGTGGAATAGGCCTCTTGTTCTTTTTTGTTATTGTCTTCTATTTCTCTTCACTGGTTGTTGTAGTAGGTTTCTTTATCTTTTCACACTGGTACTGTTGCATTCAGGATTCTGAGTTTATTCCTGTCTTTTAATTACTGATTGTAGTGTTTTATATATCATCCATGGTTTCTTAATATGTATATACGTTTCTGTCAGGGATGATGGGAGTTGTAGCTCTTCAACTCTGGCTCTAACTCACCACCTTGTTATGCAGCAGAGCTGACCAGCTTTGATCAGTGGTTGATGCTTCTTTCCCAAGCAGCAGAGTTTCAGAGAATAGGCTGAAGACCCTGACAAACTCTCCAAGCCTTCTCACTCTTCTTCCTGAGATGTCTCCAAAATTCTCCAGGATTCTTCTGGCTCTTGTATCTTCCCTCAAGACACCAGACAACTCAGTAGTCTTATATAAAAGATCTACTTTATTCTACTATATATAAATACTATATGCCCTACAAATCACAATCTCTACTCCACCAAAATACTCCACTCTACACCACGCATTGGCAAACATTGCACTTATAGCCATTGTTAGTCACCACCCACTAGTCAGTTTCCACCCAGTGGGCGTGTACATTCATTTTGATTGGTTTACATAGATCATCCCATACTTAAGACCAACCCAAGTATTTCATCATTTTACCTTGACTACTTAATGAATCTCAGGTGTTTGCAATCTATAACAGGTGTTTTCAATATACACTCTATAACTTTGTCCTTGGCTCTCAAGGCTTCCAAATTACATTATCCTTTTCACCTGTGTAGCTTCATGATTGTTCCTGCTTAGTCACTGTGACTATCACATACATATTTTATTTCTATTACTGTATGTCCCATGTTACATTTTCCATCATATCAAAGTGATCAATCTTCTAGACTGCCTTGAAACGTGAAGTATAAATAAATCAAAATGTTAGGAGATGTCCTTGGCAACTGGAAAAGTAGATCTTATGCATAACAGATGGAAATACCTGTTTTATAAGGCTTTAAGAAAGGAGTATCATAATTTTTTAATATCTAAATATGGGATGTGAACAGTCTTGCTCACATATGCTTGTTAAACAATGATTAATCTTTTGCAGTGCATTCTGTTAGGACCTTTGTTTTACATGCTCACTGAGTGACAGAAAATAACATAAGAACATTTGATTCTCACTGCTTAATCCATCTTGAATAAATGATGTACTACACTTTGGGTGTAGCTACAGATGGTTAGTCATGGGTGTAGCCATGTACATGCCATAGCTATGGCATGTACATAGTCATGGACTGTACATGGACAATGCATTGCCTGAATTCCTGCTCAGCCTCTGGGTGACCTTGGGCAAATCACACATTCTCAGCCTCAGAAGAAGTCAAAGGCAAACTACATCTGGAAAAAAAATTGTCAAGTAACTCCTGTTTGCATTAGGGTTACCAAAAGCAGGAAACAACCAGAAGTTGTGTGTGTGTGTGTGTGTGTGTGTGTGTGTGAAATGAGAGTGATAATCATAAATAAGAATTCTGGACCCAATGAGAAGTATGCCCCCATTACATTTTCCTTCATTTCACATTTTTAACATTTCAATAACTTAAAATATCAATTAAGCATTTAAAAATGCAATTTAGGCATCCAAAGAAAAGAGTCAATACAAAAAAATCTTAAAGGATGTAGAACATGGAGTAAGCTTGTTTGCAGCTGCTGCAGATGCTAGAGCACAAACCAATTCAAATTACAAGAAAAAAGATTCCATCTGATCATTAGGAATACTTAAAAAACAACAACTGTAGGATAGGGATGTTTTTAGAACAGTGAAGTCAGTGGTTAAAAAGTTCATGACAAGTGATCAGGCAGCATTATTAAACTAAATAGGATCTTAGCAGACCTATTGTGACCTTGGCATTGAAGCAAGTGACAAACAGAAAAAACTTAGTCTGAAATATATGAATGCTGGTTACAATATATCATGACCACCACAATGCACAAAACTACAGTAAATCAGATCTGCAATGTACTAACCATAATCTATGAAGAGAGTGCTAGACAGATTAAATTGTATCACAATGCAGAAGACACGCCTATCAGAGACCTATACTTCCCTTGGTAATCTGGGATATTTAGAAAGTACAAAAGACGCAGAAGTAATGTTGCTGATCACCCCGGCCTTGGGTTCCTTGACTCCTGCGTTCCTCTCATGGCCCCATCAGTTGTTGATGGATGAGGAACGCAGTAGAGGTTGATTAGGGGGTGGGTTGGTTTTTCTTTGGAGATATTATTATTGTAAGCTGCTTGGATTGTCTGGCAATAAGTGGGATACAAATAAACATTATTATTATTATTATTATTATTATTATTATTATTATTATTATTATTATTTACATAACAGCTAATCAGAACAAATGAAGAATCCATTTCCAAACCTAATATGCAAAGGAGACAATGGTTATTTACACTTCGGTAACTGGAAAGTAAAAGTACTACCCAGTAGTAATACTGAATGCTATGTTAGCATAAGGTAATCTTAGGTGTTCTTGTTTGATTGATTCCTTGTTTTATTTTATCAGTTTGTTTGTTTGTTTGTTTTGTAATTAGTAGAGCTATGTGGGAAATAGATTACCAACTGAAACAATCTTTTCATTTATATGTTTATCAACTCAGGGGACCCACAGACTGATTGTTTTCACTGAACTCAGTCTCAAGCATAAACTAACAATGGTGCAATTACTATCAACAACTTATTATGATAACATGTTTCACTAATATTTAGTAACACTGAGAAGAAAACAAATGAAAAGTTAACTGATTTCAAATAAATGGTAAGGAACTGCTGGAAGTTGATCAGATTATCTATTCCCTGGTTTGCTTGACAGAATGTGGGATCCAGATAAACAGTTGGTTCCAGATTGGACCCACATTAATTGGTTGGATCCAGATAAATGATTGGATTGAGATTTCTCCTCACCAATTTGAAAACATTCTGAACAGTATTCTGTGCATGAAACTCTAGGCAGTAACCCTAGAGGTAACCTAATGCAAACAGCAGTAGCTGGAAGCACTTTTTTGTCAATTGTCACCTCTTCAACCCTGACTACTGCTTCACATGGAGAGTTTCCCCAGCATTCCCATATTTTATATCAACCCTGGAACATATAAGACTGCAGTGGTTTCATTGCCTTCCTTTCTATTCCACTATGCAACTGCTTCAGCCAAATCTTGAATTCCACACTGAATCAGCATAATTCAGACTAATTTGTACCAGCTATGGAGAAGATCAAATTTGTTCCCATTTGGTTCTGAAGTAGAAAGGCACCTTCTGAAGAGGGATCCAAGGCTGCTCACAAATGAATCAATAAAGAATGGCAGTAAATAAATAAAAAAAAAACCACTTTGGAAATCTGGATGAGCAGGGAAAACTAGAAATCTTGTCTCCAGTGTGAGCGTATAAATAACAAAACAAAACTAAAAGAAAAGAAAAAAGGCCCAGGTGGTGTGATTTAGAGGGGAGACTTTGAGGTGAATGTAGATCTCAGGATTGCTGTCTGCCTTCATGGCAGCAAATGAGCTGGGAATAAATTTTTCTTTTTTGAATTTGCTCCAGATCACCAATTTCTTAACGGGGATCAGGAGGATTCATTAGGAGGATCTTATCATTGGACTACTGGTAAAGCACCAATCTTCTCATCACACCTATATCCTTATACCATGTCATTGAATTCCACTGAATTTATCCCAGTTCATTGTTAGTAGAGTAACAGAATGAAGCAAAAACACTTTCTTCTCATGTAAGCTGTCATTTTATAATCAATGTCATCACAATATCAGTTAACTGGTTAATCTTTCACAGATGTATCTGACTGAAGCTCTACACTTGCCATTCTGTCTCAAGAAATGAGTAACATCTTCTTAGGTCTATAATTTTTATGCAGACTTGTAAAACAGAAAGTAGCTGCTTTGTTTCCCCATTGCAAGTTGATTCCGTTTTCCATATATGAGTTCAAACTCAGGGATCAGGTTGCATTGGTCCCAGATCCAAATAAAGCCCAGTTCTGAACTGGTGAATGGGGCTGTAAACAAGATTGGAGAGGTCATGTACAACTCTAGTAAAAATGCTCTGTGAAGCAAATGTCTTTTATAGATAGAATAAAAGGAAATGTCTTTTATAGATAGAATAGTTGTCCCCCCCCCCCCCTCGGACAACTATTCCTGTATAATCGATGTTCCTCACATGGCTCCATCTAGATGGAAGGAGCACTGAGTCAGGCTTTAGTTAATCTGGGTACTAGGTTTTAATTTTTAGTGATGTTTTAAATGATTTGATTTAATACTGTTTTAAGGGGGGGTGGGGGACGTTTTTTGTATTATATGTTTTATTGGACTGTATATTTTAAAGTTGTAAGCCGCCTGGATTGGTGTACCATTGGTGCGGGATATAAATAAATTTTATTATTATTATTATTATTATTATTATTATTATTAGATGCTAGATTTCTGATCTCAAGTCTAATGGCAGTCCACTTAGGATGTTATCATACGGTGGAAATCTGTTGGTTAATCCACACAAATCCCAAACAAAAACTGAATTTGTGCCTCACAATTTCACACAACGTCACACAGAAACTGGACAGAAACTGGACAGAAACTGGTATTATCCGAGATCTTTTTAATTTTGGGAGTTTAGAGCAAATGCATTTGCGAAATTACAGTAATTTCGCATTTACTGTAATGTGAAAAGCAAATATGCACGGACAATTCTCTTTTAAAACCTGGAGGAGGGCCAAGAGGAGGAGGAGGAGGGGCCTCCAGGGAGGGAGAGTCCTGGGCTCCTCCTCAGTGCCAGGGAAGGGAAGGGAAGGGAAGGCAGCCCAGGAGAAAAAAGTTTGGGACGGAGGAGAAGCTTGGCATTTGGGATGGAGGGAAAAGGAGGGGAAAGAAGCTTCCCTCGCAGCAGCTGTGGGTGGATGTGGGTGCAAGTGTGGGGTGTGCTTGTGGAGCAACTTGGAGCTCCATCTCACCATGAAGTTCTGCCCTGCAGGTCCTACAAAGGGGAAGGGCTTATGTTGGGGGGGGCATGGGAGCTACCTCCAGTTTCCCCCACTCAATCCTTCCCTTGCCTTGCCTTGCCTTGCCTTGCCTTTCCAGCCTCCTCCTCCTCCTCTGCTCTCTTGAGAGGTCCTAACCCCAACGGAAGGGGGTTAGGACCTGTACAGGAGGACATGACCCCAAATGTAGGACAGTCTGATATTTCCTCCTGGGAAATGCAAGACTCGCCCTGGAAAAGGAGGAGTCTTGTCACAAAACACACCCATTTCCAATACATGTACGGGTTCTTTTCACTTGTGTATGAAAGTTAAAAATGTCTTTTTTTCGCTTTTAACTTAATTCCGTTATTACTGTAATTACGTGTGAAAAGCTTTTGCTTAATTAAGTTCTATTTTCACTTTCTTTTTAGGATACTTCATTTCTACTTTATTATCTCTTTAACAATGAAACTGGCCCATGTGTGATAATGTCTTTAGAAGTAAAGCTCCCTGAGATCTGTGGGCTACATTCTGAAGTAAATCAATATAAGATTGCAGCTTAAGAGCTAAATGGCATGCTATGGTAAACACATGACATGTACTTTAATATCCCTATATTATCTATCTCTATCTATCTATCTATCTATCTATCTATCTATCTAAACCAAAACTAAAAAGGGAACACTGATCTGTATTGGCAATACCACCCCTGTATGGAGGAGGTTTACACCTTCACCCAACCTGTTCACTGTAGGGGCTAAAATAGGAGAGATATAATTGCTCCACTTGCACCAGAGAGAATTTTAAAATAACAAGTCTGTGCATTAGAAAATATTTCTTTCAGTCTCTATTGGAACACAGATTCTTGCTAAACAGAGTAGCATTCCCTTTTGAGCATCAAAAAGAGAATAATAACTCAAGCTGCATCTGTCCTGCAGAAATAAACTGGTTTGACACCACTTTAATTGCCATAGCTCAGTGCTATGGAATTCTGGTAGTTGTGGCTCTGCTCTGGTGCCACAACAAACTACAATTTCCAGAATTCCATGGCATTGAGCCATGGCACTTGAAGTGTAAAACCGGATTGTTTCTGCAGTGTGGATGCAGCCACAGAGGAGAAATATATCTTCATTGACTAGGGGGGGGGGGGTTGTTCCCACTACAATTTACAGTGAATTGTGATTCTCTGTATATGTGCCTTGTTCTCACTGTGAACGGTTTCAGAAGTAAATCCAATCATTCGGAGTCGCTTTGAACCGCCACAAATAAAAAAAAAACCTGCACCTTTTGAAGAGTAGTCTTCTGGTGGTCTTTTTGGAATATATAGATTCAGAATCATGTTGAACAAGTGTGAATGATGGACCTGAATCACATTTTACTGGAGGGGCTCCTCCTCTTCCTCCAAAGAGAAGAGCTCTGGGACTCTTTATTGCTGGTGAGAGAGCAAGTGGGTGGGCAGGTGGGAGTGTGTGGTGAATAGAATGTCCAGCTGGCCAATCAGGAGGCAGCTGAGAGCCAGCCAATGGGATTCCAGCTGGTAGCATTTAAAAAGCCCAGGCTGACAGTTGGTGGACAGTTAGAGTTGAGCAGACAGTTAAGTCAGAGAGAGAGAGAGGGAGGGGGGGGGGCTGTGTTTTAGGATGTTCCTGAGGGAACTATATTTTGGGGAGTTAGAGTCTAGAAAGGAGAGACTCTGAACACTCACAGAGCTCTAAAGAAGAGAGTTGCTGTGGCGTTCGCTCCAGATAGATATTGCAAGCCAGTGTGGCTGAGGTACTGTGAGTGAATTAGAAACAAACATTATAATTTTGTAACCAAGAAAGACTATAGTAGCAAGTTCTGAAGCAAGTTACATTTATTGCATGCTGTTTTAAAATAAACTTTCCTTCTTGTTCCAACATCACTTGGCCTACGTTTGAATCACAAACCACGCTACAAATATTTTGAGGTTTTGGAGGTGGGATATCATACAAAAGACAGTGTGGGTCCCTTACACTTAATTAGGTGGCAAGGGTGGGGATAACAAGTTCCCACAAGACTGCTAGCTAGAATTAAAGTGAAAAAGGAGAAAGATGGCAGTAGTGTGTGCCAGAGTGGACAGATGAGAGAGTGAGCGGGTGGGAGTGTGAGCGGGTGAGTGAGCGAGTGAGAGTGTAAGCAGGGCTGCTGGTGGGTGGGAAAGACCAGCTGCTCAGCCTCCATTGCCCCTGCCACTGATAGGGGCCTGGATTGGGTCCCTCCCACCCTGGAGCTGGTTCCCCCCCAAAAAAAGCATCACAAATGGCACTAGTGGGATTTCTAATGCACAGAGTTTTTAATCACTAAAATTATTTGCTTCCTCTGAGAAGAAAGGTGGTGGAGAATTCCATCTCTGTAGGAAATAAAATTTCCCTGGTGGTCCTTTGCCCCTAAACACTTGTTAAAACTAGAAAGTAAATGAAAAGTGACTCCTGTTTAACTGTCTGATCTACAAAACATGACCTAAAACAGTTGAAACAGTATGTAGAGGATATGGTGGGAATTTTAAATTCTGTTACTGTTGTTTTAAAGTAAAATAAAGAGAAACAAATAGGACAAGGGAGAGATGTGATGAAAGTGTGTGGCCCCAATCCTCAGGGAGTAGCTAACTCATGTTTTAAATGATATGTTTACTCTCTTAAAAGTTGCAAACAAAGAGGAGACAAGCGCCACATGCTCTAAGATAGTCAACTGTTTATTCAGTGAGCCTCTATAGACAGGCGGCCCGAGAAGCCGTGGATTGGGACCGAGGCTGACCCATGGCAGCACGTGTGCTCACGTGTGTGCGCATGCACAGTACACCAAAAATACTGCACACACATGCGCGCGCTTGCTCATGCATGCACAGTACTTCCGGAGTACTGTGCATGTGCGAGCGAGTCACAGTCGCCATTTTGGAAAACAAAATGGTGGCCGTGACTCGTTTGCGTATGCGCAGTACTTGATGCATGCACAAACAAGTCACGACCACCATTTTGTTTCCCACAATGGCAGCCGCGACTCACTCACGCATGCGCAGGAGTATTGCGCATGCGAAAACAAAATGGTGGCTGTAATGCGTGTGGTGGCAGCGCGTGTGCCCGCGGTGGGGATTGGTGGCAATGGCGGCAGGGGTCGGCGGGGGCCGGTCCAAAGGCCTCGGGGAGCCGGCCCCGGCCCACAGGCCGTAAGTTGCCGACCCCTGTCTTAGAGCATGTGGAGCTTGTCTCCTCTTTGGGCCTTTGCAGACTGCTAGAAATAGTGCAAATTGAGTCCACTTTAACCACCCTAGCTCAGTGCTAGGGAATCATGGGAATTGTATTTTTTTCTGAGACATTGAGCCTTCTCTGTCAGAGAACTCTAGTGCCACAATAAACTACAGTTCCCATGATTCCCTAGCACTGAGTCAGGGCAGTTAAAGTGGACTCAATTTGCACTATTTCTGGCAGTCTGCAAAAGCTTTTTGTTTGCTGCTTTGCTATATGTTTCCAGTTCTCTTCTCACTGCTCTTTTAAAAGTTGACCGGTAAAGAAATGGAGTGCTTGCGGGAACAAAATAAATGGTGACAGTGAGAATACAAATATAATCATGTATTATTGATTCTCTCAAAGGAGGGATTCAAAGTAGACAACAATCAGTTAAAATAAAGCAATTAAAAGAAACATAACGAACCAACCAAACAGCATGAAATGAAAAATACAATTCAAAACAGCTGAAGCATATTTTAACAACATGGTCCCACAAAAATTATAGTTGGCAATATGACTTGACAACCTTGTCAAAGTGGAAAACCTTTATTTTTACCTTTAACAAGCTCCATCCCCACCAGCCGAATTGCCAAATGCCTTCCTAAACTCCTGTTAGGCCTTATAACTTGAGTACTGATCATTGTTAGGAGATATAAATTAAAGGTAAGGAATTATAAATTGTTAGTAATTATAAATTAAATATAAAGGTTCCCAACTAAATGATAAGGTTGAGCTAGAGCCCCAATTGCACTTAGGGGGGAAGCAGACGGGTGGCACGGGGCCGCCCCAGGAAGCTGCGCCATGGGGCTGAGGTATCCGCACACCTCGGCCCCACGGCACAGCTTTGCCGTCCCTGGAAGGAGCGCTAAAATAGCGCTCCTTCCACAAGTCACCGAAGGTGCACCCCAAAAGGCTGGCGGCGCACCTTTGGCAACTCTTCCACCGCAGCGTGTGTGGACGCTGCGGCGGAGAGGCATCCTCGGAGCACCGGACATGCGGAAGGTCCGATGCTCCGACAATGTCTTCGGGAAGGGGTTGGGGCGCCCACCGTGTGGCTGCCCCCACCTTCCTTGCCCCGAAAATGGCACTTTGCGCCATCTGCTTCCCCCCTTAGTATGCAGAACACACTTTCTTTACTTTAAGCTTATATGCTATATTTAATTTTCTCTACAGACCAAACAGAATTTTATTTTACTCTTTCAGAGATGATGCTCTAACTTGAGTTATTTTGTCCTCTAATGTGGTATTTGTTTCCAAATTTGTGGTCAACATAAATGATTACAGAGTACTGACTTCAAAGAGCTTTGTATTTCAAGATAAATGAACTGTAATGGCTCAGTCAGGTAATTAAAGGCAAAGGAAATTCTAGAAGCATCCAACTTAGTGAAAGAACACATTAAAATAAGCAAGCAATAGTAGTGATTTCCAGTGAAGAAGCCATTTGTATGCACATCAAAACTTGCTATGATCTGAAACAGAGCTATCAACATTTCCTATTCTTAATTTGTACTTTAGCTTTAAACTCGTGTACTGAACATATCTGTTGAAATGGCAAATCATGGACATGGCACTATGCATGAATATAAATATATTCATTTAGATATTCTCTGCATATAAAATCTAAGGTCGGAGAAGGGAGTAGTGAAACCATTCTGCTGTGTCTACCACCAGTATCCTTTCTGGGATTAGGTTTGCATCCTGAATGTCTTCCTGTTGTTCTTATGAAGACTATGGCACAGATGTCTAGGAAATGTGGCCAGTAACATGCACAATGTAAAGAATGGAGTCAGAAGATGCTTAGTTTTTGTTGCAGAAAATAATGAGCTTGATGAAACATGAACTCAACTCATTCTCATGTCACACACCTATCTTTTTGCAGGAAAAGTCAGGACACTCAAACAGTTGCTGAAATTATCAGTATGAACTCAAGTTCATTTTGGACATGAATTTATTAATTAAGATGTAAATAAAGATTCCAGTTCTGAATTAGACTGAATTAGATGTGCACCCCAAATTATTATTTTCAGAATGCAGTTCCTTAAAATATTGTCATATTGCTCCAAATTTTCAACATATTTTGGATAATCCTTGGGACAAGGTCTAAGCATATTTGAAACTCCTCCTTTTAGTTTTTTTTAAATTATTTCTGCCTCACAAAAAAGTGACATTACTTGTTCAGGCCATTAATCTGCAAGAGTAGATATATAGTTTTGTGACAACATACTTTTCTATATGATTATTTTCCAGATTAGCTTATATTCAACATATTCCTCGTTAACATTTATAATATTCAGACATCAAAATAATGAATATTCATGAGATGCCAAATTGTCCTTTAATTCCACATTGCATCCCATGTTTATAATGCATGCAGAAGTGAATCTTGCAACAAAATATTTTGCTAGTTGGCCAGCTGTGTTTTCCTTCAAGATAATACTTTGAGGGGTGCCCAAAAGTTCTTGGTCTGTCCAAGAAGGGAATGACCTAGAGCCATAAGTTCTTTAAAATATCAATTGTCTTGCCAGTCCTGTGAGCAGGTGCATTGTTCTGCAAAAAGAGAATATCTTTCTACAACTTCTCTTTCTGTTTCCCCTTCAGTGCCTCTGTTAATTCATACAGCTAGTTAGAGTAGTATTTTATATTAATTGTTTGGTCCTTCTGAACATAGTCATCAAAATACTTTTCTTATTCCCCCAACACTGTGGCCATGACCTTTTCTACTGTCCTTTGACTCTTAAATTTGTTCAACCATAATGAACCTGAGTGCCACCACTGCCAGTACTTTTGTTTGGTGTTTGGTTCATAGTGAGATAACCATGTTTTCGTTATTTAAAAAAAAATCACTAGATTGCTCAAAATGCTGCAAAATCAACTTGAAGGTATCCATTCAATTTTATTTCTGGTCTACTCAGACATGTTGGCACCCATTTGGCTGACAGCTTCTGTATAGCCAACTGCTCATGAATTAAAAACCCAATGCATTCCCAGGAGATATCTAGTGTCTCAGCCATTGTTTTAGCTGAGATTTGCTGATCTGCCAAGCTCAGGTCATGAACATGCTTAACATTTTCAGGAATTGACACTCCCAGACCTTGCTGCACCTTCAGTCTCAAAATTTTCACACTGAATGTTGGCACACCTCTTCTTCACAACTGAGTATGATGGGTACTTGTTACTCAGTGTTTGCATCATACACTCATGGATTTCCTTTGGAGTTTTCTTCTGGAGGAACAGAAACTTCATGATGGCCTATAGTTCAACACTTAAAAATTCTACACTTTTTGTTGACATGCTTCTATTGATAATCAGAAAGAACATCAGAAATTAGAGCTACTATCTTGCAAATTGGCAATTTACAATCAAGCAACAGTGACAAAATTATGTTTAGATTTTTGGGTTGGGCTAAGAACTTTTCAGTGTCTCCTCATATTTTCTCCATATCCAAATTTCCCTTTGTTCCTCCCTAACATACATTCTGCATGTTGTGGTAAGTATCCATGCCCAGTCTATATTTCACTGTGTTCTTTCTGCACCCTTTCCCTTAGGTTATTGTTCCTGGATATATTTTTGTACCTTTGCAAATCATGGGGCTCTCCTAGGATGGTCAAAGGTCTTCTTTTTCCTGGACATGTCCTACATTTCAACCTCCTTTTTGGGATCTGAGAGGAATGCCAAAATGTCTTCAATTTTTAGCCATAAAACCTGTCAGGCAAGCAAAGAGATAGCACAACAGATTTATGACTGCTGCCCACTGCTTCAAAGGGCTTGTTAGTTTTCCTCAAGCAATAAACATAACCAAAATGTTTAGCCTGCAACAATAGTCCCTAGTGATTGCAGAAAAAATTTCATCTGCATCAGACAGGCAAAAGAAATGGCTAGGAAAGTGAGGGCCTAAGCAGATGGCTTAATAGGCCGTCCTCGGCGCAGGGAAGGGGAGGGGCAGCCACACGCTTGGCGCCCCCTCCCCCTCTCGAGGTCGTCCTCGGAGCTGCCGGCCCTCCACATGGCCGGCGCTCCAAGGAGGACCTCCCGCTGCAGCGTCCAGACACGCTGCGGCGGAAGGGTCGCCGAAAGTGCACCGCAATGTTTTGCGGCGCACTTTCGGCGACATATGAAAGGAGCGCTATTTTAGCGCTCCTTTCCAGGGGCGCCGACGGTGCGCCGCTGGATCGAGGCATGGGGATGCCTCGGTCCCGCGGCTCACCTTCCCAGGGCGGCCCACGGCCGCCCGTCTGCTTAGGCCCTGTGTGTGTGTATTGTTGTTGTTTTTCTGATGAAGGTGTGGAAATGTAGGTTCAGTCAAGAGTTTGTTGCTAGTTAAGTACAATTTTAAACATTTATTTTCCTCAGAGTTCTGTAAGCAAGTTACAAGCCAACAAGGCATTTTGACAAAGATAAGCTCACCAGAAAAAAAATGGTTGAGAACATAATAAAATAGGGGGTATGGTGGATCAGCAATTAAGATGCTGACTTTGACAATTGCAAGATCAGTGGGTCAGCAGGTCGAGGCCTAAGTGCCACATGATGGAGTGAGCTCCTGCTACTAGTCCCAGCTTCTGCCAATCTAGCAATTCAAAAGCATGTAAAAAGTGCAATTAGATAAATAGTTACCACTTTGTTGAGAAAGTAACAACGTTCTGTGCAGTCATGCTGGCCACATGATCGCAGAGCTGTCTTTGACAACACTGGCTCCCTTGGCTTAGTAACAAAGATGAGTACTGCCCTCTACAATCAGACACGACTTGACAACCTTGACAAAAGAGGAAAACCTTTTTAACCTACATGATATAATACAATAATAATATAATACAACAATAAAATAATACATGTAATACATCTGTAAATAGAACATATGAAATGAATTTATATTACTGTTCTTAGCTTTTATTTGATAATGTCTTACACCTTTCTTGAATGTCCTGTATTTGGTGGTGCCTTGTCCTACTTTGAGGTTATGACATCTGGTCACCCTGGATTGCCCATAGAATGGTGCCTCCTTCATCTTTCTCAGTGGACACATTTGGGTTCTAGTTCTGTTGGTATTCATCAACTGAGTTGACTGTTAGAGAGGATCATGTTTCAGTAGTTATTTGTAGCAGTGGATTGCCGTCATCCTTACTATGTGTAGTGTCCTTGAACATTTTGAATGGATTCGCCACGGCAATGGAAGGGTGGAGTGGGGTGATGAAAAGCTATTACATTCAGTCTGGATGATTTATTGCCTGAGAAGTAGCGCAATTATTGCATGGTGGATAATTAAATGGGTACGTTGAATGGAAATAGTTCTTCGGAGATTCTCCTTCTTGCAGTAGGCTTCCTCAATGTCTGTTTTTATGGTAATTAATCTCCTCAAATAATTTCCTCTATGTTTTTTAATATGGAAAACTGAAATCCATCTGGAGACCTGTGGTGGTTCTTTTGCGCTAAGTGTGAAAGGGTTATTGTAGCCTTAAAAAGTGGTGATTGTTGTGATTCTGTTGCAGTTGTTATTTCCACTGTCTTGTTACTGGATCTTTTGGAAGGTATCTGCTTTCAAAGAGAATCAGCTTTTTCTAGAATAATCAAAACACTCTCTATGGTAAATTTAAATATTTCCAAGACTGCATCTGCACTGCAAAAATAATCCAGTTTGACACCACTTTAACTGCTATGGCTCGGTGCCATATAATTCTGGGCTTTGTAATTTGGAGAGGCACACAACTCTTTGACAGAAGAGGCTAAATGCCTCACAAAACTATAAATCCCAGAATTCCATGGCACTGAGCCATTGGCAATGAAAATGGTATCAGGCTAGATTATTTATTTATGGAGTGCTGACACAGCCTAAGAAAGAGATATTTCTGAATACCTCAGAAACAATTCTGGTCCAGGTTATCTAAAGCACTGTATTCTCCCATATGAGGATATCTGTGTTTTGGATTCTTCTGGGGAGGCCCTTTTATCTATCTGTGGAGAGAAGGCAGAATAGAGCCAGTCTTAGCAACAGCCAATAGAATGTGAGCTGGCAGCAGCCAATTAAATCAAAGGCTAGAGAGAATAAATAGTCAGTTAGTGACCGTTGGAAGTCAGATAGGGTTTTAGTTAAGTCCAGGGAGGGACAGTTGTTGTGAGGGTTCCAGTGTGGAACAGGGTTAAAGTCCAGGAGTGATGGACTTAAAACCCATACAGAACTCCAAGTGAGGGAGTTAATGTAGAAAAATATCCTGTGGGATAGAGATAGCTGGAGAGGCTGGTTTAAAAAGGGGTTTTAAGGAAAGTAACCCAGAGGAAGGACTGTGTGAGAGACCTGAGTAACAGTAAACATTATTCTCTGAGGAGAGTGGAATAAGAGGAATTGTGACTGCAACAAAGGGCCTCTGCAGACAAGCCCAAAGCAGCGAGTCGGAGGCAGGAAAGGGAAGGGACAGCCACACGCTGGCCACCCCAACCCCTCCCCGAAGACGTCCTGATGTCACATGCCCTTACGCACGGCGCATGGTGTCAGGATGTCCTCCACACATAGTGTCCTCATGCACTATGGCGGAAGGACCAGAGAAGAGCCGCGCAGAGGCTCTTGGGGTGGCCTTTTGCCACCTCTAATAGGAGCAGCATTTGCCGCTCTTTTAAGAGGCAGCAAACGGGAGAATCGGGACTGCTGTCTGTGGTAGCAGTGGCCCTGATTCTCTGCTTCCCGAGGCAGCCCAGGGCCACCCATCTGCATCCCCCCAAAGTAAAGACTAAGGGCAGTTGAGTGTATATCCACACTACTAACATTCAAAACATTTTAAACAAAGACTAGAGGAAATTTTAAAAGGGTCCATCACAAGTTTGTGGCCATTTTAAGAAAAGTAGTGGGGTGCCTGCATGTCACCCATCATCAATTGGTGCAGCGAGGAGATAGAAAAACCCCTTTGGGCTGCCACAATATAAATGGTAAAAGTGCTTGTGACACTATCCCACCACCCACACAGATAACATCTGGTGGGAACATGAGAGTGGGTTTTTGTAGGGACTTTACAGAATGCCAGAAATAATGCAGATTGACTTTAACTGTTCTGGCTCAGTGTTAGGGAATCATGGGAACTGTATTTTTTTCTGGGACATTGAGCCTTCTCTGTCAGAGAGCTCTGGTGCCACAATAAACTGCAGTTCCCATGATTCCCTAGCACTGAGCCAGGGCAGTTAAAGTGGCCTCAATCTGCATTATTTCTGGCGGTCTGTAAAGGCCCTTAGTGGCTGTTCCCAAGCTCTGGAATTCCCTTCCTAGATAAGTTACGGCCACTACCTTTCTGTAGGAAAATGAAGACCTTCCTGTTCAGCAGACATTTGATGGCTGATTGCTGAGGGGGGAAAATACTTTCATAATGTGCTGTATTCTCTGTATGTGGTCTCCCCCCTTTTAATAGTCACATTTTCAATTATTTTAATTCTGTTTATAGTCTAATTCTATTTTAAACTTTTGTATGATGCAGATTTGTTTTTTTAAAAAATAGATGTCTCTGATTTAACATTTTAAAGTTGCTTTGAGTTGTGGTCAGGGGAAAGATGGGATATAAATACACTTTTTGTGGCAGGTCAGTTGAATAAGGTATGTAGCTTCTGTGTCAGGATAGAAAGGATGTTCAAATATATTAGAAATAGTGAAAATGTTTTTTTTCCCAAGTGTTAAGCCACCCTTGGTAAGGAGAATTCTGTGCTAATAAGAATGTTCAGGGCTTGTTCTGTGCAAAATGTGCACATTGTACAAAAGACATCATTCTCTGTACAGAAAACAGAACATTTGGCATACAAGCATAGAAGCAGAATAAATACCCAACAACAGCATTTTTGTGCACAGAAAGTGCTATTCCCTATCCAGAAGGTGTTTCTTGCACAAAAATAGCATATGTAGAGTTTGTGCAGCATAACTATCAAATTGCAAATAGAAGTGAAGTGTTCAAGTCTTTTACTCCAAGTCTCAATCCAGGGGTCCCTAAACTATGGCCCGCGGGCTGGACCCGGCCCGTAGAGGGCCTTCTTACCAGCCTGCAAGGCCTCCTGCTGCTGCCGCCACCACCACTTGCACGCACCGCTGAACTTGACATTTTGTATTCCAAAAAGGCATCCCAAGTTGTGCATATGTGCCTGGCATCGTGCGCGCATGTGCACGACTCTGAGTGCCATTTTGGCAAACAAAATGGCACCCAAGTCATGTGCATGTGCATTCACCACCAGCCCCCTGGAAGATCTGGGAGCCAGCAAACCAGTCTCCGGATGAAAAAGTTCGGGGACCCCTGCTCAAGTCTCTACCTTAAAGTCTCAAGTTGAGTCTCATGTTCATGTAAGATACTTTCAAGTCAAGTATCAAATTGAGTCTCATGTCTGGGAGCCAATTTTAACAGAAAAAAGGAGGTAGTGTACGTTGCTTGGAGGGGAACAGCAAACATGTTAGACAGTGGGCTGGTGGTAGGAGTTGAGGTCTCCTTGGCATCTGTTCCCACTGCAAATCAGAGGAGCCTCCTAAAGCTTTAGAAAGATCCTTCCACATTAAACCCATTGTCTAATTCGTTCCCCTCCAAGAAATATGCCTTCACCTCTGGAGGTGGGTTTTGCTTGCCTCTTGAAGAGAATGATACTGGCAAGGTAGATGCTAAAAATATACAAGCATCAAGTCAAGTTGAGTCAGTGTGTCATTTGTTGCCAAGTTGAGTCCAAGTTGAGTCACTGAAATGACTTGAGGCTAACCTGAGTATGAGTCAGTCAACTTGAGTCTACATTGCTGGCAAATAGTCTTGAATTGCAAATAATCTTAGAGAATTGTTGCAGTGGGAAGAAAATTACCAAAATTTATTCCTTCTTCCTTCAAGAATAAAATTATCATTATTTTGGGGGCATTGCAAACTGAACTTTCTCATGCTTCTCAGAAACAGAAACCTGTTAAATATCTGAAGAGTGGCTTTGGGTATTACTATATTGGAAATGAACGTAGAATAACAACTACACTATTCACACACTGTCAAAAGTCAAAAGGATAAATGCTCCAGGCCTGTGAAGAGACTGTGTGAGTGATACACACACCTGGAACGTGTACTTCTTAGGGGGAAAAAAAAAACTCTCTTTCAGATATTCAAAGGATATACAGGAAGATCATTGCAGAACCAGAGTCAGCTCCATCCTACAGCTATTAGTTTCAAATCTGAAGATGCTTAGAGGAAGATTATAGATTTGAATGGAGCCAACTCTTGCAATTGCATTTTTTCCCATATTTGTAGCACCCATTTAACCACCAGTAAGAAGCTTCATTCCAACCAGTGCTCATTTAGAGTTACAAAAATCAATAAATGCACAATATATAAAGTTTTAAATTGAAAAGTTGATTTTTAAATTTTAAATTAGATTTTTAGCATTTAAGATATGTTTGAACATTAGGCTAAATTCAAGGTTAGTTCAAGCTAAAGTAGACCTTTTGAAATCAGATTAGCTGTATCTAATAATTTCTGTTTATTCCAGTGGGTTTGTTCTAAGTAGAACTAATGTTTCATTTAGTCCATGGCCAGTTTTTTTTAAAAGATAACTTGTTTTATACTGAAATCTTCATGTAATATCAAGAGTCTTACTGAGGTTTGATCTTATAATATCCAAAAACTCATCCATGCTTCTTTGTAAAACTCATTGGATTAAATCACGAGGGAAAAGAATCTTCCTTCCAAAGTGAACATTATACATTAACAAATCTGGCCACTGAGGAAAGTATTACATAAATTATTATATTATTTTTTAAAAAATGAACATTTGATTTTAAGGTGTACTAAAATGTACGTTACCATTTCATAGCTGCATTTGTCCCTCAGATGGGATGGTTTTACCTGCTTTTGGATGCCATGAGCAAATCTAATAGAAATTTATGGTTAGATAGATGAGTGTGTGCCCCGACTGCACCCAACCCCGTCCTGACGCCGCACGCCTGTTCGGACACCGCACAGTGTCAGGACTCCCTCTTGGCACAGCATGTGCACACGCTGAACCAAAAGGGCACTAAAAAGCCACCACTGTGGCTGAAAGGGCAGCCTTTTGCAGCCCCCAAAAGGAGCAGATTTTGCAGCTCTTTTCAGGGTGGCAAAAAGGAGGATCGGGGCCACAGTGTGCGGTTGCTGCGGCCCCGATCCGCAGCTCCCAGGGGTGGCTCTGTGCCGCCCCTTCTTGGCCGTGTGCATCGGCCCATAGTTAGCCAACTTATAAAGATTTAATTGATTGATTTATCATCTTTTGTCAAGAACTGGGATTCAGTGTGGCTTAGAAACAAATACATATAATTAAAAACTAGTACATATAAAAGAATTTAACATTACAGTGTTAAATAATGATGACTAGTATTCAGTATTGCAGTTACAGATTCATAACCTAGATTATGAATCTTTAACTGGTCTGTATTCAGGAAAACTGCAGTCTGACTGGAAACCTATGGGAATGCCATCTCAGCTTATTTTAAGAGCCAGCAGATGGAAAGTGGAGGTCTCTTTTGTTGATGATTGGGGAGAAGGAGGATGACATTTCCACTCCCCTCCTGCCAGAAAACAATAATGTAGCAAAGACTTGTTGCTGGAGTTCATATTACAGCCTTGCTCACTAGTGGGAGGCAGGCATAAATGCCCCCCTCTTTGCTTAATGGACCTCATTTGCCCAGTCTGGCTGCTGGTTCTTGATGTGGGCTGGGTGAGGTGGGGTGCGGTGCAGTGGTCAGGCCAGGAAATGTTAAATATTGGTAAGGAGAATAACTCTAATATTACATAATATTAAATACTCTAATATTAAAAAATAATACAATAACACATCATTACAAAAAGTATGGTCCCCAGCTATCCAAAGCCTTAGTAGCCAAGCATTTGCAAGAAACTATTGAGTTCCCCAAACTTGCCTGAACACAAATATCTTGCTTGCTGGAAGAAGGGAAATGGAAGGAGAGAGAAACCTGAGAGTAGCACTAAGAAGGTCCTTGCTTGCATTCAAGGGTGGCAAGAAAAGGAAAAGAGCCTCCCTGAAAGATTTCAGAACCCAGATTGACTCATATAGGATGAGAGCAGTTCTTCATGTAGCCAGGAACAACATTAGGGTGCAGTAGATTCCATACAAACTTTCACCCCAATTTTTTGAAAGATACAACAGGGGAATAAGGCTATATTAGGTTTCCAGTTAGAGTCAACCAAACAACATCATTACTTTCCGTCCCATATATGAACATTCTTCTGTTGCTCTGGAATGTTTTGAGCACTTGAACTCAATAATCTTGTTTACTGTTGCTAGGTCTCTATGGAGAGCCACTAATTTGCCAAAGCACTTTTTCTGGTCTAAGGCATATTGCAAAAGTATTTCATTTTTGAGTTTAAGAATAGCCACTAGATATCAGAGGCCAATACAAATGTAACAAGCTATAAAAAAAAAAGTCTAGAGAAGAGGTGATCATGCATGTCAAGAATATGTTCATAACATCCTGTGGAGTTAAGGACAGAAACTTGCATTATCACAATCTATTAGTTTCCATATTGTGAATGAGCCATCTCAGAATGAACACCAAAGAGATAATTTATACTTTCATATTATTTTAGGCACAATGCTTTTCAGTGAGGCTGGTTCCCAAGTTTGGTTCTGGATTATGAAGAAATCAACCAATTTATATCTGTGTATTAATCTGGAGTAAGACTCATTTAATCTTAATTTTATTCCCTTAAAGAAATTTTATTTTATTTTTTATAATTTAAGCCATCTAATGATATTGAACTGGCACCAGAATTTTGTCATTGAAATTTGTTCTTATGATAAAAGAGCAGTCTTATGAATACAATATTTTTGCCATTATTACTGAAAATAATGGAGGTGAGTTTGTCCTTATTAGGCCAAAGAATGTGAGTCTCATTAGCTAATTAGCATAACAGAAGTCATCATTCTAAGAAATGTAATGTGTTAAGAATGTATGCAGTGATGCTTTTGTCTGGTATTTTTTGTTTACTATTTGGACTGTTCAATTACTTTTTAAGTATCTAATCTGAGTTCACTGGGTGGGAAATTCCCCCATATCTTGCCTTAAATGGTAACTTTACCACTCTAATTCCCAAAATGTGGATCCATTAGCTAGTTGTGATAAGTCATGGTTTCCATTAACTATGATTTGTTCTTTGAGCCACAATTTACAAATGGGCAGGTGAAAAAAAAAACATGAATGAAAAACTGTTTTTGAAACATGATGCAGTTTATAAACCAAGAACCAGAAGAAAGGCCTGATTTCATGAGATAATACCTGTTGCATATATCTCTGTCCACTCTGACTTTCTCAGTTTGCTATGCCACCGTCTGGGTGAGGGATGCCCTAGAACCCTTACATATTGAAAAACATTGGTCAAAGATACCTTGGAGGGCAGATATATTATACTTTAAACATGGAACAATTTTGCATCAAAAGTGTGCCTCCACTCTCAGATTCTAAGGGAATATAGACTTGGCACTTGCCTTTCTGTTGTAGGAAAAAGTGGAGACACGGTCCAGTTTTAAAACACTTTAAGTAACTGTGAGACTGAACATTGTTCTTTTATTACTGAGGCTGTTCTAATTCTACGGAAATGAGTGACAGTCAAAAGAGTCATTTAGAATTAATTTTCTATGAGCCAGAGCATCAGCAAAAATGTTTGTTTTATATATGTATTTCCATTTAAAAGCTGTTTTAAATGGAAATGCTCCAGTTGAGATGCCAACCAGACAAAAGCTTTGGCAGCACGCTTGAAAGTTTAAAGCACCATTCAAAAAGTTTGAGTTTGTAAAGCAATTAGCGGGATAACAGTCCTCAGGGGTCAGTCCAGAGCAGCAAGCTTTTGTTATACTCACACATAAAAGAACATCAGGAAATATATGATACATAACTTGACAAAAGCGGTTTGGGCATGTGACTGGATGTTGAGGACACACCATATGAGCTGGTAAAGTCTGGAACTTAACTTATGTGCTCTTTTCTGCTCTGATAGTTTCATTGCTGCCTGTGAAATATGTAGCTTGCCAACTGTAAAAGTCCATATTGGGTCTGTGACTCTAACTTTATTGTTGTAGGAGACAAATGAGAGTTTTCATTAATCCCAAGAACCCGTGTGTATGCGAATAATCCTTGTTGTATATTTTGTTTCAAATATTACATGAAAACAGCCCAGGAATCTCTCTATTGGGCTTTGAACAAATTGTGTGACATATATAAAAATAGATTTTCCCTGAAGCCTACTCATACTGGCGCCTTTTTCCTCATAAAAATCAGCTTTTTCAGAAATACCTAGAAATAGCACTACCTTTCACATTTCCCCTTTTAATACTAATAGGATAGTGTTGGATTCCAATTTTGTCTTCCAATTGCAGCCTTTTCATTCTGCCTCCCTTGTTTCCACCCTTGTACCTTTTCTTGCCTCTCTTCATTTGGATGCAGCTCCAAAAGTTTGGGGTTGCATATTGTAGCCATCCAAGCCTTTTATTTTAATTTGAAAATTCCATAAATGTGCAGTAGCAGCTTGGTGGGTTTGAAATTTTGTGACAATCTTTTCAATTTTGCACTTTGTAAAACCAAGGGGATCTTTGTTATGCTTTTCCCCCATTAGCAGTTATATGAACAGATATGTTGTTCGTCCTTTACACACACACACTCATTCTGTCCATTTGAACAGGCATGTGTGTGGCATTTTTTAGTTCCTGTTGCAAAGTTGTATTTCGACATCTTGAAAGACTGCTTGCATGCATTTTGTGTCCATATTTCTTGTGAGGTTTAAAAAGATCAGTGGCAAAGATATTGTTTGTCCTACCATCCAACTCCCCTGCAGCAGATGGGAGAAAAGGGAGGGAATGGAACAGGGGAAGACAGCAATGAGAATAGATACTTGGAAGTACCTATTGGCTTCTCTGGGGTTACCTGTTTGCCTTTACATTCCCCCAGAAATTAACTGAGATAATGGTATGGTACAGAGTTGGTACAACTGAGTATGAAAGGCACACCCACAATGCACTCACCAGTTTCCTGTCCCCTCCCCAAAAAACTGGGAAAATAGTATGGCTTTAATGCAGCAGTAAAAAGAAGCAAAATTCTAGCAGGACCAGGAAAAATTCATGGATTATTTCTGGGGAGGAAATAAGTGGATTTTAATTGGTTGACAAATGGGAGAACTGTGACATCATGCAAGGTTGTTATTTTCCCAGTACTATTCTGCTATAAATTTGACAAGTGCATAAGTCCCTGGTCATGTTTTTCCCTCCCAGGCCTTTCCTCAGTCTTACGTCTGTTATGTTGCTATGTCCCTTCATGTCAATTCCAGCATATGGTGACCCTGTTATAGGGTTTTCTTGGCAAGATTTATTCAAAGGAGGTTAGGCTGAGGGAGTGTGACTTGACCAAGGTCACCTAATGGATTTCCATGGCTGAGTGGAGATTTGAACCCTGGTGTCCTGCAGTCCTAATCCAGCATTTAAACCACCAGTCAAGGCTGGCAGAGCACCATTAAATCATGTGTCAGAAACATAAAGCTTCTTTAGGTCAGACTGTCCTGGTCTCTTGGAGTCTTAGTCCAACAGTCAAACCACTACACCACATTGGCTCTAGTGTTACAGAAGTTCTGATACAGCAGGGTCATGCTCATACCTACTTTCTGCTTACTGGGTTTTTTAAAATGGTTTTGGTAAATATTCTTAACTGAATCCCTTTCCAAATGCATGAGAATGCCAGCTTCTTGAACAAGTTTGTTTCTAGACTTAGATTTGAAAATGATCATACACACAAAAAGGTTCATATTGTTTACACTGCACCACAGACCATAAATATGCACACAGCAGGGGTTCAGTGGCTTAGTCATTAAGATGACAGTTCTGAAGATGGGAAGGTTGGCAGTTCAAGACCCGAGTGCTGCATGATGGGGTGAACTCCTGTCACTAGTCCCAGCTTCTGCCATCCCAGCAGTTCGAAACCATGGAAATGCAAGTAGATAGATAGGTACCACTTCTCAGTGAGAAGGTAACAGTGTTTGGTGCAGTTATGCTGGCTACTTGACCACCTGAGCAGTCCTCAGGACTAAGAATGTTCAGGGCTTGTTCTGTGCAAAATGTGCACATTGTACAAAAGACATCATTCTCTGTACAGAAAACAGAACATTTGGCATACAAGCATAGAAGCAGAATAAATACCCAACAACAAATACCCAATGCTGGCTTTTCGGCTTAGAAACAGAGATGAGCACTGCCCCCTACAGTTGGTTACGACTAGATGTTCATGTCAAGGGACTACCTTTACTTTTACCTTTACCACCTTTTAGAAGAATGGCTGCTCAATCTGAGAGTCAGGACTGCCCATCTAAAGCTGTTTGATGTTCTGAGAATAAAGCTCTAGAGCAGGGGTAGGCAACCTTTCCCCTTTAAGGGCCGAGGGACTTCAGCTCCCAGAAGCCTCAGCCATCTTGGCCAATAGTCCCATGTTGACCAATAGCTCCTGGGATTCTGGGAGCTGAAGTCCCTCGGCCCTTAAAGGGGAAAGGTTGCCTACCCCTGCTCTAGAGCTTGGGAAAGCTTCTGTTGCAGACTACAACTCACAGAATCCCTAAGATCCCATGACCACTTTCCAAGCTTGGAGCCTTCAAAAACTGAAAGGATACTTGTGCAAGTAGAATATGCTGTTAGCAATGTAATACCAGAGCAGTGACCTCATGTGAGACTGTGTCTCCTCTTCCATGAAGTGGAAAATTGCAAATTGTAATTTTCCAGTCCACAGAAGAGAAGGTGATCTCGAGTCACGAGGCTGCACAGATTTCACACTGCTCACTGAGTAGACCATTGACACAAACCTGGTTGATGGATTGTAGGAAACAACTTTTTAGTAAGTATCTTCCTGTCAGAATGCATTTAGGCACCAATGTGTAGGTGAGAAATAATAATTTTAAAAGACAGCTATATTAAGAATGACAAAAGTAGGGTGCTATCTTCTTGTTATTTCTAGAAAGAAAAAGAGAGTGATCTGTCCTGGCCTGCTAAAAAATCCTAAGAGATAGATTGTGAGAATTGTTCTTGTTTTCATTGGTGTATGCTGTTGGAGGGTGCATGGCCAAATCCCTTCTCTAATTTTTTTTTTTTTTGGGGGGAAGTAAATTAGATTAAAATGTAAGGTCACTTTTTGAACCATGGTGATAAGCATTAATTATCCCATTTATCCTTTCTCAGGGGCCCTGGACATGTAACCACAGTTAAAAAGAAAATGCATAAAAATACCAAATTAAATTAATGCTGCTTCTTTAGGGCCTGCTTAATCTTGCTCATTCAGTGCCCACACAAAAGAAGTACTTGCTACAGCTCCTCCAAAAACTACATAGGCATGTATTTAGATGATTCTCGAGGGGAAAGTGGGAGTGCTGTAATAATGAGGCAGTTACCAAACATGTGTTTCAGTCTCCCCTTGTAGTTTGGTCTATGGATGATATACTTGAAATAGTACTCTCAGGGGAGTTGCAGACTGCCAGAAATAGTGCAAATTGAGTCCACTTTTAGGGTTAGGGTTAGTGCTAGGGAATCATGGGATTTGGTTTTTTGTTTTTTGTTTTTCCTGAGACATTGAGCCTTCTCTGTCAGAGAGCTCTGGTGCCACAATAAAATACAGTTCCCATGATTCCCTAACCCTAACCCTACCCTAAAAGTGGACTCAATTTGCACTATTTCTGGCAGTCTGCAACCCCCCCCCCCCAGTTGATTTCAGTAATCTCAATGGTACAGATAAAGTGGTAGTATTTTAGGACCAAGTTGTAAAGTCCTAATAGGTTTAAAATGCTGGAACTCTGGTATCACATATTCTCTTTGCTTGTCTCACAAAGGTGATAGGCCCCTACTTCATTCTGCACCATGTGAAGTTTCTATACAGTCATTAAGTTATGAGCTACCCATTATGTAATGCATTACTGTAGGAGATTATCACACTCAGTTGAAAGTGACCTATCCCCAATGGGATAAAGTCGCATTTAATTTTTAAACTGGGTGTTATCACACACAGCTGTGGCTGGGCAAGTACAACCCATATGCAGCCCAGATCCCAGTCACGCTTATCCTGCAGCTTTTCAAAAAAGACAAACTCCCAGTCATTCAAGACTGAACTCTCCCTAGAAGCCAAAATGACTAAATTGGGACAGTTGTACTTTGGACATATCATGCAAAGACATGACTCACTAGAAAAGACAACAGTTATTGGCAAGGTGGAAGACAGTGCGGAAAAAGGAAGATCACATTCCAGATGGATAGACTCAATCAAGGAAGCCACAGCTCTGATTTTGCAAGACCTGAGCAGCACTGTTGATAGCAAGGTTATTTGGCGGTTCCTCATTTATAGGGTGGTCACAGGTCAACTTGACACCAGTTAACAACAACAACAACATTTTAAAGGGGCACCATTGTTTCTTTATGAATGACAACTTTTACATTATTTGTTTAGTTGATTATTTAGTTGAAAATCACTTTAAAATGCAAGTTATCAAAAATCTCCCTAAATGATTCCCCCATCAACATTTTATGAACAAATAAATGTTACTCATTGTACCTTATATAGTAACACAATTGAGTGCTACTTATGTTCCTTTTAAAAAGTAACAGTTTTTTTTTATTGTGCTACTTTCAAGTTCTAGTTAGTTCTAAAAAGCACATTGGATTACTGCAATTAGCTCTTCTCCAAGACATTCCTATTATAATATTGTTTCTCTGAGGTGTTAGGCTTGTGGAGCCTGTCCCCTCCACCAAGCGAGATTGCTTGTCATTAATCATTCATGTTTCATTTTCCCTGCTTCTTTCTTTAGGAAGAGCAGTCTACTGGTAACGTCAGTCAAGACATGTAACACACCACTTGCAGTCTGTTTCTTGTTCTGTGCTAAGATACAGAATGACACACAGCGTATGTTAAAGCCTGTTAATGTGTGATGATGGTGTTAATGTTCTTTAAAACTTTCACATGCATTCTGTTAAAAAAAGGCTGCAAAATATAGCAGAGGCAATTACTGGAAGGTGTTGGGAATGTAAAAGGATAGACCAAGGGAAGTGCAAACAAATCAGTGATGCCTGCAAAAAGTAACTGCATAAAAAGACGAGAGTGTTTGGACTTTAGATTGCCAAGATAAAGAAAAAAGAAGAAATGGTCGAGAGACCTGGAAGTCTTAGTTGCAGTCTGCATCAAAGAGAGGAGGTGGAGGTGAAGAGGAGCTAGCTAAGAAAATGGATATAAGGATAATAACAAAAACAAAATACTTAGGCATTACGATAACAAACCAAAACCAGGATCTTCTCTCAAACAATTATATTAAAACATGGAATAAAATAAAAGATGATTTTAAAAAATGGCAAACACTACAACTATCTTTGCTTGGCAGGATTGCACGGATACAATCATATGGACTTCCAAAAATATTATACTTATTCCAAACTATCCCCGTTATTACATCTAATACTATCTTTAAAACATGGACAAAAGATATTAGAGAATTTATCTGGCTAGGGAAGAAAGCAAGAATAAAAATAGCAGTATTACAAGATGACAAAAAGAAGGTGGTTTAACTTTACCCAACCTTCAAGTTCATTACAATGCAGTGGCATTTACATAGATAAAAGACTGGATAGAAATAAAGAATATGAGATTACTAACTTTGGAAGGCGAAAATTTAACGGAAGGATGGCACATTTATCTACACTATGGGAATGTGACAACAAGCAAAAACTTCAATAACCATCTGATCAGGAGAGCCCTAATGGGAATTTGGAATAAGTATAAGGACCAAAACTCCAAGATGGGTCTCCTCACAAGAAGCGTTCCACAAGGCAGGAGAACTTTACAAAGAGAAGTGGCTCCCCTATGAAGACATCCTAACTAGAACACTAAAAGGAGAAAAGATTAAATCATCAAAAGATCTTCAAAAAGAAGGAGTAGACATACAATGGTTAGGATATCTTCAAATAAAAGAAAGATTCAAAAAAGATGAGAATTCAATAGGTATAGAACCAGAAAAAAGAGAATTAGAAAAAATATTGGAAAAAGGGGGGAAATATATGATTTCTTGGTTATATAAGATGTTGCTCGATATTGAATTAAAGGAAGAGTCTATAAAGGAGTGCATGATTAAATGGATGCAAGATATAGGAGACCACATCTGGGAAAAAACATGGTCAATAAACTTAAAATTCACCAAAAGCACATATCTAATAAAAAAACTACTACAAAATGCTTTATAGATGGCATATGTCCCCTCAAAAAGTGGCTAAGCTAAAAAATAATGATGAAAGCAATTGTTGGAAATGTGACCACAAGAATGCCAGTCTGTTCCATATGTGGTGGAAATATAGGACAGCAGTAGAATTTTGGGAAACAATTCATAAAAGAATACAAGAGACATTTCAAATTAATTATGAGATGAATCCTAAACTATATTTATTGAACATAACAGAAGAATTAAAAAGCAAATTAAGTAAGGATGAGATTAGTGTTGTTTTGTATATAATTACCGCAGCCCGAATAGTATTTGCTAAATATTGAAAAAGCAAAAATGAGAATATAGAGGAGGAATGGCTAGTAAAGGTAAATGATTTGATGATTACGGACAAATTGACATTGATGATCAAAGATAAATCAGATCAAAAATTCTATGAGAAATGGGAAAAAGTTAAAAAAATATGGAATTAGTTATAGATAAATGTAATGCTGCTGTTATTCATTGTTTGTTATTTATAATAACAGTGTTAATCCTTCAAGATTATTAATGTTAATGTATGCTAATTTAATATTATGCTGCTATAACCTCCTTGGGAAACAAGAGTTTATATGAGGATTTATTTTAACACAATAAAAGCAAAAATAAAAAAAGAGAGAGAGAGGAGGTGGAGGTATGGTGCCATACTGTGCTTTGACATCATGGTTCTCTCCATTCCTCATGGTTTCAGTGTGCTCTGGCTGTGATGGGGAAACCAGCCAGCAAGGTTTGGCTCAGGTTCCTGGCATTAGGCTTTCCACTAAGGAAGATAAAGTCTTCTCTCAGGGATATTGGGGACACATACAAGCACAGCATTTGCCAAGCTGGTATTCAGTCAAACTATGCTCTTCATATTACCTTTTCTTTTGTTTGTTTAGCCCTGCAAGTTGTTAATGCATTATGTCACATTTTTGATGGTTTTGGCATGGGATCCAATCTGGTGTGTGCGAAGACTAGGACTGTATGCCTGTAATACCCAGTGGGGACTCCTTTGAGGGACTTTGAGTGCAAAGGGAGCTTTGGGATGCGGGACCTGGCTTCAAACCCATGTAGCACATGGGATTCATACAGTTGTTTGACCCATGTGGCATCCCACCTGCTGTAACTCCAGGAGGGTGACCAGCATTCGGGCTGGGAACATTTCATCAAGCAACAGTCAATTGCCAATCCTGTCCCATCCAGAACAAGCCTTCTACAACTTTAACCAATAATGGTTGTGGCTTTTCCTAACTTAAATCTGCATGTATCTGTTTGCCAAATTATCACCCTCACATCTTTGCTGCTAGACACTGTGAAGAAGAGAGTGTAGAGGAGAGCACAGGATGAAAATAATTGCATTGGAGTCATACTAGAGAGAGAGAGAGAGAGAGATGTGAAATGTGATTAATTTTTTCCTTCACTTATTGGAGTTCTAAAGATGGAAAGGCGTATACTTGGAATGTATCATTTTTCAGGTTCATATGTTACTTGATCCAATCCAAGTATTCTACACACAGAATCTAGAAACATCATTTCCTAAGCATGTGCATACACACACATACACACTCACCAATGTCACAGTGGTGCAAAGGCATTTCTTCAATGAACAGTTTAGGCTGTTGTTGTAATCTATGCTGGTGGTATTTTAAGCAACACAGTGTTGACAAACCTCCTCCTCCCCACCCCCCCGTAGTAGTCAGTTAACAGGTTTTTCTCAATAACCAGCAGAAATTGAATGAATACACTAATCTTATCAGATTTTACATTCTATGTTAAGATCTATTGGGAGATGCGTTCTCCCCTCCCCAGATATTGTATCCAGCAGAACAGCAGATCAATCACTGACAGAATGACTTCCCCCTCCCTACACCCAATCTGCTCTGGATAGTTTGGGGACTCTCTGTAGCAGATTTATAGGGCATTCAGCCAGCTCTGAGATGGAGAAGGAAATGGAAAGCCAGGTTACACAAGTGGAAGTCTGTTCTTTAAATATCTGAATGGCTGTTGTGAGGCTGATGGGATAAACTTATTTTCTGCTGCTTCAGAAAGTAGGACCCAAATTAAGGAATTCAAATTACAAGAAAAGAGATTCCACCTAAACATTAGGAGGAACTTCTTGACTGTAAGAGTTATTCAGCAGTGGAACAGTGTACTTTGGAAGGTAGTGGATTTTCCTTCATTTGAAAGTTTTTAAAAGAAATGATATGGTCACCTGTTACAGGCGTTTCAGCAATGGGTTCCTGCATGGCAGGGGATTGGATGAGATGGCTCTTGTGGTCCCTTCCAACTGTCTGTTTCTGGGATTGAGCCCATTGCTTTCAACCCCCCCCCCCCCCCCAAAAAAAAATATCAATTCGCTAAAGTTAATCTCTCTTTTTTAAACATTTAAAAATTTCCCTTCTAATTCAGTATTATGAATTGGGAAAAAATAGTGAAACAGAAAGGATAGTTAAAGGATATAGGATGTAGGAAACCAAATTGCCCAAACAAATTTAGATAAACAGTAAATGGTTGCATAATTGAATCTCCCTTATCTCATAATAATTGATGAAAGTAAAGGAAGAATTTGGATTAATGACTTTTAATGTTAACATACACTTTTTGACTGTCATCAGAGTACATAAACATGGCAAAATTGTAAGCTGAGGCATTTTGGTCAGTGATGTTCGAGGCTCCCATTACTGAAAGAATTATGTTGCTTTTTGATTCATGTGGAAGACAGAGGTACAAAGCACACTGCAGAAATAATCTGGTTTGAGACTGCTTTAACTGTCCTGGTTCTGTGCTGGGGAATCCTGGGAATTCCTTGTATTGTGGCACTAGAGCTTTCTGAGAGAGAAGGCTAAATGTCTCACAAAACTACAGTTCCCAGAATTCCCTAGCATTGAGCAGGGCAGTTAAAGTGGTCTCAAAGTGGATTATTTCTGCAGTGTGTTTTGGGCCAAAGTAACTAGCTTTGGGTAGTCAAACTCTGTCTTTGTTTATACTGGTGGAATTCCTTTAGCTTTTTATCACAATTTCAATCCTCAAATATGTTATATTGCTGGATGGCACAGTGATATAAAGTTAAGCTCCTTACCCTAGGCAAATCATATCATACAACCAGCAGGTACAATGATACTCTTCACTAGCTTGGGAAATTGTTGTTGTCCACCTGGACTAACAATAAATGCCAATAAGATAAAGTATTATGAAATAATAGGTAAAGTTAAATATAGGAGCAGTGAAGTAGTGAAACAAGCAAAATCTAATATTTTCTGAAAAAGATTTATTCACATTTATGATTCCACCAAGGATGAATATGCAGAAAGTGTCTTTCCACAAATAAGCCCCCCCCCTAATTACTAAAACATAAATTACTGTTCAGTATTAACACAGATATTTCTCACAGCATCATATGCATTGTTAATTGATGAACTGGAAGTAAATGTATTAAATCAAATCAAGAGTGAAACAAATTTATCTTAAGACAATTGGCAATGAGAGAAAGAGGATAAAAGAATAAAAGTTAAATGCTGTATTGCCATTTGGAAAATTGTGATACTACAGATATAACAAATATTAATAAGGTGGTGATAGTCCAACCAACTACTGCATACATACAGGAAGTAAAGATAATGTCTCTTCTGATTGAATCTTGGTTGTTCTTTTTCTCTGAGTCTCTCTTCCTGTCTATTGGGGAAAATGGGAAATTTCCTGAACCAATACAAAGGCATATATATATATATATATATATATATATATATAAATCTCACCCTGCCCTTTCCTTCCCCACTGCCTTGCTGTCTCCTCAAAAACTACTGCGGCCACCTATCAGCCACAACCCTCCATACCTTGTTTTCAAGAAAATAGGCAGTGATAGCAGAGGCTTCCTCCCTCTCTCCCTTTCTGTATCTGTTGATCCAAACTGACAGACATTGGAAGCCATGAAAGAACTAGTCTTCCAAGAATCCATCACACATCTAGGATGTTGTGAAACTCCCCCCCCCCCCCATTTGTTTGTCACCACCCTAAGTGTTTCTGTAAGGAATGTGTGAAGTATAAGAAAGGAATAAATTTGGAGGAAGGGATAGATTTGTAGGTAGCTGAAGTGTAAAAAAGAGTGGGGCCTTGTTTTCCACTGGGCTTTGATTCCAGAACATCCTCTGCCATGGGTGCAAAACTCTGTGGATGCTCAAGTGCCATTATATAAAGGGAGTAGTAAAATGGTGTCCCTTATATACAATGGCAAGGTGTGTATGGTTGAATCCATGGATATAAAATCTGTTAATATAGGAGGACAATTGTATGTATGGCTGTTATTTAAACACACACACACGCAACCAATAAAACTTTTGAGCATTTGGATAGTTCTCTAAATAGGGAGAAAAACTGAGAGCAGCTTGGAAGGTTCACCTTCCATTTTTACGAACGTCATCTGAACCCCCAAGGCAAGCTCAGGCAAATCTCCATGATATCCCTCATATAAAGGGTTATACAAGACTAGCTTCAGTGGAAAATTGGATTTCACCACTGAAATAAGGGAATAACAGTAGGAAATAGACCAACATGCTAGTACGTTCAAAATTATGTTAGAATAGGGAGGTCCTTAGCCATGTAAAACTGTGGTTCTAAGTCAGTCTATTGGATGTAAAGTACATAGATGTAAAGTACATAGAGATGATGGGCAATAATGTACAAGTAAATGTATTTAGACCTGACATGGAAAACTTTTCTTTTGCTTTGTTTTAGTCAAACAAAAACTCTTCAGCATTCTATTATCTCACACAATTTGTTCAGAAAGTCTGTGGGCCTTGGAACCTCACTTGAGTGTTGTTACGCTAACAGATATTCATTAAGCAAAGCCATCTTCCTTTCTAACCACACATATAGCTCAGTTCAAAAACTGCTTCATGGGTGCTCACCAAGTGAATGGAGAAATATAATTAATCCTAAAACAACATGATCCTCATTCATTCATTTTTTCAGTGATTTTCCTCCCCCCCTTTTTTTTTTTACAAAATGGCTTCAGCTGCTGATAAAATGTGTTATTCTTAAACCAAAAGGAGGATCAGCTCATTTTCAAGTTGGACATTATGAGGAAGAATTAAAACACTATCAAACCCAACAACTTTATCATTGTTGTTCAAATATTAAAAAATGATAGAACAAGGAGCCCCCTTTATGAAATGGCTATTTAAAAAGATAAATATAAATGGCAAGATTGATAGTATTAGGGCCTTTGCAGACTGCCAGAAATAGTGCACATTAAATTGAGGCACTGCCCTGGCTCAGTGCTAGGGAATCATGGGAACTGTAATTTATTGTGGCACCAGAGCTCTCTAACAGAGAAGGCTCAATGTCCCAGAAAAAAATGCAATTCCCATGATTCCCTAGCACTGAGCCAGGGCAGTGCCTCAATTTAATGTGCACTATTTCTGGCAGTCTGCAAAACTGCAACTTTGATTTTTTTTATTTTTATTTCATACAAATTATTTTTAAAAAAATAGTCAATTTTTCCCCCTGTGGCATTTCCTGTACAATAATATGTTTTTGTCTGTGCTCTTGCTAATTAGTTTTACTACTTTTTTTGAAATGTAAAGCTCTAAGCTCTTGTGTTACAATGAGGGCCACAGTGTGGTTTGTCACAACCTCTGAATACTCACATGCAAACTCATCTCAAACGAACAGAGTTGTTGTAAGGATAAAGTAGAGAGAAGCACATTTGCTGGGCTCTTATTTCTTTGGATGAATTGTAGAGGGGACGAGTTTCGAATCTTTCTCATTCTGGGTGGCACATATTGGTTTCTGTTACTGCTCTTTCAGAAGGGAATATTAGTCATCTACTTGTATTATGTCATTCAAGTAAATAAGAACATGTGGTACCACTGCTTAATGACAAATAAATGATTAAGCCATACTCTAACATGGTTTCATGCATGTGAACTGTTGCAATGAGGTGTGTTATAAGGAGGAACTTCTAAATATTGGGGAGGGAAGCTGGCAAGTGGCCACAGAAGTGACATAATTTTAGCAGCATCCTCTATCATAGGGCTTGTGTGTGGCAGCTCTCAGGGTAAGGCTTAGATGAAAATATTTAAATAATTTTGCATACTTCATGATGTTGATTGTCAGTTTCTGTGGAATACCTGCTTTTTTGTGGCACTTTTATCTATAAATCTTCTGCATCTGCAGTACTGTGTTGCTGTTTCATCCTTCCCATATTTTGACATTTATTTTACAGACAAAAACAATTTAGGTCTTCTTGGTTACTTAAGTGTGGCTCTCAGAGACATTTTTCAGATTGACCTGGATAGGAGCCATTGTGGGTTACACTGAAATCCTTTCATGATATTATGTTTAATATATCTCCAGGAAATATAAGTTAACATCATCATTTTCCAATCACCGTATTGACAGGGAATACTAGCTGAAATGAAATGTGACAAAAGTTACTGATCACATGTATGTAAAGAAAACTCAGCCTTCCAATTGAGATGGCATACTGCTTAGCACAAAACACACTGGCCAGGTTACTAAGAGTTATGAACTTGAAGTCTGTGAATCCAGCCTGTACACTATGAATAATGACATTTCATGTTTGGTTAATTACCATGAGAGAGCATGGGAAAAGCACAAATTATAGGCAACTGATTTTCTTTATCTGCTTTGAGTTGTATCCTTATTTCCAAAAAAAATCAAAACTATCCATTTTGTTTCTCTTTGACAGATATTCGTGGTCTGCAAGGATTTCTGGACCAGGCTTCAAAACTAGGACTTGATGTATCTTTACAAAAAGTAGACAGAAACATCAGCAGGGTTTTTGCCAGCCTTTTTACTACTATGAAAACAGAAGAGTTGAATCGCTATCGAGATACATTACGAAGAGCAATCTTACTTTTGAGTCCAAGGGGAGCACAAACCTTTATCAATGAGGTTAGTACATTCTTTCTGGAATCTTGAACTGGAAGATCTTTGCTGAAAATAGATCAAATGATGCAGCCAAAATGTACTAACCCCTTGCAACAATTCTTAGTTCTAGTTGTACATCTAGTAAGATACCATTAAAATACAGTAGAGAACATAACTGACTCTGGGTTATTTGGGAAGTATTTATAAGCTCCATATTCAAACTTGGTTAGTGCTGGCTGTTTTAAAAGGTGTAATACAAATTATGTGTGTTTTGTTGTGTAGGGCTTAAATAAGTATGGTATTCATTTGTTTTTGATCACTGAACCTTATCTTGCTGACTTCTCATAGAGGATTTCTCATAGGACTTTATTACATGTGAGGCTTTCATCCTCCTACCATCATTTAATCATGTTTAAATCATTGTAATAGCATGATTGGCGTTCACCCCCCTGCACTTTTCTCCCATCCTTCTTCCATAATTAAAGTGTAATTTAGACATACCAGCATGCTTGTCCCATCAGAAAAGCATCATTGAGCTGCCATTTGGCAATACTGGAAGTTCCCATTATTGTCAAATGGCGGTTCAGTGACGCTTTACTGATGGGACAAGCATGCTGATAAATCTCAATTACGTTTTAATTACAGGAGAAGGACAGGAGAAAAGTGCTGTAGTATGAACCCCGATCATGGTATGACAACAATTTAAATGCAATTTAATGATGGGAGGAGGATGAAAGCCTCCCATGTGATAAAGTCCATAGAGGTTTGATAAGCTCTGCAAAGATAAGGTGAATGTTTAGCCACAACATTTCTGTTTTGAAGTTAACAGTGAATGAGACTTTGTATTGTAAAATTGTAGGTTCTGTCTGTGCTTGAAGGCCACTATACCCATTTGTAGATTAATTAGTATTGTCCCTTCTGAAAAATAAACTAGTCAATGAAATGGATTAAAGCATAGGATTGTTGAGAAGAGCTGCTTTTGGTCTATATGGTATTTAATAAAAAACTAAAAATGTAGTCTGAATATAAGAATAGGGCAAATGGCTGAACACTGTGTCACATCAATATGCAGTGACAGTGGCTGTAAAAAATAAGTTTGCCTAATCTTCCAAATTAGTGCTGAAAAGTGTGTGTCCTTTTAGGCTTTGTGGAACTCCAGTTCCTCTCATCTTAAGCCAATCTTGCCAATAATGAGACATGGTGGATTTGAGGTTTTAGAACCTCTGGAGGACCATAAGTTCTTCACTCCAATCTAAAATATGTATTTATACTTTATTTTACACTTTGTGTGTTTTAACAGCTGTGGTAAAAATGTCCTTCAAGACTATCAATCTAGCAAAGCTCCACCACTTCAAGATACATATTTGTTAATTATGTAAATGATAGCTCACACACAGAGACCTATTTTTATTATGGCAGCTCACTAGCAGACCTTGGCTGTTAAACTGTAGTAGAAAATGTTTGTTGCCATTTGTTCTTTACTAATTGAGAATGTATAGAATTATAAAACTAATCAAAATTCAGACATAGTTGTTGGGCAACAATCTAGTTGTTATTGTTTGTGGAATAATATTGACATTATTAATTTTCATGCATTGTCTTCCAAAATACAATTATGAGTAACTGTTTATGTAAAAAAAAATGCAAGTGCCAGGGCTCGGGTAATTTAATTTTTTTTGATACCTACAGCACACAACCATAATTGCTCTTCATTTGCCTTTTTATTTGTATCAAAATTGGCCTATTATTATAATTCAGCACTGCTTTGCACTCTCTTTTTGATATTTTATTTAATTTATCAATTTAATTTGCTATTTTGCTGATATTAGCCTGGAATCTAAATAGAATTTTCATAATAAAAATTTAGCAAATTATGGTTTACTTCTTAAGCAAGGATGAAGAGTATTAAACACAAAATAAATGCAACCTCAATGAGCATAACATATATTTTGTCTTGAAGAAGCCTTGTTTTTATTGACCTTCTAAGGCAACCCAACATGAATTTGTCTAGAACTCTTGTATATTGTTAATACTTCTGCCTCATACAAGTTGGATTTTTTAAAAAATAATTAGAAGTTACATGACCTAGTGGACATGCTAGCTGGAAAATCCTGGGGCTTTGTAGTCCAAAATTAAATTTTTGAATTCTGGGGATGAGTGAGAACTGTGAAACACAGATAGCATTCTTCAATAACTAAAAATTTTGGGGGAAAATTTGTAGTGAAAGCATGCTGCCTTTAAGAATGTTTGTTGTCTGATCCTGGTTCCTTATTGATGGACATGTTAAGTGTTGAACATCTCCAGTGTTCATATGAATTAGGTTTTAAAACTAATGGTATCAGACATTGAAAACAGTTTAGCTAACTTCTACATTTCCCAGTGTGCCCTGTGTCATTTGTAATATGGTTTCTTTATACATAGCTGCCTCATTCCAGGTCTGAAGGGATGCTCTTATAAGTTGGTTTTGAGGTTTGCTGAAAATAACATGGCCAGATTGGGGGTGGGGTTATATTTCATTTCATGAGAGCAACAATATTTCATTTCATTCTGTCAAAGTAGTCACCACTAAAATCTGTAACTCTTGCTAATATTCATGAGGTCTGCATTCATATGTTGGAAAGGCAATAGCCCTGAAGAACTGTGACGTTTAAAGGGTAAAGTACTAAATTATTGTGCTGCTTTGCCCATCCCCAGAGAAAAATGCTATTACCGGAATTATTAGGGCTAATGATCCTGATATTTTTCCAGATCCCTGCAGGAGTATACGTCTGGGCTGAATTAAGAAGTAATTTGTTAAAAAAAAAAAAAACTTCTATTATTGAACCTTGATTGATTCAGAAAAAGCTTTAGGAAAGGAATGTTGAATAATGGAAGCATGAAATCCTTCTAAAAGATCCATGCATTTGAAAAAAACATCTGAAGGGAATAATTCAGCAATCATATGGGCCATGTGGAGCTAACAGCTTACTTAACTTCATAGCATTTATGAATCTATGGACCATCTCCACATGTCTGTGCAATTGCTGGAAAAATGAAAAATAGGATTTATGGGGTGGTTTGGAGGAAGGGGTTTGTTTTTAAAAATGTATTTTTTAATAATTCATAGTGTGGGGGGGGGGGGGGAAATATCCTATTCCCATTGACCTTGACTACTTTGGCTAGTTTCTGATTATGCTGGTAAAATGGGGGAGCTGCCCAGCACAGCAAGAGCAAGTCCTAGGCAAAGTGTGCTCTAGCAGCATATGCCACCATAAAATAGTACACAGTGGGCAGGAGCAGAAGGGCAGGAAAAAATGATTCAATCCTGCTTTTCCAAAAGTGAGTCAAAAACCTACTGTGTGTATGGCCCACTCCCAAGGAAGGGTGAATACTCCCAGGTAGACCACATGGCATGGTGTCAAGCCTCGCCACTGGGTTATGTTTTGTTTATTACTTCTGCACCATACATGCACACAGTTGCACATATACATCACCTGTGACTTCCAGTTACTTCCTCCTTCCTGTCCACATGCTATTCCATTCAAGCAAAGCAAAGCAAAGCAGCTTCATTTATATAGTGCTTCATATCGGGCTATGCGATGTCTAAGCGGTTTACAACTGTAAGCTCATTGCCCCCCAACAGTTGGGTACTCATTTTAGCGACCTCGGAAGGATGCAGGCCTGAGTCTAGCCTGAGCCCTGGCTAGTATTGAACTCGCAACCTTGAGGTCTATGAGTGAACGGCTGCAGTACAGGCATTTAACCACTGCGCCACCAGGGCTCTTTTTTTTTTTTTTTTTTTGATCAGCCACACAATTTGCATGTGCAATGTTCTGCCGGTACAGGGCATTGGTGCATCAGTGTGTGAGTGATACATTGGCAAAGCAGAATCATAGAACCTCCCTTCACCCCTTTCACCCCATGCTCCCTTTTGGACTGACTGGTTTGCGTAGATTGTGATTAGATATATTGGAATTGTTGCACTTTATTATTTTTTTCTTGCTGCAGCCCCGCACTAGTGCCAGGCTGTATATATGCAGCCACATAGATGTGCATGTTCTCAACTATGCTAGGGTATCCCGGTTTCTTTCCCCCCCCCTCTGGTTTTTAGCCCAGAGTGTAGCTTCATTTCAGTTCATGTCTGCTTTGGAGGTGGGTGTCATATAAACACCCTGCCTTCAAAACATGTGGAAACCACTTTAATTTGCCCATCTATTTCACCCCAGGGTCACAAGATTCTCATTACAGCAGCAATATAGCTCTCTATGCAAAAAAATTCAACAGATGTAGAAGGAACTGGACAAATGCAGATGATGAAATAAGGATGCATTATTGCACTACAGAAAAGCCTCTGACTGCAAAAGTCATGAAAATATGGCTCATTTAATTAATTAATTAATTAATTAAATTTCTATGTTGCCTTTCTCCCAGAAAGGGACCCAGGCCAGCTCATAATTAAAACCATCTGAAAAGTTTACAATAAAAATTTAAAAGACCATTAAAATCAACCAGCTAAAAACAGTATAAAATTTATAAACATACAAAAGTTAAAAACATAACTAAAATATACTTATATAAAAGCCTCTCTGACATGATTATACATTAAAAGCCTGCTTGAATAAAAATATCTTTGCTGGCTGGTGAAGGAAGGCAGGGAAGGGTCCAGCCTAGCCTTAATAATAATAATAATAATAATAATTTTTATTTGATACCCCGCCCCTCTGAAAACAATCGGGGCGGCTTACATCATAAAAATCCAACAATAGTTAAGAACAATTAACCACCCCCTCCCCCCCTTAAAATATAATTAAACTCAGTACAATTAAGACCATAAAGGAGGTAAAATTCCTCCTTTAAAATGACAATACATAACATACATAGACAGACGACAGAACAACAAAACAAAATGGCCGCGGATATCACATACAGGCTCAAAGAAGCCCAATTCCTGAAGAGGAGAGCATCTCGGGGGGGGGGGGGGAAGAGGACTTGGAACCAGACTGATAGATTTAATCCGGGAAGGCCTGCCGGAAGAGATCCGTCTTGACAGCTTTCTTGAAGCTGTCAAGTGATGTCAGCTGGCGAATCTCCTCCGGCAGGCCATTCCACAGTTTGGGGGCAACTACAGAAAATGCCCTCTGGGAGGTCGTCACCAGCCTCGTTCTTTGGGGCTGTAACAAATTCCTTCCAGAGGACCGGAGGGCACGGGGAGGATTATACGGGAGGAGGCGGTCCTTCAGATAGGCTGGACCCAAGCCATTTAGGGCTTTAAAGGTCATTACCAACACCTTGTACTGGGTTCGGAAACTAATAGGCAGCCAATGGAGGGACCTTAATACCGGGGTAATATGGTCCCCCCTAGATGTTCCAGATATCAATCTGGCCGCCATATTTTGAACCAATTGAAGTTTCCGAATCAAGCACGAGGGTAGCCCCATGTAGAGCGCATTACAGAAGTCGAGGCGTGAGGTTACCAACGCGTGCACAACGGTCTCAAGGTCTCCTACTTCCAGAAAAGGGCGCAGCTGGCGTATCAACCGAAGGCCATTCCCAGAGGGTGTGAGCAGCCACCAAAAAAGCTCTCTGTCTTACGTCCTCACCAAGTGAGCCTGTGATGGTGGTGGGACTGAGAGAAAACCTTCTCTTGTAGATCTTAGGACCTTTACAGGTTTGTATGGGGAGATATGGTCTTTTAGATAGGGCTTTATAGGTCATGACCAGCCCTTTGAATTGTGACCAGAAACGAACCAGTAGCCAGTGGATCTGTTTCAACAAGAAAGTTATATGCTTCCTATAACTGGCCATAGTCAGCATTCTGGCTGAAACTTTTAGAACCTGCTCAAGTTTCTGAACAGTTTCCAAAGGCAGTCCCATGTAGAGTGTGATATATTAGTCCAAATGGGATGTAATTGAGACATATGTCACCATAGCCAGGTCCGATGTCTCATGGAATGGGCACAACTGGTCGATTAGTTTTAGCCATCCAAATGCACGCTTGGCCACTGCTGAAACCTGAGCATCCAGGCTCAGAGCTGAGTCCAGGAGAACAACCAAGTTGCAAGTCTGAGATTTCAGGGGTACAGTAGGCCAAAAATGAAGACCTTGGGAGGCTGATTGGAGTCTAATATATACAAGGGATCCACACATCCAGGCCATACACAGCCAACCATTGTCTACAACAAAACAAGAAGTTATATGAAAAGGGATGAAAAAGCAGATGAAAGAAAAGCTAAAGCAAAGAAGAAGGATGAGGAGGGGGAAGCAGAGGACAGTTTTCTAACAAAGATTTAAGGCCTAAGCAGACTGCCAGAAATAGTGCACATTAAATTGAGGCACAGCCCTGGCTCAGTGCTAGGGAATCATGGGGATTGTATTTTTTTTCTGGGACATTGAGCCTTCTCTGTCAGAGAGCTCTGGTGCCACAATAAATTACAGTTCCCATGATTCCCTAGCACTGAGCCAGGGCAGTGCCTCAATTTAATGTGCACTATTTCTGGCAGTCTGCTTAGGCCCTAAGTAAGTCATTTTAAGGCTTTCTGTCAGTAGTCCTATTCAGGGATATTGCATTCAAAGCATTATTTATATAATAAGCAATGGGGGGGGGGGGGAGAGAGAGAGAGTTGAGGAGAACATACTGAATCCAATCTTCTCCATATCTTTCTTGTTTTTCACCAGTGGAGTGGGACTCAATGGGAAGCCTACTCATGTATGTTCTGACAATACTATGGAATCTCAGTTTTTTTAGGATTCCAAATCATATAATGCATATACATGAATATAAAATGCTTTGTTTGATAGACAGTCACCTTCCAGCTCTTCGAAGGCAATGAGAACAGTGCCAGAGATAGACTAAACACACTTGTTCTTGTTCTTTCTCTTTATAGTAGGTAAAAGTTGTCTTCAAATGACTTAACAGGAGCAAAAAAAAAGTCCATATTGAGCATTTTTGCAACATTTACTTCACCCTTGGCTGTTTTAGGCCCAGGAGAGGTTTTGTCTCAAAACTGGACATGACTTCTCGTTCACTTCCTGGATCAGCAAAAGGACTCTTCTTGTTCTAAAATACCCTAGGACAGGGGTAGGCAACCTTTCCCCTTTAAGGGCCGAGGGGCTTCAGCTCCCAGAAGCCTCAGCCATGTTGGCCAATAGTCCCATGTTGGCCAATAGCTCCTGGAATTCTGGGAGCTGAAGTCCCTCAGTCCTTAAAGGGGAAAGGTTGCCTACCCCTGCCCTAGGATGTGGTAAAAACAGGCCAAAATTGTTCTGGGGCAATGAGACTAGGGAACATAACCTTTCCAGCATCTGGGAGGAAGAGAAGGAAATGGCAAGGAGAGGAGTATCCTGGGTGATGGCAGGCCGGTGCAGATGGTTGTTGTTATGGTGACAGCGGTGTTGAATGAATTATCCAGGTGGGCGAGGAAAGAAGAAAGGCCCAGCCACCTCCAGCTCCCCAAGCCAGGCTTCCCTTTCCACCATGTGCCCTCAGAGATGGTTTGGCATGCCATTGAGGGCACGTGTGTCACAGGTTTGCTACCATGGTTCTAAGAAGATCTAGGAATATTTATTTTCTAGTTTATTGTCTTGAGGAAAATGTCATAGTAAATGGAAGCCTTATGTGATTGTATCCACACTGCCTCTACAACAATTTAGTCTAGAGGTGCACAACTCCTCTAGGTCAGATGCCCTCATGTGCCCCCACTGGACCTTAGAGAATTGCACCTGCCCCATGCTAACAATTTTATTTTATTTAACTCAAAATGTTTCCCAGGATCATTGCCCCAGAGCAATTTTGGCATGGAACCATGGCGGTTAAAGTGGTGGGGAAACTAACCTAGTTCAACATACCTTAGACCAGTGGTCCCCAACCCCCGGTCCGCACCTCGGTACCGGGCCACAGAACAAATGGTACCGGGCCGCCCTGCTACTGCGTCTTCTGTGATTTAATCAACGCGACGCTGCAAAACTCCCCCCCCCCAGTAGGCCACGGAAAAATTATCAAACGTTGACCGGTCCACAGCAATAAAAAGGTTGAGACCAGTGCCTTAGACAACAATAAGAGCATGGTTCCATTCTATGGAGGCTGTAGTTTTGTGAGGTGTAGTGAGGCCATCCACACTGCAGAAATAATCCAGTTCGACACCATTTTAATTACCATGGCTCCATGCTATAAGAATCTGGGAACTGTAGTTTCTGTGAGGCATACTGAGGCCATCCACACTGGCCATCCACACTGCAGAAACAGTCCAGTTTGACATCATTTTAATTGCCATGGCTCCATGCTATGGGAATCTGGGAACTGTAGTTTTGTTAGGTGTAATGAGGCCATCTACACTGCAGAGGTCCCACCCCCTGAAAGTCGTCCCCCCGCCCCCACACTGAGTGACACCTGGTGCAGGACATTCACTGAGTTTAGACACTTGGTCTCTAAAAGAACATACCTCAATATATGGTACCCTTTTGTTGTTATAAATGTGTGTGTGTGTGTGTGTGTGTGTTGGGAGAGAGAATAAGCTCTGTCATCTTTGGGTGGGGGTGTTCTGTAATATTCTGAAAGCTAAAAGTTTCACAATGTTATTATGAGATGTTCACTTATTCATTGTTGCAGCAAATATATGTTTTCCCTTCCACTTCAAGATAAGATGTATTTCTTGGAAACATTGATCTCAGCTATTGAGCTCCATTCCTGAGTTTCAAGGATTCTTGGATATGGTGCTATGTTCTCCCAAGTGTAGGTGGGATGCAATACCTGTAGAATAGGCTGTAGTTCTGAACTGTAAAAACTGATCAGGTCTGGCACTTTTCTTGAATCTGTGTGGCTGATTTAGGCATAATTTATTTTTTACTCAGATCCCATTACATCTAGTCACCTGATTAGTTCTGATTTTTTTATAACAGTGATAAGTGGCATCTCAACAGATTTATTTGAGTTTTGTTACTAAGTTTTTGCTATGTTTAATGCCTCAGAGAGATCTGAAGGCATTGATGCAATATATATAATCAAGAAGTCCATGTGAAGTGGGAAGCTCTCGGCCAATTGCCAATTCAAGCATAATGAGGTTGCACCAAAAATACTTATTCATGTACTACCGGTGATTGTTCAAGACCCCCAGTTTCTTTCACTTTCCAGAATAACTACCAGGAAAGGAGCAAATGTCCTAGTAGCTCTTTATGCAGCAGACAAGAAATGAACAAAAAAGAACACAGCATGTCCAAGCATATATGTCTAAAGATGTACTGCCATTAACCATGCTTCCCTAGACATAAAAGACCTGCATAGGCTGTCCAGTGTTGGTCTTAAAGCTTGTGGTGAGCTGAGTGGTTGCAGCTGTTGGCCTTTAGATCCTGGTAGAAGTCCAGCCCCTGGAGCAGGATCTAGATTTGTCAGAACTACATAATTTAGCAGAAACAGGCTGATCTCCCCTTCATATTACAACCACCCCTTAATCCCAACACCTTGCTTTGAAGGACATGGGAACCCTCTAGACCAAGCATTCTGGGAGGTATAAGTGTTAGAGAATGTTGGAGGAGCAGGTTTTGTATGTGTGGATAAATCCATTCAGCAGAGTAACTTGTAGCAGAGAAGACACCACCACGCAGGGCAAAATCCAAGCTTCTAGCTGAAGGCTTTATTATAGAAAAGCATATGCAAAGTAAAAACTATAAAGTCCAATAAAACATCACTTTAGCCAGACGTGGCTAACAGGAACAAAACTATAAATCCTTAATGCTACATTGTGAAAAATTAGTTATGCTACAGCTTCAGCAAAAATAAAGAAACTTAATCCATACTATAGAAAGTTCAAGAACAGACTGACTTCTATGCCTGAAACACAATTTCCCAGCCCAACCTTTCTCCACGTCTTGGGTGTTAACCTTAGGGTAATTCAGGGGTAGGCAACCTTTCTCCTTTAAGGGCTGAGGGACTTCAGTTCCCCAAATCCTCAGCCATGTTGGCCAATAGTCCCATGTTGGCCAATAACTCCTGGGATTCTGGGAGCTGAAGTCCCTCGGCCCTTAAAGGGGAAAGGTTGCCTACCCCTGGGTTAATTGGTTGACCTGTACATGATGTATGTTAACCAAACCCCTTGTTGTTCATCTTTTACCATGTGATCTACTTTCCCATAACAACTTTTATTATTGAATTCACTGTATAAACAAGAACACTTTCCCATCTATTCCAACTTGTGGTTTCTTTTGTTTTGTCTCTTCGAACACCTGGACTGAGTTGTTGTGCTAGGCCTAGAAGCATTTTCTCATCATGTAAAAATACAGACACACACATCTTTACATTTCAACATTGACTATATATCCCCTCAATATCCTGACAATAAGAACTACATGGGGGAAGCTGATTCTGTTTTGGTAGTATGACAGCCCCAGAATCCCAAATAATTTAGCAATAGCAATATCAAATACATTTCTATACCACTTATCAGTGCACTTAAGCACTCCCTAAGTCAGGGGTCGGCAACCTATGGTCCATGGGCTGGGTGCGGCCCATGGCCGGTCCCGCCGCCACCGCTGCCTCGTGTGCGCTGGCACACCTCGCATGAGCGCGGGCGCCATTTTGGAAGGCCCCAGGGCAGCTGTGCAGCTGCCGTTAAGCCATGGGAAGCCCCCCCCCCGCAGTTGCGCTGGGCGAATTCGCCCACCGCAGGCACGGGGGGGCTTTCCAAGTGTAGGGGGGCCTTTCCAGGCATGGGGGGCCCTTTTCCCCACACCATTTCCCCCCTCCCAGCCCCCCAGCAACAAAGGTTGCCGACCCCTGCCCTAAGTGGTTTACAATGTGTAAGCCAATTGCCCCCAGCAATCTGGGTACTCATTTTAATGACCTATGGAAGGATGCAAGACTGAGTGGACCCTGGAGCCCGGCCTGGGATTGAACTCATAACCTTGTGGCTATGAATGGCTACAGTACCAGCATTTAACCACTGTGCCACCAGGGCTCCTTTCAGCACACAAAATAAGTGTGTAGCTGAATCTACTTCAGTCCTGTTGTGTTTAAATTATGTCAACTGTTTAGTGGAACTATATTCACTTTTAAATCAACAGCAACAACAATATTATTGTCTTTCACTATGAGGTTCAAGATGATGAGCATGGAATTTCCAGGTGGCATGTTATCCGGGCAGCAACCAGTATCAGCAGATGGCTGATTGCACAAATGTTAAGACCATTCCTTACTACCAAAATTCTCAGTTACATTTGTGTAGTTTTTTTTTAAATTTATATTTATTTATATCCTGCTGACATAGGGACTCAAGGCAGCTAACAATTTATAGCCTTCTCAGTGGCTACTCCCAGACTTTGGAACTACAAAGGCCAAAATGATCACATTCCTGCTCTCTTTTCAGCAGCAGGAAAAAAAACAACTTTAATTTATTTTTTCCTGCTGCTGAAAAGAGAGCAGGAATGTGATCATTTTGGCCTTTGTAGTTTCAAAGTCTGGGAGCAGCCACTGAGAAGGGCCTCTCCCTTCTTCTAACCAAACGAGCCTGAAAGGGTGGTGGAACAAAGAGAAGGGCCTCTCCTGATGATATTAAGAGTTCTACTAGGTTCATAAAGGGAGATACAGGGGTGAAACAGATGGCCCCAAAGGAGTGGCTTGCCACCACCTCTTTGAGCTCTGGATCAGGGCTGCAACAACTGCATGCTGCTGCCACAATCTGGTGATTGGCTGGCTCCAAAAGGAGTGGCAGAAAACCGCTCCTTTTGAAACAGACAAAAAGCTGTCCTTGCCACCACAGTGGCACTTTTTGGTGATCCTTTTGGTATGCGCCCATGCAGGCAGGTGGTGTGATGCCAGCATCACGGTGGAGTTGGAACATGCAGCATGCAGTCATCATGCCCCCACTCCACCCCAATGCCAATGTTTCTTACCAGTCTGTACAGTCTTTCAGTCTCTCAAATAACCTGGACTCAAGCCGTTGTTGTTGTTTTTGTTGTTGTTTTTGTTTGTTGTTGTTGTGTGCCTTCAAGTTGTTTCCAATTCTTGGCAATCCTAGGGTTAAAGTATCATGGGTTTCTTGGAAAGGTTTGTTTAGAGAGAGGTTGCCATTACCTTTCTCTGAAGCTGAGAGATTGTGACTTGCCCAAAGTTATCCAAAGGGTTTCTATACCAAAGCAGGATTTTGAATCCTGGTGCCTTGGAGTGCTACTGTTGTGGATTGGTCCATTTAGCATAGGTCTTTGCATTTATTGAGAATGGACATGACTGAAATCATCCAGATGTTTTGTAGCATTTTAAATTCAATATTGGTTTTGAATCAAAGGTCAACATTTTATCTGTTAAAAGAGTGGTAACTAATGTTTGAGATGTGTATGAGATGAAATCAGCTTTGTTGTTATATTCTCCTGTTTGCCCTCATTTGAATTCAAACAATAAAGTAATCCAAATGCATGTGAATTCATAATTTCACATTACTCCTTCTCTAATCCTTTTGAATGGAAGATTTCAAGGTTCTGTATGAGTGACTATGAAAAAAACGATGCATAGTCTGATAATAATGGTTGCTCAATTAATTACAAATGATTAAATCCTGTTTCAGCATGAGCAAATGATGTGATGTGTGTGGTTATCACATGAATAGGTTGCAGCACAGTGGGAGCAGAAGATCACTTAGGGTGAAGAGATACATGATAGTTTTATTAAAGGGTCAGAACTGAAAAGTAAGCTCAGAACCAGAGGGAGTTGTTGCTGTTAATATTCTGGGAAGAATTTTAACATGAAGGCATTTGTTATTAATGGAGCATATCTGAAAGTTCACTTGAAATGTTACTAATTGTACATTTTGTCTGTAACCATTTTATTTCCTTAGTAATTTCATTTTTTTAAAGGCTGTGCTGAATTGTTTGTTGCTTAGATCCACACCCTCACATGACACTGTCCACATAACACAGGGGCAAAGGACTGTTTTCACAAGGGCCAGCCAGTTCTGCATTGTATTTAGGCCATCCCTTCCTTAAAATGATTTAAAAAAAAATAAAAATCACAGTTTGCTCCAGATTTTCCAGAACAAGCCAGAAAATTCTGGAGCAACATCAGGGAGGTATTCACACATTCTTTCTGCTGTGTTGCCTGGTGCAGCAGCTTCTAGAGCAAGTAACTCCCTCTGAGGTTACAACAAGACACTCAGCCATGTGATTGACACTGGGCACCTCATTTTCAACCTCAGGGGGAGAGACTTGCCCAGGACAATTTGGGGCAGTTTAGGGGCCACAAGGCAAAAACAAAAGGAGATAGGAACAAAGCCAGAAGTATGGAAACAACTGTCCTACATCTGACATGCAGGGATAAGGAGAAATACTACAATGACCAATGCAGAGAAATAGAAGACAACCACAAAAAGGGAAGAATGAGAGACTTCTATCAAAAAATCCGAGAAATTAAAGCCAAGTTCAAACCAAAGGCAGGGATGCTCTATGGAGAAAAAAATAACATAATACAGGAACAAGAAGAAATAAAAAGTCGCTGGAGGCAATACATAGAAGAGTTACACCAAAGAGAGGAGGGAATGAATAATATTTGGAATGAGGAGCCATATGAAGATGAACCCCAAATTCTAAAAAGTGAAATGGGATCTGTAATAAAGGAAATGGGGAAAAATCACTGGGAACAGTGCCTACAGACAGATATAACTTTAGTGCTAACTGAAATATGCCAACAAATATGGGAAACAAAGTGGTGGCCAACAGACTGGAAACACTCACTGTACATACCAATCCATAAGAAAGAAGATACAAAAGACTGCAGTAACTATAGGACAAAAGCACTAATCTCACATGCAAGCAAAATGATGCTCAAAATTCTGCAGCATAGACTCCAACCATACATGGAGAGAGAAATTCCAGAGCTGCAAACAGGATACAGAAAAGGAAGGGGCATGAGGGACCACACTGTAAACATACGATGGCTAATGGAGTGCACTGAAGAATTCCAAAAAAGAATCAGCATGTGTTTCATAGACTACAGCATTTGATTATATAGATCATGAAAAACTATGGTATGCACTCAAAGACATGGGGGTGCTACTACATCTGGTAGTTGTGATGAGGAATGTGTACCAAGGGCAAGAGGCCACCATCAGAACAGAATTCGGGGAAACAGAGTGGTTCCCAATAGAGAAAGGAGTCAAGCAAGGCTGCATCCTATCACCCTACTTGTATACTGAAAACATCATAAGAAAAGCAGAATTAGAATCAGAAAGAGGATGAGTTAAGATAGGAGGAAGCAACATTAACAACCTAAGATGTGCTGACGACACCATAATATTAGCAGAAGACATTCAGGAATTGGAACAGTTAATAAGGAAGGTCAAAGATGAAAGTGCAAAAGCAGGTCTGATACTGAACATAAAGAAAACAAAAATAATGACCTCAGAAGAAATACACAAATTTAATCTAGACAATGAGGAAATTGAAATAGCTAAAGAATTCCCATATCTAGTTAAGAAATAAAAAGAAGATTAGGAATGGGAATGGCATCTATGAAAGAACTGGAAAAGATACTGAAGAGCAAAGACATACAACTGAGCACTAAAGTCAGAAGTGTTCAGGCCATTATATTCCCAATTACTATGTATGGATGTGAGAGCTGGACAGAAAATCAACTCATTTGAAATGTGGTACTGGAGAAGATACCATGGACAGCCAAGTAAACAAACAAAGGGGTTCTTGAATAGATCAGACCAGGGCTCTCCTTGGAAGCAAAGATGATCAAGTTGAGACTATCATACTTTGGCCACATAATGAAAAAGTATGAGAGGAGGGGAATCTTTCAATACTCTTCTTTCTGCTGCTCCCCCCCCCCCAATTTAGCTCAGCTAATTATTTTTTCATCATTTTTAGTACACTGTTGGCATATTTTTTCATATTAGACAATACTGATGCTTTTGATCTGCTTGTATGGTATTCTAGGTTTGTTTGTGATTTAATCTCTGGAGAGAATAGTGGCCAGTGTAAATTAAACTCACTGGACCTTGGAGGATTTATTCCTGTTTCATAATGTTTTGGTGGTGATGTTCTTACTCAACTTTGGATTTTCTTCCATTTCATCTTCCTGGCAGTTTTGTGTGGGAGAGAGGTGGTTATGCAGTGAGCTTAATGTCTCACAGATATTTGAACATGATTCTCCCCACTCAAGCCCAGCACACCAAATGGTTAGGAAAATATGCATAGTCAATGTAACACATTGCCAATTTTTCATTAAATCTATTAACCTTCATTCCATTTCCATGCAGGTCTTCATGACAGATGTAGATCTTATGGATATATGTTGTAATTAATTTTCAAGTAAGAGGCTAAACAGATGGCTGTAAAGGGGTGGCTTAATGCTGCCCCTTTGAGCACTGGATTGGGGCCATGGCAACTGCATGCCATGGACCCAATCCAGCATTTTTCTGGTGCAAAAAGAAGCAGTAAAATACCTCTCCTTTTGTGCCAGAAAAATGGTGCTCTTTTCACTGCTGCTGGGACTCTGCTGCACTCCTGCAGTGTGCAGCATCTTGTCACTGTACCGCAGGAATGCCCAATGCTTCCCACTGTCTGGTCAAGTGGGCAGTATGATGCCAGATTGGGTGCAGAGTCGGGGTGTGTGGTGTGAAGTTGCCATGCCCCCACACCACGGGGAAGCCGTCTCAAATTTGGGGCGGTGAAGCTGCGCCGCAGAGACGAGGAATGCGGATGCCTTGGCCCCGATCCACAGCTTCCCGGGACGGCCCCATGCCGCCTGTCTGCTTAGCCCCTCAGATCAGTGGTTACTATAAAAAAATACCACACTGGTGGGACAAATAGAAAAATTAATGTACCCAATTTGTTTAATTGGAAAATTCCAATAATATGCAAACAAGATACTCAGATCTGAAGTACTAAAATATGACAGCTCTGCACCATTTATTATTTAAGCACTGGCATTCAAAAGGAAGGAAGGAAGGGGGGGAGGAGGCTAATATTGCTGAACAAAGAAGTGTGAGTCTTGCCAAGCCTACTATACTTTGAGATTGAACTTCCCAGGCAAATCAGTATAGTATGGAGAAGCATGGGAGACCTATCTTTAATACAGCTTAAGTTTTAATATTCCATGAAAGTGGATCATTAAGGCACAAGGATTACAATTCTTCTTCTTCTTCTTCTTCTTCTTCTTCTTCTTCTTCTTCTTCTTCTTCAAAATAATTTAGGACCAAAACACACTGAATAAATAATCCCGTTTGAGACTGCTTTATCTGTCCTGGCTCAGTGCTAGGGAATTCTGAGAACTGTAGTTTTGTGAGACATTTTGCTTTCTCTGTCAGAGAGCTTTAGTGCCACAATAAGGTACAATCCCCAGGATTCACTAGCACTGAGCCAGGCAATTAAAACGGTCTCAAACTGGATTATTTCTGCAGTATGTTTTGGACCCTATTTTTATGTATAATGGAGCTAAGAAGCCTGTGTCCAGATTTCTTTTTTAAAAAATGAGGAAAAGGTATGTGCTTTGGAAAAACTACTTAGAACAGTTATCTCTAGTGATTTGGCAATCCCATAAAGTAAACCAATCCACCTTATCCATTATCCACTATCGTTTCAGAGTTAACAACAAGACTTAATGTGGAGGTGTAAGTAGGCTTGCATTTTCACTGTAGGTTTTAATGTTTATAATTTGTAAATCTCTGGTTGAGTTGCTCTGGATAACTTGGAACTGTTCTAGCAGTTTGTCACTTGGAACTACTGGAACTGGTTTGTCCAGTCTTCAGCAGCCACTATGTCCAGCCTACTGAGCATAACTTATAGATGGATGTACAGCCTGGTCATAACTTATAGGTGGATGACATTGAACTTAAGATAGCAGCATGAGCTTTCGTAGATTTAAGTCTACTTCCTCAGATGCATTTGGTGGAGTGATAAGCCAGGGACAGACTTATATATGCCCTAGGTGTGTAAGAATGTCAATTTGAATTCAAAATCTTTTGTGTATGAAAATGAAGAGGCAAGCCCAGTTTTAACAATGGTTGTTTGTGAACAAAGACATTGTGAACTAGCCTATGTGCATGGAAATGAAGTGGCAACTTAAGTTTGGCAATGGAACTAGCCTGTAATGAAGAGACAAGATGAGTGTAGGATGCCCCCCGAGGATGGGGTCAGATAGTGTTGAAAAGTGTGTAGTATGCCAGGAAGCCATTATCTTTGTTCAAACAATTGCTGTGGGACTGTAGTTTGCAGATCAACTCCAATTCTGCTGTTTCTCTTTCCAATCTAACTTTGTAGTTCTTTTGTTCAAGGAGCACTGTTCTGGACTACAAAGATAGATTGGAAAGAGAAATAGCATGTTTGTCAGTGTGAGGCTCCCTGGGACAGAAACTGTGTCTGAACTGTACAAGGGGGTATCATAAAGTTTTAATTATCACCTTTAAATTTTGTTGACAGAAAGTTTATTTTGATTTGTAGTTGTTAACTTATCTCTACATAGTCACCATCCAGATTTTCTCCAGTGTTTCTTGACCCTCTGAGTACCGTTATTATAGAAGTCTGCAGATCACGCCTTAAACCACTCTTGCACTTCATGAATGACATTATCTCTGTTGTCAAATCAGCAACCCCACAACGGATTTTTCATTTTTGGGAAAAGAAAAAGTCACTTGGTGATGATAACACTGAAAAATTTCATCAATATACCATAATAACTTCCAGGTGATAATTATTACTTTACAGTACCCCTTTGTATTTCTCCATCTTACACTTTAGTCACTTCTGGCACAACCTGTAGCAAAAATAAAGAACACAAAGAGTTGATTTTTCTCAGCCTCATGCACTCAGGGACCAGTGATGACACTGACAAAATTTCATCAGTATACCATAAAAACTTCCAGGTGATAATTATTACTTTATGATAACCCCTCATAGATAGTTTGGAGAGTACGGATCAAGATAAGCCTGTGGAATCTCAGAATTTGAATGTAGATTCCTCCCATGGAATAAATGTACAGTATTCTCTTTGAAATATAAATTTGTAGGTGCCATGTTTCTTTCCACAACAAATAAACCCATGGGGATTTTTATTTCCCACAGATTGCATCTATTAGGCTGAAGGGAATGTTAGGCTGGATAAACTATTAGGCAACTCTGGCAAAAAAAAAAAAAAATTATACAGAAAAGTGGGAATTTTAGAATGTTAGAATAATTAATAGTGGGATGTTAAATCTGGCATCACTGCAATATGAATTCTCTTTTACATTTATATAGCTTGTTGTTCCATTCAGAAGATGCAGATGCAGAAATGCAGAGATAAACAGATACCCATAATAGTCCAGAAAACTTTATTTCCAACTGTATATAATTTTCTTTTAATAGGCAGGATAAATGCTGAAAGTGCATCTTGCTTTTAAAAGTTTATACATTCCCAGACATGCATTGTGAAAGTAAATCAAGTACTAAGTATATAAATGTGCATAAAATGTGTATAAATGGTTTGGGAAATGAATTTATAGTAAGGGATACTTTTATGCAATTTAAGTACTATTTATCTGAATACTTCTGATAACTAATTAATAAAGGATGATTAATTTTTTAACATGACCATACATTTATGTTTCATTGCTTAAGTGCTTGCTTGCGCTAACTCTGAAAGGGAGTAGTAAATATATGCATAGGAGATCCTGAACAGTTTTTATACAGTATGTGCTGCAGTATATATGAAAATTAGAGAATCTGAAAAATAGGCAATGATTAAACCCTAGAGCTATTTCTGGAGGGTTCAGATTTTAGCCACATGTTATTGAGAGCACAAAGATAATTGGCTTCTTGAAGATATTAAAAAATCCATAGGAACCGTATTTCTGAGAGGTTCCTTCCTGCCTTCCTTCCTGCCTTCTTTGCAGTGGGATAGCAGCTAAAGACCTACTTTCTGTGGCACATTTGGTAGGGCCAACCCTGCTAGTGGACAAAAAGAGACAGCTGCTTCAAATGAGTATATGAATATATTCTGAATATCGCCTAAAGATTAGATATTTAATGAATTAATATTGTATTTTTATTGCCAGGGAGAGAAAGATTTTTTGTTTCCTGTGTCAAATAACATTGGATATAATCCACATTAATTTTGGTGCAAGCTACACTTAGCTACTCCACTTTAGGTGGAAAAGAAAGGCCTTGGGTAAGTCTTCCTATTTTGAAGTTAGCCAATGGTTTGAATTAAGTTGACTGTACTCACATTCTTCTTACTCTGCTGGAAAAGCAGGTGACAATCAGGTGGAAAATGTCCACTGATAACGCTGCAAAAATGCAGATACAGTTGTCCTTCCATTTTCATAGGGGATTCATTCTGCCCACCCCCATGGAAATTCGCAAATATTCAAGCCCATAGGCTTGAATGGCCACATAATCCTCTGCACAACTCTGCACTTGTGCCATGTGTACATGCACCTTTTTAACCCTTCCCACTTGCCAGTCCACGAAGGACCGAAACTGCAAATCCAAAGTCCATGAAAATGGAGGGACAAATGAATTTCCTCTTGCCCAATATGTTATTCAAAAACTGGACAAGAGCTAGAGGATTTATAAGCAGGAACAGGACTTTATTTGGTTTTGCAAAATCAAAATGACCAGAGAAAGAGAGCGTATAGCTCAAATTCATCTGGTGAAGAAATAACAACCTCTACTCATTTATATACATGCCTACCCATTGTACATTCTGCTATATAATAATAATAATAATAATAATAATAATAATAACAAGAAGAAGAATTTATTTTTACCCCACCTTTAGCCGAGGCTATCAAGGTGGCTTACACTAAAATTATAACCCACACATTATAACAGACATATAACCCTCCCCACTTAAAAATACATTAAATCAGCATCAATATTAAAATCTAATTTAAAACACCAATAACAATAAACAGTGAAACAATTTCTAGGTTACATCGGAGGCTAGTCAAACCCAGTGGGCAAGTCTATATTAAGAAAAAGAAGCAAAAAAGAAGCAACTACTGGGGGAGGATTAGATCTCGAGTTAGCTTTATTCTCGATAAGCCTGCTGGAAGAGATCCATCTTGATGGCTTTTTTAAAGCCATCTAAGCTGGATATCTGACAGATCTCTTCTGGCAAGGCATTCCAGAGACTGGGAGCAGTGGTGGAAAAATTCCTCTGGGAGGTTGTAGTCAATCTAGTTCTTGTTGATTGAAGAAACTTCCTCTCAGAGGAGCTGAGGGAATGGGGCAGATTATATGGAAGAAGGTGATCCTTAAGGTAAGCTGGGCCCAAGCCATGTAGGGCTTTAAAAGTCATTACCAAGACCTTATACTGTGCTCAGAAACCAATGGGCAGCGAGTGGAGAGATTTTAGAATCGGTGTAATGTGATCACTTCTTGGTGTGCCAGTGATCAACGTGGCTGCCATGTTTTGCACTAGTTGCAGTTTCTGAGTTAGATATAAGGGTAGCCCCATGTAGAGTGCATTGGAGTAGTCGAGTTGTGAGGTTACCAGTGCATGTACTACAGTTTCTAGGTCCCTTACTTCCAGGAAAGGGCACAACTGGCATATCAGCTGAAGCTGATAACAGGCGCTCCTGAGTGTCGCATTCACCTGATCTGTCATGTGAAGCAACGAGTCTAGAAGCACCCCCAGACTGCAGACAGAGTCCTTAACAGAGAGTGTGACCCCACCCAGAACTGCCGGTCACAACCCAATCTTTGGGGGCCCCTACTATAAGTACCTCTGTTTTGTCTGGATTCAGTTTGCATCAGTTTTTCCGCATCCAGTCCATTACCGCTTCGAGACATTGATTGAGGGGAGAACCACCATCTGCCATATGGCAGCTGACCGAGACATGGAGCAGAATATTTGAGTATCATCAGCATATTGGTAACATCCCACTCCATGTCTCTGATGAGCTCTCCCATATGAATGTTCATATAAATGTTAAACAACATCGGGGACAGAATGGCGCCCTGCGAGATGCCATATTTTAGCTCCATTTTTGATGAACAACTGTCCCTGAGTACCACCCTCTGGAATCTGCCTGAGAGAAAGGAGTGGAACCACTGAAGAACGGTGCCTCCAACTCCCAATTCTCTCAGGTGCTCCAAAAGGATGTTATGGTCTATAGTATCGAAGGCCGCTGAGAGGTCCAAAAGCACCAACTGGGTCATGCTTCCCCTGTCGATGCTCAAGCAAAGGTCATCTACCAAAGCAACCATGGCCATTTCCACCCCATATCTGGGCCTGAGGCCAGTTTGAAATGGATCTAGAAAATCAGTTTCATCCACGATTGCTTGGAATTGAAAGACGTCAGCTCGCTCGATCACCTTGCTCAGGAATGGTAAATGAGAGACTGGTCTATACTTTTTCATATCCAGGGGGTCCAGGGAAGGTTTCTTCAGGAGTGGTCTAACAACCACCTCCTTTAGGCTTGATGGAACAACTCCTTTCCTAAGGGATGCATTGATGTCCCTCTTAAGAAAGGTCATCAAGGCATCACCCCCCTGGACGACCAGCCATGATGGGCAGGGATCGAGAGAGCACATCATCTTTCTTACTTTTTCAAGGATCTTGTCCACGTCATCGGTACTCACCAACTCAAATTGACCCGGTTTAATCTCATATATGGGTTTACTGGACACCTCATCAGTCACTTCTGTTGTAATCCCAGCGTCTAAGTGGGCTGTTATCTGAGAGATTTTATCTGAGAAATAGCTGTTAAAAGTGTCACAGCAGGCTGTTGTCGGGTTAAGTAAAGGGTTCTGCACAGGTGGACCCTGTGACAGTTCCTTCACCACCCTAAACAGTTCTGCTGGATGAGATTCCACAGATGCAATATGGGCAGAGGAGAAAGACTTCGCTGCCCGTATTGCCTCTCGATAGGAATGAAGAAATTTCCTATGATGAGTCTTGTCAGATAAGAGTCCTGTTTTCCGCCAGGTGCGCTCTAGTCATTGTCTAACCCGCTTCATTTTCCTAAGTTCTTCTGTGAACCAGGGATGACGATTTGGAGCAGGTTGGAAAGGATGCTTGGGAGTGATCGTGTTGATAGCTCTGGTGAGATCGGTGTTCCAAGTATTCACCAGGGCTTCGACAGGGTCGTCGGCTTTACCAATCAAGAAACGCTCTAGGCTTTCTGGAATCCAATTGTTTCCATTAGCCTCCAAGGATGTACCATTTTAATGGGTCCTCCACCCCCGGTGGGATGGGCAATGGCTCTTAGTTCAACCTTGACCAGGAAATGATCCATCCATGACAGTGCAGAGGTATTTTTTACCTCCACCCATGGATATACCTGCTCCATACTAAAGACTGCATCGAGAGTATGACCTGCTGAATGTGTAGGCCCGATAACCAGTTGGGATAGGCCCATGTCCGTCATGAAATCCATGAACTGCCGAGTCACACCTGTTAAACTGGTCTCGAGAGGGATGTTAAAGTTGCCCAGAACTAAAAGTCTGGATGACTCCAGCAACAACACCGAGACCAGCTGCGTCAGCTCGGATAGGGAGTCTGTTAGGCAACGGGGTAGATGGTAGACCAACAGAATTCCTATACTATCCCTGGTTTTCAGGCTCGGGTACATACTCTCGAAATGGTCTGTTTTTTCAGATAGGTATCCTGGTCAAGGAAAGGTTGTTTCTGTGAACCAGAGCCAGCCCCCCCCCCCCATTTTCCCTCATCTGCTCAAACACAGAATACCCGGCTGGGAGAGCTTGATTCCAAGTAATGGCACTATTCTACCCCAGCCAGGTTTCCGTAAAACATGCCAGGTTGGCTTCTTCATCCATGAGGAGATCATGGATGATATGGGTTTTGTTTTTCACTGACCTGGCATTACAAAGGAGCAAGGTGAGGTTCCGTGGCAAGGTTGGTAAGCTCTCCAACTTACTTTGGGCAACAGAGTGGTCTGAAGGCAGGATCACTTTCAAACATCGAACCCGCCTTCTTTTGTAACAAGGCTCCACTCTGTTCTCGTCATATCTTCCCCTGCCCCATATTACCTCGATTGCTGCTTCCAGAGAGTCATCTATCAGCTCTCCCCCACTATGCTGCATCCGATCAGTTGTTTTATAAGCCCCTGGAATCCCAACACAAGATACCTGCAAATACACAACCTGGGCATCTTATTTACACCAATTCCCAATCTCTATAGATTGGGTGGGCCTTTTGACCTTCCTGAGTCCTCCCAGGCTCCACCCCGCCTCTCAGCAGCCTCTGCGCTGCTCTCTCTGCCACAGGTAGTAGTGGTCAGTTCTGGGCTTCCCACAGCCCCGCTGTTCCCTAGATGATGTTTCCTGGGTGTCTCTTGAGCCTCCGCCCATCATCTGTGCAACCCTGCCACTGTTGCCACACCACTGCTAGTGCTGATGGTTGGGCTTTCAGCTGGCTTTCAGCCTCTCCTTGAGCCAGGTGTTCCAGGGGAGGAGGGGGCAGGCTAGAGTGCTCACCGCCCAGCTCCAAGTCCGAGTCCTTGCCAAAGCCGCAGCTGGTGCTGATTGTCGGGCTGTCGGCCGGTTTTAAGGCTCTCTTGCTGCTAGTGCTGATGGTCGGGCTTTCTGCTGGCTTTAAGGCTCTCCTGGAGCCAGTTGTTCCAAGGGAGGAGGGGATGGGCTAGAGTGCTCACCGCCCGGCTCTGAGTCCGAGTCCTTGCCAAGGCCACAGAAATGCACTGCAACCATTACCATTAAAGGAGATTCTATCAATTATGTTAAGAGTCTACATATAATATATACAGTATATATATATTCAAAAAAAGATCTGGAAAGAAAAACCCATTGGTAGAATACCTCATCCATAGCAAAAATACTTTCCAGTTGTCTTACACAGAAATAACTATAGAATTTCATATCAGATACTTGCCCTTTACAGAGATAGCTTAGAGAAGTTCTTATCACTTGTCTCTCACAGCCATTTATCCTTTTACAAAATTAGCTTGTAGAATGTCTTATAGCTTGGCTCAGTTATCTCTGACTGTTAGATAAAGGCATTCAGCCACTTGTCTTCCCCAGAAATAGCTAAAGGATTCCCATAGCTGGTGCCAGACAAAGGCATTCTTTTCTACTCAGCAAAAGACTTCTTTTTTAAAGAGAGAACAAGCAATTCAACATTAAGAAATCCTTTTTATATTCTTAATTTCTTTAATTTTTGCTGCTTCACCACATCATGATAATTATAGCATTTGTAGGTATGTAATGCTGATGAAATAATAGAATGATATGTAATATTTCGTATATAATATTTTTGAGAATGATGCACATTATGTCTGAGAAAAGAAGACATTATTCAATTCATATGTAAGGTGAGATCTCTTTCCTACCTGATGACTTTTCCTTCTTCATGTTGGGTCATGAAGAGTTGCCCTCATCTACTGTGTTCAGATCTCAACCCATACTGGGGCTGCATAAAACTGAATAACAGGAAAAACAGCACTTGCACATCTATAGTAAATTTGTGAAAAGTGTTATTTGCAGGAGTGGAAAGTAGCTTTCACAAACACATAAGGTTTCCCCACTCAGGAGTAAAAAACAGACCTTTTTATGTTTCTGTTTTTTAAAAAAACAATAATCACAAGGTTATAAAGAAGCCTGTCATTTGGAAACATGTCTGCTATGAGGCAACAACAATTTGCACTTAGATAGCTCTTTCTGAAATTAGGATTTTACAGCACAAGCCTACACTTTAAGAAATAGCAGTATGAAAGAAATGAAAAGAAATATGACCAGTGAGTATGAAAATCATTTCCCCCTAAAACCATGCAGTGAGAAACCCCTGCAAGTCTTTTCAGCTTTCTTACTATAAATATACAGCCTCTGGGTTAAATAGTTGAATTTCTTTACTTGACAGCAATGCTTCTTTTGGTGGCTGTACCTCTGTTTTGCTAGAAAGTGCATATGTAACAGCACAGAAATACAGAAAAATGTAATATTACTTCTGTAAAGTAGGAATTGAAATATTCTTTGGTGAGCAGCTGTATGGGGAAATGTGGGAGAGGTTCCTGTGAAAATCCAGCAATAAAAATAAATAAATAAATTTCTAGTTCCACCATTGTAACAGTAAAACTCTGTTATCTGGATTACCATGGAAACTTTTGGATGTCACAATAAGCCAGGATGTTTGAGAATTCTGATTTATGGATTTCAAAACATTAGGTTAGCTGATTGTGGGTAAACACTCCATAGACTTCTCAGTTGTGGTAATTTTGTCACTCATTACTTTGGCTTGTCTCTCCCATGACAAGGCAGAGAAATTACTCAAGACTGAGCAAGGTAGCTAAAGTGTGTGTAGAGGCCAAGAAGATTAATCTGTTGACTAGAAATGATAAACCATCTCTTCAGTTACCTGTAAGCATTAGTCATGGTATTAGGATTTTGAGATAGGATGATCTCTACAGTCATGAGGATTACAAACCTTGTTTTTAAAAACTGAAATCTTGTATTTTCAGCATTTCTTAAGCTTTATCAAGTATGCCCTTGGAGCATAGGAATGTACTTTCTCATGTTCTGATTACACATGCCTTTTAGAGATCTTGTGAGCAAGGATAATAGCATGTCGTGGACAAATTGGATTCAATAAAGCATATTTACACATAATTCTTTAGAGGGTTGATTTTATTGAACACTCAGAAATGAAAAATATATGTAATAGATTGCATTGGGGAATAGCAACTACTGTAATAGAGCTTCATAAACGACAGATATTCTATACAAAATACAAACAAATACTGTATAGAACATGATTGATTTAAGATGGAGAGATACCAAATCAAAAGGAGAAACTTGCAAGACTGTTAGGATTTGGAATAAGCAGCACAAAGATGAAAGGGTGCTAAGAAGAGAGAAAGATGAGAAAAGGAAAAAGATTGAAAAGTAAGAACAATTAAAAAAACCTCTACACACATTTCAGAGAAAGAAGGGGTAGTTTTGGAGAGCTAAAACATTCAGATAAAGCATTCCCCAAAAAGAAAGATTGTAGAGATGACCAAAGTTATCTCTTCTTAGTCCTGTTGAACTTTTCTTGTAAGAACAGTGCAAATACAAGAAGGACAAGCTAAATAAAATCCGCTGCCAGAGCCAAGAGTCTGAGAAAAAGAATGCACTAATGAGGTTCTCTGCCAAAATCTTGGATAGTGTCTGAAAGAGTGGTTTCAGCTAAAACAAGACCTAGCCCAGACAGTGATTTCAACTAGTCCTTGAGGCTTTCAAAATGAGGAAACATAGTTCTTATTCTTCCTTCAAGTGAAGCCCACTCCCAGAATGAACTAGCTTTGGATTTGGGTATCCTTTTAAAAGCATTTCAGGTGGGGAAATAATCATGACATAACAGAGTTCTCTTAAACAGAGTTCTTACAAAAAAAATGTGTACATTTGGGCTTCCTGAGACATTACACACTGAAGAAAGTCATTCATAAAAGCCTTGAGCTAATCACTCTTGCCCCAAAGGTGACATTTCCTATCAATAACATTTCTTGTCTGTATGCATTGTTTGCAAACAGCAGGAGTGCTGGAAGAGATAGACCCTTGTTAGAGAGGGGAATTCAGTCATGTCTCAATAGTTCAGTCAGTAATTTTGACATATTGAGTGTGGGCATTAATGGAACCACATTCTTTCTTGCTACTTGGGTACATGCTACAAGATTTTGACTAAGAGAGATCTTTCCAGCTAACCCTTTTACCTCCTTTGATAATGAAACATGGTTCTATTTGAAAGGAGCTTAGGGCCTGAACAGACTGCCAGAAATAGTCCAGTTTGATACCACTTTAACTGTCCTGGCTCAATGCTAGGGAATCATGGGAATTGTAGTTTTTTTCTGAGGCATTGAGCCTTCTCTGTCAGAGAGCTCTGGTGCCACAATAAACTACAGTTCCCATGATTCCCTAGCACTGAGCCAGGGCAGTTTAAGTGGTCTCAAGCTGGATTATTTCTGGCAGTCTCAAAGGTGCTACAAGGTCCCCTTGGATACTGATTTTACAGACTAACATGGCTATGTCTTTGAATTGTTCCATTTGAGAGCATACACATATACATTTTGGCAAGGGTATTGTACAAAAGTGGGCACCTTGGCCTACAGAAGAGACTGTATATAATCCAAGTGTCATTTCTGACATAACAGCCCTTGTCCCCCAAGCTCTTACTGCATGAGATTCTATGAGTTGCATAAAAGATACACATTGATTACCTACGTATAAATTCTGGGAGAGAATTAAGCTAAAGGTACATTCTGGGATGTTCATCAAGGGCAAGCATTCATATGTGATTAAAATAAATTTATCACTAGAGACTATGCTGTAATTCTACAGTAAGATTACATTTCCTTAGGCAAAGAGTGTTCTATGTCAACCAAATACAGAAAGACATCATCAGCCCTGAATGTGTACTGTCAATTGCTTCCAGCTCACCTTTATATGCTTAGGATGATGCAGAGTAACACATAGAGAGAGAAAAATAAAAGTATGTGTGACACTATACATGCACAATGCAGAAGTTGTTTAAGGGACAGAAAAGATGGATGCCTACCCTTTATGATACCCTGATGCTGTGGCAAAAAAAAAAAAAAATGCTCAATACCAAAAGTGCAACTGAACACAAGTATGGGGGGAAGCAGACAGGCGGCACGGGGCCGCCCCAGGAAGCTGTGCCGCGGGGCTGAGGTATCCACACACCTCGGCCCCACAGCGCAGGTTCGCCGCCCCTGTAAGGAGTGCTAAAATAGCGCTGCTTCCACAAATCGCCAAAGGTGCACCACAAAAGGCTGCCGCCGCACCTTCGGCGACTCTTCCGCTGCAGCGTGTACGGACGCTGCAGCAGGAGGTCATCCTCGGAGCGCTGGCTGTGCTGAGGGCCAGCTGCACCGAGGACATTTTGGGGAAGGGGTTGGGGCACCCACCGTGCAGCTGCCCCTCCCCTTCCTGGCCCCGAAAATGGCGCTTTGCGCCGTCTGCTTCCCCCCTATATCACATCAGTTCAAATCATTTTGACCAAGGTAACCAACACATTGACTCAATAAACTGCAGGTCCCTACATTAATGTAAAAAAAAAAAAAAAAAAAAAAAAAAACCATAAAAAAAACCCCAAACAATGTTGTATGTGTTATTGTGTGCTTTCAAGTCATTTGAAAGCAAGCCTATCAGGCAAGCCTATCAGGGAATTTTCTAGGTAAGATTTGTTGGGAGTTTGCTTTTACTTACTTTAAGGCTAAGAGAATATGACTTGCCCAAGGTCATCCAGCGGTTTCCATGGCTGAGCAGGGATTTGAACCCCGGTTTTCAGTCATAGTTCAACTCTCAAACCACTACACCGTACTAACTGTCAAAGAAAGAAGTATACCTATAGAAATTAAGTTTATTAGTAAAGGTTGTTTTTTTTTTAAAGGAGTAAAGGACAGCAGATGAGTAATCTTCCCTAATTTAACATGTTTTCTTCTTTTTATAGCAAGAATCCCAAAGTCCAAGTATCTCAAAAACATAGGGACAAAGCAGGCCACCCCAAAGGAGTGGCTCTGCACTGCACCTTTGAGTGCCAGAGTGGGGCTACAGTAACCACAAACCGTGGCCTTGATCCAGTGGTTTGCTGGCTCAACAAGATACAGCAAAATGCCACTCCTTTTTAAGCTGGCAAAAATCTGCACTTGCTGCTGCAGTGGTGCTTTACCTCCATTTCTTCGGTGCAGTGTGTATAAATGCTGTACCACAGGAGCATAGCCACGCTGCCTGCCATCTAGTCAGGTGGGCGCTGTGATGACAGCTTGGGGGTGGAGTTGGGGCATGTTTTGTGTGGCCGCTCCACCTCCATTCCACCTCAACGCCAGCCCTTTTGGCTGGCCTGTACAGCCACATAAGAGTATGTGGCAATTAGCTATCATTTTATTACAGAGGGGAGTGGATGTTATTTAGCTTTGTGTATTAAATTAACTTTGCTTTCCCTCACTTTTCTTCTGAAATAGGATTTTTTAGAAGTGGAAAGTCAGATCCATTGGGTGGTCCCAAAGTCTACCATAGATCCTTGACTCGTTTAGCTAACAGAGTACACTCTCCTTTTCCTAACAAAGAAACAGAATAACTCTCAACAAATATTATAGCATAGTGCAGATGAAATATTTCTGCAGTAAGTTAATTTTTTCAGAGCTTTTGGCTCTTTAGTTATATAGTCTTCACATGATTCTTCTTTCACTGATTCTTGATACTTCAAAACAGAAGGCTCATACAGCTAATACTCAAAAGGCATTGTGTAACTATTCCATCTTTTCTCCCCTTGATTCCCCCTCCCCTGAAAATTGAAGATCACAAAGTCTGGATCTCCTGGAAAATTCTATTAATAGTACAGTGTGATTGCATGGTAAAAAGCCTTGTTTATAAGCACTCTGTCTTGCTAGCTTCATTTGATGTTTTTTCAGTGCCTTTATGCTTCCGAGAAAACGGCTTCAAGACAGCTACTCATTGTTCCCTAGTGTTGAAGTTGCAATTTGTGACTGAAAGGGATGGGTGGAAATTAATTCAGATGACCCAAACCTCCCCTTTCTCTAGACAGTTTTCATGATTTCTTTGGTGGAATAGTCTAGATATTTTAGAGAAGAGGAAAAAGAAAAATGCAAGAGAAAGGTTAGGTCAGTACAAGATTATATTATTTGTTAATATGTCATGAACATTTGTACATATATCTGTGAGAAATTTCAAATTTTGGTATACATACACAACTTATCTAAAGTATATTTGTGCACATTGTTGAGATGTATTTCCTCAGAACCATTTTGTTGGCAATGTCAGTAGCATTACAGACTTGTAAATGTAAACATTTCCAATGCCAACTTTCTTTCATTTGGTTCTTTCTTTTTTCTTTTTTGATGAGTATACATGGGACAAGTTTATATCAAAACATAAAATTTACTCTATTTGATTCCATGTCGAAGAGACATGAATCCTGTCATGTACTTGAGAGAAGAGTAACATTCCCTTCTAGATCTGTGCTCAGTTGTTGTGTCTTTCCCAAGGGCACTTTATTCTCTTGACCTTAGCATATGAATATTCAACTCCAGGCAGGCAGGCAATTTCACTGTTTTCTGTGCTGCGCTTCCAGTCTTTGAGATCATTATGGCTAATCAAATCAAATCAAAAGTGGAGGAGGGAAAATTACATGAGGATTACAGTCAAGGCTGCTACTTTTATATGGGGAAATATTTTAATTGTGGGCATATCAGAGGTTTTGATCCAGGAAATAATAATAATCCCAATGCAAATTTGCAGCTGTTATATGAATGCTAGAAACAATGTCTATATTCAAGCTATTGAAAGTTGTAAGGTTGTGAAAAAAAATCTGTTTGATGTACCAGTGGTGAATGAATGAACTAGAGACAACCATTTGGGGCCAGGTGCACATCCCCTTCTAGTTTTCGCAGACTCACACTAGGCCTTATGTCTGCCTTCACCATTTTTGGTTGCAGATGGTGGGATTCCAACTGCCAATCCTGACAGTGCTCCCTCTTTCATCTGCTATTTTACTATTTCTCCAAACTAAAATAAAAAAAATAAAAATGTTTTATTCCTGGGAAGAGAAGATTGGCCTGGAGGCAGTAAAAGAGATGGGGAATAAATGGAACACTTGGATGTTCAACTCTTGTAATTTATTTATTTTTATTTTATTTTATTTTTAGCATTTGACTGGATAGCTTCACCAGCCTAGTAAAGTTTTGGGATGAACCATAGTGAGTGCTCACTAAAGGTGTAAATCTTCAGTTATTTCATTGTGGTATGCAAAAATATAAGATTTCATTAAATGCTTCCCCCCTATACTGGATGAAATTATGACTGTATCCCTCCTCCTCCTCTTTATTTTAGCACCTTTTGGGGGGACAATTTGTTGACAATAAATGTGTATTTTTGATGCTGTTGATGCTCAGAAAAAGTTTTGCTCTTTTCACCTCACAGAGGGCTTACAAATCTAGTGACATTTGATAGTTTTTTGTTTTTTTCCAGAGGTGTCTCAACTGGTCAAGGCACTTTACATCCCACAGTCCAATCAATCCTTAGATGGTTCTCTTGTTATCATTATTGTTTCTACTTAATGTATATATATCAGACATTAATACAGATAGAAGCATGCTAGAGTAGAGATAATGATATGTAATATACTGGTCAATGACCGAATAAAAATTATTACAATTACAATTATAATGATATGTACAATATGCATCAAACATGCTTAACTTGTGGGAAATATATAATGCTAATATATCCTTTGGGCACAATCAGCTAGTGAGCTGTCTTCATTATCGTCCACTGCTATTAATGAATGAGATTTCAGCTTTGCAGTATCTCCTTTGCAAAGGTCCTATGCATACAGTCCTTGTGGAGATTGTATTCTTAATTTACATTTGTACAAACATCATAACAAAACAACAGGGAAATATACCTCAGTATTCACATAGGTTTTTGCAGCTGTAGCCTCTGATATGACTCAAATACAGGCAGAAGATAATTCCTTTGAAATAAGTAATGTAATACCTGCCAGGTTTTATATTATTTTTCCATTTCAACCTCATGGATTTTTTTTTTGGGGGGGGGAAGAAATGTACAAAAAGAGGAGGGGTCTCCTGACAGATTCTATTATAAAATGAAGCAAAACAAACATTTATTCTAAATAATCTGTATTTAAAATGTATGCATATATATATATATATATATATATATATATATATATCACCATCAAATGAAACATAGTGATGGGGATTAGAAATGTGACAAAATTTGCTACAGGCATTGTGCTTTTAGGGAACTGTATACTATGAAAATGAGACATGTGCATGAAAAGGAGATATGCATCTAATATCTAAGTTGTCCTAAATACCCCAAAGCAGGGGTAGGCAACCTTTCCCCTTTAAGGGCCGAGGGACTTCAGCTCCCAGAAGCCTCAGCCATGTTGGCCAATAGTCCCATGTTGGCCAATAGCTCCTGGGATTCTGGGAGCTGAAGTCCCTCGGCCCTTAAAGGGGAGATGTTGCCTACCCCTGCCCTAAAGGAACCAGATCCCATCTGATCTTGGAACCTAAGCAGGGTCAGCTCTGGTTATTAATTGGAGAGGAGACCACCAAGGAATACCTGGTGCTAAAGCCTATATTTCAGAGGAAAGATCTGGCAAAAAGTTCTGTGACTATTGCTTGCCTAAGGAAGCCCTACAAAATTCATAGGGCTAACATGAATTGACAAGTGACTTGAAGGCATGTACGCACATGCAGATCTCATATCTGAAGGCAGACCCTGTTGAAAACAAAAACTAACCATTGTAGTAATTGGGAAATGTTTCTAGATATACACTTTGCAAGACAAACTCAAACTGTATTTGCTTACTTTTGTTCCATAGGTTTAGAAATTCACCAGTGCGACATACACATGGATACACAATCTTTGTGACAAAAAATTCCAGTCATTTTTCACATCCCTCCTGATTTATTTCTGATTAGTCCATTAACTTAATTGTCCTAAATGTTGCAGTGCCCATTCAGTGGAACTCTCTCTGTTGGAAGTCTCATCTGGCTACCTCTCTTCAGATTTTTTAATGATACACTGAAGCCATGTATTTTTTTTTATTTTATTTTTTATTTTTTTAATTTTAAATTTTTTTTATTACACCATATATAATACACATTATACCATCATGTTTCATATAGTAATTTTTCCCCTCACCCCCCCCCCCATAAGAAAACAGCATAGAGAAATTTACAATCAAATCTAATTAACAATCAATTTCGGAGATATGGAAAATATTATTGATTATCTTATTAACTTCCTCATACCCCATTTTACCTTTCACATTCTTAATTAACACTGAAGCCATGTAGAGACGCTTAAGGAAAGCTAGTAGGGCTTTTTTTTCCTATCAGGTTGCTGTTTGTGCTGTTGGTGTTCTTTTAATTATTAGTACTGTTTTTATTGTTGCTGTTTTGTGTTTTATTGTTGCTGTTTTGTGTTTTATTGTGGGCATATCTAAATGCAAATTATCCCTCCCCCCTAGAATTGTGTTGTAATATGTATTTTTCTTCATAGTCTCTGCAACATATCCATTGTTTTCCATCTGTGTAGAACCTCCCAGAAACTTCTGGAGTCAGGATTCTGTATGGTGTGAAATGGGAGAAAGGCAAGGGTGTGTGTGACACAATGAGTTACTGCACTGAGTGACACCAGCCCTAGTGATACCACTGGTTCTAGCATTGAGACTTATTTGAAAAATGTATTTTCATCTGCTATTTTACCACTTCCCTAAACTTCCATGATGCATGGAATCAAAATCCTTCAATCTGATGGCCATTTTTCTTGTTAATTTTGCTTGAAAGAGGGATAGTATCACTACCATGATAAGTAAGTTTCTCATAACCCTCTTTACTGCCTCAAGGTCTCTATTATGGAGAATCGTCTCAAGGCAGTGGCCTCAGTAGACATTTGCATATATTCTCTACCTTCTGTGAGTGTTAAAATCCTCAGCTTCTTTAGTCTTTGATTGCCTCACTTCTGGTATTGTCTTAGATGCCTTCAGCAGAAACAACACCCTTAACAGTGGAGTACCCTTGATTCCTGGAGATATTTGGAGACTTATGCAGAAGATCTAAATCTTCTTAAAATAAAAGAAGGTCAAGAATAAGGAATCCCTTTGCAAACTGAATAGACAGAGACCCCTATAATCTGTAGAACTTGTTAACTTGGTGTCTCATACCACACAGACTTGCCCATTCAGTGTGGATTGATCTACCAACCTTGGTGTTAGTATATCACCTCTGAGCAACCAGTGATTCCTCCCACCTGCAATTCTGTTGTCCCCTATTTCCATCTTGTAATGGATATATATATCAAACAAACAAACAAACAAACAAGGAAACAAAAAACACTACTTTTAGAGGGAGTGTAATTTGTGGTTTCCTTTTCATGAGGTGAAAAATCAAGACTTTGTGCCTACCCCTATATTTCAACATTATTTTGGAATGGTTATCTCCTAGCAGTTTTTCTCCTCCGTCCCACATCAGCTAGAGTCTCTTGGTTCCCTGAGTAGAGCATAATTCAAATGAACACATCTCAGATGTTTGTCATGACAGAAGCATTTGGACATTCAAGAGCAGATTAGCAAGATATACTGCCTAGCTGTCAGTAGACTGTACGACAGTGATGTTTTACATCAGTAGTGAAGCATCATTGCTTCATTATATGGTGTTCTAGGTCTTGTTATAATGTGTGGGTTATAATTTTAATGTAAGCTGCCTTGATAGCCTCGGCTAAAGGCGTGGTCAAAATAAATTATTATTATTATTATTATTATTATTATTATTATTATTACCCTTCATTTGCAGGATTGTTGCATTACCATAAGGTTTTATCCTACAGCTGTTCATATGCCATGAACCAGCAATATTGATGCTCTCAGTTAGATAGCAGTACCGTCACATGAGTGGAAGCTAAACACTTCTGTGACTAAATATGTTTTTCTGAGGGGTACTCTCAAGGTGGATATGGCACAGGTTGGGGCGGGGGAGGAAAATGGCCTTTCATTAAAGGCTGTGTGTTTCTTTATACATGGTTGGTCCAGCATGCAAATCTTTCATTATTTCACAAGAGAATGAAAGGATGTTAAAAAAAATTCACCTAATTAAGCAGTATTACAAGAGTTTCTTGCACATTTTTACTGATTTTTCATATTTTGAGTTTAATGGTTTTGTTTTTTGTTTCGTTTTTTGCAAATCATATTTCCTTAAAAATGATTGGGTTTTAATGCAAAAAAAAAAAAAAAGTTTCAGCACAGCAAAAATATTTTTTGTAAAAATATTGTTTCTACACTGAAATAGGAAATGCCACTGGTCTTTTCATTATTTCTGAACAATGCAAATCTCATGGTCATGAAATGGTTACCAATGGATCACCTTGATCTGTCAAGACACTCTTTTTTGTCAAGGATGAGAAAACTTCCAAATATTGTTTATGCCCTCTAGCCTTCTTTTCATTCCTTCTCACCACATGGATGATTTCAAAGGTGATGATCCAAACTGCATGCTCATCACCTCTTGGTGGCCGAGGCTTCTTTGCTTTAGCATTGTTCTTATCTTTGCAAAGATACATTTTTGCCAGCTGCTCTTACTCTAGATCTTCCTACCTAATAATGAAGTTCAAACCCAGCAGCCAGACTTTGAAATTGTCATTTTACAGGAAATGCATTTTTCTGTTAGGTTAATCCCAGTGGCATCCCTAGGATTGGTGTCACCTGGTGCAGTCACTCACAAGGGAGATGGCACTTATGGGGCAGGACTTCTGGTGTGCAACTTCCAGCACATTTCCAGTGTGTGTGGGAGTGCGAGTATGTAGCCGGAGATGCCATGCGTGTCCCCCGGGAGGAAGGGCTGGAAATGCCCTGTGCACCCTGGGGAAAGTCATGTGGCTGCGGGGAGGCTCCACAGGGGGTGGGAGACCAACCGGGTGTCACCCCCCTCTTCTGGAATGTCACCTGGTGTGGTCCACATATCCCATGAACACCCCAGTGATGCTACTGGTTAATCCCACTCTTCACCTTCACTGCCACTTTGACATGAACACAAAGATTATTGCTGCATTTGTGGTGACATTGTTGTTCTTTTTTTGTGGGTGTTAGAGGGAAACAACTGCTCCCACCTCATTAGCTTGTTCTGCACTGATAGGTATGAATCAAAGAGACAACAAAGAAGAACAAGTTGCTTAGTTCTATTATTCTTCAATCAGTCATCTGTGAAGTCACACATCATATCTTTCTCCCTTTCTGACTTTGCCATTATAGTTATGATTTTCCTCTGATTTTGGCTGATGTTGTAGACATGGGACTGATGAGACAGTTTGGAATCCGAACTAGACATGTGCATTGGGATAGAGATGGGGTTCCTGTCAAAATATTTGGTTCAGTTTTAGAATTTTCTGTGCAGATGTAGGTTGGTTTAAATCACACACTTGCAACATTTGATAGAGGAAAACTAGGACACATATGGCCAAGTAACATCAGAATGTGGTCAATATGGCAAATGTTATTAGTGAGGAAGAATATACATGCTGGGAAATGGTGTGGCAATTTCTTTTTCTAAGCCTACTGGGAAGGGTGAAATTCCACCCTCTCCTCTCCTCTTCCCCATGCTGAGTTAATTGAGTGCAAAATACATTTGCCCTTTAAACTCAGGTTTTAGCAAATGAAATAAGCTGAGGGCAAAGGGGAAAGTCAATGGACCTCGGCAGATGGCTTATTGAGCCGTCTTGGAGGCCCGGAAGAGGAGGAGCCACCGCACGAGCGGCGCTCCTTCCTCTTCCTGAGGTCGCCCTGGGAGCTGCTGGCCCTCCGCATGGCCGGCACTTCCGGGGCAACCTCCCGCCACAGCGACCGGACGCGCTGCGGTGGAAAAGGCAGGGAAAGTGTGCCCTATGCTTTTAGGGTGCACTTTCCCTGTCTTGTGGAAGGAGCGCTGATTTTGTGCTCCTTCCAGGGACGCTGCAGGAGCGCCGCGGTCCGGCTGCCGAGGTCCCACGGCACTCCGGACCAGGGCGTCCCCGATGCTCTGGTCTGCATCCCCCCAGAGAATGAGAAACTGGGACATTTTAAAAGTAGCTTAAAAAGTGGAACAATAGCAGCTTCAATATTGTTCAAGGAACAATAGAGGATTAATTGGAATTATCTATGTCAAGTTGGAACATTTGGAGGGTACACTTGATGTGAGTTCCAGAGGGATAAGTAAAGATTTAATCACAATGCATTTTGGTACAGATTTAATTGACACCACCTATGTTTATGTCCAGATTTGAATTTAGTAATCCACTGAGTTTTAAGGTACCTGAACTTCCAAAGCACGCCTTGGTTCAATTCCAAAGTGTGTCAAGCACATTTAGGAGTAGATATGCATAGAAAGTGTGTGTGTGTTTGTGTGTGTGTATGGAGTTTATCACACGGGGGAAATCCCTTGCGGAAATGGGGCTTTAAATTGGAAAATAACTGCAAAAGCCGTTAGATTTTCAGACGACATTGCTGTTAAAATGGAGTTAAAATGAGGTTAACCCGAATGGAAACTCATCAAAAACTGCTTCTTTTTACTTTTGGGATTTTCCAAAAGTAAAAAGAAGCAGTTTTTGATGAGTTTCCATTCAGATTAGCCTCATGTTAACTCCATTTTAACAGCGACGTCATCTGAAAATTTAACCGCTTTTGCGTTGTTTTTTTCCAATTTAAAGCCCCATTTCTGCATGGGAATCCCCCATGTGATAAACTCGTATGACTTGTTTTGTATGTGTGGATTATAAATAACAAAAGCCAAATCAAAGTTCAATGTGGAAAAAAGAATATGGAGTTTATCACATGGGGGAATCCTGTGCAGAAACGGGATTTAAAAGGTGGGGGAAATTCGCAAAAGTGGGCAGATTTTCACACACATCGCTGTTAAAATGGGGTTAACCCGAATGGAAAGTAGTCAGAAACTACTTCTTTTTACTTTCAGGAAATCCCGAAAGTAAAAAGAAGTAGTTTCTGACTACTTTCCGTTCGGGTTAACCCCATTCTAACAACAAAGTCATCTGAAAATTTAACCGCTTTTGCGGTTTGTTTTCAATTTAAAGCCCCGTTTCCGCACGGGATTTCCCCCGTGTGATAAACTCCATTGATGAGCACAAGTGCAAATGTCACATGCCAGAAATAGATTTTTCCTTTCTTTATTGCAAAATGGCTTAGGGTTCTGCAACTTTCTGGAACCACTTTTTAAATTGGGAACATGAGATGTTGCAGTGAGAAGGTTGCTCAGAAGCCCCAGAGCATTGAAGTAATGTTCCATGCATTGGCATGTATTCTATTCAAAAGCCTTTGAATCCTCATACTAAATAGGTTATGTTGTGACTTGATACATTTCCCATCCCATTACCAATATGTCAGCTGTTCTTCTTTGCTTTCTAGTTATACTTTTAAAAAATCTTCTCCCCCCTCTCCTTTTAATGAACTTGGTTGCCCATCTTTGATAGATACCATTCTGATTCAGTGTTGCATAATTGGTATTCCTGGTTACCTCTGTGGTTTCCTGGTAAATATATACTTTTCAAATGAAATCTTCTTTTTGAGGGAGATTTCCTTATGGGACAGAATGTGAGTCTTGAGGAAGGGAGAGGGCAAAGGGGGAGGGGGCAAGGAGAGAAGTACATAGTTCCTTTTTTGTTGTTGTTCCTGAGCAGTAATGTGTATCTAAGAATGAAGAAGACTGCGGGCCTTTACAGACTGCCAGAAATAATTCACATTGAGGTCACTTTAACTGTCCTGGCTCAGTGCTAGGGAATCATGAGAACTGTATTTTTTTCTGTGACATTGAGCCTTCTCTGTCAAAGAGCTCTAGTGCCACAATAAACAACAGTTCCCATGATTCCTTAGCACTGAGTCAGGGCAGTTAAAGTGGCCTCAATCTGCATTATTTCTGGCAGTCTGTAAAGGCCCTGAGTCCCCAAGCCAGACCAGTGTGATACAAAGACTAGCTGAGGCCACATGTGGCTCCCTCATGCAGCATAAAATAGGAGGCTCACCTTTTCCTCTGGGTAACAGTGTTTGCTCAGGTCAAAAAGTAGAAGTTGAAACCAAGATATATAGCAAGCACAACTATTCTGAATGTAGTTCCAAGTTCTTCTCATGTCCTAGTCCAAAATGTGAGGGAATTCAAACCTGTTCCAAGCTTCATTATTTTTCTTTTAAATGGTACATTGTTCTCAAATTACAAAACACACACACACACACACACACACACACACACACAACCCTACTACTTATAATTTTATGGCTGGCTGTGTAACTGCATATAAAGTCCTATAAGGGCAACTGAAAAATTGTTCAGGAAACTTTTTTTGATTGAATTTGGGTCACTTTATTTTAATAGACTTGCACTGTGCTGTGGATCACATTTGGTGGATGAGATCAGTGTATCTGGCACTATTCCATCCATTCAAATTGAAGCAATCGGATTAAAAAGCTTTGCACTTTATTAATGTGTGTGCAAATGGCATTTGAGTTCCAAGGGCATTCTTTGTGAAAGCACCTTGAATGATCAATCTTGGTAAGAGTTTTCAATTGTTTCAAATCTTCCTTCAAATTTTCAAGAAGGTTGGAGTTAGCAAGTATCTAGTATTTTTTGGTGTTTCTTGGAACCCATGTGCTGGGTATAAATGTCCATTTTTTTCTAGATCTTTTCTGTAGATTAAATGCCATTCTACTTCTGCCCACAGAATGCGGATCTCCTGAAGTAGATTTTGAAGACCAAAGACAAAACCTACACCTGGAATGGACAACTACTGTGGGTCCAAAAGCCACTGTTCATGTTAGTCAAGGGCTTAAGGGTAACACTTGTTGTCCCTTTTAAAAAGCGATTTCAAAATCCTTTCTTTGTCAGAGGCATTGCTGGGGCAGATCTAGAAGCTGCAGAAATATTCATTTTTAACTTTTTTCCTTTTTTACATTTCTGAATATTAACAAATTAAAGTGCCCCCATATGTCACACCACTCTCATTGAATTAATTTATTTTTATTCAATTAATGATTATTAAATTCATTAAAATATTATTACTTAGTATTAAAATAATAAAATCACTCCAAACCCACTTGAATTTATTTATTACAATAAAAATATAAAATCGCTCTCATTATTTAAAATTAATTAAAGATAATACATAATTTATTACTTAATGGATAAGACTTCAGTTAATGTGATATTGTCTAGAGAATATGATTTTGATTATGCTGTTCACTAGGGAATATGGTACTGCCTATATTATTGACTGGGAAATGTGAAACTGACTATAATATAGACAGTGCCATTGACTGTGTAGTGCATTTAGAGGTTCATAACTGAATTTGAGAGACAAACTGCAGTACAGGACTTAAAAGAAAGAAAGAAACTTTGGGGAGAACTGGGGGTGAGTTCATGGTGCCCACATGTGTCCCATTGGCTGCTCTTTGCTTTTCCCTTAGCTACAGCCCCAAAACAGAGAGAGGCACCCACAGAAGCTGCTTTAGCCACTTAACAGAATATCGAAGCCATTTCTTTTATGTTACGTAACTTGACCCAGCATTATATAATGGCTAGAGCATTGCACTATGACTCTAAAGACAAGAGTTCAAATCCCTGCTCAGCCATAGAAACCCTCTCAGTGATCCTTGGGAAAATCCCATTCTCTCAGCTTCAAAGGGAAGAAAAGGCAAACCTTTCCTAAACAAATCTTGCCATGAAGACCTAGTGATAGGCTTACCTTAGGGTCACCATAAGTCAGATATGACTTGAAGGCACACAGTAGCAAAACTCCTCACAAACCTAGAAGTGACCTATGGTCATTTCCCCCATTTTGAGCCCTGTTATGTGTTGTTTGAGGTATTTGAAACATGTAATATTTAAAGTCAATAGGTGCTAGTTTTGAAAAGGTGTTTTTTGAAAGTACTGCTATTGTTCTAAATTAAGTCAGTCTCAATCAGCTTGCACTCTTCCTTCCAGTTGTGTTTTGCTTTTTAAATAAACCAAAATTTACTTCCTAGATAAAAGATTGTTATAGATACATGTACATTGCTCATTCTCTCACTAACAGATGTCTCTCAAATGTGTGGCCTTCATTCATAAGGAACTGCAAGGTTTTAGTAGAAAAGCAATAATATAATATGTTTTCTCTCTTTGATGGCCAAGGCACCCAGGCAAATAATCACCCCAGAGAAAGATGGGCATATATAAATAAATGAATCCTTAGTTCAATGAGATTATGTGACTTTGTTTCCCATGAGAAAGCCTTTCATCACATTTCTTTCTTATGCATCTAGAAGGCATTCCTCCTGATTTCACTATAGCTATTATAATAATAAATAATAATAAATTTTATTTGTATCCCACCCCTCTTTCAAACAATTGGGGCAGCTTACAGCAGTTAAAATTCCATACAATATATTAAAATGCAATCCAAGAAATCCCAAAACTCTCCCACCCCTTAAAAAAGTATTAAACCAATATGATCATTAAAACGTGTTAATTAAAACATCAGAATAAACACAACTCCTTAAACAAACAATAACAGATTAGAACTATTGCTATGATATCTCACAGATTACTGGGCCGGTCAGGTTGCATGGGGGCTGGGGAGCCAGCAACCACCATGAGGCCTCCCCAGTCTGCTAGGGAGGCCAGCTAGCTCACAGGGTCCACCAGGGTGGCTTGACAGCCTCTCATTGGTGGAGTGGTCTGGGTAGGCAGTGGCACTTTTGGCAGTGAAGTGGGACTACAAGTCCCAGAGGGTTCCACAGCCAGAGGTCCTGCCCCTTCCAGTCAGTCAGCGTCCCTGATTGGTTGGGATGCCAAGGAGGGTGGGACTTCCACCTGATGTCGGCACCTATTGGCCAGTGGGCCTATAAAAGGCCATGTGGCCAGGGTGGCCAGCGCCATTGCTAGCCAGAGCTCCAACTGGTAGGAGCTCCGGCCAAGAGCTCTTCCCTCCCTCCCACCCTTGTTGGGATCAAGGTTGCCATGGGGTATTGTCACAATTTTCAGGGGTGGTAGCATGGATCGTGGATTTGGTGGGCATGATTTCCTGGGCTGTAGAATACAGGATCAGGAGTCCCTAGGGGACCCGGGGATGCTGAGAGTGGTGAGATGTTGTCATTGTGGGGGCAACTCCGATCAAGTCGATATTGATCACTGATCCAAAACACACATGCACACCCCAGAGATCACCTTGAAAAACATGTCAGAAACAAACTAGCCCTGCAGAAGAAAATGTCACGCAAACTCTTGTCATCTGCAATGACTGTATTTTAATAAAGATTGCCATTCAATACAAAGAAGGGGGAAATGATGATGTTACAAGAAAATATTTTGCTAAAGAAAATTAAAACATTTGAGATATCTAGTCCTTCACAGATTTGGCCATGTCAACAAAATTCTACAAAAAACAGGCCTTTTTTGTTATGTCAGGAAAAAAAGAGCTTACCCAAATGATCAACTACCTTCCCTGGCCTTCAAAGGAAAACATTTTATTCATTCCTTAGGTACTAAGACATATCTGATGGTTCTAAGACTACTTCACATAAGGGCTTGATGATCATTTGATGTAAAGGCATAGATAATAATAATAATAATAATAATAATAATAATAATAATAATAATAATTTATATCCCGCCCCTCTACAGAGCAATTGGGGTGGCTTACAACATTAAATTTACATAAAGATATGTTAATACAATGTAAACAGAACCTACATAAAGATATGTTAATACAATGTAAATAGAAACCCACCTGCTCCTTAAAAGGTAAGTTTTAAAAGATAGTTTTTAAAGATGAAGCTTTTACAAATATTATCATAATTCTCTACCTTTAACTGAAAATTTGGAGTTATGAAGGAAAAATATCATGCTCCAAAATTAATGTGTTTATTTTAAACAATGTGTAGGTGCACAATGCTGCAGTCAAGACTTGTCACCTTCATATGTTCTGTCTATGAATTAGGATTTTCTGAGAGAAATATCTTTTGATAATCCCATCTCTGAAGAAAATAAGAAAAAAGGGAGTTCATTTTAAAATTATTCTAAATATAGTTTTTCATTGTGGATAATTTCTTTTAGTGTTACTTATAAAATCTTAAAACTGTGGCATTGCATATACTTGGCTTTTCAAAGTATTATGTACATTTTGATTGTTTATTTATTTGTTTTCATCCAAGAGGGAAAAAAATTACCCTGGCACAAGGCACTGTGAGAAGAAAAGGTGATGGCAGGGAGGAATACCTCAGTGGTACATGTGACCTAGGCCTCACATTGGCTCAAAAATGATCCTGATTGCAACAGCATAATATTTAATGAACTCATTTCAGCTAATTGATTTCACTCTGATCTCTAGCATGGCTTAATTACCCATCAGTACCATCATGATAGAAAATGGTGTGCCACTTTCCTCTTCTTGTTAAATAGAGCCCATTAAGCATCTTAAACTAGCATATACAGCATTCTCAGTCCCAACCAGAAAAGAACCAATTATCAAATGGAAAATCAACACTTACATGAATCCCATTGATTCAGATGGTCTACTCTACTTAAAAGAATAGAATAGAATGGATCTTTATTACCGTCATAGACCAGCACAAGGGAGTGGGGTACATTCATTTAAAAACATAAAATATACACCTGCTTAGAATATAAAATGGATGTAGAAAAAAATCAAATACATTAAAAAAAATAGTATGTGGCGCACTCTAACTATATGTTTATAGACCAAGATTCATTAGGTCTGGTCTGTGAGTCCAGTCATCATCCAACAACTTTTAAGTGCTGCTGCACAGAACCTAGCAACATTATATGTTATGTCAGGATTAATGGAGTTTATCACATGGGGGAAAATTGGTAGTTTAAACAGTGATTAGCCTGTCAAAATCACAGAAACAAGATTAAAACATGGTTAAAACATGATTAATGTTTTCACACACAAGAGTCATTATCGCAGGAATAACTAGGGAGTAACCAGGCAATAAACCGCAAAAAAATCATTCATAGGAAAATCCTGTGAATGATTTGTCGCTGTTTATTGCCTGGTTGTCCATGGGATAATGATACTTTAATCGCTTTTCACTGCAACATCATGTGAAAACCATTAGTGCAATTGCATAATTATCATGGAATATTCTCAGGATAATCACACTTTGAATGTGACGCAGTGTGAAAATGTTAGTCGTGAATGTGCAATTTTGATGGGTTAATCACCATTTACACTTCCAGTTGTTCCTGTGTGATACACTCAAATGTCTGAAAACAACAGGAAGTATAAAATTGTCTTACATCCTGGATATTTATATGGTAAAGGTGACATTTGAATAATATGGATCTCTCTATAGTACATACATGCTCTAGTGGCCCACCACCACCACCACCGCCACCCCCCACCGCCTCCACCCCCCATGATGATATTGATTATTGTTGTTATTGCTTGTTCTTGGGGTTTTCTTGGCAAAATCTCCACAGGGGTTTTGCCATGGCTTTTCTGGGGCTGAGAGAGTGTGCATGCATATTTTTAATGTTTTTAAATTTTTTATTTTTTATTTATTTATTTATTTATTTTTGGTGCTTCAGCCCCCCAATTGTCTGAGGGACAGCAACCCGGCCCCCGGCTCAAAAAGGTTGCCTACCTCTAAGTGTTTCTATAGGACCAGATACACAGAAGCATTGTCTATCCAAATAAGGGATCATCCTATGTTAGCCTTTTAAGGGTAGCCAAGGGGAAAGCATGGCATTGTGCTAGAGTAAAGCTCCTCTGATGTTTAGGTACTTCTAGGTTTGTTAAATATGCCATAGTGGAGGCTACTGTATTTGAAACTAGCAATTGAATTTAGACAGAATTGGGAATCGCCCTATACTTCAGATATTGTTATACTGCAAGTTCCATAATTCCTCACCATTGGTAATACTGGTAAGGACTGAAACAAACTGTAGTTCAATGATATCTGGAAAACTGTTTTATTCCCATTCTTGATTTAGGGCAATATACATCAGGAAATACAGCCTCCATTACAGGTTGTATGTGTACATAGATAACATTTGATGCAAGTTCTAAAAAGAACTTCCAGGTGTTCTTGAAAACTTTGTATTGAATATACAAATGAAAGAGCAGATTACAAAATAATGGAACTTCAAACAGACAAAACAGAATGCTAGGCCAGGACAAGAGCTATTAATTCTTTGGTGGTGTTATGCTTAGAGTCTTTTATCACTGACTCTCACAGTAATATGTGAAAGGCTGCTAGCTGCATACGACTATAGAAACAGCCTTAAACATTTACCAACTGAAATGACTCACTAGAGTGGATTTCATAATTCCAGGAAACAACTCCTCAAATTGTAACTCCAATTTTCTTATGGAACATGGTAGGAATGTCAACATTTCTTTCCCATAGGTTTTTGTGAGTTTTTCGGGCTGTGAGACCATGTCTTAGAAGAGTGTATTCCTGGTGTTTCACCTGCATCTCTGAATCCAGATGAAGATGCCAGCCACAGATGCAGGTGAAATGTCAGGAATACACTCTTCTAGAACATTGGGCCTCACAGCCAAAAAACCCCACAAAAACCTATAGATGCCAGTCGTGAAAGCCTTTGATTGCACATTTCTTTCCTATCATTATTCAGAATATTATCACTGATTTTTAAATATTGCATTAATGTATTGCAAAGGGAAATGGACTGGAGGAGAAGTGGCTTGTCTAAACTTCATTATCAAAATGCAAATCATCTTATGTTTCCTAAATATTCCCCAGTCTAAACACCGCCCTATTCTTTATTACTGTGCTGTATCCTTCCAACAAGATTAGAACATTTGATATTCTTAACTATTCATGGAAGTTGGCTTAATTATAAGTCTCACACAAAGCTTGGGATAATTATTTTCTGGACTAAATTCTGGCCATGGGGGTCTGGGCATTGTAGTTCAACAAGGTAAGTCTGTAGGTCCTCAACTCGGGCAAATCACAGGTTATAAATGCATTGAAATGTTGTTCAGTCTACTTATTTGTGATTGTGGTTATCTTACTTTTTTTTTGTTTGGGATTTTTTAAACAACAACAACAGAATGCTTACTGGTTTCTCAGCAACCTGTGAGCACCTAGCAGCAGAAGATTGAAAATGTTTTTGTCTCTGTGGGACAGGGAGTGATGGTATTGTGTATGTGTGTGTGTGTGTATATATATATATATATATATATATATATATATATATATTAAGATAAGTTCTAGCTGCATAGCAATGTGGTATTGAATGCAGGGGATATAATATTTTAGTGATACACACCATTCAATGTTTAAAACAAATATTCACTTAATTTAAAATAAGTGCAGGAAAACCACTTCTTGATAATATTGTAAGTAAATTATTGATGTGAGTCTGGGCGTCATGCTCTGAATAAAGAATTTGGCAATAATCTCTTTAAAATTGCATTGCAGAGGGGTGGGATATAAATATTTTTATTATTATTTATTAAAATATGGATTACTTATAATCCTGACTTAGTTTTCCATAAACTAGGAATTGTATTTTCAGATACATTTTATTTATGTGTACTTTTTTGGTGGTATTGTTTGACAAATCTTCTGAGGCTTTTAAAAGTAGTTGCTTTGAGGCCCAAGATAAAACTACTATAGCTAGAACACAGCAGGAGGGCCCCAGTTCTTCACAAAGAGTACCTATGTTTTCAATTTTAAATGTCACATCAAATTAATTATTATATGTAAATTTTCTTAGTTGTATAAACTGGCTTGGATGCTTTACTCTGAACCTCATATGAACTGGATTTCTTTCTGAAGAAACTGTAGGAATCTTTTGTGAGGGTTTTGTTTTTGTTTTTGCACACAGCAGGACCACAGAGTCTGGAGTAAATAATGGAAATGGAAATGGGTAGCAAGGATTACAAAATTTATTTGAGAAAATAGCATTGGAGAATTTCTGCTTAATACAAAAGCTGAATGTGTTGTAAGAATCCTACTTAAATCACATGGTTTTCTTTCTTTGTTTTAATGTTTATAAAGCTACAGGATAAGGTCATATAAGGAGTTAGTGTGAGATCTCTGCAATATTCTGATGGCATAGCTTTATTTGTCTGTGTTTTCTCAATCATGTTAGCTTGTGCAGGGCTGAACTAGTGAATATATTGAGCAGTAGGCTGGATGATGAGCAGTTGTTTGAGGCTGGAACTACTACATAGACATCTTGTGGGCAAATGATTTTCTTTTCTGGGAATAGTTTGTATAGTCTGTTTCAGACAGGATTGCATTTCCTGTGAAATAGCAGATGCATCACTTTAGAGGTGCTTCTTGATCCATCCGTGTCAATTGAGGCCTCAGTGGGTTCACTGGCTGGGAGTTGTTTTTACCATTTCAGCTTGGTTTGGTAGCAATTATGGTTCCCAGACAGGGATATTCTGTCCACATTGGTTCTTCCCAGACATGGTAGACAGGTTATACTGGTCAATTCTCAGATAAGTTATATATGGGGTGGGAAATACATTGGTTTTTAGGCTGTATTATTTTAATGTTGTGAACCGCCCGGATTGGGTCACCAATGGGTAGTATATTAATAATAATAATAATAATAATAATAATAATAATAATAATAATATGGGTACTGCTTTCTAGGACAAATGGGAACCTTCTGGTAATGCAGAATGAGATGACAAAAACTGGCATAAGCAGATGGTAAGCTGATCCACCATGGAAAAATGAGACCAGGTACAGCTAATTGGTTAAACAAAGGCCACTTTATCTGAATAAAAATAATTTAAGCTGTGCTGAACCTGGAAAGGAGTGAGAGGAGAGAGCAATCTAGTAAAGGATGAGCTGAGGCCAGGTGTTACCCTTGACTATCTCGTCAGCCTTCCCCTGGAAGAAACACTTGAGCCCTGAGAGCAATCCAATCATGGGTTGCACCCCAGCTGGTCATCTACTGGAAGACAGAGCCAAGCCCCCCCAAAAAAGTCATAGAATGTAATTTGAGAGCAAAACCCACAGGTCCACCTCACGGGTAGTTTCCTTCCCTTCTTTTGTGTCACAGGACTTAACAAGGCACTTCACCAAAGAAGTATCAAGGTGTACATTAAAATTCTTTTCTCTCCTTCTGCTATATGCAGAGATGTTATGCCATAACCCCAGGACTCAGAGTCAGATAATGAAACAGAGGGGCAAGATGGGCCAAAGGGGCAAGAGAGAGAGAGACAGAATGTCACACTAGCAATGCAGAGGGCCAAGAAGGCATTGCAGTGTATGAACAGCATGACACAGAGCTAACAGCACCTTCCATAGCTGAATGAAGGAGAGAAAAGGAAGGACTATGGAAGTTGGTGTGTTTATGGACTAAATTCTCATTAATCTGGGAACAGCTGCATGCTTACAACAGACCAAACATTCTGGCACCTCCCTTTGAAAATATATTGCTCACAACCAACCTATCTGGTGGATGCAACATTCCTGGATCTCCCTTTTGGACTGTCATTTGGATTGATTGCTTGACTGTGTTTGACTCAGACTGGCCTGACTTGCTGGTGAGCCATGGATCGCTTGGATATTTTCCCATGTTCTTTTGCTTCCTGTATTCTCTTTCATGTACCTAGACTTGTGTGGGTTCCAAAACAGGACAAAAGTGTCCACTTATTTGAATTACCACCCATAGCCAATCATCACCCAGTTACAGTGTGGGGATGACCAAACTGGGGCTATCATACTTCGGACACATGATGAGAAGAGGGGACTCTTTGGGGAAAAAAAAACAATAATGCTGGGAAAGGTGAAGGGAAGTAGGAAGAGAGGAAGGCCATATGCCAGATGGATGGACTGTATTGAGGTCATGAGTATGGGTTTAAAGGATTTAAGCAGAGCAGTGGAGGATAGAGGGTCTTGGAGATGTCCCAATAGGGTTACCATCAGTTGAGATTGATTCAAGGGCAGTTAACAACAACAAAATATTACATGATAACAACAAAAAAAGAGCTTTGTCTGTTGTGACACCCTGTTTCTATAATGTTCTTGTACTGAAGACAATATTGTTCCATTTTAGCATTCTATTATGGCACTAACATTATATGGATTTACAAGCAGTTTGCAACCTACCAATTTGCCTAGGCATTTAAAAAGAGGTTTTTAAGAATCTGATTGATATGAGATGTGATATTATATCGGCTGGTAGTTTTATGTTATTTTATTATATATCAATACCATCTTGGTATTATGAAATGAAGGATGATATAAAATATTTGTAATAAATTATAAATAAATAAGGATTATTGAGATAGTTTATGCAAATTATTTTGAACATTTAAAATGTGATATGTTTTACCATATATATATATATATATATATATATTTACAATATTAGTATTTTTCAGACACTCCTTGCTTCTCATGAGATATGCATCCAAATGTATTTTGGATGAATAGTCTTCTAGGCACAGAATGCCAAGACACTGACTTAGTGTGTGTATGTCTGAGCAGGACAGCATTTGTGGGTGGCTGAAACATCCATATCTGAAATGTATACTGAGTGTGACCTCAGGGCTCTGGGATCACTTGTAAGAGCAGCTGGAACTAGTGTCTGAGCATGACCTAGAAACTGGTGACTGAAAAATATATAAGGAGCAGAAGATATTAATTTGCTGACTATGCATTGGGTACAAGGTCATATGTCTAGTGTTTATACCCGGCCTGACCAGTGTAAAGGCTTCTTATGGCTTGTAAATCACAGGGGAGAATGTATGCTATGTGTTCTGCCTGCTATGCCAGGAAAACGTTATGAGGCTGAATATACACAATCTTGAATAGCTGAGTAGATTAGGTTGTATAAGGTCCAAGGGGCCCTAATATGCCTTTACTGCAATTGTTATGGCACCAAAAACTATTCAAGAATTAGCATGAACAGTAGCAGTCATGCTAGAAACTGGGAACTTTAATAGACTGCATAGTTATTAGATATGACTTCATAGACCTACCTCCTTCCTTCTTGTTAGCATGAGATTTTCTTGGGCATGTTACTGTCTACAGGTTACCTTATAGGACTTTGACAAATGAAATATCTTTTCATAACAAGGTGAATTTATGTTTTTCTTCCCTGCTCAATACTGTGGAGTTAAATTTTGCATTAATTGAATTCCTCAGGGGTGTTGGAAGAATATGGATTGAAATTCTGCTGTATGAACATTTAATGAGATACGTTAGTGTTCTTACAATTGCTAACCTAAAAATAGAATTAAATAAGAGTATGCATATAAATCTTGACAAGGAGGAAATGGCCCAGTGAAAACATTACACCAAGGTGTTCTGCCTATAGATGAAACTATAGTCAACTTCATTCACCTTGACTAAAAATTTGTCAAGACAAAGCAAGACAAATCTTCTGGAGCTACTGAAACTTCTGTTCCGAGATTGTAATTAGAAGTGAACACTTATGTCCCATCTGCTTATCACATCACTAAAGCTATGAGCACTGTCTGTGGTAGGGAGTGAACAAATAAATCAATGAACAAGTGGGCTGCTCTTGTGTGTCGCGACACCCACCCCTTCCTCTCACCACTTATTGATATTGATTTGCAAATGAAACTGCTTGTTTGTTTATTGGAATCGGGTCATTACTTCTGCAGAGTGTTCTAGCCAGGATACAGTTGCTTTCCAAGGTCTCCAGCTCTCATTACTCATCACTATCATTTGTCTTTTGGAAGGCTCAGCAAATCTAAAAATGGCTGAAACTTTGCTGCCCGAATTATCCATGTCTTCCATTGTCTAGACCATGTGATCCTATTCTTTAAATCCTTACACATACTTGGCTTTCCACCTCCTTCTGCGGCCAGTACAAACTATTTGTATCTTTGAGGTACTATATGGGCCTGAGCAGACAGGGCAGGACAGCATGGGCTGCTCACCTGGGTTAATCCCTGGGTTGGCATGGGGATGGGCGGGTGTTCACACATTTGTACCCACACTGACCCAAAACCCAGTGCTGTACCCAGTAAGTGATCCATCTTAGAAGCCACCTAGTTGTCCCACCTGATGTGAAAACGGGGTGCCTGGCAGCACCCATGTGGCCAGGTACCCTATTCCATGTCATATGGGGCTACTAGGGCGGCTTCTGAGATGAATCACCTTCCACAAAGATAAGAGATGGGGGGACTGCTTGAGCTCCTAGTTTTGCCACATGATTTCTTAGAAACTCCATGGAAAACCTTGAAGTCAGACTAGATCCTCTGGATCCATGTCTGCACAGGTGGGATCAGGCCCGATACTGCCCCTGATGTTTTGGCCTGCATTGTGTAAACTAGATCAGGGGAAGTTAGGGCATTTGACCCATGTGGACAACCCCTAAACTGGGCTGTGTCCTTTTTCTACTCTCTCTTTCCACTGTTATTCTCATGTCTTCCCATGACTTTAATCCCTGAAGCTCAGTTTCCAAAACATTATTCCATTCTTCTTAGCTGCTCCTATAGCTAAAGTTTTCTCCTAGACTGATTCCTGTAACTAAGAAGGCTCTACATTCCATAGTTTGTTGCTAGATTTCACCCTAAATGCAATTCAAAGTAAATAGGTGGACAAAATAGTTTATAGTAGCAAAGTGTATTAGTTGAGCTCTACATTGTCCCAGAAAAATTATTGTTGGCCAAGATATGAACTGTCTCCATTGTATATGGTTGGAAAGTCTGGATACAAATTCATATTATCTTAGCACATAGTGCCCCTGTTTTTAGTTAGCACTTAACTCTGCTGCCAAAGATGAATGGATTAATTAATATGTTACCTTTCTCCTAGAGTGGGACATAAAGTGGCTTCCAGATAAATGGGTTAAAAACTTAATATTTTGTTAAAATCATCTTATTAAAACAGTAAATTATATTAAAATACAAGAGTTAGCCCCCCTATGAAAACCTCATTGACAATGATTGCATATTACAAGCCTGCTTGAAGAAAAAACATCACAGTAATGAAGTTGACACAATTCCATACTGCTCTACAAACAGCTGCAAGTTGTAACCATGTACACCAAGTAAGTCAGACCTTTTTCAGCATGTATCAGGGGACATTTTAAAAAACAAGCAAGTGCAGTATATAATAACATGGATGAAAGCATAGCCTGAACAAAGTAGCATTTGTTTGAAACATTTGTATAAATGAGAGGGAAAGAGGGAGTAAGGAAAATAATTTGCTAGCCTGAAAATTTATATCATTCTGTAAAAAAAAACTAGATAGATGTCATGGCACATTGCCATCTTACAGTGATGTAAATTGTATTGAAAAGGTGTGGTGTCTGGTGTGCCATGTCATATGATGTGGTCATGTTTAATGATTACCCCTTTCTGGCTGGATGTATTATAACATATCAGTTTTGTACTGGAAAAATATTGATGTTTATAGAACATGTTTTCTTTTAAGTTATATCCCTGAGATCCTGCATCTTCTTACTGTTCCTCAAAGACTTGTATTTCAAGGTTGGAAGGATAAACTTTCTCTATCTATTGTTCAGTGGTAAGAAAATCTCACTGCTTTAGCTACCCATTAATGGTATTTTGTTAGATGTGAAATTCAAGAAAATATGTTTTTGAAAATATGGTCAGCTACACTTAACTCACATTCATATACTGTGCATCCCCCTTCCCCTTTTTTCTTTCCTCCCTCCTTTCTTTGAAAACATTTGAAAACAAAACAAAAAAAACTAATAAACAATTAAAAAGAAAATATGTGCTGTTGAATAAGGATTGTAAGAATATTCACTGATTATTATTTTTCTGGGATGAAAAACTGGTTTGCCAACACTTGGGAAACCTGGTTAGGGAGAATGATACAAAGGTAAGAATTTTTAACAATTGTTGTCAGTACTTGCAATGCCAAAGTGTTTTGAGAGATCATTCTGTGCAGAACTTCCAGTGGAGTTTTTTGCCTGAAAATGAAAAAGGGTATGGGGAAGAGGGAAACCAACATTCTTTTCATATGAAAATCATGTGTGCAATACCCAATTTTTTAATTTGATAATATTGTTTTTGTACAAAAGATACACAAAACCATTTTTTTTTTAGAAGCAATGTGTTTGTACAAAATTGATGTGGCTTTGTTGTTGCTGTTGTTTCACAAAACACATTTTGATACTCCCCAGTCCACATATGTTGGAAACAATGGTTTGCCCCATACAAATATTGTAAGATTTTCTTTTTGCACAAAAAACTTTTTTCCCACACACAAAAAGGGAGTTGCACAACCTCCCTTGAATTTCATTGAAAAACATTGTGTATTTCTATGCAGAATAATTTCTCAAAACACTTCATGGTGTGGCTATATTGGGGGGAAAGTGTGCAGAAATATTTGTTCTTTCCTGCAGGAAGGAGAAAACTGTGGGACTAATTGATCCTTGTATGCAAGAATTGAATATTTGAAGATATGCATCCATAGTGCTGAAAAAGTGTGGGCCACAATCAGTGCTATATGTGACCTCTTTTGCAGTTCAATCGCCATGCTTCTCTTCAAACTTTGGGCTTTAAACTTTGGGCATTTTTATGGTCATTGGCATGCTTTCAGAAAGCCCTTCTGTGTGCATATGAATGTCACTGAATGTACAAGTGAAAAATGGCAATGTGGTGATTGGTTATGTGCATCTTCATGTTGTGTGTTGGGAAGGGAGCTGATGAAGAGGCTGCATCACAGTTCATTCAGCCAGAACCTCTGGCAGCAGTTGTAGCCAGATATTCTGTGCTAGCTCTTCTCTTGGGAGTAATCTTCCTTTCTTTTGGAATTCATTCCATTCTCTCTTGAATGACAGAATATTTCAGCTTTACAACATGGATACTTTGGAGTATAAATTCACAAATGAAGCTTTATATTTTTGCTTATGCTTCTGTATTTTCCACATCTGTAATCCAGATATAATATATTTACAGATTAGAAAGTACAGTCAGTTTAACCTTTTCTTTTTCTGTTCTTCATTAACATCATCATCAAGTGACTCATTTGAGACATAGGCTGCATCTGAACTGTAAAAATAATGCAGTTTGATACCACTTTAACTGAAATAGCTCAATGTTAGGGAGTTCTGGGATTTGTAGCTATTTAGCTTTTTCTCTCTGGTCCCACAACAAACTATAAATCCCAGGATTCCAGAGCATTGAACCATGGTACTTATCCATGTCCCCAGGGCCACACCCTGGCTGAGGATTTGCATTTGCTGGCTTCTTTAATGGAGGCCAGTAAATAAGAAGGCATGAGGTATGGCACCACATTTAGAAGACGGCAGGGCAGAGCCATGGCTATTTAAGCCAGTGCTGCCCTGTCCAGTTCCTCTTCTGTTAGTTGACCCATTCTCCCACCTCTTCTGCAGTGTGGCTTTAAGTGGTCTCTTTTTGGGGCTGGGTAGGGATTTTCTCCCCTTTCCAAGGGATTTATGCCTACCTTACACTGTTGTTTGGGGACTTTGATAATTGGCTGGGGTGCGGACTTAATTGGTGGTCATTGTTGGTTGACAGGGGATAATTAGCTATATGGTGAACACTTTGGCACCCTCTTTGGATGAAAGATAGAACTCTTAAACTTCTTTCTTAGGTTGTTTGAATAAGGATTTAGAGCTGATCTGGGATATAATCTTCACTCAAGTCCTGTGAGTTTAGGAGGAAATCTCAGATTGGCTTTCCAGATGAGACCTGGCCAAGGAGCAACCCAATTAGCCCCCCCCCCCCCATAGCTCAGGTGTTTTACCCAGGGGAAACTGATGGGGGAAGCAGATGGCATAAAGGGCTGTTCTGGGAGCAAGGAAGGGAAGGGAAGGGGAGGGGCAGCCACACGGTGGGCGCCCCAACCCCTTCCCGAAAGCATCGTCGGAGTGCCGGCCCCTCCGCACGGCCGGTGCTCCGACAATGACTTCCCGCCACAGCGTCCGCACACGCTGTGGCGGAAGAGTCGCCGAAGGTGTGCCGCCAGCCTTTTGCAGCGCACCTTCAGTGACTTGTGGAAGGAACATTATTTTAGCGCTCCTTGCTGGGGCAGCGAAGCTGCACTGCAGGGCCAAGGTGTGCGGATACCTCGGCCCCACTGCACAGCTTCCCGGGGCGGCCCAGGGCCGCCCGTCTGCTTCCCCTCTGAGGAGCTGGTCTGAGGAATAGACCACTGGCCTCAGCTGCTCCCACAAAGTTAATCCCTTCAAGTTTTGCCGATTTCGGAATCAGTTAAATAGGTTAATTTAAATAAAGTGGCCCATTTTACAGCCCATGACATGTATCTGGTCTCATTATTTCAAGCTGGTCAGGAAAAAACAGTGTCGAAGTGCATTAATTCTGCAGTGCTGATGTCACCATAGTCTCTCTTGGTATAACTTGGAAACATATGTTTGTTACAGTACTCCATCAGTATGTTAATGCTGTGCTAGATGCCATTCTGATAGGAAATATGATGTAAATATTTCATTGCATGCAATGATGAAATCCAGATAGGGAAAATGTATTTCAAGTTTGCTTCCTGCACACTTATTTTTCTTATCTTCTAGTTTAGGATTTCAAGGTCTGTAGCTGACTACCATGTTCATTCTACAACGCTGGGGTCCTTTTCATGACAACTCGGATGAGGCTTTCAAAGTCATGAAAGTCAAGGAATAGCCAACATGACAATGGAGTTTATCACATGAGAGGAAATTAGGAGTTTAAAAAGGAATTAACCCATGAAAATCATGCAATTGACATTCAAACGTGATTAAAATGTGATTAACACAAGAGCCATTCTCCCGTGAATAACTGGGTAATAAACAGGCAATAAATAGCAAAAAGTCATTCACAGGAAAATCCCGTGAATGATTTGCTGCTGTTTCTTGCTGTTTATTCATGGAATAATGACACTTTAATCATGTTTCATCTCAAGATTGTGTGAAAACCATTAGCTCAATTGCAGGATTATCACGGGTCATTCACAGGATAATAGCACTTTAAACACGACGTTGTGTGAAAGCCATTAGCACAATTGCAGAATTATCATGAACTAATCACCATTTATACTTCCAATTGTCCCCATGTGATAAACTCTAATCTTAGTAAGAACATGGTGTGTGTGAAGGAGAGAGGCTATACAAAACTTTTGGGAGATTTTTTTTTTTTTTAAAGCTTCATGAAAGCTATTTCAAGTACAGGTTGTTTTCTGATGATTCAGTGTACACAAACTTTGTTTTAAGCACAAAATTACTAAAAATATTTTCTAAAATTACCTTCAGGCTATGTGTATAAGGTGTACATGAAACATAAATGAATGAGTTCCATCTCTAAAATATCTCATTGTGTGAATGCATGCAAATACAGGTATTACAAAAATAAATAAATAAATCTGAAATTGCAAACACCTTTGGTCCTAAGCATTTTAGATATGGGAGACTCAACTGGTATCTTTGAAATGGAGCAAAGGGCAAAAATTATGAATATTAAGGAGAGAGAAATACTCTAGCTATTTCCCATCCTGAAAGAAAGACAGGATAATAAATTAATAAGTAAGTAATTGAATGCTAAATACCACTCCCTATGGAAATATGCTCATAGCATTAGTCAAGCTGGGGGGGGAGAAGAACCAGTGGAACTAGCCAGCAGATGTCCAACATGCCTCTTAACTTTCACTTTATTAGAAAAAGGTCTGAATGAATTAGCATTGGTACATACAGCAGAAAAAAAATACTATCAATAAAATATGTTAGGATTTTGCTGAGTATTTTTCAGTAGAGCACTGTTCACACTATGATTTAAACCAGTTTGCAAACTGGATCAAACTGGTTTACATATGCCTCATTCAGACTTGAGTCGATTTTAGCCCCGATTGTGTTCAGACTGAATTGGGGTGGATCGGCACAAGTCCTCCTTAACTGGTTCTTTTGAAGAAGGATCTTTTAACATTTCTTTTGAAAAGAATTGGTTTGGAACAGTGCTGAACAATTGTGAATGTGTTTCCGATCACATGTAAGGCACCTAGGAGGGAGGGGCAATGGACAGAGGGTGGGCAGAGGGGTGGTAACCATTCCAGTACCAAAGTCTTGGCAAACCACCATTTTCCCCCTCTCAGTGCTGCTATGGGGCTGTTGGGTAGGTTCCATGGGGCTATGGATTTCTCTTTAAGTATTTTTTATTAATTTTAAAAATGTACAGTAACATAAAAAGACAGAATAGATAAAAGAAAAAGAAAAGGAGAATATCACATACATAAACATACAAACAAAACTAACACAAAATGACCTCCTTCACTTATCAACTGATTCAAACTGTCTCTAATATAATATTTTTCTCCTGATTGTTTTATTAAATATACAAATCCAAAAGTCTCATGTGTAACTATACAATTTATCCTATAACATATAACTTTTTTACTTTTTACCTCCTAGTTATAAAGTGGCCAGCTAGATTTCCTCTGGGAAGTTAGCTTTTTGGAATTAAAGTTCATTTGTTAATATTTCTTGTAGATTTATTTTTGTTTCCAGACCTAAAACCCATTACTGTCCTCATTCCTGTTTCAAATGCTCAATGAAGGGGTCCCAAACTTTCTCAAATTCATTGTGTATTTTTTTCCATGTAAAATCTATGTTAATCTATTATTTTCCATTACATCATATAATTTCATGATCAATTCCAGGTATTGCTTTTTGTTTCCACTTTGCTGCATATACTATCCTGGCAGCTGTGGTCATATAGAAAATGTCTACCATATTTACTTTCTAAGGTTTTTTCTTGGTTCATGCTTAATAAAAGTCTGATCGGATCCTTCTTAATTTTAATGTTTAATATTGATTCCATTGCTCCCTGTATTTTATCCCTTTTTTTGCCAAACTACATTTCCACCAAATATGATAGTATGTGCTTAGTTCTTTTCACATTTCCAACATTTATTCTTTTCATTTTTATAAATTTTAGCCAATTTGAAAGGTGGGAGATGCCATCTATATTGCATTTTGTAAACATTTTCTCTTAGGTTGAAACTCAAAGTATATTTCAATCTTTTAGTCCAGTTTTTCCCCCACTGGTGTAAACTTATGGAATGGCCAATATTTTGGGCCTATTTTACCATTTGGGGTTTGATCATTTCTTCCTCAGTATCAAAAGTCAGGAATGGTTTATAAAATTTCTTAATTCTATGGTTGTCCTCTGATTTCACTATTATTATTTTTTTCAAATTCTGGATCTGCCTCTTGGATATTATTTAATTTCAGGTCTTGATTAAATCTTTCATTTAGTTGATAATAAGTAAACCAGGGGGGAGGCAGACAGGCAGCACGGGGCCGCCCTGGGAAGCTGCGGATTAGGGCCGAGGTATCCGCACTCCTCGGCCCTGAGCTGCAGCGTCCCAGGCCCAGGAAGGAGCACTAAAATAGTGCTCCTTCTGCAAGATGCCGAAGGTGCACTGCAAAAGGCCTCCGGCGCACCTTCGACGCCTCTTCTGCTGCAGCATGTGAGGACGCTGCAGCGAAAGTGCATCATCAGAGCACCGGCCATGCGGAGTGATGGGCGCTCTGACGACGTATTTGGGAAGGGGTTGGGGCGCCCAGCGTGAGGCTGCCCCTCCCCTTTCTGGCCTCAAAAATGGCGCTTTGCACCATCTGCTTAGGACCCAAGTACACTTAAAGCCTTCATTCCTAAAATAAAGGTTTCAATTTCATCTCTTTTCCTCTTAACAGGTCTTCATATGTAATCCATTTTGAATAATCTAATTTAGTTCTATTAAGGAAGGCTTCATTTATTGAAGTCTACTTAGGGAGTCCTCTACAAACTTTAGGTTTTAGTTTAAACTAGATTCGTATTAAAGAGTTTCTAATATAGTGGTCATTAAAGTCTTTATTGACTTTTAATTTATCATAGAATAAATACCCATGCCATCCAAATCTAATATCTTCACCTTCCAATTGTAATAATCTATTATTTTCCAATTTTATCCAATCTATAATCCAATCTATCATGCATGCATAGTAGTAAATTTTAGGTTAGGAAGTGTCATACCTCCTCTTTTGATCTCATCTTGTATTAAGTTTCACCCTTGGTTTTCTTCTAGCCCACAGAAATTTTGATATATCCTTATGCCAATTCTTGAAGGGACAATCATTTGTAATTATCAATAAATTTTGAAATTTAAGTCTTTTTTAATCTCCGACCATTTCTTTTGGTAATTTTTCTTAAATAAATCCATGTTTTTTGAGGTGATAACAATGCCCAAGTATTTAACCTCTTTTTTAATTTGAAAACTTGTTTTTTTCCTTTAAGTTCTTCTTCTCAACCTCTGCTAAATTCATAGTTAAAATTCCTGTTTTGTTTTTATTAATTTTTAGACCTGATACCTCCACGAAGGATTCCAATTCATCTATTACCACTTCAATCTTATTTGGGTTGGTAATGGTCAAAAGTAGATCATCCGCATAAGCTTTCAATTTTACTTGCATCCCTTTTATTTTTACCCCTTCTATTTCTTTATTCTCTCTAATATTATGGCTAAGAATGTCTAATACTATTAGAAATAAAAGGGGAGATAGCGGACATCCTTGGTTTGTCCCTCTTTGCACCAAGAAAGGTCTTGTCTTATCTGAATTTACTATGACTCTGGCTGTTTGCTTACTATAAATTGCCTCAATCCATCTCAGAAACTTATGACCAACATTAATTTTTTTTAAACATTCCATCATGAATTCCCATCTAACACAGTCAAAAGCCTTATGAAAGTCTATAAAAATCATTGCCAATTTCCTATTTATTTCCTTTTCTTGATGTTCTATGACGTCTAGTAGATATCTAACATTGTCTTTTATGCTACGGTCTGGTAAGAAGCCATTTTGGTCCCTTGAAATCCAATCATTTAAGAACCTAGGAAGCCACTATTTTTTTTTCTTTTCTTCTGTCTGATTAGCTTCTAATTTATCCTTGATTTATAATGTCGGAATATTTATTTGTGTTTATTTGTGTTTATAATGAGTATTTTTTGTTATTTCTTGTACATTGTTTTTAATATTACCTCAATAAAATTTATTTAAAAAAACGAAATAAAAAAAAACATTTTAGGTAGAATAAACTTAATTGCCAAAAATTTTTCCCATCCATGATAGACCTATTTTTTCCCATTTTAAAGTCTTTCTTTATTTCTTTCCATTTTATTTTGTAATTCTTTTAAAATAAATCTGATTTTTTAATGTTAATTCCAAGATATTTTATTTTCTTTACAATCTGAAAGCTAGTTTTCTCTTTCAAAATTTGTTTCTCTTCTCCAAGTAGATTCATTAACATCATAGCTGTTTTTTTCTTTATTTATAGATAAACCAGATACTGCAAAGTATTTTTGATTTGTTTCTAGAAATTCCTCTATATTATCCATTGGGATTGCTAGCAAAATCAGTAAGTCATCCACAAAAGCATGTAGTTTAAATTCTGCTTTCTTTATTTTTACCCATTCAATTTTAGGATTTTCTCTGATTGTGTTATTCAGAATTTCCAATGTAGTTATAAAAAGAAAGGGTGACAAGGGATATCCTTGTCTAACACCTTTTTGAACTTTATACTTTTTTGTGGTCTCCCCATTAATTACTAAAGTGGCTTCTTGATTATTATCTATGGTTTTTTTTCCCCATTCCATATAGTTTACTCCTATATTCATTTTTTCCAAAACCTTAAACATGAAATCCAAATTAATTGTGTCAAATGCTTTCTCTGCATCAATAAAGATAAGAGCCAATTTTTTATCTATGTATTTTGTGTGGTGTTCAATCAGATTGAGCAGGTTGCTTATATTTTCTTTTATATCTCTTTTTGGAAGGAACCCTGTCTGGTCATCCTGGATCCATGTAGATAGTATCTTTTAAAAACATTCTGACATTATATTTGCATATATTTTATAATCACTATTCAATAATGCAATAGGTCTGTAATTTTTAGGATCTAGGGGGTCTTTATTCTCCTTTGGAATTAGGACTACATTAGCAAGAGACCAGGAGTCAGGGGCCTCCTCTTTTAATATTTTTTTAATATTCAATTAAATACCATTTGGATGGGGAATATAATTTGTTCCTTAATATATATATATATATATATATATATATATATATATATATGTATATATATGTATATATATAATTCTGCTCCTAGTCCATCTGGACCAGCTGTTTTGGCTGACTTACTTTTTTTTTTGTATGCTATTAGCAATTTCTTCTATTGTTATATTTTTATCTAGAAATTCCTTTTGTTGTTTTGAGAATTTCTTTATATTTTGATCATCTAAGGATTTACTGGGGGCGGAGCCAAGCCAATGGCTGGGTAAGACTGTTCAGATCGACAGGGTGGTAAAAAAATAATAATAATAATGTAGTTGAAAAACTACTCCCAAAGGGGAAAAAAATTCTACTTCCCTCAGGTGGATCCACAATATGAATCCATAAGGAAGGTAATGAGATAAAAGACTTTTTAAAAAAAGAATTGAGATCTTAAAAGTTTAGTTTCATTTTTGTGTGGAACAGACAAAGAGAGGGGGAGGAGAAGGGGGAAAAAAGAAGCCTCATTTTAAAAGATTTATGAAGCAGCTAGAGGCATCACAATTAGAGGAATTATTGAGATAAGAGAAGCTAGCCTTGGAACTGCTTTATATAATAATAATATTTCTTGAGAAAACGACAGATGTCTGTTTAAGAATAAAGATTGATGTGAAGCAGTGAGGGATAAAAGAATAGAGATGGAACGGATCAGAAAAGTGTAAATGCCAGAAGGGGGGGTGAACTCTAGAAACAGAGAAAGTTGAGCAAGCTAAAGATGGCAAACAGAAACCTTCAGATATTTCTTTTCAAAAATTATCTAAGATACAGGCTTCCGAAACAATGATTAGAAGTCCAAAGAAAGCTCCTCCCCCCCCCTCAAAGGCACAGAGTGAACAACAGGCAGAGAGTATCCCTCATGTAGCCATTTTTAAAAAAGATGGTGAAGAGACTGAGAAAGGACAGGAGGAAAAGAAGATGAATTTTAAAAATTTGATGAATGCTTTTACAGAGATCATGAAACAACAGCATGATCAAACACTTTTAGAGCTCAACAGAACTCTGGAGACACAAAAGAAAGAATTTGAAGGGAAAATAGATAAACACAGACAGGATTTACTCTCAATATTAAAAACCAAATTAGAAGGAACTCAAAAATGCTTTTAACAGCAAGTGGAAAGATCGGATAACAAGTTTTTGAAAATATTAGAATATATAAAAGATATTAAACAGGATGTCCAAACATTACAATTGGATAATAAAGCATGTAAAGCTAAGCATGAAATACAGCAGAAGGAAATTCAAATAAATAAAAATAAGCTTTCTGATGTGTAGATTGATGAAAGAAAAAAATAAAAATGTTTGAAGAATTTTATAAAGATTTACATCAAGCAGGAAAAAAAACATTAGATAAAATAGAAAAGTATGTAGAAGAAAATTGGGGACAAATGATAAAGGAAGAAGATAAAGAATTACTAGAACAACCTATAGAAAAGGAGATAATTGAGGTAATTAGAAAATTAAAAAATGGGAAAACTCCAGAAATGGATGGTTTGGGACCTGAATATTAAAAAGTGTTTGAAAAAATATTAGTCCCAAAATTATTAGAGTTATATAATGGAATAATAAATGAAGAGAAAATTCCAGCATCATTAGTAATATTGATACCTAAAACAGATAAAGATTTAACTGATCCAGGGTCATATAGACTTGTATCATTAATAAATCAGGATGCAAAGATTTTTACAGCAATAATAGCAGATAGAATGAATAAATGTATGTATAGATATATAGGGAAAGATCAACGTGGATTTATAAAAGGAAGACAAATGTCTAATTTACTAGGAAGAGTTTTGAGTAAAATACATGTAATTGGAATAAAAAAAATAAAAGCAGGAATTTTGGCATTAGATATATTTAAAGCTTTTGACTGTGTGGAATGGTCAACATTAAAAATAATTATGAAAAAATTTGGAATGGGAGAAAAAAAATTAAGGGATTAATAGATCAATTATATTGTAATAATTCAATAAAAGTAATGGTAAATGATGGCATAACAAATGAAATAAAAGTAATGAGAGGTACAAGACAAGGACGCCCACTTTCACCAATATTATTTGAAATGGTTATAGAAATGTTAGCAAATGTTATAAGGAAAGATAGCTGTTTGGAAGGAATAGGATTGGGGGAAAAACATAAAATCAGTTTATTTACTGACAACACATTATTAACTATTAAGGATTTAAAGGATAAAATGGGAAAAATAAAAGAACATTTGAATTTATTTGGAAAGATGACAGGACTTCAAATTAATTGGAATAAATCAGAAATGATGTTATTTAATTATACAAAAGAAGAGAAATTAGAATTTCTGAAGCAAAAAGATTTAGAGATATGATTAAAAAGTAATATAAAATATTTAGGAATAAATATTATGAAGGATTTAAAAGAAATGGAAGGGTAAAATTTAGTGGTATTATTTAAAGAAATTGGAAAAAAATGGTAGAAGATAAGAAAATCCAATTATCATGGTTTGGAAGAATAGCACTAGTCAAAATGAAAATTTTACCAAAATTAATTATTTTATTTAGAATGATACCATTAAAAATAGCAGAAGTTCAAATAAATAAATGGCAAAACTTACTAAATGTGTATTGCAATGGAGGGAAAAGAATTAGATTAAATAAACAATTTTGGTATGGATCTCAGAAAAAGGGAGGGTTAGGCCTCCCTAATATAAAGGGATATTATGAGGCCAACCACTTAAAATATGTAATAGAAGGTATGTTAGATATATTAGATTTGGACTGGTTACAAATGGGAAAAGAAGAAATAGATATGAAAATAGATTAAAATTTTTTTTAAGAATTTAGTAGGAAGGAAATTAAGGAAACTGAACACCCATTTATAAAAAATATATTAGAAATATGGAATAAATATAAAAAAGGTTAATAAATGAAAATTCAATGATAGTACCAATAATAATGGAAAAATCATTCCCAAAAATTTGAGAGATTTATTAGATAAAGAATTAAAGGAAAGGAGAATAGACAAAATAGAAAATTGGATAGAGTTAAAGATAGGAAAAGATAGGAGTCAGCCAAAAGTGTAACAGGAACTCCTCCCCCCAAGCACAACTCCCCAGTACTCTAAGAGACTGACCAGCAATCCAGTGGCTCCCCCCCTACACTATCCCAAGGCCCACATCAGGGTAGTAGGCCTCCAGATCCATGTCATGTCTCTCTCTCCAATTCCACCCAGGTCAAAGGAAAGGTGATCTTCCTCCACCACCAGACCTCAACCACTGCTGAGGACACAATTGCTTCAATATCAGCCTCTCTCCTAGCCAAATCCCATTGCTGTCTGTCTCCAAAAGCAGTCAAAACCAGCAGCAGATATCTCCCCACACAAACTCCACCACCACCAACATAAAGAGGGCGCTGTTGTGGACTGAGTGACTCTCTGCTGTGGATGGGTCCAAAGAAGGTAGCGGGGTTTCTCCAAGCTAAAGTGAGAGAGGAGTCACTGTTTCCTTTATTTGTCCTTCGTTAATCCAAATTTTAGAGGGAAGAAACCTTTCTCTCTATTGCTTAATCCCAGCGAGTCCACATTAAATGTTCCAATATTTATTTATTTATTTATTTATTTATTTATTTATTTAAGGCTGGATGTCCTTGGGAGACAGGTTTTCTTTTCTTCTTAAATCTTTTATATCTCTCAATCTCGCTGTGTAGGACTGATTTTCAATTTTCTGGGTTGATTATTTCTTTGAATTTTAGATAGTTTCACCATTCCTTAAAGAATATAGTCTGGCTTGTCTTGAGGTTCTCACGGGTGCTCTATTCCAAGTTCCTTATGGTTCTAAGAGGTTTCTGCTGGAGATTTTACCAAAATCATTGAAAAAAATTACTCACAAACCATTTGATCCCATAAAACTACAGATGTTTAAAAGTTGGTGGCATCCTGGTTGTCTACTGATGAAACAAAAACAATGAAGTAGGCTGCCTCTTTGGTTCCCTCTACTAATCCAGTTAATCTCATCCTGGATCTAAAACCATCCAGGACTCCAACATTCTGGAGTTCAGGAATGGACCCAAAATTTGGCTCCTAAAGTTCTTCATACCTGAAGATCCTTTTTTGGCTGATTAGCATTAACTTTCACTGCCAAATTACCTCATCGATCTGAGTACTCTCTAGCAGCCAAGCTTGGGGATATCTCAATCAGATGCCATTACCAACCGGAAGACTTCTGGGGCTGTGGATTTCGATTTTCCGTGGTGTCAAGTGGTCCCTTTAAATTACTCTGTGCAGCTGTTTTCCTCGTCTGCCAGGGTTTCGGGGGGCATGGTATGGTGTGTTTGTTTTTCAATTTTTCTGACAGTTTCTGTGAACTGTCATATTTGTGTGGGTTCATGGGAGGGAGTCATGAGTTCCATGGTGGGAATTCTCCCCTGAGATGCATGAATCCATGGGTGTCATGGGGGATCCTCCCCTGGGATGCTCGGATCCATGGGTGCAGTGGGGGATCCTTTCTTGGGATGCATGGATCCATGGATGCCATGGAGGATTTTCCCCTGGGATGCATGAATTCATGGGTGTCATGGGGGTTCTCCTCTGGGATGCATGGATCTGTGGGTGCTATGGGAGATTTGCCCCTAGGTTGCATGGATCTGTTAGTGTTGTGGGTGATCCTCCCCTGGGATGCATGGATCCATGGGTGCCATGGGGGATTTTCCCCTGGGATGCATGGATCCTTGGGTGTCATGGGGGAAATAATGACTGCTGGTGCACACTGCCACACCTCCAAGTGCATCATATGACTGACATTTAAAAAAAAAAGAACTAGGATGGATCTAACATATCTGAGATAGAGAATCCATTTCATTGTGGTGCAAAATTAAGTTTGAATGTGGACCATGTTAAATAGACACGAAGGCATTTGATCATGGGAAATGCAGTGTGAACTTTGTTTCAGTGTGAATTGATTCTGCAATCCCGAATCTATTCGACTCAAAAACCGGGTTAAATGCGAGTGTGAATAAGGCCTAAGATTTATCTAGATGTTGCATTGTTATCAAGAAATGAGTCTGATATTTGATAGGTATGTGCAATGAGGAATAACTGCCCAGGGTTTAATGTGGTACAGTATCATGTGTCTTACAGTGCATTTGTCCCTAATGTTTGGTTGAAAGTATTCCTTGCTCACTTTTTTTAAAGGTTAAACTACCAGCCTATCTAGCCAGGATTTACACTTCTCAATGCATTTCAACAAATAATTCTGCACAAAAATACATGAAGTGTTGCACAAAAACTACAGTTTCTAGACAGTCACTTATGTTTTTCTGGCACATTCTTGCTGTTTTCTACAAAAAAACCCCAGCAATTTCACACAGTGAAAATCTTACACAAAAAGGTTGTTAAAAAACCTACAATCCTGAATCAAAACATAGTATAGTGTATAAATCAGTAATCTTGCATTAAAAACACATGCAGCTTTTGGTATAAAGTTATTCATTCACAAAAGCCCACAATTCTCATTCAAAGAAGTGTATATTTCAGCACATAATAATTTCCCAAAACACTTCAGGAGAACTGAATTGAGTGAGAACTGAGCAGAAATATTTTTCTTGACAGCAAGAATAAAATTTTTCATCTTCACTTGAAAGGAAATCAAGAGATAGATAATATACAACGATTGTTGTATACCACCTGCTGATGGTAGCAGTGGTGATTTTTAGTGGAAAGATATAAAAAGTATAAGCAAACATTCTTCATGCAACCAATGTTAGTAGGAATTCTCAGTCAGAAGAATTGGACATCTGTTCACCTGATCCAGAGTTTGGAAATATTTCTTTTTGAACTGCAATATGCCAAATTCCCCAGCCAGTATGCTCATTGGCCATGCAGGCTTGGATATCTATCTATCTATTCCAAAAATAATATTTCCAAGCTCTGAAAAGATGTTGTTTTGTTGCGGATGCATTAAAACCTATAATTATGCCTAAACAACTAGTTTGTAACAGGAAAAAAAAACTCTTAAAAGAGCTCTCTCCCAGCTTTGCCTATATATTGGATAATAAGTGAGGAAAGAGCCAAGCCCCTTCTTAGCATTCCTGAAATCAGTTGTGCTGTGACAACTGATACCACTTTTCTGGTCTAGACAAAGTTGTTGGTGTGTGGATGATGAGTGTTGTAGTGATGCCCTTTGGCACCCAGTAGAGTCTGCAGGACAAGCTGGCTGCTGTGATCCACAGCCACTCTGTAATTCTTACCAACAACTGGCTCAGCTTCTCTTCTTCAGGAACCTGTCTTCCTCAGTCAAGAAGACACATTGTAAAGTCCAAAAGCATAGCTTTATTAATGCATATAAAAAGTAAAAATAAGATAACTAAGTAAAATCCATTGTGATGAACTTGTCCAGTTCAGCCATGCAAGATTACATCCTTTACAATCCCAAAAGCATTAGGATCCAACTTGTTGCAGTTAAAGCCACTGCATCCAGCCACACACGCTCACATCTTGAACAATAAACAATTCTAAAACAAAGGATATTTTAAGCCCTTCCCATATTCCACCTTCTAGGTGTTAACCTTATTTTAATTGGATAATGTCTGTATGATGTCTACTAACCCAGCCTCTCGCTGTCCATCATCCACCACGTGACTATCTTTCCCAAGCTAACGATATTTACGTATTTGATATAACTTGTTATCCATAACAAAGTCTGGTTCCATTAGTTTTATCTCTGGGAAAGTACATGCTGACATCTGTGTTGGCCACCTGGTGTTGATTTACTCTGTTTCTCTAAATATTGTTTTGTGCTTTGTCCAGAAGCTGTTCTCAAATGGAAAATTACAGACACACACACATCTTTACATTTCACCTTTGACTGTATATCCCATTCATATCCTAACAAAAGTTACTTGTTTGAAGCCACTTCTATTTTCTAAGCCACATATTTCTTATGCACTTTAGACTCTGGAAGATTAAACTGGACCCTATAATGACACAGTTGAGGAAGTATAGAGATTTGCATGCAGATTCTATAGCTCTAATATTCTACAAAGACTTTGAAACTTTGGAAAAGGGGAGAAACATGTATCAACTACTGGCTCCAAAAATGCACAAACCAAGAGTACATAATGTGAAAATCTTGTGTGTTCATGATCATGATCTGCAGCCATATGTTCTATGCCCAGCTATGGCTGGGTGAGGAAGATGATATGAACAAGTGTGGGGCCTTGATCTCCCGACACAACCCCATAAATAATTCCAACCACTTGTACTCCTGATTAAGTATTCATCCAAGAAAGAATATTATTCCATGAGATAAGGTTATTAGAATTCTTTATATGGCAAGCCTCCTCTAAACAAATCTTGCCAAGAAAATCCCATGATGGGTTCACCATAGGGTTGCCATGAGTCAGAAATGACTTGAAGGCTCACAACAACAATAGAAAAACAAAGCAAGTAGTGCTCTGTATTGAAAGACATCTACTTCACTTTGGAAGAACTACACAACTCTCCAAAGCATTCCATTTTGGTTTGAATTCATTATTATCCCTGCTGTGATGATGATGAGCATGGCAATCCTTATTTTGGTAGTAGGAAAAGAGTGTAGCATTTATATAGCCTTACCAATGTTCAGAATGCTTTATATTCACTGTCTTGTTGTAATCCTTACCACATACCTGTAGGGCAAATAAATATTATCATCCCCAATAGTTGGAGCTTGTAAAGATTTGTTAAGAGGATCAGTGATTTATTTAAAATATTCATAGCCTGTCTTTCTGCCTGAAAATAGGTTCTCAAGTCCTCTGACAGTAAGTGAGAATGAATACATAATAACACTTAATAAGATTCTTGAAAAGTCAGTGTTGGCTTAAGATGGCTCTCAAGGGATACTGATTGAAAATGTCCACACTCCAGGCCTTTTGATGTTACAAGCTGTGCTATGTTCATTAAATTAAACTTTTCTGTTACATGGTAGCTACCCAAAAACGGATCCTGGGGATAATCTGAAATGGGGGGGGGGGGGGCGGCGCTCAGATGAAGGTGAAACCCATGGAAACCTTCAAGTGTAAGTACTTTTCTGTTAGCACAATAAACTTTTCTGTCCAAGCCAAAGTCTCTAACAATGGTCATTTGACTCTGATGTTTCTCTAATGCATTCTTTTCCCAGTTATGTATATCTTAAGGTCTAAGCAGCACTTGAAAATGAAAACATACCATGTAATCTTTCCAAGATTGTCATATTTATGGTGGGAAGAAATTTATCTCTAAAGATATTATCTTCTACTGTTTAGCAATGTTAAATCATTATTTTAGCCTATGAAGGCTGCAGCAATGCATGTATGCATTGAATATGCATGTAGCAGCATTTTCGCTATTCTTATCTCTAAATATCTGCATGCATTTCATGCTCAAGAATGGAAGTTATGATCCTGGTTATGCTGATGCATTGAAAATGGCAGGAAAGAGATAAAGATCCCTATAATTTTGCGAAATAGTGGTAACCAAAAAACTGGCCCCCATACTTTCTCCAAATTGAGTACTACATATGGGCCACTTCAAGAGATATGAATCCTTGTTTAACCAGTGTTTGGAAAATATTACTTACCCATATCTGATATGTATTAAATAATTAGTATCCAGCTTTATTTCTGTCTTCTTTATGGGTTATGTGTTCTGGTACCTACATAGTACATATACTTTTTATGATAGTGACTGTACATTAGCTTGTGAACAATGGTACATGCATGTGGAACTTCGTAACTGGCTCATAACTTCCTATTCTGAAAGACATATTTGTAAATGTCTGATGCACAGTTATTATGTATAGAAATACTACTTTATCATGCAGTTGTCTGGTAGATCAGCTGTTGTTCTGGGAGAATCTGACTGTAGACCTTTGAGAAATAAATATGTATTATTTGTAATAATGCTCTGATGTTACCAAGGTGATTTTTAGGTTTGGTAGATCTCTGTGTCCCTATTGATTGCTTTGTCCTGTTTTTCTTTTGTGTGTGTGCATATGTATATGTTCACAGTGATTGAATTATTTCTTTCTAATCATGAAAAGTTCATTGGGTTTTTTTTTAGGAATCTGCATTCATAACTGTATGAATTTTCAGCAAATCACTAAAATAGAAAAGAAGTTGAAAAAGTCACCATCATTTAAGGATAGCCTGTTATATTTTGAAATTGAAAACACCACCACCACCTTCCTCCCTCCCCCCCCCCCAAAAAAAAGATAGCTGCAATAAGAAGTAAACATGTTTTATTACACTGCCAATTACTAGTCCTCCATGAACTATTCTCGATAATTTTGGAGTATTTTATGTGGAAAATTATGTGATCTCTAATTTATCTTGTGGCTCTTTGTCTGCTTGAAGTTTTGAATAGCTGTGCTTCTGTATCCATGCATCTTGTAAATTTTCATTAATTGCTGTTTTAAATCATTCTTCTAGATACATAGGATTCTAACATAAGGTCACCTTAGACTGTTGATTAGAACTCTGTATATCTTGGAAAGCAGAGTTTTTAGGGTTCTGGCACATTTTTTTCACTACAATGACTGGTTTGATATAATTGGATCATCTTTTAACCAGATTAAACTAATTCTTCTCTCCCTTCCATCTCTTTGCTCTTTGATACGTTTTTTCCTTAAAGAAAATTAGCTTGCTAAATCATTTTGTCAGATATAGGGGTTTTTATACTGATATATAATCTGTGAACACTTATTTGCAGAATCAGTGCTGTCCCAATTTAATAATATAATGTACTGACAAGTTGTAATACACATATAAATGGGTTCACACTTTGAAATTTATGGTGGGACCCTTAATTAGAATGAGTAGAGGCTCGTGCACTTTCCTTTATCATCCAGACTTCCTTCTTCTACTAAATTGGGGGGGGGGGGGAGGAGAGTCTGAGTATGCAAGTCCTCCATGTGGACACTGAAATGTGCATCAGGTTGTGTTGCATAGGCTGTAGTCCAGTATGCTACACTTGTGGTCCTAATTGTCTGCAGAATCTCCTTTTCTATCTACAATGTTGTCCTCCTTAGCTGCTAGATAACTTCAAATGTCTTCTAAGTTTACTAAGGGGTTGAGTAGATGAAGAGGAAAAACTGGGCTGTTCCCAGGTTTTCGCAATACATCTGGAACCCCCACTGACTGCATGGCTCATTCACAAGGGCCAAACATCCAAGGGCAGTATGCACCATGCGGCATCAAGCCTTGCCACTTTTTTTTTTTTTTTGCCTCCCCTAATGCATATGTACTATTGCATGAACACACTGTCTCTGACTGCCAGTTACCTCCCTTGTCCCGCCCCCCCCTCTTTAGCTGCCATCCTATTGGATGCTCTGTGTGACTGGCCATGCAGTCACATGAGTACTAGACCACCTGTACAGTTCATCACTGCACTCAGTGACATATTGGCAAAACACAATCATGGAGGACCCCCATACATGCCCCATTTTCCACTTTTGCTGCATGGCTCCCCTTTGGACTAGCCAGTTTGTGTATGTTTTTATTACATGTATTCCATTATTGGTAACCTGCTGTCTTTATCACTTCAGAGTGTGTGTGACAGCTCACTGGTGCAATGGGTCAATGGTGCATCTGGCCATTCATGCACTTGTATGCCCAATAAAAGAAAACTACTGTATGGCAAGCAAGCAATTGTGCTGGTGACTGCACTTCACTGGGCCCAGGGTGGATACTCAACATTGCTTCCATAAACTGCATGGGCCTTGCTGCATTCCCACACTCGCATCATGCTGTTTATATGCTGGTGCGATAACGCACAATTTGCACTTTAGAGCAGAGCAAAACGGCTTTAGTTTGCTCTGTTTTTTTGCTGCAGAGTGCAGCTTCATCCCAGTTCCACCCCATTTCAGCCTCCTGCATCATATAAACAGCTGATTCTCGAAACAATTTGAAACTGCTTTTTTTTTGTGTGCCAGTGCAGACAACCTCTCAATAACTTAGTAAGAGTACTGTTTAAAGGCAGTAGCTCATGTGGCAGAACACATTATCAGCATGCACAGTTTCTCAGTACAATCTTGGACGTGTCCTACTCTAGCTGTCCCAATTATGTCCATTATGTCTTTGAAATTTCTGGTTCAGGAAAAAAGTCCACACTTCAATCTCTATGGGCCTCGGCAGACGGCTAATAGAGCCATCCTCGGCTCAAGGAAGGGGAGGGGCAGCCGCACGCTCAGCGCCCCTTCCCCCTCCCGAGGTTGTCCTCTGAAGACAACCTCCCACTGCAGCGTCCAGACACGCTGCGGCGGAAGGGTCGCAAGCTTTTGTGGCGCACTTTCGGCAACATATGAAAGGAGCGCTATTTTAGTGCTCCTTTCTTGAGGCACCGATGGTGTGCTGTGGGATCGAGGCATGAGGATGCCTCGGTCCCGCGGTGCACCTTCCCAGGGCGGCCCACGGCCTCCCATCTGCTGAGGCCCTATGTTTTTAAGTATGTAGCTATATTTTCATCCCCTTTTTCTGGTACTTAACACTAGGTATGTTGATGTATTTCATTCTTATACACCCCATGGGGTGGGATTATAAGAGTATTTTGTACATTTTTGGTAATTTTTATGTGTCTTCTTCACAAAAGAACAGAAGTTTTTTGATCAAAACAAGCATTGGCTTGCACAGAAAGTGCTGCCTTCTGTGCAAACTATAACATTTTGCATGACAACCACTGCAATAGAACATATATTTTTGTAATGAAATTTTCACAAAAATGTCTGTTAAATGTAAATATATAATTAAACATATAACAAAACCTTTTTTTAAAAAAAAAAATCAAGGATGTATCTACATTGCAGAATTAAGGCAGTTTGACACCATGGCTCAATGCTATGGTATTATGGGAATTGTAGTTTTGTGAGATTTTTAGAGCTCTGTCAGAAAGCTCTGGTGCCACAACAAACTACAAATCCCATGATTCCATATGCTGGCACCATGATAGTTAAGTCAGTGTCAAACTGCATTAATTCTGCAGTGTGATAGCAGCTCAAGACATGTCAAAACACTCTTTGTATCTGAGGCTGACAGTGTTCTTTACATCTGTGTTATTAACTAGAAATTAAAGCTGAAACCCAGGATATACAGCAGCCTAAGTCATATGGAATGTACCTGTCATAGTTTTGTGTTAACAGGAGCAGCATCTTTTCCTACTCTTCTTATAATACTATCGGTATATGTTTATTAGATGCTTATATTATCTGCTTGGACACTCTGGTTCTCTTTCACTAGTGATGGGAGAAATCTGCCAAAGCTAAACATGACTGCTGGCTCAGCTGGCAAGTGAAGGGAAGAATGAGATGGAAAAGTTAAGTGATTAACTCACCTGTCCAACCACTCATGTATTTTTATTGATAAATCTCATCAAGATGAATGTTAGAGCATAAAAAGGTGCTTCTTCAAATTTCATGATGCTTTTAAAATAAACAGAATAGCATTTTTTTTTAAAAAAAAAAAAGCTGTGTATTGGGCTTTTAAATTTAAGGATAAGGGTGAGATTAAGTATGGAAAATCAACTGTAGATGTGTATCTTTGTATATGACTGAGTATTGATGGAGAACCAAGTCTAACACACTCTTGCCTTTTCAGACATGTAGTCTTATTTTATAAACAAAATACTGAATGTGGGATTTTATGAATGTAATGTATGTGTTCTGTGAATGAGTAGTGGCCATTGTCCATTTTGAGAATATTTACCCAGAGGGAACCTCTTTGAGTATGCTACATTTGTGGAGGAAACAGATTTCAATTGCTAAACTGTGACAGGAACTTTATCTGCACATTTTTAGAGATATTTCTCTCTCTCTCACACACACACACTCACCTACTCTCATAGTTTTCAGTCATGTGCATGTGTTTCAGTTGTGTTCATATGTTCATATGCACATGCACACATGGGGTAGGGCATAAGAAAAGAGAACTTGTTGATAACTTATGTGTTTTGCTTTATTTGTGTTAGCCAGCTTGTTGTCTATTCTTATCACAACTGCAATGGCCCATAGAATCTTGCTGCATTAGTCATCTTTAGCTGGAGACCTCGTTATATGCTTTCTCAATCTGATGTTCATCAGTTTATGTACTGAACCTTAATGCTCCCAGAGCAAATTTGTTCCTGTCTTGTGATTTCTTCCTCTTTTGTTTTTGTTGATGTTGTCCCCCCCTTTAGATTTATAAAGGACAATGTAAACTTGACAAGATTAAATGTAAACTTTCCTAACCATGAGTAAAATGGATATTGGCAAATGCTTGCAACTGTTGCATCTTTCTAAGCATTTCAGATCTGTAGGTAATATATAAAGCTGAGTAAACAGACACATGGAAGAATTGAGGGAAAATCCAAACTTTTCACCAGCATCAAAGAATTGCCTTTCTATGTTAGGCAAATAATGTATAGGTATGAACTCATACATATGGTCCATTTTACCATGAATGTGATGTATGCTAAGATCCACCTCACCCCACTGAACGAGCAGACATGAATAATCCTCAAGTGAAAGAGCTCATCTTTGTATAGTTTGGTCTCTACAGTTTTTGAAGACAATTTTCAGATTAGGATTTATTCTTTGCAAAATTTGCAATTGATATTGTTGTATAAAAAGTTCTATGCAAGAAACAGATTCAAAGAAAATACTACTTTATAGCAGAAAAGACCCTGTCTTATGTGCAAAAAAAAGAAAGAAAGAAAGAAAGAAAGAAAGAAAGAAAAGAAAAGAAAAGAAAAGAAAAGAAAAGAAGGGCTGTAGTTGTGGACTTATTTTTTTGCAAAATCTGCATAGCAATTTTGTGCCCCAAACAGTATTTTTCTCTCTCCATAGCTTTTTCTGCATGGAACATATTTCTGTGCAGAAATATTTTGTTCTGTGCAAAAATTGTGGTTTTCTGAGGAGAAGAATGGATATTTTGCATAGGGGTCCATAACTGCAGTATTGTGTGTGTGTGTGTGTGTGTGTGTGTGTGTAGGAAACATTTTTTGGTACACTGAAAATATATTTCTGCACAGAAAGTTGTTTTCTGTGCAAAATTCCATGTGTGAATTTTGCACAGAATAGGTTTTGAGCTGCAAATGTTTCTATCAGTATAGGGTGTTGTTTTTTCCTTGTCAGATTATCCATTTAGCAAGTGATTCAGTGAATCAGCTGTAGTTGAGATTCACCAACAGGATTCCAAACACTTTTTAATTTTGGGGGGAAGCAGATGGGCAGCACGGGGCTGCCCCGGGAAGCTGCGGATCAGGGCCGAGGCATCCACATTCCTCGGCCCTGCGGCGCAGCGTCCCTGCTCCAGGAAGGAGCGCTAAAATAGTGCTCCTTCCGCAAGATACCGAAGGTGCGCCGCAAAAAGCGTCCGGCACACCTTCGGAGCCTCTTCCAGCAGCGGAAGTGCGTCGCCGGAGCACCAGCCGTGCGGAAGGCCGGCCGCTCCGACAACGTTTTGGGGAAGGGGTTGGGGCGCCCAGCATAAGGCTGCCCCTCCCCTTCCTGGCCTCGAAGATAGCACTTTGCGCTGTCTGCTTAGGCCCTTTGTTCCATTCCAATTGTAGAATATTATCTTTGAACTATAGTTATTAAAGTCCTAGGAGATCCACAGGGGGATTGGCTGCATGCTTCTTTATTGTCTTTCTGCCTCTATCAGGTCTTTTGGCATTTGAATAGGTTGCTTTGAAAAGGGCTTTCAGATAGGTTTGCTTTTTGCTTTAATTTAGTTGGTTTGTTTTCAACTGCTTTTAAACTTGGGCTTGTTTGTTAGTTTGTTTACATTGTTAAATTATCTCATTGTTTTCCTTTTTGTTGTTAGCTGGCTTCAGTCCAAAATGTTGAGAAAGGGGTAAAGTCATATGGAAAACAAAGGCTGCATCCGCACTACATAAATAATCCAGTTTGACAGCAGTTTAACTGCTTTGGCTCAATGCTATGGAATTCTGCCAACTGTAGTTTGTTGTGGCATCAGAGCTCTCTGAGAGAGAAGGCTAAATATTTCATAAAACTACAACCCCAAGGTTTTCATAGCATTGAGCCATGACAGTTAAATTGGTGTCAAACTGGATTATTTCCGCAGTACAGATGCAGCCTAAGAGAGAGAGAAAGAGAGAAAGCCAAGGTACAAAAGTAGTCACTAGGGTCTTTTTAAAGCAGGCACTGAGAGTAACCTGAGGAGAGAGTAAGCTGAAGAATCCTAGAATCATAGAGCTAGAAATGACCATAAGGGCCATCCAGTTCAATCTCCTGCCAACTGGGAGAAAAAAAGTGGAATATATGGGTAGGCAAAGATGTGAGATGAGCAGAATACACTTTTCTTTCAGTCCAAAGATTGGTAGCATTGCAGTAACTTCACATTTCAGTTGAACATTTAGAGAATTAATTTAGTCATCCATAGAAGGGGCAATATTATGAGGTTAGTGTGAATGCAGCAAAGTTAGAGTTCTAGGTATGGACAGTTTCCATTGTTTCACTCTCCACAGTGCTTGAAATTTGAGATCTGAAGAAAAATGGGAAGGGAGGCAGAATTCTAATTTAGCAGACCATGCCCTCATTTTGCCTCCTCTGACAGTCACACCACTGTAGTCCAGTCCTCCAGATATTATGAGACTGCATGTTCAAGCAGCCATGGCAGTTGTTTAGGAATTCTAAGCTGAATTAGATAGTACATGGAGAGATTCTTGATTACTACTTTTTTATTAGACCCTTGTCCCCATCCTCTACCTTTGGCTAATTGGAATGGCTTTCCTAAGTTCTGTCAACAAAAGTTGTCCTGGTTCAATATAGTGACCCAAGTGAGCATTCAGAGAAGAGAATACAATTAAGGCCAACAAATGCAGCCCAAACTAGCTCTTTGGATGCTATTATATCTTGGTGAACAAATGTTCCTTCTGTAACAGCTTACATACTGTGTAAAAAGTGTTTCTTATACAACCATTACTCACATAGAGAATGGGTTTTCAGATCAATACTGCCAGATGGCTACAAATGAGAAGACAGTGACCAACAGTAATTACCCTCTGGCAGCTCTTTGGGGCTGTCTGTGGGCTCATTCCCTCTTACATTTATACCAGTTTGTGAATCGATCCAGCCAAAGTGTAGTTCCCACTATGGAAGTGAATTATGCCCTTAATCCATATAGTTCCCACTAATGGGAATGAATGCCTTTGCACCATAGCTTGGGGGGGGGGGGGCACCAGGTTTTCTAGAATCCAAGGAGATGGAGGGTTGGCTGCAAGAAGAAAGGTCGCATTGGAGAAGTGTGGAGGGCTCAAATCATTGGCGGTAGTGGAAGGGGCTTTGGGGGGCCAGTGCCCAGGTAAGTCCATGGGAGGGCAGACTAGGGGGGTTCCTGTCCACCATCCCCTGTCCGTGGGGCTCTCAGCAGCCCAGAGGGGCTACCCAGCGCCTGACCCCTTGGTAACGGAAGGGAAAGTGAGAGAAGAGGAGGAGGAGAAGAGGCAATAGAGGAGATGGAGTGAATGAGGGGAGAGAGGGGCCAGGAAGAGAATGCCCACCTGGAGAGACCCCTAGAGGAATGGGTGAGGCTGAACCAGCTGAGTGGCCCTAACTCCTCCAAGGTGGCTGCCAGGTTAGAGAGGTCCCATGTCTGGCTCGCTCCATCTGGGCTGTGTATTTTCTCCACCACCACAGCGGCCCCAAAGCCAGTCCCCAAAAGTGGGGCCCTGCTCTGCCGGATGAGGACTTGTGAGGCCAATGGAGCCCAGCTCCCTTTGGTGAGATGCGAATCAGATCCGTCATTCCCACTGGTTGAACACTCCTCTGAATTGATTTTTTTCAAAAGAACCACCAGAAAACTAGTGTCTGAAAAGAGTGTTGTTGTTTTTTTTTTCTGCATTTGTCTCTCTTCAAAATGAGTCCAAATGATTGCAGTCACGTGTGAAACTGTTTCCAGTGGCAACGAGGCACATATAAAGTGATCAGCAAATCGATGTAAATCATAGTAGGAATGATCCCTGTAAAATGTGGCAGTAGTTTCTGTTCAGCTCCAGACACAGCAAGTATCTCTTCTCAGTGTTGAGTGGAAATCATTTGTTTCCTCCCTCCATGAAGGCTGCAAGACATGATTGAGATTTAAGGAATGAGTAACCCCAGGTGACATTTCTTGACTTAGGTCCAAAACACACTGCAGAAATGATCCAGTTTGAAACTGCTTTAACTACCCTGGCTAAATGCTAGAGAATTCTAGGAACTGTAGTTTTGTGAGACATTTAGTCTTTTCTGTCACAGATCTCTGGTGCCACAATAAACTACAATTCCCAGGATTCCCTAGCACTGAACCAGGGCAGTTAAAGCAGTCTCAAACTGGATTATTTCTGCAGTGTGTTTTGGACCTTAGTGAAAAGCCCGTTGGTTGGATGCGTCATCAGAGACCTTGTGTAGTGCTTTTACTGAGATTCAGTTTGTCTTATGGGTAAAGAGGACCGCAAGCTTCTCTGCCATGTCTGAATGAAGACAGGAATGGAGGCATTCTGAAGCATTTATTCCTATATGTTCAGCATTCTCCAGAATAATTGATATTGTCAATTTTGATTATCATTAAAGAGATGCCCTATGATTTCCTTAGATTATAGTTGACGTATTCTAATGATGACATTTAAAAAAATATTTAACTACTGCAATTTCACCTCAACCTACCTTTCTTTCTTTCTTTCTTTCTTTCTTTCTTTCTTTCTTTCTTTCTTTCTTTGTAAATATACTGGAGTCATACGTACTTAGTATCTATCAATGGGCAATTCTGTGTAATAATGCCATTTACAGGACTTTCTAACTATTTTATTCCTTATATATCAATCGCAGTCTAGGAAATGGTCTTATGAAATAAGTAATACTTAATATTTGTATATGGCTATAAAAGTGTTCTGTGTACTGACACATATTATCTGTTGTAGTGGTATACTTGTAGTCTTTAAAACAATGCCTGTAAGGTTACCATTCTTATCCTCATACTACAAAATGGTGGCTGAGGTTGAGAGACAGGGATTTGAATGGCATCTTTTGAGTCTATAGCAGATTTGTTTCAGGTGTCCTTACTTATAGCTCTCAAGTCTTGCTTTTGTACTTCCAAACTTCACATATCATGTTTTTCTAATAATTAAAGGTGTTCTTATTGAGTATGGGAAAGGGTTCAAGTTTATCTTTCTCAGGTGACAGCATTTTCTTTCAGAGGACCACTTGAAGCATTCTGTGGAAAGCACAGGAACAGGAATTCACACTTTTTTCATGCTTCTAGATATAATGTGAGGAGGATGAAACATTTATATTCTCAGTAAGCCACTGCATATTCTCCTGCAATAAGGACACAACACCCAGATTTATAAACAAAATGTACTGTTCTTCTCACTGATGTACGAAGTATGGAAAGAAGAATATCTTTTAATTATTCATTATTCTTCTTTCATCTCTCTTGCAGAATGTCTGTGATGAACCCAAGTCAGGAAACTTATCTGTATTTACTGAGTAGAAGCTACATAGTTTGTGGTGGAACAATTTCCATTAAAACATTTGCTTTTGTGATTTATTACATTTTTTTCCGACTAGCCATGAAATAATTTCCCCTGGTCAACTTAGCAATGAAGACAAGGAAAAAAACATAACTAAATGCAAGAAATATTTAAAAAGCAGCATTAAAAATCCTTTCTATTAATAAAGGCGGGATGAATTGCAATTAGCAGTTAGGTTTTAAATCTAGAACAAAGCAATGAGAGTCCAAATAGGGTTTAAAAGAATAAGAAATACTGCAGCTGCTTCTAAAATGTTATAGGGAGAGTTGCTTATATAAGTTAGAGAACAGTTCAGCTGACTGATCTGAAACTTGGCAGTGGAAGGGAAAATTTTATGGCTGTCCTGTGCCAGTTTTGATACTTAAATGACAAAAAAAAAAAAGCTTATTTATATTCACATGGCACAAGAGCCTGGTCTGCATAGGCCAAATAAACCAACCTCTTCCTGTTCTTTTGGTAGAAAGTCCAGACAATGAAGGGCCCAATCCCTAAGTGTAATGCAAATAGTCCGGAAAACATCCAGACCATTCAGCACCAAACCAGGGATATGCGTCTCTTATAAAAGTGTTAATACGTCCCACCATTCTGATGCCAGGTGGCTGTTTAAAATGAGTCTTGCTGTTCTGCCCAGTGCAGCCACTACTTCTGAGTGTCACTTACTCTGGTGGCTGGGGCTTCATGGAGTTGTGCCTGCCTCTTTTTCTCTCCCTCTGAGGCCATGTATTTGGTTTATACCTCACACTCACCAGAGACTCCACAAATAGAATTTCCTCACACTATTTAAAATCCGAGGTTGGTCAGTACTGGGAGAATACAGTGGGCTCTTGCTATCCACTGAGGTTTGGTTCCAGGACCCCCTATGGATGGCAAAATCCATGAATGATTAAGTCCCATTAAATACAATGGTATAGTCAAATGGTTCACTTACATAAAATGGCAAAATCAAGATTTGTTTTTCAGAAATTATGTACATTTTAAATATTTTCAAGCCATGGATGCTTGAATCCACGGATAAAAAAATCTGTGGATACAGAGAGTTCACTGTACTTAAAAATTTAGGCCCTCAATCATTTAGGGCTTTGTATAGGAGGACTAAATTTCTGAACTAGCATTGAGAACTCCAGTGACAACTTTGAATTGAGAAGTACTTCAAAGAACAGAGCTTTGAAGCATTACTTTTCTTGATCTATGGCTGAAGTCCTGTTGGTGACATTTTGGTATGTTATTTTTAAGTCACTGAAGTACCTCATCCACATAGTGACCCCCTTACACACCTATCCTACCTGTCAGCTCTCAGAGCATGCTCCCATAGTCATTCAGTTGTCAGAAGGCATCAGGCACCCAGACAACACCCAATTTCATTTCTGCAGCCAAACACACAAATATGACATCACTCTCCCAAACCTACAAAGGACCTTTTGGAACTCCAGGAGAGTGTTGTCTGCTTTGTGTGCCCAGCTATACAAATGCAGCCAGTCATTGCATGGGCACTCCACCTTATCCATGATGACTAAATGGACATGGGAAACACTATGGCAACTGAAATGTGGGGTTCACATTTTTAGGGAGATATGGAGTTACACTTAACACAGCTTTACTCTCTACCAAGCTGATGCAAAATATTGACCTATGACTCCCAGACTAACCTAGTCAGCAAAACGTTATTTTCAGACAATTAAGTGAATGTATCTATGCACCTCTATCCTTATTTATTGTCCAGAAAATGAGAAGAAAATAGAAAAGAAAAAAGACCCCCTGAAGTTTAGATGTTGCCATGATTCATTGATAGAAAATGTATTAGAAAAAAATTAGCCTTATATCTTCATCTGTATTATTCAATGTGTATTTAAAGTCCTTTCTTCATTAGAAGATTATGAGGAGGAGAGAAAGAGCCAATGTGTGTCTTTTATGCCATGTTTCACAAGAAACTAATCCTATAAATTATAGGGGAAACTTATCCTAGCTCATTCTGCTTCCAAGATTAATCTGTTAATAATTCCCGTATTGATCCTTCAAATGGTTCTGTCTCTTGAGGATGTGTGTGTGTGTGTTTGTTAATATGTATGGAAACATTTTTGATTCAGGCAAAATGAAGATAATGTCTATATTTTTCATAAAATAATAATAGCTTTAATATTCTGATGCCAAATAAAAGAGGAGATTATAATGGAAAACAGTCCTAGGAAAACAGATATTTGCATAGAAATCTTGGAAAGGGGAGGAGCTATCTACTTCTTTCAGCTGCTGGCATGAGCCAAGAAGGCTTTTTGTTCATCTTGGTGCCATGGGCCAAATTTGCCACTGCTTGTAAAGTACCATATCTTCTGGCTGTTGTACACTATAGCTAGGGCGTAATTGCAAAGTGAGGAAACCACATTGGTTATCTTCAGGATATTGCAGATTTTTTTTTTCAATATGTGGTTCCAACAGATATTATGGCTTGGTGGGAGTTTTATTTTCTAATGATAAATTTTGTGTAAATGAGAAAAGGAGAGTTTTAATACAGATTCATGCCAATATAGATATATACCTGTGTTGTTCTGGTCAGTGAACTGGTAACAGTGTTGATTAGTTATTTGACTGGAGCAGGTACTTGAGGTGAATGACTGAAAACCCCTCTATGTACCCCCAAGGTCAAATAGCAACTTTAAGACAAAAGATGTTCTAGAGATGATGCACTGGAAAAATGCTAAACATCACTTCCCAGTGATGTGGACTTATGTAATTGGGAAAGGAAGGTCTTGGCCATAAGCAAATAAATATGAGGAGGGGGGAGTTATTTCAGGAACCTGGGGTTCATAGAATTCAGAGACCTAGCTAGGTTAGTCTCGGCTATCTGTATGCAAAGGAACCTTGGACCTTTGAGAGTAATGGGCAAAAGATGTTGTAGCATAACCTTTTGTAGACTTGGGGGCATTGCAGACCAGCCTAAAGGGCTGGCCTGGGAGTAGAGTTGGGGTGGGGCAGCCACACACCAATTGCCTCAACCCCACCCTGATGCTGTCCTGATGCTGCACACCTGTATGCACGGTGCATGGCATCAGGATGCTCTCCTGACACAGTGTGTAGACACGCTGCTCCAAAAGGGTGCAGAAGAGGCACAGCACCGGCTCTTAGGGAAGCCTTTTGCCACCCCTAAATGGAGCGGCATTTTACTGCCCCTTTGGGGGCAGCAAAAGGGAGGATTGGGGCTGCAGCATGGGGTTGCCATGGCCTAGATCCGCTGCTAGCAGGGGCAGCCCAAAGTCACCTGAAATGGGCTGTCTGGAGAGGTCCTTTGTCTACTTCTTTAGCTGCATGGAGTGAAGTGTCTAGTGAACTATCACATACCATTCCATCTCCTCCAACATAAAATGGGTGGGATAAATATTGTCCCAACAAATATATGAAACTTGTCTTGCTTCCTTTTTTTTTTCTATTTCCTTTCCTTTTTTAAAAAAACTGATTTTGTTTTGTAAACAAAACACCATGTTGATGGCTACTCAAAACAAATGTTGACCCTCATGTGAACATGTGTTTCCTAGCTTCAGCTAGGGATATTTATATTTATTTTATTTTATTTATACTACACTCTTCTCTGGGCATAACAGCTTTCTTACAGTAATTTAAAACAAAGTTCAACTAAAATCTTACAATTAAACAATTAAACCCCCCACAAAAAAACAAAAAAATAAGCAAACACATTTAAAAAACACACACATGGATAAAAACAGTTTAAAACACACTTTGTTGTTGTTCTTGTTGTGTGCCTTCCAGTCATTTGTGACTTATGATGATCCTAAGGTTTTCTTGGCATGTTTCTTCAGAGGGTGTTTGCCATTGCCAGTATGAGGTCTCACCTCCTTTTGGAAGAGGGTGATATATGCAGATTGGTTTTACACATGTAACCAGGGTATCATGCATTGTCTAGTGTGTATGATGGGGAACATCCATGACTTCAAGCCTCATGTGGTTTTGTGACTCATTCTCTGGGTATGATGTTACACCATGCATCTATCAATGGTAAATTGAAAAAATTGAAACTGAAATTGTTCAATTTCCATTCTACAAAGATCTGTTTCCAACCTTTAAAAATTTCATATACCTCATGAAATGCATTTACCTTTAAAACTTTTTTCTCTTGTGTCTTCTAATATACTTGCTTAATTATGCTGTTATCTGATACTTCATGGCTACTGTGGAACATTCTTCGAAGATAGAAACTATCTACTATACTACCAATTACCACTGATTACCTTTCTCCTGTTGCTTGAGGTAACATAGGGGGGATGCAGACAGGCAGCCCTGGGCTGCCCTGGGAAACGGAGGATCGGGGCTGAGGCTGCTGGACACGTTGCTCCCAATTCTCCCTTTTGCCAGCCCGAAAAAGAGCAGCAAAATGCTGCTCCTTTCAGAGCCAGCAAAAGGGCATCCTAAGAGCCACCGTGCTCTTTGGCACCCCTTCTGGCACAGCACGTCAAAAGGCTGCACCAGAAGGATGTCCTGATGCCATGCACCATGTGTAATGACGCATGGGGTCAGGACATCTTTGGAGAGGTGTTGAGGCACCCGTCTGTAGAGGCCCATAGTTCTGGAGCAGAGGATTCTGTAACAGTGATATTCCTCATTTGTGAAATGTGCTGGGCAATCTTTAAGTTTTATTTAATATTGGTGAAGCTGTTGCAAGATTTTGGTCTGGTACATCTACCCATGAATTGCCTTTTCTGGTTAGACTTAACACCTCTCTTTTTTTGGCAGCAAAACTCTTTCTGTTTTACTCAATGAAAGGGTAGTTCCTGTTTCTGCCTGGAGAATCCTGATCAACCATCATCATGATGATTTAAATACACAGAAAAGTAATGTCAAATGCTCACATTTAAACATATTACCATGTTGGATGCTCTCTCTCTCTCTCATTCTCTCTTTTGTTGCCATTTGATGCCCTTCCCCAGCAATGGTTATTTTTGGTACTCTTTTCACTTACTCTTTGCTCCATTTTTCACATTTAACTTGTTTGAATATCACAGTCCATGTGTATTCCCTATGAGAGCCTATGACATCATCTCAGATGTAGTCTAATAATATCATCTAGAAAATCACATGAATTGCAGCATCCAGTAAATTTGGGGCAGTGGGAGTAAATGAAATAAGGGGCTATTTGATGGAAAGGGTGAGGAAAGGCTGTCAGAAGAACAGTTGGGATATCTGAATATGTTTGCATGAAGTGCAGGAGATTGCTAAGAATAAGAGGTGTTTTTGACACTAAAAACAAATGAACAAGTATTAGATACACATCAGTAGTTTGATTCCATTGCAGTTCTTTTCAGAACCAAGCTACTCTTTTGCTAAAAGGGTCCTAAGAATATACCAATGCACTGAAGTCATCCATTACTTAACAGTGCTAGTATCATGCACTACATTCTGGATTACCAGTTTACCTAACATGGAACTACTTAAAAAAATGTCTTTAGCAGCAAGTTTGAAAACAACATATCTAAAGCAGAGGCATTGCAAACATTATGGATCAAGGTGTTGCACAATACTAGTGGAGAATCAAGAAAACCCTGTGTCATCATGTCTTCTCTTTCGCTTTCTCCATCTTCTCTCTTCCCTTCCCTTTCCCCCTCCTCGTCTCCTTTACTTTATTTATTTACCTTTCCCCCAAAACCTGAGAAATCAAGCCTGAGTCCTGATCACAAGTATGTATATCTCAGACTTCTGAGATTGACCATGAGACTAGCAATTTCTATACAGGGACTTCCAAGGATATGTGGAGTGCCAAGGAAGTTGGAGACTGCTGGGATTGAATGGAAGCACTGATTATATAAAGCAGCAGCCTAATGTGGGGTATACCTGTGTGGCTTCTACCATTTACATAATCACAAGTTCACTTCTCTCATTTTTCCTAAATAGATTGCAGTAACCATACACATAGGTGTCACTTGGAGGTGCAGATTCATATAGATGTGTGTCTCCATGTGATTTCTGTTGGGTCTTAAGATGCTCCCACAGACTGAGCGGCCACTGCCAAACAAAGCCTACATTGAATTGTTCCCTGTAAGAGGGAGCCTTGTACAGGCAGACATCACAGCAAATATTTAAAAATCAGAACCTTCAGATAGTAGGTTACAACATATGATCCAGTCTTCTTTCATAACAGAAAATAAAATAATAAAATTAATGGTATGAGTGATGAGGACAGCAGACTTTTAACACCTTTAGTCATGGTGATTTAAATTGACTTTGGAAAAAAGTTCCAAAATGCAAGTTTTAGTATAATAGATTATTTTCAAATTGTTGCACAGAGAGAAAGCCTTCTTGCTATGTGACCATTCAAAATACTGATGTATCCAATATCTCTGCAGTCCCTCCTCCCTCCATGATCAAAAGGAAACAGAGTTTGAATGCATTTAGATGTAATTACTAACCTCCCCCTTTTGGGGGAGACTAGTGATGGAAATAAAATTAGCTGCAAACAGCACATCCGAAGGAGCTGTGCAAGGGGAAAAGTTAATAAGCAATACTGTGGCATTTAATTTACTGGTAGTAGATTTGTAGCTGAGAAAAATAGCAACTGGCCAGTGGACAACAGAGTATTAATTCTCTCTTATATTCAAAGGTTGACAGTCTTATTTCACAGCAATCCCAAGCTGTATTTCAGAAGTTTGAGAGAAAAGAAACTGTATTAGAAGAAGTTCAGAATTGGAGATCTTTGAGGGTTTATGCAGTAGCTAGTTGGCATATCCATTCCTCCCATCCTGGTGGAGTTATGCATTCTTAGTGTTGTAATGAAGCAAGGACTTGCAAGTTTGAAAGACAGGGGCTGCATCTACATTGCAGAATTAATGCAGTTTGACACTATTTTAACTTCTATGGTTCAATGCTATTGAATTCTTAAATTTGTAGTTTTGAGAGACATTTAGCCTTCTCTGTCAGAGTACTCTGATGCCACAACAAACTAGAAATCCCAGGATTCCATAGGATGGAGCTATGACAGTTAAAGTGGTGTCAAACTGCATTAATTCTGCAGTGTAGAAGCAATACTTAGTATTTTCAGGCTCTACCTATGGTTGTGAAAGCTGGACAGGAAAGAAAGCTAAAAAGAAGATCAATTCATTTGAAATGTGAAGCTGAAGATGATTTGTGTGATTACTATAAACTGCCAAAGAGACAAATGAATGGGTGCTACAACAAATAAAGACTGAACTTTCATTGGAAGCCCAGATAGCTATTATACTTTAGGCACACCATGACTCACTGGAAAAAAACCTCAGTAAAGTGGAAGGCAGTAAGAAAAGGACACCACATTATTGAGGGATCAGCTCAACAAAAGAGGCTACGACCCTGCATTTGCAGGAACTGACCAGGGCTGCTGTTGACCAGGGCTGATGCAGGTTTCTCATTCATACAGTTGCCAATATCATAACAATGACAATATATGACGACACCACTCCCCACCACTACCTTATCTGTTTTCATGACTCATAGCCCTGATAGTATTGTAGAAGCTTCAGTTACAGGTGTAATATAACCCTGAGTACTAAATCCCTACTACAAGCCCATGGCAAGACTGTCACCATGCTTCTAGCTAGTCCAGTTGTTCTGCCTTCAAATGTTTGAGACTTCAACACATGGGACCTCCTACTGTTGGCTATGCTGGCTGCAGTTCTTGGATGTGAAGGCAAAAGCATCTGGAAGACTAAAGTTTCAAAACCAAACAGTGATTAATGTAACTGCTATCAGAAATAGAACAAAATGAGAGACAAGATGGAACTTGGTCTAATTTGGCAACTCCATTACGAATTACTTACACACACACATTCAAATTTCCTTTATCCATTTGCCCCCAGCTCTCAAAAATGTTTCCTACATATTCTTTAAACAATAGTTCCTGTGTTTGCATTTTGATAACAGCATAATAATGAAAATAACATGTTCTTAAGATATCTTTTGCTTGCTTGTATATGCTGGAAAGAAATCTATATAGAATATAATGACAGATCTTCTCTTTTATAATAAATCACTTCAGTTTTCTGTATGTATGCATGTGTGTGCTGTGTGTGTTTGGGTAGACATGGTGATGCAGAGAAATAATGAAAAGAGAAATTTGTGGGAGCAATTTGTCAGTTAAATTAATCTCAACATGAACTGTATTTGTACAAAAGGCCACATTGCATGTTGGAATCCTGTTACCTGCTGAGGATGACAGCTACTTTAATGTTACACATTTAGTCTTCTTCTTCCTGACTTTATTTCCTATTACATTCATCACTGGTCTCCTTGAAAAAAAAAAAAGCAGAATTATAAATACTTGTGGAGACACTTGTGTTAAGGGTGAGTAGAATAGTTCAGGAAGACTATATGAGAAATAAACACTAACTGACATAGTATTACAACAGTCTGTTGTTAATATTTGAAGCAAAGGCACTTCCAAGTAATCACAGATATTATGAATAAATATTGAGACTTTGAGGTAATGTTCCCTTTTAAAGCTGGGAGAAGACAGATGGATTTCCACAGTATTTTGCACTGTAGTTTTCTTAAATCTTCTACCTTTACCTTCAGAGGTAAGAAGAAACACATTCTTCTTACCTGAATAGTTTTCCAAAGCTTTGCTCTGCCATAAATTTTAGCCCATATTTTCTGTTGTTTCACTGACAATGACCTTGTTAACTGCTGTTGTTCTTGAAACCTCCAAGCCCCTTTGTTTTCAACAGTTATGCTCAAATCCTGTAGGCTCATGGCCATGGCCTCCTTGATTGAGTCTGTCCATCTGTTATGTGATCTCCCTCTCTTCTTGCTGCTCTCCTCCTTTCTTAATATTATTGTCTTTCTTTTTGAATCACACCATCTCCTGATGTGACTGAACTATGAGAGCCTCAGTTTAGCCATCCTGGCTTCCAGGGAGAACTCAGGGCTTGATCTGTTCTAGGATCCATCTGTTTGTCTTTTTGGCTAGCCACCATTTCCTGAGCACTCTTCCTCAGCACCACATTTCAAATGAGTTGATTTGTTTCTATCATCTTTCTTTTGTTGCCCAGCTATCATATGTGGTGATGGGAAATACTGAGATCCAAGATAGGGGAAGTGTTTTATTATTTCAATTTCCTTGTCATCTAGATTGAATTCATGTAAATCTTCTATAGTCATTATTTTTGTTTCCTTAATGTTCAGCAGTAACCCTGCCTTAGCATGTTCTTCATTGATCTTCTTCAGCAATTGTTCCAAACCTTGTTGCTTTCTGCTACTATTATGGTGTTGTCTGCATATCTTATATTGATGTGTTACCCCAAAAGGTGGGGTAACTTAAGGGGATCTTTCCACCAATATATATCAGTAATAATTGCAGAGAGACCCCAGTTTCAATTACTTAAGATTTATTTAGACATTTGTAAAAGTACATGGAAGCACACAGAAACAATACAATTTCAAGAACCATACAAGGCTAACAGAAAGAAAGGTTTAAAAGGTTGGATACTGAGAAATCAGAAGTCAGAAGGTGTGATAATTACCTGTCCTGAAGATAGGGATCACAAAAGATGGAGAGTGAGTCAGATAGAGTCTGAAGGCTATGCAGAGAGTGAAGCTCTGGTCTGCGGAACAAAGCCTTGGTCTATAGCAGCAAATTGGCCATGTTTGAGACAGATATTTATATCCTGTTTTGCACCCTTAATGGGTCCTTAACATTCCCACATGATGTAAAAAAGACTTAACAGTTTTCTCATGAGTTTGACAAAATTACTCCATAACAACTGATGGATTTAATTCTGGAGTGACCAAACACTGATTGGATTTGAGACAACCCCTGGATAATTGGCTAGATAGGAGTGAATACAGACACAGCCAGGGGTGGGAAGAAGATATGGTCTTTATCTGTTTTGCAATGGGACTCCTTAGCCTTTATCACAAGAGGATATGGAGAAATCCTGGGAGAGGCTGGAGAAATTAGCAAATCCATTCAACTTTTTTAATGGTACTATCTAGGTCTTCCACATGTCTTTGGGCCAGCATGCCTTTCCCACATGAAACTTCCTAGTGTTCCAAAGTTCATTGTGACCTCTTATCCAAGGAATGGGGGGAGCAGCTAAAGGGGCCATAGCTGATTTAATGATCCATTCAGGAGTTTCATTGTAATGCCTGTATTTTCTTAGACAAGCAACTTTGAAACAAACATGTGCTACTGGCAGGCTCAACCAGGTAGTCATGTAGTGGCTACTGCTACTGCTGCCCAACTGAAAGGGGAACACTTGCGGTGTGGTGGTGGTACAGGGAAGGGACCACACCATTTGACCACAGTCTCTGCTCTCTCAGAGAGCCAGCGGGGGGGAAAAACACCTGGGACCTCAGGACAGTTTGAGGTAGAGGTTTTGTGTTCTCTCCACACTGTCCACATGCACACCACTCATGAGATCATGTCTCTGGAGGCTGTTGAATTAGCTCAAATGAGTGGGACGGTAGTGTTGGGTTTATATGTGAGCCAATAATTTGTCTTGAGGATGAGATAACCTTTTTTTTTTTCCAGCAGCAAAACTTTATTTCAGTAACCCAGAGAAGTTAACAATATGATTTCTGTTGACAGAACTAACACAGTCTCCAAACGTAAGCCTAGACTAACCAGTGCCCCCGCCCTATAAATTCATGCTCTTTACCTTGATTTGGCCAAAAGCCAATTGCATCCCCTTTTTTTTTTTTTTGCGGATTCAACATTTTTATTTTTGAAATAAACTTAATATACAAATGAATGTTAAAATACACATCATTCTATACTCCATATACTTTCACATCTATTATTTAAAATACATTTCTCCGCTCCCAAACGATCCCTAAATTTCCTGAAATAATAACCAGTTACAACTACTGTTGGAATCGCTTATTCCAAAAAGGAAAGAAAGAAAACAAAACAAAACAAAACAGAACAAAACAAAATCTTCCTATTGACTTAATTTAACTATAGAATTTAAATTATGCCTCTCATATTAGTTTTCCACCAAACTGTCTTTGTTTTGTTTGACCTCCTTTAAGTCTCTTTCAAAATGCAAGAAAACTTTCAATTTTTTTCCCATTTTTAAATAAAAGATTTCTCTTGTTTATCCTTAATTAACATTGTCAATTTGTCCATTTGCATTAAATTTCTTATTTTCTCTTTCCATTCCGAGAACATTTGCATATTATTAACTTTCCAATATTTAGCTATAACCAATCTTGCCCCAGTAATTAAGTACAAGATTACACCTATTTCCTCTTTTTTCAAAACCAGGATGAGATAACCTGAAACCCATCCCCACTGTGGGGGGAAGCAGACCAGGGCGTCAGGGACGCCCTGGGACGGTGCCCCGCGGGACCACGGCAGCTGCACCGTGGCACACCGTTGGCGCCTCTGAAAGGAGCGCAAAATCAGTGCTCCTTTCAGAAGACAGGGAAAGTGCGCCCTAAATGCATCGGGCGCACTTTCCCTGGCTTTTCCGCTGCAACGTGTGAGGACGCTGCGGCGGGAGATTGCTCTCGGCGCGCCGGCCATGCAGAGGGCCGGCAGCTCTGAGGGCAACCTCGGGAGGAGGAAGGGGCACCGCTCGTGCGGTTGCCCCTCCTCTTCCTTGCCTCAGAGACGACCCTATTGGTCGTCTGCCGAGGCCCTGTGTTAGTGAACAGGCAGCCTTTCTAATCCTTTTCATAGTCAAAAATGCAATAAACTTGATAATAAGACTTAACAGATGCACCCACACACAGAGTCACACACCCCAAATGTCCAGCCCTATTCAGGTGTACTAAATAAAGGTTCACAAAAAGAAAGATAAAAAGATGAATTTATAAGTTCTACTGCACTTTTGCCTAAAGGAGAGAGCTTCCTGTGTGCATGTAGTCATTCCATGAATTTCTGAAACCTAATTGTCCAGGATTCTAGTTCTACATGGAATCAGTGTATGTTCACACATACAAGAACCTCTCTCTTCAGGCTTGTCATTTGTTCATGTGAGAAAAGTGGCAGTGAAGGGGGATGGGACAAGCATGCTCTTTTCCCCAGGTGCTTTATTAACACTTATATAATATTATGTAGAGTCTGATTCTCCCTTATCCTTCTCTGTATCCTTGGCTACTGTCACACTTTAGAATTAATGCCGTTTAACTTTCATGGCTCCGTCCTATGGACTCTTGGGATTTGTAGTTTGTAGCACCAGGGTTGTTGGAGAGAGGAGGATAAATATCTCACAAAACTACAAATCCCAGAATTGCATAGCATTGAACCACAGCAATTATAGAGGTGTCAAACTGCATTAATTCTGCAGCCCTTGCCTCAGAGCTTTTTCTCCTCCATCGGTTCTGTTCCAATTGATCGGATCTAAATGCATCACTGTGACCAAGATAGTGACATTCACAGCAAATGATGAGACTCTGTATAGAAGCAATATTCAAAAGATGGTGAGTTTGTGCAATAATTAGCACAACTTGTTTTTGGGTTGAGCTGGTCCCAAATTGCAGACACTGTGATCCTATAAACCTGTTTGTCATGTAGAGCTAGTGAGCCAGCGACAGCAATAAATTATATGGCTGCTTCTTACAGCCAAAATGCTGCATCTGAACTGATAAAAATAAAACAAGCCAATGGTAGGATTTTTTTTTTCTTATCCCTTAAACAATAAAAAAAGCCTACGCTTAGTTTTATTAGGAAGTGTAATCATGTTTAAAATCCAAGCTGGCATTTCATTTTCTGGTAGGACTGGCAGAAGACAAATGCATATTTTTCATGGTGCCAAATCTCTTAGTAAACTCTCTATTATACAATCTTTGCCTCTGTTTTCCATGACATGATGTTCAGTGCAAGAAGCACAATCCAATAAAAGCTGCTGTACTATACTACATTAGGCTGAAAGTGAGGGAATCAGTATTTCAGTTCTCTCTCTCAGTCCCCCACCATGGATATATGATTCACTCTTGGTCCACCTTCTGTTTTGGCTGGATGTATCCTCTTGTCCACTTTATGATCTGCTGAGCAGTTTTATCAGCCCATTTTCTACCCAAGATTATACAGAGACTTTTCCCTAGTCTTGGATGTATAAAGTGCACCAATAAAGGACATGTGTGATAGTGAGGTAAGAACAATGTACAACTAGATTTATGACCCAAACTTCATTAAATCTTCTAGATGTCCACTGACACCCTTAATAAGAATCTCTTTTACTCTCAGGCATCCTTCCATTGGCACTTGGGTAGATGTATTCATTTTAAGCTAGGTTGGTTCTAAGACAGTGCCTGTTTTCAACAATAGACTGGACGGGGGCAAAGAAATTGAAACTTAATCCAGACAAGGAAGCCAGTTTAGGGAACAGGAATTCACCTGTTACATTCAACTTGGGTTACATTCTCCCAGTGTAGGTCCACAGCTTGGATGCACTCCTGGATTCTGCCCTAAGCATGAAAGCTGAGGTTTTGGTGGTGGCCTGGAGTGCATGTACACAGTTGAGGCTTATGCACTAGCCACATCACTTCCTTGAAATGTTGCATCTGGACGTATTGACACACATCTTAATTGCATCATGTTTGGATTGCTGCAACACATCCTACATGGGGTTGACTTCGAAGAGTGTTTTGAAACTTCAGCCAATCCAAAGAACTACAACCAGATTGTAAACTGGAGCCAGTTACAGGGAGCACCTCACAACTCTCTTGTTGCAACAGCTTCATTGGCTGCTGGTCTATTTCAAGGCACAACTTAAAGGTCTGGTTATAATTTACAAAGCCCTATATGTAGGGCTGCCATAATTCTCTACCATAAAAACCAGGAAAATGTAGAACAAAGCATAGGACAAAATAGAGGATAGGTGTAGGACAAAATGAAGGGCATTCAAAAAAATGGAGGACATGACCAACTAAAACCCAAAACATTAATATATATATATATATATATATATATATATATATATCCATGCTGCACCTCACCTCCAGCCCCAGGGAGGCCTTGCTGCGCTAGCTGTGCCTCAGGCCCAGGGAGGCTTCTGTAGCCTTGCCACATTGCCGTATCAGCCTTCTGACACCTGGGCTCGCTGCTCCCCACTGCCGCTGCCACTTCAAAAGTGTGGAAGAGAAATGGTGGCAACTGAGGAGGCCCCAACCCCCCACCTAGCCCCAAGTGAGGCCTGACGACCTTGCCAGACCTAACTGGCCACTGCTGCTACCACGCTGAGGCACAGCATAAAGGGAGGTGACGGCTGAGGAGGCTGGGCCCCAACCTCCCCACCCAGCTCCAAGTGAGGTAACCCCACTGGCACCATGCCAAAGCAGGTCATCTTCTGAAAATCAGGCCAGGACATCCCCAAAGGCCGAAAAACCAGGAATGTCCTGGCCAAACCCCTACCCATATGGCACAGGTCAAGGTTATCTGAAGGACTGTTTCTCCCTATATACACCTGCCTGTATCATGAGATCATCTGGGGAAGCCCTTCTGTGTCCCATCACTCTGACAGATACATCTAGTGGGAATATGGGAGAGAGCCTTCTCAGTGGCTGCTCCCAGCCTCTAATCTCCCTTCCTAGAGTGGTTAGGCTAGAACTCTCCCGGCTATCCTTTCGTAGACAGGTTTGCAGGCCTCTGGGGGCTGAATGCTCAGGAGAAAATGCAATTTCATGTGGTGTGTTGTTTATATTTAATTATTGTTAACTGCCTTTGAGTTGACTTTAACTCTGTTACGGCCACTGAAGGCCTAAAATCACCCATCCTCTTTGATATCAACTGATAATGGGCATCTCCTGTATGGTCCTTCTATGTGTAAACCTCTACCATAGCCTTGAAGTGGGCAAGTCACATGCACAGCTTGCATTCCTGGAGTTGCCAATCAAGAGTCCCCCCCCCCCACACACACACAACAGAGGAGGTGTTAAACAGAAAAGTTATATTACAAAGGGGATGGCATCTGGCATAGGAATGAGTAAGCAACCCCATCCATCTTGCCATCCTATCTCGGAAACATGCCTACTTCACACAGTCTCTTTCTTTTCTTGCAAGATTGGACTTCAAAGTACAGAGATACATATCAAAAGATACAGGGCCAGTTGGGCAGATCAATGCCTTGGTCTTTTGCCCCAGGGCACAAAAAATCTATTTAAACCCCAGACCTCCTTTCTTTGTTCATTGGCTTAGTCTTGCAATTATTATTATTATTATTATTATTATTATTATTATTATTTGTATCCCGCTTATTGAAAAAAACAATCCAAGCGGCTTACATAAAAAACCCATACAATATAACCCCAAAGACCAACCCACCCCCCCTTAAAAGAGTATTAAACATCTCATAATTAAAATAACAATAGACATAAAAACAATTAATATAAACAATAACAAATAAAAACATTTATAAAACAGCAAAACCTGGCCAACCTCTAAGACATTCCTCATCCATCAAAATGATGAGGCCACGAGAGGAAGAAGGGGGCCGGAGAGCCCAAGGCCGGGGTAGTTTATCAGTAGGCAGAAATGCTGTCAGCCTCTATGACCAAGCTCCTCAAATGACTCGCCCAGCCCCCTCTGTCCAGCAGGAGCCTTTGAGTCCTATAATTTCCTCAGAATCTTCAGAAACTGAAGCTGCAGTCCATAAGGTGTAGTATCTCTGCTTCAGCATATTTATATCTCAGTCTAATCTTCTTATTTCTCCATTTTGGTGTGTATTTATACGTGTGTTTGTATGCATATATGTGCTGATTTCCACTTTTAAATAAAATGTATTTCATGGACGATCTGCCTCTGGAATTCTGTCTGCCTCGGACCTTGGTATACACAAGATAAAGATTCCTAGGATGTGTAACCCAGCTACTAGACAGCACTACCTTTTGAGCTGATGCTATAATTCCCCCAAGTCTCTGTGGTTACAACTCATAGTGACCCCATGAGTGAGAAACCTCCAAAAACCCTATTCTCAACTACTCTGTTCAGGTCCTACAGAACCATGGCTGTGGCTTCCTTGATTGTGTCTATCCATCTAATATGTGATCTTCCTCTCTTTCTATTATCTTCCACCTTTCCTAGTTTTATTGACCTAATGAGTCATTCCTTTTCATGATGTATCTTAGGTATGGCAGTCTCAATTTAGTCATCTTGATTTCCAGGCATGATTAGGCATGATCATGTTCAGGCATGATCTGTTATTGGACCCATTTGCTTGTCCTTTGGACTGTCCACAGTATCCTCAGCACTCTTCTTCAGCACATTTCAAATGAGTTGATTCTCCTTCTGTCAGCCTTCTTCACTGCCAGCTCTCACATACTTACATGCTGATGGGGAACATGATTGCTTGGACTATCCTAACTTCATTGTTTAGTGCATATTACTACAGCCTAAATATGCTAAAGGGATGAGATCCTGAATGACTCTGGAAGCTAAGCAGTCTCAGCTCTGGCTAGCACTTGGATGGGAGACCACCACCACACACCAGGTGTTGTAGACTATATTTCAGAGGAAGGAACTGGCAAAATCACCTCTGAGTATTCCTTGACTAAGAAAACCCTATAGCGTTCATGGGGTTGCTATAATTCAGCAGACAACTTGAAGGCATATACACACACACAGTTTATATTTGTTGTTCTTTTTAACACTTTGTATTTAACTGCATTTAATTTTATTGTTAGTTTAATAATATTTTAATAATATTTTATATTTAAATTTTTCTATGAGATAATGTCCTTAATTTTTGTACCAGGGACTTGGAAGAAAGTGGGATGGATATATATATATATATATATATATATATATATATATATATATATAAACAACAAGAAGTCTCTACAGACATTATGATGACTGATGATTCCATTTCACTGCCCACAGGTTCTTTACATAGCTTCTGATTTGTCCAATATCAAGCAGATTCTGTTCAGATTTCTCCAGTTCCTCCCATCACACAAACACAAAGAGACATGTTGCACAAGCATTAGATGCATTAAGTGAGACTGTTGATTGCACAGTTTGTCTCTAAATTGTATTGACATCAAAGGGACTTAAGCATTTAACTGTGCATTTGTTCCACTGATTTCAGAAGAACAAGTCACAACTAATTGCTCTTGGAATGTAGCCAGTGCATTTTCCTTTCTCACTTACAAAAAGTATTCAAAATATGGTTTTAATAATAATAATATTAATAATAAAGTGCAAAGTGAAGATGATACCTCAGAGAATGCAGTAAAGCTCAGTCATCTTCTGTTAGGTTGATAAGAGGGAAGGGGTGGAAAGAATTGTTTATGCCATTTAGAGGCTAATGAAATATATTTCTGTTATTCAGGAATAGTTTCACTGGGTATAACTGGGAAGGAAAAGACCATTCAGCCTGAAGGCACAACAGAGTAATGATTGGTTATTTTAAGCCACAATTTATGAAAAAGCGAGAACAAGTAGTCGGTGAATTTATTGCCTAACCATTAACAATATTGATGTGTGCAAACAAATATTGATGTATGCAAACGATGTATATAAAGCCAAGCCATTTTTCTTCTGCAATTATTTGGTGTGCTCTATTATCCAATGCATATTTGCAATATGGTCCCTAGTGTCTCTTCCTTTCCTGAACCCAGCTTGAATTTGCTTTAGAGCAGGGGTAGGCAACCTTTCCCCTTTAAGGGCTGAGGGACTTCAGCTCCCAGAAGCCTCAGCCATGTTGGCCAATAGTCCCATGTTGGCCAATAGCTCCTGGGATTCTGGGAGCTGAAGTCCCTCGGCCCTTAAAGGGGAAAGGCTGCCTACCCCTGCTTTAGAGTCATCATTAGTGAGAAACCACTTGAAGGCACACAACAATAACAACAACAACAAACTCAATGTGAGTTTCAGCCTGTTTTATCCCCACAAAGTAACATTTAGCATGGCAGTAATCTTTAATCTTGGAAGGGGGTATTAAGATTCTTTAGGTCATTTTACAACATAAGTCAAATCCCATGTTCTAAATGTATAAATTTTATTGAGGTCTCACTCCATATATGGTAAAAGTCTGTGTTGTAAAATTATGAGCATCATTTTGCTTGTATGGGAGATTAATACAATGATGATATGGTTACTGTAATCCCTGGTGTCCCATTTCTTGAGGATTGCAATTTATATTGAATGTTTCCAAAGTATGGTATATTCTTTTGTTTTCCATATTTGCTGACAGATTTTGGTTAAAACTAGAGTCAATTCTGCCTCTGTACTCTGAAGCAGCTTTCTTGGTATGTCATCTGTTCCTGATGATGTATGTCTCCCAAGTGTTCTGAAAGTTAACTTTACTTCATTTTCTGAAATTACAAGTTGATCTTCAGATTCTTCTTCCTTGAATGAATCTGCCATCCTTTCATCTCTTTTATATAGTTTTTCAGTGTATTGTTTCCATCATCTTTTATATTTCTACTTGGTCATGTAAATGTGCTTCCCTGCATTGCTGATCATAAACCATCCCCATTCTTGGTTTAAATTTCCCTTTGATTTCCCAAATTTTGTGGGAGAGGTCTCTTGTTCTTCCTTTTGTGTTGTCATCTTCCATTTCTCTGCATTGATTAGTATAGTAGTTCTGTTTGTTCCTGCTCATAAGTTGATGAACAATTGCATTAAAGTTTCTGATCTATTTCTGTCACGTTTTACTTTTGCTTCATATTAGTTGTTAACTTCTTGAGAGTTTCATCCATCATTCATTGCCACTTCTCTTTCTTCCTGGCTGCCAATAGTATCTTTTTGCATTCCTCTGTAACAATGTCCCTGGCATCAGTCCAGAATTCCTCTGGCTTTTAGTCAATTAGGTAAATCTATTTTTCTTTAACTTCTACAAGGATGTTCTTCAGGTTGTATTTTGACACAATATTCTGTTTAGTATTCTTCTTTAGCCTTAGTCTCATTTTTAATATTAGCCGTTCATGCTCTTAAATGGAACATCTTCATCTTCTGCTTCCTATTAATTAGTCTGATTTCTATATTGGCCATCAGGTGATGCCCACATATACAGTCAACTTTTTGACAAGCAAACTGTTAGCCTTGCAAAATTCAATTAGTCACTTTCCTTCTTCATTTCTTGAATCTCGGCCAAATTTCTGTTCAGTCTTTGATTCTGTTCTGTTTCTTTATTTTTGCATTCACCCATGATTAATGGTAAATGCTGTTTTGGTGTGTGGTTAATTACCTCTTGGACTCTAGCATATAATCTTTCAATTTCTTCTTCTGTCTCTGTGATTGGAGCATAAATGTAGATTATGGTTATATTGATGGGTTTTCCCTGACATCCTATCAATATTATTCAATCAGAATTTGCACTATATCCTTTATTGTTTTTGCTACATCTCTCCTTAATATTAATGGCATATCATTTCTTCTTAGATTTTCATTTCCCGAGTAAAACCCTGTATAATTATTTCACTCAAAATGTCTCATTCCTGCTCACTTTAGCTTGCTCTCCCCAAGTATTGCAAAGTTTATACATGTCATTTCTTGGTTTACTATGTCTAGCTTCCCCTGATTCACGCTTCTCACATTTTGTGTCCCTAGAACATGCATTGTGCAGCTTCAGACATTCCTTTCACCTCTGAGCACATCGACAGCTGAACAGCCTTTCCACTTCATTCCTGTTGAGTCATTAGCCACAGTGTTATTCATAAGCACCCTATGTTGTGCCCCAGTAACTCATTAAGTGGGAGTTTAATCTTCTGGCCCTATCTTTTATTTCATTTTGCATTGTCTCATTATAGGGTTTTCATGGTAAAAGATCTTCAAAGGGAGGTTTACCATGCCTCCCTCTGTGCAGCACTAACCAGTGTGAGCTATGGTGTCATTATCATTGTCTCTGAGAAGTTGTCCACCAGTGTCACCCCTCACTACTACTGTTGTCTAGTAGCTGTCACATTTAGTCTGGCTCATCAGCAAAAGCCTGTCTAATGTGAGGAAACAGCAGCACTGCTACCATCAGCAAAGCCTCTTGCCTCACAGAAGTATGCAGTTCCAGCACTGCAAAAGGGTAGTTGCATGGTGAGGAAATTTATAATGAGAATTTGAATGTATTCCAAGGGCCGTAGGATGTGGTTTACCATATAAAATCTCAGAAACCAGAGGCAAAACTTTATTTCAAAATTAATAACTACGTATTGTGCAGATTTTTGTGTCTCTTGTCATGATTTTGGATGAGTTGATTCACATTTGTTATTCAGAGTTCCTGAACATGAATATATCAGAATGAAGTGCAACACTTCCATTAGTAGTGGGTTTATATTCACAGTATTTATGGCAGAATGATAGGCAAATTACATACAGCTTAATACAGATATGCAAAAGAACTGCAATTATCTGTCTTATAAAATAGCAGGAATGTGACCCAAATGCAGAATAGTTTGTCATTTCCATCTCTAACCTTTCACGGAGTCTGTATTTATACATTACATTTACCACAGGTAAAGTCTTGCTATACTTGATAGGAAATGTTATTCATTTCTTTTATTGTACATCCCCAACAGCAGTTGTTTACCATATTTTTTTTTTTTTTTAAAAATCATGCATCTACAAGTGATGGCCTAAATTCAGCTGTTAGTCCCAAGTGGAATAGGCCCATTGACTCAACTGATCTGCTCTAGTTGAGGTTATCAATAGGATGCTAAAAATGAGTCTGCAGCCATTGCATTTGTTTGACACCTACTTAAAAGTGTGAACTAAATTCACCAGAAAGTAGCGAACTGGATCCTAAGATCCTGATTTGAGGAAGCTGATGGTAGGAAAGTTTTCCATTCCTTACTCAACCTTGCAGCCACCAATGACCCCACAAAACATTTCTTGAGGTTTGGTGGATTCTAAAGAATGTGGGATAGCATACAGAGGTATGTTGGAGGATCAAAGATTCAACACAAATCTCTTAAAGAGGTGCAGCATCTGTATGACTCCTCAGCTTAAATCAAGAAGGGGCCAATTCATTATTCAATTATTATTCAGTATATATTTCAAAAAATAAAAGGGGGATAACATCTGCAATGTTTTATGTTTTATTTCAATAATAATAATAATAATAATAATAATAATAATAATAATTCCTAAAAGAGACACTTTAAGAGAATATGTTTTCAAAAAGGGCAAAGCAATAGAAGTGTGCAGTTTTGCCAAACTCTTTACCAGGAAGTCTGGAAGTCTGGAAAATACTATTGACATGTTAATTAGCCTGCATGGATAATGGTTTAATTTAAATGTGATAAAAGTCCTCTTCATGTCACTAATTAGACATTTAAAATGAAATCTGATTATCATGGGGCTGTGGGTGGCATAAAAAATGGCTCAGTTTTGTCACTCAAATGCCTAAAATGCTGTGAGCAGGCTGGGAATGGGTGATTTCCCTGCTCCAGTTTGGCCATCATGTCCCCTCAGAACTTATTTGAGAGACCTTCCTTTAGAACAAGGTCTCATGCAGTATAGAACAGTGGACACAGGGACAAAAGTCCTGTGGTTGGCCAGTGGTAGAATATTGGTTTTCAACCATTATTACTTTCAAGCCCACTCCATCAGTGATAGCTAGAGGCCACCATGCCAATAGGGCAGAAAATCCACTGTAGGTTTTAGCTTGAAGGCACCATCAATGGGGCTGAACCTATTTTGGAGACTATTGTTGTGTGCTTTGAAGTCATTTCTAACTTATGTAGTTTTAAGGCAAACCTATTGCTGGATTTTCTGGGCAAGATTTGTTTGGAGGGAGGGGTTGCCTTTTCCTTCCTCTGTGAATGAGAGTTTGGGGGTTATATAGCTTTTTTAAATTTCAGAATAAAATGGAGAGAGGATTCATTATCTCACTGGCATGGAAAGTATCAGTTGCCATTGAGTTCTCTGTGTTTGTGTTCAATATAAAATTGAATATACCGTACTTTTCAGACAGAACTATTTGGGTACATTCCTTTTCAAAATATCAACAGCTCTTGCTTTTATATTTCTTAGTTTCAGTCAGAAACAGATTTAAGTGGAGAAATATGCTAGGTGAAAAGATTTGCATTTAACATCTTTTTTTAATCAGTGGGATGGAAAATACCAGTCTAGAATTTTGTAACTGTTCTCAGGCGTCCTAGGCAAAAATTAAAGGACTGATAATTTGCCCTCAAATTTTCCTATAGGACAACATAAGCCATATTAAGTATACAGTCAGCCCTCCTTCCTTATCACAGATTTTTAATCCATGGATTCAAGCATCAACTGCTTGAAAATATTCAAAGAAGTATAAATTCCAAATAGCAAACCTTGATTTTCCATTTTATACAAGGGACAACATTTCTCTATGCCACTGTATTTAATAGGACTTGAGCATCCACAGATTTTGTTATCCATGGGAGATCCTGTAACCAAACCCAAGCGGATAACAAGGACCCACTGTATTAACATCTCCTTGGACGTTATCACATGGGGGGAATCTGTAGGTTATCCCACACAAATTCAAAAAAAAAATTCAAAAAAATTTGCGCCTGACAATTTTACACGACGTCGCACAGAAAGTGGACAGAAAGTGGTATTATCCGAGATCTTTTTAATTTCGGGAGTTTAGAGGAAATGCATTTGCGAAATTACAGTAATTGCGCATTTACTTTAATCTGAAAAGCAAATACGCACGGACAATTCTTTTTTAAAACCTGGAGGAGGGCCAAAAGGAGGAGGAGGAGGGGCCTCCAGGGAGGGAGAGTCCCGGGCTCCTGCCATGCAGGGAAGGGAAGGCAAGGAGAGGGAAATTTGGGACGGAGGAGAAGTTTGGCATTTGGGATGGAGGGAAAAGGAGGGGAAAGAAGGCTTCCCTCACAGCAGCTGTGGGTGGATGTGGGTGCAAGTGTGGGGTGTGCTTGTCCATCTTACCATGAAGTTCTGCCCTGCAGGTCCTACAAAGGGGAAAGGCTTATGGCGGGGGGGCATGGGAGCTACCTCCAGTTTCCCCCTCTCCTGGGCATCATCCAAGGCTCTGGCTCTCCCCAGGGAATACCTAGCCCTTCCTTCCTTCCTTCCCTTTCCTCCTCCTCCTCCTCCTCCTCCTCCCCTGCCAGCTCTGCCTGTGATCCTACCCTCCTTGCTCATCTCCCCAGCAGCTGACAGCCTCCAATGCCAGGAAAGGAGAGAGAGAAAAGGGAGGCTGAGCCATCTCAATCCCTCCCTTGCCTCGGCTTGCCTTGCCTTGCCTTTCCAGCCTCCTCCTCCTCCTCCTCCTCCTCCTCCTCCTCCTCTGCTCTCTTGAGAGGTCCTAACCCCAACGGAAGGGGGTTAGGACCTGTGTAGGAGGACATGACCCCAAATGTAGGACAGTCTGACATCTCCTCCTGGGAAATGCAGGACTCGCCCTGGAAAAAGAGGAGTCTTGTCACAAAACACACCCATTTCCAGTACATGTACAGGTTCTTTTCACTTGTGTATGAAAGTTAAAAACGTCTTTTTTCGCTTTTAACTTAATTCCGTTATTACTGTAATTATGTGTGAAAAGCTTTTGCGCAATTAAGCTCTTTTTTCGCTTTCTTTTCGGGAAGCTTCATTTCCACTTTATTATCTCTTTAACAACGAAACTGGCCCACGTGTGACAACGTCCCTTGTTTTCAACACATGATTTAAGGCCTGTTGCATACTCTCTCACTGAAATTAGTGAGGCATCTCTGTGTTTACTTGCTTATATCCTTAAAAATAGTAAGATCCAAATTCAGAAGAATGGGAGGGAAAGTTATTCTCTCTTTTAGAGATATAAATTGTTCTTGGCTAGACTAAATTTCTGTTAATCTCATATGTTATATTATTTCAAATCAGAAGTCATTACTTGAACATATCGCAGTTGTTTCAACATGATTCATCTCATTAAGTTTTTATGATATTTTTTATTGTACATTAAGTAAATGCTGAATAATGAGCAGCAGTTCCTCTAACCTTGTTTTGCCACACCAGCATCCATTAAAGTGTGTGTTGGGAGCTTAAGTGGTACAGTGGACCATATCACAGAGATAGAGTCTTAAATTATTAACACATGTTACAAAGTAAATATTGTGGAAAGGGAAGAGTTTTTGCAAATGCCTGTACAAAATAAAGAAAACTGCAATCCAGGAAAGGAATCAAATAGTCTGCAGACAGACAGAGGCCTAAATCCTTTTGGCAGTACTAAATGGAATAAACTCACTGAAGCAACTTTTAAATGCTGAGCTAACACTTATGTGAACCCCATTGCTCCAATGTGTCTACCTTATATGCCCCCATCAATAGGATTTAGACAGATTTTGATATGAGGCATAATTGTTCATTAGATACACTCACTTTTTTTTCTTGCTGTAGTCTCTGATCAAACAGGTTCTAATGGTTTGTTTGAAGTGTGACATATTGCTGAAAAACTTCTTACTAGAAGTGATGGCAAGATGATGGGACATGGTACCTCTTTCATGCTGACATCTATATTTTTGGGCTCAGTGAACCCAACAACAATTGACTGTCCCCAGATCTAGAGACATTCTGAATAGTTTAAAAAAGGAAAAAGAAACAAAGCATAAAGGAGGACAGAATGAAATAAATCCAAATACTTTTAAATTTGTGGCACTTCCTGTCTTTTGAGGTTCACCTAGGGTTGCCATAATTCTCTTCCACAAAACTGGGAGAAAATATAGGACATTCAAGAAAAATGGAGGACACAACCAACTAAAAGCCAAAAACATTAATATTTTTTTTTAAAAAAGTATTAATATAAATCCATGTTTCTTAGTCATGCTCAAAATGGAGGCGATTTTGACATTCTTCCTGGACAGAAGGTTGAAATATAGTTCCTCCTCTCCACAACAACAACAAATATAATAAAATACATCTGAGGAAGTAGAATTCAAGATATAGAGATCTTGGAGCACCTCTGAGACTAAATGCATCTGAGGAAGTTTAGTCTAGGAATGCTCATGCTGCCAACTTCTTTCTTTCAGTTAATAATAATAATAATAATAATAATAGAATTCAAAGATGCACAGATCTTGGCTGTAAGACTAAATGCATCTCTGAGGAAATAGGCTTTAGTCTAGGAATGCTCATACTGCCAACTTCTTTCAGATAATAATAATAATAATAATAATATTCAAAGATACGCAGATCTTGGAGCACAATGCATCTGAGGAAGCAGACTTTAGTCTAGGAAAATTCATGCTGCCAACTTCTTTCTTTAAGTTAATAATAATAATAATAATATAACTCAAAGATATAGAGATTTTGTCTCTTTATTCTTCTTGTCTCTACCCCTATTTTAGGATCCTGCCCCCATCCCTGGCTGCTATTAAAAAATTAAAACTACCATCTCATGTGAAGCCATCCAAATTGGAGAATTTACCTGTACTGTGCAGAGAAGTGGATATTTCATACTTACAACTCTTTTTTTCTTTTTCTTTTCTTTGTTTTTGTCCCTTTTTGTCCACAAAACCAAACCTGCCTTTATTTATTTTAACTCCTTCTCTTTCTGTCTCCTCCCCTGAGGCAGAAATAAAATCCTAAAGGGAAGGGGGAGGAAAGGCAACTCATCTGCCCATAAAAGCAGAGATTTACATTCTAATTATCCCTGCCAAGAATAGTTAAGGAGTACTTAAGGGACAATAGGCCTGTTATCACCTTGTAAAGGTGTCTCAGTCCTTCCAGAGGACTGGAGACTGACAAAATGTGGCCTGGAGCAAAGCAGGAATCTGGGATTTGTGGGGTTAAACATGCCCAGCCAGATGGGACATTTTTTAGACATTTCAATTTGTTGTTATCTTGGTAAAAACCATGAAATGGCAACCCTAGGTTCACTGAACAGTGTCACAGCAGCAGAAAAAACTTAACCTGCTTATTATTCTTCCAACAATACCTGGCAATGAAGGATAGTTTAAAATTCTCTTCCAATGACTGTAGCAAAGTTCATTTTATTGTGAGAGAAGTTGAGCAATTATTACCGTGTAACTTGCCACAACACAACAAAAGGTGTTAAATGCCTGCTCTTGCCTTTTTTCTGGAGTTTTTTTCCTTGCACAGTAGTTTCTCTATAGAGGCATGTCTTTCTGGTGTTTATTTGGGAAAGTTGAAAGTTTGTGCAAGACAACTAGTCTCCTAAATTTGTATGTATTGAGGCTTCTCCCTGTGCTAAGTTTTGTCCAAAAAGTGTTGGTGGGGCAATATGAGAGAGAAAGGGAGAAAGGAGAGAGAGAGAGAGAGAGAGAGAGTGCGCAACACTACCAATAATTGGAAGAAACAAACTTCAGAAGATCTCAAAAGGTGATAGGAGACTTTCTAGAGTTTTGTGTAGTGAGGTAATGCATATTTTAGGTATGAAATCCCTTTATCAGAGGCAATCCACTCAGACTTGGTACCTCATACAGAAGGCACAATTTAGTTTCTCAGTGGACCACTTAATTTATCAGTTTATTCATCAGTGGACCATCAAATCAATTCACTGATACATTTCTAGGAAAATCCCAAGTAATAGCATTCTTGCAAAGAATGGCCTGGGTCCCTTTAATTTACTCTATTGTAGAACTATAATTTCTGTGCTACAGAATCCTGAGATTTGCTGTTTCAGGAGGGATATTTAGAATTCTCAGCCAGGAATTGTCCTCACTAGATTACAAATCTCAGGAATCCATTGGATGTTGCCATGGAAGTTAAAGTGGAATCATAGTACTCTAATTTATCCAATTAGTGAAAGAGTGAAAGGTCTTCAGTAGATTTTAGGAGATTATTGCATGCCTAAAAAAAGTGACTTACCCCTTCTGGGATAGAGTTGCTTACGGGATACAGTCAGGTATTATCACAGTAAAAATGCTGATGATGTCACTGAGTGACTGCATGCCGGCTAAATCCCGGCTCCCAGCTACACTCAGCCAGCCAATATGAAAAATATGGGAGCTTCCCATTTGTGGAAATCAGCCAGCTGAGCACAGCTGGAAGCCGGGATTTAGCTGGGATGCAGTTACCCGGAGGCATCAACGGCATTTTTACTGTGATAATACCCGACTGTATCCTGTAAGCAACTCTATCCCAGAACGGGTAAGTCTTTTTTTTAAGGCATGCAATAATCTATGTCAGGAGTAGGCAACCTTTCCCCTTTAAGGGCCGAGGGACTTCAGCTCCCAGAAGCCTCAGCCATGTTGGCTAATAGTCCCATGTTGGCCAATAGCTCCTGGGTTTCTGGGAGCTGAAGTCCATCGGCCCTTAAAGGGGAAAGGTTGCCTACCCCTGATCTATGTGCTATCTAGGAAGGCCGTTACAATCACTTAGCACAGATTTATTAAGATTCAGTAAGATGAAGTGGATTGAATATTTTTAACTCTGGACTCAGGGTTCAAATCTCTACTCAACCATGGAAACCTGCTGGGTGACCTTGGGCAAGTCATGTTCTCTCTGCTTCAGAAAAAAGCAAAGGCACACCACTCCCACCACCTTGTGCCCAAACATTGCCAAGACGTCCCCATGATAGTTTTACTTTAGGGTTGCCATAAATTGGAAATAACATGAAGGCACACAACAACCGCAACAATGAAGTAGTGAGAAAACTTTCAATCTGAGACAAATAAGATTAATTTGTATTCATTTAGCCTTTCTAAGGACACTTCAGACTTTTGTGTTCCTCTCCTCTGGCAATACAATCAGTTTCCACTTCTAAACTAACCAGTATTTCCTGCTATATCTGAACTTGGTGAGCTCTATAATCTGTGACCTTTGAAACATTGCCGAATTACATTTCTCTGTTCCAGTAGGCATGGTCAGAGATGATGAGAAATATAGATGAACAGCACTGGAGGGCCCCAATAGTCTTCACTGTAATTTAAACCATGGTTGGTGAGCAAAGTAGGATCATAAAGCATAATTTATTCCTGGTTTATCTGAACAAACCATAGTTAAAACTAATAGAGTTCTCTGAATTTGGATATAACAGGCTTTTTCAAAATCAACTTACAAAAGAATACATTACAGGAGTCAAGCTAGAACCCATGTAGAATTATGCATGAGAACCTAAACCATAGACTGATTTCTAAAAACAGTCATTAGTGGGTTTTACAGGTTTTTGTTTATGTTTTTAAGTCAACCATACAAGTCTCAGTCCTAGACTGACTCCTAGTGCAGCAGCTGTCATTTCTCTGAGCCAGTTCAGACTGGTTTATTTGCTTATTCCAGTAAGGGGAAGATGAAGGCTGAATATGTGGGCTCATTCATGTCTTGGCTTATGAAGCTGAAAGATGGCAGTGCAAATGAGTACAATGAGTACAATCTTGCATACTTACCCAGAACAGATGATCATGAATGCAACTATATGCACATATTCATTACCACATGCAATCACAGAATTATGATAACTAGGGCACTTTCACATTACCCAGTTATAGCACCCTGATTCCAGCTTAACTGCTAAGACAATTTCCTATGGGATCCCAGGTTTTATATTTTAGTGAGGCAATAGCGCTCTCTAACTGATAATTCTAAGGACCTTATCACACGTGGACCACAAAGCGATAATAATCCTGAAATGACAGATTCCGAAAAGAAACCAAAAATAAACCTTCATTCCGCAAATGGTTTTCACACGCAATTACCTTCATCGCGCATTTAAGGAAAGTGCTCCTGGGAACCGTATTTGCCGTTCACACACAAGTGAGAAAATCCCATACATGAACAAGCAGTGATGTTCTTGCACATGCGCACTATGCTCGCCGCGGCTGTCACTCGCCGCGGCTGTCACCCTTTCCCAGGTCGTCCTCGGTGCAGCCGGCCCTCCGCACAGCTGGTGCTCCGAGGAGGACCTCCCACCGCAGCGTTCACCGAGGAGGTCCTCCTTGGAGCGCCGGCCCTGCGTTGGATCGGCGCTCCGAGGAGGTCCCCCTTGGCGAGCCGGCTCTCCGAGGAGGTCCTCCTCGGAGCACCGGCCCCGCTTCGGATTGGTGCTCCGAGGAGGTAATGACGAGGAAATGCTCCCCAATACGTATTTGGCGATACGTATTTGGTGATCGTACTTACGGTAAAAGCGAAATGATTCCCGTCGCGCAGTTGTAATTCCTGAAGAAACCAAAATTCAAAAGATCTCGGATCATTCCGCATTCTGTCGGGGTTCTGTCGGGGTTCTGTGTGACGTCATGTGGAAACACGGGAAAATAATACGTATTAGGTCGGGATTTCAATTGGATTCTGTCTGGATTGGGCCCCGTGTGATAAGGTCCTAAATGTTGTTGTTGATATATGCCTTGAAGTCATTTCCAATCCTAATTTATCATGGGGTTTTCTTGGCAAAATTTGTTCAGAGGGGGTTTGCCAGTGTTTTCCTCAGAGCCTAAGAGAGTGTGACTTGCCCAAGGTCACAAGAAAGAATTTGAACTCTGGCTTCTATAGTCCAGTGTGCAAAATACTACGCAAAAAATGTCCTTCCCTAAACTACAAATGCTAGAATTCCATAGGATGTTTGCATGGTAGTTAAAGTGGATTCATAGTACTATAAATGTGTTATGTTCGAAAGGCTCCTGGTGTATACTTGTTCTTTCTGTAGCGTGTTTGTAGCACATTAAATGAAAGTGTTGATGCTGGAATTTCAGCACCACAACTCTTCATACAATGCCATGCATGCTTTTATCTGCCAGACAATATATGTGTAGACAACAGCAGCAAAATGATACAAGTAATGGAGGAATAAAACCTCAGATCAGTGGAGACATATCTAAGTGTTCAGACAAGACTTGGATTGGACATTCTCATTTATTCATCATGTAACAGAAAAACCTGTTTACAATATGCTCAGTTTCCTCTGTCCTAAAGAAGACATTTATACAGAGAGACGGAATGAGTTGGCTGATACAACTAGAAAAGAGAAGAAACATTTGATTGACATTTTAAACACTTTACACCACCTTGGGGAATTTGATCTAAGCTTAATAAAGCACAAACAATAAACAAGTTCAGTTTCCCATATTTTGTTGAGGTGTCCCCACCACCACCACTTGTGCTTTCTAACGAATACTTCTTTCACTAAGGACACTAGTCAGGCTTCTAGGGATCTGCCATTATTTCACCAGAATTAAATGTGCACTGTAGAATGTAACCACAGGTACACATTACACGAGGACAAGTGGTGAGCAAGTTATTTTGAGGTGAGCATTTGCTCCTGCATCTCTGATTTCTAGAAAAAATGTCCAAGCCATACAGATTCAGTATAAAAAACAACTGAAGGCTATTCATGCAGTGGCATACAGTAGAGGGCACTAGTGATTAGAAAATATCTAGGAATTGTATTCCCTAATTCTTAGACAGAGCGAAGAAGGTGGTGGTCAGGATAACTATTATGTTCCTGTCCACTTCAAGTTCTCTCCCCCCCCCCCCCAAGTCTGTTATGTAGTCTCTGTGATATCACTGTCAATGCTTTTAAAAGTGTATGTATGAAAACAGGAATTGAGGATATTGTTTGACAGTAAAGAGGGTGGGCTGTGAGCCTAGTTCAAACTTCATCTGAATCATGAAGTCATGGTGACCTTTGGAAAGCTGTTTTTGGACTTCATCCCCTTATTCTGGCCTATTTTACAGGTTCATTTTAAGGATTGCTGTGCTAAAATAGGGTAGGCAACAGAGAAGCACTGTTGCTAAGTATCATGTGTACAACACTAAACATGCAGTGTTTTAAAATATGGGTTTCCTTTCTCTTCTAATCTTTCCTTGTCAGTGCGGTACAAATAGTGTTTTATTATTTATTATTATTATTATTTTATTTATTTATATCCCACCTTCCTCCCAGTATAGGGACTCAAGGCAGCTCATTTTATGTTTTTCCCCTGCCCTCTCCCTGCCCATTTTCTTCACCTTAGTAGTTACTTTTGCTCTCCATTTCCCTTTCCATGTTTCTTGATGCTCCTTCAATCCCAAGAGAACAAATCCTTCAGATGAAGCTGCTGTTAGTTCATTGATCTTCCATTTCTTGGTTGGGGAAGAATGCTTGCTCTTTTTGCTGTGTAAGACAAACATTCACTTCTCTTAATGCCTCAGTTGCAAGTAGCCTAGCAACTATAATCTCACCAATTAGCAAAGGAAATTATTATTTTTTTCTAGACTCAAGTCATTTTCTAGGCCCCTGTGTAGGAAAGAACACAATTTAGTATTACTGTGGAATTAGTGGAACCTAAGTTATAGTTAAAAATAACTATAAACTTAAAAATAATGTGAATTTGGCTATTGCCCAGATGTGACCACTTCATAGCAGAAAACTGTCAGGCTTTCTCTAGAAGCTGATTTTTCAGAGAAAATGAACAGTCACAGGTTTTTGTACATACAGTACCTCTGTTAGGGAGAGCCAGCTCTTCTTTATTGATAGTTGTGCTATCTCTGCTTCCTTATGTTGGATTTGATCTGTGCAGAAAACACAAAAATCAGAAGATTATTATCTATGACCTGATTTCAATCTTTGTTTCATTATGAAGGCTTGAGCCTGAATCTTAGGGCCTTTGCAGACTGCCAGAAATAGTGTACATTAAATTGAGGCACTGCCCTGCCTCAGTGCTAGGGAATCATGGGAACTGTAATTTATTGTGGCACCAGAGCTCTCTGACAGAGAAGGATCAATGTCTCAGAAAAAAAAATACAATTCCCATGACTCCCTAGCACTGAGCCAGGGCAGTGCCTCAATTTAATGTGCACTATTTCTGGCAGTCTGCAAAGGCCCTTAGTGATACTCCCACCTAAAACAGATGTATTGAATCAATGGGATTGGCACCACTGCTACTGCTCCCACTACTTTCTATTTTAATTTCTCTTGTTGCCTTGCCTCTCTTCTCTTCTCAGTCTTCCCTCCTTTTCTGTTATTCTTTCTCTTTTATTTTACTACCATGTATCCTCCTCTTCCAAGTTCAACCTTTACTCCTTCTCTTCTTGTACTCCAATTCCTATTCTTTGTTCAAACTTATATGGCAAAATAGCAAGAGCTACTGCACTCCCAGGAGGAGGGAAGCTCCTTATATCTTCCCCTACAACTTCACTCTTGCCCTTCATGCATCAATCAGTTATCTGATTAGCCAAACCCTTTTGAAGCCCCCCAAAAGTATATGAGCCCCTGAGAAGGAGACCAATGCACAAAAAAGAGAAGATGACAATTTCCTGTAGCCCCGCATCATACTGTAGCCCCTGTAAATCAGTTTGGGGCAGGGGGCTTGACATAAATATTGATTGACCATTCGACCATTTATTCAGTGGGGGGTAAGCTAATTAGAAATAGCAATAAGATTCTGACCTAAATCATTAAAACTGAAGGAAAAATTGATGTGGGTATTTTCTTAACATTTTGGGCTCAAACATGTAAAAAGTCCTGTCGAGATTGAATGGTGCCTAACTTAGGGCCTTTGCAGACTGCTAGAAATAGTGCAAATTGAGTCCATTTTAACTGCCCTGACTCAGTGCTAGGGAATCATGGGAACCGTAGTTCATTGTGACACTAGAGCTCTCTAACAGAGAAGGCTCAATGTCTCAGAAAAAAATACAATTCCCATGATTCCCTAGCACTGAGCCAGGGCGGTTAAAGTGGACTCAATTTGCACTATTTCTAGCAGTCTGCAAAGGCCCTTAATTAGTACAGCCCTGACTTTCCACATAGGGAGATCTCAGATCAATCCTCAACATCCTCTGCTGGAGGAGGAGGAGGAGGAGGAGGGTAGGACAAAACCCAGAGAACTGCTTCAAGTCTGAATATACAATACTGTGCTAGATGCCTGAGCAATCAGGTGTTTGATTCCTGGCAGAATAGACAGAATAAACAATGAGCTGATTGTATGACTCACTATTACTCAGGTCTTTATGGTCCACTTTAATTCAGCCCAGATCCCTAGTGTATGTGTGTACGTAATCCTGACAATTGCTAGCTCACTCCAACACAGACATGTTTAAACACAATGAAATCTGTGAGTTGCTTTATTATTTATTTAGTAAATATATACAACAGTCAGGTGAGTTTCAGATAGGGATATAATTCTTCATTACATTTCTTTTCAAATATAGTAATAAGTAATTTCATCAGTTTTCTTCCCTCCACAAGAACCTCTTCAAAAACCAAACTGATTTCAATGGCTACTTGCAATATTGGACTTATTCTATGCAAAATTTACACGTGGTTGTCTTGTACAGAAAACAGCATTTCTTGTGCAAGTAAAAGCAAAAAAAATTTTTTTTTCTGTTTGGAAAATATTTCAGTGGAGAAATATTAATTCATGTGCAAATGATGTTTGCTGCTCAGGAAAAAAACTGCAATTCTGGATTTGTTCTGCACAAAGTGCACACATGGTTGTTTTCCTGTATGGAAAAATATTTAATTGCAGAAATATTAATTCTTGTTCAAAATATGCTGTTTTCTATTCAGATTGACCCTGTGTGAATAAAAAATCTGCTACAAGTCACTGGCCTGTGGTACAAAACACATTCTCCTCCAATACTATTGCCTCAACACTCACAACAGAGCAAAAGACAGCAGTGAGAGGTGCAACATGAGCCAGCATGTGGACAATATGATATTTCTCCTCCAGCATTTAGTGAGGCTGAACCATTTTAACTACACAAAAAAATGTTTACACAATGCAATTAGACTGCAGGACTGGCTTTATCCCTTACTATTAAAATAGTAGTTTACATTAGTTGTTCCTTAATTATTGTAAAAGGACATCAATTGCACACAACTAGTTCTTTGCAACTACCTGTTTTTTGTTGTTGTTTTTACAAAATTACTTGTGGTTGTAATGGTCTGAATTAGATTTATGTAACTAATTATTTCTAAACTCTAGTATTTATTTATGTCTGATACATTTATTCTGCCTAAAGGGCTTTCTAAGTAGCTCAGAATGTAAGATAAAACATAGGACAGGGAAAAAGAAACATTACATTAGCTGTTACATTACATTTAAATAAATAGTTTTGTGAAATTTTCTTCCTCCTTGTTCACAGCTCCTAGTGCAGGACTGTGTATTTCTGGATTTTCCTTTTATACTTTTATTAGTTAATTTTTCTTTAAAAAAATAGTACTGTTTTATTGATTGTATCCTGTTTGATATTTCTATTCTATTATATTGTTTTGAAGGGTTTTTGTTGTTGTTGTTGTTGTTTTAAAAAAAGGAACATAGCTTTATTTCATTCTTCCTAAAGTCTGGTCTCTTTGAACTATCCATGAAGGGACAGAACCCTTTCACACTACACAGTCACAGCAGTATGGCTTCAGTTTAACAGCATTGGCTGCATCCTATGAATTCCTGTAGTTTATAATTTGGGGAGTTCTCTGGCTTAGTATTCTAATCCTCCTCCATAAATGATAAATTCCAGGTTTTCATAGGATGTTGACAATTCAAAATAGAACCCTAGTGCTATAATTGTGAAATGGTCTGCCATGTTTAGCAGCAGGTGACATACAATAAAAAGACTAGCAGGTGACCGACAAACAGATTCTGCCAATTTATCTGTCCCATAGTTTACAAACATGCATGTAAGACCATCTTACTATTAATTTTTGCACAGTACATTATACAGGAACAGGGACAATGGATACTATAAAAAAGGAGGATTAGCAGATTCTGGATATATATTTGAGACTCAGAGCTTTTCTTTTCAGAAGTTAAGGCTTTTTATGTGGTTTCACAATGCTTCCAGACAAGGCTTGTACAATCACCCAAATTCACAGAATTTTAGAGACAGATTGATCATCCATTTGTAACTCTTCCATGTTTTCCTACCACTTCTTCTTCTTCTCTCTTTCTCTTTGGTATGAGAAAAAATCCATTAGGGAGAGAAAGATGGAGTAGTACAATGCCTTTTGATTGGTAGTGCTGGAAGCTCTTCGTCTGGAACCACCCTGAGAACAAAGCAGTATTGAAAGAGAGCCCTTCTCAGGGTCTGTGCTATGCTCTTATTTTACTACTAAGTAACCTCATCCTGTGCACAGACAACTGTCTTTAAAGTCCTGAATGACAGAGGGGATTGAAATAAAGTCTAATTTGTGCTAAGTTCACCCCAGTACTTCTCTCAATATAGTCAGAACTCTACTCTTGACTGCACAGATTTATAACATAAAAAATAATAGTGTCTGAATGTATATGCAAAGGGCCTTTAAACCACAAGTTCTCATATATGTATTCAAGGGAGATGGATGATTTATGATGGAAATGTATGCTTCTCAAGTGTTGGCACCTCTCTTCGAAAAAGATATATTCCATAGCTCTGTCATACTATGGTAACCATTCTTACTGGAAGGTGAGAAGGGATGCAGTTTAGCCAGCCAGTTATTATTTTGTTGCACTAGCACAAAGGACACAAGATTTCTTTTTGGGTTTAAACAGGCCACAACGTTTATTAAATTGTACAGAGTCTAAATTGGAGGATTAAATTATTAATATATCAACTTTGCCACAGGTGTAAATGTAGGTGTATCCACCCAAGGGTGGTCCTTCACTGCCCGGGGCAAAACAATAATTAAACAATAAATAATAACAGTAAACAAACAAACAAACAAACAAACCCCTCCCCTGGAAATGACATCATATTTTGTCATATGACATCACAGAATGTTATGACGTCAATCATTAATTGATTACGCCATTTCCTTTGAATTTGTTTAGAGCCAAATTTTAATTCCCAATTTAACCAGCTGGATTAAGTTTATCTGTGGGATGGGGTTATTCCCCGCCCCAGCAAATTAATTAAACATACAAAATCATAGACCCTGTGCCCCCAGTTGTGACAAAGAAATAACAAATACTCAAGACCCAAACCATAACCAACACAAATCTCATGGAGGGTGAAAAACCCAAGGAAAGCCTTGGGAAAAAAAATCCCTCTCGGCCTGCAAAGGTGACCAGCCGAAGCCTGAGAGTAATACTACCACTAAACATGGATGAGAGGGATGGGTTGCCAAAAGCAGAGAACAGATCGATGTTACTCTCACCGTCTCGACTATAAAAATGGCTGCCTCCACGTGGCTGCATCGAGTCATATACACCAAACTCTCGTCCAATTCTAACATAACCATAAGCTTGCAAGAATTGGTGAAACAACCTGTTGGGCCAGGCGCGCTGATGTGATGTTTCCCGCACGCCTTCACCAATCAGGAGTCTTTGTCCTTATTTGGCCAGCACAACAAGAAACCCCTCCCAATGAGTTGGGGGGTGTCTTTGCACTGGCACAAAGGACAAAAAACTCCTTTTTTGGTTTAAACACAATGTTTATTAAATTGTACAGGGTCTAAATCAGAGGATTGAATTATTAATATATCAACTTTGCCACAGGTGTAAATGTAGGTGTGCCCACCCAAGGGTGGTCCTTCACTGCCTGTGGCAAAACAATAATTAAACAACAAATAATAACAGTAAATAAATAAATAAACAAATAAACAAACCCTTCCCCCAGAAATGACATCATATTTCATCATATGACATCACAGAATGTTATGACGTCAACCATTAATTGATTATGTCATTTCCTGTGAATTTGTTTAGAGCCAAATTTTAATTCCCAATTTAACTAGCTGAATTAAGTTTATCTGTGGGATGGGGGTCATTCCCCGCCACAAGAGGGGGCCAGCCCAGCTTGGTATCCCCTCCCCCCCCCCCACAGATAGCTTCGTAAATCTGATCAGAAAGGGCACCAACATACAACAATAACCCTTCCGAGGAGAGGTGTACCCCATCTGCCCTGTACAATTCAGGCTTGTCTAGCTTGTTGTCATGTTGAATCAAAAACATGCCCTTCTTTATCAATTGCTTGGAAACAAAGCGATTTAGCCATCACTACGCATTGTTGGTGGTGGAGTCCTTTTGTGCACCAGACCAGGATCGCCTAGGCACCAACTTAGTCCAAATTATTACAGCCAGAGGGAAAATCACTTTCAACTCCTCTAAATCTTTCATGATTTGCTTGGCAAGCTGCAAACAAGGTACACGCACCAGGTCATTCTTCCCCAAGTGAACAACCACTGCCCGGGGTTGAGGACGCAGCGTGCCAGTTCCTTAATATAAGGCAGGAGAGACAGCCACATCATGCCCCTCTGCCTAAACCAGACCGTGCGACCGATGTTGGCCAGGCCCAGGGAATTGTCATAACGGTGCTCTAGCAGGAAGTGCTCTGCCCAAGCCACCAGGCTATGTCTGACTATCCAAATATCTCCAGGAATGAAGCCAGCTGAAAAAAAGCAAAAGAGTCAGCACGACTAATCGGGAGTCCCACTACCCGATTGCCTAACATAAGATTTAAAAGCACATGAACTCCACCTGCCAATCCTGCAAATGTCAGTTTCACTCAAGCCATGAGTAGCAGCAACTGTCACAGCTCCGATACGAAAGGAGTGCAAGGAAAAAGAATCCTTAGGGAACCCAGCCTTCTTTATCACTTCTTTTAACACTGCCCTGAATTAGAATTGTGTTAGGGGCAAGCTGGACAAATGAAGAAAGAAATATCCAGGTACATTAGGCCTGATTCTTAAATAATTTCCCATTGCTGCCACTGGGCAGATTTGACCCTGTTGGGCCTTGGCCAGGAATAAAGACGGACCTTTGGCAAACTGGTCAGATTTAGACCACCTAATGTGAATCAGGATCCCGTGCTCATCTAAACTGATGTCAGAAATCAATAATGCCCTGCCCGATCTATCATTCTCAGAACCCAGGACAATTTCACTAATCCTCAGGGCAGCAAAAAATGCAGTAGTGAATATCGCCCTGAATAAAGCCAATTCCTCAGGTGAGTGACATATTAGGATCAATTGCTCCCATAATTTGGAAAGGACAGGGCCGGTTATTGGCCTTCTAACATCCTTTGACATGGTAGACTCTCTGGACCATCCCTCCACAACCCTTTTGACCCTAAAATCAACAGTTGGGTCAAAACAGCCATTTGTCTTAGAGAAAAAGGCCAGGGCAGCCAACCTGCCTCTAATAGTGACAGGTGAAAGTCCTGATTGTTTGAGAGCTACTATAAAACAAAGTACCAGGTCCACAGTAATAGGCCATTTTAATTCCTCCCAAACATGAATTAGCTAAAAGAATTTAGAGCTGTTTGATATGACTTGAGTGTTGACGGGGCAATGGAGTTTAACATTGCCCTACGAACTTCTAATCTCCAAGGTTCCAGAGAAATACCAGTACCTCCAACGGGTGTGAAGTACCCTTGGGAGCCAACTTCCAGAATCTGGTAAGCTGAAAACGAGAAAGGGCGTCCGCCAAAGGGTTAAGCACATCAGGAACAGGTTGAGCTCTAAACAATACATTGTGCTTTAAACATTGGAGCACCATTGCCCTTACCAAACTCATAACTTTAGGAGATTTGGAGGACTGTGAATTCACTACATGCACGACTGCCTGGTTGTCACACTAAAACCAAGCAGTCTTGTTAGCAAAGTGGCTGGCCCACAAGTTCACAGCCACAACAATTGGAAACAATTCCAGGAAAGTAAGGTCCCTGGTAAGACCAGATTCAACCCATGCAGGAGGCCATGCTTCAGCAGCCCACTGGCCATTCCAAAAACCTCCAAAGCCATGGGCACCATCAGCATCCAAATGCACCTAGAAATCTACACAAAGCAGCATTTCAGTTCTCCAGAATGATACACCATTATAATGCTCCAGAAAGGAGTGCCAAACCTTAAGATCCTCACAAATGCCCCTTGTGATTCTAATGTGGTGATGCTGAGCCACTATTCCTGCAGTAGCCTTGTAAAGCCTAGCACAAAATGCTCATCCTGGGGCTACCACCCTACAGGCAAAGTTTAACAGGCCTGTAAGTGATTGGAACTCAAGCAGGGTAGCCTTTCATATGTTCAACATAATCTGAACCTGATGCTTCATAGCCACCAATTTCTCATTGGGCAATCAAGAAATTCCAGTAATAGTGTCTATCTCTATGCCCAACAATGTTAACTGAGTATGTGGACCCTCTGTTTTCTCCTCCACCAAAGGCACTCCAAGTTCCTGTATCAGTTCTTGAAATTGTACTAAAGTATTAAGGCATTGCGAGGAACCAGGGGTACCTGCTAGTAAAAAAATCATCCAAGTAATGAGCAATAGCTTTATTACCAGTTCTCTTAACAGCACACCAATGGAGAAAAGTGCTGAATGTCTCGAACGCAGCACAAGAAATTGAACACCCCATTGGCATTGCTTTGTCAAAATAAAATTTTCCATCAAACTGAAAAACCAGCAGGTTGAAATCATCTGGGTGTACAGGGAGAAGTCTGAAAGCAGACTTAATATCACATTTAGCCAGTAGGGCACCTGAACCCAAATTTTTAATCATCGTGACTGCTGCATCAAACGATGTATACTTAACTGAGGTAAGCCCTGGGTCAATAGCATCATTCACTAATTCCCTTTTGGGGTATGATAAATTATGAATTAGCCTAAATTCCCCGGGAGCTTTTTTAGGCACTACACCTAGTGGGGATAAACGTAGAGTAGGAATAGGCAACTGATCATGGGGTCCAGAAATTCTCCCTGCCACAATTTCTTTAGCTAATTTTTCCCTGACTACATTTGGCAAATCCCTCACAGAACGAGCATTAGGTGCAAAGCGATAAACTCTAGGACCTGTATAGGGAATATGAAAGCCTAAAGAAAAACCTTGAAATAGATACAAAACAGCCTCCTTATTAGGATAATTTTTTAACCATGACTCCATGGCAGCCAGATTAATTGGCGATGGGGCCTTTTCCTCCAGGGGACACCGGCTGAGAGACAGCACCCCCCCATTCTTTTTCCTTTAATACAAGAGTTCCTGGGGTGGCCACCTCCACAGGTGTTACACTTGTGATCAAACCTGCAGGGTTGTCTTTTACATTTGCCAGCGTTAAAGTCTCAACACAAGCCGAACTGTCTTTTATCACCCATGGTAGGCCTCGCATTCGGCCCACTTGGCAAGGTGACCATCGGGACAAAGCCATTGTCACACCTGCTCGAAGGGGAGGCCCCCACCATGACATCAGCCCATAACTCAGACTGCACATGCCTCCAAGATAAAGAGTTATCCTCTGCTGCTCGCATCCTAAACTGCTCATCATATTGGAGCCAAGCAGCACCCCTGGAATTATATAAGCAATTGGTATATGCTTTTATCATGATCTCCTAATATTTAGAAAAATCTGGAGATCTAAGGGATCTTTTTCTTTGATAGTACCTCTATAAATAGTGAATCCCATGATCCAATTCACAAAGTTGTGCTCGAGCTTAGGGCGTTTGAGCTCCTGAAACTCCTTTGACAAACTAAAACCAATACCATCCTTAACCATGATCCTTGGTTCAGGATCCCTAAAGATTAAAGTAAATCAATCAATGTATTCATCCTTCCAAATCCTTTCTTTAGTGGCAAGAGGAAGGTGAGAACCAAGGGGTGTAGACATACCAGTGTAAGGAGTAGGCTCCACGTTGCCAACCACTCCAGGTAACAATTATGCACCAGGAATTTGCACAACAGGTGTGGTGCTAGTAACAGCAGAGGGCTGACCACCCTGTGCCCGCATGTCAGGCGCCTGTGAAACAGCAGGCGCCTGGATGGACACATTCAAAGCCCCAGGGTTAGGCCGCTCCAAGCCTGCCCAACCTGGCTACCTGGAGCCCATACCGAGATAAGCCAATTAGAATGCACAATGCTAGGAGACACACCTGAACTTGAAGCTTGAGCCATTTCACCACTTGACTACGAAGGTCCCCCAAAATCTGGCCCTGCAACAGCTCGGGTGTCCAAGGTAGTGGAGGCAGCAGCCACTTGATCACCTCCTTGCTCACCACCAGCCTGCTCCATTGCACCACTTGGAACCACCCTCTGTAAGAGGTTATACAAATCAGCCATAGTAGGCTGCCCGGACGCAGGGGGAACCACACCTTTCATCCCCAAACCCAGGACTCTTTGCAAAAGATCCCACACATCGGCAACCATGGGGTGCCTGAGCTCCACTGCCGAAGCCACCGACAGGCCCGGTGTTGCCATGGCCAGCTGAGTCTCAGGTGCTGCCATGGAAGAAGACACTTCAGTGTTGTCAAGACCCGAAGGGTTGACGCTTGAGGAAGAGGCAGTAGCCTGGAGTTCCTTTTGTGCAAGTTGATTGCACAGCGCCATGCAAGCCTGTACAGTTTTGCCTACTTGAGTAACTTGGGCAACTAAATCCTCATCTCTGCTGCTAGGCTTTGAAGGTCTTTTAGAAGCCAAGTGACCTGCAGAAGGTGCGGCAGAAGCAGTACAGCATTTAGATTGGGCTTTACTACGTGGCATCCTGAGGTCGGTGACAAGGAACACGGGCCCTAAACAAAATCACCTGTTGGGCCAGGTGCACTGGTGTGATGTTTCCTTATTTGGCCAGCACAACAAGAAAACCCTCCTGACAAGTTGGGGGGTATCTTTCTATACAGAATGCTGATGCTTGTTATTCTTGGGGAGGCTAAAGACTTAATCCACATGGTCCTCAGACACTGGTGGTTTCCATGTCATGGGATAGTGATTCAGTATGAGGTTTGATTCTAAACTTTAAAGGATCTACCAAAGGAGATTGAACATATTTTAGAGATAGTATTCAGTAATTTGGGCATGGAAGGCACCAAGCTCCCACTTTCTCCAGGCTCAGACTTTGGCACAGCAATAAGAAAGTCCATAATCTCAGCCATTCCTATAGTGAGGCAGAGATGTAATGTGGTGAGTGTTATCTGTTATTGGTTGTTAAAGAGATACTATCTTCAGTATGTATTTATTTAGTTGGCATGTTTACTAATGAGGTGGTTTGTGATGGCTAATATTCTGAAAAAAAGACAACAAAAGTAACACTTCAACTTTTTTCATGAAGAAATGAACTTGGCTGATCAAGTTCATGTATAGCAGACATGTTAGCTAACATTTATGATTTCCTCAGGACATTATGGGCTGAAACAGATGGCTGGTAAGGAGCGGCTTGCTGCTGCCCCTTTCCTTGCCAGATTAGGTTGCAGCAACCGCATGTCATGGTCTCAATCTGGTGTTTTTTCACCCCCAAAAGAAGTGGGAAAATACTGCTCTTTTTAGGAGCAGAGAAAAGCTACCCTTGCCACTGCTGTGCCATTTCTGTGGCATGGGGTATGTTGTTGCCGTACCACAGAAATGCTGTTTTGCTGCCTCCTGTGACACTGGCTTGGGGGTGGCATCGGAGCATGTGGCGTGTGTATGCCATACCCCCATGCCACCTCGATGCCAGCGTAAAGATAGCAGGTTGCAGTGTGTCACTGGAGTTTAAATCAGAATAACAGGCTCTTTGCACACCATTATGTGATGATTAGCTTACCTTCTGCTAAGATTTTTTTATTGTTATCAATATGGTCAGGGTATTAATCTGGTCAATGAATCATGATCAGTGCTTTTTTGCATTTAATCTCTTTTTGACCTTGCTCTGTACAGTGCTCCCAACCATATGTTTTTGTTTATACCCAAACCTCTGGATAACACTTCACACATCTAAAATGAACTATATTACATGAAAGTTCATGGTTCAACATGTGTGGGAATAGGTATGAGTGTGGGTGTGTATGGACTCCAATTTTCTGCTGCAGACAAATGTGCCTGCCTCTCCTTGGAATGTCTTATGCATTTTTAAATGACAAAGTGTAACACTAACTTTTAGATAGCAAAAAGAATTAGCTAATATATGCTGTGAATTGTACATTTGTACTCCATCAATATGAACCTAAAGTCACCTAATATAGTGTACCATTTCCTCCTCTAGTCTCCCCATTTTTAACCACCTTCATTTGCAATGGGAATGGAGCATGTAACTGGAGTAGCGCTATCTTAATCAGACTGTCACAATATAAAAAGGCTGAATGCAATTTTTCTTCATTTTATGGTGTTGTTTAATTTAAAAAAACAAACCTCAAAATGTTTATGCAATCTGGGTAATCTTCATCAGCTGTAAGCACTGGATTTTAGAATAGGCATGGCCTAACTTTTACAAAGCTGTGATAGCCTAACAATTGTTAGAATTTGTACACATCTCATTTTTTAATGGCATCTGTCCTGGTCCATGTTGTTTAGAAGCAACTGGTCTTGCCAGCTTACAATTCTGGTCACATAGTTGTGCTTCATTCTGTGGCCATCACATTATCTGTGGAGACAGACAAGACTGGAAATAAGTTTCCAAATGGAGCCAACCAAGCAATGACCTGGGAAACTTGCACTGTTTACTGAATGAATTTTTTTTAAAAAAATGACATACGAACATTACCCAGACATACCTCTGCAGAATTTTCACATTTGCAACATTTAAGGCAAAAGCTGTCAAACTAAATCCAAACATGGGTGTGGGTTGTGTATCACAATATCATATATGTTTAGGAAAGTGCACCATTTTTATCTCTACAAGTTTAAGTAATTAATTGCTTCCCTTCCATATAGACCTAGTATAAAATGGCAAGTTTATTCATAGAAAACATTTAATTACTGCAAGAGTTCTGTTGTTCAGTCTCTGGTGTTAGAGTTAATAATGTCCCACCTGATTTTCTGTTTTCCCTTCCTATTTTTGTTTTGATTGGAGTCATGATTCTGCCTTGGAAAGCAAAGCTATAACTGAATTACACTTTTGAATATTCCTTTTTTTTTTTTTTTTTTTTTTTTTTTGAGGCAGACACACTTGCATGGAAGTAGGTTTTCTTGAACTGAATAGATCAACAGGTATACAATAGCACTGTTCATCTCACATTTGAAACATGTTTGATATATAGAGGTATTAAAAAGTGATATGGCAGACACACACACCCCAATAGAAACCATAGAGATGGAGGTTTCTTTCACATAAATCTCTGGAGAAATAGAGGAGAGAGAGGAAAGTTAGTGATTTTTGAAAAGAGCATATAAAATAAATAGCCTGCTCAGTAGAAAAGAATTCTGTGTATTCACTTTATAAGGTAACATTTTTTTTTCCCAAAGGATCCAAGGGCTGGGAATTGAAATTGACACAGTTGACTGAGAACCAGGAACCAGGAAATTTTGATTAGTTTAAGAGGTAGTGCAGGGAATTATGAACCATTCTGGTGCACAGAAACCTCCATCCTGCTGTGGCATTTACGAGCTTGAACAATTTCAACCCTTTTGACAGCAGAGTCATTGTTATTGTCTCTACTGCTTGCCCAGTAACCCTATGCAGCAGCTCCAGGCTCCTTCAAACAAGAGAAAGGAAGAACCAGAAAGTTACTAAAAGGAAATTCTTCTTATATGTTGCCAAAAAAACCAAATGTTATTTTATTGAAATCAATCAATCTGATAAGATCTCAGGGTGGCATACAAATCAATATGAGCTGACTGAAACAGTTTGAAATGACAGCAATAAACATATTAAATACACTAATGTTAAAATGGGTTTTAAAAAGTCCATCTTTAAAAGTTTTAAAAAGTCCATCTTGCAGCCCTTGGAGGACCACAATGACAAGAAAATTGTGTATTTTAAATTGTACATTTTTATTATTGTTATTTAATTTGTTCTGTATGTTTTGGGGGGGAAGGGTGGGTGGGCGAAGGAGGAATGAGATTCAATCTGATTTATTGTTTTGAAGTTTTGTATTGTTGTACGCCGCCCCGATTGCTTGGCAGAGGGGTGGGATATAAATAAAAAAATATTATTATTATTATTATTAAAACTGTTTAAAACCATGGGCAAAGGGTTTTGAAGTAAATTTGTGAGGGCTAAAGACTCTGATTAAAAATCACCTACATGAAGCCAGTGTTGGTTTCAATTAGGCCTCCAGGGGAGATAGCATTCCACAATTGGGGTTCCATGGCTGAGAAGACTCATTTTTGCTTTCACACATAGTGTATCGACTCCACTGGTGGGATGCGCCCACTGGATGACCCCTTCAGTGACCATAGATTTGAAGCTCACAATACACTCTGATCCTAGAAGATGAGGAATCACATGCATCCCAGACCCTTGGAGGCATAGGTGTTTGCATCCTTAGAGAAGCAGCTGGGCTCCAGAATTTGAGGAAGAGGCTAAGAGATTCTCATCCCTGAAGAGTACTGATGCTTTAATAACATGTTGGGAATGAATCCAACATAACAAGCATGTGACTACACAGAAGAACTCCTCAGGATTATGGGATTCCTTTGGGAGTGAGAGATCTCCACAAGTGAAGGGCCTTTTTCCCAAAGAAGAATCATGAGGAGCCTACCCCTGACTTCTGGATAAGGCTTAGGTTACTTGTTTATAAAAGTTTCATTCCAGGCCTAGTTGGGTTTTGGGGAGTGGACTAGACTATGTCAGTGATTCTTATTTGTCTTGAGTCATGCTGTGTCTTGTCTTCTGATGCCTGGCCATGGACTGTGTTTGACCTCATTTCTGGGCTACTTGGCAGCCCAAATAGGAGTAGAAGAACTCTGTTTTACCACAGCATTGTCTTTAGAACTTCTTTTTGGATTTATCCTTATTTTAGGAGATTATCACACACAGAAATCCCTCCGGTATAGATGCAGGATTGAAAAGTAAAAAAACGAGTCTTATCACATTTCCCCATTTCTAGGCTGTAGGCAGTCCATATCCAACCTGGGCAGCATATATGCAACTTGGACTTCTGCAGCAGCTTTCTCAAGAATGGGAAAATCCCATTCTTAAAGAAGCTGCCACAGAAGTCCAAGTTGCATGCAGGCTACCTGAGTTGGATATGGGCTGCCTACTGGCTGGGCACAGGGAGATATAATAAAATCTATTTTTGACTTTTCAATCCCGGCTCTGGAGAGATTTCTGTGTGTGATAATCTCCTTAATATTGTTTGTATATTCAGCATCCTGAAGTCTTGGTTATGTTTCCAGAGCCTAGCCAACATTAGCCTTGATTTGAAGAGGGCACTGAGAGAGATTAGTGATACAATTGCTGAGAAGGAAGATGAAAGATGCTCTTGCTGAGCAGGCTAGAAGAAAAGCTATCAAGCTGGGTATAACTGTCAAATATGTTATAGCTATTTGAAGCTTCTGTGTATTTAGGATTTTGTTCAGTGGTTCCTGTGACAGCCAGTTCAAAACCAGATATTCTTTAGAACTATAATCAAATTTCATCTAAATTTGCCTCCCTGGGTGAATTTGGAGGTTCCTCTTCAGGCAAAAAATACCAGGAAAATTTGAGGGAAATTATGGTACTAATGTGAATAGGGCGTTGCAAAATGTTTCAGAAGTAGGGATCCACAATCTCTGCTATTTTTGAACGTATGTTTCATGTGTATCTCTACAGCTAAAAAAAAAAGAAGGGAAAAGTATGCTTTATCAGGTACAGATTTCTCAAAAAGGAAATACAGATTAGACAAGGCATGAAGATTTCTCACTGTGGTAGAGTGACAGTGAACAAAGTAAGGATATATTGCTTTCTACAGGATATCACTGTTTATTCAGGTGAGCCAATATAAATGCAATGTTCTAGCACTTGAGAAACTTTGATTTAGCAACACTGTGGAAAATGGAGCAAAATAGGTAATGAGACAACCATAATAAGAATTTGTCAAGGTTTATTAGCAACTTATCAGGGCTTTGGAAGGCTCAGTGCAAACCCACTTTTCATTTGCATTATCCCACTTCATGAAATTTGAAAACAATCTAAGCTAAGGCACCTGGCATGGCTCATTAGCTTTCTCATAAATTTAGCATTTGAAAGGACATCAGTGGGGTAAATTAGCTGTGTGTAACACGATTAATATTTTTACATCAAAAATTCAGTTTTTTTTAAAATAAAAAAAGAATAGCTGCCTGTGTGACTGATATGTAATTGTTTGTGACTTGCACACATATGTCATGGTTATTTCTTTTCATAGTAATTCTACCTTCAGAACAGAGTAGATGAAGTCAACACTTTAAAAAAATAGGCTGGATGGAAAGTGAAATTCTTTTCATTTTTTAAGGCTGTGTTTAGGCCTTTTCAATCCATTCCCAGTGAACTTTTAAGAAAATTGTTATCTGTTTTATGACATTGAGGCTGTGTCAGTACTGAAGAAATGATGCAGTCTGACACCACTTTAACTGCCATGGCTCAATGCTGCGGAATTTGGGGATTTGTAGTTTGTTGTGGAACCAGAGCTCTCTGACAGAGAAGGCTAAATATCTCAAAGTTCCACAGCACTGAGCCATGGCACTGCAAACAACACCTTGGTAAATATACAACCTGAGAACTATGAGAACCACTTACCCATGGTGAGAAGATCCCATCTGCTTGGAGGTGCATCTGAATTAAACAACTATGGCTTGAAACAGATGAGCCAAAGCACCACCTTTGGTCCTATCCAGGGGCATGGCATAAAAATGACACATGCCCCTGGATCGGGCTGAAGACATGCTGCAGCTGCCTAAGGCGGTCCAAACCCCAGACACAAAAGGAGTGCAAAAAAAGTGTTCCTTACAGGCAGTCCATTGCGGATTGAGATGGCAGTGAGCCTTGGGACCATGATATCTGATAACTGTGGTCATGCACTGAACAGGGAGTGACCTGCAGTGGAGCAGCTAGAGGCCACTCCCAAACTGCCGGTCTGCACGATCCCTATGTCAGAAGAGCCAGTTATGCTCATCTAATCAATGATATTGGATAATCTCTTATTCAGCTTTATTGAATAACTGGAATATAATTATATTTGGCTGTAATTGATAAATGGTACAAACGACCTTTAATACTGTATACTGATTTAATAGTACACACACACTTTTTCTTCATCTGGCAGCATTTGATTAATAATCTGCAGGTTTTTTTTCACATGTGGCAGCATTTGACAATATTGTGATCTTCTTAGACTCCATGGTACAGCAGAATGTTCTAATGCCTTCTTCTACCGCCATAGAAAGCAGCCACCATAGTCAGTGACTACAGCACATCAGTGATAGTGCATCAGCAACTTGGGTTCAAGGAGGCAGTCTGATTCTCCAGGAAATAGCCTATTCCAAGTAGAAAACTTTCAGTGAAATGTGTGCAATTCATCTGAACCATCTTATTCCATCTGTGAACGTAATTTGTGATATTCTTTACACAGAAAAAAATCTGTACCTATATATGTGTCTCTATATAATTATGCATTTATGCTTTGCTGGGTGACTAAAAACTTTTCTTCCCCATTTTACTTTTTAAAATTTACTATTCTCTCATGCTGTGGCTGGGAAATAGCACAATTTTACTACTTTATGTTTCCTTTAATCTGCCTTTTCAAAATGTTCTGTCAATTAGAAATTGCTTGTCAGTAGAAATTACTGTTCAAGAAAGGAACCAACACGACTCTTTTATCACTTGATGAGTCTGAAATAATGGTCTCAAATCAACTTGTGATAGGAATCATTGTTTTGGAGGAAGCTGGGTATTTAGAACTCCAATGCAATATGTATACAGGTTTCTCAATAATATGTTATATTTATACAGTGTTTTACATCTGATGGAGTCTTAGAGTGTTTGACAATCTGCAATTTAGTATGACAACAATACAAAAACTTTGATTTTATATTTGGGAAGAGAAGCTAACATAGCTATCTAGAAAAGCTGTTACTGTACAAGTGGCTGTGCAATCACTTGCACAAAATGTTGTACAACACTTTCGCATCACTACTTGAACAAATGTGCAATCCACTCTAATAGCACTAGTGGGTCTTTTTAATCCATTACTATTACAGTGGACTTAGACTACTGATTGAAAAGTGGATTGTCTTCTCTAGTAGCAGAAAAAACTGGACTATAATGACTCAATATTTTTAAGCTAACCCACTATTTATTTGTGACTGATAAAGTGATTTTGGGCAAGTCACATGTTCTCAGCCTCAGGGGAAGGCAATGGCAAACCTCTGAACAAATCTTGCCAAGAAAACCCCATGATAGGTTCACCGTAGGGTTGCCATAAGTCAGAAATGACTTGAAGGCACACAAAACACATATATGTGAACATAAAAATATCTTCCAGTGTGATCAGAAATCAAAAGTAGGAAACAGAGCAGAACCAAGCACTGTCAGATAATTTGTCCTGGGATTAAGAAATGAAGTGAGACAGTGACTTATCAAATTCTGCAAGGTCAGCAATTTGTTCATTGAAAACACATTCTCAAAGCAGCCAAACAGATGACTTTATATGTGGAATCACCTGGTGGTTGATATAAAAATCAAATAGACTGCATAACAAGAAGAAAATAGAGAGACAATCTTATTCTCTCTGCATAAATAAGCTCAGGATCAGATTGTGGCACAGACCACAAACTGCTAGTACCAAAAAGAGAGTAATACTAAAGAAGTACAATAAATCAATCATGTTGTCAATATATAATCTAAAGAACATCCCTGTAGAAAGGATCATGTAAAAAACAGATGTGTACTCTTAAACCTAATTGATTGGGATCCAGAATTCTTTTTTTTTTTTTTAACTGAAACCAAAGATGTTAGGAGGGAAGAATTAAAAAATAAACTGCCTGTATTTATGGAATGTGGCACATATAAAATTCCAAGTGTTATATACAAAACATGTGCCCTATTACTGAGCTATGTCCCATTTATGATTTTCCCCTCCTAGTAATTTAGTGTCATTGTAGGAGATGAATAACTCAAATCAAGTATTCAAAGAAGTAGCCATGTTAATCCCATGTAGAATAAAAAAGAAGAAAGGGAGGGGGAGAAAAATAAAATAAATGTAGCAGTATCTTCAAGACTAACTAGTTTTTATTTTCACATGGACTTTCTTAGATATAAACCCACATCATCATATGCAGTACCAAGTGGTATTAAAGTCTCAGTTATAAAGCATATATATATACAGTTGTGGAAGTAAGAGAAAAAGTGATAGGATCTAGAAAGATAATTTCCCTTGCCCCAAAATTTGAAAGGGCCAGGTGAGGTAATAACAGGTCTTTCAGATCTTTACAGTGGTTAGTTAGTGTTGATGCATGGAAGGAATTAATCTATTTACCAAAATCAGTTTTCCTGGGTTCAAAACTCTCTCAAAGAAGATTCCTTTTGTTAGATGTGCAGTAGCTAGGACTCTCATATTGATATATGTAGCATGCCATAAAGCCATTGCCTTTGCCCATACCTCTGCTAACGGATTGGAATTTGTGAGTATAATTCAAATCAGCAGTTTCTCTTTTTGATCTTCCTTTCTAATTTCCTTGTTCAAGGTGTGATCTGTAAATCCCTTACTGTATGTTCAGCAAAGTGGAAATGATCTGCAACTAGTTTTTAGGTACTGCCATTTCTAATGTCAGATTTGTGTCAATTTATCCTCTTACATAGAGCCTGTCCTGTTTGTCTAATATAGAGTGCAGAGGGGCATTGCTGGCATAGGATGGCATACATCACATTGGAGGAAGAGCAAGTAAATGTGTACTTCCGATGTTTTGGATGATGCTATTGGCCCCTGAAATATTGCTCTCAGAGTAGATGTAGGGACAGAGATTGCATCTGGGAGGGTGGCAGAGTCTTGTCCCTCTATTCCATGTTATATATCCTGTTACAAATCAAGCATGGAGTATTTGCATAGTTATTCATATGATAATAGGACGGGATTTATATGTCAACCAAAATTGTTACATTAACCCAGTGAGGTTTTTACCTAGGTTCAGTTGCTCAGCACTTAATGTGTTGTAGTTGGCTGTATGAAATTACTTCAATGAGTGCAGTTTAATGTGTAGTAAAAATAACATTCTGCCTTTGGTAATTATCTGTGATGGCTGATGGACACACATGCAGGGTATCACTTGAATCTATCAGAGTTCAACATGAATGAACAGATTATTAAGTCTACATTTGGTGTGTTTTCTTTAACTGTTTCTTGTTTTCTTTCACCTAGGCCCTTTTACAAGATTGTGTTTACACAAGCAAAGGCAAAATATGTTGCATATCTAGAGAATGTTAAATAGTTTGCTCTTATAGGGATCTCATATACTGGATCTGTGGATTTACAAATGAACCAAGCATATTTAAACTATATTGCTGTTTCAATAGTAACTTGTGCTGTCGCTTATGTTTCAGTTTAACTCCTTTTTCTTTTGTGGCCAGAAAGAGAGCTGAAAGAGAATTAAGTTCTGTAATCCATCAAGTAATTGTTTATATCAGCTTTGCCATACTTAGCATTCTCTTCCTGTTTTTGAATTTTCAAAAGTGTTTCAGATTGAGCTATCACAGTTCAAAATAGACCAAAGAAGCCTTTTTCTCCTTCGTGCTCTGCTAACTTCATTGGTGACTGAATGGACTTTTTTCATATTTTCAAAACAGAATTTAACTGTGAGCAGCCTCAGTAAAAAAAAAAAGAAAGAAAGAAAGAAAGAAAGAAAGAGAAAAGAAAAGAAAAGATGGTAAAATGATGACCAGTTGTTGTAATTTGGGTGGAAATATGAGCCATTGTATGTTGCTGCTGGAGAGAGAATTACTTTGCAAATGCTACTTTTCTCTTTCCTTCCATCTGTACATACCCAAAGAAGGAGCTGTGTGACATAAAACATACAGCAAGCATTTGCATGACAATTGTGTCACTTTGTCTCCCTCTACTTCTCTTTACTATTTCATACAAGTTACTTTGACATCCTTGGCTGGCAAGGATGGAATAACACACAATATTGTGGTTTCATGTTATGAGTTGTATTCAATATTACAGACAATAGGAAGGAAGGTGTACTGGTGCTGTTTTTGGTGTTGTCAGCATGTAATTCCAGCTTCTGAATATTATTGGCAAGGCACTCTTCTATTCAGGCCACATTACTTACTGTGAGTGGGAAACTGTGCAAAAGCTGTTGAATGGATTTTATGGTTGATGTTTAATTCTACCCTAACCTTTCTTGAGAAAAGACAATTCACTTCCCTCTACACTTATTTTTGGCTATCAAAAGCTGTCATGTAATCTCACATAAGGAAGAAATCTGAGAAGTATCTAAAATGAATTAAATTGCAAGGATAATAGCAGCCTCAAAGACAGATTTCCTTTTGGTCATTAAGCCATTCAGCAACCTCAATGTGTTCATTCCTGCATCATGACAATTGATAAAGTGTGATAGATCCTGGGAGTGTTTTGTTAGAAAGAGGCTTTGATAGGGTGGGGAGTAAATGATATCATATTCCCCTCTATATTCCATCTTTTTCCCCCACTTCAAATGAGCTAAGCCCAGAATGACTCCTGAACCTTGGGACTGACTCTGTCCTATCATCAGACTGTGGGCAGGTCTCTTATTTTGTTTCTGCCTTTTGATCGTATCAGGAAAGAAGCCTTTGAACCAAAATTCACCATAGGTCAGATAAGTCTGTATAAAGACACCTGCAGCCCAGCTTCATTGTAGCTTCCTCTTCTGACTGCAGAATCATCACTAATTTGCAGGGTGCTCACTTTTCTTATTGCCTGCATGCTCTTCATCATTTTTTTTCTGCTGTAGTCTGAGGCCTTGTGGTAAAATGATTAAGAACTATGAATTTTTATTTAATTTTTTTCAAAATTTAATCCAAAATGTTGAATAATTCATTTTGACATCTGACTCTTGCAAAGGTCCTTCTTCTGAGGTTCTGTTTATCTATTGTAGCTAATATTGATCAATAGACCACCATAAAGTCCCGTTTACTCACAAGATTCAGTGTGCTTTTAATACAATAGTAATAATAATAATAATAATTCATAACGTTGATTTCTTTTTTTAAAAAAAAAAACTGAGCTATTATTTTGACTGTTTTTCTGCACCAAATTTGTTTTACCAGTATTCAATACTATTTTGTTCCTCATCAGCTATTCTATTGTCTTGGTTTTACAGTTTTCTCTTCTGTAATTAAGTTGATAAAAAGCATGCCATTTGGCTCCTACAGTAGTGCACTCTTACCAGAAATTGACATAAGTGGTCAGTGAATCACCTCTTACATTCCAGGAGAGATTGCCAGTTCTTAATTAACACCAAGCAATCAATATTGCCATTCATTGTAATTTACTTCATACCAATGGGGATGTCAAAAAGTGATCAGGTTGGGAATTATGTTTACAGTGTTTAATGGTGTGGTTCACTAGAAGTGCTAATTAACCGTCAAATTGTACTCATTGCCCTTTTGTAACAAGTCTTTTAACTTTCCTTTTCAAAAGAAGTAATTGTGCCATTTCTCAGGGCTGCTACAATGTCTAACCCATAGGTCTGCCCCATTAATCATACTAATGCAGAGTAAGTGATTTCAAGTTTATGTTTTAATCATTTGTAGTTGGCTCACTGTATGTGCAATATGTGTTCACTCCTTTGTGTATTCATTTCATCATGTTCAAGTATTAAAAGAGACAAGCTATGTTAATCCTATTTGGCCTTCCTCTCCTATAAGATTTTTATGATCTTTGCCTGATGAAGAAGCCAGTGAAGTTTTAAAAGCTTGCATGATGCATCTTCTGCATTTTGATTGGCCAATCCAGGTTGCTCTTTTGTGGATTTTGTATTTTGTTGTATTTTGTTGCATGGCCAATTGTACTATATACCACTCTGAGATGCTCAGATATAGGGTAGAATATAAATATTTTAAATAAATAAATAAATATGACCAAAAATAAGCTTTAAGTTCCCCAGTTATAACTTTGGCATTTGGAAAACAACAACAACTCAGCAACAAACTTTTTGAGTTAGAAATCTTGGAAATTCATACTTTCCATTGTCATTGGACACCAGCAGTTCCCCTGTCTACCATATTATTATTATTATTATTATTATTATTATTATGGTCATTTACTTATTCTTTCTTCTTTCTGAATTACTGGTAGTTACTCTGAGTTCACATATCCTAACATCACATTATTATTAATTTTTTTTGTAATACAAAAGACCACCAGAAATCATTTTAAAAGGAAAGTGTTTTTAACATTGCCTAATGTGTTCTGGCAAGAGTGTTGACTATTCACAGACAATTTATCTGCTAGTCAACAAGGCATTTGTTCGTTAAAATTTTAATACAAAATGATATGCAGAGATAATTATGAGTTAATGAAATGGATGCCTTCATGTTAAGCTTAACAATATTGGATTTTACTGAGATTGATCCTGCTGATGGCATTTTTGTCTCCATTTTGCTTTTAACTGAAATTAAGCAAGGTATGTTCTCCAATAAAGTAGTCTATAAACAATGAATCAGTATTCTGGCATGTGAATTGGTTGAATAACTGCCAAAATACCAATAGGTAGTGTTTTCCTAAATGATACTTAATTCTGACAACAATTCAATGAAAGGAAGGGATAGCCATATTGACCATAAAACAGCGCCCCACGTTCATGTTATGATGAAGACTTTATTAGGCAATTTTTTTTAAAAAGCGAAATATCATCACAGTAGCTTTAGGGGACCACTGGTCTCTTTGTCAAATAAAGATGCTTTTAAAAACCGTACAGAGCAAGAGAGTTGATGGGACAGTCCAGGATCTGCATCTTCTTTGTGTCATTCTGGGAGGGTCTATACAGACATTCAAATTAGACCATATTCACCTGAAGGATATGAGGGTGCCTAGGAACAAAAGCAAGTGAAAGAAAAGCAATAAAAATTCTTTCTCAGTTTATAGCTACAAAGTATAGCTATCAATGTATCAGTATCACTAGTATCAGAAGATCTCAAGGTGACATATAATAAAAATGGTTTAACTATGTATAATGTGAAACAGTGGAGGCATCACCAGCAGTCTTTCATCCTTGGAAAAACATACAGAAGAGGATTTGTCTGTCAGGTGTCAAGATCCTAAACTAGTGTTTCAAGTGACACCTTGAATTTTGGTCAAAACTATATTGGCAGCCAGGGTAATTCCTTTGAAACCAGTATGGCTTCTGTATCATGTTCCCATCAGTATTCTAGCTGCTGCATTTTGCACTAACTGATGCTTCTGAGTCATCTTCAAGGGCAATTCCATGTAGAGTGCATTGCAGCAGTCTAATTGAAAAATTACCAGTACATGGACTACTTGGATGATTATCCCAGGAAAGATGATAGCTGAGGACCAGTTGGAACTGGTTCCAAGCACTCTGAACCATGTATTCAACCTGGGCTTTTAATGATAGCTGGATCTAGGAGTCCTCCCGAATCATGTTCCTGTTACCTCATACCCAGGAACCATCAATCTACAGTCACGATCTTATTGAGATTCATCTTGGTTCATTGGTCCTCATGTAACCCTACAGCATCCAAGTATTAGTCCAGGATTTGTATCACTCCAGCTCTGAGGCCAGCTCATGCTAAGCTGGTGTGTGTGTACCTGGTAGGTTTGTTACCTGATTATATAATCTTAATTGTTTATATTTAAGGCATTTAAATCTGCATATATGTGCACAGACCTGGTAATACTGAAAGAGGAAATACTTTCTACTTAGAGGCTGTATGTGTTCTCCCCCATTCCCAGGGGAACCATGATTGAAGGGGTATCTCTTTTGGTTGATGAGTAAAAAGAGAATTCCTCTTTCAAATGTCATATGTGCCATTTATAATTATTTTAAAATTATAGAATTCAAAGATATAGTTGTGTTACTCTGTGGAATCAGTATGTAGAGAGCTTTTGTAGCACCTTTGAGACTATTTGCAGACTGCTAGAAATAGTGCAAATTGACTCCACTTTAACTGCCCTGGCTCAGTGCTAGGGAATCATGGGAATTGTATTTTTTTCTCAGGCTTTGAGCCTTCTCTATCAGAGAGGTCTGGTGCCACAATAGACTACAGTTCCCATGATTCCCTAGCACTGAGTCAGGGCAGTTAAAGTGAACTCAATTTGCACTATTTCTAGCAATCTGCAAAGGCCCTAACTGAAAGAAAGAAGTTGGCAGCATGAGCTTTCATAGAGAAGTCTATGAAAGCTCGCGCTGCCAACATCTATCTTTCAGTTAGTCTCAAAGGTGCTACAAGATAAAATTATTGCATTTGCCTAGTTTGTACTTCATCAAAGTAGTTTTAGCCCATTAATCAACCAAACTCTACTGCCAACAGCCAAGCCCAACATTCTTTCTTAGTTTTCAGTTCTTTACTTTTCTTTGTCTCAGGGCTTCCTGGGATTTTTTGGGGCCACTCTTGTGTTTTCTTTCCTAACTTACCTGCTCCCTCTCCCTTCGTTTTCAGCCCCATTCTGGAGAAGACAAGCCTTTTGGCCCAACTTTTGACATGAAAACAGTTCCTTTGTGAGTTCATCTGCCATTAAACCAATCCCCACTTCTTTCAAGTTGGTTAGTTGCTACTGCATTAAAAGATATATGTGTGGGAGGCAGGAGAGTACTATAATGGCTACTCTCCTTTTCCCAAACTTGTTGTCACATGCAGTTCCTAGTGGTGGTGATGGGGGGGTCTCCTTGGTGGAGGACTGAAGGTCCAATAAATACTCTATCTATCTATCTATCTATCTATCTATCTATCTATCTATCTATCTATCCTTATGTACAAGGCAGTGAGGAGGACGGATGCATTCACTGATAACTGGAAAGACACCCCCCGATGAGTTGGGAGGGGTTTCTTGTTGCGCTGGCCATGTAAGGACATGAGAGGCCTGATTGGTCAAGCGCACAGGGGTCATAGAGCACCTGCGCACTTGGTCCAATCAAGTTGCCTTGTTCATATTCCAAAGTCTCGTGGTGCCTGTAATCTCCCGAGACTTGGGGCGAGAGTTTATTCTTTATAGCTCTGCGCTGCCACATGGTGGCAGTCATTTTAGAGCTTGAACTGAGCGACCCAACCTACCCACCCTTATTTAAAGAGCTATGTTTGGTTACTCTCAGGCTTAGGCTGGTCGCCTTCGGGGTCCGGGAGAGAATTTTTCCCCAGGATGCTTTCCTGGGTCTTTCACCCTCCCTGAGATTAATGCATAATTTGAAGTTGGGTATGGGTCTTAGGTTAATAATTGATGTATCGTTTATGTTATTATTAGCTTGTCACAACTTATGGGTTTGGGTCTATAAGTTAAAATGTGCTTATTTTGGATTTGGGGTGGGTAATAACCCCCCCCCACAGGAAAATTAATATGGTTAAGTAAATTAATTGGGGTAAATTGGATAATGTTAAATTAAAAGGAAGTGACGAATTCAGTTAAATGCATGATGTCACACATTGATTGATGTCATATGATGTAATATGACGTCATTTCCGGAGGGGGGTTATGTAAATTTGTTGTTATTTATTTGCTTACATACTTTGTCACATACGGTGAAGGTCCACCCACCTGGTGGGTTACACTTTCACTTACACATGTGACAAAATTGTTGGAAATTTATTCTTGTAAATAGACTCTGTACAGCTAAATAAAAGTTGTGGCCTGTTTTAACCCAAAAGAGGTGTCTTGTGTCCTTTGCGCCAGTGCAACATTATTATTCTGTCATTATTCATTTCACTGCATGAAGACAAAAAAAAAAAAAAATGCCTCAAGGCACTGTCAATTTAAGGTTTGACAAGAGTAGAAATGGGGAGCAATGATGAAGGGGATTAAAGTTTCAGAGACTTGGTGTTGGGATTCAACCCTACAGCTTTAAGGTATAGAAAAAGAAAACAAGCAGTCAAAGAGTCCTTCTAGAATGACGTGGAATGTAATCTAATCAGGTCTTGCTATTTTGTTCTAAATGTCAATCAGTTCATACCTGATCAATAAAAGTTGGACCTAGTACTCATGAGGGAAATTCCTGTACAAAGAAAGAGGAAAGAGGAAGAGGTGGAAGGAAAAGTGATAGAAGAAATGGAAAGAAGAGCCAAAGCTTATTTATTTATTTTGTATGTGTATATGTCATTTTGTCCTATATTTGATGCAGTTTGCAATTGTACTAAACAGTCAGAGCAAGCAAAACAATAATACAGTTGGCCCTTTTTATCTGCTGGAGATTGGTTCCATGATCTCCTGTGGATACTAAAAATCTGTGGATGCTCATATCCTATTATACGCAGTGGAATAATAAAATTGAGTTTCTTATATAAAATGGCAAAATCAATGGTTGCATTTTTGGAATTTATATATTTTTGAATATTTTCAAGACATGGATGGTTGAATCCATGGATAAAGAAACAGTGAATACAGAGGGCCAACTGTAAAACCAATTAAAATGGTTAAGTGCAGGCTGTGCCCAGTGATGGCTTTGCACTAGCAAAAATGCCTCCATTTGCACAAGGGAGGGTATCTGTATTTTGCCACCCTCCCTTTTGTAGCCCTCAGTAGTATTAGGTACCTTAGACTTCTGCTCTCCATGTCATATCCCACACTGTTACAGATGATATCTGACCCTCAAGAGCAGATTTTTTGAGTTGGAGGAGGGGTGGGGAGCCTGGATAGAGCAGTTTGACCAAAACAAACAAACAAAAACCCAAGATGCTCATATCCTATTATAATAGTGTACTTCCCATATACAATACCACCACTGGATAAAGTCCATGAAATCCATCCTAAAAATGTGTCTATACAATAATACTAATGTTTTGTATCAGGTGCTAAAAGGTAATATTAAAGAATGTGGTATGTCTTCTCTCAAACTTGAAAGAGAGGGGCGGTGTCTTAAAGAGTTTATTACAAAATGCAGACTGAATATGTGCAAAAGCCCTGCAAATAATGGTCCCGCTAGATAGATTGGATTGACTTTGGAGCAGGACTAGTCTTTTTCATTGACATCTTTGTAACTTGACACCTCCAATAAATTTGTACAGAAGAACTGTCAATGTTTTTTTGTGTGTGTGTTTTTATTGTGCAATACCTATAACTACCAATGTATTTTTGTTGTCTTGGTTTGTTTGTGAATATGTTGATGCATCCTGTTCATATCAGTTATTGACTGATTGGCCTTTACATCTACTTTCTGAAGAATGAGGTACTGTGAGGTGCTTAGGCAGTGGGCATCATTATTAAAAATGTCAATAGCTGGAACTGGCATGCTTATTGTCCTGGTTTAATAATATGCTATTATTGATTGTGGTTATTTTTACTGATTCTCCCTTCCCCCCATACTTCCCACTCATCCAATATTTGGCTCGCTGTGTTGATTAAATGACAAATGTTATACCTAGAGATCAAGTTAGTCAATTACATCTCCCAAAAGTGGTAAAAAAAAATGCTGACAGCCAATGTGTTCAGGGTGCCATTCACATTTTCTGGACTGAGCAGAAAATGAAGAAATGTGAGCACAGCACAACCATACAGCATTTATATGATTGTCTCAACTTGTACCTTCCTGAGTCACTTGTTTCAGTGCTGATTGCCACTAAACACTTCTTAGGCTATATAATGGTGTGATATATTTTATTTCTCTAATATAACATTCCAAAGCTCTTGGGGTACCCCCCCTCCCACTAGACAGGAGGCAGTGTCCACTAAAAATGGGAGATATTCCCTTCCCTAGATGTGTCTTGCCTAGTAATGGATGGTTGAGTAGGATCTGTGCTAAGCAGCAGGAGCTATGCAGTTTAATTATTTTCCCCTTTCGCATTTTTCTTAAATGTTTCTTTTGTTTTCACTTATTTTTCTCTCTGTTCCTCACCATCCCCTTTCTTGGCCTGTTTATTAAACCTAGGTAGGAATTGGATCAGGAATTCTCTGAAAAGAGGGGGCAGATCTGTCAGAAAATCTTTTATGTGACTACATGATGGTGCAATAAATTTGCATTTATTGACAATAGGTAGATACAGAATAAGCAAGTCACACTGTTTTTCAGTTGAAATTCAAAATATCTGTGCCCTCAGGATTCCACCTTATTTCCTCTTGCTGTAGAATCTATCTCAAGATTGAATTCTTAGTACAATAGTGCTCTATGAATAGATAAGATATATCACCTCCTTTTCACCATTGGAAATTGGGGCTCAGGCACATTGGTGATAAATTTATATATGCTTTCAGCCTACAACTTAATGCAGGGGTATGCAACCTAAGGGCCGGGGGCCAGATGCACCCCCAGAGGCCTTTGGACTGGCCCCAGGCCGATCCTGCTGCCGCTACCTCCCGCCGCTCCCCACCGCCCGCCATGATGATATTGATTATTGTTGTTATTACTTGTTCTTGGGATTTTCTTGGCAAAATCTCTACAGGGGTTTTGCCATGGGTTTTCTGGGGCTGAGAGTGTGTGCATGCATATTTTTTGAATTTTTTTAAAAAAGTTTTATTTATTTATTTATTTATTGTGCTTCGGCCCCCCAATTGTCTGAGTGACAGCAACCCGGCCCCCGGCTCAAAAAGGTTCCCTACCCCTGCCTTAATGGGTGCTACTCCTTCCCCTTTCTGTTTCTATTGTTGTCTGCCTTCAAGTTGTTCCTGACTTATGACAACCCTAAGGCTTTCTTGGTAAGATTTGTTTAAAGGAGATTTGTCATAGCCTTTTCCTGAGGCTGAGGAACTTGCCCAAGGTCACCCAGTGGGTTTACATGGTCCAGTTGGGATTCAGATTTGCAGTCCAAACCATTATGCCATGCTGATATATTTCTACCTCCCTCAAAATTGGAGACTTTGCCTAGCAGGTTAAAATGTCATTCTGTCCAGTATTCTTCCCCCCCTCCCCTTGCCCTATCTAACCAGATATCTTTTGGAGGCTTACCAGCAAGGCATGATGTGTTCAGTCTTCCCTTGTTGTATCTGATGTTCAAAAGTGTTGTTGTTTGTTGTTGTTATGTGCCTTCAAATCATTTCTGACCTATGAAAACCCAAAAGTAAACCTATAACATGTCCATGGCTGAACAGTGATTCAAATGCTGGTCTTCCAGTGTCCTAATCCAACACTCAAACCAATACATCCTTTTTCAAAAGAGTATATGTTTTCGCCCCCCAGTATACTCTTTTTCAAAAGTATACTGGATTCAAATTACATTGTTACTCTGAACTTCAGTTACTTCATATATTGTCTTATCCTTAGAGGGCACAATGATAATGCTGTTGCAGTTTACATTGATTATCTGTAAATTGGCCTTCAAGCTACCACCTCTTCTTTAATTAAAACATTGTATATGTATGGTACTGTACCACTGATTCCAAGGAGTTTGATAGACTATGAGTTTAATAACTTTGTCAGGGAGTAACAGAAACCAGTAAAAAGGCCAAATTCACCATACTTTTAGTGGGCAAAGCAAAGCAAAGCAGCTTATTTATATACCGCTTCATATCATGCTATGGGATGTCTAAGCGGTTTACAACTGTGAGCTGATTGCCCCCCAACAATCTGGGTACTCATTTTAGCGACCTCGGAAGGATGCAGGCCTGAGTCGAGCCTCAGCCCTGGCTGGTATTGAACTCGCAACCTTGTGGTCTATGAGTGAGTGGCTGCAGTACAGGCATTTAACCACTGCGCCACCAGGGCAAAACCAGTGTAGAGCTCCATGTTATTTCCTCACCTATATAAGGGATGGCACAACTATCCCTGTTTGTGGTCCCTAGCTATTCTATCATTTGATCAACTAAGAATTGTGTTGGACTCCCCTTTTCTACATAATCTGGAGGTAGACATCATTTGCACTGGTGGGATTGCAAGGTGGGATTCTAGCCAAAAAGTAATTTTACCAGAAGAGAGAGAACTCTTTCTCCACAGTGGACTACATTGGACATTATTGCAACACCAGTCAGGGAGAATTCACATTTCTTCCTTGCTACCCTTTGCCAGTGGGGTATCTACAGTTTCCAAATGACTCCGTTTTACTAGAGAATTGTTTCATTCCAAAATAGAACACTTCCTTAGAACATAATAGATGTCCCTTATTTCAACACACAGTCAGTTCCATTGCACTTTATAGAACAGACATTGCAGTCCTGCAGCATTTCGTAATTTTTATCTGACAGCTCTAGCAATCTAAGGTTTTGGTCTCCCTTAAAGAATCTACACTTTCTGGTAAATGTTTTATTGGAAAATGGTGTTTTAGGAGATATAATTTCTATTCTCTTTGCTCCCTCAATGATTCTTCCAGATAAACCATCCTGAGACCATTTTTGTTACTTTATCTTTCACCGTTCACTGTTAGTTTGGGAATACAGGGTAATCAACTGATGTTTTGCTGAATAGAACATATTCTACATTCATTTCTCTGCATTATTTTGTCTATTCTTCTGAGCTTAGGCCAAACTTAAGGCCCACTCAAATATACATGAACATCATTTGATTGCTCAGTTCTTCATTTATTGATAAGATTTCTGTCCCTCCTTCTGGAAAAGATCCCAGGGCATCTTACAAAAACAAGATAAAGTGGAAATATCTTAAGGAACTATATATAGGTATTGACTACAGTTAAAGCAGTTTGTTTGAGGTGATTTGGAACTTCTGTGTGGTCTGTGATTGTACTAAATCATATTAAGTCACTGGTGGATTCTACTGCCAATAAGTGGATTTCTATGTATGAATCACTTCCAAAATATAAGTAAACCACAGGAAGGGGATTACTTAGTCAGGTCTGGACTCAGAAATAGAATGTTACCTTCTTGTAAATACAGGTTAAATGACAAGTCTAAAGCTATGATTAGATGCATCATTCTGAAGAGCTACTTGCAGCATGTTTAGAGGGATTTCTGTTTATTTGTTTCATGTTCCCTCATCCATAAATGGTGTATTCTCTTCTTTGTCACAGACTGTTTTTAAAATTCTTCTTGGAGCAAAACTGCACATTACTCTGCAAAATACATATTTCTTGAACTACTGTATGTGTCTATTAGTAATTATTCTTTATCAAAATTTTATACCAATTTCTCATGAGCATAAAAGAGTGTATAATAAAATGATTAAGAAGATACATGAAATCACCATAAACATTATTTAATGTAGGGTATCATTAACATTTTCAGAGGGAAATTGTCTGAAGGTTTAGTCAGTTAGATCATGAAATGCATGCATCACCTCTACTCAGAGTTGGACATATTTCTAATCTTGAAAATCACTAGAAAAAGTGAGAGGAACTGGTTGAGGAAGGAGGATTGTGGAAAGAGGGCTGGTCACTCTGACAATAGTGAATTGGCTCCAGGTTTTAGACCCGTTTGGCAAATGTGTGGCATGCATGCCCTCTCTGGCATGTGGTGCCATCCCCGAGGGCATATGGTGGCCACAAGAAGTAGGGGCAGGGAGTAGGGGCTGAGGAGTGCATGCTTGTGCCAGCCCTGCTCCTTGCTGTGGCCTGATTCTCCCATGCAAAACCAAGACATGACAACGAGGGACCATGCACATGCCTTCTGGCTAGAAACCCCACCTTTTTGGAAGGCTCCAAGGCAGAGGTGATGGTGTTGGGATGCCTTGTTGCTTTGCCTCTATGGTGGGGAGGCTTTGCTTGGTTTCCTATTGCTTTCAAAGGTCTTGTGCTCCTGTGTGTGGCCCTGCATATGTTGCACATGCCATTTTATCCCTCCCTGCTTGCCAGTCCACAAAAGACCAAGATCACAGACTTCAAGTCCATGAACGGGGAGGGAAAACTGTATTGTGAATTCTTGACTTAAAATATAAATAGTGATCATTTCATGTTGAGACTTGAATGATATAATAAAACATTCTAGAGATTAACTAGGAAAAAAGTGAAAGATACATTTTAAACTAAATATCTTTCTGATGGAGACATATTAGACTATATAATACTTTCTTTGCAGATATGGGAGAAAGAAAATGCAACTCGCTAGAAACTTTAACCTAGCTTGAACTGAGTACTAGGAGATGCAATGTGATGAAACTATTTTACGAAATAATAATACAATGGGAGTGTCTTTTTCATCCTCTATAAAAGAGGACTACTTTGAGGTTATAAGACAACATTATTACTTTTTTATTTACATCATACAGTTGATTATATTGCATTGATTTTTTCCCCTTTCCTTTCTTTTTTTTTTTCTTTTTTTTTTTTTTTTAACTGTAAACCAGTTCAGAAATCATTGTGGTGGACATAAACCAATGGGGAGCATATTTAAATCCTATTCATTTGGAGGGGGGTGTCACATAGATATTTTACAGCATAAATGGAATTTAAAAGCAGTTGATTTTGGATTTATCCTTTAAAAATAAATATTTGGTGAAGTCTGACAACAAACAAAAAAAGTAGGAAATGTTTTATAATAGAACATTAAAAAAGCCAAACTGAAGGGTTCTGCCAAAAAATAACCAGGATAAAATACTCCCTCTTCCAATTACAAAAAGGCAATAATATGAAAAATTAAGGAATAATTAAACCCTAGAGCAGAAAAGCCAATAAAATTTCTAAAAGGGTAAAACCCCACTGAAAAGTTTGCAAAGGTAGAAATTAAATTTTATAATAATAATAAAAATTTCAAAACCCAAGGCCAAAAAAACCCTGAACCCTGGAATAGATAAACCAGTAAAATTTCTAAAAGGGTAACAATACCCCACTGAAAAGTGTGCAAATGCAGAAAATAAAGTAATATAATCATAGTAAATAGTATTATATATATAATATAATATAATATAATATAATATAATAATTCCTCAGCTCACACAATGTGACTCTGCTCAATTCAAAAGCAACAATGTTCTTCTCCTGCTCTCAGAGTCTCTTATATAACCAGCTGAACTGGTGATGGGAACGATCCTGCCAAGACTCAAGTAAAAAACTAGGAAAATCTTAGGGTGTGGAGGGACAATGAAAAACTCAAACCAACCAAGTTACACTCCCAGGGATTCAGATTTACTATGTATCCATTTGAGTTCCAATGTTTGTATTTATTTTATGTACTTAGTATTAGATATCCCATCAATTTACCAGAATTTAAAGGAAGTTCTCCTGTTCACAGAATCTTTTATATAACCAGCCAAACTGGTAGTAGCAACCATCCTGCCAAGACTCAAGAAAAGAACTCAGGGAAATAGTTTTGCACCTTGTTTTGCCTTGTGGAACATCTTTTGTACTCCTGAACCACATTCCACATTTTAGAACTCTCTACTAACAGGATGCATATGTTTTAATTTTGTGCTTCTGTGCTGGTAATGACATTGCTGTTGTTTTTATTCATATTCTTTATACCTCTGCCCAACACTTTTATTCAGTTCAAACTTTGCTTAAAAAGCATTTGCATAATGCCTCACAATTTAAACAGTTTTCTCATTGCTCTTTCATTTAAAAAAAATGAATGTGGGAGTGGACAATTTTATTATCATTCTTGCAGAGAAATTTGATTGCATTGTTGTTTTGACTTATCTGAGCTAACAGAGAGTAAAGACCTTGATCTGAATATGAATGAACATTACATAGCACTGTATAAAACAGAGAAAATGAAATGAGGAATGAGAAACATAGAGAAGTCACCCCCACTAAGGTGACTTTAAAATAGATGGGGAAAGAGATGGCTTTGGATTTAGTAACAACTGTTCCACAACTATTTCAAACATTTGTTATTAAAATAATGTGCTGTATTATACATGGATGGGTGGATAAGACAGAATACTTAACTACTGCTATTCTCTTCTATACTCATAGAATTAATCCTTAATAGAATTAAGGAGCTTACCACAGAGGGGAAATTGGGAGTTTAAACGATTAACCCATGAAAATTGTGCAATTGACCTTAAAACATGCTTAAAATGACATTAACGCAAGTGCCATTATCCCATGAAGAACTAGGGAATAACCAGGCAAGAAACAGCAAATAGCCATTCATGGGAAGATTTCGTGAATGAGTTACTGTTGTTTCTTGCCTGGTTCTTCATGGGATAATGGCACTTTAATTACATTTTGTCTCAACATTGTGTGAAAACTATTTGTGCAATTGTGCCCAAGTATGGGTTAATCACAGATTTTGTACAGGATAACAGCGCTTTGCACTCTGATGTCTTGTGAAAACCATTCACACAATTCTTGGTTAATTACAGGTTAATCACCATTTATACTTCCAATTCCCCCCCCCCCCCCCGTTTGATAAACTCCTATGATTGTGTTTACATTTCATCATCCATATGGGCCATGGCTTCAATGAGATGGCTCATGGGACTTGATAATGGCTTGAGTGAATGAGCCCACTATGTGTGCAAACAGTGCCTTACATCAACCAGCTGAATACTGTGTGTGTTTGCAGGCATATATGTGTAAAAACCTACACAGTTCACTCATCTCATATAACATTTGCAGAGTGCCACTATATATATTTCTGAGGCCTGGCTAGAGCCAACATGATTTTTCTTAGAAATATTGATTTGGGCATAACTCAGTAGCAATGTTATTTGGAGATACTGTGGATGACTGTTTTGTAGTGCTTTTTGATTAACAGTTATAAAGGTAACTGTTACCTTTTTTACCTTTTACCTTTTTTACCTTTTACCTAAAGAAGTCAGCCCCAAATGACCTAGTGAAAAACCCAGTGTATGTGTGTGCCTGGGGGGGTGGGGGGTGGGTGTCTGCTGCTGTAGTGACAGTGGCAGAAACAAAGGGAGCAATGGCAATAATGAATATTTTGTTCAAGATGCATTTTTAGTTTCTAGATTTTCTAATCTCCTTGTGCCTTTCTCATAATTTTGCTCTAAGCATGGACTTCAGATGTTGTGTCACAGTATCCCTTCAAGTGAAATTCAGCAGCAAGGCAATTTAAGGATGAAACCTCCCCCTTTTTTTTTTAGTCTTTAGGGGCATTATGAAAATGGTTCATTCTGCAGGGGAACATCAGTGCCACAGGTGCCACAGCAATGGGGAAAATATGACACGTGATTTTCTGTGCCACTCCTTGCAGAGGAATGAAAACCCTTAGGTATGAAAACCCTCAACCTTTGAGGTGTTGTACATTTTGTATCTTTTCATCCCATTATGTTCTGGTCATACCATTGTTACTTGTCTCTATTTTCAAGAGATTTTGCCAACAATACACCTTTTCTTAAATAACTAATGTATTATTAGTATTAGTATTAGTATTTTAAAATCAATTTAAGTTGGTCATCCTCATGGTGTCATGTCATGGTGTACTCCCTGCAGTGATGTTTGGTTGTAGTTCTGCCTCCCACTTCTAATTCTAATTATTTCATGCAGGATAAACAAGCTGAACTTTATAATACCATGGCATTTCTCTTTTTAAATAATGCTTTTAATTTGGAGGATTTTTTTCTCAAAGAAAATATGTTAAGTGGTGGTTGAGAATGCATGGAATAATGGTTCTAATTAATTTGTCAAGTTGTTGCTAATTATGGTGTATAATATGGGACATTTTTAGATTTGATTGAGTATGTACATAAACATTGTCTTACATTTCCTAAATGCTATATTAAAATGTACATTGTAAGCAAGATTGTTAATGGAAGGTGATTTGTAATTGACCATTTCTCATTCTGATAGGACAGTGGTTTTGCTTCATACACATTAGACTTTATTTATACTTTGCTTCCTGCATTTCTTCCAAGTAAAAGTAATATTAAGTTTAATGTGGTGAAAAATATCTTACCATCCACAGTATGGTAGGAAGAACAGCCAGGATATATAACATGGCTTCTATGTGGAGCCTCTGTAAAACTTCTTCCCATGGTAACTGCCCCCCCCCCCAGCCATAGTGTTTATGTGCACTGACATCCCCCTGCAAAATGAGCCATTTTCTCAACTCTTCTACAGACTAAGGATAAGGGTGAGGTTTTATCCTCAAGTTGCCTTGCTACTGAATGTAAAGTCCATGCTCAGAGAAAAACTATGAGAAATGTAGAAGGAGATTAGAAGAATTTACATGAAGCTAGTGTTTTATTTCAATGAGGTTCCACTCCCCCCCAACCCCTATTTGGGATAACAAAGAAAGTATTGCAATAGGCTGTTCGTAGAGAAAGAAGATTTTTCTCAAGGTTGCCTTAGGGCCGATGCACACAGCCCATTTGGGGTGGTAGAGAGCCACTCCGGGAAGCAACAGATCGGGGCCACGGCAACCCCATGCTGTGGCCCTGATCCTTCCTTTTTCTGCCCCTAAAGGAGCAGCAAAATGGCACCCTAAGTGCTGGCACTGGGGTTCTTCAGCGCCCTTTTGACGCAGCATGTGCAAGAAGGGTGTCCTGATGCTGCGTGCTGTGTGGATGGCCATGTGGCGTCAGGACGGTATCGAGGTGGGGTTGGGGTGGCCGGTGTGCAGCTGCCTCGCCCCAACTCTACCCCCAGGCTGGCCCTTTGGGCCAGTCTGCAACAGTCCTTAATTTGATTCAGAAGTGAATGGCCCAAAACTAGAAGTTCTTGGATTGTCTCACGCCACCCAAATCAATTTAATTCCCAAAAGATTACTCCTACAAATTTCATCATTAAATGAGACATTGCACACATAGTGTAGAGAGAATTAAGAGTTTGCAAGGGCAAAAGCCAAGGAGCCAACAATTTTGTCCAGCAGCTCTTCAGGTTAGTAAAAACCTAGCCAGTTGGTATTTTCTTCAACTGCTGCATCAGACAAATAATACATCAGTCAGGATAGTCTCAGTGGAGAATCTCTCCCACCATGCACTTCATGGAAAAGAAAAAAAGGTCCCTATGAAAAGGAAACAGGCTAAATAGGTCATTTTGGCTATCCATGTGAGAGTTACCTAGGACAGTTTTCATTTTCACTACGTTAAGGGGCCCCAAGTGGATCACTTTATGTGAATGGCGGTGCAAAGTGAACAATGCCTTGCAATTTCAGCTTACCAACACCCAGTAGGCTGAAGATTTTCCTCGTCTCCTCTGTATATGAATTATGTGGCTCAGTCTTGTCTATTGTCTGCATTTTTTAATCTTTCCTTTACTGTAATAATAAACTACAGTGGTAGTGATTATCCATCGAGCACTACTTTGGGAAGAGAGTAGATACTGAAACTTTTCCTTGCCAATCCATACTCTCTTTTTTTATTGCTTGTCCTTTCCAATTTTGTGTAGGGCTGGTACTGAATTGTCTTGGGCTATTCTGCTACTTGGTAATCTTCACTTAGTGGAAATTACAGAGCACTTCAGAAGCCGTGGCTGTTGTATTCCTGTGGGAACACAATATAATACCTTCAATTCACACATTTAAAAAACAAAAACAAATAAACTCCATCACATTTTAGAAAGCTTTGTTTTCCCTTTTTAAAAAAATCTACTCACGTTTTTTATAAGGATGAGATCGAGTGGTGTAAATTATGCCACAATATTCCATTTCATTCTTCAAGAAGAAAATAATGAAAAGAGGGACTGGAAAGTCTTTATTTTTTTAGTGCACAATTACCAGCAGTGGCTAAGGTTAAAGCAAATTGAATCCTCCCTAACAACAACAACAACAACAGCTTCTCCCTACTACATTTCTTACCTTGCTATCTGTGGTCACAAATATGGGGTAAATTTTGTAAGGGCAACCAAATATATGTTATTGCCAGGACATGCTCCTGCCCTAAAAGCCAGGATGTTGTTCCTAACCTCAAGTTATACCTTTGGAAAGCATTACAAGATCAAAAGCAACTGGAAGCAACCCTGACATTCCTTTTCAGCTTAGAACTACAAATGAGGTCTGGCAGCAAACAGGCTTTTTTGGGGGAGGGGGGACATTTTCTAGGTAGTTGAAACTCCAGTCCCTTGGCAGGCACAGAGACAATCCTTGGTACCTCCAGTACAGATCTGAACCAGTGAAGGGAGCTGAAGCTCTGTGTGCTATATCTACCTGGCTGTTGCCCCCACAACAGGTATAGTTACTAGATAGGTATACCTCTGTGACCCTCCTCCATAGATACGAAAGAAATGTTTTTGGCCCTCCACTTGCACTGAGGAAGTGCTGAATTATAACAAATGCCAACCTCTGCTCATATTTTGAGTTGCATAGGAGCTGGACATCATTCTTCCTTCTCTCTATTTCCAGCATTTCAGCATTATTGTGTGTGTGTGTCCAAAGAAGGGTGACAAAAATAGTGAAGGGTCAGGAAACCATGCCCTATGAGGAATGACTTAGAAAACTGGATATGTTTAGCCTGGAGAAGAGCTGGATAAGAGGTGATATGATAGCTCTGTTTAAATATTTGAAGGGATGTCATATTGAGGAGGGAGCAAGTTTGTTTTCTGCTGTTCCAGAGAATAGGACTCAGAACAAAGGATGCAAGCTACAGGAAAAGAGATTCCACTGCAACATTAGGAGGAACTTCTTGACAGTAAAGGCTGTTGAACAGTGGAACACACTCCCTCGGAGAGTGGTGGAGTCTACTTCTTTGGAGGTCTTTAAACAGAGGCTGGATGGCCATGTGTCGGGTATGCTTTGATTGAGAGCAGGTAGAACTGGATGGCCCTTGTGGTTTCTTCCAACTCTATGATTCTATGATTCATTGACATTAACAATAACCAAGATCATACTATAACATACAATTATTTTTATTGGAATGCTTATGACAGTGACTGTCAATAAATAAGCATGAGGAGTTATATATATTAATAAATACTATGCAATATTTTCTCATCCAAAATGTATAAATCTTTTTGTAGTTAACAAAATGGTCTCCTCAGTTTGATAACACTGATATAAATATTTTTCCCCATTTCATTGAGGGAGAAGTGCCACAAATTTCTCCAGTAAATCATTTTTAATAGGCAACAATTTTAATAAAATGCCATTATGTGATGGATATATTTTTTTTAAAAAAAATAATGAATTCTAAAATGATCAACTGTCACAACTCTGATATAATGGTATAATTTTGCCTATAGCAAATATGATTAATATTTCCTATGCTCCTTTTGAATATGATTGTGTCATTGTATAGCAAACATTTCAGGACAACTATGTATATAAAGAAATACTATATGAGCTTATCGCATCACACTCAAACGGAGCTAAGTTGCTTTAACTGTTCTTACTGCCTCCTGTTGTATTTTGGGATTTGTAGTTCAGTGAGGCTTAAAGGCTTTCTGGCTGAATATTCTAAATGCCTCTTCCTAAACTACAAGTTCCAGAATGTAACAGGAGGCAGACAGAGCAGTTAAAGTGATCTAGTCCCATTTTAAGAGTGTAGAGTAATAGTCTCCATAGTTAGTGCCAAAGTAAAAAGTATAAATGATGCTGGACTTAGCAGATTTGTCCTTCTCTTATTTATGTATAGATGTAATGATTCACAAAATAGCATCCATCATTGTTACCCAAGACGTGGTGTAAATGAAACATATCTATTTTATTACACTGGCCAAGTTTTAATATTGTGAAGAGCTAGGGTTAGAGAAAATATTGGATTATTTGGGATAAAGCCATTTAAAAGGGTACAGCTAAAGCATTATTTGTACAATTAAAAACAAACAAACAAACAGATAACCAATAATTTAAAAGCGCAAAGTTAAAACCATAGAAAACACAGTTTTAAAATAGGAAAAAAGATAAAAAACACAACCCTGTTAAAAGCTCTTGCTGCCATATGAATTACAGTAGGTCCTCAGTATCTGCTGTGCTTTGGTTCCAGGACCTCCCCCCCCCCCCCCGCCATGAATACTAAAATCCATGGATGCTCATGTCCTATTATATACAATGACATAGTAACATAGCATCTCTTATATAAAATTGCAAACAATAAGGTTTGTTGTTTGCATTTTTAAACAATATTTTTAAACAGTATTTTCAACCATGGTTGGTTGAATCCGTGGATGCAGAACCTGTGGGTACAGAGGGCTACCTATGTACGTTAAAGGCCTGACTGTATAGCAAGGTCTCTGTCTACTAGCAGGAGAGAATAAGCCTTTTGAGCCTCATGTGAGAGTAAATTCCACAGCCTGGGAGCAGCCATGCTAAAGGCTCTCTCCTGTGTTCTCACCAAACATGCCTGTGATGATAACAGAACTCAAAAAGCCTCCCCCCCCAAAGATCTTAAAACTCAGGCAGGCTCATGCAGGGGGTACGCCAAGATCAAATAAGGAGGGAAGACTATTGAGCAGCAGGATGGCTGGTACACCAACAGAATCCTTGTTCTGTCCCTGCCATCAACTTCAAAAAATACACCCAGACCCAGAAGACTGAAGGAGAGGGCACCTGGTGAGGGAGATGGAGTCCTGATAGATCACTGCAACTCTGCCTCTCCACTTCTCAGACCTTGCTAGCTGCTGTATGGGGTGGGGGGGAAGGTGGATAAAGGTGGTTCAAGTTGGCATGTTCATCCAAAAATTAGTCCTGGATTAAGGGTGTTTTTCTAATTACTGACTTGGCATTGAGCACCAACATTTTTTGACCAGGGGGCCTGTTGCCAAGGCTATACAAACTATTTAAACTAGGGGAAAGTTTGGAGCAACAAGCACTCTATGGTTTTCCCCTGTCCCATCATGATAGCACTGTCTCACCACTCTGTATTTCCCTCTAGCCATTATTGTGGCGGAGGCTGATCCCTGGATCAAGTTCACTCCTGTATTCCCCATGTTACTAATCTTTTTTGTTTTGTTTGCTGGCAAGCAGGGGATTTTGAAAGAACACAACATAAAAAATTAAACAAAACCACACTATCTTCTACTCATATATTGTGGCACTGTCCCTCACCCTTGTTCCACCCCAAAGGGGCTCCCCCCACTGGGCAACCCATTATTTGATGTCATCCTTTTCAGTAGTTCCCCCATCAGTAGTGGGACCCCCTCCTCATGTTGGCAGCTTTTATCCCCTTGCAGGAAAGGGGGCAGATGGAGTTAGTGGTGTGGCACAGTACCTGGATTGGGGAGTGAATGTTATGTAGCAGTCCACAGGTACAGCAGTGGAAACAGGCAAATCATCACCAGCAGCAGACAGGAACAAGGTTTTTCTCCTGTCTGATGGTGGTAGTACTGATGCTGCTTCTCACCCTACTCTGCTGGCTACCTCTGGTAGCCATTTTTAAAATCCCCTCAATGGAAGGGACTAGGAAGAGCTGGATAGCTGACCTTGGGCCTGTAGGGAGTGTCAGGTAGCAGCAGTCCATGGGGAGTGAGGTGGAAATAGGCAGACAAGCAACAGAAGCGACAGACATGAACAAGCCCAAAATCTGGGAAGCAAGCCAGAATTCTGAACACAAATTCAAAACATGAATAACATTTAATCATGAGGTTTTCCATGAGAAATGACTTACAATAGTGTTCAGATATTTAGTGAAAGAATCAAGATTCATATTGTTGCTATTGTTGGGCTTGTAGTGCTTATATAAAAATGTGATGATATGGATAACAAGCATGAACTTTGTGGTCCTCTTCTCAAAAGCTTTCTCTGTTTGTTTTGACCTACTTTGAATAATTTCTTACTGAAATAAATTCATGCTGTGAGGACAGAGGGTGCTTTGAAAGAGTTGGTAAGCTGACATGTTTTCTTGATGTCTCAGGGAATCTCAGTAAATCTGCCCAAGAAGCTGGGCCACACCGAATATTTTAGAAGCCTGAGGCTAAACTAACCTGGGAGCCTTCTGGCAAAGGAGAAAAAAAACATGTATACAGGGTATATCTTGGCAATGGAGGCCCTTGGAGAACTTATTGTAATTTCAGCCACAGGCCAAACTGTATTTGTATCATGCAGATAGATAAGAGACTGAGGAAACAGTTGATTTTTGTGTTTTCTGAACAGATGCTGCTTGGCAACTGCTCAACATTGGTTTGATTTTGATTTTTTTTGCAAAAAAATCAATTTGAGGGAAATTTGTGTGGAAATAAGGAGGCTAAAATAGCAAACACAGCTCCTGTCAATTGTGACATGTACCTAACCATAGCAGGAGTTGATAACTCCTAGCCTAGAGGTCTAGTTCCTACAGTTCCTCCTCCTTTTAACAGCAACTGACAGCAAAAATTCAGCAGATGCAGTCCCATTACAAAGATGCTATATTAAGGGAAACTACCTGCTGAGGTTCTACTTGTTTGTAGTTGGAAAAGACAGGTATGTCAAATATCATTGTTTGACCTTGGATTTCATTGTTTGACCTTGGGTTTCATTGGGTTTTCTTAGCCTTTTTCTCAAAATTTCTAGGGATGAAGTTTAATCCCAGAATGAAGAGCCAGACATAACTGGCTAAAGACCAATCTAAAAATCAAACTCCTCCCCTCACCAATAGCTGTATGTGTAGAGACTTGCATGAACAATAGTTTGCATGCAGAACTAAGGCCCTGAATGTGATGTGATTCACTGTGGGCACAAGAATTGCTCTGTATTCAGAACCCTTCATGTCTTCTGTGTTGAGGGAGGGGAATCCATGCCACATTTCCCTCTGAATATCAAAGTAGCTATATAAGGCTCTGAAACTTATCTGCATAAGGAATTCTGCATGATAGATGTCTCCTTTAAAGTTCAGTCTAAAATCCAGAATGGAATCAGTGCCCCTTTAACTTTGAAGTCAGCTATCTCTGTGCAGAACAACATATTTTGGTGCCTAGGATTTTAATGGTTTAATCCCAAGCCCTTGTGAACAGAGTCTGGGACCTCAGCTGTGGATCCACCTTGAGAGGCATGCAGGAGGCAGTAAGAATATGCAGCATCAGCCCCTGAGATTAGCATAGATATAAAGCTTCTGTATTTGCTAAGTTTAGAAATTGATATTGTAGCCTGGCCCTGATCAATGAGACTTTTGCCATTAGATAAATAGATAGATAGATAGATAGATAGATAGATAGCAGAGTTAATAGATGTTGGAAGAATTTTTGTATTATCTTTCCCCCCTCCTTAGATAGATAGGAATTTCCTGCATGCAAACTCTCCTCTCTCTTGAGATCTCAAAGTTCCAAGATGTCTCTTTGGGGTTATATGGGGTTGACTTCCCATTACAATGATGACTCTAGTTAAAAGATTTCTGTTTTTTCTAAGGTTAATATTTCCCCCCCTGCATTTTATCTTTTTCTGTTTTGCTGATCCCCTCCCCTGCCAATAGGGGACCAAGCTGTCACTTTCAGACATAAAAGCTGCATGTGGCATTGTCTAATAAAGTCCTTATTAAGAAAGTTATACTGAATAGACACACACAATGATATAGTTTTGCACATTTTGTCCAGTTGCTATTTCACATTTCTGGACTTTTATTTTTGAAAATTTCATCACAGTTCCGTGCCAAAAAGCATATTTTCCTGTAAATAGCAGTGCATTTGCACACACATATATGCTAAAAAAAGCACAAGGTGCTACTATTTCTGTTTCAAATGGAAAAATGTATTAACTTCCTATTCTTCTACAGTGGTGAAAAATATCACAGGGATTGGTATTTTTTCAACATTCTTCTGTTTTGGGACACCCTTTCTCTCGGTGGATGAGAAAATTTGTAAAAAAAAAAAGTTTACATTCCTAGGCACACCGCATCATCTGACTATAGAATGAACTATACCAAAATGTCATAATGGCTTCCAAATTGGATGACTTAAAAAGGGGACTGGATAGATTTATAGAAGAGGAGTCTGTTAGCAGATAACTGTCATGATAGCTGTATCTTAGCTCCAGAGGAATTATGTCTCTGTGTAACAGTGGCTAAAGAGCATGAGAGGCAGACTATTATCACCATCCTAATTAGGGGCTTTCTATAGGCAAGTGGTTCGTTGTTGTATTAACATAACATTGGATTACATAGGCCTTTGCTTTTATCCAACATGTCTCCTCTTATTTTATTTTTTATTTGTTAAAATATTAATATCTCACCCTTTATTATAGGATCTCAGGACAGCATACAATATGAACATTTTAAAACACTTCCAGATTAAAAACCATAAATAATTTAAACAAGATAAAACATGTAAGCAGAACAACAGTTAAAACAACTGTAAAAAATACAAAAGTTTTACATTTTTAAGTAAATTAGTCCCCAAAGTCTTTAATAAAAGACAGTATTTTAGCTTGGTTCCAGAAGGAAACTAATGTCCAGAACATCCAAAGGGAGGGCATTCCATATGCAGGAAGCCACTATCAAGAATGCCTTCTTCTGTGTCCCCATATTTCATATTGCCTGCACTAGTCTGACACAAAGAAGGACCCATTCTGCAGACTGCAGTTCTAGGACAGGTATATATACAAGAGATTATCTATCAAGTATCAAGGTTCCAAGACATTTAGGGCTTTAAATGTCACCACCAGTATTTCAAATTCAGTCCAGATGTGAATTGGCAGCCAATGTAGTTCTTTTAGGACTGATGTTATATGTTGTCTATGTGGTAATGAGGTCAATCAATAAGTTCCTGCTGCATTTTGTACTAAACGTAGCTTCCAAATCATCTTAAAAGGCAGTCTCCCATAGAGTGCTTCTCTGTAGTCTAATCAGGAAGTTACTAGCACATAGACTACTGTGGCTAAGTTTCCTCTGCCTAGGAAAATGTATAGCTGGCACACCAGTCAGAGCTGGAGCGAAGCACTCTGAACTCCAGAGTCTACTTCAGCCTCAAGTTGCAAAGATAGGTCTAGGAGTACTCCCAGGCTACATATCTATTCCATTAAGAGAGAGCTATTTCATCCAGGTCAGGTTGCTTACCTCACTTCAGACATGAGAACCACAAAGTCACCATATTATTAGGATTGAGCTTATTGGCCCTCCATCCCATTACATCTGATCAGTGTTCCAACACCTGAACAGCTTTAGGTGACTTTGATGAAAAGATACAGAGCTGTCATCAGAATCCAATGGCATCCCATCCAACCCCCTTATGATCTTACCCAGCATCTTCTTGTAGATCAGGGGTAGGCAACCTTTTTAAGCCGGGGGCCAGGTTGCTGTCCCTCAGACAATTGGGGGGCTGAAGCAAAAAAATAAAATAAAATAAAATAAACCAATATGCATGTACACTCTCTCAGCCCTGGAAAAGCCATGGCAAAACCCCTGTCGAGATTTTGCCAAGAAAACCCCAAGAACAAGTTATAACAACAATAATAAATATCATCATGGCAGGCAGTGGCATGCGGCGGCGGCGGCAGGACCAGCCTGGGGCCAGTCCAAAGGCCTCAGGGGGGTGCATCCGGCCCCCGGGCCATAGGTTGCCTACCCCTGCTGTAGATGTTGAACAGCATGGGGGATAAGATGGAAATCTGGCACTACACAGTTTAAGGTTCTTTGGGCTGAATAGAAATCCCCCAGTGTTGCTTTCCAGAGCTGGTCCTCCAGATAGGAGTGGAACCACTGAACATCATGCCTCTTACTCCCATCCAGTGGAGCCAGTCCAATGATCACGATCAATGATACCATGGTCAATATTATCAAAAGTGGTTGACAGATCCAATAAGATCAACAGGATATGATTCCTCCCATTTTTCACCCAGGATAAGCAATCAATCAGAACAACTAAGGCCATTTTAGTATTTTGCCATGGCTGGAAGCCATACTGAAAAAGGTCCATATAATGTATTTCTTACAAGGACATTTAAACTTGTCCAACAATTGCTCAGGCACCTTACTAAAAGGGATATTAATAATTGGGCTGTAGGTGTCATATGCCTCTGGGTACAGGAAAGGTTTTTTTAGGAAAAGGTGTACCTCTGTCTCCTTCAAGCTAGCAAGTACCTTAACATGGCAAGACATTTATCACCCCGTGGATCCACCCAATCAATACATTCCTGTTAGATTTTAACAGCCAAGATGGGAATGGGTCACATTTGGATGTTCTAGGAACTAATTCAAGCATTTTGTCTGCTTTGGCAAGCCATAACAATTAAGACTGATCTCAAGAAACCAGATCAAATGGAACACTCAGTGCTTTCTCAGATTCTGTGATAACAGTGGTGTCTGGTTCTGAATGAATACTCCTTGAAATATCTTGCAAAATTGTCAAGCAGGCAACCAAGGGCTCTGTTGCCTGTCTCTCTGAATCTGATCCCAACAGGCTCTTCACCACTTAGAACTGGTCTTCTGAATTACATGTTGATAATTGAGAAGTGGAAACGTAGAATGATCATGATGATGATGATGATGATGATTTGCCAACCTCTCAATAGCCTAATAGAGACAATGAAGTGTTTTAGCTGTTATTCAGTGCTACTTGCTCAGTGTCCCACAGCACTTCCACTCCAGTCTGCTTCATAACTCATAGAAAGTTTATATACCAAGATGAATTATAGCACTGGATTCAGTGCTCAGGAATGATTGCATTGATAACCATGTCTACCTCATAGTTTCATAATTCCACTTAGATCTCTACTGAGCTGTCAAGCCTGTCAGCCAGAAAATCCCCCAAAGCATTCAGTAATTCTTCAGATTCAATACATGTCTGGGGCTAGACCATCTTAATTGGTTCCCCAGCCCTAAAGGGAGGAACTGCTACCACCAAACCAAACCTCAGAAGGAAATGATCATGTCAACAGATCATCCTCATCCACCCAACTGCAAAGACCAGGTCAAAGGGATATCCTGTCACAAGGGTATATTCTGTGAGACTTAGGGATGAGCCCATTACGATATCATAGGGATGTGCCTTCATGATGTCACTTTTATCATTTACATTTAAATACAGCATTTTCTTCAATGAGTTTAAGGTGGTGCACATCACTTTCCTCTTCTCTAATTTATCTTAGCAACATTCCCATGTTGTATGTCAGGCTGAGAGAGTGACCGGCCCAAAGTCATCCAGTGGGATTTATTGGTCTGGGAAGCTGAAACCCCCCACTGAGAAAGTGGTTAAGTGTCAAAAGATTTGCAAGTGTGTGTCATAAGAGACTTGTTTGCAAATAAATCATTTGTGTGTGGGAGGGGGGGAGACCTTGCAAAATAGTTAAAGTTAAAAAAAATCAAAAGTTTTAAAAAAGTTTAAAAAGTTAAAGTTGTGCCTTTTGTTCAAAGCCCTCTTTGTTAAAAGCAATATTTTTTTCTCATAAAGGTGTAGTTCACACAAACAATTTTTTTTTTTTTTACAAAAATGTCCCATTAAAAATAATGTTTTAAAAATCTTCATAATTTCACTCAGCAGAAATAAAATGCTGGACATTATTTGATATTATATGCAGTAATGAAATAAGCAAAGTTTTTATTCCTATCCCATAGTTTTCCTTAGAATCAACAGAAATCTAGAAACTTTGCTTTTATAACACTTGAATATGAATCACTCCTTGCACATTCTCTCTCTTTTATTAATTACAATTGTGTCTTGCCTTTTCTCCAATATGCCCAAAGCAGCATGCATCACTTTTCTCCACCTTTTAGTTCATAGCAAACCTTTGTGATCAGTCAGGCTGAGAAAAATTGACTGGGCAAGGCCATCTGGTGAATTTTATGACTCAGTGGGGAAATGAAATCTGGATTTCCAAGTCCCAATACAGCCACTATACAGATTACTTCTCCAGTTTATGGCATTTCCACCTAAAGTTGTCTGTTTCAACAAAATGAGCCTGAAGTTCCTTGTCCAACAGTGTAACCACTATTTCACATTCTTGTTTTTATCCTTCTCCCAGATCTGTACATTTTCCAGCAGGGACTATTGTTAAGCATAGCAGGGAGAAAATCACTTTGAACTAAGAAATTTCCTGAGTTCCTGCAGCTGTGCACACACACACATAGAGACCAAGTTATATGTTTTTATTTTGAATTTCTTTCATTTACATATTACATATGTCCAGGCAAGAGGGCAGCTAGGTAATGTTGGTCTCAAGCAATGAATTAGCTTGAGGTCAGGAGGAGGAGAGACAAGAATAAGTAAATTCTGCAGCAAGGTCTGCACAGAGAGAAGGAAAAAGAGGAGGCAGCAGTGGTGAGAAAAGGCTCTAGCAAGCTGTTCCAGCATCAGTTGCTCTGCCTCTGACTCAAGGCAGGAGAAAAGTAAGTGGGGAGGCAGAGAGAGGTGAAGAAGAAGGGAATGACAAGAGTGCTACTCAGATGTCTTGCTGAGCTCTACATGCCACCACCTTCAAACAGGAGGTGTTCTGGGCAGGGGAGAAACAGAAAAAAAGGGAAGGGAATGAATGCAGTCCAGACATCTTGCTAAGCTTTGCATGTCACCACCTTCAGAGGGTAGGCAGTGAGATGAACAGAAGCCTTCTGATGTATCCACATTGCAGAATTGAAGCAGTTTGACACCACATTAACTGCTATGATTCAATCCTAAATAATCCTGGGATTTGTAGTTTGGTGAAGTATTCAGCTTGGTCTGTCAGAGAGCTCTGTTGCCTCCCCAAACTACAAATCCCAGGATTCTGTAGGATAGAGACATGGCAGTTAAAGTAGTGTCAGAATGCTTCAAATTCTGTAGGGTGGATACACCCTTGGAGAGCCTTTGGTGGTCACTCATCAGCTGCGGAGCTGAGCATGAAGCAGCTCAACAAATGGTCTGAATAGTATTCACTCCCCTTTCTTCTTCTCCATCCCCTGGCTCCTTTCCCACCCTTTCTTTGCTCCAGTTCTGAGCCAGTGGCAGAGGAGCTTATCCCAGAGGAGCCTAACAGAGCCTCGTCTTGCCATCATGCCACCACCACTGGAGCCTGGAATTTGAGCAACAGGGCCACAGGAGATCTAAAACCGGAGACTTCAGATGGGGTCTGAAGGCCTATAGGCTGCACTTCATAACAAATTAGGGAAGGAATATAGGCATACCTCAGTTAACATATTAAAGCCTCTCTGACAATGGAGCTATTTTTTACAAAGGTATTTCATTTCCCTCTAGACTTCACCCACTTTCCTCCTCATCCTCTGTTCTGTTGGAAGGTGGTTTTTTTTCTTGTTTTTCTTTTTCTTTTTCTTTTTTTAGCAGCATCAGCAAGCAGAGAATATTGAAGGAAGGTTGGGAAAATACACACTTTGGTGTTGGGTTGCAGCAGTGTGTCTGCAGTAATCAATAAAAGTAAACTTGATCTTGAGCTGAGAAAGATAGGGATCTATCCTAACTGATCCTACTGTAGCTGTGTGTGCCAGCCTGCATCAGGCAAGGTAAGCAGCAATGATTCCAAATCTTTGGTCCTCCAGAAGTTTTGAACTTCAGCTCCCAGAATTCCTGAGACTTGTCCAAGATGGCTGGAGCTTCTGATTATTGAAGTCCAAAATACCTCAGGACAAAAGTTTGGGAACCACTCTAGAATCTGAGCATACATGACAAACAAACCAGAAAGAAAAGGCAAAAACAGATTGTCTGGGAAAGAATCCAGCAGAGTAGCAGATAAGAGCAGACCACAGAAATGCAAGGCTTGTAAAAGCACAAAGGCAATTTCCAAAAGTAACCAAGCGGCCAACCTCAGACTCCCTACCCTGGAGCTTATTCCCCTGGGAGCCGTGATAGACTCGGGAGCCTCCAGCAATTTCATGGACTTGGGTTTTGCCACCTGCTACCAGATCCCTATGGAGGCCCTAGCTGAGCCGAGACCCATGGAGACCATCGACTGGTGGCTCCTGTGGTCTGGTCCAGTGACACACCAGGCCCCTTTGCTCCACTTGGAGATCCAGGGCCAGGTCGAGGAGGTCCAGTTCCTACTGGCTGATGTGCCTCATTTCCCCTTGGTCCTGGGGATGCCCTGGCTCTCCAAACACGATCCGCACATCTCATGGGCCCGTTGGGAGGTTCTTTTCACCTCTGAGTTTTGTCAGGAGCACTGTTGGCTGGAGAGGATCCCGGCCCTGGTGGCAACGGATGCCAAGGAGTGCTTGGTGACGCTGCCCGAGAAATACCAGGACTACACCGATGTTTTTGATAAGAAGGAGGTGGATCGGCTCCTGCTGCACAGACCTTATGACTGTGCAACTGACTTGGTACCAGGGGCTCCTATTCTGGCGGGATGCCTCTACTCCCTCTCAGAGCCTGAGCTGGAGGGTCTGAGAGATTTTTTTGGAGAAGAACCTCCAGAAGGGGTTTATCTGTCCTTCTAAGTCTCCTGCAGGTGCCCCTGTGTGCAGAAGAAGTGTGGGGAATTGCGCCTTTGTAATGACTACTGGGCCCTCACTGGATCACCGTCAGGAACTGGTATCCACTGCCGCTGATTCTGGAGTTGGAGGAACGGCTCCGCAATGCCAAGGTCTTCACCAAGTTGGACCTCAGGGGGGCCTACAACTTGGTGAGGGGCTTGGTGAGGGTACCAGGGGCTAGGGACGAGTGGAAGATGGCCTTCCAGACTAGGTATGGGCATTATGAATACACAGTCATGCCCTTTGGCTTGTGTAATGCCCCAGCTGTCTTTCAGCATTTCGTCAACGACATCTTCAGGGACTATTTGGATTGGTTTGTGATCATTTACCTGGACACTTTTTAGATTTATTCCCTCAGCCAGGCTGCTCATGATGCCCACGTACATGCCATCCTTCAGCAACTTCAGGAGCATCGCCTCTATGCCAAGTTGGAGAAGTGTGCCTTCGACCTCTGGAAAGTGGACTTCTTGGACTACTGGGTCTCCGCCCAGGGTGTGGCCATGGACAACTCCAAGGTGGAGGCAATGTTGTCATGGCAACCTTCTCACAGTAAGAAGGATGTCCAGTGGTTCCTGGGGTTCGCAAACTTTTACAGAAAGTTCATCTCGGACTACGTGGCCCTGGCGAACCCTCTTTCCCAACTGCTGCAAGGGACGGCCCACTTCCAGTGGCCAGATGCTGCCCAGATGTTGTTTGAGGTCCTCAAGGAGAAGTTTACATCAGCCCTGATCCTGCATCACTCTGACCCATGGACATCTTTAGTAATAGAGGTGGATGCCTCAGACATGGCGATCGGGGCTGTGCTATTCAGCCCATGGGGGCTGAGGGACACATGCTGCCTTGTGCCTTTTATTCCCGACAGCTGTCTTCTCCTGAACACAACTACATGATTTGGGAGAAGGAGCTGTTGGTTATTAAGGCAGCCTTTGACATGTGGCGACATCTGCTGGAGGATGCGGCTCATCTGGTCCTGATCCACACTGACCACAGGAACTTGAAGCATCTCCGGACAGCCTGGAAGTTGTCCCAGAAGCAGAAGTGGTGGTCCCTATTTTTTGGCTGCTTCAACTTCCGGCTCTGGTACATTCCTCGGGCCCAGAATCGGCAGGCCGACGCTCTCTCCGGAAAGCCAGAGTATGCCACAGACCAGGAGGGGGAGCTTCAGTCCACCATTCTGCACCTGGAGAATTTCATCGCCACTCCATAGGATCTGTTGGACCAGATTCGGGACCTCCAGGGCCAGGACCTGTTTGTGGCACAGCATTCAGCGGAGGGGGACGCCTCTCCCTTTGTGCTTCGGGATGGCCTGCTTTACCACTGGGGCCACATTTACATGCCAGCGGGTCCCTGTCAGGAGGCGGTCTTGTGGTTGTGCCATGACTCTAAGCTGGTGGGGTACTTCAGCTTTTGTAAGACCCTGCACCTCCTCACCCAGGAGTTTTGGTGGCCTCGAGTCTGGGCAGAGGCGGCCCAGTATGTGGACACTTGCCCCATGTGTTGCTGGGCTAAGGACCACCCAGGATGGCCCACGACCTTGCTGCTGCCTTTGTCAATGCCGTCAGGGCCCTGGAAGCTCATCTCAATAGACTTCATCATGGACCTGCCCCCCCTGCTGGATTTACCACCATTTGGGTGGTGGTGGGCCTTTTTATGAAAATGGCCCACTTCGTGGCCTGCACTGGCCTCCCTATGGCAAAGGAAACAGCCCAGATGTTTGTGCAGCACATCTTCCAGCTCCATGGCCTTCCCAAGGGGGTGGTCTCTGATTGAGGGGTCCAGTTCACCGCCCAGTTTTGGACCAGCCTGCTGCAGCTCCTGGGCATTGTGCCTCACCTGTCCTTGCCACACCACCCTGAGTCCACCAAAGGGTCCTTGCTGCAGGCTGAACTGAGGGGAGGAGGTTTGAGAGACGCTCCCAGGTGGTGAACATGATCTACACCTAGGACCATCCCTTTCCCTGCAGCGGTGCTCGGCATCCCTTGGCAGGGCAATCTCTGGCAAAATGCCCTGAGAGTCTACAATACAAACAGAGACCCTCTCTCCTCCTCCGTTCCTTCTCGGCCCCAGTGAGCTGCGTCCGAGCTCCTCCCTGCTGCATCAGTTCCTCTGCAGGCACGGAAGAAGCAGCCTCAGGGAAAGCTGCAGGAGTCCTTGGCACAGGCAATGGAGGAAGTGGCAGGCCGGTCCATTGGCCTGCCTGCGGGCTGAGAGGCGGCAGTCAATGCGGATTGCCTGTGTGATCAAGGCAGCCAAAGTATCTGGAGTGTCTGAGCAGGCCAGTTCATCCAGGATGGGGTCCACCAAACCCCAGTGAAATTGGACCTGCAAGGGACTCTGGTTCCATGTCAAGTCCTGTGCTATGAGGCAAAAGGCAGTGGAATATTCTGCCACAGAGCCCTTGCCTTGCTGGAGAGTCCTAATTTGATGCTCTGCAGTCTCTATCTTGACAGGATCTCCCCAGGTAGCCTTCATCTCCTTCAAAAAGTCCTGCAAGCTGTTGAGGACAGGACTATTCTCACTGAAGTAAGGAGTAGCCCGTTTGCTTGCAGGCCCAGACAGGAAGCTGATAATAAAGGCTACCTGGTATGAGTCTGTGGGGAAGTCTATCTCTCTGATTTTAAAATGCAACTTATAATTTGCCAGAACGCTTTCTAGCATAGCCCTTTCACCCGAAAATTTTTCTGGCATAGCTATAATTGACTTCCCACATGGCCTGGGTTGAGCTTGGTTCTGCAGCATGGCCAGGCCAGCTGAGCTGATAGATGCTGGTTTTGAGCCAAGAGCTCCTTTATTAAAGCAGCCTCGGTCATCTCTTATCAGCCTAATTATGGTCAGAGTCTATTCTGTCCAGGAAAGCAGCCAGTGGAGTAGCTGATAAGAGCAGACCACAGAAATGCAAGGCTTGTAAAAGCACAAAGGCAATTTCCAAAAGTACAGTACCAGTCCAATGTTCCAAGAAGCAAAACCAGGGTGCAAAGCAAGTGTCTAGGAGTCCAGAGAGCAAGTCAGTGAGTCCAGTCCAGAGTCAATAGTTCCAGAGAGCAGATCAGCAAGTCCAGTCCAAAGGTCAAGAGTTCCAAGTCTATCCAAGGTCTGGGAGGCAAGGTTTCAGACAACAAGGGAGTAAGAGTCAGATGCTTTCACCAGAGAACACAGACAGACTGTGACAAAGAACCTCGATGTCTCACATTTGTTTATATTGGCCCAGCTCCTAATCACAGCAGTTTGGTGATTGCTGAGCGTTTCTCATATAATCTCCGAGAACGCCAGAGGCACACCCTTTCTGTCCTTCTCTGGCTGAAGGTAGTTACCTCCTCATCCTGCTCCTCTATGTCTCCCAGGCCTGGAACCTCTGCTGAGTGGAGGCTAGGCTGCTGACTCATGGGCTGTGCTGCAGTTGGTATAACAGAGCTAGGTCCTGGCTCAGTCAGCTCTGATAGAGCAATGTTAGGGCCTGGCTCAGCCTCCTCATCCCCAGCCTGCCTGACCATGACACAGATAAAGCTCCCTCATCAGCTATCTTCCAGATGTTAAAAAAGCATAAATATAAATGTTTCACTACCAAAATGGAAATAATAAGAATAGTGGAATCTAGTTACATAAATGGTCATCTCTAGATGTATTTTGGAAGAAGCTTTCAAATGGTTTCTAGAAGATTAAAAAATGTTTTGCAAGGCTTACCTGACTGAGTTGCTTCATTTCTCACATGTATATCATCAATTTTAAATAGAAACTTTGCTGAAACATATTGAACTGCTCTTTTTCTTCATAGTAGGAACCTATCCTTATTCTTTCTATGTGCCATGCAGAAAATCCTATTTCTTGTGGAGAAAATACTGAGAAAAATGTCATGTGTAAATTTTGTGAAGAATAGATCCCAAACTGTGAATAGTCTTTGAAAATTGCAGTTTTTGAAGACTTCCTCACAGTGGGAAGAAAAATGCTAAAATTACTTGTTGCTTCTTTTGAGAATGAAGTTAGCAAAGATTTATATCCCTACTGACAGTGCCACAAATAAACTGTTGAGCAAAGCTCCTTGGTTTGTATACCTGTTCCCACTGCAAGCAGAAGCAATCAAGAAGCCTTCGTCCATGCATGTTTTGTCCATGATAAAGCAAAAGTCCTGCAAATCTTTGGCTTATTCTGCCATGTGAACTGGGTTAGGTCACTGTGTTGTTTTAAAAGCATGTATGTTTTTGTCTATTCTGAAATGTTCAGTCATACTACAGTTTCCTCCGTCTTTAAAGTTCATGTTTCATATTTCATTTGAATAACCAAAATGCCTTTTTCAAAAAAGCCATTAGATAAAAAGTAGATTTCAATCACAGCCTAGTGGAATACACTTCATTATGGTGCATGGGATGTTGTAGAGGATAGTACATAAGAACACAGTTCACATCTAGACACTACATCACTGCTGCTGAAAATAATAGACCTGAATTATTTCACCCTTTGGTATCTGTGAAGCAATACAAAAAGCATGAAACAATGATTATGTTATAAGTTGGTCCAGCCCAGAAGCAGGAACTTGAAATGGAACAGCATAACTCTCAGTGCAGTAAAGTCATGAACACATTTTGTGTTTCTAGATCTTACTGGCTGTTGTTTTTGTTGTTGTTGTTGTGTGCCTTCAAGTCATTTCTGACTTATAGCGACCTCAAGGTGACACTGTTTTTCAGGAGTTGAGAGTGTGTGACTCACCCATAATCACCTAGTGGGTTTCCATGGCTCTCAGCTGTTACTGGTAGGAATGGGCAAATCTTTGAATTTTAGCTTCTCCCACTTTTTTTTCTTTTTTTGCAAATTTTAGTAAATTCTGATAAAATGTAAAGTAAAAAAGAAATTCTTATCTATCCATCCACCCAAAGGGTTGGACAAATTTGCCAGTTTTGCATTCTTTCACTCTTGTATCATATAAATTCTTGCAAATTCTGATAAAAAGGTAAAGTGATATTAGATTCTAATTTCAGAAGGCATAGGGAGCTGTTGTTTATAGTGACAGCACACTGCTGTCCATAATAATCTTTTAAAACATGTGGTACCCTAGTTAATGTAGTGAAGCTTTTCCTTTTTGCGTCAAGAATGGTAGACCTATTTAACTTGCAGAGCACTGTTTTCCTTAAATACATGTTGTTACTCTCCCTGTAAGAACAGCAAGCAGTCTGGGTCATTTTTACCCCTTTCAGCTTTTCCCAGATTGTAATTCACTAACTCTGAGTGTATGCTCTCATCTATGCATTGCTCTCATGTGTTCCATTTCTAGAATCTGATGGAACACTGGAAGCCATCTTTTGTGTTTCTAGATTATTAGAAGCAGTGTCAGTGTGCAGTGTGCTTGTCTTTCAGGGAAGAGAATGATTGCCTGCAATTTGCTTTAGAAAGCCTATAGCTTGATATTACTGTTAGCTTTTATAGCACATGTTGTTCTCTGGTATATCTTTATTCCTAACCCTGGGAGAATGAATGCATACATAAAAATCTTCAGAGCCTTTGTTGCTCTCTGCCATTTAAATCCCTATTTATCTCACTCTACGATGCCAGAGAGGAAACTTAATGCTGAGTATTGGTTCAATAAATGTCAGGAAGGGCAGGCAGTTTATATTTTCCTTTGCAATAAACATTTAGTCCTCATGACAAAGATGAGATCAGAGGGTGGGGAGGGGGTGGTGGGCCAGTTTGAGCATTCCCAACTCTGTTAGAAGAGAAATGGTGTGTGCAATCAAGATTGTGCATCTCTAGCTCAAGTTAATAACCTTCCTATAATTCTGCTATGTATTGTTCTGGAAATAATACTCCTTACACATACAGCAATCTTGTCTTCTTTGAGGAGGTAAACTGCAGTTGATGTAATCTTGGAAACATCTGTTTAATTTTCTTTCCTACCTTGCAGGTCTTGTCTCATTTTACAACATCTCCTCTATGTTTCCTCCCTCTATTTTTAGACTGAGGTGGCAACCTATGTTTGCATTACAAAGAAAGCCAACATGGTTTGTAATGCATTGGACTAATGAGCACCCAGAAATGCACAGAATTGAGCTATTTCTTATGTAAACAAGAGAGTATGCCAGTTGGGTGGAAAGGTGGAAGTGTCAGAAGAATTTGGATGCTGCTAAGTGCCCTGGAAATGGCATTGAATGTGCATGCATTTTAAAGCACAGAAAGAGTGCCACTGTAAACTTCTTGGGTGGGAGACTGAAGGGAATGATAGTGAAATTATCCTTGTTTTGAGTTATTTGAGGGACAAACAGGGGTTATGAAAGAGACAGGGAGGAAAAAAGACAGAGAGGGAGATGGAGATTAGTTTGCTGCAAGGTTGCAATTTGAGAATTATATACATAATCAGTCATACTTGAGGTATAACATTATTGTGAATTAACTATATTACAGTAATAGTGTAAAGGCTGATGGAAGATTATAAGTTTGCATTGCAGTCATTTATAAACCCCACAGGTTAATCAGCAAAAGGAATATGCTAGGGGAGATACAATATTTGTTTCTAATAATATAAGGAAGTTAAATTAGCAATCTCAGTTGTAAGGGTAGCCAAAAATAGTGTTTCTGTAGTAAATTACAGCTATGGACATTACAGCCCCCAAAGTAACTGTACTCTTGATCATTAATACAAAAAGTAACAAGTTACTGAACTAACTGAATATAGAGTTAATTACATCCAAATTGGGCTCTCAGCAACACAGCACAGCCAGCACTGTGAAATGAAGGGAGTGTTGAAGCAAGGGACCATTTTTGCTGTTGAAAAACATCTGGAGGGGCACACAATTCGCATACATGAAGCAGATGGTGAAGATGTTGGACATCAACTAGGGTGGAAAAGAATATTCAAAAATTATGTTGGGAAAAAGTGTTGCCCAGGTGTCAGAACATTATGTCTGACAAGAATCTTCATAGTTGGGAATTTATTGTGCACAAAATTTGCACATAGTTTCAGTGTGTGTGTGTGTGCATGTGTGCACATTCCAAAACAGCAATTCTGTGTAGGACAAAGCGTTTCATGTGCATAAAATAAAACTTATGTGCAGAAATATTATTTTCTGTGCAGAAAATGCAGCACAGTTTTCAGAGATCTTCTCACAGTGTAAGGAAATCACTAAAATTACCCATTGCTTTCTTTGAGAATGAAATCAGCAAGAATTACATCCCTAGTTATCTGCATGGATTGGGAGGAAGAGAGTGTAGGGTCAGAATAAAATATAAAGAGGCATTTCTCTATTGTTTGGGAAGTGGCATGGCAAAGGAGATGACATATGGCATGTAAACAGCTCAGTCAATTGACATTAACATATTCATGTCACTAAGCATCAGCAAGCCCCTTAATACTGACAATCGAGTCAGGCACAAATATCTTGTAGTGTAGGCTGTTCCTCAGTTTTCATAACTCCTCATATGTGACACAGTTTGTAATAATCAAAGCCCAGTGGGTAAGAGTTCTCCTCTAGCTATTTGCTGTTCCTCTAGCTGTTTCTCCTGTAGTTGTTTTACTAAGGATGAGTTGGTGACTTTGGATTTGTACCAGCTCCTTCTTTCTTTCCACCCAACTAGAACATGAGGTGGGTGTGGGGGTAAATCTCCTTTGTTCCTACTGTTCCTGCTGTTGGATATTCTAATCATGGGTGGGAACCATCCAGATGATCAGATGAGCAGGCTTCTGTGGAGACATGAATGCCACCATTAGCTTGACTCAAGTTCAGTGAAAGCCAAGGAATTCACTGCACTTGAACTTCAGTTCAATAACCTTACACTCTGCCTAACCTCCAAAGAACTCTTACTTCAATATGTTGACCTTAAGGTCAAAAATAGAATAATGGCCTGAGAAATTTAAAGTTCCTTCCTCTTTTTCATTGCTTGCTGCAATGGAGGCAGCTGAGGCTAAATGATAACATAAATATTAGCAAGTTATCTAGTTTCATATATAAGTATTTTAGGTCAGAGGTTTATGTTTGGATTGGTAATTATAAAAGCTTAGTGAAGTTATCTGAATATTTGATCTCTATTATATGAACAAGATACTCTTCTGCGGCTGTGTTTACAGCAGTGCTGCTTTGAGCCAGCAATGTCAATCTTGCAGAATTAAGGATTCAGTTAAATAAGTGTCACAGTAAGTTGTCATTCAGACATTCCATACACTCATCTGCCAAGCATCATTACTTCCCCATGTTCCCTATTAAGCAACTTTTACATCTTTCTCACAATGTAATCACTGAAAATATTTCAGCAGATCTTGTCAACACATGGAACCTTTAACTGCAATTTGGTTGGTTTCTTATTGCTGTTGAAAAGAGCTAATAGGACTGGGTGCTGATTGCTTTATTCACAATATGAATACTTCATAAAAAGCAATAAAGTAGATCCACCCTTATCTTTTAACACAGTGAGTCCCTAAGGCCATTAAAAACATTTTATTGCCACTAAGGGAAGCATATGGTGCTGAGTAGTGATGTAAAGAATTCTCATCAAAAATCAATAAACACAAGAAGTATCTGTTATTTGAAGATTTTGTAAGCTTCTTAGAGAGAAGAAATTATTAAAACTTCTTGATGAATACGAATGTTGGTTTTTAATCATTTGCAAATGAAGTGCAGGGACCTTTCAGCTGACAATTTGATGATGAAGATTTGCGTATTTTGTGTAAGTAAAGTTACCATTTATACTGGGTTTTACTAGAGACTATTTCCATTGTTAGGATGATGTCCTCCCCCATCTTTGCCCACATCTTTGCTTTGAAAAACAAATAAGAACAAAAGGAGGGAGAATTTTGTGTGTAGGTGATGGTGGATACCTCTTCCATTCAAATTCCCACAGAAGAGAAGAAGGGGTGGGGGTGGGGAATACCATGAAGGAATACAGAATATGGAAGCCAGATTGGTCTCGGGAACATAGAGAAGAGACCACATAACACCTGTTTTAAAGTCACTTCACTGGCTTCCTATTAGTTTTCGGACATAGTACAAGGTGTTGGTTATTACTTTTAAAGCCTTAAATGGCTTGGGTCCAACCTATCTCCAGGACCACCTCCTTCTATATAATTCACCCCACACACTTCGGTCCTTTGGGAAGAATTTACTACAGCCTATAAAAACCAGGCTGTCTGTAACCTCCCAGAGGTCCTTCTCAGCAACTGCTCCCAGACTATGGAATGGCCTGCCAGATGAGATCCAGGCCTTTCCTGACTAGATTCCCAGCCTTGGTGGGCTAGCCATCCTTCTCTCTCCAATTCTCTGTTGCATGTGTTGCTGCTGTTTATGTCATTGTGATTTTTTAGGTTGTTTTAATAATGTTATTGTTTAATACTTTTTTAAGGGGTGAGCGGGTTTTGGGATTATTAGGTTGTATTGTATTGCATTTTATGGTATTTTAATATTGTAAGCCGCCCCGATTACTTTGCAGAGGGGTGGGATATAAATTATTATTATTATTATCATCATCATCATCATCATCATCTAGGATTCTAGAGTTGGACTTGGAGGCTGAGAGCATGTGACTTGTCCAAGGTCACCCAGTGAGTTTCTATGATGTTCTAATCCCAGATTAGCCATGTAAATCCACAGGGTGACCTTGGGTAGGTCACACTCTTTCAGCTTCAAATAGCAATGCTCTTCTGCCAAGCAGGCATTCTGCCATGGAGAAATCCTAGCATTGGAAGGGATCCCAGAGGTCATCTAGTCCTTGCCCCCTCCCCCCAGTCTACCATTTCTTGTTGGGGCTGCAACCAAAATTTATTTGTTGAGATTTTTTTTTCTTTTGTGTGCCTTCACTTTTTTTCAAGCTGAGAAATGTTTTTTTAAACCTCTGCCAAACTTCCTTTTGACATGCTATTTGAGTTTGAAATGCAAATTAAATTAGCACCAACACACGTAATTACCATAAATGTTCACCTTGTCTTTTATTGTCATTCAGGAAATCTGTGAAAAATACTTCTCTCACTCCTGACAGGGAGAAACAAAATAAACTTTTGAAAGTGGAACTTTAGAAATGATTTTTTAAAAAAATTGCATCTAATTCTCAAAGGATGAGAAGAAAAAATCTGATTTGTCACAACACTAGTGGTGAGCAGGGAATCAAGAGCCATATGCTCATAGCAGATGTGGCCAGAGCCAATGTTGGATGGACCCATGGGTCTTCGTCCTTCCTTTTGATTTTGATTTTCATCTCTTTTTTTCTTGCTAAGGAGCCTAGAAAATCCAACCACATTACTATGTCCTTGCCCTAGTGTTTGCTTTTATATCGGATGCTTGAAGTGTTCTTGAAAAATGTCATGAGACTTTTCCTTCACCAAAACTTTAGTTAAAGTGAAATCAAAGCAAATTTGGACATTCCTTCTCTGGCAAAATACTGAGGTGCTGATGTGGTTTTACATTGGTGAGATCATAGGCAAACGTGGACTAGTTGAATATGATGTCTGAAAAGGATTACATTTTTTGTCTTTTGCATCCTAGTGGTGTCTTAATGCTATTAAATATCTGAGAAATTTTGAAGGAAATATGTGAAATTTCTTTTAAAAGGCAGGTAAAGTATTTGAAAATACCACATCAAAGAATTCTATTCTATTTCTAACCCAGTTGACCTATTTATGACTAACTTCTGGCATATGGAACATAAATATCTTTTGATTTATCATTACTATCCATCATAGGTTTTCACTTTTAAAAAATTCCACATGTCTATTAATATTTTAAAAAATCAATTTATAATACAGTTCAAATTGTCCATTGAAAATATAAACTGAGCATGTCTTCTGATTAAAACTTTCACAATCTAATATAATCAAGCCTTTAACTATCTTATAAAAATTGTAATTTGTGGAGCTTAGTTACTGTTAATGTTCCATTAGAAAAATTATATTGTCATGTTTGTTACACCATAATTTTTTCAGACTTTAGAACTGAATTACCACAAAGATCACGTGCATCTGTCAAGCTATCTAACTGATTTAGGGCCTTTACAGACTGCCAGAAATAATGCAGCTTGAGTCCCCTTTAACTGTCCTGGCTCAGTGCTAGGGAATCATGGGAACTGTATTTTTTTCTGGGACATTGAGCCTTCTCTGTCAAAGAGCTCAGGTGCCACAATAAGCTACAGTTCCCATGATTCCTTAGCACTGAGCCAGGGCAGTTAAAGTGGCCTCAAGCTGCATTATTTCTGGCAGTCTGCAAAGGCCCTTAGTTCACCATTTTAATTACTTTCATAAGACCTGTTTTTAAAGTAGTTTCAGAACTCATGAATAAATAAATTAGCAAATTGTTTTAAAATAGTTATAGTCAGAATAATCATTTATGAGAGAAAATCAAAGAACATGTTATGATGTCAGAGGTAATGCAGCACAGCCATCCATGAGAATAAGGAAAAAGTGGGTTGAAGCTACCTTTTCCGAAGTTGTATTGAAACCCCACCAACCGCAGTGCCCACTCCCAAGGTGGCTGGAGTGTGCATGTCATGACCACATAACATGGCTTGAAGCCTCACTGCTGAGTACTTTTTTTTCTTTTCTTTTTTTACTGTTCCCCCACTTTCCCTGTGCATGTGCAGTGCTTCACCAGGACAGGGTATTGGAGTAGAGATGTGCCCATGCAGATGTTGGCAAAGTACAATCATGCCCCCCTTCACCCCATGCCCCCTCTTTGACTGTCTGTTTTGTGTATATTGTAATTTCCATGATGGGTGTCAGTTTCTCTTTCAGGCATTGCCACCCTCGCCACTTTGGTATGGCAGTCCCATCTCTTTTAAATGTGCTCCTGTGATGGGGCATTTACATGCACAATTAGGGTTAGGGCTTGGAAAGAGCATCCCTTTAGAGTCACCCTGATGTCGGTGCATTTATACATACATGCAAAGGTGTGTAGTTTCCAGGAAGAAGTGGAAAAATCCAGCTCCTTTTTAGTCTGGCTTTTCTCCCTATAGCATCACTTGGGTGCACTATCTGGCCAGCTTCAAGGCATGCATCGTCTATATGCCCCACTTCAAAGCTGGCCAGAAAGCTGCTTATACAGGTAGGTTTGATTACTTGAAGTTCTATAAGTCCAAATATGAGCAGGTAGTTTTAAATGCACACTATTAATAAATGCATTCCATTATAAGAGATAATTGCTTTCTGTATCTTTGCTTGTGAACAAAGGCATTGGAAACTAGCCTTTGTGTATGGAAATGCAGTGACAAGTTTAATTTGTCATTTGAATCTAGCCCATAGGTGAAGAAAATAGATGAGTGCAAGATGCCTCCATGAGGATGGGGTTAGATAGTGTTGAAATGTGTGTAGTGTTCCAAGAAGCCATTATCTTTGCTCAATCCATTTTTGATGGATTGCAGTGTCAACACTAACCCCATCTTCATGGGGGTGTCCTACATTCATCTATTCTCTTCGCCTATAGGCTAGTTTCCAATGCCAAACTGGACTTGCCACTTCATTTCCATACATGAAGGCTAGTTTCCAATGCCTTTGTTCACAAATGACCATCGTTAAAACTGGACTTGCTATTTCATTTCCATATACAAAGGATTTTGAATTTGAATTGACATTCTCACACACCAATGGCATATATAGGTCTGTCTCTGACTTTCCACTCCACCAAATGCATCTGAGGAAGTAGATTTAAGTCTGTGAAAGCTCATGCTGCCAACTTCTTTTCAGTTAATCTCAAAGGTGATAGATCTGTCTACATAGTGTTTTAATGAAGATACAAAATTCACCGAATTCTAGAAAAAATGACAGAATGAATAAAATCCTTTTTTTTTTTTTTTTTTGGACGAGTATGTGAATAAGTTAAATATTACATGGCCATATGCTGGAAGTTCCTTGACATCCAAAGTTTGTAGAGTAATCAATAATTTTCTATGCCCTCATTAAGAGTGAGCAATATCACTAGCAAAATGTGATTTTAATTACTACAATAATCTACATTCTGAAGAAAATACTTGTTAAGCCAATTTAAATGCAAACGTGTTAGATAAGACTTGGTGAAAATTGTCTTTTACTAAACATGGAAAAGCAGTTCTTTGATTTTTCATTGTGACAACTGGTAGATACAGAAAGCAATTATTTCTTATAATGGAATGCATTTATTAACAGTATGCATTTAAAACTACCTGCTCATATTTGGACTTATAGAACTTCAAGTAATCAAACCTACCTTACTTTTGAACATGTGAATGTGTTTGGTTTCATTCTTGACACTACTAAAGACTGGAGCACCTCCCCATGAAAAAAAACTTCACAGATTGTGGCATGTTGGAAGCAAGTGGTTGCAAATAAGTAGTTCCATGTAATTAATGTCTGTGCGGTAACTAATGAGATTATCACATGGCTTTATCCTGTCATTTTCCCAATGGGATAAACATGTGCTTAACTTTAAAGATGGGTCTTATCACATTCTCCTGTCTGCAGCCTGTCTGTAGCCCATATGTAACACATGCTTGTTCCATGGCTTTTTAAAGACCCATCTTTAAAATTAAACATGTGTTTATCCCATTGGTAAAATGACAAGATCAAAGCCCATGTGACAATTTCCTTAGTTGTGTAAAAGTTACCTTGACATTGTTATGAAGCAGGGTGTAACTTCACTGGTTTTATGGTATAGCTGCAACATCTAAAGTTGCTGTTGATTTTTAACAGATGAGGGAATGGGAATTCTAGAAAAGGAATATTACATGTGGTGCAAGTACTGGCTCATTATCTATCTTGTGATCTATTGGGAATCTGTAACAACCAGTCATGGTGGCTGTATCTTGCATTCTGAATCAGAAGCAGTATGTCTTCACACCTGTTGTCAAGGAAGATAAGTAGGAAGCTGCTATTCACTCATATCTTGTTTGTGGGGTTTTTGTCTGCATCTGGTTGTTACTGTAGAAACATAAAACAGAATGAAGAAGGCATTTGGTCTACTCTAGTGGGGTATTTGTATGGTTTTGGTGCTTTTCCAGAAGAGTTAAACACATGCAGGGATATCATGGAAATAATAATAATGACCTAGCTTTCTGGTCTGTTGTTCTGCTTGTTTTTGTTTTTGTTGTTGTTCTCCAAGTTATATATATATATATATATATATATATATATATATATATATACTTTTGGTGACCCTAAGGTAAACCTGTTGGGGTAATTTAATTTTCCTAAGGCTTCAGCCTTTTTAAAGGAAACAAAAATATTTAAATATCAAAAGCCAAGCCTGTTAGAGTCTGGCTTTAAATTAGCAGAGTAGCAAAAGAGTGACTTTAGGCCTAAGCAGACTGCCAGAAATAGTGCACATTAAATTGAAGCACTGCCCTGGCTCAGTGCTAGGGAATCATGGGAACTGTATTTTTTTCTGGGACATTTGAGCCTTCTCTGTGAGAGAGCTCTGGTGCCACAATAAATTACAGTTCCCATGATTCCCTAGCACTGAGCCAGGGCAGTGCCTCAATTTAATGTGCACTATTTCTGGCAGTCTGCTTAGGCCCTTTGCCTAATTATGCTTCCCTTAGAACTTAAACTGATTCAAAAAACAACAAACATGTAGCTTGTAGTTCAAAAGAATGGCTTTAATTTATATTTACATAAAAAACTAAATCCTAATCTAACTAGTGATGGTTTAGGTCAGGGGTAGGCAACCTAAGGCCCGGGGCCAGATGTGTCCCCCCGAGGCCTTTGGACCGGCCCCAGGCCGGTCCTGCCACCGCTGCCACCACCTCCCCCTGCTGCCGCCATCGCCCACCATCATGATATTGATTATTGTTGTTATTACTTGTTCTTGGGGTTTTCTTGGCAAAATCTCCACAGGGGTTTTGCCATGGCTTTTCTGGTGCTGAGAGCGTGTGCATGCATATTTTTATTTATTTTTTTAATTTTTTTAAAAATTGTTATTTTTATTTTTACTTATTTATTTTTGGTGCTTCGGCCCCCCAATTGTCTGAGGGACAGCAGCCCGGCCCCCATCTCAAAAAGGTTGCCTACCCCTGGTTTAGGTAAAGAGAAAATATTTATCTCACCATCTTTCAAATAAAGTAGAGAGCAGGAAGATGAAACAGCGCAGTTAGGACTCTTGAGAGAAAATCAAAACTGTTAGTCCCAAGAGGGAGTGACCTAAGTCACATGGTTAGTTTGAATGAGAGAGAGAGAGACAGAGAGAGGCAGGACTTTGCAAGTAGAGATCCCTGTCTATCTAAAGTGGGGGGAGAAATGCAAAGATCTTCCAACAGAACCTATCATAGGATTTTCTTGGCAATTTTTGGTACAACTGAAGTGCTGATTATAACATACAAAGCTCTATATAGCTTTCCTCCAGCCTATCTGGCAGACTGCAACTCTCCATCTGGACCCCGACATCCTTATAAGAGGCCCTTTTTTCATTCCCACCACCTTCACAGATATAATTGGTGAGGACACAAAAGTGGGTCTTCTTAGTGATATTGCAGACTGGGGGTAGAGTTGGGGTGGGGCAGCCACATACCAGTCACCCCAACCCCAGCCTGACACTGTCCTGATGCTGCACGTCCATTTGTATGGTGCGCAGCATCAGGATGTCCTCCCAGCGCAGTGTGTAGACATGCTGCACCAAAAGGGTGCAGAAGAGCTATGGCACCGGCTCTTAGGGCAGCCTTTTGCCGCCCCTAAAAGGAGAGGCATTTTGCTACTCTTTTAGGGAAAGCAAAAGGAAGGATTGAGGTTGCGGCGTGGGGTTGCCCCAGCCCCAATCCACCACTAGCAGCGGTGGCCCAGAGCAGCCCATCTGCATAGCCCCTTAGTGGCTGTCCTCTATAGGAACTCCCTCTATAGGGACACTAGAATGGTACTCTCCTTGCTGTCTTTCCATTGGCAGACAAGGATGTATTTTCTTCAAACGGACTTCTCAAACTGAAGGTTTTAAAGGAAAGGACTTTTAAGAGGCTGAAATATGTGTGAGTATGTATGTCTTCAAGTTGCCTTTCGACTTACGGTTTTCTTAGGCAAGGAATACTCAGAGGTGGTTTTGCCAGTTACTTCCTTTGAAATATAGCCTACAGCACCTGGTATTTATTGGTGGTCTTCCATCCAAACACTAACTAGAGCTGACTCTGCTTACTTCCAAGATCAGATGGGACTGGTGTCTTTAGAGAATTTAGGCTGATAGAAAGTGCAATGCTGTTTTACAATTGTACTTTTTCTAACTGTTTGCGTGTGTTTTAAATAGTTATAATATTATTAATACAGTAGTTTAATTTTATTATAATGCTGTCTTTTTGTATATTTTAGCTATTTTATATTTATTTTACTTTATAAGCCTCATTAGTTTCAAACTTGGAGAAAAAACAGTATAAATAAAGTTAACAACAAAAACAAAAACAAAAAGAGCAAGATCTGGAGTAATTTGTGCATTCCAAATACATGTCACAAATACTAAGAGTTACTGGTAATACTTTCTGCTTTTCACTGTTGCTGAGAAATTTCTTGCAGCCACACATTCTTTTTCTCCTTTTTGACACACAAATCATAATTTTTAAAGATTCAATCCAACTGGCAAAAAGCACAGCAGAGTAGCCTGCCCCTTCCCTTTTCATTTTTGAATGTTTTCTCTTTAAAAAACACCTCTTCCCATCAAACTATTTCTGTATAAGGTCTAAATTTCCCTTGAGTTGTTTTCTTCCACTAGGAACATGCTATTATTGAGAATCTTGGCAACAAAAGCCAATTTGGACTTGGGCTGCATGTGCTAAGCATTATCTTCACACCAACTTGTCTGACATTTTATCACTGCCAATTTCCAGTATGCTTTTCTTGGCCATCACCATTGCTAATGCCATTCCACAGGGCAAACTGGAAACTAATACCTTTTTGAAGCCACAACTATTTTCCCCCTTCTTCTTGGAGTGACATTTCAATCTTGAAACCACACCAGCTTCTATTGCAGTATTCCTTATGTACAAAATTTTGTACATGGCTGAATATAGAAAGCTGCTTTGCAGACACAGTTCTATGGAGGAAAGGAAGGGTGGTAGTATTTGCCACTGATAGTGAAATTGACAGTTTTCTTCATCAGCAGCCACCAGCTGGATCTTGAAAGAGTTTAGTGCACCATTTAGCTGATTTCTTGATATAATTTGTCCATTTGCTTACCTGATGCCACTGTATTATCTTAACATCTAATAAGTCTAGAACCCTCTTCTTTGAAAGAAACGTGGTTTCATGGAACCATGTCAGAAATTTGGGATTTATTACTATTATTTTACCTTACTGGTTTCTAAAACATATCCCTTGCACTTTCTACTGCTTAGTGCTTCATTTAGATCTGGTCTAATGGCTGTGGATTTGTGACAACACAAATCTAATGGTGATGTCACAGTAACTTAATTGGTTTCATAGACAATGGGTATTTCTCATGGAAGATCAAAGGCCAGCTAATTTGAACTACAACTGACACTGCAGAATTAAACTGCCAAAGCTTTAATATAAATTATAGTGCTTCCTTGTTACTCAGCATCCTCACTTCCTTTCCTTTCCTTTCTTTTTTAATTTGATTGTCTCTTTTGGTATAGTGTCTTAAGCCACATAAATACCTTGAAGATACCAGAATCAATCTGATCTGGTATCTTAGCAAAATGAAACCTGATTAGTACTTGTATGGGCACCCCTTAGAAAAACTAGGTGCTGTAGGTTATGTTTCAAACATGGCAGTGACAAACCATCACTGATTATTTGTTATCTTAACAAAACTCTATGAAATTAATGGAGTTGCCATACATTGATGGGCAACTTGAAGACACACATACACCTGTGTCTTTTACAGCTATCTGGCAAGCAGAAATTCCATCAATGAGACGTTTCCTGGCATGGAGCTGAAATGATGAGGAAATATAGTGGCATAGCTATCATAACCCTTGTCTGCACGGGCCAAAAATACCATCCCCCATCCCGCCCCCACCCTGCCCTGTTTATGGTGTCATTCTATTCAGATGATGCATGGCCTAAACCCCAGTTCTAGTGCAAGTAGTGCTGCATGTTTCTCAACAGAACTGGGTAAACCCTAAATAGCCCTAAAATGCATTAAATCATATATCTGTTACTCTGGATCTCTCAAGAAGATCTAGATCCCTCCACTCCCATGTCATCGATGGCTGTCACTCAGTACCACATTCTGACCTCAGAAGTGACCCATCTATGGCAGGATGCCTGTGCAGACAGCCACCATAGCACAGGACTGAAGGACCAGGTAATGAAGTGAGATTGGGGCAACTGTGGAGCCAGGATGTTCTTGGCTGCCCCTGGAGTATCCTGGCCAGTGCAAACAAGGTCCTAGTCACAATTTACTGTATAGGTTGCATCTTTTAAGATTAATATTTATAAACCACTTTTTACAAATGCAGTTGTAGTACAACTGTAAGCAAATAGAGCAACCATAATGAAAATAAAAGTATTAAAGAACTCAATATAGAACAATTTGCAGTTTATGATGAGGTATGTAGAATTCCTAAAGTAGTGCCTTCCCATACTTCAAAACCCAGGATTTCATAGGGTTTCATGGCAATTAAAGTGGAATCATAGCACTTATGTTTATTTCTACTGAAAACTCATGCAAGCTCAAAGTTCTAATGAACTTATTTTTATTTCCTCTCATCTAAATAATAATAATAATAATAATAATAATAATAATAATAATAATATTTTTTTTTATTTATAACCTGCCTATTCCTGAAGGATCAAGGTGGGCAATAATCAACAATCAATCAATCAATAGAGCTATAAAACAAAATGATAAAATAACCTAATTCCCTTGTCCCCAGTTTAGAAATAATAATAATAATAATAATAATAATAATAATAATAATAAATTTTATTTATATCCCACCCCTCTGTCACGCAATCGAGGTGGCTCACAACAATTTAAAAACATCATACAATGTTAAAATACCATCCAAATCCCACAGCCCCCCATCCCTTAAAAAGGAATTAAACAATTTTTACATTAAAACAATGATTCAAATGCATAATTAAAATAAACCATAATCAAACAAACAATAATAGGCGGGGCAGCATTTAAACCAAATTTAGGAGGGATAAAAGGACTCCTGAGGCCGGGAGACTAATCAGGGAAGGCCTGCCGGAAGAGATCTGTCTTAACACAGCATTGTAAAATACATTCAGTAAATAAAATTAAGTAAATTAAACATTATTAAAATGAGGCGTCACATATATCACATCTATCATATATATAATAAATATACCACATTTTATTTTGTTTTTAGAAAATTCTCATTGTGATGTCTTGGAATGTTTGGCATTCTTTTTCATTCCCTTTTCTGCAAGTCTTTTTTCACATTAAATGAAAAGGGTCTCTTCCATTTGCTGGTAACTATGCTTACACAGAAATGTATTTAAATGTATTTCTATTTTTTTAAAAAAAAATCTGATCTGTTAGAACACAAATTAGCATTATTTAGAGGTTCTGTCACCACTTTCTTGCTCTTTATTCTAGCTTTCCTTGTTGCCTTTGATGGTGTTGTTCTCCACCACCATTGATTCTAAGCTCTTCAAAGCAAAGAACCAAAATAAAAAAAGGTTTTTTGACCACCCTCCCCATGCTTAATGACTGAAAACTGTAATAATGTTTGACTCAAATGATTAGAAAAAAATAATAATAATCTCATACCATTGTCATTGGCTGTGGTATAAAACTGAATCTTTCTTTTAGCTTTTGATCACACTCCCACATAATTAGCACATTAGAACTTTGAGCTTGCATGAGTTTCCAGTAGAAGAAAAAGAAGCTATGAGTGAACACAATGTTTTTGAATAACATGTTTGATCATCTGTCCTGCTGTTATGTATTATCAGGCTGTAAGAGAAATTCAATTAAAACGATCATTTAAAAAGAGAACTGTCACTTATGTGCTCCAGAAGGCATGAATGAACTCTCAAAGGATTTTCTCTTATTTAACTAGCCGAATTTAGTTACCCTGTTCTGGGAATATTGTATTCAGCAAGGATTCAGCAGAGGGTCTCGGAGCTGTATTCACCCCATTTAACACCCCCTGGATCTCCACCAGCCCCATCTGCCCAGTTTTAAAGCCAGAATACCCAAATACCACCAAATTTCACACAAAAATGTCACAGTAAATTCAGTGTTTTCTGATCTGGTGCATTATCCCAGGAGTTTTGTGAGAGACACAAACATAATACTGTTTAACTGTAAGAATTTGGCAAGTATTTTCTAACAACCAAAATTGGTAGGCTATGTACAGGACAATTCATGTTATTGGGACATTTCTATTCAAATGGAAATTCAATGGCTAATGAGGACTGTGCCACTTGTCAAGCAAATCCAAAAGCAACCAATCATTGGCTCAGACATGGATGCAAAGTCTTTCATGATCAGGAGCATCCCTGGGTACCCTGGCCCTGGAGCTGCTCCAATCCTTACCCATTACAAAGGCTCTCCATTCTGATGTTGGATAGAGCAAACAGTAATTTTTAAAAATCCATTATAAGGGGGAGGGGGTATCCCCTGGTTCTGGTGCTGAATTAGCTAGATGTTGCCTGGTCTGTTCATACCAGAACCAGGGATTGGACTATATGTTCTCCATTCTCCCTGCTAAGAGGATGTGGGGAAATCATTTTATTTGATGCCTGCAGTCAAAGACAACCATGGATCCCTCTTTTTTAGTAATTTGATATAGCATTTCAAGTGATCTGTGTAGTATGCAATGAATCAGTTCAAAGTTATGGGTGTTCTGGGTTGGAGTGATTTGAAGGGATGCAGTGATTTGTGAAATCATGGGGTCCTTTGGTTTTGTAACAACAAGATAAAAATATTGAAACATTACACACATCCTGCTTTTGCATTTGGGAGCTTCTGAAGTAGTTATCTATCTCCTGAGCTGCTTTTGCCCTGTAGTTTTAAGAGGCAGGATTGTTTTTTCAGACTTTGTAAACATGTTTCTGAAACCTCCAGCAGTTTGTAGGCGTGAGTGGGATTTTGAAAATAACTGGTGAGTAAATCAGCTCTATTCCACTATTGCACTGAAAACCACAGTTTCTCAAGATGTATTTCATTTGAACACATGTGTCAGGATTTCTTTACATGTGTGTGCCTGCAAAAGATAGCTTGATCTAAATTAATTTAGGGGGGTTTGAAAATATTTTCCCTTGTTTGTTTTTGTGCTCCTGATCATGTGGGAGAATTTTCAACATAAAATAATTGTAGTGATGTATGGATAAATGTGAATGGAGAAGAAGTAAGAAGAAGCACTGCAACCTATGCTAATAAAATTCAATATACTATTTTGTTCTAATGTTCATTTCATGAAAAAAAACATAAGCTGAGTGAACAGTTGAATTGTAGTATTAGAGGAGATTAAATTGGACTGTATGAAAGAATGAAAAACCTAATAGCACTCTTAGAAAATACCCTTGACTTTAGATGGATTTAATATTATGAGTCATTAGCAATGACTTTTAAAAAGTGCCCCCTTGCTGTTCAGATAAGAGTACACTGCTTCAGCCAACTGAAAAAAAGAACTAGTTAAATCTAAAAGGTTTCAAAACACATTCATGCTATAATTTTGTGAATATGATTTAAAGATGTGGGAAGAAAAAGTTATGAGCCAGAATGTAAGAAATTAATATTTTCTTTCAGTATGGTCTGTTTTCTAGTGAAAATGGAGATCAGGAGAATAGCCAATACTGTTTCCCCAAAATGTACTATAATCAAAGTGGGTAGAAAAAAAAAAGTCCAATATACAAAGATTGGGCTAATTTCCTGCCTCTTGTTATATTTGCAGTGACATCTTGAAAATAAGCGCAGAAACATTTTAGGAAAGTGAACAGAACAGAGTTTAGAGCATTATGATTTTTAAAGTAATTTGTGACTTGCTACTTTTAGAAAAGTTGCTCACTGCCATTGCCTGTTATTAGAAGAGTGACATCTTGCATTGCTGGTTACTTTTTGCTGTTCTTCAGTTACTTTTTAAAAAGTACCTTTAAATAAAAAGAACAATTTCCAGATGACCCTCCTCCCAAAGGAGGGTTTTTTTAGATGTTTCTTGTTTCACTTAAAAGTTAATACTATTACCAGTTTTTGTGTTAGGTTTTTTTGTTTAAGCTAATAGTGTTACTATTTTAAAAAGTAATGTTTTGTAGGTAACATTGTTGCCTGAGGTTCTGCATTGTGGACACCTATTGTAAAAGTTCTATGTGTGGAACTACACTACATTTATTTATTTATTTATTTATACCCCATTCTTCAGCCACAGAGGCTCTCAGAGAAGCTTACAGATGGTTAATTAGATGGTTCCCTGCCCTTAGTCTTACAATATAAAAAGACATGACACAAAAGAAGAAGGGAATGGCAGTGAGGAAGGGGAATAAGTCCAGCGGTTGTTCTCTCCCTCTGAGTCCTGGACCATGACAGATGGACTGGAGGGAGTGCTCTTCTTCTTTAGGCTAGGCATGATGGAGCTGGGCCTGCCTTTTCACTCTCTTCAAGGCTGTATCTGGCTATAGAGGCACAGCTGAATGCTTCTCAGATATAGCCTGTTCCCTGCCAGACATTAAATGCCTGTAGAGAGCGGGCTCTTAAAAATTAGAGGCTTTTTCTCATTGAGGGAATTTTTTGTCATTGAATTCCAACCTTTATAACAATTGAAAAAAGTAGCTTCATATGATGTAAGTTGGATTTACACCATTGTAAGACATAAACATGACATTATGTGCAGTACAGTCAAGCCTTGGTATCCACAGATTCTGCACCTACAAATTCCACCATCCATTTCTGAGTAGCCATTTTGAGTGGGTGAGTGTATAAATTAAAGTGTTTGTTGCTGAGTGGGTGGGGCTTCAGTGAATCGCATCTGTTAGTCACTAGGGGATGGAGCTAGGCAACTATACTCCTCCCAGAGGAATTTTTCACAAGACAAGGGAAAGCACAGCACAGGTAGGAGGGGGCCTGGGAACTTTGTTTTAGAGGTTCTCCTTGACATTTAAAATAATAATAATATTAAAGGGCTTTTTTGGGGGGGGTTGCTCAGAGGAATAATAATAATAATAATAATAATAATAATAATAATAATAAATGTATCTATATCCCACCCCTTTGAGATCAATCGGGGCAGCTAACAACAATAAAATATAACATACAACAACAACCCTAGTTCCCTCCCCCCTTCATTAAACAGAGAGTCTGTGAACATTTAGAAAGGAACACCATAATCACAAAAAGTCAACATGGCTTTCTCGAAAACAAGTCATGCCATACTAATCTGATCCCTTTTTTCGATAAAATTACCAGCTTGGTAGATGAAGGGAATGCAGTAGACATAGCATATCTTGATTTCAGTAAGGCTTTTGACAAGGTCCCCCATTATATTCTTGCAAGCAAGATAATAAAATGTTGGCTAGACAATACAACTGTTAGGTGGATTAGTAATTGGTTGACTGACAGCACCCAAAGGATGCTCAGCAATGGCTCCTCTTCATCTTGGAGAGAAGTGACCAGCGGGATGCCACAGGGTTCTATCCTGGGCCCAGTGCTATTCAACATCTGTATCAATGACCTGGATGAAAGAATAGGGGGCAAGTTTATCAAATTTGCAGATGACATCAAATTAGGAGGAATAGCTAATACCCCAGAGGACAGGATGAAAATTCAAAAGGACCTTAATAGATTAGAAAGCTGGCCCAAAGCTAACAAAATGAATTTCAACACGGAGAAATGTAACTTAGGGCAAAAAAATAAAATAAAAACGAAATGCATAGATATAAGATGGGGGACACCTGGCTTAACATGACTACATGTGAAAAGGATCTAGGAGTCCTAGTAGACCACAAGTTGAACATGAGTCACCAGTGTGATGCCACAGCTAAAAAGGCCAATGTGATTTTAGGCTGCATCAATAGAAGTATAGTATCTAGATCAAAGGAAGTAATAGTGCCACTTTATTCTGCTTTGGTCAGGCCCCACCTGGAATACTGTGTCCAGTTCTGGGCACTACAATTCAAAAAGGATGTTGAAAAACTGGAGCGTGTCCAGAGGAGGGCAACTAAAATCACATTGGCCTTTTTAGCTGTGGCATCACACTGGTGACTCATGTTCCTCCGGTGGGCCTATCCACCTGACCTCCCTAACGGGACTTAATGCATGATCTAAATGGCTTGAAAGTTGATGTGAAATGGGCTTTTTATTGATTTTTTACTGTTATTGTATTTATTTTATTGATGTTATTGACATACTGAGGTTTTAATGCTGTAAAATATGAATAAAAATTTATTATTATTATTATTATGGTGAAGGGTCTGGAAACCATGCCCTATGAGGAACAACTTAGGGAACTGGGTATGTTTAGCCTGGAGAAGGGATGGTTAAGAGGTAATATGATAGCCCTGTTTAAATATTTGAAGGGATGTCATATTGATGAGGGCACTAGTTTGTTTTCTGCTGCTCCAGAGACTAGGACCCGAAACAATGGATGCAAGCTACACGAAAAGAGATTCCAGCTCAACATTAGGAGGAACTTCCTGACAGTAAGGGCTGTTTGACAGTGGAAGACACTCCCTCAGAGTGTGGTGGAGTCTCCTTCTTTGGAGGTCTTTAAGCAGAGGCTGGATGGCCATCTGTCAGGGATGCTTTGATTTTGAGTTCCTGCATGGCAGGGGGTTGGACTGGATGGCCCCTTTTGGTCTCTTGCAACTCTATGATTCTATGTCTTGAAAATATACCCAAAAAGTAAACCTTGATTTTGCCATTTCATATACAAGATGCCATTTTACTATGCCATTGCATATAATGGGACTTGAGTATCCACGGATTTTAGTATTCACAGGGGTCGAGTAACCAAATGCCAGTGTCCACTGTATATGATTTCTAAGCTTTGGAGCAGAGATACAAGGGTAGATATTTCAGATTCCTAAGGAACAGTGTAGACCTACTTTCATCTATGGCAGAGTAGGCAGAAGTATTATATTTAGAAATCGCATGGGCCACTTCAAATCTCTGCTCATCCATAAATGTCACTGAGTGATCTTGGATCAATTACTTCCTATGCTTTGCATGTGAATGACTACCTGACTCTTTTGTCTGTTTTTGAATAACTCATATATTTTTTTCCATCTCATGACATGCATGCTTCCTTACCATTTTATTTGGGATTTTTTCATCATTTTGTCTCAGGTGTTTTGGGGTACTTTCATTTTGTTTTGTTTTGTCTGAAACAGAGAAGAAAAACTAGAAGGGTAACATTAATTCCCCTTTCTATTATTTTCCCAATGAAGAAAGCTTCTGTTTTGCTGATGAGGTTAAAAGGTAGGAATTTCAAGATGGACTAATAGCAAATATGGGGGCAAATGGGATTTTGACTGCAAAAATATCAGAGATTAGACTCAAACTCTTTTCAATTGCCACTGTTTCAGTCCAAACCCTTTTCTTCATTGCTTCTGAATATCTGTGGTTTTCAAAATTCTTACTGTCAATCACAGATCTGCCACTTCACATGTGGTCTGGGTCTAACATACCTACCATATATACACAACTATAAATCCACCTCATGAATAGATCAAGGGCAGGTTTTGGGCCCCAAAACCGTGGATTTTGATGCAATCCATGGATAAGCCAAGGGTAAAACTTAGGGGCATGTAACAAAGGATTTAAAGGATGAAGTAAAGGAATGATGCCAAAGAACTTGCAAAATTCCAGCAGAAACAAATGTTTGTGCTCACCCTAATGGCTAGATGGATAAAGAGAAAACTACCACCACCATTTTTCTGCCAGAAGGAAAAGGCCAGAAGCAGTGCCACAGGAGAGAGTGTAGAGCAGGGGTAGGCAACCTTTCCCCTTTAAGGGCCGAGAGACTTCAGCTCCCAGAATCCCAGGAGCTATTAGCCAACATGGGACTATTGGCCAACATGGCTGAGGCTTCTGGAAGATGAAGTCCCTCGGCCCTTAAAGGGGAATGGTTGCCTACCCCTGGTGTAGAGGAGGTTGGTGCTTCTTTTAGGTGCTCTTGGCACAGACTGAACTCTCATCTTTCACCACTCTACTCAAAAAAGGAGATGGTTCCTTTCTTGATAAGAATTAAAGTTACAATACTTACATTGATGCATGGATAAGTTGACCCGTGTTTTTTGGGTCACTTTTTGGCTAAAGGTTCTAGACCAGGGTAGGCAACCTTTCCCCTTTAAGGGCCGAGGGACTTCAGCTCCCAGAATCCCAGGAGCTATTGGCCAACATGGGACTATTGGCCAACATGGCTGAGGCTTCTGGGAGCGGAAGTCCCTCAGCCCTTAAAGGGGACAGGTTGCCTATCCCTGTGCTAGACTTATACATGAGTATATACAGTACTCTGCTGGATGCATAGTTTGTTGAGAGACTTGGAATTATTTACTTGTACAGTTGTACAGAAATGTAGACTTGGGCTCAACTATCGGAGAAGTCTAAGGGCCTAAGCAGACGGTGCAAAGCCTTTGAGGCCAGGAAGGGGAGGGGCAGCCTCACGCTGGGTCATCGGAAATGTCATCGGAGCGGTCAGCCCTCCTCATGGCTGGCGCTCCGACGACGCACTTCCTTTGCAGCGTCCGCACACGCTGCAGCAGAAGAGGTGCCAAAGGTACGCTGGAGGCCTTTTGCGGCGCACCTTCGGCCTTTTAGTGCTCCTTTCTGGGCCTGGGATGCAGTGCATTGGGGCTGAGGAGTGTGGATACCTTGGCCTCGATCCGCAGCTTCCCAGGGCGGCCCTATGCCGCCCGGGCATCTTCCCGCCTAAGTACCTTAACAAACTGCAGATCCATGGAGTTTATTGGATGGAGCCTTGGTGTATAATAATAGCAAACTGTAGATACACTCTGAAGCACATTGTGAGATAGAGCTGCTTACATTTCACACAGAGAAGGGGGTTATTTGGCTCTCCTTTTTCAGGTGACTTGGAAAACACATAATAAATGCACATTTTAAATTGTTTGTCTTTCATTTGACAGGACATTATTTCCCACATAAATCAGTTGGGATTCTTTATCATGGGGTGAATGTATTCCAGTGTATTCATTTGAGGGAAAATACAATAAAGAAATACATTGATGGGCAGGTAGAAGATAGGTGTGGTTTGAATCAAACTCCAGAAGGCCTCTCTGATAAGTGTGTGCATACCTATATATGTCTTGGATTTCCTGCCAAGGCTCTAACAATTGATGTGGCTGCCTGACGACCACTTACTAATTGAAGTAACCAACTAAATTCAAGGAAAAATACTGTAGAACTCACAGCTGAAATAACATGCAGCATCAGCGGGAGCGAGAATAGAATAGAGGGTAAGGGTGTAAGAGTTCAGTCTGCTATAATCATAATCATTTCTCCAAATAAGCGGTTTTATTCATCTCATGCACTCCTGCTTTTCTATTCAATTACAACAAAGTTTTTTAACAGTTGCATTGTTTTTTAGAATGTATACACTCAGTTTTTAGTCATCAGTGTGGTAAGAAAGGGCAAGAAACCCAATTTGATTCAAGAAGCTAGGAGGAACAGAAGCCTAATGATCAGCATCATTTGGTGTTTGGTGAATGCACGTTATTTGTACACCTTAAATATTAGTAATTTCTCTCTCTTTCAGTCCATATTTCTGTCCCCTGTGGCCATATTTTGAAGGGGCCATGGGCTGTAGGAGCAATAGTATTGGTTCCAGCCAGTGGCTTGACTTGCATGAGATGAATGGGAAAAGGTCTCCATCTCCCTTCACTTGCCATGGACAGATACACGTTGGGGAACCTTGATTTATGCCCCCTCAGCCATGCACTCCAAGATACATGCAAAAGGTTGTCCATGCCCCTCTAACACACTAAGGACAGTAATAAAGATTCTGGGAGAGTTGTCCTCTATGTCCTTCATCCATCCACTTGAGAATCCAGGCAAAAGACTTGTCATTGCCTCCCGAGCCCTGAATAATAACAGAGGCATTGCCAGAGATCTTTCATACAATTAAGCAGCAGATTCCTGTGCACAAGATAAAAAGCAGCAAATGGAAATGAACAGCTGAGAGATGCATCACATTTAGCTTAAATATAATTATTTTCTACAATACTGTCAGCTTGTGTTTTCTAGCACTCTATTATTCTCTGCTGTCCTGGATTGTATTCATGAATATCAGAATATTTATCAATCATATATACTTTGCTGTTATCTGCCCTCAAGTCAATCTCAACTCATGGTGACCCTATAGATGAGACATCTCTAAGACCCTCCACTGCTCTTCTTAGTTCTTGCAACCCCATATCTGTGACCTCCTTATTAGAGCCCATCCATTTAGCATATGGCCTTCCTCTCTTCCTACTTCCCTCCACCCTTCCCAGCATTATTGTTTTTTTTTCTAAAGAGTCTTCTCTTCTCGTGATGTGTCCAAAGTATGACAGCCTCAGTTTGGCTATCTTGGCTTCCAGGGAGGTTTCCGGCTTGATCTTGTCTAGGACCCATTCATTTGTCCTTTTTGCTGTCCATAAGATCTTCAGCACTCTTTTCCAGCACCCCATCTCAAATGCATTTATTTTCTTCCTATCATCTTCCTTGTAGGAAGCGGTGGCTAGTCTGCTTCTGAAAAAACTTTCCCTTGACCCTCTGGACATGAACAGCTATAGGCCAGTCTTTTTGCTACCTTTTTTTGGGCAAAGTGAGGGCTGTTCCTCTTCAGCTCCAAGTTGTTTTGGAGGAAACCGATTATCTGGATCCATTTCAAACTGGCTTTAGAACAGGTTATGGAGTGGAGACTGCCATGGTTGCTTTACTTGATGACCTTTGTCTGGGCATCGACAGGGGTAGTGTGACCCTGTTGGTGCTACTGGACCTTTCAGTGGCCTTTGATATGATAGATCATGACATCCTCTTGGAACGCCTGAGAGAATTAGGAATTGGAGGCATTGTATTGCAATGGTTCCATTCTATTCTCTTGGGCAGATGCCAGAGGGTGATATTCGGAGACAGTTGCTCATCAAAACAGGGGCTTAATTTGTGGTGTCCCTCAGGGTGCCATCCTGTCCCCAAAACACTCAGGTCCTTTGGGAAAAATTTGTTGCAACCCATGAAAACTAGATTATCTGAAACTACCTAGAGGAACTTTTCAGCTATTGCTCCCAGACTTTGGAATGGCCTGCTGGATGAGATCCATCAATTGACCACTTTATACAGCTTTTAAAAAGCTGTTAAGATAGATCTCTTCTGGCAGGGCTTTCCTGAGTAGGTAACGGGCCACTGAAAATAGTTATGTCTGTCCCAGATTTTTGCTGTAGTTATCTCAAATTATTTGTGATTTGTAATTTTTAAGTTTTTTATGTTTTTATATTTTGTCTGTTTTATTGTATTTTAGAGGGGTGGGCTATTGGGGGATGGAATTGTTTGCTTTATCTTTTAGGCCACCTCTGTTGTATTTTACAGAGAGGCAGGATATAAGTAAATTTTATTACTATTTATTATTATTGTCTTTCTTAATTGTCCAGCTCTCACATCCATACATGGTAATAGGGAATACAATGGCTTGTATTATTCTAACTTTTGTTCTGAGATGTATATCTTTGCATTTTAGAATCTTTTCTAGTTCTTTCATAGCCACCCTCCCCATTCTTAGACTTCTTCTGATTTCCTGATTGCAGTCCCCATTTCTATCAATGTTTTATCCCAGGTATGGGAATTCTTTTACTTTTTCTATTTCTTCATTGTCTTGTGAAGGTCCTCGGTGGTCATTAAGCCTGCCTTACCACTTTTGTTTTTGATCTTCCTTAGTAGGTGTTCCAGGTCTATGAGGTTTTCTGCTAGTATTATGGTGTCATCTGCATATCTTAGATCAGGGGTAGGCAACCTTTCCCCTTTAAGGGCCAAGGGACTTCAGCTCCCAGAATCCCAGGAACTATTGGCCAACATGGGACTATTGGCCAACATGGCTGAGGCTTCTGAGAACTGAAGTCCCTCAGCCCTTAAAGGGGAAAGGTTGCCTACCCTGTCTTAGATTGTTGATATTCCTTCCTCCTATTTTCACTCCTCCTTCTTCTGTGTCCAAGCCTGCTTTTCTTAATATGTTCTGCATACAAATTGAACAGATAGGGTGAAAGGATACAGCCTTTTCTGACTCCTTTGCCAAATGGGAACCCTTCTGTTTCTCCTTGTTCTGACAGTAGCCTCTTGTCCTGAGTACAGATTCCTCACCAGGATAATCAGATGTGTTGGTACTCCCATGTCTAAGAGCATTCCATATCCTTTCCTGGTCTATGGAGTCAAAGGCTTTGCTATAGTCCAGCGGTCAGCAACCTATGGCCCGCATGTGCACGGTGGCGGGCACCATTTTGGAACGCATGCGCACGGCGGTGGGTGCCATTTTGGAAGGCCCAACGGTGCCAGCACCATGCGAATTTGCACGGTGCCGGTGCCATGGAGCACCTTTTGGGAAGGCCCAACGGCTCCGGCACTGTGTGCATGCGCACAGTGACGCCGACTTTGGGCCTTCCAAAATGGCATCCCCCATTGCAAGCATGCACGCGCCGGCCCCCGGCACGATTCCCCCACCCCTCCGGCCCCCAGCAACAAAAAGTTGCTGACCCCTGCTATAGTCTATAAAGCACATGCTGATTTTCTTTTGGAATTCCCTGGTGCGCTCCATTAGCCATCATATGTTTGCAGTATGGTCCCTCATGTCTCTTCCTTTCTTGAACCCCGCTTGGACCTCTGAGATTTCTCTCTCTATGTATGATTGGAGTTTATGTTGCAGAATTTTGAGCATGATTTTGCTTGCATGAGAGATCAATGCTATAGAGCTATAGTTGCTGCAGTTTCTTGTGTCTCCCTTTTTGTGCCTGTGGATGTATATTGATCACTTCCAATCTGTTGGCCATCTTCCATATCTGCTGTTGGTTAACACTAGAGTTGACTCTGTCATTGTGGATTTCAGCAGTTCAATTAGAATATCATCTGTTCCTGGTGATTTGTTTTTCGCTATTTCTCTTATTGCAGTTTCCACCTCACTTTTTAGAATTTGGGGTTCATCTTCTTATGGCTCTTCATTCCATGTGTCCTTCATTTTGCCATCTCTTTTGTATAATTTTCTCTGTATTACATCCAATATCTTTTTATTCCTTCCCGGTCTTGAATTATGTTCTCTGCATTGGTCATTGTAGTAATTTTGTTTATCTTACTGCACAAGCCATTGTACTGTTGCATTCATAATTATTAGTTTTTCCTATTTCCCTTTTGTTTTTCTTCTCTTCTTTTTTTATTGCTTGTAGTGTTTCTTCTGTAATCCATGTTTTTTTTTCCTCTTTCTGTTTATTGAAAGTGTCTGTCTGCATTCTTCTTTTATTATGTCCCTGGCTTCAGACCATAATTCCTCTGGTTCTCGGTCTATTATACTTAGTAATGCAAATCAGTTTCTGAGTAAATTCTGTTGAGATATTGGACGTTTTCACACTGGGCTCCCTAAAGCCGGCTGGAGCCCTTCCCCTAAAGCCAGCTGGACCCTGTGCCGCTGACACCGGAATGACTCCGGCGGCGGCAGGCTAATTCCTTTTGCCACCCGGAATTACCTGAAGCTGGAGTTAGCCAGGAATTAGCTTGCCGCAGCCGGAGTGAGGCCGGACTTAGGGCTCCGTGTGTTTGAACACACGGAGCCAAAAGCCGGCCGGACGCAGGGATGACACCGGAAGGGGTGGGGTTTGCCGCCGCGTGTGTGTGAACACCTGGGAAATGGAGCCGGAGTGAGGCCGGCGGGAGGCCAGCTAGCGTCCTCAAAAAGGCCAGTGTGAAAACGTCCATTATTTACATCATATTTTGTATTGATATTACATCATATTTTGGTATTGATATTGATATTAGATTGTATTTTGTCTGATTCAAAGTGACCCATTCCTGTCCATTTTACCTCACTCAGTACTGCTATGTTCATGTGTTGCATTTCCATTTTTACTATTTCTAGCTTCCCTTGGCTCATGTTCTTCACATTCCACATCAATATCTTATCTGTAATGCTGCTTTGGATGCTATTTGCCTTTCTAAGGATGTCTGCTATTTGTCTTGTCATCTTTCTTATGCCCTTGGCTAATCTTGCAAATGTGATATCCCTTTATCTTCCCTCCTTCCCTTTCTGTTAATGCTCTGATCCTGCCTGTGTCTCACTTGGGGTGTCTCATCGTAGGGTTTACTAGGTGATGGGGTTACACAAGGAGGGCCACCTACACCTCTCTGTGTGTAGTGCCAACCAATGTTAGCTATGGTATCACAATTGCACACACACACACACACACACACACACACACACACAACATAAATGTTTTCTCTCTAGTTGCCATTCTATATACACTTGGCTTGGTAGTAAATTCCACTGAGTACAATGGGACTAATATCTGTGTAAATACATATAAGGATGGATGGTAAGTGTTGAATCTGAAGTGTGGATGGGGAAAGGGGGGGTTGTAATGACAACTTTCAAGTATTTATTATCTCTAAACTCATTATGAGCAAAAGCTGCACCAAAATTCAGGTCCAGCTCCTAATTAGTTGGTCACTAGCCACCCTGCTTTGCTAGCCTTTATTTTCCAAACCATGTATTCCTATTTATTTATTCGTTCAGTCAGATATTTTTATTCCACCAATGCTGTGATATCTCAGAGTGGCAAACAATCTAAACAATTTAAAACATTCCAGATAAAAGTAAATGAATAATTTGAACAAAATAAACATATTGAACAACTTAACAAGTTAAAACAACTTAAAGATGTTTAAATTTCAACACTTAAACATTAATTGTGCTTTAAAATAAACCAGGCCCCAAAGGCTTTACTAAACATCCATGTCTTGATCTGGTGCCAAAAGGAAACCAATAGTGGTGTCTATTCGGCCTCCAAGGGAAGACCATTAAACAAATGGGGTCTCACAACTGCCAAGGCCCTCTCCTGTGTTCCTTGTGAAGGTGTGGGGGACATGCTGTTGGTGAGATGGGCATAGAAGCAGCTCCAGGTGTCAAATTAGGTATGTGCCAGGTCTGAGTACAAGAAAAATCTATCTTTCCATGCCTCCTAGGCCAATATCCTGCCTTCCCCTCCTGCTGTTCTTCCCTCTCTGCAAATTGGATTTTACCTGAGAAAGGAGGCAGGATGTTCCTCAGTGTGCAAACCTTACAAAGATTTTTGGAGTACAGTTATGAAACCATCTATTTCATGCTTCCCCCCTCCCTCACACACACACATACAATTTCTCTCAGAAACCTTATGAAGGCAAAGATTTTGGTTTTATGATACTAGATTAATCGACCCTTGATATCTGCAGGGGATCTGTTCTGGACCCCACTCCCTCATGGATACCAAAATCCACAGATGCTCAAGCCTGCGTTGTCCCCACATTTGATGGGCTAATTATTCTGAACATCATCTGACATGCTTCTTCTCATCCCTAACATATTATGCATGATAGATTTATTTTAGTTGCCCCAGTTATTTCAATCAGGGTAGAACTGATCTCCAAGCTGTAAAAGTAAAAACACTGTTTTTGCACTAACTAAAGATGTGCTTGAGGAACTGAAATGTTACAGTCCAGAATTACAACACAATGAACCTTTTTCCCCCATCTTAAATACAAACAAAATTATAACCTTTTATGTGGAAAACCAGACATGAAGAAGAAAGATTTCTACCCTAGCCATCTTCCTTATACACATTTACCTTTGTTTAGGATAACCAAACAGGAGAGTTTGCAGTTTGCAGTTCTTTACAGCTGGTCTGAAGTAGAGCAAATAATGGGCAGTTTTGACAACTGTGTAAAGAGCCTTTTAGGAAAAAGGAATAAGAGATAGTTTAACTGTTAAACATGCCATGTTCTGTATGGGTCTCACATCAGAATAAGTATCCCTACCTGAGATCCAGAACATTCACTAGGAAGAGCAGATAAGCTGATTACTTGGTGGACTAAGGGGGGCTGCAGACAGGCAGCTCTAGGCCACCCCGGGAAGCAGAAGATCAGGGCCACTGTTGCCACATGCCGCAGCCCCAATCCTCCCTTTTGCCGCCCCGAAAAGAGCTGCAAAATGTCGCTCCTTTCAGGGTTGGCAAAAGGCCTCCCTAAGAGCCGGTGCACGGCTCTTTAGCACCCCTTCCAGTGCAGTGTATCAAAATGCTGCACTGGAAGGACGTCCTGATTCCGTGTGCTGTGCATAACGGCACATGGCATCGGAAAGGCATCAGCGTGGGGTTGGGGTGGCCAGCGTGTGGCTGCCCCTCCCCATCTCTGCCTTTAGGCCAGCCCTTTGGGCCGGTCTGTAGAGGCCCTTATTTTAGTTTTGTTGTTGTTAACTGCTCTTGAGTCTTCCCTGAATCATGACAATCCTGTGGATGATATTTCTCCAAGATCCCCTGTCCTCTACTGCTCTGCATAAGTCCTGTAAATTCAGGCATGTGACCTCCCTGATTCTCTAGCCACCTGGCATGTGTCTTCCTCTCTTTCTACTTCCCTTTCCTGGTATTATTATCTTTTCTAATGAATCATGCCTTCTCATGATGTGGCCAAAGTACAACAGTCTCAATTTAATCATCTTGGCTTCCAGGAAGATATCTGGCTTTATTTGCTCAAGGACCCATTTATTTCCAATCTCCATTCTGATCAATGTTTGATCCAAGGTACAGGAACCCTTTAACTATTTCAGTTTCCTCATTGTCTAGGTTGAATTTATGTAGTTCCTCTGTGGTCATTATTTTTGTTTTCCTTATGTTCAGCATTAAGCCTGCCTTTGTATTTTCTTCTTTTACCTTCCTTAGTAATTTTTCCTGGTCTGTGATGTTTTCTGCTAGTAGTATGGTGTCAACTACATATCATAGATTCTAATAATTCTACTAAATGATGGGGCCAGGAGATGAGAAATTCATCGCAAGGATGCTAATCTTCACTGCAAAATTAACTCACTGGATGGCAGAAATTTTTAGAGCACCCTGTAAAGACTAGGCTTCAGAACTATTTGAACAGTCATGTGAGACTGCCAAGAAATCAAAGGTACCTCGTGGCATTTGTTTGCTTTTGCTATTTCCCAAAGCTGTATTACTTTGTCAGGTAGGTAAAAACCATCATAAAACCAGTGTTTTGATTTTCAGTAAGGCAATGGAGTGTCCTCTGGAGAGTGAAGGCAGAAGAAATAAATCAATTCCAATACTTTTAGACCACAGTTGTTAATTAATTTTTTTATGGTTCTGGATACACTGTATGCTTGGTAACTGGGCTTGGCTGTATTCCATTAGCTCACTGCAGGCTTCAGTGTATCAAAATATGTGAAGCACTTGGATCAATTTACACTTCTCTGGAACAGAGTATTGAGGTTTTTTAAACATTCACTAATGCAACACATTTTTTCTGTGCCTTAAGGCTATTCTACAAATACTAATGTGAAAGCATTTAAATAGCTTTGCTTACCACAGTGACTTTCCAGAAGTGCAGATGGTCAACTGATAAACATTCTTTCTTCGCAATAGATGGAAAAGTACACACCACAGAAGATTATATGGATCCCATCTGTGGTGCATGGGACACATATATGGGAAGTTTCATTGCCCTTCATAATGAAAGAGAACATGCCCTAAAAGCTAGCAAATGCACCAATTGTCTTCCAGATACACTTGTTTGTCAGTACTGGTATCTTCATAGAGCCTGACAAGCTTCTTAGAAAAAAACCTAGGGACAGAGTTCTTCATTATGGATTGAAAAAATATCCAAAGCATTATTGAAAATCATCTTGCTTCTTAGGTAGTTGTCAATCTTAGCAAGAAGAATAATCAACTGACACAAATCTTAACAGTTTGGGACTTATTCTAGGAAATATTTACTTTTTTTTTTTTTTGCAGAGCAGATAGCATTTCCTGTGTGAGAAACAGCATTTCTGTGCAGAATATATTTCTCAAAAATTGGTAAAATTACTAATTTTTTCATTTGAGAACTAATTTAGCAAATAATTATATCCTTCACCTTCACTTGTCTCATTCTCATGTATAAGAAAAAAATGCATATATTTTATTTTCTCCTTGTCTGTAAGATGACGAAACATTTTCTACATTTTTGAGCAACAATTCTTTTATTTGCAAGGATTATATTTTTGCAAGTTGTGCAGTTGAACAGAATTACAATTTCTGCTACCCTTTTGCATGGATTTTTTGTAAAGTGCACCTATCTGATGTGTTGTTTAAACTTTTTCATCCATCAGCCAGTCTTTCTGTGCTTGCTCTCTCCCTCTCCCTCTCTTCCCCCCCCCCCCCCTCTGTATTTGTGTGTGTTGCTTTGTGAGGGAGGAAAACATTAGTTTGGAGCCCAGTTATTTTTCTTGTTTTGTTCTGTAAATTGTGTGCTCCTGGTCTAATTATCATACTATAGGAAAGAACTATAGGTGAGGCTGGTGGCTGATCAGTAGGCTGCAGTTGTGCCTTCAGGTCATTCCCAACTTATGGCAACCCTATGGTGAACCAGTCATGGGATTTTCTTGGCAAGTTTGCGGGGGGGGGGGGGGGGGGAGGGTTGCCACTGTCATTCTCTGGGACTGAGATTATGTATCTCATTTGTAAAGCAAATTGTATTTCCTATAGAAGATCTTGTCTGGGCCTAAATTTTCTAAAGGCATCAGATCCTGTCTGATGTTTGAAGCTAAGCAGGGCGAGCCCTGTTTAGTGCTTGGATGAGAAACTGCCAATGAATACTAGGTGCTGTGGGCTATATTTCAGAGGAAGTTTGGATTTCAACTACCAGAAGCCCCAGTCAGCTTGGCTAACAGTCAGGAATTCTGGAAGCTGAAGTCCAAACATCTGGAGGACCAAAGCTTGGGAACCACTGCCCTAAGTTTTTTTTGTTGTTGTTGTTTTGTTTTTTGATGGAACTTGACCAGTCCAAACTCCCTAGATGATCCTTTTCTGCCAAAACAAAGTGGTGAATTTAGTCTCCCAGATGTCTCCAGAAACTGCAATTTCTTTTTCAGTAGCTGGAAAATTATTTCCACATCATTTACAATGAAAAGAAATCATTGGTTGTTGTTTTTTAGTTTTATCTAGGCTTTCGGCTACCTCCCAGAGGACTTTTTCTGTTGTCGCCCCCAAATTGTGGAACGGCCTGCCAGACGAGATCCATCAACTGACATCTTTAGACAGCTTTAAAAAAGCGATCAAGACGGATCTCTTCCAGCAGGCCTTTCCAGGATAGAAAAAGCCTAGCCTCAAGCCCTTTCTCAGGCCCCTACTTTTCCCTTCTTTTCCTTTCTTTAAGGGAACTCTATCTGCCTCCCTGAAAGCCATCTGTTACATTGCTGCAGTCCTCTGTTTCGCTGTATAATTGTGACTGTTGTTTTAACTTTAATTATTTTATTTTGTAATAGATTTAATAACTTTTTAAGGGGTGGGTGGGATGTAATTTGTTTTTACTATTGCATTGTATTTTATTGTGAGGCGCCTCGATTGATCCCAAAGGGGCGGGGTATAAATAAATTTTATTATTATTATTTCAAAGCCAGCATTGCCCACTCATTCCAACCAATGTATCCTTTCAAGTGACAGTTCCTCTTGAACATTCCTATAATAGGACTAGGATTCTATTGACCAGTCACTTTTTCAGACCTTGGTGGAATAGCAGAACTGTTAGGTGTTATACTGACATCAAGAAGCAATACCTGAGTCTAGATCATTAGTCACAGAATAGCATACACCATTAGTTTTGCACAGAGGTAGCTTTTGAGATGATGTTAAACTGCAACTCCCATCAGCTCCACCCAGCTCTACCCAGCATATCCAGTGGGGACTGATTGCAGTTGTAATCCAGCAACACCAAGGTGGGGGGACAAGTTGACCTCTCCCGATCTAGGATATTGCTGTCTATTTTTATTATGATACTGAATTTTATAACAAAAAGTATAAGCACTTGTTTATAATGAGGCTATACTTGTACATAATTGTTCTTCTGTTTTGTGCAATTTTCCAAGCACTATTGTTTAAAACATGTTTGTGCTTTTTCAGAGTTATGAAAAGGAGCAACTAACAAAAATAGTAATTTATTTCAACATACTTTCAACCAAACAACAAAAATAGTAATTTATTTCAACATACTTTCAACCAAACATTTTCTGATCATTTTTTAAAACTAAGCACTTTGTGTTTTTTTGCTTGCTGATTATGGCTTGAATAGATAATCTGACATGGGAATGAGAAAAATAGGGAAGGCATATGTTTATTACAAGCTGCATTTAGAACTGAAGTTTATATTCAGTCATAAACAAATCTATTTGAAAAAGGTGATTCTTTGGAGACTCCTTAGATGTGACATCATATTCTAAAAAGGATTTCCTTATGCAGAAATGTATAAACAATTATGTTCATCTTAAGGAGCAAGGGTGAGAACAGGTAAGATTAAAACAGGTAAGATTAAAATATGTAAATTAGTATCTATTGTTGAGTATCTCTTATCCCTGTCTGGCTGTGTTACAGCTGTCATTCAATTTACACAATTTTTTTCATAACTCCAGTACATCTTTCCTTTTGTAAAAGTAGCCATTCTATGGAATAGTGTTGGTTGATGGTACAAAATGCCCAATATAAATGTCACTTTGGCTTTCTAATTTCTTTTCCTGAGAAGGAGCCATAGGTCAAAGTCAACTTGAGGAAAGTTAACAACAAAAAAGAGCATTAAAATCCAACTGATTGAATAGATTGGTCAGTGAAACCATGGGTAGAAGATGTACTGACTCACCTAATACAAAGAAGATGTACTGACTGGCCTAATACAAAATGAATGGATACAGAAGTGAAGTGCCCTGAAATCCAAATTTTGCCAAGCTAGCTTGTTAATTGACCAGAACTGATATTTGGTCAAAGGGAATCCATTGATATGAAAGAATGGAAACCCTTGAGCAGAACCATAAGCAGTTAAAGTGTTAAGGGCAGCAACTATACAATATATATATATATATATATATATATATATATAATTCTGAATTCTAAATTTTAAGGTAGAGCCTAAAGAGTCAGGTTTAGACCTGGCTACTAATGTAGAAGTTCTAAAAGTGCCAAATAAAATTAAGGCCACAGCATAAAAACAACAGTTTTTCAAAAGATGATTTACAGGTAAGCCATTGCCGCTTTGCATTTAAAAGAATCTTGGGAAAAGTGGGCACACACCTGTGAGAGACTCTAGGAGAATTTCTGTAATGTTGGAAGTTCAGAGAAAGATCCCTGAAACCTATCACTTTTGACCAAAATGTGACACTCACTAGATTATCTTGAACACAGTTCCTAGAAAGGACCAAGTGGTGATCCAAAGTCTGACCTGACTGTGGCAGGAACAGCAAGAACCAAACACCCACAGACTAAGCTACATTAAGCCCCCCACAACCCCAAATATTGTCCACTTGCCTGAGGTTCCTGAAAAACAAATCACTTTATGCTTTATAGAACATTTAACTGTAAGAGGATATTCTTCTCCCACTCCCTCCCTCCTAAAATACTAATTTGTAGTTGTATATATGTTTTCTCACATTAAGTGCTTGGTTGGAAAGGTGCAGAAAGGGAACTCCACTCATCCTCACTGCAGTCCCTGTACCATTTAGAAAGTCAGTCCTAGAGGCTTAGGGCCTTTTGAAAGAGTGTGCAATGTGGTATGGAAAATAGCATTATGATGGGGAACTGGCAGAAATGTAGTGGGAAGAAATGCTTTCATAAATTGGCTTCACTAACCTCGCTGATTAGAATCTAAGCCTCAAAAGCATGTTGTGAGTATTTGAGCATTGAATTAGTACTACTGGATTGGAAGCTGTGAACTACAAACTGGACATATTGATTATAAACAAGGGTTCTTGTTTCTGAAAGTTCATTAATAACAATCACTATCTTCAGTAAAGAGACGGCATTACTTGGATGTAAATATCCAACCCCATTATATGACAAGGAATATCAGCACATAATATTGTTTGATGTGACAATCATGAGAATGCAAAAGAGTTTGGTGTTGAAATGTTGAAATATTGTGACAGACAACATACTGCTTGTTTATATTAGTATGACTTGTGAGTGGATTGGGTGGAAGCTCATGGGACTTGACAATAGCTGCCAGAACATTCAAATCAGGAATTTGAAGATTATTAAGCTCTAATTTTCCTTCATATTATCATAAATAATTGCCTGTTTCACATTCAAATCTTAGAGAAATTACCCTTTGGATTATTACACCCCAAATCCTTTAGCTAGTATGGATATTGGTTTCACTGCATAGGGCATACTGGGAACTGTCATCTAAAAAGTAACTTTTCCAAGTGTTGCTTACATCGTGTGTGTGTGTGTGTGAGAGAGAGAGAGAGAGAGAGAGAGAGACTAGTATATGCTGTGGGTTGGTGTGGATAGAAAAAGTAATGAGTGAGCAGTCTTGAAGGAAAAGATACCAATTAAACAGGATATAATTGCTTAGCATTTAGACTGACTCAGAAAGTCAGTCTAAATTTGCATCTTTGCTTTCAGCTCCAATGATATATGTGGTGATTTGTCTTATTTATTGCACTGTATTATCTTTGCTAATACATTCTCTGCTTTAAAAGGTATGACGTCCTTTCAAATTTCCTTACAGTGCTTGCGGTCATTCTTGCATGAAAAGGCCATTTGTTCTTCCCATATTAAACCTTGTGCTTTCATGTAGATTGTGGCTCTGAAAAGTTCCTATTACTGTAAATTAATTTCACTTCATTAAGTGGATGGGTCACAGGCAAAGGAATGATAGCATTTGGAGAGAGGGAACATTGCTAAGATGAATGATGAAAGATTGGCATCCTCTGCAGCTTTAATGCAGAGAAGTAGCTTTTTGTGTTAACACCATTTTGTTAGCCAAGAAGTTTTGCATATGTGGATTTCTGTGTTAGACTACTATTCTTAATATTCCTAAAGTGCTGGCAGTGTGTTTGCTGTTGTGCACATATTGCATTTAAAAAGATTGCCTTTTGGAGGGTGAAATTAGGACTAGGGAGAATCACTGAATACGTGATAGCAAAGGTGTGGGAATGAATATGTTTCACACAGAGACAGCATACCAAGAGAGAGAGTAAAAAAGAAAATCCTGAGGATGGTGTCTTGGAGTACATCCAAAGGAAGCGGAGGAAAGGAAGAGTGAACAAGAGAAATTTCTTGGGGCAATAAGATGGACAGGTGATAAAGAATGGCCAAGCTCCTTGGGGTATTCACAAGTATTTAAGCATGCCCCACTTGATTTCTCTTTTTTTACCCTTTAAACAACTCCCATGTCATGTCACAAGTAGCCTTTGAAAGCTACTTCAGTTTCAAAGAAAAGTGTTATGTGGGGTGGAGAAACTGTTGTTTAAGGAGGCCAAGGATGTAGTCCAAAAGGTAAATTCTCCAAAATGTGATGGGTATTCTTTGGATCTCAGTCTGTCCCTAAAATTTAAAGAGTAATGAATTTGTAGAAAAATGTGGTGCTCAGTAGTGTCAAACTGTGTGAAGAGATCAAGTACAGTTAGAGCAGAACCAAGGCCTTTCCCATAGAATAAATGGATTATGCTATCCGCACCAGGGTTGCTCTCAAAAGGGAAATTGTGGAACCAGTAATGTGCAATGCCTCCTTGAAGATTAAGAAACATGAACTGACATGTAATATATTGAACAAACTATGGTAACTCTTTGCCTATTTCCACACATGTTCCCACCATTCATAAAACTGCTTCCTGGCATTATGTTTTTAAACAGAGTGTTTTAAAATTAAGCACAATGTCTGGGGGTAGTGGTGGTGGTTAAACTAATCAGTGTACATAAAATTAAGAATGCTAGGAATGTGTGTGAATTTGTTCTCATAGTTCCGATCATCACATTGCTCACCAGTTGATGTTTGTTAATTTTCATGAACTCATTTTAAATCAGCACTCCACTTCAAGGCTACATTCTCGGAAGTGAATAACCTAATTCAAAATGGAGATTCTCAGCATAGGCCCTTTTGTGTGTCCTAACACCTTTTGAGGCTAGGTTGATGTATACATGTGACCTGGGCTTTCTCTGTATCAGCAACTTGGCTGTGGAACTCCTGGCCAAAGGAAGGTAGCCAGGATCCATTTCTTCTTAGGTTGCATCTACACTGCAGAAATAATCCAGGTTGATGCCAGTTTAACTGTCATGCCTCAATGCTGAGGAACTCTAGAATTTGTAGTTTGTTTTGGCACCAGACCTCTCTCACGGAGAAGGCTAAATATCTCACAAAACTTTAAATCCCATAATTCCATAGCACTGAACCATGGCAGTTAAAGTGGTGTCAACCTGGGTTGTTTCTGTAGTGCAGATCCAGCCATAATTCCAATGGGCAGTTAAAATGGAGTTGTTTCACATGTTCTTTGCTGCTCTACCTGTTTTAGCAATGGAGGGGGTTTAGTTATTTTTCATAATATTTAATAGTGCTTTACTTTGTTAGTTTTAATCAATGTATTATGTTGAATGATTTTAGTCATTGTTCATTTTCTTTGGGGGCCCTGGCTGGCTGAAAGTGGGGTATGTAAATGCCAAACAAACAAGCGAGCAAACACATAATAGAGGTGAGTGCAGAGGTATCTATTTGCCTTTTTGCTTTTCTCTTTGAACTAACCTAGGATCATCAAATATATTGTATTTTCCATAGAAAATCTAATGAAAGATGAATCTTCCAGGTTTATATAGTGAATCTTAGGACTCTACTATTAAAATGGAAATGAAATGAGCACTTTATAAAATTTCTGTAACATCATGCTGGCCACATGATCATAGAGTAGTCTCTGATAGCGCTGGCTCTTTGGCTTAGTAACAGAGATGAGCAACACCCCCTACAGTCGGACACGACAATCTTGTCAATGGGGAATACCTTTACCTTTTTAATTTACAGTGTTCATACTGTGCAAAATTTCAAGAAACAAAATTACTGCATGGATGTGTGTGTGGCTTATGCATCCCAGTCATGTCTGTAATTTTTCTCCTCCCTAGAGTTCAGTCAGAAGTCTTACCCTTCTCAAAAGAGGCAGACAGGAATTGCTCAAGAGAAAAAGGCCAATATATGGATTATAGAGAGGATTGCCAAATTAAACTAATGAAAAGAAACAGAGGACAATTAAGATGATGTGAGGTTAGAGGAGATGATGTTCTGAGCACAGCATGTTGTCTCCCAGGGCTGATAATTGACATGGAATATAGCCCTGAGGTATTTCAATTTGACAGAAATGGTGAAATGGCTTTTAACAGGAAAGTAACCAGTAAACTTGTAGTTTGAACAATTACCCACCACATTTTTGAAGATGCATTACTCTTAGAGGTACTTGCTAAGAAATGAAGCCTTACACTGTGATAGGGAGGACTGTGTGAAACCTGTAATTTCTGCAGATTTTTTTCTTTCTTGCCATTGCCAATATGATACTCAAAAAAGTGGATACATACTTTGTAGACCAAAAATATAAAATACTGTTTTGAACTGTGTGCATTACTACCTTTGGGCTTGGGTCATTTTTCTCTGCTATTATCTTCAGTGCTTTTCAATCTGACTGCACTGGTAATATGTGAGAACTTAAATACTGGTCACTTTGGGCCTCGGCAGATGGCTTATTGAGCCGTCTTGGAGGCCCGGAAGAGGAGGAGCCACCGCACGAGCGGTGCTCCTTCCTCTTCCTGAGGTCGCGCTGGGAGCTGCCGGTCCTCCACACGGCCGGCGCTTCCGGGGCAACCTCCAGCCTCAGCGACCGGACGCGCTGCAGCAGAAGAGTCAGGGAAAGTGTGCCCGCCGCTTTTAGGGTGCACTTTCCCTGACATCTAAAAGGAGCGCCAATTTGGAGGTCCTTTTAGGGACGCCGCAGGAGCGCCGTGGTGCGGAGGCTCCGCTCCGCCGGCGCTCCATCCGGCGGCGTCCCGGAAGCAGTCGTCTGCTTCCCCCCTTTGTTTCTGGAGACCAACAGGGGAATATGCTATTCAGTCTTAGGACGTTATCACACGGGGAGTTGCAGGGAGAAAGTGGAAATAAACGGGACAAGCGGAAGACTTTAATTTACGGGATTTGTGCCGTTCCGCCTCGTCTGATAACTAAATTCAAATTTAAAAGGGGGTTAATTTGGACGAAAACCTGATCTTTTCAAATCCTCAGAAATCCCGAAAATAAAAAGATCAGGTTTTCGTCCGAATTAACCCCCTTTTAAATTCGAATTTAGTTATCAGACGAAGTGGAACGGGACAAATCCCGTAAATTAAAGACTTCCGCTAATGCCCGTTTATTTCCACTTTCTCCCCGCGACTCCCCGTGTGATAACGTCCTTAGCTATTTTACTACAATTGATCTGTAGTTGCTCTTAAATATGACTCAGAACTCCCAAATCATGGTGTGAGTGTTATAGTGCTAGTCATCCCCAAGCAGCATGCCCACTGGCTACTCTGATGATAAATTACAGGTATTTTAGTCCATCTGTTCTTGAGGGCACTAGTCTAGGGAAAACTCACCTAAGGACTAGAAGAACCCACTGGAACTCTGGATAATGGTGGGACACTTTCATGTTGCTTCTAGGAGCTATGCAAAGTACAAGGAACATTTGTCTGTCATTGGTTTCTTGTTCCTTGTTGCTACATCTTGCCACCTTTTGCTGATTGACTTTATCAGTTAAATCAGCCAAGTGCAGTTAAAATAGGAAAATATGTCTCTGAGCAATATGATACAGATCTGAATTGTTGCTGTGCATCATCTTCTGCCTTTAATCACTGTTTCCCCACATGGATCAAATGATAATATTTTCAGACCTACTGCCTGTCTAGGACACTCATCCACACCAGTAAATTTATAGTTTTTTCAGCAGAAACAGGGAAAATCATAGATATTTATTGGTATCTCTGCAGATGGACCAATCTCTGTCAGCTAGTTCTATAATTTAAAATTCACAGAAATGACTTTGATTCAGGGTATCTATTTAAAAAAAAAAAAAAAAAAAAAGATTTAGTTTGATGTAGTTTCCCCCACCCACCTACCCAGACACATGTTAATACTTTCTTGTGCAAACTGGCTTCAAATGCTTGAGTTATAATATTGCCCTTTTTAAATCTAGGGAGATTATCACAGCACTAATTAAAGCAGCTTTCCTGAGCCAGCTTAAAATTTAAAACAAGGGGCATCCTGATGTTGTCGCAAGGATTTAGCCATTGAAATCACTTCCCGGGTGCAGCCCGGGTCCATCCCCACTCCCTGGGCCACTCAATGCAGTGTTTTTCAAAGCTATGAGTTTTCTGGCTTAAGGAAATGGCTGCTGGAGTAGCCCTAGGAATGGGGATGGATCCGGGCTGTACCTGGGCATTGATTTTGGTGGCAAAATCTTTGCAATAACATCAGGATGCTGCCCATTTTATATTTTAAGCTGGCTCAGGTAGGCCACTTTAATTAGTGCTGCAATAATCTCCTAAAATTAGGAGCTTTGCAGACCAGACTAAAGGGCCAGCCTGGGTGTGGAGTTGGGGCAGGGCAGCCGCATGCCGGACACCTTAACTCCATCTCAACACCATCCTGATGCCACGCACCAAAAGGGCACAGAAGAGCTGAGGCACCGGCTCTTAGGGCAGCATTTTTCTGCCCCTAAAAGGAGCAGTATTTTGCCGCTTTTTTGGGAGCAGCAAAAAGGAGGAATGGGCCACAGTGTGGAGTTGCCATGGCCCCGATCTGCCACTAGCAGGGGCGGCCCAGAGCCGCCCCAAATGGGCCTTCTGTAGAGGTCCTCAATTCCCTTTTAATTCAGTGGACCTTAATTTTTAGTTAATATTTATAGGCCTGTAATATGTATAGTTGCCTCATTTTATCGCCACTTTGCCCACACCCAAATGATTGTACAAGATATGAGTCAGGAAAGAATCAGACCATATGTGCATAATATGTTTACATCAGTTTCCGTGTGAACACTTAATGTAAGCAATCATCAAATGCAACCAAACCCACAAGAGCCAAGATAGTAATCAGTTGACATGAAGCAGGCAGTTTAATGTTTCAGTACAGTTGTTAGAGTAACTGTTCTTATTAATGCATTCACTGCCAGTGTGTGGATGATGGTGTTGCAGTGATGCTCTTTGGCACCCAGCAGAATCTGCAGGACAAGCTGGCTGCTGTGATCCACAGCCATTTTGTAACTCTTACCATCAACTAGCTCAGCTTCTCTTCTTCAAGATCCTGTCTTCCTCAGTCAAGAAGACACATTGTAAAGTCCAAAAGCATAGTTTTATTAATGCATATAAAAGAAAAATAAGATAACTAAGTAAAATCCATTGTGATGAACTTGACCAGTTCAGCCATGAAAGATTACATTTTTAACAATCCAAAAGCTTAGGATCTCCAACTTGTTGCAGTTGAAACCACTGCTAAACAGACTCACGCATTCACATCTTAAACAATAACATTCTAGACAAGGCTTCTCTAGGCCCTTCCCATACTCCACCTTCTAGGTGTTAACCTTATGTTAATTGGATAATGCCTGTATGATGTATGTTAACCCAGCCTCTTGCTGTCTATCATCCACCACGTGACTATTTTCTCAAGCCTAACTATTGTTTACCTTTTTGATATCACTTGCTACCCATAACAAAGTCTGTGTCCATGAGTTCTTTCTTTGGGAAAGTTCATGTTTATGTCTGTGTAGCCACCTGGTGTTAGATTCACTTTGTTTTTCTAGATGTTGTTCTCATGAGGAAATTCCCACACACACACATCTCTATATTTCACCTTTGACTGTATAACCCATCCATATCCTAACATTCACATCAGTTAACATCTCTGGAAGAATCCAAGTTTTTGCTTCCATACTCCCCATCAGGTAAGCTGTATGTGACCTGAGGCCAAAATCACTCTCAGATCCACACACTGGACTGTTTTGTGAGGCTGCTATTTTACTTCCTGCTGTTTCCTTTCTTCTAAGTTGTGAAATGTAAAATGGGAGAGAATTGCTTTGCCATTATTGCCACTTTGTAAACACAGCCAACCCCATTTGCTATATTACCCATTTGGCTTTTTGGCCTGAGGTGGAAATACTGAAATAATAAAGAGAGGCTTAGAAAAAAGAAAATGTTGGGAAAACATGAACTTTCTGGCTTGATAGCTAGATAGGAGATTCAAATATGTGTTTTATAAAAAGTGTTCCAATCGACAGAAGTGAGCCAGTAATTGTCAGTTACAATAGGATGTAATTCAGTCCAGGTGTCACAAACTCATATTGTCTTGTGCCCATCAACTACAGCTGAATCTTTCTAAGGCACTTTACTTTTGAGTAAACAAAAGGGAAATCATACAAAGTAAAAACAGTAGTGCTGCTTCATGCATACATTTATGGCTTCTCTTTTTCTATTCTGCTATTCTGTTCTGTTCTGCAGAACCAGTGTATCATAGTGGTTTGAGTACTGGACAAGGACTCTGGAAACCAGGGTTCAAATGCTGGCTCAGCCATAGAAATCCACTAGGTGATTTTGGGCAAGTCACACTCTCTCAGCCTCAGAGGATGGCAATGGCAAACACCCTCTGAAGAAACTTGGCAAGCAAACCCCATGATAGGTTCACCTTAGGGTTGCTAGAAGTTGGAAATGGCTTGAAGGCACACAACAAATTCTGCTTATATATTACTTATCATAACTGCATTACATGACTCCTTCACTGTATTTCTATAGGGAGAGTAGTCTCTTGAGCTTATTGCATTAACATAAAACCTGACATCACCCCAATGGGATACACCCAGGACACTGGATGGAGGCAGCCACCAATTCCACCGGGCAATTTGCCACCGATTCCACCGAGCAACTGCATCCTGGGTCCCAGCTGCACTCAGCCAGCCCTTTTTCGAAAACAGAAAGCTCCTGATTTTGAAAACAGGCTGGTTGAGCGTGGCTGGGACCCGGGATGCAATCGCCTGGTGGAATCAGTGGCAAATTACAGTGTGATAATTCCCGCCCCCATCCAGTGTCCCAGCTGCATCCTGTTAGAATGATGTTGGCTTTTATGTTAATGTGATAAGCTCCTAAGTTATTTCACACTAACATAATAATAATAATAATAATAAAATTTATTTATACCCCGCCCAATGGAAACCCAATCAGGGCGGCTTACAGTTAAAACGAGCCAAATAACACATGATAACCCCCCCCCCTTAAAACAATATTAAATCAGACAAATTGTTAAAACCAACATTAATACAAACTATAAATTTATAAAATTTATAAAAACCTACACAGAAAAAACTAGTGCTCAACTAAATGATCCCCTCCATCTAGCGATGGGCCACGTAGGGCATCATTAGCGGCAGTATTTGTGCCCGGGAAGGGGGAGGTTAACTAGTCCGGGAAGGCCTGCCGAAAGAGATCCGTCTTAATAGCCTTTTTGAAGCTATCCAAAGATGTTAATAGACGGATCTCATCCGGCAGGCCGTTCCAGAGGCTAGGGGCGACAACAGAAAAGGCCCTCCGGGAGGTAGCCGCCAACCTCGATTTCTGAGGCTGCAGCAAATTCCTCCCGGAGGATCGAAGGGCGCGGGGAGGATTATATGGGAGTAGGCGGTCCCTGATATAGCTTGGACCCAAGCCATTTAGGGCTTTAAAGGTAATAACCAACACCTTATACTGGGTCCGGAAACTAATAGGCAGCCAGTGGAGGGACCTCAAAACCGGAGTAATGTGGTCCCTCCGAGATGTTCCCGTAACAAGCCTGGCCGCCATATTCTGAACTAATTGTAGTTTCCGAACCAAGCACAAGGGTAGCCCCATGTAGAGTGCATTACAGAAGTCAAGGCGTGAGGTTACCAACGCGTGCACCACAGTCTCAAGGTCCTTTACTTCCAGAAACAGGCGCAGCTGGCGTATCAGCCGAAGCTGATAACAGGCGCTCCTGACCGTCGCATTAACCTGATTTATCATCAGGAGCGACGAATCAAGGAGCACCCCCAAGCTGCGAACGCAGTCACTGGAGGAGAGCGTGACCCCATCCAGGACTGGAGGTTGCAACCCAATTCCTGGTTTCGGGGCCGATACCGTGAGCACCTCCGTCTTGTCTGGATTCAGCTTCAATCTGTTTTTCCTCATCCAGCCCATTACCGCCCCAAGGCATTCATTGAGAGGAGAGGTGCCATTGGAATTCAAGGCCGACGAACGAGACATGGAGAAATAGATTTGGGTGTCATCAGCGTACTGATAACACCCAGCACCATAACTCCGTATTATCTCACCCAGCGGCTTCATATAGATGTTAAATAACATTGGGGACAAAATAGCCCCCTGAGGGACCCCACAAGTGAGGTCCCTCTTACCGGAGCTACAGTCCCCAATCAGCACCCTCTGGGACCGACCCGAGAGGAAGGACCGGAACCACTGCAAAGCAGTGCCCCCGATACCTAACCCCTTCAGGCGGTCCAGGAGGATGCCGTGGTCTATTGTATCAAACGCCGCTGAGAGGTCTAAGAGCACCAACAGGGTCACGCTACCCCTGTCGATGCCCAGACGCAGATCGTCGGTCAAGGCAACCATGGCAGTCTCAACCCCAAATCCTGTCCTAAAGCCGGTTTGAAATGGGTCTAGATAATCGGTTTCATCCAAAACTGCCTGGAGCTGAAGAGCGACCGCTCTCTCGATCACCTTGCCCAAGAATGGCATCAATGAAACAGGCCTATAGTTCTTCATGTCCAGGGGGTCCAAGGAGGGCTTTTTCAGAAGCGGCCTAACTGCCGCTTCCTTCAAACATGATGGAACATGTCCCTCCCTGAAGGATGCATTGATAATATCCGTAAGGAATCGCACCAATGCATCCCCCCCCTGGACGGCCAGCCATGATGGGCAAGGGTCGAGAGGGCAAGTCGTCTTCCTCACTTTACCAAGCAGTTTGTCCACGTCCTCGGTACTCACAGATTGCCACTGATCCAGTAAAACTACATCGGCGGAGTCGGTGGATGCCTCGCCTATAGACTCTGTCCCAATAGTTGCGTCAAGGTCGGCTCTTATCTGAGAGATTTTATCTGCAAAGTAGTTGTTAAATGCGTCACAGCAGGCTGCAGTCGGGTGAAGCAAGGGATTTGGCGCAGGGGGCACCTGCGTCATTTCCCTCACCACCTTAAACAGCTCTGCCGGACGAGACTCTGCAGACGCAATGCGTGCCGAGGAAAAAGCTTTCCTCGCTGCACGCAGCGCCTCCCGATAGGAATTAAGGAAATTCCTATGGCGAGTTCTGTCAGATAAGAGTCGAGATTTCCGCCACTCGCACTCTAGCCGTTGTCCATACCGCTTCATCCTCCTCAGCTCAAGTGTAAACCATGGCTTCCGATTAGGAGCGGGATGGCAAGGGCGCTTGGGAGCGATCGTGTCGATGGCCCTGGTAAGATCACCATTCCAAGTGTCCACCAGGGCCTCGACAGGGTCACCGGCATTCCAACCATTAATCCCTCTAAGGCTTTCCGGAATCCAATTGGCTCCATCAGCCTTCGAGGGCGGACCATTCTAATAGGTCCACCACCCCCGGTTGGGCAGGTGTTGGCTCTAAGTTCCATCTTGACCAGGAAATGATCCATTCTGCATTTCTGATACAATTGCACAGTGTAGTTCAGCCTAATGTCTGCATAGTAGGGATGTTGTCCCCAAATAGGGACACATTAACATATGAAGATTGTTGAGAAAATGGTGTACTACCATGAGGTGTTTGGTGGTTGTTGTTGGTTTTTTGTTTGTTTGTTTGATTGTTTTTTGCTCTTCAGAATTTTTGGTGCAAAACTTTATTTGTCCATACACATATTGTACAGTGCACTGTGTCCATGCAGCACTTACAATTTTATTTTATTTTTTACTGTGAATTACCTACTTGTTACATTATATTAGAAGTGGGCAGGTAAAGTTAGAGATGCACAGCAACCATTGTAAGCTTGCAAGGAGAGATATGTAAGATTCCCCCCCCCCCAAAAAAAAATACACTGTTTTAATCTATGTGGCACACACTTTTATCCCCATTTGGTAATGTAAAGTTCTGGTTCTTGTGAGGAGTTTTAGGATACTGAGGTGGATTATTGGCCACAGATACCATATTTAAGGGGATGTGGTCCTTTAAATTTAAAGAAAATATTTTTCCTTGGTCGACTGAATTAGGGGCTAAGCAGACGGTGCAAAGTGCCATCTTCAGGGCAAGGAAGGGGAGGGGCAGCCACATGCTGGGCACCCCAACCCCTTCCCGAAAAAGTCCTCAGAGCAGCCAGCCCTCCGCATGGCCGGGGCTCCAAGGATGCCTTTCCGCCGCAGTGTCTGCACACGCTGCAGCGGAAAAGCCACTGAAAGTGCACCGGCAGCCTTTTGTGGTGCACCTTCGGCGATTTGCGGAAGGAGTGCTATTTTAGTGCTCCTTCTTGGGGCAGTGAAGCTGCGCCACAGGGCCGAGGAATGTGGATGCCTCAGCCCCGATCTGCAGCTTCCTGGGGTGGCCCCGTGCCGCCCGTCTGCTTCCCCCCTTAGTTAACTGACTGTGGTGAACAGGGTTCCTTTTTTACTACAAGCATTTGAGTTCATTTTGGGAGACATGAAAGCAGTTGTATAATGAATGGACACCCTCAGAGATGAGTGTAATGTCTGTGCATCTACTGCACCACGATTTGATCTTTACCATTTGTGAATATGATTTGCATTGTCTTTGCCCACAAATACACAGTGAAGGATCGCCTTTCACCAAAACCAAAACAACAACAACAAAAACCCCTCCATGAAGCCCATCCTCTAATATTTCTCTATATCATCTTACATATGGAATCCTAAACAGGGTCAGAGCTTAGAAACATTACCTTTTTGGACTACAAATCCTAGAATCCTCCAGATAGCATGTACAGATTCTAGCTGGATCGAATACTCTGAGAGTTATATATCTGAATGGAGACATGGTGGCTCAGCAGTTAAGATGCTTACTTTGACGATTGCAAGATTGCCAGATCAACTGTGCAAGACCCAACTGCTGCATGATGTGGTGAGCTCCCATCACTAGTCCCAGCTTTTGCCAACCTAGCTGTTGGAAAGCATGTAAAAGTACAAGTAGATAAGCAGGTACCACTTTGATGGGAAGGTAACAGAATTCTGTGTGGTCATGCTGGCCACATGATCACAGAGTTGTCTGTATCTGTGACTACGTCTATATCTGTATATCTCCAAACACTGACCTGTGGCATTACTGTTGGCATGCTATCATGCAGGATACCAACAGCAATATTACCGGTAATGTGCAAAATCAGTCAAAATCTTATTAGTCAAAATCTTGTTCTCTGTCATGTAAGGAGAGCAGAAAGTCAGAGAAATAGGCCAGGCTTTGAGTGTCAGACTGCTTATGATAACTTCATGAAAAGTTTGACATTCTCATCATTCATGAGGAAAGCAACTACCTGGCTCATGCCCAGATGGCTCTTGGTACCCAGGAAATTCTGTGTAATGCCACTGTGTAATGCCCAAACTGAATAGGATCTTGGTGAGAAAAATCTGCTGTGGCAGTGGGTATAGTGAAATCATTGAGAAAGCTGTAGCACATTATGGGAGAAAACCAACATGGTGTAGTGGTTGCAGTACTGGACTTGGACTCTGGCCATAGAAACCAACTGGGTGACCTTGAACAAGTCACATACACTCAGCCTCAGAGGAAAGCAAGGGAAACCCCCTCTGTATAATTCTTGCCAAGAAAACCCCATGACAAGTTCACCTTAGGGTTGCCAGAAATCAGAAATGACCTTAAGTCATGTAAGAGCAAGCAATGTATTGCAGAAAGCTGAATAACTGGGATTTAACAGGCCATAGAAAGTTTACTCTCATCATCTTTGCAGGCCCACTGTGAGTGGGTATTGGATCCATTTCACCACTGTTAAAATCTGGCTGTTCATCCATATTGGGGATGATCATGGCCTGGTGCCTATTGGATTGTGAGTGTTGCCTTCTATTTTCTTTGTTGATTGGTTGGTTGGTCTCTAATTGTGCTGGATTGTTTTAAATTGTCCAAATTGTTTTACAATTGTTTAAAATTTGACTGTACCCACACTGATATTATTGGATATTGGGTAGGGTAAAACATTTCAATAATTAGATATATAAATAAATGTTCCTTGTTCCTGGCAAGATATTATGCATTATCTTCCTTGCCAGCTATAGCCGTATGAATAGCCTTTAAAATGAACTGGGGTAGGCAATTTTTATTGTGAGCTACTTTAGACACAGCTTATTTTGAAAAAGTGGAATATAAATTTACTAAATAAATAAACTAACAAATATATTTGCCTTGACACAATTTCTCTAAGAGAGTTAATTCTATTCATCTTCATATATAAGAAATTCCTGAATATTAACTATGATAGAGAATAATGCCTACATGTAAACCTACAATGTAGTTTCAAGAATTAAGTTGAACTTTGACATTATGCTGTTAAATCACTGAACAATTTAATCTGCAGTGAGTGAGATTGCTTTGGGATGGGGTTACACGAGATTTGTTGGCCACATAATCCAATATGTATGCATTGCACCATGTAATGACTCTGTGCCCCCAGAAGTACTTTATTACAATTTCATTTATCCTTGGTTTCAAGTTCAGGAATCAGCATTAAACATCTGGATCACAAGTTGAGCAAATAAAAGGTTTTTCATTCTCCCCTAGCCTTTAATAAATAATGAGGGTTGTGTTATAAAGTCCTATCTGAATGGTGAAAGACTGCCATTTTGGCTCCTGTTGCCTTAAAAATTTAAAAACACCTTAATCTTTTAAAAACAGTTTAGCTTGGGATCAAGAAACAGCATTGAGGCTGACAACCTGCCTGCCAAGTTCTGGGACGATGCAATTTGAAATGATGGAGATATTAAACCTAGAATGTCTGAGTTTCTAATAGAAATGTCAACTCGATATTAACTCCAGGAGTGCTATTGCAATTTGGATTGGCTTAAATGTACTTTTTGAAATCCAGTGGTTCCCCTCAGGCTTGTGCAGTTGCAGTAGCATTTCTTCCAAGTACCTCCTTGTTCAGTGGCCTAACTGCCTGTGTGGCATCTTTCTCAAAGGATAAGAACTTGTATAAAATATATATGTTTTGACTAATGTGTATGTGCCCACATTGGCAATGAGACTGTGAGTATATCTGAAAGCATATGCAGAATTTGCTCAGATGCAAGTTATATTTAGAAAATGTGTCCTGATCTCTCTGTAGTCTTGATGTGTTTTATAGCACATACACATTCTGCAAATACAGAGGAAAAAATTAATTGTTCTATAATTGGTTCAATGGGGTGGCAGTACTTCAAGATGTTATTTTATGAGACTCATTTAGCAGGAATGGCAATGCCAGATTTAAATTTGGTGTGTCCATTAGGAATTTCTCATGAAGTCAGCACAAGATCAGTTGCCAGCATGGTGCTACATTTTTTCCAGGAGACAAACTGTTATGAGTTGCCTCGCTGCTATCCTTCCATGCTTTGAAATATTCCTCAAAATGTCTTCTCAGTCACATGCCCACCATTGAAAAGAAAGCATGGACTGGTTTGCACATGCCTATTCAATCATGTGATAATTGCCTTTCTGGAAGAGTGAACACAGAAGGTGGTGTTGGGGGACTCCCATTCAATCCCTTGGCCATTGGCCTGTGAGGTCCTTCAAGACTTAGTTCTGACCCTCATACTATTTAACATATACATGCAACTGCTGGGAGAGGTTGTCCAGAGTTTTGGGGTCTGGTGCTATGAGTATGCTGATGAGCCCAGCTTTATTATTTTCTTCCACTTCAATCCAGGGAAGCTGTTTTGATCCTAAACTGGTGCTTGTCCCTGGTAATGAAATAGATTAAGGTAAAACAATTGAAACTTAATTTAGACAAGATGGAGATGCCCCTGAACAGTTCAAAGGCAACTCAGGGAATAGGAATTCAGTCTGTGCTATGTGTGCTCCTGGATTCAATCTTAAACCTGGATATTCAGGTCTCAGCAATGACCAAGAGTGCATTTGCATTAAAGCTTATGTGCCACCGTAGCCAGGTCTGAGACCTCAGTCTTAGGGGGGATGCAGACGAGGGCGTCCAAGACGAATTGGCGCTCCTTTTAGATTTAAGGGAAAATGCGCCCTAAAAGCAGCGGGCGCACTTTCCCTGCCTCAAATGCTGTGGCGAGTGTGGTCGCCGCGGTGTGAGGCCAACCCGGAAGCGCCGGCTGTGCGGATGGCCGGCGCTTCCGGGGGCGACCTCAGGAAGAGGAAGGGGCGCCGAACGTGCGGCTGCCCCTCCTCTTCCGGGCCCGGAAGACGACTCTATTAGTCATCTGCTGAGGCCCTTAGTTACAGTGGCACATAGCTGAGTTATATCCTATTTGGATTACTATATTGTGTTCAATGTGAAGCTTCCTTTGGAGAATGTTCAGAAACTTCAGCTGGTCCAAAGAGCTGGAATCATATTGTTAACCAGGGCTGACTACAGGGAGCACACAGCTCCCTTGTTACTACAGTATAAATTTCAGACAGAATTCACAGTGCTGGTGCTGACCTGAAAAGTAATTAAACTATTATAAAAGTGAAACCAGGGAAACAAATTAAAACAGCAACAAAGTCCAGCACATTATACAAAACCTGTTTCCCTGAAAAGTGCAGATGACATCCTCCATTTGTGTGTGTGTGTTGAAGCAATTAACAAACAGAACTTAAAAATGTATATCAAGAGGAAAATGTTCTAACTTCTGCATAGGTATAATAGTTTAGTAGACAAAAGTGAGCTGTATAATGCCCACATATTGCAGATGACAACCTATATGCTTTCATTCAATCACATAAATAGGATTGCAGGCTTGGCAGGTGATATATTGTTCAATATAGTAGGTCCTGCTGGACACTGTGCTCCTAAAAGTGACAGTCTGCTTGAGGTATTTACAGATGATACAACATTTTGAATCACAAGGGTGTGATCCTAGATATATATCTAATTGCAGCAATAAGTAGCTACCTTCATATGCGAACATGGCACTACAGTTTAAGTATCATTTTCATCACTTCATGATTTTCACTGCACATAAACATAACCTGTATTTCTGCATGAAATACGTTAAAATGTATAAATACCAGTAGAATGGTGTTCAGAAAATGTCATTTTCTCTTTTAGCAGAGGGAAACCTGTGAAAATTACTCAGCCTTGCATGCAAGGATCAAACAGTAAGGTAAAGGTTTACATCCTTAGATTTAGCACTATAATGCATTCTTGGAAGCACCCCCATCCTCAAAACTAGGAGCAGGCAATTCTGCTTCCCCACATAGGTTCCTTCCACTGTTCTGATCTACTCTTCAGGGCTGTATCACCTCCCAGAACAGATTTGATAGACTTGGAGAACCAGCACAGGCAGAAGGATACACTGTGAAGATTCTGTTGACAATGGACAGCAGCTGCATAGAGAGGGAGAATTATTCCTTCTGTTCTACAGAGCCATCTATTACTGGATGTAGTCCATTGGGTCTTGACTATTCTTCTCCAATGAAAACGCCTCACATATCTAGCTGTGAGAAGCTAAATGATTAACAGATATGTTCTAGTTGCTTCTTAGACTATAACCATATGCACATTAAATTCTTAGGAATGCAATTGGGCTTGTTTCTTTAGTAGACATCATATCAATAGCACTGTTACTCTGCCTTCTTGTGTCTTACCATTTATAAATATTAAACAGTCAGGTTTGCATTGTTTTATATGATCTTATGTTTGGTATATTTTTTTCTGTGTGAGTAGCTCTGCAAATTGACGCAATATACAGGGGTTGTTAAGATGTTCCACATTTATGTAAATTAGTTATTCATGACCAGCTCCAGTGTAGCTGAAAGGAAATTTCCATGACCCAACTACCTGGGCTTTGAAGGCAATCAGTTTACAAAAGAGATTATCCGAAAGAGCCAGAAATATATTAGAAGTGAAAGGGTATGTTCAGCAGTGAGGAAAAACAGGTGGAACAAGAAGGATTAATATAGAGTGTCCTTTGTACTAAAACATGAAAAAAAATATTGTTGTTGCTTGACCAAAACAATGCAATATTCACACAGAAACACAAAACTGGAGGAAAAATAGGTCACAACTTTATTGGTTACAGCTGAAACAGGGTTGGCCCAAATGCTTGGGTCTGGATCCAGGAATTGCCCAACCTGCTTGTTACCCAAGGAACCCCACTGGATGACAGGGCAGAGATCCTCCTGAGCTGGAGCTCTGGAGGATTGCCTGTCACCAGGTAGTGCTAGAAAGGTATCCACCCCTGCCTAGGTGACCACCTTCTGTACCACACCCCCTGAATCCCATAAGGGGACACCTGTACATTTAGTGGCCCCAGGGCACTGGTGAACAATATCCCAGATCCCAGACCCATGGCGTTGTGGGTGTTGTGACAAATGACCCAAACAGCTATCCAAACAAAACATGCAATAGAAAACAAACCATACCCAGAGAAAACAACCCCAGTACTGAACCAAGATGCCAAGAGGGTGGCCAGGTGGAATGAAAGCTGAAGTGGGACTGCCATTCACCTGATCAGGCAGCTGTTGAAATGTTCCCTTTCCCAACTGGAGTGAAGGCTACCATGCCTTCCTTCTGCTGGGCAAACCAGACAATCCGCTTGAAGGAGGTTCAAGCACAATGTCAGAGCATCTCCTAATCCCAGGCAATGCTTGCCACACTGCACCCTAGGAAAAAGAAGCAGCCAGCCAGTAGTGAAACACCATCATTGCTCCATCTCCCCAGCCAACAAAACAGCTAGCACGGTAAGTCATGCAGCCCATTTAACAGAACAACAGTTTCTAGTTTTGCTTCATCCCACAAGAAGCAACAAATAGGTGAGGTCCATTTGTGTGGGCCTTTTCCACACTTTCAGAACCATGTTCAGGGAAATGTGACTTCATTGCAGTGAAAGCTGAAAGAATTTTGAAAGGGCACCACAATGCCCTTTATTTTTGTCTTCAAAGTCACTGATGATGAGTAGTTTCTTTCTGGTCACTTTCTGTTATAAAGCTCCCTTTAGCCAACACAAGAAAGGGAAATACTGATTCAATTAGAACAATGCAAGAATCCTGAATGTTAAAACACTGTTTCTTGAAAGAATGAGCTACACTTTTTCCCCCTTTTGGATGTTTGTAAGGTAAATTCCACCTGCAAAAGACTGGTAAAATATGCTCTGGTAAATTGCAACTATATTGATACTAAATTGATACTATGAACACCATCTGCTCAAAGTGCATTTTCAGTTTTATTGATTTCAGTAGGAAGTTGATCCTTTTTCACTACCTGTAGCAAAAGAATAGGGAGCAGTGGCAGCTAGTGGCTTCTATCTGAGGGGCTACGCAGACCGGCCTAAAGGGCTTGCCTGGAGGTGGAGTTGGGGCAGGACAGCCGCACACTGGCCACCCCAAGTCAACCCCAACACCGTCCTGATACCGCACACCCGTCTGCATGGCATCCAGCATCAGGACGCCCCCCCCCCCCCGGCACAGCATGTTAACACACTGCACCAAAAGGGCACAAAGAGCCTCACCACCAGCTCTTAGGGCGGCCTTTTGCTGCCCCTAAAAGGAGCAGCAGTTTGCTGCTCTTTTGGGGCCGGCAAAAAGGAGGATCAGGGCCATGGCGTGCGGTTGCCAAGGCCCTGATCCGCCATTCCCAGGGGCAGCTCTGTGCCGCCCCTTTAGGCGGGTATGTAAAGTCCCTGAGTGAAACAGTGACTCTACTCTGGGCTTTAGTCTAAACTAGCCTATGTGCTGAACCTTTCCTCAAAATAGCAGACAGTATGGATTTTAGGTGGAGCTAAGACCCTGCATTACTAAGAAAAATAAAATACAGATGAACATGGCATTATCAATTGCTCATTTGAGTTTATCATTTTGATGTGTCCTCTTAAAATGAATAAGTTTAAACATAGTTGCTTGTACAGAAAACAGTACTAATACATTCTGAATGAGCTGTGAAAATTTAAACTTTTTGTAGCTATTAAAATCAGCCAGAAATTATTCTTCATCAGTCAAGATGAAATGGTGGAATACATGAGCATCCTCTAATGGATACTGAAAATTAATTTACTGAAAATGCAGAATGGTGATTTATCATGAGAATTGGCAGGAGACATACCACCCTGAAAATAGACTTCTCTTCAAAAGAGCTATTTCTGGAAAGTTTTCATTCACAGTCCTTGGAAGGGATGGATCAGTCGAATTCTGGTTCATTTTTACAGTTTTCAGTGTTAAATCCATCCTGTCCCATTTCTTCAGATAGTTTGGAGGGAAATTCTACCCATTTTGTCTCATTCCACCTTTCCAAACAAAGGAAATTACTTTTATAACATGGTCCCAGGAGGATTGCCTTCCAAACCTTCCCTCCTTTTTGTTGTTTTAAACAGAAAAGTACTTCTTGGAGCAGCCAGCTATCAAGTGGCTGCCATGTATCAGCACATTACCATATATGCTCCTGGATCATGACAAGAAGACCAGTCATATCACTACATTGTACAGAGGGAAAGATGACTGCCACACCATGTTTGGGGTGGATTCTTTAGGTGAATTGCATTCAGCTACACACAACAGTCTAGAAGGTGCATATCTGGTGTGTTCATCCTGGCACATCTTCCATCCCTTCTTATTACTACACACCTGTCATCTATATTTGGTTCCACAACATCTGTTAAAAATTTTCCCACATTTTTTTTGAGCAAAGAGCCAAGTTTCTAAAATGGGAATGGAAAATATGTCCCTCTTTAGATGTAGGACTACAACTCTTATCAGTCCTAGCCAGCATAACTGACAGTAATGAAACATGGGAGATGAAATACAGCAACGTCAGTAGGAGCACACTTTCACCATTCATGTTTCCATTTCAGATAGAATTGCCTTATGTTTGCAAAGGGGTGCTAAGATGTAGCCATCTCCAGAAATTGTATCACACTAACAATGATACCCATATTGTCTTCCTGGGACCATAGGCCTCCATGGCAAATTTTTAAAATGACCTTAGGGAAAGAAAGTCAATAATAGCAGGCAAGATCTCTTGAAAAACAGCTTATCCACCACCATTGATCTCCTGTACCACACAGTCTCTTGGGCATGTTGGGTGCATTCTCATTATTCCAAGTAGAATAATAGTTAGGGCTAGCAAATTGGCCAGGTGCCTTGTTGGACACATGCTAGAACATGCCACTGGGATTTGTATACTATGCAGAGATTACTAGGAATGCATACCTATGGAGAAAGTGGAAAGTCTGGGAGACACTGAGAGGGTTCTCTGTACCAAGTGTATAATATAGCTCTTTTTTTTTTTTCTTGCCAGACCAATAATATGTAAATAAGCAGCAAGTGGAGTTTAAAATATTCAGTCATATGTATAACTTCAAAACCATCAACATAAAGCATGTTGCTAAAATTCCAAGCAGTTTTTCAGAAGTTTGTGGCTTAGTTGATGCGAAATGTTTGGCTTTACAGTAATGTTTCTTCCTGATAGCTATGCAATTAACTTGTATAGTTAACATGCATATAAATAATATGTGACATTTGAGATATGAAAAATGAAACCACATTGAAGATCTTGGAAGATTTCCATATACATGAATTTGCTTTTATACACTACTAGCAAATGTATCTATCATTACACAGGTTAGAATAGCCTGAAATAGTAATAGTGAAGCATACAAGATACACAACTATCAAAGCTGGATACATTTGCTAGTAGTTTATAAAAGCAAATTCATGTATATGAATTTCTTTTCATTTCTCTTCTGCCCACTAAATCAATTGTCATTGTTGCTAAATTGTGTTAAAAAGAGAAATAAAAAATGAAAATGAATAGCATGCTGGGTAGAGCAATAGTTCAGGAAGATGAACTTAAGAGGGCCTCTGCAGACCGGCCCAAAGGACTGGCCTGGAGGCATAGATGGGGCAGGGCAGCCACACACTGGCCGCCTCAACCCCATGCTGACTTCGTCCTGATGCCATGCACCATTACGCACAGTGCACGGCACACGGCATCAGGACATCCTCCCGGCGCAGCATCCTGACGCGCTGTGCCAGAAGGGGTGAGGAAGACCACGCACCAGCTCTTAGGGCACTCTTTTGCAAGGAGCAGCATTTTGCCACTCTTTTAGGGGTGGCAAAAGGGAGGATTGGGGCTGCAGCTTGGGGTTGCTGCGGCCTCGATCCACTGCTTCCTGGGGCGGCCCAGAGCCTCCCGTCTGCAGCCCCCCAGAAACAGTCTGGGGAAAAGAGTGTGGCATCTTCCATGGCTATAACAGCCCCAGTCCCATGACTGAATATATGTGTGATAAGGACTGCTCCCAAACTGACATGTGTTATGTATGTACTGATATGTATGTGTTTCCTTTCATTAACATGATCGCAACAAGAACAGGGCTCATGTAATAAAGTCCAAAGTCCATATAGCTGAAGCTTCAGAGACAAGTCTGGTTTCCAGACTGACTGGAAATCATTCTATGCACTTAGTGGGCTAGACCAATTGGGAGGAAAGTTGGTTTCAAACAAATTAGGCTCTCTGGTATAGCAGTAGCATTAAAAGCTGCTCACCATTAGAGTAAATCACATCCAAGGCAGATGATTTGCTGCTTATTTGGGACAGAGGTACTTACTCAGGTGACCCATGCAGGTTGCACAGCTTTTTCCTCTTGCTGTGTAATTTTAAATTAGTAAAATGTTTAAATTAGTTGTTACTAATAGGTCCTAGTCTGGAAAAAAAGGGCAGAGTATAATTAAAAGGGCTGGATGGATGAATAAATATAGATGAGAGAAAATAAAGTTTACGTGTTATGCATTTGTTTACTAACGCGAACATATATGCAGCCACGAGAATAATATTACTGTTGTTGTAGCTTTTGCAAACATTTTGTCATCCATTTTGTAGTTATTTGTTGGTTTTATTGGCAGCAGTGTGGAGGTACTTGCCTAAACAACTTTTAGAATTTGAAACTTCTCTTAAAGTTTCTTAAAGTTGATAAGAGGTCTTATCAACATTTTCATGAACAATGCAGAGTTTTTTTAAATAGGCAAAAAATAAGTTTCCTGCATATAAAACAGCATTTTCTAGACAGAAAATAGGATTTCTGCAAAGAAAAGGCTCTTAGGTCTCTGTTCTATGAACAGAAATGCCCCCCTCCAAAGGTGTCTTTTTAATATAGAGGAAATATGCTTTCTGGACAGAAAATGCTGGTTTTTGTGCAAAATAATCTTTTTTCCTGAACACAATACGTCACAAAGCAAGAAAGTTTTCAAAAACTGTGCAGCTTTTGATTTCTCACATCAAGGAGAAAAACTGGTAAAATTATTTGTGTGTACTTGTGACAATGAAATTTACTAAGATTGACACCCCTAACAACATGTCTTTTCCTGTTTGTATTTTGTATCATATAACCCAGAAAATATGGGTTAAAGTCGGGGGTCGTCTTATATGCCAGGTATAAGGAGTAGGGGGGGGGGAGGACAGAGGGGGGGCAGGAAGAAGCCTTGGGAAAAGAAGAGGATGAGGAGGACAGAGGTGGGGGTGGCAAGAAGCCTTTGGAGAAGAAGAGGACAAGGAGGACAGAGGTGGGGGCGGCAAAAAGTCTTGGAAAAATATCAACAATTTGATTGGACCAAGTGCACAGGTGACCCAGAACACCCGTGCGCTTGAACCAATCAGGCTTCTCTTGTCCTTATATGGTCAGCACAACAAGAAACCCCTCCTGACTCATCTGGGGGTGTCTTTGCACTGGCACAAAGGACACAAGAAGCCTCTTTTGGGTTTAAAATAGGCCACAACTTATATTTTGCTGTACAGGGTCTATTTACAAGGTATAAACTTCAAACATGTTTGCCACATGTGTAAGTGAAGGTGTAACCCCCCGGATGGTTGGTCCTTCACCACACATGGCAAAAGGATAACAAATAAAACAACAAATTAAAACCCCTCCCCATCGTCATATGACGTCATGTACTTTATGACATCATGCATTTAAATGCAATCGTCATTTCCTTTAATTTGTCATTATCCAATTTTTTACCCCATTTAATTTAATAACCAGATTTATTTTCCTGTAGGGTGGGGGTCATTACCTGCAGAGTTGGGGCAGAGTTGGGGCGGGCAGCATGTGGTCGCTCCACCCCAAATCCACCCTAAGGCCGGCCTAAAGTGCCAGTCTGCATCACCCCTAAGTCTACCTTTCCCAAACTAATGCTCCCTAGTTGGGATGGACTACTTTTCTCATAGTGAATGGCCATGCTTGCAGGGGATGGTAGGAGTTGTAGTTTGGCCCATCTGGATGGCACCAGATAGAGAATTCTGAGCTCAGTTTTAGCAGCAATCACTGTGGCTACAACATCCTTAAAATCCCACATTTGTGGACATGTAGAAGAATGTTTGCTAGAGACACAGCAAACTGGCCCAGCCTGAAAAAATAGCAGTAGTAGGACATGTTATAAACCAACCTGGGCACAAAATACTATTTGGGGGAAAAACTGAAATTCTGGACCATGTCAACAACTATCAGGTCAGAATGCACAGGAAAGCCATTGAAATCCACAAACACCTGGACAATTTCAACAGGAAAGAAGAAACCCTGAAAGTAAACAAAGGGGCCCTGCAGACAGGCCCTTTGCAGCGTGTTGGAGGTAGGGAAGGAGAGGGGCAGCCACACGCTGGCTGCCCCAACTCCTCCCCGAAGACGTCCTGACGCCACATGCCCTTACGCAAAGCGCATGGCGTCAGGACATCCTCCTGCCATAGTGTCCTCATGCGCTATGCCAGAAGAGGCAGAGAAGAGCCACACAGCGGCTCTTGGGGCGGCCTTTTGCCACCTCTAATAGGAGTGGCATTTTGCCGCTCTTTTAAAAGGCAGCAAATGGGAGAATCAGGGCTGCTGTGTGTGCCAGCAGTGGCCCAGATCCTCTGCTTCCTGGGCTACCAGTCCTCAAAAACTGGTAGTTTGGCTACCAGTCCTCAAAAACACCAAAATCAGGACTCAACAAATGCAAGTGAACTTCACCCAGGTCAGGGAGGTTCCCAGCAGACAATGGATCATTAGTTAAATAGACACTGATCCTCCTTGCATATTCTCCCACGCTGAGGCCTTGCTTCAACAGAACAAATCTACATACTAATTTACATGCTAATTTCCAGCAGACAATGAATCATTAATAAAACAGACACTAATCCCTCTCACATATCCCCCCATCCTGAGCCCATGCTTCAATAGAACAATACACAGATTTACATGGTAATCCTCTCAACCAAGGGTCACACAATATATATACCTCACACACCACCATGCCACCATTTTCTGAAGATGTCAGCCACAGATGGAGGTGAAACATCAGGAATACATTCTTCTAAAACACAGCCTCACAGCCTGAAAAACCTACAAAAAAACTAAGAATGCTTGCTTCCTTTTTAAAAGGTAGAGATACCCAGACATGAAAAAAAAAATGCATAAGATGATCTGCAGGGGATTCTGAGCTTGGAAGCCATGTCTTGTGTTACCATTTGCTAAAATGCAACCAATCAGGACTGGTTATGATAAGTGAAAGCTGTTTCCGACACTTTTGTGACTTGATTTATTATTCTTGATTACTTCCAGGAAATCTTAAACTACTCTTGTACTAGAAGTAATGGTAGGAAGGGACCCTGTAATGATAGTCAGCTAAAACTATAAATAAGAGAGTAGGGGCCTTTGCATACTGCCAGAAATAATGCAGCTTGAGTCCACTTGAACAGCCCTGGCTTAGTGCTAGGGAATCATGGGAACTGTAGTTTACTGTGGCACCAGAGCTCTCTGACAGAGAAGGCTCAATGTCTCAGAAAAAACTACAGTTCCCATGATTCCCTAGCAGTGAGCCAGGGCAGTTAAAGTGGACTCAAGCTGCATTATTTCTGGCAGTCTGCAAAGGCCCTAGATGTATTACAATCAATATTATGTGATACGGATTGTCAAGATAAGGAAAACTGAGAAATTTGCTTGGCCTACATATTTAAGCAAATTGACTGAATATGAACTTTCTGGACTAATATGCTAATGGGAACACAATTATCTTTTGGATTGTTCATTTCCCCCAAATTTTGTTATACACATCCCAGTTCAAAAATACATGCAAAATTACAAATTTTAAGAGAAAATGTATACAAAAGCCAAAATCTGTTAGTCCCAGGCAGAATAATCTCCCTGAGTCAAAACGAACTTGATAAAGTCAACCCTTGTGTAAATTCTATTTGTTCAGTGGGTTTCCTGTAGTTAAGATGGATTTTGGTCAAAATGTAGACAATACAAAAACATATATTTTAGGGGAAATATGTACAATTTAAGAATGTTTCTGAAGTTATGAAAAACAGAGTAAACAGGACAGAACCAGCTTATGATTGAACATAAGAAACTGAAATTTACCAAAAATAAGGTGTTTGATGTAATGTTTTAAGCATTGGGCTAAGACTCTGGAGATCAGGGTTTGAATCCCATCTCAGCCATAGAAACCTATGGGGGTAACCGTGGGCAAGTTGCATATTTCCAGCCTCAGAGAACCCCATTATAGTTTCAATATAAGTAGGGAATGACTTGAAGGCACACAACAAGAAGTCTATCTCTAGTTGCAGTGAGGGACTATGGACTATTATCTTCCCTTAACCCATAATGTTCCTTTCCTTCTACCATTCAGGATATTTCCAGATCAGACTTTATCATGACATTTTCCTAGCTTGTGTAGAACTTCCTGTTTATGGGTAAATGTCAGTTTTCTTATAGTGATGGCATTTCAAAAGCTGAAACCATGTGGCTCTATCAATAATGAGAAATAAGCAAGTCACCTTGTTTCAATTTAAAGATTTGTCATAAGTAACACCTGTGAAGCTAATTTTGCTCAATTATCACTTAGGGTGCATTTATGCTGCAGAATTAATGCAATTTGACATCACTTTGACTTCCATGGCTTAATGCTATGAAATTCTGGAATTTGTAGTTTCGTGAGCTACTTAGCCTTTTCTGTCAGAGAGTGCTGGTGCCACAAAAAGTACAAATCCCAGGATTCCATAGGATGGAACCATGACTGTTAAAGCATTGTCAAACTGCATTAATTATGCAGTGTGACAACAGCCTTAGTTGCTGTTATTCAGAAGTGTCTGGGGCACTAGGCCAGCTAAGGTAAGGCTTCCACTTTAGACATTGAGCCACGCCCTGGAGGAAAAGAGTTACCAGGTACTTGGTAGAATTAGTGCCTAACACTCCACTTTTGTGTCTATGAAATAGATTATGACATGCCAGTTTCTTGATGAAGCCATTAAAAGAGTTGATAAAACTATTACGTGGTCATTAGGATGCATGCTTGGAGCACAACTCAATTTACGCTTTATAATTTTTTAATCATTTTAGTCTTCATTTTGAGGCCAAAAGGACCAATATTTTCCATTGATCATTCACAAATGATCTGCAGCCGAAATGTACTTGGTCCACGTCTTAGGCAAATGAATAAAGGGAAATAAAGGGAGCCCTAAGAAACAACACCACAAGCTTTACATATCAGTTAGAATTAAACCATGTTCTTGTAGATTTTCCAGTAAATGAATAAATGATGTGGGATGCTGCATTCTTCTGCTCTTGTCAGCTTTACTATTGTAGGTAGCAACATGCATCACAATGAAGTGAAAGTGACTCAACCATTATATGAGAGTGAAAATTGCAAAAAACATACATATTATAAATTTGTTGAAGCACAAAGCATATATTAACTAGGAAGTTTGTGAGAAACTTATTTTTCACTTGTTTGTTTATTCTTTTTCTTTTTTTCACTAGGCTGTGGAAACCAACCTGGCTTCAAAGGATAGTCACTGGGTTTATGTAAATGAGGTAAGACTATGACTTTGCATAAATAATGAGTTGTCTACACACTGTTACTCCCCCTCCAGTCATTTTACTCCTACTTGCGAAATTTTACTCCTACTTGCCAAATTTGTTTTTTCTTTGTGTCTCTGACCATTTTTCATAGTTTGCATATGCATTTCTTTTGTCCCATTGTTGTTGCTGGTCAAATACATTTTGCTAGGGTTGGGAAACAAATTAGTTGGATTTGCCATTCCAAATGTAAATACTCTTTTAGTATCTCCATTACTGATAGCAGAACAGAATATGTCTTGCTTTAACATTCCATTTGTGAAGTCTGTGATAGGTTGTGTTGGAGAAAATGTTCACAGAACCTTGGGATTTTATTGAACATGCATGATCAAACATGTACACAAATGTGTTTTAGTCCATATCAAAATGTACACATGGACATGTACACTGTAAAAATGCATTAAAATGCATGCATTTTTAAATGCAAGCACCAAATAATGCACCAGAAAATGAATTATTTTGTTGTTATTGTAGTGTGCCTTCAAGTCATTTCCAACTTATGGCAACCCTAAGGTGAATATATGATGGGGTTTTACTGGCAAGATTTGTTCAGAGGAGTTTTGCCATTGCCTTCCTTTGAGGCTGAGCATATGTGACTTGTCCAAGGTCACCCAATGTTTTTCATAAATGATATGAAAATGGGATGGAATGAGAATGTAGATGGAAAACTGAGGGTCTTTGCAGACTGCCAGAAATAGTGCAAATTGAGTCCACTTTAAGGGTTAGGGTTAGTGCTAGGGAATCATGGGAATTGTTGTTGTTTTTTCTGAGACATTGAGCCTTCTCTGACAGAGAGCTCTGGTGCCACAATAAAATACAGTTCCCATGATTCCCTAACCCTAACCCTTAAAGTGGATTCAATTTGCACTATTTCTGGCAGTCTGCAAAGGCCCTGAGACACTCACAGGGACTGATCCTGACATCGGTTTTTTCAGGAATTTCTTTTTACAAAGTAGGACAGAGATGTGGGGTTTGGTGGCAGTCCCTTGGATAGGGAAGTGTGGACTACACAGTTACAGAAACAGCAGTCGACTAGCTTCTGCTGAATTGTATGTTTGGGGAGCTTCCTCAAAGTTTTTTGTTCTGGATTAGCTCAACAATTACACAGCTTCTATCTTTCCAGCAGAACTTAGAACAAGTATATTGTGCCTTTTGGTTGGCCAATAAAGGTATCACTGATGGATTTTTATTTAAATTTGCTAAATGGCCAACACAGCTACCCCTGAATGTTAGAAATAATAAATTAAAGATCCATTTCTCATCTAAATTTATTAAACATTTTCACAATGATTTTAGCAATTGTTATTTAAACGGTTAAAAGCCGTTTAATGGGTTGATTAAAGAGCAACTTTTCATGCTATTTTAATTTATTCCTTTGGGGAGATAATTGGAGGGCAATTGGTCTATTTTGGATCATTTTTAGTAATTTTAAAACATTCCATTAAATTTTAAACTAGCATGTTGTGAAATATAGTAGTAATGATTAATGTGAGAATGAGCTTGTAGGGTTTTGGGGGGAGGTTGTTGTTTTTGCTAGAAATATTAAAACTAATGAATTTATCTCCAAGTTAACCCCAGTGATTTATTATACATACTAAAATATCCAAAATCTGGTTTTTCATTCAGATAAGCTATTGTAGGCTTAGCCCTGTGAACTAGGTCAGGGACAACAAAGTTACATTGAGATTTACTAAAAAAGAAAAAAGGAAAAGGAAAGGAAAGGAGAAAGAAAAGTAAAAGGAGGGAACAAAATTTTGGAGGATTTCATGCACATCTCTCTGCAAGCGAGTAGAAAAGAAACTTAGCCATAAGCACCCCAAGTAAAATTTAAAAGATCAGAGTTGGGTAATATATTTATTATTGTTGTTATATTCCTCTAACATATGTTGATCCTATCATGTTGAGTTTATCACACAGGGGGAAATTGGGACTTTAAACAGCGATTAACCTGAGAAAATTGCACAATTGACGTTAAAACGCGACATTAAAATGAGATTAACACAAGGCCCATTATCCTGTGAATAACCAGGGAATAACCAGGCAATAAACAGCAAAAAGTCATTCACAGGAAAATCCCATGAATGATTTGCTGCTGCTTTTTGCCTGGTTATTCACGGCTTAATGGCACTTTAATCACATTTCACTTTGACGTTGTGTGAAAACCATTAGCACAATTGCACAATAACAATGAGTTATTCATGGGATAATATCACTTTAGACATGATGTCGTGTGAAAACAGTTGTACAGTGTACAGTTGTGGGATCATCATGGCTTAATCACTGTTTGGGGACCCCTGCTCTAAGGTTAAGATCAGAGTTGGGTAATGTCTTTATTATTGTTGTTATATGCCTCCATGTTATATTGATCCTATCATATGATTTTCTTGACAAGATTTATGAAAAGAAGATTTGCTATTGCTTTTCTCTAAGAGTGAGAGAATGTAACTTTCCCAAAGTCCCCTAATGGGTTTCCATGGCTGAGCAGGGTTATGCTCTCTGATCTCCCTAAGTCCTAGTCCAACACTCAAACCAATACATCACACTGGCTCACTTATATCTATTATTATGATGATAATTAAAATGCTACTAAAGAGATGAACTTTACAGTACTTCACTGCTCTTCACCAGGTTAAGTGTTATAGCATTGGTCCAAAATTCTGACCAAATGTTATAGCCATTAGAACTGTAGTTAGACATATGTGCATGATGGAAATTGCATGCTAGAAGAATAAAGTTATCATGCAATTATATCAAGCTAAATTGCTGTGTGTATAGAATCAATTGTTTATATCCCCTTTGCAGACAGGTAACCTTCCCAACATACCAGGAGGCAGGTTGAAATCCATGGGACACATCATACTGGTTGGCATCATGTTGGGCATGGTGCTCATTGGGCTTCTTATATCCAGAAGCTTGAATACTTTGGTGCAGGCTCTGGAAAATGCAGGAAACAGCATCCAATATAGTTAAAGCTATTGGCTAGGAAGTGGGATCTGAGTTAAATTGCTAAGAGTTTTCACTCAGCTCTGAGGACAGGATATTTGAATAAGTTTTCCCATGCTGGAGCCTTAGTCTGATTGGGAGCATCATCCCATCCACTTTCCCTGTGTTTGGTATTTACCTGGCTTATTTTCACACTTTTGTAGGCAGTTCTAAATGGGATTTGAATCCAGGAAACAGCAATTTGGAAGGTCCAAGAAACACTAAAGGAGTACCTTGAGGGAGCTGCAGGGGGATAGTAGGAGTAATACTAAGTGGGAAGCTGCCTCACTACACCTCCAAAGGGACAGAGGAAACTACACAGTGGTGTCTACCCATGTGGAATCCCATGACTGTCATCCCTGATGTTGCTCGGCAGAGGGCCAGGCATTAGCTCATCAACAAACTGGCAGGTTGACCAATGTCTGTATCTGATCCCTTGACAATGCCACTCTTGTGTGCAGATGTAATCACTAAAAGTTGCAATGTCATTTTTCTTCACATATGTGCCTGATGTGTCTTGCAGTCTTCAGCAGATTAGTATGAGGGGATACCGTAAAGTTTTAATTATGACCTTTTTAAAACAAATTGACAGAAAGTTTTTTTTGATTTGTAGTTGTTAACTTATCTCTATGTAGTCCCCATCCAGATTTACACATCTTCCTAGTTTTTCTTGACCCTCCAAATACTATTATAGTAGAAGTCTGCTCCTTAAACCACTCTTCCACTTCATGAATGATGTCATCGGTGATCCCACAATGGATTGTTTATGTCATCTCCTTGTACTTCTCCATCTTACACTTTAGTCATTTCTGGCACAACCTGTAACAAAGGAAACAATGAGCTGATGTACCTAGGGAGCAATGATAACACTGACAAAATTTCATCAATATATCATAATAATGTCTGGGTGAGAATTATTACTTTACAATACTCCCTTGCAGTTGCCCCTTGCATCTGCTAAAGGCTGGCAGGCATTGCATGATCTGCCTTTACATAAGCACACTGGATTCTGTGTTGGTTTGGAGAAGACACCCCAGGAAACTAGGCAATCCTTATATAAGCAAAACTATGGACTAAATTTAGGGGGGATACTAGCGTTGTTTTTTTTGTTTTTTGTTTTTTGTTTTAAAAATCAGCTGAAGCAGAATTACAATGATTATGAGGTTGTTTGAGGATGATAGCTGCTGTGGTGTAGGGCAGTCCTTCTTGAGTGCTGCAAATCTCCTTCAGTTGGTAGATCCTGTACTGAGTGGTTTATTGTGGTATTTTCCCCAGCAAATAAAAAGGAAAGTCGCCACATCATCCATGGAGTGAAAAAAAGATTTGGGTCACAACTTTAATAAGACCTCTAACATGTTTCTAAGGAGGTGAGCATTCAGGTGTGGTGTTTTGTGTCCATGGCTTCCTTGGTAAATGAAGTTCTGCATTTTCCATGATAACAACTACTTGCTTGCTGAAATTGTTTCCCCTGTGGGGTATGCAAATTCTGTCTGAGAAATCCAAACTCAGCCTAGCTGTCCTATGCACACTTTCTGATGGGGTGTATGTGTGTGTGCCTTCAAGTTGCCTGTTGGGTCAGGGTGAATCTATTAATTTCATAGGTTTTTTTAAAGGTAAGGAATGCTAAGAAGTAGTTTTGCCAGTTTCATCCACTGAAATATAGCCATCAGCACCTGATACTGCTTGGTGGTCTCCCATCTAAGTACTAATCAGGGCTGACCCTGCTTAGCTTTCAAGATCAGATGGGATCTGGTGCCTTTAGGGTATTTAGGCTAGTGGCAGTGGTAAAAGTAAGAGTGGTACCTTTTCCTTTACCAGTGTTACCTCTATCATATTATCTTCATTTCTCAGGGCAGGGGGAGCTTGTCTTTCTCCAGACAGAGGGCGTTTTCACACAGGCGGCTCTAAAGCCGCCTGGAAGCCCCCTGGAAGCAATCAAGAGCCGCTCCGGCAGCGAAAACAGCAGCCGCCGGAAGGGCTCCTGATTGCCTCCGGCAGCAGCCCCTCTAATTCCTTTTTAGAAAAGGAATTAGAAATATGGGGCTAAAGCCAGCTAGCGGCAGGGATGGCGCAGGGATTGCGCAAGATGGGGCGAGGCTTGCTGCGACGTAGTTTGAACACGATGAGCAAGACCCCGGAGTGAGGCAGGGATGGCGCAGGATGAGGAGGGGCTTGCTGCGACGTCGTCTGAACTTTTAGGTTCTGGAGCCGGAGTGGGGCCGGACGGAGGTAGGTTTGCCTCCGTGTAAAGCCCAGTGTGAAAACGTCCAGAGTGATACTAGAATGCAAATTGAACAGCTCCATTTCCACATAGTTTCTTGACTGGGGCAGACAGCCTGACAAAGATCAAAACAAAATCAAGAATGGCAAGGCCTGTCATCTTGTTCTTCCTCAGACTGACTTACTCCACTAACTACTCTTGAAAGGTAGAAAGCATTACACTATAGAAATCTGAGAAATGCAGATATTTAGCTACTGATGAAGTCTAAGCTTGCAGTCTGTTACCATTGACAACCAAGAAGACACTGAGTCTACATGGAGAGCCATTATATTCTAGTCTTTTTCAGTGTGTAAATGTTACCGAAGATTAGGTGTTAGCCTGATCCAGTATAATCTGTATTTCAGAAGTGAAGTGATTGTATGACAGTTATCCAGTTTTGTGTGAAAGTAATACACATTCACAATTTATATGCACCAAATCCTGCTGAAAGGATAATTGTACTTTGTGGTGTGTAATTGTGTGTGCGTGTGCATGTAAAATTAATCATCCTAACATCCTTTTAAAGACCATATTGAAAGACTGTGCCATGAGAAGGGACCATACTGCATAAGCAGAAGGGGGTGGGGTGGTCCCTGTATGCTCATTTATAAATCTCTAGCCACTTAGGAGAAGCAGCATTATTATATACATTTGTATAGCATAATAATTACATGTTCTTTATGTGCTTAAGGCTGATAAAATATTTAAATAAAGAGACTGGTGTATCCATTATTCTGTGCTAATGCATTATATAGGAAGCATCAAGTTTAACTACAGACTTCTTGGTTCACATTTCATTCTCTCTTTCTCTTCTCACTAATCATTTGGAGGAAGGGAGACATATATGTTAACAGTAACTATAAATTGCTTTTGTCTGGTTTGCTGTAATGCATGGAAATTAAAAGGGGTGGTAGATATAAAATTGTTACCTCCAAAAAGCCATTATGACAGTTTTCTGTTCCTTGTGTTGTTTATTGGAACTTGTTCTTTTTTCTGTAATAGCTTAGTTTAAAAAAAAATAACTTGGAAAAGCACAGAAGAAATCTCATAAATATAAGTACACTGTATATTCTCATATTCACATTAATATAAGCATGCTGTATATGCTCTACTGCATTTATAGGAATGTGGTCTCCCTGTTATTTGTTGAGTTATTGAAATAAACTACCTAAAACTAAAGACATATGTATGAGTAATGTATGGTTGGGTGTAATCTCTTGCTTCCATTACCACCAACAAAATATAGATAAGGACCCATGGTCAGAAGGCAGATTTAAACAGCCTCAGTTGTTAGGAGAGAAGAATAAATTAAAATCTTTATAACATATTAACGTCTTAGGACATGTGCTATGGTGAGAATGACTTGCTACATAAATATTACCCAGTCATTAACTATCAGTTGCAAACTTAACAGAACCTATATAATTCAAATGAGTTAAAATAAATAACTATACTATTTCTCACATTCACAAACCCAGTTTCTAGAATCTGATAGTTAACATGAAACAGGTATCTTAATTCTTAGACATATTCTTTGCAACAGTACTTGCTTTACTGTTTGTTTACAGAAGATTTTTAGACTCAGAGGTTTGGATAGGTTATCATTTTAAACTCTAATATGGATCTGGAGGAATTAATTATGTAAATCTTTCTGTCCTACATCCATTACAGGACAAGCTCCTTCAGGTATGATTCTAATTTCAGATACTCTGTCATGAATATTTGCAGATAGTAAAGTACATGCACTGTTAATCGAGCACGCCACCTTCAATCCATAGCCAACTGCATTTTCCCTTGTCATAGGAAAACATGCCCATTGGTATATGTGGATGTAATTGTCATTCCCTTATGAACACCTGCTGCTTCAGATTGACACATAAATCCACCTTTTCCATGTAAGAGATTAGGGGCCTGTACAGATTGCCAGAAATAATCCATCTTGAAACCACTTTACCTGTCCTGGCTCAGTGCTAGAGAATCATGGGAATCGTAGTTTTTTTTCTGAGACATTGAGCCTTCTCTGTCAAAGAGCTCTGGTGCCATAATAAACTACAGTTCCCATGATTCCTTAGCACTGAGCCAAGGCAGTTAAAGTGGTCTCAAGATGGATTATTTCTGGCAGTCTGTACAGGCCCTAAGCCTCTGGAAATATTAAATGTACATGAAACCACTCTGAGAAATCTTGTTACTCTGATGGTCTTCTTTATGATGCTTCATCTGAGAAAGAATCTCCACACTGGCTTTAGATTTCACTAAAAGCAAAATGCCAGTGACAAGTCTCAGAGCTTTTCAGTATCTTTTTCTCTAAAGAATAGGCCAGACCCAGTTTGTGTTATGCATTTATTTTAGAAAGGGTGTTCATGATGCAACTAACTGAGCAGCAGTGGAAGTTAGCATTTACTTGAGCGTAGGAAGGAATTTTGGCAAACAACTTCCAACTATTGCTTCTTAAAGAACACCCTATGAAGTTCATGGGGTCACCCTATGTTGACAGGTGACTTGAAAGAACATACACAGGGAAATTAAAATAGAAGAGGAGTAAATGTAAGCAGGTTGTGTGACCTGCTTAGCATGAAAGGCTTTCAAAACCTTAGTCTGATCAGGAGCTTCATCCCACCCACTCTCCCTATGTTTAGTATTTCTCTGGCTTATGTTCAATTGTCACAATATTTGTAGGCACTTCTACAAGGGATTTGTATCCAAGAAACAGCAATTTGAAAATAGGTAGGTCCAACAAACAGGAAGGAATACCCTTAGGGTGCTAAGGGGCTAATAGGAGTAACACCTACTGGGGAGTTATCTCACCACACCCCAAAAGTGACAGGGAAAATCACACAGTGGTGTCTGTCCATGTAGAATACCATGACTGTCATCCCTGATGTCTGCAGAAATGAAGGAGACAGTATAGATGGGCAGGCAGATCAGAGCTATGTAGAAAGAGACAAGAAGACCAGAAGAACAGGGTTGGGGCCTGAACTGTTATCCACTTAAAGATTCAGAACTGAGGGAGATGTACAGTGGAGTACCTAGATAATTGTGGTGAAATCATGCTGCAGTTGTTGTGGAGAAAACTACCTACTCAATATGACTTGGATGGTTCACTTTCAGAGGTCCTATTACATATACAAACCAAGGATTCCCACTCACAACAGGCAATATTTCCATTATTGCCTGTTGATTCCAATTTTTTTTAACACTATAAATAATCTTGAGTTTTTGTCTTGCTATGTATAAGTGCCTCAGTCATCATGCTTCCTGTCATGCTTCCTGTTCGTAGTTACATCATGTCGATACTATGAGATCTCTGTGAGGGCTTTATTACAGGTGACTTTAACCTGTGATTCCCACAGTAAGGAAGTGGCATGGGTGATGCTGATCGCATGATGCCTCTTCCCTCCTGTAGCTGTCCAGTCCCTGACCTGTATCTTTTCATTCACATGGGAAACCCATGAATAAAATGCCAATCACGCACTGCCGTGGGTGCAAAAAGCCATTCTTGTGGCAGTAATGTGATTGGCAGTCATGTGGTCTCACAGTCCCCTCCTCCCCCTTTTCCCTCCTACTCCTTTTTAATGTTCCCCCAACATTTAAAATGCTATTTCAGAACTCCAGAGCTACAACATGTTAAAAATTGAGTACATCGGAGCTGCAGAGCTCTGAAATAGCATGAAAAAGTTGGATCCCCCTCCCCCCCCAAAAAAAAAACCCCTAAAAGTCATGCCAGGCAAGGCATAAGAGAGGGAGGGAGGGGTTAAGGGAGAGGACAGAAATTCAATGCAATGCCAGCAGCAGCACCAGTCATGTTAAAGGAAGAAATGAAGTGGTGGCTGCTCTATACTGGTATTTTACCATTTATTTTTAGGTTGCAGGAGTACAATGTAAAAGGAGCTGATATGATAAAGCCCTAAGTCATCTGAATTGTAATACTGTGAATATAAAACCCTGGGACAAATGCTACCATCTCTTTGGTTTCTTTCAGTCCCCTGAATGAATTCCAAAGACCTACTGTCTGCAGTTGATTCCCAATTCTCTTTGAGAAGTTCTATTCAAATTTGCCAACAGTAACAATGACAATGGCAGAATATCTGCATATACTGAAAAATGTCCTTTTCTTCCTGTATTCTTATTTTATTTATACCCCAATTTTCCTCCAGTATGGAATACATGGTAGCTGCATCAGTCATCTTACTCTGACTGCATCTCATAATGAATGACGAAGGGGCTTTTCTACAGGGTATATGGCCATATGGAAATTCCTTTAGTGCATGAATACTACTAGTGATTTGCTGGGGGAGAGAAATTCATGTGTGTTGTTGACATAATAATAATGATGGTGATGATGATTTATATCCCACATCTCTGTAAAATACAACCGAGGCAGTTTACAAGATGAAACAAACAATCCCATCCCCCAATAGCCCACCCTTCCTAAAATACTATTAAACAGACAGAATAAAAACATACTTTAAAATTACAAAAACAAATAATTTAAAATAGCTACAACGAAAATCAGGGTCAGACATAACTATTTTTAGTGGCTGGTTACCGACTCAGGAAAGGCCTGCCGGAAGAGATCCATCTTAACAGCCTTTATAAAGCTGTTTAAGGTGGTCAAGTGACAGATCTCATCCAGCAGGCCATTCCATAGTCTGGGAGCAATAGCCAAAAAGGTCCTCTGGGCAGTTGCAGATAATCTAGTTTTTATAGGTTGCAGTAAATTTTTCCCAGAGGACCTGAGTGTGTGGAGTGGATTATATGGAAGGAGACGGTCCCAAAGATAGGTTGGACCCAAGCCATTTAGGGCTTTAAAGGTAATAACCAACACCTTGTACTGCGCCTGGAAACTGATAGGCATCCAGTGAAGTGATTTTAGAATAGGTGTTATATGGTCTCTTCTGGTTTTACCTGAGACCAGTCTGGCTGCCATATTCTGTACCAGTTGAAGTTTCCGAACTAGGCACAGGGGTAGCCCCATGTAGAGTGAATTGCAGAAATCGAGACGAGAGGTTACCAGCACATGTACCACAGTTTCGAGGTCCCTGACCTCTAGAAAAGGGTGCAGTTGGAGTATCAGCCGAAGCTGATAGCAGACGCTCCTGACCACCACATTCACCTGATTTGTCATCTGAAGTGACAGATCTAGGAGCACCCCCAGACTGTGAACACAGTCCTTTGAGGAGAGTGTGACCCCATCTAGGACTGGAGATTGTGTCTCAATACCTGGGTTCGGGGCCGTTACTGTTAGTACCTCTGTTTTGTCTGGATTTAGTTTCAATCTGTTTTTCCTCATCCAGTCCATTACTGCTTTCAGACATTCATTGAGAGGGGAGATGCCATCTGAAGCAAAGCTGTAGCCCGAGACATGGAGAAATATATCTGGGTGTCGTCAGCGTACTGATAACACCCGCCTGATGTCTACAGATCTCTCCCAGCAGCTTCATATATATGTTAAATAGCATTGGGGACAGGATGGCACCCTGAGGGATGCCACAATTAAGCTCCTTTTCTGCTGAGCAACTGTCCCCGAGCATCACCCTCTGAAATCTGCCCAAGAGAATGGAACAGAACCATTGCAATGCAATGCCTCTGATTCCTAATTCTCTCAGGCGTTCCAAGAGGATGTCATGATCTATCGTGTCAAAGGCTGTTGAGAGGTCCAGTAGCACCAACAGGCTCACACTATCCCTGTTGATGCCCAGACGAAGGTCATCAGCTAAGGCAACCATGGCAGTCTCCACTCCATAGCCGTCCTAAAGCCAGTTTGAAATGGATCCAGATAATCGGTTTCCTCCAAGACAGCTTGGAACTGAAGAGCAACAATATTCTTGATCACCTTGCTCAAAAAAGGTAGCAAGGAGACTCGCCTATAGCTGTTCATGTACAGAGGGTCAAGAGAAGTTTTTTTCAGAAGCGGCCTAAGCACTGCTTCCTTCAAAGAAGATGGAACACGACCTTCTCCAAGGGATGCATCTTCAAGACATCTTGCCCTGGACAGCCAGCCACAAAGGGCAAGGGTCAAAAGGGCAAGTTGTCTTCCCTCACTCTACCAAGGAGCTTGTCCACATCATCGGTACTCACCAGTTGGAACTGATCCAGTAAAATCTCATAAGCAGAATTGCTGTATACGTCATCTATCGAGTCTACTATAACACCGACGTCCAAGTTGGCTCTTATCTCAGAGATTTTATTTGCAAAGAAGTTGTTAAATGCATCACAGTAGGCTGCTGTCAGGTTAAGTAATGGGTTTTGCATAGGTGGAACCTGTGTCAGTTCCTTTACCACCCTAAACAGCTCTGCTGGACGGGACTCTGCAAACACAATACATGCAGAGAAGAAAGATATTCTCTCTGCATGTATTGCCTCTCTATAGGAGCAAAGAAATTTCCTATAATGAGTTCAGTCAGATAATAGTCGAGTTTTCTGCCAGACGCACTCTAGTTGTCCAACCTGCTTCATCTTCCTAAGTTCTTTCATATACCATGGTTGATGATTGGAAGCTGGTTGGAAAGGATGCTTGGGAGCAATTGTGTTGATAGCTTTGGCAAGATCGTGGTCCAGGTATTAACCAAAGCTTTGACTGAATCACTGGCGTTACCAACCATTAAACCCTCTAAGGCCTTCTGAAATCCAATTGGTTCCATTAGCCTTTGAGGGCGGACCATTCTAATGAGTGTTCCACCCCCGACAGGATAGACAGTGGTTCTAGGTTCAATCTTGATCAGGATATGATCCATCCATGACAATGTGGAGGTTTTTATTACCTCCACCCACGGATATTCCTGTTCTGTACTGAAGGCCACATCAAGGGTATGACCTGCATAATGCGTGGGCCCAGCAACCAATTGGGATTAGGCCCATGTTTGTCATGGATTCCATGAACTCCCATGCTGCACCTGTTAAATTTGACAAACTGGTCTCGAGTGGAATGTTGAAATCACCCAGAACTAAAAGTCTGGGCGACTCCAACTGCAACTCTAAGACCAGTTGTGTCAGCTTGGTTAGGGAGTCTGCTAGGCAACGGGGTGGATGGTATACTAACAGAATCCCCAAACTATCCTTGGTCCTCAGGCTCAGGTACATATACTCAAAGTGGACTGTTTTCTGGACAGGTATCCTGGTCAAGGTAAGGTTATTCTTATGAACCAGAGTCACTCCGCTCCCTTGCCCACTTCTCCTTACCTGCTCACTGACAGAATACCCAGCTGGGAGGGTCTGTGTCCAAATTAAAGCGCTGCCTTCTCCCAGCCAGGTCTCTGTAAGGCAAGCCAGGTTAGCATCTTCATCTAGAAGAAGGTCATAGATGATTTGGGTCTTGTTTTTGACTGACCTGGCAATGCAAAGGAGCAAGGTAAGGTTCTGTGGTATGGTTGATGCTCTCTCCAGTCTATTCCAGGAAACAGAGTGAACTGAAGGCAGGATAGCTTTCAAACATCGATCCCGCCTTCCTTTGTAACAGACTTTCATTCTGTTCCCACCATACCTTCCTTTTCCCCACACAACCTGGATTTTTGCCCCCAGATTGCAGCTGGCCACACATGCCTGACCCTTATACACAACCTCTCCAATTGCTGCTGTGCAGCAAAGCCTCCAGCAGCCTACCTAGGACGACCTTGGGAGCCAACTATTAATATTTGCCCAGAGTTCTTGAACTGCCTCCATGCCTCCAGCTCACTGGCTGGCTGGCTGGCTGGCTGATAGTGTTCTTGGGTGGGGGTGGAGGAACAACTTTTAATGCCAGTCACTCCTGGCCACTTCCCTCTCCCTGCTGTCTGGCTCAGCTGCCCTTTTACCACAGTGGAATGGGGAAAGGAAGGTTTCTTCAGAGTTCTCCAGAGTCCTCTGGCTGGCTGGCTGGCTGGCTGGCTGGTGTTGCTGAACTAAATGAGTAGGATAAGAGATAAAAAGCCAAAACTGGGGGTGGGGGACAGAAAATGAAAATAATGAGCCAGTAATAAATCATTCTGGGTGGTGTAACAGGAAAGAAGATAAGGAGTATTTGAGAGGACATGCTACAGGTGAGCATGCAGTAGTTCATAAAGGGTATGGTGCACTATTAAGTTAAAGGTGGTGTAAGAGATGGGATACATAGGCCTCATTCCCATTATAATTTAAAACAAATTGCTGATTGGGTTATATGTCTATTGTTCCCACCTGAAACCAGTTCCTAACTGACTGCACTCAGTTGCAATTGCAGTGAAGTGAGGCAAATGCAAAAGAACTGCTCTTTCCTGACACTGTTTTTTGGTGGTTCTTTTGAAAAGAAGCGATTAGCAAGTGTGTTCAGCAAGTGGGAACAAAGGATCTGAATCACACCAAACTAAAGGGGAGGGATTACTGTGGCAGAGGGTTGGCACATCTCTCACCAGTTTTTAGGAAAATCCACCATTTCCCCCCTCCCCTTTCCCAGGACCCATTCTACATTCCAACCTTCTGTCCAGGAGGAATTCCTAAACACCCTCTATTCTGAGCTTGACTAGGAAGCATGTCTTCCAAGTCTGCAAGGCTAGGAGGGCAGCACTACACCCAGCGGAGAGTCCTCCATATGACACCCATGGCTGATGCATCCCAGGGGACTTGAAGGACATCAGGAGTTGAAGTGGTGCCCTCCTAGCCTTGCAAGACTTGAAGGACATACTTCCTAGTCAAGCTCAGAATGGAGGGCATTTTGGAATTCCTCCTGGACAGAATGTTGGAATGTAGGATGGGTCCTGGGAAAGAGGTGGGGGGGGGGGAATGGCATTCCTCCAAAACTAGTGAGGGATGGGTACTGTGAGGCATGGGATTCTGGCCACAGCACCGATGACTCCCTCCTGTGTTTTCTTGAATGTGTTGCTGGTTGCGTCACCAACAATGCGTAGATGATTGACAGGCATTTTGAAAGGGCACAAACTAGTGGGAATGACAATCATGCCAAAAAAGAAGTGAATAAAGAAAAGACCCACTTCCATATGGGAACAATGCATGGACTGGAATCGATTCACCAACCTAGAGTGAAAGCGAATCGCAAACCAGGTCAAATGTAAGTGGGAATGAGCCCTGTTGGGTGTGGAAGCAAAAAAGCCTGTGAGATAAGGGAGAGATAACATTTGATTTTTGACTAATATTTAGCAAGAGGTCTAGTGTTTGGGACATATCCCATACATGCTTTATCAAATGAAATCTTTGAGATGGTTCTGATACTTGTAGCACTATACTTTCCCCCTGTATATTTGCTTTGGATATATGACTAAACAAATTAAAGATTTAACAGACACACATTTTCATTATGCATTTATCACACACTTCTCTTGAGTTAATAAATCATAAAATTGGCTCTCCTCACAATTTGAGTTAGTTGCTTCATGTTTTGTGACTTTCATAAGGTGGCTACACTTAAAAGGAGAGTTATAGAGTGGGTGCAGTCACCATGACAATTATAACCTGGTTAAAAGAAAGCAATTTGTGACTAAACAACAAGACAAACATTCTGGCAGTAAAGAGTTGTGTGGCAATTCAACAGACTGTCTTGAAGGATGATGGACTTTTATTCATTGGATGTTTTAAGCTGTGGTTAGAAGTTACCTCTTAGGCATGCTTTAGCGATGGTTGGGTTAGATGGGTCTTGTGGAACCTTCCAGCTCTAAGATACTATAAGTTTAATATAAGCTGTTACTTCCATATGCTATGTTCTAGCATTAGACTTTCTCATGCAAACTCCTTGCTTAGGAGGCTCTCTAGAACAAACATGCAGCTTAGAAACAGGTTGGATGATATTCCTTTAAAAACAGTAACCAAAAAGAAGGAAGGAAGGGAGATGTGCCTTTCCTGCCTAAATTGACAATACAATTAGCCATGGCTTGAAATCAGTTATTTGTTGAAGACATTTTTTCTCCTTCTTTATAACCCCATTGCTGTGGCTTCCATTAGCTGGGATCTTGTATAAACCTAACTTGTTTGTTATAGAAATGTTTACTTTACTTTGATGGGAAAATAAACAGAATGCACATTTCTGGTATCTGAAATGCCATAAAATAAATTTAATTACAAATTGCTAAAAGTGTGAGAACTGAGGGTTAGAGGTGCTCTCTGACTTGAAGGGTTACCATTTGTGGCTGTTGAGGTTAATGGCTTTCAGTCAATTCAGAGTAACATACATCCAACAAGACTTAAAATGTTCCATTACTCCTCTTTTGTTTCTTTTATGTGTCACACATAGTGCCAGAGGGAAGAATTGCATGCACTGTTCAGTTTTTTTAAATTATCTATCTGAGGAACTAGACATATTCAAAGTGTTTGCTCCTTTCTTGTGATTATAAGATTAGAGTTTCTGTTGTACCGTAAATGCTTGTTTCGTTACTTCAGGTTGGCTAAATGAGGAGATATTTCTAAGAGCAGAGCAAATCTTGCTGAACTGAAACAAAATAAAAATAACAGGATGCTAATTTCAAGGAATACAAGCAAAAAATGTTCCCATTGGGCTGCATTCAGGAAATATTTCCTTTTTTTAACCCTCTTGCACTATGATTGCAATAGGAAAAATGTATTGTTTGAGTAGTCCTACATATTTGGCATTCACCAAAAATCTCAATGTATTACAAGTTCTAAAGATTCCCCAAGTTCAAATAAATGTTTGTGTTTGCAAAATCAAATATGTTCCTCAGACACCCAGAACCAGAAAATGAAAAGATAGAATTAAAGTGAGGTCACATCACATAAACAAAACAAAAGTAACACAGCAATGGATTCCACTGTCTCTCCTGCCCCCATGCTGGATTTCTCCCACATGTCACCAATTATCCTGACAACTGGAGCACATCCCTTTCTTTTTTGCATTATTGTTCTCAAAAAATTGCTTGGCCTTTCCCCCCTCCCAGATGGTTTTGTCTTTAGTAAAAGAAAATAAGAGGAAGGAATTATGCTTTGCACAGCAAATAATTGAATTTGGGGGAATTGTCTACAACTCTACAGGTGACAATGTCAAAGATGGCCTGTATTACAGGTCTAGTTTTGTGAGAATTCTATCCCAGAAAGTGAAACCGGAGGATTGAAATGTCCCATGTTAGGGGATAACTTAAACTCATATGACCATGTCTCACTTATGGATCTGTTAAGAGCAGTACACTGTTTTTTTTCTGGTTTTTTTTTTTGGGGGGGGGCTTCTCCAGGCACTCTCTGCAGGACCTTGCAGGCTGAAGGTTTTAAAAACAGTCATTTAACCAGTTATACCAAGTGAGAATGAGGTAGAAGAACAAGCAGATTTTGCAGCAGAAACAATAATTTATTTATTATAAGACAGAAAAAGTAGAAACCAACAGAACAGTCAATATTCAGTGCAAGCTGTTTCTCAAAGTAAAAGAGGGGGAAATGATAGGAGACTACTCCTGACCAATATAAGAGAGGCTAGAGGTGTGCAGCTAAGGGCCTTTGCAGACTGCCAGAAATAGTGCACATTAAATTGAGGCACTGCCCTGGCTCAGTGCTAGGGAGTCATGGGAAGTGTATTTTTTTCTGGGACATTGAGCCTTCTCTGTCAGAGAGCTCTGGTGCCACAGTAAATTACAGTTCCCATGATTCCCTAGCACTGAGCCAGGGCAGTGCCTCAATTTAATGTGCACTATTTCTGGCAGTCTGCAAAGGCCCTAAGTTTTAGGGACTATAGACTAAAACACACTCATAGATTTTCTCACTCTCTGATGTGAAGAGAAGGTAGGATGACTGGAGATGAGAGCAGGGAAGCAGGTCTCTGAAAGAGACACTGTTCCTATATGTAACCTCTTCCAAACTTGGGGGCTGTCTCCTAAAACTGAAGAGAACACCTCTGGTTGGGGCAAAATGTGACCTCAATGTTGTCCTGTGGAGGGTGTGAAAAACAAAAACATGTGCTTGCAAAGGGCAGAGATGAATGTGCCCTTTGGGTACTGGTAATGACTCTTAGATGGTCTACAATGGAGGTGCAGACACAAAACAAAGCCAATTATTTTTTGTTGTTGTTTGTTGTTGTTAACTGCCCTTGAGTCGATTTTGACAGTAGGCAGATTTGAATTAGGCAAAAGAAATGAAGTAGGTGAGCGTCTGATAGATTTTTGAGGAGCCAACAACCTATTCATTGCAAACACATTTTTCATACAACCAGAAAGAAGGATATACACATGGACTCCAGCAGATTGTTAGCGGACATCCTCCATTTTTCTTATATATTTTAGCCATGTGGAGTTCCCTATGACCCCAGCCTGACTCTTGGGAGATGGCAGCCATAATCCCCTAAATGTAAGGTCAGGTAAGCAAGCTGAAGTTGCTCAAGACCACTAAAGATTTCCTGGACAGGCAGGTTTTGGGAGTTGCCCTTGGGAATATCCCATTATACTGGAAATGGTGTTTGTTTGTCTTAGTCTCACATTTAATGGGACAGTGATCAGATTTGATTGCACCCCTTTCTCTAGCTTCCTTTCCTTGGTAGTTTTGAAACCAAATGCATTGTTTAGACTATGCCCAGACTTAGGTAAACAATAGTAAACCCATCAAGCCTTTGTCCATCTATTGTTTAACTCATGGCCAGAAGGCAGAAATTCCCTAAAAGAACCCCTGGATTTTATCAGACCTTGTTCTACCTTGGAAGTGCATGCTGAATCTCTGTCAGTCTGCATTCTGAGATACTTCCTGCGACCCCCTCTCTTGCCGGTCATGCCCCTTCCACAGAATCCATCTGCATTCGCCAGAAGTCCAGAGGAGTCTCTTGGGTGTGAGTATCCTGGTTTTCCCTCTTTGCCTCCCCCCACTCTCGCTCTTTCCGGCTTATTCTTCATGTGTGTGTGTGTGTGTGTGTGTGCCACATTTGGATGTTTGCTTACTTTGTTAATAAATAGTTTCAGACATTAATTGGAGTTTGGTCTGTTTCAGTGTCATTCCTTGCCAGAATTCTTACATCTCTGGTATACAATTGGATAAGGTCCCCGAAGCAAAGTTGGGCGCTTCACTCTCACATTTGAGCTAGTTATAAATTCCTCAAAATTAGGCTTGAGTTTCCCAACAAGATGGTCAACATAAAAATCAAATAGATTATATAATTGGAAGTATAAGATGGTGGAACTCTATACTGGAGGCCAAGACTAAACCACGTCCTGACTGTGGCACAGATCATGAATTACTCATAACAAAAAATAAGAGTAAGACTCAAGAAGAAAACAAAACCAGTGATTATACCAAAATATGATCTAAATAATATCTCAACAGAATATACTGATAACATAAGAAACAGATTCACAATTAACTTTACCCTTTTTCAAATACAAAAAGGGTTGCACAACATCTCTGGAAAATGCAGAATGTCTCACAATGGGATGTTTGCGTGTACCAGTCAGAACAAGTTTGGCAGTCTACATTCAGTGGAGGCAGACAGGATAGTTAAGTCCTGATTACTTTTAACAGTGGAACAATTTTCTTGTCTGGAGGTGAGAGGTTGGTGGGAAATGCATTTGTCCTTCAGAATTAGACTTGACATTTCCCCCATGATGGACAAGGGTCAAGGTCACCAGCTCTACATTGTTCAATATGAATTCTTGACAGTTTGTAAAGATTCTGGGACTTGTTTGTGCATGCGCAGTACTCGGCGCATGCGCAAATGAGTCACGGCTACCATTTTGTATTTTAAAATGGCAGCCACGACCCGCTCGCGCATGAACAGGAGTACTGCGTATGCACAAACGAGTCATGGCTGCCATTTTGGAAAACAAAATGGTGGCCGCAATGCACGCAGCAGCACAGCAGCAGCACATGCGGCAGCAGCAGGGGTCAGCGGGGATCAGTGGCGGCAGCGGTGGGGGTCGTCGTCAGCCGGTCCAAAGGCCTTGGGGGGGCGGACCCAGCCCACAGGCCGTAGGTTGCCGACCCCTGTTCTAGATGGTGTGATTTGTATGATCTACTACAGAATCAAAGAATGATGGAGGAGACCCCAAGAGCCATCCAGTCCAACCTCCTGCCATGCAGGAATACACAATTAAACACTCCCCATGGTGATACTCCATGCTTTTGGGTCCCTGATTTGCCCCTCATATTTTATATCAAAATGCCAATGAAATACACAGGCTGGATGACCCTTCTATGACTGTGCTGCAGACACTCTGATGCTGAAGTAGATCTCTGCATGTAGGAACTAGTAATAGAAGTTTCCTAGGGCCTCACCTAGATTGAATCAAGATCAGCAAAACACACCTAGAAAAGGTACAGAGAACCCTAAACAAAGGAACTGGAGTCAGGAGCTCCAAGACAAACAATACATTGGTGATTTTGCATGATAATCCCCACTTGTCTGTGGAATGCATGTTTATTGCTCTCCCATTCAGCATAGCTTCACTCCTTTATTCCCCATATGGAAAACTGATTTAAAATCATTTAATCTTTTCACCCCTTGGTATCTGCCCCCAAGTGATATTTTTGGATAACTATTGGCCCTAGACTGGCTGGTCTTTGGCTTAGTTAGTAGCAGGCTGAAACTCTGTTCATTTATTTGGCTAAGCACCTCAGTACTCTTACCCATTCCATGTACCGTCTAGGTAAAAAAATAATTGTTAGTGAAGACTCACCTCTATTCTAACCTCCCATCTTTTATTTCCTTAGTCCTTGTGTGCATGGGTGGTCGTTTGCAAATGTATGTGTGTGTTTTATTCTCCTTAATAAATTTAATTCTTATTTGAAAATGCCTATGGAGATCTGTGTGAATTTGGGGCCTGCAAAGCTGGGATAGATCCTTGAGGCTGTGTTATTCCAGCTAGACTCTCTCTGAACTAATTATAAATTTGCCTGAATAAAATATTGGTTTTAGCGTGTCCTCCCCGGACCGTGAACACTTAGGGTAACAATGGGCATTTGGCCACTGCTTTAAAATCTCCAAAGAAGAAGGGTTCACCACACTCTGAAGAAGCATTTTCCACCATCAAACAGGTCTTACTATCACAAAGTTCTTCCTAATGTTAAAATGGAATATCTTTTCCTGTAGTTTGAATCCATTGCTCCATGTCTTAGGCTCTGGAGCAACAGAAAGCAAGCTTGTTCCATCCTCCATATGACATCATTCAAACTTTTAAATATGGCTATTATGTCACTTCTTAACTTTCCCTTCTCCAGGCTAACATGCCCAGCTCCCTAACCTTCTCCTTACAGGACATGGTTTCCAGACCTTTTACCATTTTGGTCACCCTTTTTTGGACACATTCCAGCTTGTCCATCTCCTTCTTGAATTGTGGCATCCAATACTGGACACAGTATTCTAGGTGTGGTCTGACTAAAGAAGAATAGAGTTGTACTGTTACTTCTATCGATCTAGACACTATACTTATATTGATAGTTATCTTATACTATGTTATCTTTGTGGAATGGTTTGCCTATATAAAACTTGACACCCTCTTTAACAGTGGTCTCTATCCTATAACAACAACAATGTTTATTTATAATACCATTCCTACAAAGGACAGAATATCAAACATATAAAATTAAAGATAGCAAAATTAAAACAGCACTATAAATAAACATAAAATCTCCAACATCCCACCAGCCACGACTTATCTCAGCAATCTCAGGCACAATTCAGCAGCTCAATCTGGTGAATCAAGGAGGAAGTTCCCTAATCCCTTACAAAAAAGGATGAGATCCTCCTCCAGGCAGAGCTCCAAAGGAAGACTTTTCCATAGATGCAGAGCCAGATCTTAAGAGGCTCACAGCCTTGACAGAGTTGTTTGTGTTGGTGGAACAGACAATGATCCTTTGCTTGTAGATAGTATATTCAGAGATGGTGCATACTATGTTAAAATATGCCTGGACAAGCAGATGTGCAGTCTCAATGGTCAAGAATTTATGGTTCCTGTTCAAGGGATGGAAATTACATGACTTTGCTGTTGCCCCAATAAAAGGGTGCAGGGACAAATGATCATCCAGTAGGGCATCAAAGTTCCTGATAGCTGGAACAGGACCCATTATATAACCCTGTAAATATAGTGGAGGACATGAAAGAGGAGCTACTGTGTGTTTGAGTATTCCTAAAAGTTGGTTTGAGCAGTTATTGTTCAATTCATGGCCTATGTGGTCTGTAAGGGCTCTTGTTTTGTCCCCAATGCTGTTTAGCATCAATATGAAACTGCTAAGGAGGTTGTCTGCAGTTTGAGGTCTGGGTCTCAGCACTGTGTTGCTGATATCTAGCTTTATCTCTCTTTATAAACTGATGGCAAAGAGTCTGTTGAAGTCCTGATCCATTATCTACATGTCACAATGAACTGAATGTTAGCTAACAAGTAGAGGCTCAGTCTAGAAAAGATGGGCATATTGTTGGCCAGTAGAGAAGGTAAACTAAATTGGGAATATATCCTTTTCTGTAAGGTTGCACTTCCTCATAATTACTGGATTAATCATTTGTGGGTGTTTGTGAACCTGACATTACTCTTTTGAGATCTTTGGAAGATCACTTGGGCCATTTCTTAGAGAAGGTAAATCCCTTTCCATTAAAATATGCTTTACCTAGGGCTTCCTCTGAAGAATATCAGAAACCTACTTGGGGCCTAAGCAGACTGCCAGAAATAGTGCACATTAAATTGAGGCACTGTCCTGGCTCAGTGCTAGGGAATCATGGGAACTGTAATTTATTGTGGCACCAGAGCTCTCTCACAGAGAAGGCTCAATGTCCCAGAAAAAAATACAGTTCCCATGATTCCCTAGCACTGAGCCAGGGCAGTGCCTCAATTTAATGTGCACTATTTCTGGCAGTCTGCTTAGGCCTATGGTCTTATAAGCCATTTATTGTATGCAGACATAGATATGCAAACATACACACTCCTTATAAGTAGAAAAAATAGACATCTCAATATCTAGCCACATTCATTACATGATAATTATGGCAAGCAAGATATTATACTTTGATAAGGACTGAATCTTTATGTCATCTACAATTGTTAAGTAGGTTCCTCTATTGTTAACACCTAGATGAATATTATCATGTTAAAATGTACTTTAGCCATTTATCCACTAAAAAGTGCATTCTCTTCTCCTGAGGAACAATACCTCTCTAAGAAGACATTTGTAAACATCCAGGTATCCAAGGGCTTAATATCCCTGGATGTTGCTATATCTATCAGTATCCATTATTACATCTAGCAGAATGGTGAAACACATCTCTTTAGCATAGCCTAGTAGAGAGTAGAGATTCTCTCATATCAGCATTTTCTCTTATCGATGCTGTCTGGATTATCATCTAGGACAGTGCAGTTTGTAGGATGGATTGCAGTCCATTTCTTGGCTTGTTTAATATTGATCCTGGCCTAATCAGCTGACTAATCTTGTGCAATCAAAATAAGGGACTATTACCAGCCCTAATTTATGTAGACAATTATTCTCCTCCCTAGAGGTGATGTGACGTCAGGTACAGTTTAATCTTTAATCTGCCTTTCATTAGATTACATCAGTCAACCGATTGCATCAGTTGATACTCTTAATGTGGTAGCTCTTTTGGGGTTCATTATCAGTCAGATCACTGTTTATATTTACATACCTGTATTGATAGTTATGTTGGCTTATTGTCTGTAACTAAGCTGTGTCTATTTTCTCAATAACCTGATGTGGAGACAACAGGCAGGTTAGAACTTTGGCACTAGCCGATGGGAGCTAAGCCAGGAAAAAGTGGGGACTACTCCCTGGAGAGATTATATAAGAGGGGGGAGCTGATTTGAAAGTGGTTAATGTTTAGTGTGTCCTGAGGGTTAATGAGTCATTTAGGGTACGGTAGGTTAGGATGCTGTGAGGGGCAGTTAGAAAGGGTTTTAGGTACCCAAGAAAGGTACAAAGAGTGTCCTTAATTAAATTGTTGTAGTGTCCAGTGGGAGACAATGGAGATTATCACATTGAGAAAAAGGACGGGAGAGAAGAAGGATGCTCCCATCCTTATTGCACAATTGTGCAAAGATGATCACATGGCATCCCATGATGTCACACTCATCCGGTCCTTCACCTGTCAATGAAGTGGAATGGTCATGTCACTTTTCATTAACAGTAGTTTCCTTGATGAGTGTGATGGGAGAAAGGACAGGATGAGTGCAATTGTCTATTCAAGATTTAAAGACATGACTGTTGTAGGGCAGGTGTAGGCAACCTTTCCCCTTTAAGGGCCGAGGGACTTCAGCTCCCAGAATCCCAGGAGCTATTGGCCAACATGGGACTATTGGCCAACATGGCTGAGGCTTCTGGGAGCTGAAGTCCCTCAGCCCTTAAAGGGGAAAGGTTGCCTACCCCTGGTTGTAGACCATCCATGCCACTTCTCTTTTCCCTTCCCAAACAGCCCCTGTACTATTGCTGCCAAGAGTAACCAAAGGGCTTCTGGTGTTAAAAGAGCTATCTTGTATCACCTGGCTTTTCTTTTCATTGAATTGCTCTCTGTCCCTACAGAGAAAAATAAAACAAGAGGAAGGGAGAGGTGGAGCCTTGCTCAGGGCCATGTTTCATTGCAAAGATTAGAGGCTGAGATCACTGACAAAATGCAACCTGGTACATAGGAGTACTATGGGATCTGCTGCTTCAAACATGCCCAGCAGACTGGGACACTTTTTAGACTCTCCAGCTTGGGATATTCCTAGTTTTCTAGGACTTATGTCAACCCTACAAGTTGACACACATTCTACAATACACAGAGCTTTCTACTTTATATTGTCGACTTTTTGTGATTTATAGATACTCTGTTTACATTTTCAAGTCTCAAAGTTTGTAACCAAATCCACACAGGGTCTCTAATACTGAAGTTTGAATCAGAGACTTGGGAATGTAGAAACCAGCCTTTTTCTGAATTTGTGGCATAAATTGTAGGAGCTGAAGCTGAGCAGTAGAGAGTTTTGTAGGATAAGGAGGTTAATTCTAAAATAGCCTATTCAGAAATAGCAGTATATTTGAACAAGAGAAGCAAATATTTTATAAAGAAAAATAAAAACAGCTTTTGTGGTCTATGAGCAAAATCCAGAAATAAGTTAGATAATATCTGTATTAGTCTTCAAGTATGCAGACTCCATCTTGAGACATTAGTTTAACTATGATTCCTGTGACTTCAACCTTTTCGCCATAGACCCAGACTGATGAAAAATATTAGAAGACTACGGGCCTTTGCAGACTGCCAGAAATAGTGCACATTAAATTGAGGCACTGCCCTGGCTCAGTGCTAGGGAATCATGGGAACTGTAATTTATTGTGGCACCAGAGCTCTCTGACAGAGAAGGCTCAATGTCCCAGAAAAAAAAATACAATTCCCAAGCGATGCCAGTTTAACGTGCACTATTTCTGGCAGTCTGCAAAGGCCCGTACGAAACACAAATATTGTATAGAAAGCAGAAAAGTATATGAGGCACAAAAATAAATGAACAAACTTAAAGTTCTGTTCTTTGATTTCACCTTCATATCACTAAATTTAAGCCCATGATGTTCAGGCATAGCTAGCTAATGTTTTTAGGTTGTAAAAAGTCAATATTTGAAAATCTGTCCTTGGTACAATTTGAACAAGCAGGCCTAGATAACAATGATTAGTTTAGCCTTTTGCAGCTCACACTGCATGATGCAGGAAGGATAACAACACAACCAGAAAAACTCTTTGACACAATACCTTGTGCTTTGTGGTTAATACAATATTATTTTGTTAAGACAGAAATTACCAGAAATTCTGAATGTAGGCAGTCCAGAAGCAAATCCTAGTTGCAGAAAAATTCCTGAAAGTAAAATGATTTCTGTGGGCACTCAAAAAGAGAAACATCTGGTAACCAGTGAGTTCAAAGAGCACATGTATATCCTTTGTCTAACACAAGGAAGGGGAGTTTTGCTAGCTGTGCTGCTCATGATAAACTAATAAACTGCCAAGCTATGCTGAAAGCTAGTACTGGTAAGAAAACATCTAGGCTTGTGCTAAAACAGATATATGTTCCATTATGATTTTAAGCGATGCCCATTAGAATGCTTATAACAGGGGTAGGCAACCTTTCCCCTTTAAGGGCCGAGGGACTTCAGCTCCCAGAAGCTTTGGCCATGTTGGCCAATAGTCCCATGTTGGCCAATAGCTCCTGGGATTCTGGGAGCTGAAGTCCCTCGGCCCTTAAAGGGGAAAGGTTGCCTACCCCTGGCTTATAATGTAATACCCCACTGCTAGGTGTTCATTCCTTGGGCTGTGAGTTGGACAGCTGGCAGGGCCCTTGGAGGAGACAGACACAGGCAGGCAAGAGGCTGTGAAGTACTGTACTAATATGGAACAGGGCATCAGGGACAGTGGTGGAAGACTTCACATGGCCAACTGGCTGCAGTGTCTTCATCTGGCTGCAGCACTTCATTCAGCTCAGCCACACATCCTTTGTGATCCCCCCTGCATGAAGGTGCTGCTGGTGGGAAGCCATATAAAACCTGCCACCCCTAGGCAAAGGTGACATCGCTGAACATTTACTCAAAGGCACCACAGCTGAGTGACAGAACCTTTATATTAGTGCAGCTTAATGTGGCTGCTGACTGCAGCATCTTCATCCAGTTACCTGGCTGGGGTGTCTTTTCTTGGCTGCAGCATCTTCACTTAGCCCAGCTGCCAGGAACACATTCTTTGTGCTCCACTTCCAATGCAAAGGCATTGCAGCCAGACAGCCTTGCAAAGGCCTCCACTATCATGATTTCTGCCACCAGGTGAAGACGCTCTACATTGTGAACATACAGAAGAGAGCTTCTGCCACCATAGAGCAAAGAGCAAGAGGTGAAGAGAAGGGAATGTGTGTCAACAGGGGGAGGGGTGACTGGGACTTGCATACCCAGTGGCAGCAGTTGCACATGGGGCAGAGAGTAAGAAAGGAAGAGAGGGTCATGTGTGTCAGGGTGGAGAGGGGAGGCTAGAGCTCACACAAAGAGCCAGGCTGATTGCTCAAAAAACACAGACAACCCGTCCAGTGATTTTACCCTTGAATGTTCAGTGAGGCAGCAGTTACCATAGGTTTTTCATTTAGTGCATTTACAGAAATGCACAAATATCAGTTTCCAAGACAAAAGAAGAAAATCAATGATAATTTGCGATTGAATGGCATATTCTTATTTTGTGTGTGAGGATGAGGCAGTTTAAGACTTGCATCCTTAGTACTATTGGCAGGAAAATCACTTGTGAAAGTTGGTCTCCTCACTGAACAATCAACATGTCAATCATAATTTTTTATGAACTTATAACAGTTTTTAAAACTGCTTTTGACATCTATGTTTATCCTTTGATTACTGCATACATCATGAGTGGCAGCTGAATATGTGTATTAACTCCATTGAAAAACAGTTTGGGATAACATAAAAATTCTGTCTTTGGCATTAGGCCTATAATAGCTCATTCAGAAATTTGAATCATTGCTGAATGTGAACTATCAAGTGATGGGTATGTATTTGTGATTTGACTCTTAGTATCTTATAGGCTTATTCAACAGGGATAATTCATACATTTTTAATCAGCCCTGATTTGTTTAGATTGGTGCTCATGTGGGAAAGAAACACATCAGCAGGTTCAATGGGTAAGAAGTAATAAGAATGTAGGGATCACTACTCAACATACAAATAAAATGTATTTAAACATGTATTTTTTTAAAAAAAATTAGTTGTTCTGGGAGTCAGCAACATGATAAATGGAATTAAAAGCTACCACATCAATCAGTCATACAATTTCATTGTTGTTTCCATAGTTGTTCTTATCTTATGATGGATGAGTTGGCTCTAAACTGGTTTGTCCTAGATTTAGGAATATCAAATTCAGTAGAACTTAGTTCCAAGTAAATATGGATAGGTTTGAGTAATAGGAATGGACTATGCCATTATTTTCTTCTATATCTGTTCTAATTCATTTTCTTTTCATCTTCCAATATGTCCATGATTTAATTTAATGCCCTCTCCTATGTTTGCCCAATTCTGCAAAGCTATTCTCAGCACCTGCTCTTGTAATTTTGACTGTCAGTGGCCTTGCTACACATTCAATACATGATGGATGATTATTTATTTTGCTATCTCTACCACAGTCTAGACATCCTTTCTTTCCATTTTCACTTCATACCTCCATTCATTTTTGGTGCCAGTGGCATTATTCTTCCCTTGTCTGATTTCATTTTTGGCTAATATATCCATTGGGGACTATGTTTTTCCTCCAAAACTCAAGCAAGTCAGATTATTCAAATAGTAATAATAATAATAATAATAATAATAATAATAATTTTTATTTATAGCCTGCCCCTCTGCTATATCTTCTGGAAATGGAGATATGGAGATATACATCACAGCTATATCTTCTGGAAATCTTGCATTATTATTTCTTCTCCCAATAAACACTGTTAATATTGATGCAGTAGGAGGAACAGCATATGATAATGATCAAGAATGAATTAATCTTGATGAAAATAGGACCAAATCTGCAATATATTATGTTTAATAAATATAATACTTGAGATATTTGTGCACAGACAAAAGCTTTCTTTTAGTCAGTGTTTCCAATGTTTTCAATGTTAGCTAAGTCAGTGTTAGCTAATCTAGGTACAGTTTTCACTTTTTAGTCTGGAAGTGTCATTTAGTTATCATGAACAACAGTTGTTAACAGATGAATTATTCTAGTTGATGTGTAAAGGTGTTGGTTTGTTTTGGTATATCTTGAATCTTCATCCTTCTCAGTCTAAACTGTTTCCAGTCCATTCGCTCATTGTTGAATGATCAACCACTGAATAACTTCCTGAATAATAAAAGTTATACAAATCCCACTGATCCACTGCAGTTGGAAGTAGTAATTGGATTTCTGTCGGGGTCGTAAGCCCACATTCCTCCAGATATCATTGGACTGCAAGTACCAACATTCCACACTGCAGAAATAATCCAGTTTGACACCATCTTAACTGTCATGGCCTGATGCTAGGAAATTCTGGAATTCGTAGTTTTGTGAGACATTTGGCCTTCTCTGTCAGAGAGTTCTGGTGCCACAATAAATTACAACTCCCAGGATTCCTGAGCCAGTGCAGTTACAGTGGTCTCAGACTGGATTATTTCTGCAGTGTGTTTTGGACTTAAGCTGACAAAGGCTGCTGGGATTTCAGTCCAACAGCATCTAGAGGGCCACATGATCCTCACCCTTGATAGATGCCTACAAGAACTAATTTTGCTTGCTTGCTCTTCATTCCTTTTGTGTCATGTCATTTAAATTGAAAATTGGTATGTAAGCCTACTTTGGAGCCCTTCCAGCTAAAACAAAACGAAAAAAAAACGAAAAAAAACACTGCTGCTTTTACTCAGACTAAAGTACTTTAAATAAATTAAAAAATGGTTCTACTTAGGTTGTGTGACCTTCTTTGCATGTTTAGTATGTACTCAAAGCAAAATAAAATGCTTTGGAAAGATTGTTTTGTTTTGTTTTGTTTGTTGGACTACAAAGATGGACTATAACTTCCTTAAATGGATTACAATTTCCCCAACAAATATAGCCAAAGATTACCCCCACCGCCCGAGCTCTGGTCCCACCAATGTGCTCCACTCAGCATTGTGTGAATTATAACTGCAGCCTGCACTTGCTAACTATTAATATGTTTGGCTTATCTGACACTGTGTGGATTTCCTTGTGAGTCTGTAAGTGAGGTTCAAGTGTCTTTATGTGCTGTACTATAGGACTATACCAACCATCTTTGCCAATTGATAATCACAGGAAACCAGCATAATGTTCTTTAAGTAGTAACTCTGCTGTAAATACTCCATATACATCTACAGATTTGTCATCAGCCTCATGATCCTCATGCCTATAAAAAATTAATATTGGGATTTTTCTCAGGGACATATTTTTCAGGAGCTCTTTTTGGTTCAATAAATTATTAATGTCATTAAAATTTATAATTTTCCTTCATTACCTCTAGGTAAATTGGGGTTTTAATGTGAAACATAATTGTCTCATTTTGCAATTTGTGTTATGATAACTGAATGCAAGTAAAGTGGATTTAAATATTTTCCCCAAGCCAAAGTAGCTAGGTATTGCAAACACAATAATTTATGTCTTTTATGTGCAAATAAATAAATACAAAAATGGACTAAATACTAGGAGTACCGGCTTCTTAAATTATAATCTTTATATGTTTATATGTGCAAGTATTGTAAATATTTTGTTTCTGAGCTGATATGGTGATAGTTTTAAAACATTTCCCCCCTAAAAAGAGTGCTGGAGATTAGTCCACAGGTTTGCACCAGATATGTAAATTCTTGTTTTTCCTATTCTTGTGAGAATGAAAAATCTCATTTTTCCTCTCTTCATTGGGCAAGGTGTATGTATTTACAAATAAAGTAGTGCATTTGTGAGGGGTGTGTGTGTGTGTGTATTCAAATGGTGTGAACAATTTTATGCAAGATATGACTGCTTCTTTGTTGCCTAGACTTTTTCTTTAAAAAAGAAGCACAGAATAGGTTGTTGATCTCTTTTTGATCAATTATCCAGGCCTTCTGTGTCTCATGTGTGTGTGTTTCATATGTGTGTGTGGTAAAGAGACTAGTTTTGTGCAGAGGCTTCTTGCACAAATTGCAAAAAACTAAGTGTGGGAGAAGAAAATATAATCAGCCCTTCACATTTGCAAGTTTGACTTTTGCGGATTTGATTATTTATGCATTATTTGCTGTAGCATCTGCTACTGCCCTATGCCATTTTTAACAAGGACTGCAAGCCTCACAAGACAGAGAGACTGCATATATGCCGTGAGGCTTGTAAGTCCCTATTAAAAATGGTGTAGGGCAGCAGCAGAGATGGTAGCAAGTCCCACTAGCCTCCTGCTTCTGCCTTGTGAAGGAACTCTGCTCTGCTGCCTCAAAGACATCCATGCTAAGCTGAATCCTCAAATTGTATTTTTTTGTGTTAAAAATGGTTTGTGGGTGCCTAGAGTTATTCATGGTTAATCTACTGTCACTGTACTCCTTCTTTCACTCTCACTTAAAAGATGAAAATGCTCATACTGATCACTATTTTTTTAATATATTGAAAACATTTCTTGGCAAGGCTACAAAATATGATGACTTTTCTTTCCATTCCTGGATTGTCACATAGTTCAATGAAAAGTTGTAAATCCAAAATTATATTATTGTTTATCTGCCTATGAGTGCCTTCAGGGCCAGCCCAAGACACACTGCTGCCTATGTCAAGATGCCACCCCACATTTGATGTATAAAACTAACTGTGGCTGGCAGCTGAATTTTACTTAACTCTGAGAATGGGCAAAGTCTTTAGATACCCCTGGGAATGCCAGTCTAGTTTTGGAGGTAAAAGATACTCTGTGATACACACAGGCTTGCCAATCAACAGAGGGGAATTGCCAAATCACTCATTGAAGTAGCTGGTTGACTGCCATTGCTGCTTTCGAGCATCTTCCAACTGGGATGATTTATGTTTAGTACTGGGTTTGATTTATTAGCCACTTGTGGCCTTAAAGAAGTAGTGTATTAGTCTGATATGTGGGTTTGTAAACAGTGCAGGTTGACCACACTTAACAAGATATAATATGTGATTTGTGTACCGAGTTAACAGGCTTGTGTTTGCTTGCTTCTCCTCTTTCTTAATAATCTTAATAAATGGTCTGAGAGTAAAAGTCCACTAATACTTCATTACAAATATATTGTAACCTGAATAGTGTGACTTTCCTTCATAGTATTTTCCCCAGGAACTTCTTAGGAGAATACTTTCTGTACTCATTCAATATATTTTGAATTATCATGCATTTTCAGCAGGACATCCATAATGAAAACTAGGTAAGATTTTCAATATATATTTGCCATCATCACCCATTATTACAAGAGCAAGTAGATAATGGCAGCTGGACCAAAGAAATATTTTAGATTTCTAGATACCTATGTTAATGCTTTCCAAGTCAACAATGCCAGTACTGTATCCAAGCTGACAAGGTTTAGATCTTCACTTCATTCTTCCATAATCCTGCCAAACCCTATAACTATATATTTGAAACATAAACAAAGCAGATGATGATGATTATTATCATTGTTGTTTTAATCTAGCACAATTACTGTACATAACACTTTACAAGTAAATGACCAACCAAAACCACCTAGTTCCCTGTGCTTAGGTTTACAATCAAATTCAGACACGGCACCAGAGAAAAAGGGGATGGCAGCGGGGAGGGAACTAAGTACAACAGATTCTGCCTCTTCTTCTTTTTCTCCATGCCAGGGGAATGGCAGTTAGGATGGAGGTAGGGTCATTCATCTGCTTTTGTGCCTAGGCATAAAGGAGCTCTGTCTGCCTCTTTTTCCCTGCTTTGACACCAGGGCAGTGGCATTTGTGGTGAAGGGAGGGCCTTTCATCTTCTTCTTGGCTTAGGCATGATGGAGCTGTGCCTGCATCTTCTTCTTTCCCTCCGAGGCTAGGGCATTGGATATATAACAATATGTGCTAGCATTCCTAAACCCTTCAAATGAAGTATCCCCTAAACTAGGGGTAGGCAACCTTTTTGAGTCCTGGGCTGGTCCTCCGAAGTCCTCCTCTCTGCCGGGCTGAGGGGGGGAGAATGGCCGAGTGCACGCACCCCCCGCCACTACGCATGACCCCCCCGTGCACCGCCGGCGCCGCCACTGCTGCCGCTGCGCATGTCGCGGCCGCCACTTTGATTTCCAAAATGGCTCCCGCGACGCGTTTGCGCATGCGTAGAAGTACTGCGCATGTGCAAACGAGTCACGGCCACCAGTTTGTTTTCCTTGGTGAAACCATCAGCACCATGGGTATCCAGCAAAAAGCCAAGCCAACCATTAGGTAGAGTGAGGTGCTTGTTTCATGCGGCAGGTGTTGCAGATCAATAAAACCCAGTAAATTGATAGTTGTTTATTAGTATATTCTTGCTTAGTATAACATGCTTCATGTTCCAGAATAACTTGGAGAATTTTAGGGCATATGTACATTTGTGCCTTGTCTCAAGGAACAAAATGTCTTCGACTAGGCAAGATCTAATGGGAGTGCTAGCATGGCAATTAAAACTTTTTTTTCTTTTTTTCTTTTTCTATTTGGGCTATTGCCCTCTTTCTATTCTGGAACAACATAATAAATCTACATGAATGTTAAGCAACTAGGTTAAAGTATGGAGGTGGAAGATGAAACATCATAATATATAATTCTGAATATACACAAATCGAATTTGTAGACAGTATTCACTTATTTCTGGGCTAAATTTGAGCCACCAGTGTTTATTTGAAGTACTAGCAATAGAAGTATTAAATTGGAAGTACTGGCCTTTAAAGTCCTAATGGATCAGAACCAGCAATACTTAAAAACATGTTTTCTCTCATTTGAATTTTACAAAGCCTTGAAATTGACTTCAGAAATACTGTCCCATCAATATAAATGTTTTGATGTAAGAATATAACTAATATGGTCTTCTTGGTTGTGGTTGTTGTTGTTCCAAAATATTGGAATGCCTTCCCTGATAACTTTATACACTTTCATAACTGAATCATTCTGTTGTTGATAACTATGGGCCCTTAATTTTGGATGTACAGTGCATAAAGCAAAGAGAAAGAAAGAAAGAAAGTTTCTTAGACTTGGTATGCTTAATTATTTCCTATTTTAGGTTCTCAAAACTTCAGATGATCTTGTTGGTGTAATATGCCTTTAAACAACAGAAAAATATTTTGATTGGCTGAATGATGACTCACAACCAACATTTTATAATAATGGACCAGGAGACTGCTCATAGAATTGGAAGAGACCACAAGTGCCATCCAGTCCAACCCCCTGCCATGCAGGAACTCACAATCAAAACATACTCGACAGATGGCCATCCAGCCTCTGTTTAAAAACCTCCAAAGGAGGAGACTCCACTACACTTCGAGGGAGTGTGTTCCACCATCAAACAGCTCTTAGTGTCAGGAAGTTCCTCATAAAGTTGAGGTGGAATCTCTTTTCCTGTAGCTTGCATCCATTGTTTCAGATCCTGTTCTCTAGAGCAGCAGAAAAACAAGCTAGCTCCCTCCTCAATATGACATCCTTTCAAATATTTAAACAGGGCTATCATATTACCTCTTAACTGTCTCTTCTCCAGGCTATACATACCCAGTTCCCTAAGTTGTTCCTCATAGGTCATGGTTTCTAGACCCTTCACCATTTTGGTCTCCCTCCTCCAGACACAGTCCAGCTTGTCAACATCCTTTTTGAATTGTGGTGCCCAGAACTGGACACAGTATTCCAGGTGGGGCCTGACCAAAGTAGAATAGAGTGGAACTATTGTTTCCCTTGATCTAGATGCTATACTTCTATTGATGCAGCCCAGAATTACATTGGCCTTTATAGCTGCTGCATCACACTGTTGATTCATGTTCAATTTATGGTCTACTAGGTTGATCATGAGTCAACAGTGTGATGCAGCAGAATCTAGGCTGTGCATGTTAGATGACAGTTGTCAGTTGACAGTTGGAATGTTCTGTTGCTTGTGAGCTATTGTTGGAGCAGCAGGTTATTGTGAGCTACTGTGTTTTAGTTAGTAGCTGTGAAACAGACATTGAAGTTGACTGAAAGTCAGAGTGTGTGTATGATGTATTATATTGTACGTATTATAACTGAAGATAAAAGCCTCCAAGAATACCAATAGCTGGGTTTGTTTGTTTGTTTGTTTGTTGTTTTTTATATGCTGTTGTGTACATTGTTTTGGTTGTAGCTGGGTGATATTTATCTAGACTGCATTGGGAGTCGGCCTTTGTCCCAATTTAGGATACTGGCCAACAGATCTTAATGTGTAACTGCAGATTTTACAATGATGTCTGATATTTTTTGTTTTGTTCTTTTTAATATATATATATATATATATATATATATATATATATATATATATACATGAGATTCATATGTCTGTACATTGTTTAGGGTCATTTTCAAAAAGGGAACTGACATAACCAAGAAGCAGACCAAAGTAATCAACTTCTGAAAGACAATCACTATACTGTAAATAAATTCAAAGTGGCTCACCAATAAAATATAAACAAAATTAACATAGTAGTAACAGCAAAGCAACCACACAATCCAAAAGAGATGCACAAACCAAGACAATCAACTTCTGAAAGAAGGGGGGGGGGAATCAAAATACCATAGCCTGTCCCATGTTGTTCCATCTCCTTTAGAAGTGAGGTGGAAAACCTGTTGTCAGTAAAGAAAATAATTTCATATTCAGAGTTCTGTAACAGAAAAGACCCTGCTGCTGTTGCAGAGCTACATTATCACCACTAGAAATGGCGCTGGAGCAATTGCACTGCTGATCTTTCACAGAGAAATTCCAGGGGTTGCAAAGTTTCCTGAATCTGACTATTTTGGACTTTAAACCTCTATTTTTTTAAAAAAAAACACTTTCTGTGAAATACATCCACCATTCAAACAATAATTTAAAAGTAATTTCAAAGGATCAGAAACTTAAATGATCAAATATATCAAATATTACCAAAGGTAAATCACCAGGAGGGAAGGACATTTTATAATGTGCTGCATTATGTATATATGTTTTCCCCTGCTTTTAATGGCCATGTCCAGAATCCTGTATCAGCTAAATGAATAACCTACTTCTGGCTTAAACCCACCCACCAATACACACTATGGAGATTATCATACAGAGCGAGAAGGATGGGAGCAAAGCAGATTGCTTCCATCCCATTTGCACAATTGGGACAAAGATTATCACACACCGCACATGTCTCCCATTCTTCTCCTGCCCATGAAGTGTAATGGACCCATCATTTGGTATTAACAGCATGTGATAATCTTTGTCCTGATGACGTGAATGGGACAGGAGGAATCCACTTTGCTGCCATCCTTCTCCCTCTGTATCATAATCTCCATTAACATGATCCAATCCCTGTCAGAATGTACCTCCTTTTCCCCATGGAGCTGATGCCCAGTAAAATAGGTTTAACAGAAATTATGATCATGGCGATAGTGTCAAAAACATGACTTAGTAGTAATTGTGAGTCTAAAACAGTTGCAGATGAGTAAATCTAGGTAACTGCTTTGCATTCATGATTGCTACTTAGTAATGATTTTGTCATTATTATCATGATTGGAACTCCTTCCCCAACCTTTGTCACCAAGCATCAGCTCCATGGGGAGAAGCAGGTCCATTTCTGCTGTAAATGTAGTGTAAGTGGATGATATCTTGGTCAGATTTGAAGAGGGGAATAAGGCCAGGAGAGGTTACTTAGGGGTGAAATAGACTGCCCCAGAGGAGTGGCTCTGTGACACACCTTTGCTCCCAGGATCAGGGCAGTGGCAATTGCATGATGCAGCCCCGATCTGGTGTTTTTGTGCCCCCAAAAGAAGCAACAAAATGCTGCTCCTTTTAGGAACAGGAAAAAAAATGCCCTTGCCGCCATGGTGGCACATTTCAGCACTCCTTTTTGTGTGCAACATGTAGTTGCCAGGCTGCCAGAGCACCGCAACACTGCCCACAATCTGGTTGGACATGCGACATGATGGTGGCTTGGGGGTGGAGTTGGGGCATGCGGCATACAGCCCCCATGCCCCCACTCCACCCCACCACCAGCCCCTTTGGCCAGTCTATGCAGCCCCTTGGTTAAGCATACTTAACTGACTAGTTGATAGAGGCTTCTGGCCAATGCTTTGCAAGCCACTTTGAGTGCTGGATTGAGAAAAAAATGTGGGATTTATAGCAATAACAATAGCGAGTGCATTTCTATACCACTTATCACTGCTGTTAATGTGGGATAATTTAAGTTTCCTAAGGCTTCAGTATTTTTAAGGAAACAAAAATATTTGAATATCAAAATATGAAAGCCAAGCCTGCTAGAGTCTGGCTTTAAATTAGCAGAGTAACAGAAGAGTGACTTTGGGCCTCTGCAGATGGCACAAAGTGCCATCTTGGAAGCAGGGAAGGGGAGGGGCAGACACATGCTGAGCACCCCAACACCTTCCCAAGGACATCATCAGAGCACCTGCCATTGCACACAGCAGGCACTCCGATGATGTCCTTCCGGCTCAGCATCCAGACACACTGAGCCGAAAGAGATAGAAAAGAGCCGCATGTCGGCTCTTCAGGCGCCCCTTTTGTGGCTTGTGGAAGGAGCGCTATTTTAGCACTCCTTTCCCAGGCGGCGAAAGGGAGGATCGGGGCTGAGGTGTGGGGCAGCCTCGGCCCCAATCTGCCACTTCCCAGGGTGGCCCATGGCCACCTGTCTGCAACCCCCCTTTGTCTAACTATGCTTCCCTAAGACCATAGACTGACTCAAAAACAACACACATGTAGCTTGTAGCTCAAAACAATGGCTTTAATATATACTTACATTAAAAAAAAGTTGTATTGTAATCTAACTAGTGATGGTTTAGGTAAAGAGAAATATTTATCTCACCATCTTTCAAATAAAGTAGAGAGCAGGAAGATGGGATCAGCTCAGAAGAGAATCTTGGAGAAAAAGTCTGTTAATCCCAAGGAGGGAGTGACCTAAATCATGAGGTTAGTTTGAATTAGAGAGAGAGAGTGGGAGGAGTTTGCTAATAGGAATGCCTGTCTATCTAAGGAGGGGGAAAAAGAATGCAAAGATCTCCCAACACTTAAGCACTCCCTAAGCAGTTTACAATGTGTAAGCCAATTGCCCCAAACAAGCTGGGTACTCATTTTAGCGACCTTAGAAGGATGCAAGGCTGAGTCAACCCAGAGCCTCTGGCTGGTACAAACTCACAACCTTCTGGTTTGTGAGTGAGTGGTTGCAGTACAGACATTTAACCACTGTGTCATCAGGGTTCCTTCAGCCCTTCATCCTTGGCTCAGTACTGAGAAATTCTGGGAACTGTAGTTGTGGCACCAGAGTTCTCTGACAGAGAAGGCTAAATGTCTCACAAAACTACATTTCCCAGAATTCCCTAGCATTCAGCCTGGGCAGTTAAAATGATATCAAACTGGATTATTGCTGCAGAGTGTTTTGGCCCATCATCAACAACATCTATGAAAAGCTGATAAAACAGTAACATGCCAATCAATGTAATGGTTTTAGAATTAACCATTCTGGTGTTTAAAGTATTCATGCAAGGATTCACATTTTTCACATATTTTGGTTGTCCCCATTAAAAGTATAACTTAACACTGATTTTTGTTTCTACCCCTTTTAATTGCATACTTGGTGTTTAGTGAAAGACTGATCACATGCTGAGAAAGTACCTTTCATGGCTATTATAACTTCAAAATTAATCAGATCCCCAGAGAAACAAAGGCAAGCTATTTGGAGCAAATAACCTTGACAGTTTGGGGCTTGGATAAGGTTGTGTTAGCATCCCCACCCCCTTGGTTCCAAGCTTTAAAACTCTTGAGTGCACTCTGGGAGGCTGATTACTATGCATCCCAGTCCCATCTGCACATTTTTGACTCTCCTTCTTTTCTGCCCTCTGGGCAGAAATATTTTCTATTTATTGTCATCTCTGGTATGCAGATGGACATAATTTACTGCATAGATGGCAAATGCTTTGATAAATGGGAGCCAATTTGGTCTTAGGGCAGCAGTATCAGTTGAAATGGCTTTTTAAAGAAGTGGTTGACACAGCTCAAGTCTTTGATCCATGTTGTTCCATCCTGCTTTCCACACATGCCCATGGCAATAGTGCAGTAGCTGCCTACATGCACTTGCATGTTCATATTGGATATGTGGGCTAAGAGTACATTTTTTATGGGAATTCAAGTAAGAGTTTGCCACTTTCATGTCATTCTTTCATATTTTACAATCAGTTGTATCACCCACTCAGCCAATCATTTACTCAGTCACTCACTTTATATAAATTCCTCCTTTCTCCCCAAACTAGGACTCAAGGTGACTTATGGGATAAAAAGAAATACAGGTTGAAATTCCCTTCTTGGGACCAGAAGTGTTTTGGATTTTGAAATTTTTCAGAGTTTGGAATATGTGCATATACATAACGAAATATCTTGGAGATGGGACCCAAGTCTAAACATGAAATTAATTTAGGTGCTGTACAGACCAGCCAAAAGGGCTGGCCTGGAGGTGGAGTGGGGGTGTGGTGACCACACATCGGCTACTCTGACTCCGCCCCGATGCCACCATCACACTGCCCACCCAAACAGATGGCATGCAGCATTAAGGTGCTCCCTTGGCACAGCGTTCACACATGCTGTGCCAAAGGAGTGCCGAAAAGCAGTCACCACAATGGCAAAGGCAGTTTTTTGCTGCTCTAAAAAGGAGCAGTATTTGCCAGTTCTGTTTAGAGCAGTTGCTGTGGCCCTGATCCGGCAAGGAAATTATGAACATGAAACCTTATAAACATAGCCTGAAGGTAATTTTGTATGTAATTTTGTATGAGAAAACCCTCTACATGTTAAATAAGCAATTGTCAAACACATGCTGTATTAGAAAGGACTTCCCTTACCTGTGAATGTACAGCATAGAGGGAACCAGCCCAGTTTCTCTAGGATGGGACTTCCAAAGCCTGGGAGCAGCCACTAAGAACACCTTCTCTTGCCTTTCCCCTGGCTGGGTCTATGTAGTTGATGGTACTGAACAAAGAGCCCCCCCTGAATATCCCTAAGCCCAGTCATCCTTACATGGGAAGATCCAATCCCAAGCAGTAGAAAGCTTTATATGTTATAAGCAGCATGTATCCACTTAAAAGCATATATAGAAAGCTGGACTAAACCTAATGTTATATAGAATGTGTATGTTGTGTGCCTTCAAGTTGTTTCTGATTTACGGCAACCGTAAGGTGAACCTATCCTGTTGTTTTCTTTGTTCAGATTTGTTCGGGGTGTGTGTGCCTTTTCCTTCTTCTGAAACTGAGAGAAGTTGACTTGCCCAAGATCACCCAGTGGATTTCCATGGCTGATGAGAGATTCAGACTCTGGTCTCCAGAGCAGCCCAGAATTACATTGGCCTTTATAATTTATAATAATTTAATCAGCAGATTTTTTAAAAAAATTATGTTTGTTCATAAACTTCAATTAATGCCTTACATTATGAAAGAATGCAGTTAGCAAAATGATACAATTGATTTGAAGGTTTTTTTTAAAAACAAAACAAAAACAAAAAAACAGAACCAACATCCTGCTAACTATAAATATTATATTAGAACAGGGTGGGCAACTTTCATGAGTCCAAGGGTGAAATTTCACACACATCCTGAATTCACAGGATGCTGTCTCTCTTCCTCCATCAGTGTGGCAGTGGCTGTGGAAAACACACACACACATCCATATCCTGTTACACTAGGGCACAGAGGGAGTATCCACCTTGTTTTAAAACTCAGTCATGCTTCCAGTGATCCAATGTGCTTTAAACACAGTGCGCTCACCTCCTATGCCTTGTTCTAAAAGGAAAATAAAGACTTCTTTGCTGTACCTGTGACACCTTTCTTTCTTTTTCTTTTTTTCTATCATATTTCAAAGCCAAAGGAGTCTTGATAGCAAAATATCAGGCATGGAAGTAGATGCAGTCTGTGAAGCAGCTGTTAGTTACTATTTTGTTAGGGAAAGAGATCCATTGATCACAAATTTCTCTGCCATTGTAATTGCAAAAACTGTCCACATCTGAACTCATTCATGTAAGTGACCTGTAAGGTAAAAGATAAAGGTATTTCCCTTTGACAGGATTATCAAGTTGTGTCTGACTGTAGGGGGCAGTGCTCATCTCCATTACTAAGCCAAAGAAGTAGCGTTGCCAAAGACTACTCTGTGATCATGTGGCCAGCATGACTGCACAGAAAGCTATTACCCTCCCACTGAAGTTTGCATGCTTTCGAACTGCTAGGTTGGCAGAATCTGGAACTAGTGATGGGAGCTCACCTCATCATGCAGCATTCAGGCCTTGAATTGCCAACCTGCCAATCTTGCAATCAACAGAGTCAGCATCTTAACCACTTGAGCCATTGTGTCCTCCATACCATAAAGCTATTGATAGCAATAGAGAATAAGTCTAAATTACTGTCTGAAGATTAGTCTGTGCAAAGAGAGTTATTCTGTGCAAATTCATGTTTTTTGTTTGTTTGTTTCAGTGTGCAGGCAACAGCACTTTCTGCACAAAAATATAACATGTGCAGAAACATCATATTCTGTAGAAAATCCTGTAGCTGAGGAAATACTTTGCAAAAAGTTGCATGTTAGGTTTTTTTTGGCACTGAGTGCAGTATTATTTTTCCTTCAGAAACAGAAAATGCTATGGTGTGTGTGTGTTTGTGTTTGTGTGTGCAATGAAACCAATGCACAAATTTTGTGCAGAATAAGTCCTGAATGCCAAAGATACTCATCTGTACAGGATTCTTCTCCTCAGGGTTTTCCAATACTCAAGAATAATGTTTTTAAACCATTTTCTGAATATTTCCCAATAATATTTCCATCCCTAGACATGGCTGGGAGCCATGCATTCATCTGGATACTGTTGAACTAGCAGTAGCAGTTATCATAGTGAATCATGATATCTGTTCAAAGCTGCTATGAGAAAATGTGTCAAATGTCCATAAAGTACATAAAGCTAAACAATTGTCAAAATGTTATATATGTTATTCTGTGTTAATTCAGGCCAGGATGATTGGTATGAAATATAAGTTTAATTGTGATTTGATGCTTATGTTCCTATACCTCACAGTAAGCAGAAGGTCAGCTTCAAGACCTGAACTGTGGAACTTAAGGAGGCAATCTTGCCTACCAACTGCAGAAAATGAAACATGTCCATTTATTCCATGCTGATAACACATTCTTGCAGTTATTTTTTTTAAAAAAATAACTAATAATGACTAACATCTTTAAAATAAGGGTCCAACTGAATTGGCATAGGCAATAACTGTTGATAAGCTTGAACCTTCATTTTATAATTTTGTTATGAAGACATCACTGTTATTAGCCTTCATCCTATCTTGAGGTATTGAATTTCAGTATTATTGTGGAATGGTAATCTGCTGTATCACCAGAAATCTGGCTAAAAGAGTAACAAGTGATTAGAGCACTGAATGAATGTAGAGTGACAGGGATACTGGAGATCTAAGTAGATCCTAGCAAAGCTGGGCAGACATGTCAATGTAGCATGCAGTAGGTAAGATTAGAGATGTGATGAATTTCTTCCTAGGACTAATGGGGGGGGGGGGGAAACTAGTGGATTTTTTTTGAATTTTTTTTGTTTGCTGAACAATGATGAGCTGTGAGGATTTACATCTCTAACCAGGATGGAGGAACTCAGAGAGTTTGAAAGAACACTGTGGAGAAAGTTTGTGATCTCCTGTATAATTAACTAAAATTATCATTTTGCTTCATCAGATAAGTCTGAACTTTGAAAAGAAAAGAAAAACCAGTTGGGCATAAAAAAATACTTAAGCATAAATTCACTCTGTTTTAATTATTTTGCCTGTTAATTTATTATAGTTATATGCCTCTGTTCCCTTTGGAAGCCTGATAAGCTTATGCAAACCTTTTAATAAGCTGATTCTCATCCAGACATTGACTAGGCTTAGATCTGCTTGGTTTTAACAAAATAAGAATTTCAATTTTTCTCACTCCCCAGTTTCCCCGTTTTCATTTTGTTTTGTTTTTAAAAAAAAATTGCTTTTACAACAGTACTACAAGGGATGGAGTTAAACTTTTTAAAAAACAGAGAGAAAAGGCTTTGAATTAATGTTGTGTTTTCATGGAGGTGAAGATATTGGAAAGATGCAGGGCTTTTAAAATGAATTAATGTGTTGTTTTCTTGTAGGAAATCAGCGACAATGAAATTTTAGAACTGGTACACAGTGCTCTTGGGAGGATGACAGTCATAAGACAGATCTTTCCTCTGTCAAGAGAGAACAATCAAAGATGCATGAAGAACAACCACAGAATATCATCACTTCTCTGTGACCCACAGGAAGGTTATCTCCAGATGCTTCAGGTCAGTAGCTGAGCCAATAACCAAGAGGATTCGTCCTCTTTTTTTCCATGGGAAGAAGGTGTGACCTCTAGTTTGCTAGTGAAGTTTCAGAGAACTAATGGAAATAGAAATAGGAAAAATAAATCTCAGTTTGTTTCCTTTAAGACAGGTGTAGTAAGCCATGAATGGCCACACCCACTCTATAGTTGGACTCCGATCCACACAGACAATAACAGATCATATTCTAGAAAATGGAAATAATCAATCTTACAACTTTTAGTGTTTTGTTTGTTTGTGGGATTTTTTGGGAGCGGAGCAACAGACCTCAAAACAGTGATATAATAATAAAAAGTCATGCTCCTGGAGGATTCATAATGCCTTTATTTTTCCCCCCTGATGGATGGCACAGAATTCTACACAATTCCTATTCTTGGTTTAAAGGTTGTTCCTCCTATTTGATCCATTTATCTCAGCCCTCTCCCTCTCCTTACTCTAGTTCATTAATTTCTCTTTCACCTTCTGAGCAAATATTATTACCAGGCAATTATACTGATTTCTGTTAAAGCCCGTTAGGAAACTTCTTTTGTATTAAGCCATTTCATAGTCACACATTTATTGACTACAGATGTTGAACATGAAGATTATAACTAGGACTACAGTTGAATAACTGATTTCATTAATTTTTTGTTCTTTTTAATGATGAAAACTGGTCTCCTTTTTATATTACATATCAGTGATACCAAATAAGAAAAGCTCCTTGATTAGGTCACAAGATGGAGATAAAAACATAAAATAAAAACACATAAAACATGACATAAACAGCCGTTTAAGTTTATAAAATAAATAACAATAATGGGAGAATGAAAAGTCTTCATTAGTTGCTTAAAATACCACAATGTAGGTGCTGGTGAATCTTTCTAGGGAGGGTATTGCAAACTGAGATATAAAAAATATATAATTCTTCTAGTTAATAAAGATGTGTGTGTGCATGACAGAGTAGGGGGGATATATTTCGGAGGCTCTCCCTTCAGGGCTGTTTTTAGCTTTTTTTCAATTTAATGATTTATTCATTATTTTATTAAAGAACAATGCAAAAACATTATTTTGCTAATTACCCTTAAGTTTGTAACACTGAAAATTAATTTTGTTTAATTGTACAGTGCTAGCAAATTAGTGCTAAAGCTAAAATTTCTGAGCTCTTCTCCCTTGTATACCTGGGCCACTGGTTCTCTGACCAAATGAAAGGCAGCCAAGGGCTCCTTACAGGCGTCTCATCATATAGTGCCCAAAATGGGTTAGAACAGGGGTAGGCAACCTAGGGCCCGGGGGCCGGATGCAGCCCCCCTGTCCGGGAAAGCAGCCAAAGGGCTGATAAGACAGCTGGCTCTCAAATAAACAAATCCCCAGCACAGCAAGTCAGTGTTACTACACAGTCTTGTAGATACACAGCAACTCTAACCCAAGGGTTTACCAAAAGATTGTCAGACGGTCCAAGGTTCGAGGTATCAGATAGGCAGGTCGATAAGCAGTCCAAGGTCAAGGTTTCCGGGTGGTCAAGATGATCTGGGAGACACGGAGCCAGAGACAAAGTCTTTCCCTCAGAAAAGTCAGATATCCACTGGCAAAGCACCACCCATACTCCAGGTTCTTAAGAAGGCAAGGAGCTGGCCTTCAGCTGTGTCTGATTACTAACACGCTTCTGCTGAAGCCTCCGTGACTTTCGCAAGCCCTCTCTTTCTGCTCGACGCTCCTTAAAGGTAGGCACACTGCCCAAATCCTCCTCCCTGACTACAGCATTGGGCAGCCCTGACTGTTGAACCTCTGGAGGGCCCACAGCCTCTACTACAGCAGAACTAGGGCCAGCCTCTGGCTCTTCCGCTACAGGTTCAAGTCCCAGGGGCCCTGGCTCCTCCCTCACAGGTTCAGGTCCCAGGGGCTCCAGCTCATCCCCTGAGTCCTCTGAATCATCCTCCAGGCAGGGCATGACACCCCCAAGACATTTGGATTGGCCCCAGGTCAGTCCTGCCACCGCTGCCACTGCCCCCCACCATGATGATATTGATTATTGTTGTTATTACTTGTTCTTGGGGTTTTCTTGGCAAAATCTGCACAGGAGTTTTGCCATGGCTTTTCTGGGACTGAGAGAGTGTGCATGCATTTTTTAATTTTTTTAAATTTTTTTTAAAAAAATTATATTTATTTATTTATTTATGGTGCTTTGGCCCCCCCCAATTGTCTGAAGGACAGCAACCCAGCCCCCATCTCTAAAGCAAAGCAAAGCAGCTTCATTTATATACTGCTTCATATCACGCTATGGGATGTCTAAGCGGTTTACAACTGTGAGCTGATTGCCCCCCCAACAAGCTGGGTACTCATTTTAGCGACCTCGGAAGGATGCAGGGCTGAGTCAAGCCTCAGCCCTGGCTGGTATTGAACTTGTAACCTTGTGGTTTATGAGTGAGTAGCTGCAGTACAGGCATTTAACCACTGCCTACCCCTGGGTTAGAAGTTAGATAATTCTCAAAAAGTTGGTGGTAAACTATTTTCTCTCTTCTCTGCTTTTTGGAATTTTTTTTAAATTATTATTATTTTTGAATGTATTGCAGTCCTTAAATCAATTAATATAAAATAAATAATTTTGGACCAACTTTCTCATTAGCTGTTGCTGGCAATGTTTATTTATAAGAGTTTATAGTAAGCAAGCAAATTTCTGCCAGCTTCTTAGGATAATATATATGGATGATTTTTACAGATGCATATACATTTTGAATATAGGCTAGTAAAGCAAAATGTTTAGGTCACAGCACATTAACTTTAATCTAATGGGCTTAACAAAACTCCTTGGAACTACTTGCTTTTGAATGTCCTCATGAACAGCACACACAGAGAGTTTGTCTTTATTGGTGACAAGCCTTGCAAAGCTTAGTATGATAAGCTTTGTAAAACTGTCTGTAAAGCTCAGAGAAAGATGTGACATGCTCCCAAATTTTATGTGCTTTGAATGTGCAAGAGCCATTGTACTTAATCAGTCTTATTGTTGGTAATGATGCTCTGGTCCACAATACACACACACACACACACACACACACAAATTGGCATGAGTTTGGGTTTTGCATGTTCCAGATGGCTTGAGCAAGGAGGAACTTTGCCATTTGGTCTTGTCCATAGTGATAAGATGAGCCATAGCATAATAGAGGAGGGTGTCCAAGGTAGAATCCCTGCTACATCATTGAGGAGTGAAGCAGATGGACCAAAATGAGCAGCCAGAGGCTACTCCAGCCACTATCAGCCTGGTATCATAGTGATCACATGGGCTGGTCTCAAAGTGGGCCACTGCTACAGTCCCAAACAAGCCACAGGCCACCTTAAGTGGCCTCGGAGCAGCTCCCAGCCATCTAAATTCCACACCCCTGAAGTGACCGGAAGCTGCTCTATTTGGCCTGTCTGTTTCGGGCCATACAGAGGCCCTGCCAGGTCAGAAATGCACAGTTTGTTTGCATGACAGGACTCTTTCATGTACCATTATTTGCCTGAATGTCATTGCTCTTTGAGTGCTGATATCTGAAGGAAATGCTCTCTCATTGAGTTACACAGTTCAATTGGGGTGGGCAATTATAATTCTCTGGGTAATATTCAACTTCAATTCCCACAATCTCTCACCACTGGATTCTTTGGCTAGAGGCAATAGAAACTGCAAACCAAGAACTTCTAGAGGGCCATAATCGTCCACACCTGATTTAATTAAAATTAACATTTTTTTAAAAAAATCTAACAGCAGCTAAAATAGAGCAAATGACACCATAATAAAATAGCTTAAAACATAGGCTTGACCAGACTCCAGTCCAGGACATAGGGAATAAGTCTTCTTAATATGACCAGTTCTCTTAATTTGAGGAATGAAATAATTTGTTCTTGGGAAGACAGAGCCTTCATGAAGAGGCATTTATTAGGGACCTACCTAGTTTTGCTAAACATGTGTTATTATTTAGTATTTTCATGATTATCCCATGTGTATATGAAGAAGTATTCTAGTTGGCAAATCTGGGTGACCTCATTTTTGTTCTCTAACATGTATTATATGCTGAGAAATTGGTCTACCATGTACATTTGTTGTTGTTTTTATCTGCCTCCCAGTCGACCATGACTCATGGAGACCCTGCATATGAGACACCTCCAATAACCCCTATCTTCCATTTTTCTGTTTAGTTCCTGCAATCTGATGTCTGTATCACCCCTGATTGAGTCTTTCTTTCCTTCTTCTGTCCTGTACTTTTTCTATCATTATTGTCTTTTTCAGTGATCCATGCCTTCTCATTATATGTCCAAATTACATCAATCTCAATTTTATGATCTTGACTTCTAATGAAATCTAATGGTTTAATCCAGCGACAGGCAACCTTTTTCTTACCTGGGCCGGTCTGCTGTCGGCCAGGGCGCAGCTGGGCCAAGGGGGGAGAAAATGGCGGCGTGCGCACCTGCGCGCACACGCGCACCCGCCGCCGCCACGCGTGCCCCCCCCGGACACACAGCCGCGGCGATCGCTACTGCGGTCGCCGCCGTAGCGCGCGCGGCTCTAGCCGCCACGGCGCATGTCGCGGCTGCCATTTTGGGAGTCAAAATGGCGGACGCAACACATTTGCGCATGCGCAAGAGTACCGTGCATGCGCAAATGTGTCGCGACCGCCATTTTGACTTTCAAAATGGCGATCGCCGCGAGCGCACCCGGAAATGCACTCTGGCAGCGGCGGCGGCATGTGGCGGCAGCGCGCGGTGGCGGCGACAGCGGCAACCTCCGGCCGGGGCCGGTAAGTCCGGGGCCCGGGGCCTAAACCGGCCCCCGGGCTGTAGGTTGCCGGTCCCTGGTTTAATCTGTTCCAAGACCAATCTGTTTGTCTTTTTGGCTGTCCACTGTATCCTAGGCACTCTTCTCCAGCACCACATCTCAAATGAGTTGATTTTTCTTCTGTCTGCTTCCTTTACTGTCCAACTCTCACATCGATACATAGTAATGGGGAATATGATGGCTTAAACAATTCTAAATGTTGTACTCAATCTTTACTCTTCAGTAGTTTTTCTAGTTCTTTCACAGCTGCCCTTCCTATTCCCAATGTTCTTATTTCCAGACTACAGTCACCATTCCCATGCTACATAGCAATAGACATGGATGAAAGAATAGAGAACATGCTTATCAAATTTGCAGATGTCACCAAGTTAGGAGGAGTAAATAATACCCCAGAGGACAGGATCAAAATTCAAAATGATCTTAATAGATTAGAAAGCTGGGCCAAAACTAACAAAATGAACTTCAACAGTGAGAAATGCAAGGTACTACTCTTAGCTAGAAAAATATAGGATAGGGGACACCTGGCTTAACAAGACAACATATGAAAAGGATCTAGGGGTCCTAGTAGACCACAGATTGAACATGAGTCAACAATGTGATGTGGCAGCTAAAAAGGCCAATGCAATTTTAGGCTGCATCAGTAGAAGTATAGTGTCTAGATCAAGGGAAGTAATAGTGCCATTCTATTCTGCTTTGGTCAGGCCTCACCTGGAATATTGTGTCCAGTTCTGGGCACCACAATTCAAAAATGATGTTGACAAGTTGGAGCATGTCCAGAGGAGAGTGACCAAAAGGGTGAAGGGTCTGGAAACCATACCTTATGAGGAGAGAGGGTATGTTTAGCCTGGAAGAGAGACAGTTAAGAGGTGATATGATAGCCCTGTCTAAGCATTTGAAGGGGTGTCATATTGAGGATGGAGCAAGCTTGTTTTCTGCTGCTACAGAGAATAGGACCTGGAACATGTCAGTGAGGCTTTGCTCCAGAGTGTAAAATGTCCCATTGCAATGTGGAACAAAGATAAAAGGCAACTGAGTTCAGTATGTGCAAAGGTGAGTGTTCACAAAGGAGAAAATGCTGACTTAGAGGAAGCTGATGACACTTCATTTGTGAGTTTTGTCATAAGACTTCAAAACTGCATAGTCACTGTGGTCATGTGACAGTAAGCTGATGAAATGTTGGCAGGAAGTTGGGTCAGAGTACTAGCAAGATATTGAGTATATAAGGGGAAATGTTCCACTGACAGTGTGGTTGATAGATGATGGTTGTTGGTGGAGCATTATGTTGAAATCTTGTAAATATTGCTGTTTTGTTCCTGTAAATACTTGCTGTGACTAAGATTAAAACCTCTTTGGAAGCACTTCAGTGTTCATGAGTAAACTCTGTTCTGCAGAAGGAGTTTCTACACTACTTCCAGACTCTGCAGTGGTGTATGTTCCCTGGCTGGCAGTCTTCTGCTTGTGGACTCAGTCTTCCACTTGCACTAACAGAACAATGGATACAAGCTACATGAAAAGAGATTCCACCTAAACATTAAGAGGAACTTCCTGACAGTTAGAGCTGTTCAATAGTGGAACCTGCTCCCTCAAAGTGTAGTGGAGTCTCCTTCTTTGGAAGTCTTTAAATAGAGGCTGGATGGCCATCTCTCGGTGGTGCTTTGATTGTGTGTTCCTGCATGTCAGGGGTTTGGACTGAATGGCCCTGTGGTCTCTTCCAACTTTATGGTTCTGTGACAAACAAAGGAATCTTTGAACAATGACTCCAGTCAATGGAATACAGGAACCAATTATTTTAACTCTATGGCTTAGAACTGTATGTTGCATGCTTTTATCTGTTTCCCAGAGGATGAACTATATGTTCAGTTCCCACAAAACAATATTAAGGATATCTTATCTTATGCGGACTCCAGAGCATCGTTTTATCTTATTGTTCCTTTTCATATTTGCACCTGCAGAGGCCACCTATGGTAGTAGATGATAGCATGGAGGTCATGGATAACTGATCCTAAAATGAAAACACAAAAGAGGAAATATTTATTGTGTTTCTTATAGTGAAAGTTTGGCAAGAGCCAAACATTTATTGGTACAGGTAGCTGTAGCTTTGTGGATATTCAATGCTAACTTATATTGATTGTTGAAGATGATGCTCATCTGTATACTTGTTTTACTAGGGGACAAGGAGTAATATATTATTATGAGCACAGATTTTCAAAACGATTCCTTCTCTGTTATGAGTTGTATGATGCAGATCATCCATTACTTCCTCTAATCATATATTTACTAGCTAAAATGTGGGTTTTCTGTTATTACTGAAAAATAATTTCACAGCTCTATGCCTCTGGTACTATTTCTATTGTGTATTTCTGTTCACCATTTTTATGTGTACAGGAACTAATTTACCTCAACTCCATTTGTTCTTTTGAGATTTTTTTATTTAAAATATGGCATAAAAAGACCTGAGGCATCTAACTTTAGCCAGCTGAAACCCAAAACATGCAAAAAGCATTTATAATGTCCTAAAGAACTGTAGAATTTCAACATATGTGAGTGAACTTTTGTTGTTGTTCAAACATTCCTGAGTGATTTATGAAGCCATGGAGTATCTTTAAATAAGTCAATATCATTTTGTCTTTCCCCAGCCCAGCCTGTAGCATAAAGATAATAATATGGCTTAATTTATAGGCTTGCTGTAAATCTGTAGCCTACTTATTCAGATATTGTGTGAGAAGTATTCTGAGCTTGTTAAAGTTGTTGCTATGTGTCTTCCAGTAGACTCCAACTTATGGCAACCCTATCCTATGGTTTTCTTTGCAAGATTTATTCACAGGAGGTTTATCATTGAATTTCTCTTAGGCTGAGAGTGTGCAACTTGCCCAAGGTGGGCTTCCTTGGTTGGATGGGGACTCAAACCCTACTCCAACACATTTCACCACATTGGCTTTAATCTTGTTAGAATCAGCCAAGCCAAAAAGGGGACTCTCATTCTGTATTTTTTGTGCACAATTGAAACCATGCAGCTACCTTAGTCCCAGAAATAAAGTGCTGGGACTCTTTCAGTCCCTAGGAAAGTTTAGGAAAGAGTGGGCTACAGTACTGAAAGCAGTGATGGCAGTCTAGCATCTGACTTAATCAGAAAAAAAACAACAACCGTTGTGTTAATCTTTGGGCAGAAGCCTGACAATCCTACCAATTGTTTTAGAAACTTAGAAACAATAGTGTTGGCTGTTGGCTTCCATGACAGCAGGGTGGCGACCCAGTCTTCAAAGGGGCTATCCAGGCTGCTGAAATATGTTGAGGGGGATGGAATTCAGTATCTTGGATAGTTCCTTTAAAATGCATGTAGAGTTTTCATGTGGATGAGATATATTTCTTGACAGGAGCTACTTGGTGGGATCTAATATATTCATGCTTATTCACCTAGCATGTTTAAACCCAGGAATTCACTGTCACAAAATGTAGCAATGGCTGCCACCTTCAGTATTTTTTTTTAAGACAGGGTAAATTCATGGAAAATGAGGCAATCAATGATTACTAGTTAAAATGGCTATATATTAGTATGCCTCTGTCTATGTTATCAGGTGCTGGGGACTGTGATATGAAGAGTAAACCTTTACCAATGTCTTACTAGTGGGAACGCCATGGGTAGCAGATTTGGCACTGTTGAACAGAAACTTGGTCTAGATGGGCCTTTGTTTTGAAGCAACATGGCTTCTCTATGTTCTTAATGTTTTATAGTTATAGTCCTGCATGCTAGCATATTAGATAAATGAAACATTCATTTTCTCTCTTTGGTCATAGGCACTACATTGTTGCCATTGGACCTTAGCACAAACAGAGACTGTGCTTCTTCTTCTTTTTTTTAAACATTGATTAAAATTATACATACAAACACAAAAATTGACATATACAAATACAAAAATTCCCATATTCATTTATCAAGATCAATCTAATGAAAGAGAGAGGAGCTACGGGCTCAAAGAAAGGAAGATCAACTCATTATATCCTCATACATGTTATTTCAACATTCTTTCTATATCTTGTTTTCTTATTATTAATTTTCTTTTTCTTCTACTTATTTAATTTCTTTAAAGTCTTTCTTAACCCCTCTTAACTAATCCCTTACCTAATTCCTTCTACACCAACTCTCATTATTTCCTTTCATTCCATTCTCTCTTCCGTCTCCTCACCTCTCTTACCTCCTTTTATCCATGCATATTCATATTCCCCTATCCCTTCTCCTTCTCTATTGAATTTATCTACTTACTCATACCTTCTTCCACATGCTTCTTGAACTAAAATATTATATACATCCCACATGGGGCAGAACCATAGACTTCTGCTCTGATTGCCACTGATGAACAGTACAGTTTTCACTCTTAGTACAATAATGTTGATAAATCTTACCCTAAAACTATACTATACAGGAGAGTGAAGGGATCGTTGGAATGATAGCTAGGTCCACCACTACCATGGACAGTGTTCTAGAAAAGCATGTCATGAAAGGCTCCTTATACTTATCTATGCTGAGCTACACCAACCAGCTTAGTCTTAGCTACAGTAGTACAAATTGAGAGGTACACTCATTAAATATATGTGTCATCCACCATGTTGAATCTTCATTGATTAATAGCCATGGATGTGAAAGCATAACCAGTCTTATCAGTATGTCTGTCAAGTCCAAGGATTCATTTAAGGCAGTGATCCTCAAACTGTGCCCTTTGAGAGATTTTGGACTTCAGCTCCCAGAAGCCTCAGCCGTATTGGCCAATATCTGGAATTCTGGGAGCTGAAGTCCAAAATCCCTTAAAGGGCACAGTTTGTGGATCACTGATTTAGGGGGACGGATAGGCCTTAAGAATGTATATAATAACAATCTCTGTATAATATGTGTCTATGTATGTTGCATATACATGTGTTGATATATCATAGTGGACCATGTCTGCAGTGTACAATCTACTCTCCCATGGTTTAACATGATGGACTCTATATCTGTGTTGGTCAGCTAAAATGGCATGACCTCTTGAGACCCTGCCAATGGAGAAATGAGCTTCACAGTGCTGTAGTACATTAGGAATAATTCCTGTGGTGTGTCATGCAGTGATTGCTACCAGAATAAGAAAAAGGATGCAGGCTATCCATATTCATCTGAAGACCATCAGTCTTTGGTCAAAAAACAAAAGCCAAAGTTTTTTAGGGAGTGATCACTGAGGTTTCATATACTCATAGAAATTCCCAAAGGATATGGCTGAGATTGAATTTGTGTCCCTTGATCAAAACTTTTTACTGTGGGAAGGAAGCTGATTCTGTGTTTTTTTGTTTTTTTAAAGGGCACTGTTATTTCAAGTATATGAACAGTAGAGACAGATTGTTTAGGAATGTGCCAGTGTATGTGTGTAAAAGAGTAAAATGATGAAAAGGAAATCAAAACCGAGTATCAATGAAAATCCCTTGATGAGGTAATCCACTAAATGACAGAACAGCTTCTGAAGGAAATGATTGCAAGTCTTGTCACTTTAGATTGTTAAATGGGCTGAATCTTTTTGAGTGGTCTTTTGTATTTTGCTGCTCAGTAACATCATACAAAACTCCTCCCTTTTGTAAAATAATTCATATATGTAGAGTTCAATAAATTGTTACATTTTTTAAAATATTGGTTGCATCTACACTGTAGAAATAATGCAGTTTGACACCACTTTAATTGCCATTACTCCATCCTACAGAGTCCTGGGATTGGTAGTTTTATGAGATATTAGTACTCTTTGGCAGGGAAGGCTAAATATCTTGTAAAACTACAAATCCCAGGATTCTATAGAATGGAGCAGTGTCAGTTAAAGTGGTGTCAAACTGCATTCTTTCTAAAATGTAGATGCACCCAATGTTATTAGGTTACTTCAGTTTTAATGTTGACCTTCAGTATGTTTTACACTGTATTGCAGTCATTAAATTTGTACCCTTGACAAGGTAAGAGGTAAAAGTAAAGGTATTACCTGTTGATAAGGTTGTCAAGTCGTGTTCAACCATAGGGGGCAGTGCTCATCTCTGTTACTAAGCCAAAGAGCCAGTCTTGTCAGAGACTACTCTGTGATCATGTGGCTAGCATGGTTGCACAGAATGCTGTTTACTTCAAGGTAGAAAAATAAAAATCACAATAATAACATAGTTATGATGATGTGGTAGTAAACCTTCTGCCATGATTGACTGAGCTTCCTTAATGTCACAGGAGGGCAGGGAAAATATATTGCTTAGTGGTTGCTATTGCTGCTTACTCAGGTAAAAGGTAGAAACAGCCAAAAGCACCTAGGAAAAGATAAGTAGAAAAAGTAGGATTGTGCTGCCTAGGAAAAAAGATTGTGTTGGGATGGTCCAGAGGGATGGACCATAAGGGGCAGAGGCTATGTGGGTCTGATAGGGAGAATGGGTTGAAGGTAAAGTAAGGTGGCTGAACTTCAACCTGAATCTATGCTTAAAGTCATCTAATTTTTTAGGTTATTTTAAGCTTATTTGAAGTGTGTGATTCTGTTTTCTTCTTCCTATTGTTAGGATATGCCTAAGCAGGATTTTTCCAGTATTCTTGAATGGGCATTCTACTTGCCTGCTGGATGGGTACCCCAGAGAAACAAAGGTAGCTTCTCATCTCAAAAATCCCCTTAGTTGCCATGGAGAGTTATCTGTGCAGTCTAGATGGTTATGCAGACATTACATTGGTTGCTATTAGCCGTGTGGATGATCAAGAGTTGTCCGTGCTCCAAGAGTTGCTAGGTGTCATTCTGCCACTATAGTAGCTGCCTGTTAATTCTTATGGATGTGTGCATATTATTGTTGTTTAAACTATCTAAATATTGCATGCTATACAGTTTATGAGCTTGCATCTTAGAAGTGCACTCATGTCACCTGTTTTGGCTACAGGCTTTAAACTGATGTGAATTATATGAAGTTCTTCATTTATGGATGTAAAACAATGGAGCAAGTGTTGAAATGGTTCAAACATTGAACTAACAATCTGGAAGCTAGGGTTCAAATCCACACTTGGTCATGGAAAACCACTGAGTGGACAGGTCACACTCTCGCAACCTCAGATGAAGGAGGACAAAGGCAAAGCCACTCTGAACATATCTTGCCAAGAAGCTATTGTGAAAAGTTCACCTTAGGGCCACCATAAGTCAGAACTATTTAAATGTAGACAAGAACAACAACATTAATGGACCCCTCCATGAAGAGATATGAAGAACCCCTCAGTCTTCCTTTCTTGTGTGTCTCTGAATTCCAATGAAGAAGTCAAAAGGTGAGGGGCAGCATTAGAATCAAAATAAATCCAGAACATAAATAATATCATTAACATGCCTATATTTCTTCATTACTATGCCCAACCTATTTTGGAAAGTCTGTAATTCTTTAATCTGAGCCAGACTGATCAATAATTTGTGTACTCTGGAGTTGTTTAAAATTAATGTATATAGGTACTGAGAACTTTTTCTTTCTTTCTTCGCTTTGTCCCCAGAGTTCCACCTGCATTCTTATCTTGGATTATATCAGTTTATAAGACTTTGTTGTTTTCTTTTCAAAAGGAATTCATTTTCCTTCACATTTTTGTACAGATTTCCCCCTTGATCAAGGTCTGTTCGTGGCTACTTTTTTCAATTGTCCACAGCTTTACTCATTCACATTTGAAAGGTGAATATCTGTTTTTAACTCCCCTACTAAAATAAAACAAAACAAAGAAACAACAAAAACAAAACAAAAAACAAAACATACTGGAAGTTTCACAAATGCCCAGATTTCAGAATAAGCAAGACAAACATGATCAAACAATGAGTTCTGGGAGACATGAAGTGAATACTTCTATTAAGAATTCCAAGACCACTCTAAACAGCAAGACCAAGTGCCCATCTTTGTTCATGCTACAGGATACCTCTCCAAATTAAGACTCTTCCTTTAACATTTTTAATGCATGGATGGAGAACATATAGGCCTATGTTTTTGGACTGGAATTGCCATAGCCAAAGCCAGCATAGCAGGAAAGACAGGAGTTGCAGTTCAGCAACATCTGAAAGGCCACATGGTTCCTGTTTCTCTTACATGGAGGCAAAGGCACAAGTCAGGACTAGTGGCATTCAGTATTGTGTAATGTATTTTGCCCATCCTCTTTTCAAATCTAAAAATGCCTTGTTATGAAAATGAGCCTTGTTATGGCTCTGCTTAGCTTCTTGTTTCTCTATGTATTTCTTTCATTGAACATAATGAAAATCTTTGGTAGTTAAAATTAAAATTAAAATGGAAAAGTACCAAAAGGAAGAAAAGAAAGAAGGAAGCCTCCAGGTGATCAGAAATATGTTTACTGAACTCAGCTTGTTTTGAAAATAAACATTGCTTCCAGGAAAGATGCTCTAAGGCACAATCAACTTCAGTCTTTGCCTGGTCTATAAATCTGTTGCAGAAAGAGTCTAATTCCTCTGGGTTTAAGGCTACATGTTTTGATTATAATGCAACTGTTTGGAGCTGTAGGGATGTAGCAGAATAAGGGAATGTATGCACAGACATAATCCTGTGAGTCTCTAGGCAGTATCTGTCTGTCTGTGGAAGAGGAGAATTCACCTCCATCTGCTATTATCTTTGCAAACAATTGGTGTGTTCAGTTGCAGAGATTAGATGCTCAGCCTGGGAATACGCTGACATCTGGCCATCACATTCCCTTCCTACTCTGCCTCTTCATTGCCTTCATCCTTGGATTGCCTGGCTACTTGGCCTTTTTGATAGATGGGAATGTGCCATGTTTTTGGTGCAGGGTCAGTCATCTCCTGCACAGCAGTATTCTTCTGAATTATTAATTTTATCTTGTTAGAAAGATTGTTTTTCAGTCATTTGAAGAAATTAAATTAAATTTAAAAGAAATTAAAAGAAGTTCTTCATTTGAGCCACTGAATTTTGTCAGCATTACAAATTTATAAACTGAAATAATTCTCAAACAGATCCCACCCACCCCGTTTCCCATTTTATTCTTCACTCTGTGTGACAAGTTTTCCCCCCAGGTTAACAGAATGCTATAACAGTTTGTTACCTTTAATTTGCTCCTAGATTCACATTCACAAAAAAAAAAAAAAGTTTTGGAGTCAAATAGATTCGAAATCACAAAATCAATTTGAATTGATGCAAAATTCACAGTACATTTTCCATTAGAAAATGCCTCCCTGTCTGTTTAACATGGTTCTCATTCACATATTCACTTTTGCACCGGAACAAAATGGATTCTCAATCTCAGACTTGTTTGATCCATCCTGGTTCTTTTTTTTTTTTAAATATTATATGATGCACATGGGTGTGTTTCTGGTTGCGCAAGCACTCAGAGGTGTGGCTGCATGCATCAGCTATCGCTATTTACACAGGCCTCTCTCTCTCTGTCTGTGTGTTTGTGTGTGTACACTTCTCCTCTTCCTCCACTTATCCACTGATCCAGTCAGAAAAACACATGCACCTTCCTCCCCACTTTTCCTCTCCCACCCCCAGTGCCTGGAAATGGGCTGCTGGAAGCAGAGTGCAGGGTGATTTTTATTTCTGTGGGTGCTACAGCTGATGGAATCAGAAAACCACACACACCTTCCTCCCAAGGGGGACTTTTATTTCTATGGGAGCAACATCTGATGTAGGGCATAATCCTCCATGCAGCCCACAGATGCAACATCCCTGGGATTAATCCCTCATGCCACCCATGGGAGTACCCATGCCAGGGGAAAATTCCCACCATGACTCATTCCCGTGAACCCACACAAATATAACAGTGCACAGATAATGTCAATTTTTTTAAAAAAAAAAAAACAACCTCCAAAACACTCCACATCATGATCCCATAGGACCCCCTGCCCTGGCTTCCACGACATCTGGAACAGAAACCTACAGATCAATGGATGCCAGGGCATGGAGGAATTCCCATCATGGGACCCATTACTCACTCTCATCTTCCTACAGAAATGTGGCTGATCACAGAAACTGTCATTCATTTATTTTTAAAAATCCACGCTGCAGCATGCCCCCCCTGGAACCCCCCCCCCACATGCCCTACCTATTGAAAAATTTCCAACAGAACTGAAAAACAGCAGTGCAGTTTGCTCGGGACCACAGTGTATTTAGAGAGACAACTTAGCTGTGATGGAAATCAAAATCTACAGCCCCACAGCAGCACTGAGAAGGGAAAAAATGGCAGTTTGCCCTGTGGTGGGATGGGTACCATCCCTCTGCCCATCCTCACTTTCCATTGTCCAGTGTGCCCTGAATGTAATCAGAAATGTGTTGACATTTGTTCAAAATGATGCAATCTGGTTCTTTTCAAAAGAAAGGCAAAAGATCCATTTCTGAAAGAACCAATTATTTTGGACTTGCACCAATTCACCCTGATTCAGACCGAATACAGTCAGGTCTGAAATCGAATCAAGTGTGAACGAGGCATATATGAACCAGTTTAAGCTGATCTGCAAACCAGCTTAAATCATAGTGTGAATGAGGCCTGAGAATGTTTTGAATTCGTTGGTTTGGCTTGCATCAGGTGGATACCTCATTGGTTGTCTTATTCTTGCATATAAAAATTAGAAGCCATAGTTGTTGGCTTTTTTGTTTATTTGTTTGTTTGTTTGTTGGTCTACTCATCTTGATATTACCATCAGGGGAGTTTTCACAGTTGGAAGAATGCCTTGACACAAACTGGCCTCAATCCTACATCACCTCATTGTAACACAAATATCAACATGAAGACTATGGTTTGTTGAATCATTTACTCTCTCTCCTACTTACTTTTAAGTCCCTGAAGTTGTGAATTGATCACAGCAGTGAGACCCCTGAAAGACCCCAATAGATTTCAGCACTGATGTCATTATTTCATGTCTGACTAAGGGTATCCAGGCAGATGCTATTTCAAGCATGTACAGAATGACCATGCAGGGTGGATTCAGAGACTTTTCAGTAAATTGAGGAGTGGGGAGGCTTGAGGCTCTGCTCAAGGAAGAAGGGAATACCATCTCCTGCTGTGCCTAGAAAAGGACCGCCCACACATGTGAAGTAAACTTGTGCATGTGGATGTCCTTATCAGAATTCTAGCCCTTGCATTAATGTACAAGTGGTGAAAATGTCACTAAACTTAAGGCCTAAGCAGACTGCCAGAAATAGTGCACATTAAATTGAGGCACTGCCCTGGCTCAGTGCTCGGGAATCATGGGAATTGTATTATTTTCTGGGACATTGAGCCTTCTCTGTCAGAGAGCTCTGGTGCCACAATAAATTACAGTTCCCATGATTCCCTAACACTGAGCCAGGGCAGTGCCTCAATTTAATGTGCACTATTTCTGGCAGTCTGCTTAGGCCCTTAGAAGACCTACTTGATTATGAATATATCCCCTTTTTGGCAAGTTCCTTGAGAGGGTGGTCAGGTCTAATTCAAAGAGCTTGTGGATGAAATAGATTGTTTAGACCCATATCCATTTGGACATAGGCCAGGTTTAGGCACAGAGCCAGTTTAAGTAACTCTGATGTTACTTTGTTGGAAGAAAGCAAGTGAGCAAGTGCAATCTTATTGATTCTGCTGGATCATTTACTGGGATTTAATACCTACTATCCAGATATCTTGTTAGATAGGATCTATAAGTTTGGATCGTGGTGATATGGTAGTTCTACTCACTTCAGAAAGAAATAGTGGGGGATTTATGTTTAAACAGAGTGAAAGTTGCTGTTCAGTTCTGTACAGCTCCAGTTTATTCTCCCTCCACCGCCATGTACTTTAAGATACATAGGAAGACTCTGAGTGATGTAGAATCAGTACGCTGATGACATCTAGTTCTGTTTATCTTTGTCCTCCAAACCAGATGAGAAAGTAGTGGTACTAAACTATATTCTGTACTTGGTAATGTATTGTTTTAGGGCCATGAAAGTTAATTTTTTACAAGGTGGAGGAGTGTGGGTAGATAGTTAACAGATTTGGAAACTGGGTATGCAACCTGTTTTGAGTAGAGTATAAGAAGATGTGTAGCTTTGTTGTGCTCCCTGGGCCAGCATTATTACTGAAGATCCTGATGGTCTTGGTAGGTTAAAGTAATTTTTTCATCAGATGAATCTTTTCCTGGACAGAGATACCCTGGTTACAGTGACCTGTGCTCTGGTAACCTGCAGGCTGGCTTAATGTAATGTTTTTGGAAATGATTCAGAAACTGCAACTCAACATGTTCAAACTGAACAATTTGTGCTATTTAGTCTGTGATGTCTCATTTGCCTATGCAAGTCATTACCTGATGGTGCAGTCTTCAAATGATGGGCATGTATGTATGAGCTAGATTATGGTATAAATCTTTACAGAAGTAAATTACTGTGACCAGTGGAGTTTATAACCAGGCTATTCTATAAATCTTTTCAGTTATGATGGATCATTGAAAAGTCTTCTCATGTAACTTCAGTTGCATGGAAAGTATTGCAACATACTTCCTTATCACATTGTACACATTCTGTCAGAAGCTCTGAGGCATGTAACAGTTTCTTGTGTCCAGACTGACCTAGTTTCCAAGTTGGTTTGGGGATAAACTACAGCATGGTCCTGAGATATTACCTTCTGCAATTCTCACACCACCATTACAGTTGGACCTTGGTATCCATGGGGGATTCATTCTGGAACCCCCACTGATATCAAAATCCATGGATGCTCAAGTCCCATTGTCTCTAATGACTATACCGCCATTAGGGACAATGGGACTTGTCCTGTACAGTGGTGTGGTGTGGTCCCTGATGGGGAGGTAGAGGCAGGGAAGGAGGTTGTTTGGGCTGGTCCAAGCCTACCGAAGATTGGGGGGAGTCCGGCGAAGAGGCGAGGCCTAGCTGGGGGGGGGGGCTTCCAGTTCCATTTGGAGCTGGTCTGGGTCACATGAGTAGGGCCACCAATGCCTCCACCACTGCCACACTCCTGGGGCAGCTGAACCACAGTAGAAAACATCCTGGATAGCCAGGTCATACTGCCTCTGACCCCAACCCCACTCAGGAGGAGGAGGAGGAGGGTGGGCCAGGTCTGGTGGTGACCAGGCTGCCCAGCTCCTCCCACCATAGGCAGGTGAGTGGGCGGGAGAAGAAATCCAGCCCAAGGAGGCTGAGAGAGGGAAAGAGAAATGGAGTGGTGGGGGCAAGGGTCTTTCCAAGGTACCACACTCCTGCCTTTTTTCTTCTCCCCTGGCTGTTGAAGGTTCTTTGGGGATCTCTAATGGTGGCATGGTCACGTGCACATTCTGCCATTGAGGACAATCAGGGGCTTGCCATTTGTTGATGCTGAAATCTGGATGGCAAGTCTGTGGATAAGGAGGCCCCACTGTATATGATAATGTGTCCTAAGACCTAGCTTGCAATAAAGCAGAGGTGGGGAAATGTCACTTCTTTTGAGCTAGGTCACTGTTGATCTGGGATATGTACAAAAAAGCAACATGTACAAGTTTGCAATGAAGGTTGATTATTTCACCAACTCTTCCAGTGTGCATAATGCAAATAGAATAGTAAGATGAGAAATATATTTTCTCTCAGACAAGATAAACAAACAAATAATTAAAAAAGAAACCTCCCCAGAATCTTGAAGAGAGAGCTTGTTGGGTTACTTCTGTTATAGGGAAATATTGTTTTTCTTCTATGCATAGAGAAGAATGATCAGTAGTGTCGCACAACTAAGCATTGTGGGTGCTTGGTATCTGGGATTTGGTTCCAGGACCTCCCGTGGATACCAAAATCCATGGATGTTCAGATCCCATTAAATACAATGGATAGCAAAATTGTGTCCCTTATATAAAATGGAAAAATCAAGGCAAAATCAATGCCTTTTGGAATTTATATATTTTTATAATAGTTTTAAGCTATGGGTGCTTGAATCTGTGGACTAAGAATCCATGGATATGGAGAGCTAACTGTTAACTGAAAGAAACTAAATCTTTGTGTTCCTCTTGTACCAGTCCAAGGACATTGTTCCAAAGATAATTCCTCAATTTTCTCTTTCTTCATGCCTGACACCACCTGTGCAGACCCTACATGATAGCACACCAATTTGAATGAATTTGTTATACCAGTATGCCCAGTGGGAGTTAGCAACAAATTGAAATTTGTGGTGGTGCTTGAGATACTGAGTATAAACAAGCTTTACACTTTTCCTCTTCACCATGTCCCCATTTTTCACAAGAAGACTGGCGTAATTAGTGCTGTTCCTGACTTTGGACAAGTTTGTGTTTGGGAAAATGTGTTGTCTTCTGTGATTCATTAATTGGTGATGTCTGTCAAAAGGATTTGATGATTTGAAGTGACAGCATTGTAAAATTATGAATGCCATCTAAGAAGGCTGGAAAGATCCTGTAACTAAAGGCACATGATAAAGAGTAAGAAGAAATAGTTTTGACTCTAAACTGTAAATATGATTTTTATTTTTTATGTTTACTCCTCTTGTGCAGCACATTGCAGATTTTAAAGTAGAACTTTAGTAAAGAATGCTATCTCCACATTTATGGCATAATATGATAGGCATTTTTTAATATTACAACAAAAAGAATGGGATTTTTGAGTTATCTGAAGCCATTTGCTAAAAGTAAATATGCAAAATCATAATACGACATTATAATAATAAAATAATCATAATATATCCTAATATGCATACCCACTCCATAGATGCACTCAAAGAAAAAAAAATGAAACAAATCACATTCATATTCACTTCATATTTAATGAATTCAGGTTAAAAGTGAAAATTTATCTTTATTTACTTATCCTAAAGAATCATTATCTTTCCATTCAGTTTTTCTTTCATATTTGTTTTACATTCAGTTCCACACACAGAGACACAAACTCTTCACATTTTGGAAGCAAGCAGCTAAAACAAATTACATCACACAAAAGTTAAAAATCTAATTACATTATCAATAAAATGAAAACCAGTTAATTGCATAAGCATTAAAAAGAACCACAAATGTAAGTGAAACAACACATGGAAGACTCTTTCCTCTGAACAATCAGTCCTCAATGGCCTGTCAAAATAGGTTCTTCCTCTTTGTATGAAAAGATAGCAAGGGGGGAACTAATGTAATCTCTCTAGGAAGAAAATTCTAGATCCTGGGGGCAGCCAGCGAGAAGAACTGTGAGAAGACGCACTCCCACCAGATGTACCTGTGAGGGTGGTATAACAGAGAGAAAGGCATCAGGATACAGACAGGCCCATACAGGGATATAATATCTTTCAGATAACCTGGTCCCAAAGTGGATATGACTTTATAGATCATACTGTATAGGACATTTGGTACTATCAAATGCCAGGGCCTTCCTGTATCTTGATCTTTGGGCCATTACAACACTAATAACTACAACTGGTTAGTGGGAGGGGGAGATGACACCAGCTATGGAGGCTAAAGAATATATTGTGAAAGGATATCTGCAAAAGTGGGGCAATGTGAACAATTAGAATCCAAAAGATGACACAATTCCTATAATTGTAACCTTCATTAGAATAATCAGGCAGGTCATTGGTTCCATCTTTCTTCTATCTAATAATTTTATGACAAACAAGCCTTTAACCTCCTTCCAGTGTTTTCAACTAATAAATGAAGCCACACCAATGGTTTACACACATGCACCCATGAACTGCCAAGATAAGGAAATTCTCATATTATGTTTTAATTATTTTAAAACAATCATTAGAAATCTTGATATATTTTTCTTCCATGGTGAAGACCTCTAATTCCAAAATAAGAAACAATAAAATTATAGCTTATGTTCTATTTGACTCAAGTCTCAATACCAATTTGTAATTTCACCCCTCCTGAATTTTTGTTTAGCCTCTCTTGTGACTGGTAAAGCAGTGATGGCTGCTTCATGGTAAACAACCTAGGAAATTAGGACTTTAGTGAATCTATGACTTGACAGCAGTATGTCTACCACTCGCTCTTCTCTTCTCTTCTCTCCATTTGCTGGTGTGGCTGGTGGATTCCAAGTCAGTGGGGCAGTGAATTCTCTCTTGTGTAAGTCTGAAATTCAGAGTTAAATTGGGGATAGAGTTCAACACCTTGGACAGCTCCTTTAAAAGTTTAGATTAAAACACGGAGTTGACTGACAAAGAAGCCATCACTGTCTTTTGCTGTCTTAACAGACACAGATCCAGGATTTCTTGTCTGGTCAGCTTGCCAGGTGGTATTGCTTACAGTCTAAGTCTAAGAAGATAAAATCAGAAGAAATACAGAAATAATAATTTCTTCTCCATCACAGGGACCTATAAGTACAGTTACTAAAGCAGAGGGGTGGGCATATAATGGCTCCATGGATGGCTTCACCAGCTCACATGCAGGTGCAAACTAGGGGTGAGAACATGGACCAGTGCTTAAGTTCCACCCCAAATGTCACCACAGATTCAAGCTAAGAAAATCATAAACCTCTGTGTGTTGAGTTTGAGCATCTGTATGGAGCTGTATTACCGCATTGAGACCAACCTTATCAGGGCTCTCAATTACAGGAGCTCTGTAACTGTGTTTGATTGAACATATTTATAGAGCACTAGACAAATGGTTGCACAAAGATCAGCCATAGGGATAGGAAGACTATTTGAAATTATTCCCCCCAAATGATCAAAAATATGTTTGAGTGTCAGGAAGATTTGAAGGGTAGATGATGAGAATCTTCACAATACAGAACTTATTCTGCATAAACTAAGATTTTTTTGGTTCACGAAACAGACTTTTGTGTGCTGGAATTAACATTTCTCGTATAGAAAATGATGTTTTCTGTGCAACCTCCTCCTCGCAAAATGTGGATTGTGTGCAAAATAAGGTACACAACGTGCATTCCCTCCAAATCTCATTTTCTCATAGTGGGAAGAAAATTGCTAAAATTATTTGTTTATGTGCACTTGCATATCTGTGCCTCCAATGTAGCCCTTCTCAACAAGTGCATGCTGCAAAGGGCTAAAGCCAGTGTGGTGTTGCAGTTGCAGTGTTGAGACAATCTATTTATGATATGGGCACTTTAGTGGATGGGCAGGTTATACAAGGGGTATTGTAACATTTTAATTATTACCTTTTTAAAAAATTGACAGAAAGTTTGTTTTGATTTGTAGTTGTTAATTTACCTCTACATAGTCACCATCCAGATTTACACATTTTCCCACCATTTCTTGACCCTCCGAATACTGTTATTGTAGAAGTCTGTAGATGCACCTTAAACCACTCTTCCACTTCATGAATGACGTCATCCATGTTGTCAAATCGGCAACACCACAATGGATTTTTATCATTTTTGGAAAAAGAAAAAGTCACTTGGTGATGATGACACTGACAAAATTTCATCAATATACCATAATAACTTCTCGGTGATAATTATTACTTTATGATACCTCCTCATAAATATATTCAATAAATTGTTTATTTGCATTTTGTTGGATCACTTAAAGGAGAAGGGGAGCAGCTTTAGAAGAATTTCATAATTGAATGACATCTGTTCTATTTTGTTTGTGTATAAAATCAGAACAGTTTTCCATCAATTGGAAAAATATTCTTCAACTTCTGTAAGTGGTTGCCCACAAACCATTGCCACAAGCTGGAAAATGTTGGTCTACTTGATGGGATATTTTCTTCAATAGATTCATCATATAAGCAATGTGAATTTATTGAAAATCATCTGCTTTCTAATTGTCTCTCAAATAGGGATACTTTGTCCAATCTCCCTGAAAACTGGCTGACAAGATTGCTGGCAGGAATACCCAACACCTGCAATTTCATTCCATTTGGAATTAAAATGACAAAATAATAGCTGGCAGAAAACAAGGGGAAACGAATTACTATTGATTTTCTAAAAATTAATCCAATATTAACAAAGCATTGATTCAAATTTTTCAAAAGAAGTACATTACCCCCCCCCCCCCATTCAAAATTAAATTTTAAAAAATAACAAAGATGTTAAAGAAAACATGCTGTTTTCCTCTAGTGCACATCTTAAAAATAATCTGGGAGTGAACTTCATTGGAAATGAGAAGGGGTCTGGATTCAGCTATGAGATGATATAGTTTGTCAATCATGTTATGAGTGAGACTGAACTTAAAACGCATTTTCAAGCGGCTGTAACACTAGGTTGAAAAGGAATATGACAGGTTTATGATGATAAAATGATCTACAGCTTAGCATTATTGATTGCTTTTGTTCATAAATCTTATCGATTATCTGTTGCAAGGGAATGTCCAAGTTTTCAATTCCATGATTCCATTTTGCAGATATCAAAGTGGCCACCATAGTGGTGCTTGTGTCTATGTCCTTTGGTCACAGCTAACCAGTCCAGAATGAAAAGTACAAACCTGTTCCTCCCTCTTCACATTGGATCTTGTGCATAGTCTTTCTACTATCTTTGTTGTTGTTGTTGTGTGCTTTTGGGTAGGCTTCAAACTATGGTAACACTATTCAGGTTTTTTTTCATGATTTATTCAGAGGAGATTTGCCATTGCCTTCCTCTTAAGCTGAGAAAGTGTGGTTCACCCGAGGTAATCCAGTGGGTTTCCATGTGGGGATTGTACCCACAGTTTTCCAGAGTCTTAGTCCAGCCCTGAGAGCCAGCATTGTGTAGTGGTTTTAATGTTGGGTTATGATTATGGAGACCAGGGTTCGAATCCCCACTCAGCCATAGAAACCCACTGGGTGACCTTGGGCAAGTCACAATTTTACCGGCTTAGAAGGTGGCAAAGGAAACCCCTCTGAATGAATCTTGCTAAGAAAATCCCATGATAGGTCTGTCTTAGGGTCACCATAGGGTCACACCTCCAACTCTTAAATCACTACCCATGCTGGCTCTCATCCTGTTACTTTTAGTATCTTTACTTTCTCCATATAACAGTCCTTCTTCGTGCTTGAGTCTCTAAATCAGGAATAAGTAAACTTCTTATCTGGGGGCTGCATTTAGATGGCAACTGCTGTTTCTGCAGTTCCCCAGGCTTTCCAAAGATCAGCCCAAAGGCCCCCTCAGGTGATTTTTCCAGCACCAAGTTATGCAAGTGATAGAAAATAGTATACCACTGCTTTGGGAGTGGTTGCTTACCCTTATTTATGCTCCATCTTCCCAAATACTGAAAAACATACTTAGTGCAAAAGAGAAATCAAAGGCAGAACTGACTTCTAGACATGATTGTCAGAAGGTGAGGCCAGCCAGTAAAAGCAGTCCCCCTTTTGAGTTACCTTTGATATAAACACATAGAAAAGTCTATGCTGAAGCCATATGAGAAGTTAATTCTGCCAGAAGAGAATGTATAATTTTTTAAATGAAGGAAATAACTGGTGATTCTCAGTGACAAAAGAGTGAAAGCAGAGCCTCACAGCTGTAAACATCATGGGAAATGGAAAGTCAGAAGACTGTGATCTCAAAGTACAAACTGATGGCTAAACTATATCTATCTTCTTGCATGATATAAATGTTCAGAAGGAATAGTTTCCAGCCAAGAATTCTTACCAAGGCACCGTATGTTAAACATAGATTCTTCTATGGAGTTTATCACATGGGGGAAATCCCATGTGGAAAAGGGGCTTTAAATTGAAAAAAAAAAAAACTGCAAAAGCGGTTAGATTTTCAGACAATGTTGCTGTTAAAATGGAGTTAAAATGAGGTTAACCTGAATGGAAACTCGTCAAAAACTGCTTCTTTTTACTTTCAGAAAATCCCGAAAGTAAAAAGAAGCAGTTTTTGATGAGTTTCTGTTTGGATTAACCTCATTTTAACTCCATTTTAACAGTGACGTCGTCTGAAAATCTAACTGCTTTTGTGTTGTTTTTTTTCAATTTAAAGCCCCGTTTCTGCACAGAAATCCTCCATGTGATAAACTCCTATGACAGTTCAATAAATATTTGGAAGACTATAGCACGCACAAGAAAAGTGGTAAAAGTGGATGGTAAAAGCTATCATAAGATTTTCTTAACAAGATTCATTCAGAGAGGGGTTCCCTTTGCCTTCTTCTAAGCCTGAAAGAGTGTGACTTGCCCATTGTCTGGGTGGGGATTTGAACCCTGGTCTCCATGGTCATTAAGAAGATTAAGAATGGGGAGGGCAGCCATAAAAGAACTAGAAAAGATTCTAAAATGCAAAGATATACAACTCAGCACAAAAGTTAGAATCATACTAGCCATCGTATTCCCTATCACCGTGTATGGATGTGAGAGCTGGAGAGTTAAGAAAGATGATAGGAAGAAAATCAAATCATTTGATGTGATGCTGGAGAAGAATGTTTAGGTTCCTGTGGACAGCCAAGAAGACAAACAAATGGGTCCTAGAGCAGATCAAGCCGGAAACCTCCCTGGAAGCCAAGATGACCAAACTCAGGCTGTCGTACTTTAGACACATCACGAGAAGGGAAGACTCATTGGAAAAGAAAATAATGCTAGGAAAGGTGGAGGGAAGTAGGAAGAGAGGAAGGCCACATGCCAGATGGATGGACTCTATTAAGGAGATAATGGTTATGGGTTTGCAGGATTTAAACAGAACAGTGGAGGATAGAGGGTCTTGGAGATGTCTCATCCATAGGGTCGCCATGGGTCGAGTTTGACTAAAGGGCATTTAACAACAACAACAACAAAAATTACTTCAGCCTTACTAGAGTTCTTTATGGAGTATGTGCAGGGGGCCTATTTTTAGCCTTTACTAATACACCCCAGACTATGCATTCACCTTGTGATTCTGGATTGCATTTCACTCTGGCTATTTTAAGACAACTCAACAGTGAATTACTAGGTATGAAGTACTGATGGGAAATTAATTTCCTTAGGGAGTTGGGGAAAATTTGTCTCCAATTTTGGCAAGCAAGAACAGGGATAGCACAAATTGTCCCACTATTTCAAGAGGCTGGGTATCACATTCTCTGTCCTCATCATGGCCTCCCTTTCCCATGGCCTCAATGCTTTTTGAACTAGCCAGGCACAGACATTCCCAAATGCTAACCTCACCCATATAACCTTGCTCTAAGGCAGAAGAACCACCTTAAGCAAAATATTTGGCACCACTACCTTTAGTGACATGCAATATGGAAGGCTGCCATGGGGGGGGGGAAGAGGCTGCCCTGCCTCCTTCCACTAACTTGCTCACCTGCACCCCTCTCCCTAGCTGCCTGCTTCACCCTTCCTACCATATGTGGGGCCAGGCAAGTGAAGCAGTGGGAAGGAACAGAAGGGTGCATGGGGAGCTCCTCTTTCTTCTGTGTCTCTGGGCTTCCTCACCAGGGAGAAAGTCCCATGATGGAGCTGCTGGAAAGGGTGTGTGCATGCCCCTCCTGGACTGTAGTGGGGGGAGAGCCCAATCGGGTATAATCCTCTTCTGTGGTGTGTCACCCAGTGCAGTCCATACCCCTTAACCCTCCAGTGACACCACTGAGTGAAGGTGGGATCTACCACCCTTCTAATCCAGCTCCTGAGGTGAGTTGTCTACCTTGTCTGTGAGGAAGCTGGGTCTGCATATGGAAAAAGTTTTGCTGTTTCCTCTGCGTCTAAAATATGAAGACTGAATAATAACATCTCCTATAATTGTCTTCTTAGAGAGCAAATGTGCAAAGGCAACACTAAAAGTTGGACAGAGGAATGAGCTGCAGGCTTCAATCAGTTAGGCCAAAATCTTGTTAGAGTAGAATAGATTTGTTGACTCAATGGAACCTACACAAATGTTCACTTATTACAATACCACTGAGGTCCAAAACACACGGCAGAAATAATCCAGTTTGAGACCACTTTAATTGCCCTGGCTCAATTCTAGGGAATTCTGGGAACTGTAGTTTTGTGAGACATTATTGCAAAATGTTTTCAGATTACTACAATACCATTACTGAGATGGGGCAATAAGGGGGGGGGGTCCACATGTGTGTGTATGTGTGTGAATTTCAGAGCCAATTTTGCTCATTCTGCTAAGCCCCTTACAATTTAGGTTTTGTTTCTAATTCATGTAAACCAGGGGTAGGCAACCTAAGGCCCCGGGGCTGGATGCGCCCCCCCCCCCGAGGCCTTTGGACCGGCCCCAGGCCGGTCCTGCCACAGCCGCTGCTGCCACCGCTACCACCACCTCCCGTCGCCCACCATGATGATATTGATTATTGTTGTTATTACTTGTTCTTGGGGTTTTCTTGGCAAAATCTCCACAGGGGTTTTGCCATGGCTTTTCTGGGGCTGAGAGAGTGTGCATGCATTTTTTTTTAATTTTTTAGTTTTTTTTATATTTATTTATTTATGGTGCTTAGGCCCCCCAATTGTCTGAGGGACAGCAGCAACCCGGCCCCTGGCTCAAAAAGGTTGCCTACCCCTGATGTAAACCATGTTGGTTTTGTCCCTGTTTCCAGGTCTCCAGCCTCTATCTCTATGACAGTGTGCTCATGTTGGCGAATGCCTTCCATAGAAAGTTGGAGGACAGGAAGTGGCACAGCATGGCAAGCTTGAATTGCATGAGGAAATCTACCAAGCCTTGGAATGGAGGCCGCTCAATGCTGGAGAGTATCAAGAAGGTACAAAAAAAGCACATAGAAACCAAATTTGCAGATTTATAAGCTGCTGGGAGGGGGAAGACCTCTAAACCAAGCACTCTAGTTGGCACAGGAGACATCTATGTCCTCTTTTCCTTGGTAGGAGCTCACACCATATATGTAATTTCCTTTTGCCAAGCACACACACATTGAAGCAATGGTTTTGCTCTTTCCTGGCAAAAAAATAAATCACATCAAATCAAAAATCAAAAAGAAAAGAAAAGAAGAGTGAAGCAAACTAACCTGGCATCTCTATGAGCTACTCCTCAATGCACCAATTGAATCCTAGGCGAGTTTAATCTTTCTCTGTTTTCCTAATTGGGGAAGATGAGGGAAGAGCAAAACAGCCTAATCTGAGGCCTCATGGAGTTGCTTCTCAAGGAACTAGCTGAATCATGATTCATTTGCATTCTTCCACCACTTCCCCCACTGTGAAAGGCGAGAGACAAGATAAACCAATTGAGCTGCAGCTTCAAGGATTACTCCTTGAATCTGTAGTTCTGTTAGTCTCACACCTCCTCTCCCTTCTCTGAATCACCAGACTGCTAAGAGGGATCTCATCCAAGACCTCTGTGGATCAACAGGATGGTTGAGTGGGGGGATAAAATTGCCTCACAACCTAAACATTGCCCATATCTGATAGAAGTAATCAGATACTGAAAATATTTTTTTATTAAGTACTGTGTCTTCAGAAGGCCTTGTTAAAATTCTGATTTAAATCCAAATAAAGTAGTAGTTATTTTTTGTTTTGTTTTATTTTGTTTTTTGCTTTGTTCTGTTTGCCATTCATATGCAGGTTTAATGCTCACACAACACTTAGAAGTATTGATAGTTTGCTTTGTCTGTCGACCATTGTGGGTGATTGTGGAGCTTTTAATGGGCAATGCTACTATCTGTTGGGGAGCTTTTAATGGGCAATGCTACTATCTGTTGGGGAGCTTTTAATGGACAATGCTACAGTTCAGTTTAATCACACACATTTACAAGTCACTTTGAGATATGTATAAAAGGAGCTTTGGAAAGCCAGATTGTTTTGTGATCTTAAAAATAATGCAACTGTTTCCTTAGGGTCATATCACGGGACTCACAGGTGCTATGGAATTCAGAGAAGATGGAGCCAACCCTTATGTCCAGTTTGAAATACTTGGAACCAGCTACAGTGAAACATTCGGCAAAGATGTGCGGAGGGTAACAATGCTTTGTCTTTTCCTCCTTGCCTCCTCCTCCTTTCCCTTTTTTCACTGGAGGAGAATAACTCTGTGCTTGCTTATCTGGGGGAAATGCTATCATTTTTGAACAAATGTTAGAAGTGGTCTTGCTCACAGTGCTAAAGTCATTAGCTGTGGAAATGGTATTTTCTAATTTCTAAATTTCTCACACATTTAAACCTTAAAAGATAATATTTAAGAGTGTCAGGAAAGAGTCTAGCAAATTGTTCTCAAATCGGCCATTATTCCTTAATATATTCCAATACTGATTCTTTGAGCATAATAGTGGTACAACTCTGCTCCTAGCGATTTCCAGGTGAATTATGGCATAATTGGTATAACTAAGACTTGTCCTAGTCAAGAAACTAGGTGGGATATTAAATTTATAATTTCTATAAAATCTATCAGCAGAATCCAAGAAATGGCAAGGAACAGAGTGATGGTGGATGGTGAGGAATCAGAGAAAGAAAATATTGTATTCAAAGAGATAACTATTGTATTTGTTTTGTTATTCACTCACAGGACACCTTGTGATAAAAATAAATCAAATATAATTGCATTGGGGCTGCTGTCCTGCACCTCTGGGTATTCTTATCTTGATGTTCTTCTATTATTAACTACTTTTGGGGAACAGAAAATATCTAAACCTTTTCCTGTCAGCTGTTTTTGCCTTAGAACTACACCAGTTTTTTTCCCTTCTCAGAAGACAAATATCTAGACCATTGTGTAGAGAATTATTACAAGTGAGTGGAGGAAAAGGTTAAGCACTTTTTTTACTTGCCCATCACCAATGCAAATGGCCCATTCCCAAGGATTTTCAATAGAGAAGGAGTAATCCAGCTAATACTATGCACAATTCCTGTAACATACAGTTTGTGTTTTAGGAGATTATCACACTGCCCTTTCCCATCCTTTCCTCCTGAGCTAGGCATGGGATGTAAACTTTTAAACATGGATTTTATCACACACCTCTGTGCCCAGGCAGGAGGCATCCCATATCCGATCATGGCATCCTATACCCGACTTCGCCCGCACCTTGCAAAGAACTAGAAAATCTCATTCTTTCAAAAAGTGAGGGGAAAGTTCTTTTTGAAAGTATAGGATTTTCTTATTCTTTGCAAGGTGCAGCAGAAGTCCAGATCGAGTATGGGATGCTATGATCATGTATGGGATGCCTCTTGCCTGGGCACAGAGGTGTGTGATAAAATCCACATTTAAAAGTTTACATCCAGCGCCTAGTTTGGGATGAAAAGACAGGAAAGGGCAGTGCGATAATCTCCTTAGAAGATCATATATAAGCAGAGCCTGATAATGGCTCAAACAATAGAATGAATTGTCTGTTTGCTTAGAGTCTGAGTGGTTTACTGTACTTGTACTTGCATGTTGCTCATATCTGGAGCTCCGAGATTGGGTTGGGTGAATATTTAGGGCTTGTCTTCACTGGCCAGAATACTCCAAGCTGCCCCTGGAGTATTTGGCCCTGAATTCTCCCCCAATCCCCCCACCATTACTTGTGCTTAATCTGCAGCAATGATGGGTGGCTTCCTTCCCACATGATCACCATTAATTCCCAAGTGATTCCCAGCATATTACCCAGTGCTGCTGCTGAGGTCACAATGAGGTAGCCAGTTATATTAACAATGCTGATCACCTTGATCTGACCTCAGAGCAACTGTATCCGCAGCGGGATGGGACTCAATGAGAACCTTAACAACTCATTGTTGCTGCAGAGTGAGCTAAAAACCTGGAGCAAAAGGTAACATTTTTAAATTTGAGTTTAAAGGAGGAAAGGTTGGATCATGTGCATATGTTGAGTCTGTAACCAATTTGAAGATTTGGCTGTGCATCTTCTAAATAGAACACAGTGAGCCTAGGGGAAATTCAAAGCAAATAATCCATGTAGACAATCCCTCAGTTATTCCTGCTCCTTGCATAGGACTCAGTTCACAGTCTTGTTTTGTTGAGGGTGGGAGTGGTTATTTTTTTAAAGTTATATGGTCTTTTTAATAAGCTGCATGTTAATATTACACAATTTGTTTGGGTGCTACATGACATGCAACATATGTTAAAGTAGGTTCAGATAGAGGAGAAATTCATAAGAGGGATAGGATGTTTTGAGTATTATATCCCTACTAAGGATGTAAATCTTGCAAGAATGGATGATTTCAGTAATTTTCTACCTTGTCCATGAATACAATGGTTTCTATACAATTTTTGAACACTATTTGTGCTCCTCAACTCTGATGGAAAGCTTCATTTGAACAAAATTACATAGAACCATAAAATCATGGAGTCATAGAGTTGGAAGGGACCACAAGAGCCACCTGTCATGCAGGAATACACAACTAAAGCATTCCTGAAGCATGGCTCTGTTTAGAGGCCCTCAAAGAAGAACAGTCCACCACATTCCAAGGCATTCTGTTTCACTGTAAAAGATTTTTACAATTAATGATTGATTCCAAATGTTTAGGTGGAATTTCTTTTCTTGTAATTTGAATCCTTTGGTTCAGGTTCTAGTCTCTGCAGTAATAGAAAACAAGCTTATGCCATCTTGTGCATGATATTCCATCAATTATTTCAAGATAAGTAATATGTCACCTCTCAGTCTTTTCTTGTCCAAGCTAAACATACTCAGCTCTCTAAATCTTTCCTCATTACACTTGGTATCCAGATCTTTCATTATTATGGTTACCTTTCTCCTGACACACTTCATCTTGTCATGAGGTTTTCTTGTACAAAAAAAACCATTTTTGGAAAGGCAAACATTTCTGGATAAAAATACTGAGTTTTGTACAGAAAATACATGGGGGGAGCCCTTTTTTCTATCTATGCAAATATCCAAGAATGAGGAAGAAATCTTACTTTTCAGGAGAAGGCCTTCAGGTCTATTTTATTTTATTTTATTTTCCTTCCTGGTCTCTCTCCCTCCCGCCTCTTTCTTTCTCCCTTCTCCTCCTCCTCTCCCCCACACTCCCATTGTTAGGCATTTCTTATTCTGGTGACTACTGATATTTACTTTTAAAAGTAGGTTTCCAGTTAAATGACTTTTTTGTTGTTGTTAACTGACCTCCAAGTCACCCTGCCATCAAGACCTTGCTCAGGTCTTGCAGACTCAGGGCTTTGTCTTCCTTGAGTCCATCCAACTGTAATGTGGTCTTCTTCTTTTCCCCTTTTCCTACCAAACATTATTATCTTTTCTAGGGAGTCATGTCTTCTTATTGCATGTCTAAGTATAGAAGTCTCAATTTATTTATTTTGGCTTCTAGGGAGAGTTCAGGCTTGATTTGCTCTAGGACCAATTTATTTGGCATTTCAGGAGTACATGTTAACTGTAGAACTCTTAATTTGCTTGCTTTGTTCTCAGATCTATTTTTGGTAGTTCATGGTACCATATTTCATTTGAACTGAATTTCTGCCCATCAACTTTTTCATTGACCAGCTTTCACATCCATACATAGAAATGGTAAAGAAGGCTAGGACAATCTTAACTTAAATATTCAATTATATATCTTCATATTTCAGGATCTTGCCTAGGTCTTCATAGATGCCCTTGCAAGCCCTAGTCTTCTTCTGACTTCTTGACTGCAGTCACCCTTCTGATAAATGACTGAGCCAAGACATGGAAATTCTTAACACTATTTCAGTGTCTTCATTGTCTACTTTAAAGTTATGTTAATCATCTGTGGTCATTATTTTTGTTTTCTTAATATTCAGCTGTAAACCTGCCTTTGCAATTTCTTTCTTGACTTTCAGTAATCGTTCAAATTAGATTATTGCACAACACTCAGCCCTGGTGGCGCAGTGGTTAAATGCCTGTACTGCAGCCACTCACTCATAAACCACAATGTTGCAAGTTCAATACCAGCCAGGGCTGAGGCTCGACTCAGGCCTGCATCCTTCCGAGGTCGCTAAAATGAGTACCCAGCTGTTGGGGGCCAATCAGCTCACAGTTGTAAACCGCTTAGACACCCCATAGCATGGTATGAAGTGGTATATAAATGAAGCTGCTTGCTATTCCACTTTAACTGCTCTGGCTGCCTCTTACTGCATTCTGGGATTTGCAGTTTAAGAAGCATCATTTAGAATTCTCAGCCAGAGAATTCTTAGGCCTCACTGAACTACAAGCCTCAGAAGGCAACAGGAGGCAGCCAGAGCAGTACAACTGGAATAGTAACACTATAAGAGGGTAGTGTGGTAATATGGCAAGTCCTCACTATTTTCTCCTAGGAGTATGGGGTCATCTGCATATCTTAAATGGTTTCTTCCTTCAATTTTCACATCTTTTTCCTCTGAGTAATTCTGCTTTACATATAATACATTAAGTGTACAAGTTAAACAGATATTTGATAAAATACAGCCCTGCCGGGCCCCCTTGTCAGTTGGAAACCACACAATTTCCCCAGTTGTTGTAGAATTCTAAGTATCACTTTGCTTGTATGGGATATTAAGGCAATAGTTCTGTGATTATTGCAATTTCTGGTGTCCCTTCTCTTGGGGATTGAAATGTATATTGAGTGTTTCCAATCTGTGGGCCATTGCTTCGTTTTCTATATTTGTTGACAGATTTTAGTTAGAATATGAATAGATTCTGTCTCTGTAGCTTGAAGCAGCTCTACTGGTATGTCATGTGTTCCTGGTGATTTATTTCTTTCAAGTGTTTTGAGTGCGGCTTCCATTTCACTTTCTAAAATTGTAGTAAATGTTTCTTCCATGGATGAATCTGATAACCTTTCATCTCTTTTATGTACTTTTCATCTCTTTTTATGTACTTTTTCAGTGTATTGTTTCCCTCAGCTTGGTCATGTAGTGTGTTCCCTATAACATCCACACTCTTGGTTTAAATGTCCCTTTAATTTCTCAGATATTATCATCTTCTATTTCTCTGTATTGATTATTATAGTAGTTCTCTTTGTCCCTGCATGTAAGTCACTGAGCAATTGCATTCAGGGTTCTGATTCCATTTCTCTCTCATTTTACTTTTGCTTCTCATCTGTCCTTCCACATATTCTGTTTCCAATTATGTAGTGTATTTGATTTCTATATTGACCATCAAATGATGTCTGTGTTATACAGTTATACAGTTGGTTTGTTGGTTACTTGAAGATTGTGTTTGTGATGAACAAAATTCAATTTCTTGGTTCATTTCTTGATCCTAAGCCAAATTTTCCTACTATATTGTTTCTACTCTATTTCCTGATTTTGCATTGCAATCACCTATGACTACCAACATATCCTGTTTTGGTGAGCAGTCAATTTCCTCCTGGACCCCAGCACAGAATCTTTCAATTTTTTCTTCTCCTGCCTTTGTAGTTGGAACATAAATATGGATTATAGTTATATTGATTATTTTCCCCCCTGAAACCATATTGTTATGATTTGGTCAGACATTGGACCTTATCACATGGAGGGGGGAGAGTGCAGAAATCCCATGCAGAAATGGGATTTAAAAGCTGGGGGAAAACCAAAAAAGCAGGTTGATTTTCACACACATCTGGGTTAATATGAAATTAACCCAAACAGAAAGTACACAAAACCTGCTCCTTTTTACTTTCTGGATTTTCTGAAAGTATTAAAAAGAGTGGATTTTGTCTACTTTCCATTCAGGTTAATGTCTCATTAATGCTCATTAACCCTGATGTTGTGTGAAAATCAACCCACGGGTTTTGTCAACTTTCTGTTTGGGTTAATCCCCAACGTCACCTGAAAATCTACCTGCTTTTGCATTTTTTTTCAAGTTTAAATTCAATTTCTGCATGGGATCCCTCCCATGTTATAAACTCCATTGTATGATATCCTTTGCCTTTGCTGCAACTCTCTTTGCTATTAGTGTGACCCAATTTCCTTCTAGATATTCATGTTCTGAGTAAATCATTGTGCAATTATCTTATTCAAAATGTCCCATTTCTGTCCATTTTAGCTCACTCTCTCTGAGTACTGCAAAATTTATACATTCCATTTCTTGTTTTGCTGTGTATGCCTTTTCCTGCTTCATGCTTCTTACATTCCGTGTTCCTATAATGGGTGCTGTGCAGCTATGGACTGTCCTTTGACAAAGGAATGTTCTTTCCACTTGAATCTCATTACATCATTAGCTACAATTCTGCTTGTAGTTGTCCTCTGCCACACTCAGTAGCTTGTTGAGTGCTGTTTGACATGGAATTTTCATTGTTTGGCACTATCTCTTGTTTCATGTTGCATCATCTCATCATAGGGTTTTGTGGAAAAAGATCTTCAAAAAGAGTTACCATATCTCCTTCTGTGAAGTGTTAACATCAACTATGGTGACACTGCTGTTGTTTCTGAGAGAGCCTCTACCAGTGTCACACACCCCCATACACTACTGCTGCTGCCTAGTAGCTTTCTGGCACATTTTGTCTGGCTCCTCAGCAAAAGCCTGTCTAACACTGCTGCCATTAACATAGCCCTTTTCTTCACAGGAGCACACAATCTCACCACTTCAGAAAGACAGTGTCATTAGTGGGAGTTAAATGACTTACTTTTGTTTCATTTATTTTACAATGTCTTTTCATGTTTTGTGGATTATAATTTATTTATACTGCTTAAATTATTTGTTATTGTTTTGTGCCTCCAAGTCATTTCTAACTTATAGTGACCCTAAGGCAAACCTTCCTCCTAGGGGATTTGCCATTGCCATACTCTGAGTCTGAAAGAGTGTGACTTGCCCAAAGTAACCCCACTGTGTTTCCATGGCTGAGCCAGGATTCAAACCCTGGTTTCCAGAGTCATACTCCATCCACTGCACCATGCTGGTTCTTAATTTACTATTAATTAAATAATTTTAAATAACCCAGGATGCATGTTTATAAGCTCAAAAGGAATAGATTTTAAAAATAATTTCAGCATTCAATTACAAAAGATGTAGAAAATATCTTCAGTTTGATTTTGTTGGCATTGTGTAGTGGCAGCTCAGGAGATGGCAGGTCAGATTTTTCTCCTGCCAGAGACAGCTTTAAGTTCTTTAACACCATTGTTGAAACACTCATGGCCATTTTACTCCTGCCACCACATCACCACCTATGCCCACATTTGTCCTGATTTACTGTACCAGCCAACAAGATCACATCCAATGTGTGTTTTGTTTTGCATCATGACACAGGAGGTACAAAAATTCTCCTTTATTAAGAGTTTTGAATTCAGCAATTTTTTTTTCAGCCCCTAGGCTGTGGCTTTCTAGAGAGCCTTACAGAATCATGTTCTCAATTTAGGGAGAAGGTAAGTAGCCTTTGGGGTCTGAAGCAACTTACATAAAGTTCTCCTGTCTCAGAGATACACTGGCTGCCTATGTTTTGGCAAAACAAATTAGTGCTTAGTATGAAAGGTAGGACAAAGATGTGAGTGAGTTCATGGTTTTGCTTCTGTATTTAAAAGGTGTATTTTTTAAAGTGACTTATTTGAAAAATAAGGACCCAGCAGTGAATTGGTCCTGTCCTGACTAGTTTTTAAAAGGCGAAAGATTTATACAATCTGAAGAGAAACTAGAATATGCTGACTAGTTTTTGAAGGAGGAAATTGCAAGAGGAAGAAGGGGGAGGAAAAATTGAGGAAACAAATGGAGGATGAGGCAGGGAAGCAACCAGAAGATAAATTGGTGTGTTGAATTCAAGTAAAGTTCAAGGATGTATGGAGGTAAGGCCAGTTGCCTTTTCCTCACTGAAACCCTCTGGGTACTTTGTATTTTCGTTGTGATTAGTGGTTGCACTTTTTGGAATTATTCCCATTCTCTAATCAGGAACATTTATCTGTCCATCAAGCCATCCATTTTCAATAACAGCCAAGGCCACAACAGGTACAAGCAATTTAAGCTATGTTGGACTTAACCCATTTTTGGTTTCCAGTTTGGTTGAAGAGAGCAATGCTAAAGCATATCCCTGTGTGAAATCCTATGGCTTATTTGTATGTCTTTTTCTTTTCTTTACAACAACATTATATGTTGTTTCCTATTATAAATCCAGCCTTCTCAGTTGTTTCTCAGGCTACCTGGAACAGTGCCAAAATTACCATTTCAGACACATGCTGTATTTGACAAAAAACATTCTGTTCAGAATAACATTTATTATTGGTTACTCATTGATGCTATTTTCATTTTCTTGAAATATCATCTGTTTCTTAAAATCAGCCTTAATGTTTCCCTTCGCACTTTCCCAAGCAGCTTGTAGAAATAACTGCTGGTAGTGTTAGTAATTTCACTCAGTAGTGGCTGCTAAAAAGACCAATAAATGGGTCTTAGAAGAAATCAGGCCTGAACTCTCCCTGGAGGGAAAGGTGATTAAACTGAGGTTGTCCTATTTTGGCTATATCACGAGAAGAAAGGGCTCACTAGGAAAGATGATAATGCTTGGTACATTTGAGGGCAACAGGGAAAAGAGGAAAACTGCATACCAGATGGACAGAGTTGATCAAGGAATGACCATGCAACTGCAAGACCTGAACAGCACAGTTGAGGATAGGGTGACTTGGAGGTCTCTCATTCCTAGGGTCACCATAGGTCAAAGTTGACTTGAAAGCAGTTACGACATTCTGTGTGGCAATGCTATTCTCTGCACAGAATACATTTGTTTCCTGTGCAAAAAAATTGTATTTTCTGTGCAAACCAATTGTGTGTGAATTTTGCACAGCATAAACCCTAAACTGAGGTTAGGCTTCAAAAACTGGCTTTCAAAGCCTTTCTCACAATGGGAAGAAAATTGCTAAAACTACTTATTGTTTCCTTTGAGAAGAAAAATAGTGAAGAATTACATTCTTAATGGGGAATGTGGACCATGCTTTAAAGAAAAATCAGTGTGATTTTCCTCTGCTATTAACACAGCAAATTGGATGACAACAGTGGTGAGCAAAAGCATTACACCCCCCTCCAAACTGTGAATGTTGCTAACCCATAATTCAGAGGCTTTTGAAGTAGAAAGGCAGGTTCCAATTTTCAGACACATGAAAGCAATATACTAGGGTCAACTATTAGTGCCTACAGTGGTATTACTAGGGTTGGCATCACCTGGTGCAGTAACTCATGGTGTCACCTCCCCAACCTCTTTCCATACCACACCATACAGACTCCCTCGTAATGCTTTTTGTACTAATTTGTATATGTCACTGAATGTAATGGCAATACCTGTGACATAAACAACTAGCAAAATTAAAATTGTACCTTTAAAGTACAATTGCATATGCACAGCCTGAATGTATTTATATGTACATTGTTTCATGTGGGCTGATCATGCTTAGCTTCCAAGATCACACAGGGTCTGATGCCTTTCAGGTATTTAGGCTATTATATATTGTGTATGTATTTGTTCTATGGTTGTCTCTGGTCAAACAGGTTTTGATGGTCTCCAGAATGCATCCAAATCTGCCACAGCTGTTGAACAGATACAATATTGCATGATTATACATGTCAAGAACAATGAAGCTTCTGTCATGCTATCTGCTCCAAGTATCCTTATATATATAGTGTGTATGTGGCTGCTTGGGGGGAAGCCTTTTGGCTTGTATCCTCCCATTGTTCAATACCTTCTCCAGTGACATCTACTTGGCATTTACTTTACCATTTTGATATCAGGAATATGCTATTTAAATTTGATATATTTTGTGCTGCTATGCTGTGTTTTTTTTTTTGGTAGCTTTATCTTTATGGTTTCAAATTATTTTTTCTGAGGTACACTTTAGCTTCTGCTGCTTTTAATTGATTTATCCTTTTAAGTGAATGTTTTGTAATGTTGCTGCAGCTTTGTGCAGAGTTTTTATTTTTATCACTGTCAGACTGCTAGCTTTCATTTCAGGGTGCTGCTGGCAAGTCCAGCTAAATTATCATTGCTCACTCCAGATGCCTCTTGGATAATGCCAAGGAGAGAAGCTAGTTCTGTTCATTGCATCAGATTTGGCTCTGAGGGCTCAAGATGATGATGTCTAGTTTTAGGCATACAAATCTGTGCTGTCAAAACCATTTTTTATTATTATTCTTGGCTGACATGACTTTCTTTAGTAGAAATCAAACTGGATCAAATTGGCAGGGTAAAATGAGATTGTATCCAGCACTGGACATAGCTGGTAGTTTTGGAATCCAGCAAGTTTTGGGGGGTTGATCTCCCACTTCAGCCTCCCAAATACCAAAAGGCTGCTCTGGAGGACAGGGAAACTTTCTAGAAAAACTTTTTATACCAGGAATGCAGTAGGATTCCATGACATTTTCCAGCAGGATTTAGATTAGATCATAACCTCTTGTTTTCAATAATGGACTACTCCTTTTTACCACAGTATTGCAAAATTGTGATGCTCTTGATTTTAACACAGTTCAGTTGACAACACAAATAGGATATGGTAATATACTAAGAAGAAGATAAATCCTGCAGTCACCTGTTCTCTCTCATTTATGCAAACATAACATCTCTGGTTAGTAAGGGGAATTGGCATGAGTTGAGGAAATAACTTATACTGCAAAGTGATTCATAACCTTGACTATGTGATTACAATGCAAGCTCCACAATTTACTTGATGTATCTTAGAACATCTTATAGATAGAGGTGAATAGAATCAGTCAGGGCATTCAAGAAATGTTTTTCAGTAATACACCAGCTAGCCAACAGCATTCATATTACTCCTTCATTCAGAGGAAATTTGCAACACTGTTTTGCTAAACTATTTTGTTCCACATAACTGAGTGTATGTGTTCAGAAGTGCTGAGGAAAACTGTTGATTTGTCATTTGTTGTTATTGTGTGATGTGGAGTCAGCTTTGACTTAGATGACCCTTTGAATGAGAGACGACCAAGAGCCCCAGTCATCAAGAGTCCTGCTCAGGTCTTTCAAAGCCAGGGCTGTGGCTTCCTTGATCAAATCAATTCTACTTGTAATGTGGTCTTCTCTTTTCCTACGGTCCTCTATTTTACCAAGCATTGTTGTTGTTGCTGTTGTTTTTCAAGTGAGTCATGTTATCTCATGATACGTCCAAGGTATGATAGCTTCGGATAGTAATTGGCTTTGAGGAAGAGTTTAAGTTTCATTTCTTCTTGGACACATTTATGGTACTAATTTGGCAATATTTCATTGATTTTGCCAACCCTCATAGAAAAAGAAGGATATCGTGCTTGTGAAACATGATCCTGCTGTTGGCGGCAAAAAATGAACAATCCTTTTCAGTTTGCAGACTTGACAATCACAGAAGAAGCAACCTGTAAGATAGTAGAAGAAGATAGGGTTTTGAGGGGCCCTTTCACCATACACAGTTATAGTGTTATGATTCCACTTTAGCTGCCTATGGAGTTCTGGGCTTTGTAGTTTGGTACAAAACTAAAACTCTCTAGTTGAGGACGCCATAAAATGTTATAATTGCAGTTAAAGGGAAATTGCAGTCTTTTAATTATACAATGTCTGTCTTTCTTCTCCTACGCCAGTAGTAGCAAAACACTGCCTTGAAAGCAGGAAGTATTTGTGACTTTCTCTCACTGGTGAAATATACAGAGAAGATTATCACATGGGGATGGGGTAGGGATGAGATCACTCCCCGATCCTTATCTCATCCATGACCAAGATGGCGCAAACAAAATTCAGACATGTGCTGATCCAGTCATGTCCCATCAGTGAAGTGGAAGTGTATTAACAGGTTTTCCTGCTAATACAAAATGCCAGCAAATGATGGGATAATTCCACTTTATTTATTGGATAATGACAGGATCAGTGCGACATCATCTGAAACTTTTTTTGCATGATCGCTGTCACTCACACTTTCCAGACAGAATAATGTCCAAATAAGTGTGATGTCATTTGAAAGTCCTTCCCATGATCCCATGAGAAGGAAGGGACAGGGATGAGACAATAACGTCCTGTCCCCCATGTGATAATCTCCAGAGAGTTATTCAGTTGCTTAGAAAACTGAGTTACCCTTTTCTTTTAGCCAGTACTGTTTTGTGATTTTATAACTCAACTGTGACTGTGAGAGGACTTTTACTGTGAGCCCTAATGTATACCATACAGCCTACTATTCTGAACACTTTGGATGAGTCTAGTTGATTCTTTCTCTCATATTACTACATTCCCCGAACTAACTTGCATTATGTGGTGTGAAAGCTTTAAGTGAATCTATCTGGACTAAGGGCCTGAACAGACTGCCAGAAATAATCCAGGTTGAGACCACTTTAACTGTTCTGACTCAATGCTAGAGAATCAAGGAAATTGTAGTTTGTTTCTGAGACATTGAGCCTTCTCTGTCAAAGAGCATTGGTGTCACAATAAACTACAGTTTCCATGATTCCCTAGCACTGACCCAAGGCAGTTACAGTGGTCTGAAGCTGGATTATTTCTGGCAGTCTGTTCAGGCCCTAAGTAGGCTTTCAAATTATCTTCCACTTGTTGATGATCCTCCACAATGTCCTAATTGCTCTCCAAAATGTTATTCTTAAGGCCAAATAAAACAGAACTATATGCAGTTCTGCAACTGCAGTACTCAAGGATTCAGATCATGTGGGTCAAACATGATTCTCTCCCACACACCCAAGAAGGGCTACTTTATATATTACAGAACAGCATTGAGTAGAAGTGATTTGCAGCTTTTCCTTCACCTAGTTGGCACTCTTTCCCTTTCTTCAGCCCTTTGCTTCTTGGGTGAATAAAACTGTAAAGCTAAATCTGGGGGCGGGGGGAATTCACTCTCATTTTTCCCCCGGTGGAGATGCGGATCGCTGTGCTGATGCATATCAAGTTTGTTGTTCCAATTTTGTTTTGGGATTGCGAATCTCTTCGAGCCATTGTAACCCCTTTGTTATTCATACATACCATTGTTTCAGGATAAAATGTAGCCACTTCCATACCTTTGAGTAATACAGAGCAATCTGAATCAATTAGGAAGCTTATTCACACTGCCAAAGATGCAGATCGATGCAGATCTTTCAAAAACAAAACAAAACAAAACAAAACAAAACAAAAAAAAACACAACCTCGGGGAAAACCCCAGTATCAAATATCATGGGTTAAGTGGTTTTTTTGCCAGCCCTCCCAAATATACATCACATACATTCAGGATGTGTGTGAACAACAAGGATTCAATCCAGATTCATCCTGGATTATTTTCATAGTGTGAATGAGGCTTGGGGCAATTTGGCTCTGCCATGCTATTCAGGGCACTGAAGAGTAATGCAAACAACTTCAATGACCATTCTGTGTCTGTGCTCTATGTTATATAGCACTATAAATTTTAGGGTCCAGTGTTATGGCATTGGAAGAGCACTGATCTCACTCCTCAGGTGAGACTCTTCTGAAAGACTCTTATTTCTATTTAAAGGCCTGTTGTCAGTGAAGTGCTGCTCCTAATGCTCCACCAGCATCACTAGATATTTTCCCTCATTTTAATCATCAGTCTGATGCCTGTTTTTTGTGTGTTTTTTTAATAAAGAGGGGGAGAGAAACATATTTTGCATGTGCCAATGCAGTTATTAATACCTACCATTTAGAGGCAAGTTCCTTTTCTTTCAGAAGCCCAGGATTTCACTGGCACTACTCTAGATTTACACTGCTAGAGTCTGGGTCAGAATTTCCATTTTTAATATGTGTCAAATTCTTGACGTATTTAATGGCATATCACCTCCAAACTGCACATGATTATAAGATTCATCATTTTTTTCTAAATCTGCTTCCTTCCCACATACATTCTCTTGACAGTTACTTTAAATTATTAGCATCAAAACTAATGAATACTGAAACTGGTGTTACAGAAAACTTTGTGTGCATTAAAGGGGTGCATGCTGTCCTTCTGTGTAATTCGGTGATGTGTTTTGTTTTGTTTTGTTTTGTTTTTTGCAGACGGGGGTTTATGACACACATTAAGATGCCAATGCTCATGCAATTCTTGGCAGGTTGATATCCTTGAGTCTATAATTCTGGAAAGCATGAGGGAGTCAAAACTTTCTTTTTAAAATGTTATGCAGCAGCAAAGGAAATTTACTGATAAATAGGATAGGAATATACATGCAGGCACACAGGAAACCTCACTTCACCCAGACATGAAAAGGATTTACAGGCTGATTGCTCTAAATACTGTGGGTGGTGGTACATGGCCATTCTTAGTTGGTGGAGTGATTTGTCTGGTTACTTCTGATAATGAATGAGACTTTGGCATACTAACTAGTTATGCAATCCCTGAGCTTGTGGATGGTTTTGATATGTATGTGTCTTATTTGTCATTTTAAAATGATGTGTGCTTTTAATTGTGTTTTTAACTGATATTATGATTTGTTAATCTGTTGTTGTTCCCCACCTCGATCCATGGGGAGAGGCAATTAAGAAATCATCATCATCACTGTCCAGGAAATCAGCCAACGAAACTGTTGATAAGGATGAGACACACAAATGCAAGACTTTGCAGCAGCACAAAGGCAATTCTAAGAGCACATTACCAGTCCAATGTCCAATAGAGCAAAACCAGGGGCAGGCCAGGGGTCCAGGGGTCCAGAGAGCAGGTCAGTGAGTTCAGTCCAGGGTCAAGGGTTCCAGATAGCAGATCAGTGAGTCTAGTCCAGGGTCAAGAGTTCCAGGTCAATCTGAGGTCTAGAACAAAAGGTTTCAGGCAACAAGGGAGTCAGAGTAAGATGCTTTCACCAGGGAACTCAAATAGACTCTGTCAAAGAAGCTCAGCATCTCAGAGCTGTTTATATTGGCCCAGTTCCTAATCACAGCTGTTTGGTGATTGCTGAACTTTTCTCATATAACCTCCTGTATCGATGGAGGCATGCCCTATCTGTCTTTCTCTGGCTGAAGGTAGGTACCTCCTTGTCCTGCTCCTCTGTGTCTCCCAGGCCTGGAACTTCTACTGGGGAGAAGCTGGGCTGCTGAGTCACAGGCTCTGCTGGAGCTGGCATAGGAGAGCTAGGGCCTGGCTCAGCTGACTCTGCTGGAGCTGGCAGAGAAAAGCTAGGGCCTGACTCAGGGCTTTTGCAGACTGCCAGAAATAGTGCACATTAAATTGAGGCACTGCCCTGGCTCAGTGCTAGGGAATCATGGGAACTGTAATTTATTGTGGCACCAGAGCTCTCTGACAGAGAAGGCTCAATGTCTCAGAAAAAAATGCAATTCCCATAACTCCCTAGCACTGAGCCAGGGCAGTGCCTCAATTTAATGTGCACTATTTCTGGCAGTCTGCAAAGGCCCCTAGTCTCCTCATCCTTTGAGTCCTCCGAGTCCTCTCCCTGGCTGGCTATGCAAATCACTACCCATTATTCAGGAAGATTTGGGATAACAATGATATAATCATCTTGCTGAGAACAAGATCTCTGTTTTAGAGATGGAAATAATATTTGAAAATATTTGAAAAATGAAACAACATGTTTCTTAAGTGTTGGGAAACCTGGACAAGGAGTTTTCTGTACTAACTTATTCTGTGCTGAATTTGCACACTTTTTGTGTTGAAATAGTATTTTCTCCACAGATGTTGTCTCTGCACAAAAGTGTGCAAATTTGGTGCAGAGTAAATTTATGCACAATAAGTTTTCAAAGAATTCCTTATAATGGGAAGAAAAATTCTGAGTTTACTTGTTGCCTTCTTTGAGAATGAAAACAGTGAAGAATTACATCCCTAGTCTGTCTGTGATTACTATTCACTATTATTATTATCAATATTAAAGCCAATGCCTGTCTAAATACATTAGAGTTGAATAAACTGCGACATTACTAAAACACCACAAGCAACCACAAAAGAGCTTCATTTAATAATTCACAGTTTAATAATTACATTTATCACTTTAGAAGGAAAGAGCAGCTTTAATATTTTCTGCTTCATACCATATTACAGCTACACATTAATACCAAAATAGCCTAAAAAACAATCAAGTATGCATTCCAGTATCAACTCCAATTTTAAAAAGCTTGATTAATCTTCTGAAAAATCACACATAAAAAACCACATTTTAATACTAATAATGGAAGCCAGTAAAGGAGTAATAGGAGTAGGAGTCATAGGCTCTGCATCTATGGTGTGTTATATACTTGGATGTTCCTCTGCCTCTATGAGATTTAAAGTGCAGTAAAAGTAGTATGGTAAATTCCAGAGTGCAGGTGCTCATGTTGGCAAGCCTTGAAGAAAGCTATGTTGATCCCTATCAACCAGTTTTAGCAGTTCCTCTCTCTGATAGAAAATAGCTCTTTATGGGTCTTAACTGCCAAATAGTACTTCCACCAGTGGTTTGCAATATGACTCTGATAGCTTGCAATAATACAGCATCAATCGGTGTATATATATATATATATATATATATATGATGTTAGTCACAAGCCTGATTTTTAACACCTTTGCTTAATGAAGAAGCCAGTGGAGCTTTGAAAGCATGCAACATGTATTTTGTCCATTTTGGTTGTCCCAACAAAGGTACCATTTTTTGGTGGATTTTAGATGTCATTGTACTTTGTTACATAACCAATACAGCTACCTCGGATATGTTTTCAAGCCTTAATAAATTTTGTTCTTCTCTCTCATATACATGAAGCCATGTCTTCTGCTTCTTTTGAGTACGTAATCATGCATGAGTTCAACTTCTAGGCCGATTAACATGTACAGCTGGCCACACATTTTCTCAGTTCAGCATATTTGAGTGATCTATTAATGTGAGTACTGTGACATGTCATTGAGGAATTATTAATGGAATGCCATCACACAGAGACTGCTGTGATTAGTAGAACTCCAAATTTTATTCCCGTGGTTAGTTGCTGCTATTGTATTTAATCATTTTTTCTGGTTTCCATGTTGCTTTTCCTATGAGGAGAGATTGTTCATATATCCTGCACTAAAATACAGAATTAGTTTTACAATTTTAACAGGTGAATATAGGTTTTTTTTAAAGTTATTTAGTTTTGTTGTAAGAATGACAATTACCAGAATGTCTCAAAAAAGACATCTCTTAACATGTCTTAACAGCTTTGAAATAGATCTGGCATTTGCACCTGATAGTCATATACACCTGATCCATTAAAATTGTTTGGTAGGTAAAGCAACTTTTTTTACAGTGTTGAAAAGGAAGGCAACAGATGTCAATAATAACCTGTATATTTTGTGGTGGTGGGAGGTGAGAAGAGAGAAACTGAAGATGGCCTGATAATGCGGTTGGGCTCACTCATAGGTTGGACTAAATTCTTTGTATGCTATCAGATCGCTTGACTGCTAAGCTTAAAGCAGTCTGCACAATCTATGAACTTAACAGACACTGTTCTTCTACACACCCTACTAAAATGAATGGGAGCTGTGCTGGTCAGCATCTGTAGGTCTTAGCATGATTCTTGTTCTTTTCATTCAGATGTGCTACTTTATTGTAACACCATCAGCATGATGTAGCTTTCAGCAAAATGTCTGTAGCATCCATCATATTCTTCAGAAGTTTCATTTTTGAAAAAGAGCAGATTCTTAGACAACATCACTGAAGGGAAAAGCTTAAAACAGGAAAGACAGCATGTGCTGAATAACCTTGAAAGGGTCTTGGAAAAGTCATCCTCTATTAAGGTCTGAGAAAGTTTTTCAGGAGGTAATAGGAAGAAGTTAGTTTGGTCTACATTTTAAAGTGAAAACACTTAATCACCCTTGCTGAATCAATAAGTGAACATCAAACCTGATTCTCCTATCAAAAAAAAGGTGTGCAAAACATGTGCTTGCAGAAAGTGCACTCAAAAATGTAGATATTAATATAAATAATGAACAACATGCATTATTTAGGGAAAGTCACTTGCAAAATACAGGCAAAGTTCTGTCTGCATATGTATATTAGGAGAAATACACTTCAAAATGCATATAAATTTTTGTATTGACTTTTACACATGAGAACCAGCATAATGTAGTGTCTTGAGTGTTGGACTTGGACTCCAAGAGGCCAAGATTCAAACCCTCATCAGCTATGGAAACCCAATTGGTGACCTTGGACAAGTCACACCCTCTCAACTTTAGAAAAAAGCAATGGCAGCCTCATTCTGAACAAGTCATGCCAATAAATTCTGAGATACTGGGCCTAAGCAGACTGCCAGAAATAGTGCACATTAAATTGAGGCACTGCCCTGGCTCAGTGCTAGGGAGTCATGGGAACTGTAATTTATTGTGGCACCAGAGCTCTCTCACAGAGAAGGCTCAATGTCCCAGAAAAAAATACAGTTTCCATGATTCCCTAGCACTGAGCCAGGGCAGTGCCTCAATGTAATGTGCACTATTTCTGGCAGTCTGCTTAGGCCTACAGTCACCATATGCCTGAGTTGACTTGAAGGCACACAATCACAACAATGGCAGCAACAATTGACTTTTTAAAAAGCACAACCTAATATGGAAACAGAACAGGGCAAATGTAAGACTGGGATATGAGGACCTAAAATTGACTAATTCACCGATCCCTGGTTTTTCACTCTTCCTGAATCTTTGTTCCTCTCTTGAAATAGAATTTTCTTTCCCTTTCCACATTTTCTGGTTGAATATATCCTGCATGTATCATTCACCTGTCCAACTGCACTGTTTGGGCAGCATGTTCTATAAGCTCCTCACATTTCCACTGCTGTTGAATGAAACTGGAGTCTTTCTCTCTGTGTGTGCATGCCTTCAAATTGCCTGCCAACCTATGGTGACCCCATGAACTTCATAGGGTTTTCTTAGGCAAGGAATACATAGAAGTGGTTTTGCCAATTCCTCCCTTTGAAACAAAGGGCCTTTGCAGACTGCCAGAAATAGTGCACATTAAATTGAGGCACTGTCCTGGCTCAGTGCTAGGGAGTCATGGGAATTGTATTTTTTTTCTGGGACATTGAGCCTTCTCTGTCAGAGACCTCTGGTGCCACAATAAATTACAGTTCCCATGATTTCCTAGCACTGAGCCAGGGCAGTGCCTCAATTTAATGTGCACTATTTCTGGCAGTCTGCAGAGGCCCAAAGTGTACAGCACCTGGTATTGGTTGGCCCATTCACATGCTATTTAGGGTAAGTCTGCTTAGCTTCCAAGATTAGATGGAATCTTATGTCTTTAGAGTTGTGGAGCTCTCTAGTAAACTACATTTGATTCTTCCCTTTACAGGTAGATGAAATGTAGACTATACCCCTTGCATAATTTCACACAGTAAAGTGTTAGTGATCCAAATTCCTGAATTTTGACTTGGCACTGTACTAAAGTTTTTGAGTTCAGTGAAACAGCCTCTGAGATTCCTCATTTATATTTTTTGTTGCTATATGCCTTCAGGTCCTTTCTGACTTGCAGTAACCCTAAGATGAACCTATCATGGGGTTCTCTGGGGCTAAGAATGTGTGACTTGCCCAAGATCACCCAATGGGTTTCCATGGCTGAGTTGGGAATTGACCCTGGTCTGTACAGTCCAAGTCCTGCATTCAAACTACTACAGTACACTGTCTCTCTCATTGATTATAGAGAAATAATATTTAATAGATGAAGTGAGTCAGAACAGCACTCCATAGCTACCAGATGAAACACTGTAGATCTATAGTAAGAACTAACAAATAAGTTGTGGGAGCAATCAGATCTGAACTTTCCCTAGAAGCCAAGATGACTAAATTGAGACAGCTGTATTTCAGATGCATCATGAGAAGGCATGACTCACTAGAAACTATGGTGATACTTGGAAAGGTGGAAAGCAGTAGAAAGAGAGGAAGACCACATATCAGATGGATAGCCTAAAAGAGAACATGGCCCTGAGTCTGCAGGAATTGAGCAGGATTGTTGACAACAGAATGTATTGAAGATATCTCATTCACAGAGTCACCAGAAATTGAAGTCAACTTGAGGGCAGTTAACAACAACAAATGCAGGAACATGGGGAGGAGAGATTTTGTTGTCTAAGGGTATGTCTGCATGGGGCAATTACACTGGTTTCCCCTCACCCTCACTCTGATCTGTCTACACAATGCAGGGCCAAAGCCCCTATTTGAGTGTAGACTGTTTTGATGAGAGAAGCCTTGTTCTGCACTGCATCTGCCCTGTCACTGGCTAAATTATATTTTAAAAACTTATATGTTGCTCTGGATTTTTTAGGAAAATCCAGACCACTCTGGTGCGATGCTGGGAGACTGTTTACACATCCATCCTGCTATGCTTCTTGGCACTGCTTCTGAGTTCAGATCAAGGCACTTAGTAATGTGAGCAATGCTGGGCACCTTGTTTCTGACCTAAAAGAGAGTGTCTTGTGCCAGCACAACAGCACCAGGTAGGACAGCTAGGCACATGTATGGGCATCTGCCTAGGATTTAAAGAGAGTGTGGAGAGTATTCTCTCTGGTATAGATAAAAGCTCAGGCTACATGCCAAGAAAGACACATGAATGGGCTATTGGCACACTAGCACAGGGGTAGGCAACCTTTCCCCTTTAAGGGCCAAGGGACTTCATCTCCTAGAAGCCTCAGCCATGTTGCCAATAGTCCCATGTTGGCCAACAGCTCCTGGGATTCTGGGAGCTGAAGTCCCTCGGCCCTTAAAGGGTAAAGGTTGCCTACCCCTGCCCTAGCATTTGGAAACCATGCATTAAAAATAGAGACGTTGATTTCCTGAATAGTTTGCCCTCACATTCCAGAGGGAATGATTATTGTCTCTCCTCTCTGGGAAAAGTCAAATATTTCCCCACAAGAGTCTTCCCACATTTGAATGCCCCAAAGCATTTCAGGTGACTATCACAACAGAACAACCTCCAGTCATTTAGTAGGCAACAAAGAGCCTTCACATTGCCTATCAGTTGCTGGGGAGGGGGTCCCTCTCTTGTGAGTGCAGCTGAGTTGCTCTTTCTCCTTTCCATCTGCCTCTACCCTGGGCAGTGTACAACTCTAAACTCTTGATAGGGAGAAGGGATGGCAAAGTGTAGTGGTCTGGGTGCTGGACTAGGACCCTTGAGACCAGGGCTGAAATCCCCATTCAGACATAGAAACTCAACAAGGAATGACAAGACTTTTTTTTAAAAAAAAATATATATTAAAAGAATGCTTAAAACCCTTATTTCTCAAATGATGAGTAGAATCTTGGACTTTTCTTTTTCTTTTTCCTGCCTAAACAATGCTGTGATTAGGAATGTATTCTATGCAAAATTTGCATGTTATTATTTTGTTTTGCATGGAAAAAAGCATTTGCTGCATAGATAATAATTTGTGTGTGTGTGTGTGTGCATGCGCCTATGCCTTCAAGTTGCCTCACAACATATGATGACTCCATGCATTTTATAACATTAATTTCCATAGAAAATAAATGCTATTTTCTATGTAGAAAATTCTGTTTTCTGTGCAAAATAACCTAGTGAAAATTTTCTGTAGAAGTCCCAAATTGCAAATAGTGGAAAGAATCTTAGTAAAATTATTTGTTGTTTCCTTCAGTAAGAAAATTAGTGAACAATTACATCCCTAATGTATAGCAGCAAACTGAAGGCATCTAATACTTGCAAGCCAGATTTGCTACTGGACTGGAGCACTGATTCAACCAGAGTATGTACTTCAGAAGAGACCTCGGGAATCTCAAATACTCACACAGGACCACAAAAATCTCACTGGTATTCCCAACTGTCTGGAAACCCATTTTTCAACTGGTAGATTAAGAACAAATGATATTCTTTACATCCTCAGTTTATTTACATCCCCAATTAAATCAGAAGTAGTAGTACATGCTCCCTTTTAATTGTTCACTCCAATGTTCCTGTCTAGTTTACAAACAATCTTGCTGTCAGGAGTGAATGGCCAGAAACATCTTGGCAGTCATCTTCAACTGTGGGTCCCCTCCTGCCATGTAGGAACAGAGTTGGCCCTTCCATTAGGTAGCCTGAGGTGGCTGCCTCAGTTGTCAGATGCAGAATGGGGGCCGAACATGTGACAGAAAACTGCTGGAGGACAGAGATCAAGGAAACTGGATGCAGCCAGTGTTGTCATAAGGTTCAAACTACAGTCTAGTAAATTTCTCTAAATTAAGTGACAGTGGGTGGGAATTTTGTCCTGAACCCTATTCAGATGAATCTACAGACTTGACTCCACCACTCTCATTTTCACATTTTCATCTGTCCCTTCTTGTTTGAGTAATCTCAGTGCCTCATAAAGAACTGTAGTACTAAATAAGCAACCCATGTTATACTTACAAAATTGTGTGATTAGCTTTCAGATAGTTTCCATCTGAAAGCTACTCAAAACTAGCATACAAGAAGAATGTAATTCATTACGGATTCACTGGACTATCTTGGCTGCTGCAAATGATTGATTGTTTTATAGTTGCTTAAAATACCAGTTTCACACCCAGTTTCTACTAATCAGTAACCAAAAACTAAAGGAAAGGAGGTATTTTGCAGCCCTGTATTATTCTAAAATGGAATATATGGGCTTGAGGTAATTGCTTGCCTGAGGTTATTCAAGAATTACAGTAATTCATCTCCATTGAGGTTGAGATTAGAGAATCTTGGGTCACAAGTTAGACAGTGTCTGGCATCCTGATTATTAGCTTCAACAATAATGGACCCATTCTGACAATTGTTGAATGGTCAGTCAACACATAGATACATTTGATATATTCATTGGGTCTACTCTAATCAGGACTGAAGAGGATTTAGGCCCATAGAAGTGCTTCAGTGAATAGATTATAGGATTTTGTTGTCATCCTCTTACCCATTCTGCTACAATTATCCTGAACCCTTGAGGTAGAATGGAAGCTGGATAATTTTGGATACCTAATATCCAGCATGCCAAACAAAGCAGGATCTGATGTTTTTAAACATTTTGTTGGCTGCCTTAACCCAAAGTAATTTCTAGGTTTCCTCTGCCAAACATGCTCCTTAGTGGTGGCTGTACAGTTTAAGAGCTTTTTGCATAACACACATTTTCTAAACATTAAACTTCTTCTTCTTCACCAGTTCATGAGCTTAGCCTTAGACAGTTGCTTTGAATGTGCTTGGAACCTGGTGTGTGTGTGTGGGGAGTGCACTTTGGAAAGAAATCCTGCTGTGATGGAATCAGAAGGCATTATCTTCAGAAATCTGTTTGGCCCCAATAAACATGCACAGAAAGGGCAGCTTTGTAATTAAAATGACTTGGTAAATTTAATTTCCTCAAAATTTAATTCAGTACATTTTAGACTAATTTAAATTGCTGCCTTTTTCACACAACATCTTCATCTAGGGAAATTAACACATGTCTTTCTCTGTTTGATTTTTTTTCCTCTGTTTATATTTGCCAGAGTAAAAAGAACATGACTCTCAAACTCAGTATAGGTCAATAGTTTTTAAAATACATGTTCCAGCTTCATCACTGCTTCCCACCATGTTTCACTATGTATTTGTTGTTGATACATGTTTTAGAATCTTCTTAGAAACTTAGAACTTCTTAGAACCTTAGAATTCTGCTGGATCAGGTCAAAGATGTATTTAGTCCAGAGACTGAAAAAGTTCTTTTTTTTTTTTTTTTGGACAAGTTGCAGAAATATCAACCAGCATGATCATGCTGGTTGGGCGTCCTAGACTTTGTAGTCTAACAAAGTAACTTTCCTCAACTTTAATTTAGTCTAACATTCTCTTCTCACAGTGGCCAACCAGATATCTATTGGAGGTTCACAAGCTGGATGTGAGGGCCATAGCACCATCTCCCGCTGGTATGATTAACATTCTGAGGCTAAATTGACATAACAGGCATAGATTTACTTCATATGAACAGTAGAGTAGGTGAAAACATCCCCTTATTACATATTACATACCCTCCAACTGTCTCAATTTGGGAGAGACAGTCCCAATTAATATTCTGTCTTTCTACTTTTGCAGCTATTTTAAAAATGTCTTCCTTTCTCTCTCTCTCTCTCTCCCCCCCCCCCCCCCCTTGTCCTCAGATTACTTTTAATTGCTGCAAATTGAGTTCAAAGTATAGAAGTCTATACTCGGTTAAGACACTGGGGGGAAAGGGAGAAAGGTTGGAATTTTGCCCTTCCCAATAGACTTCGGGAAAAGCAAACTGCTGCAGTCTTCTCTACCTTTTCTATATTTCTTCACTAATACCTTTTGCTAACTTCACCACACTCTGAAGCTGGTTTTCATCTGTGAATTATTGGAGAATATGTAAATATGATTGCTTGCATGACTTTTTCTATCAGATAACTCTTTGGCTTCTACTCCTGAGAAAATTTTCTTATATCAAACTCAAGAGTTTTCTTGGATAACAAATAGCTGCCTGCTTGTTCCAGGCATAGCCCTGTATGTTGTAGCTGTATTTCCAGCCCAGATTTTGTTCTCAGGCTTTGCTCCACCACACCCCTATTCCTTGTATCTCCTATTATGAGGCAGCCTGAGATACAACATTCTCCCATTGTAAGATTTCCTGCAATTCCAGTGGTCCAGGAAGGAGACATGGTGGGGAAGCTCTCCCATGTGTTAAATAATACCATAGCCCAGAATCCTGTATGGGATTTACATATGTGTAAACACTGTAATTACAGTGCAATGAAGTGAATCCCTGCCCAATTCTCCCTATCCCCACTTACCAGGAAGCAGTCACAGCAATTAATGGGGGGTCTGCTCCCCTGTCAATTAGAAAGCAGCTGACTATTATTTCTACCCCTTCCCATGGGTGAACTCCAGAATGACAGGCAGAAACAGGTTCCCTGTCACAATTCTCCCTCATAGTGAAGAGAGTACTGAAAATCATGTAAAAAGCAGAAAACAAACTCCACGTGTTCTATAATGGTCAACTGTTCATTCCTTTTTAAAAAGCCAACACGTTTTGGCCTGCATGAAAAAAAAATCCTTCTTCTGGGACCATCAGCAGAAATCACTGGAGTGTAACCACTCTCCAAATGACAGGACCATTGAGTATGCAAGATCTTTCACTTGTTGGGTGGCTGGGAATAGCAGTCAGCTGCTTCTCAATTGACAGGGAAGGGACCCTCCCCCTTCCATCAGAGTGGCTGCTTCCCAGTAAGTGGAGACTGGGAGACTTTTATGCTCCCTACATAGCCCCTAAACAAGGGTAAAAGAGTGTGTAACTCCAGATTGGACATTCTTAACATCCATAGACATTCCGACCCATGCCCTTTGATTGTTTTAGTGCTGTGTGGAGTTTCTTACTAGGTCACCCAGACTCCTGCATTAGCGTAAGAATTATCTACTGGTGACAGCTTCCACTTGATTTTGGAGTGAAGATCTATACATGTTTCATATCTTATTGGGTCTAATTTTTCTCCTGGAAAGGGATAATGATGTATTGGAAGGCAGAGTCTGGAGGGATCAGGACACTTTCACCTTTGAAGTAATAGAAAGCAACATGCAACCTATATGACCAGCTTTAGCTCAGCCAGGCATTGAATTATGACTGTTCATGAATAGCAACTGGTCTGAGGTCATTCAATGAATTTTATGTACAGACAAGGGGAACTTACTTTAGGCAGAGGGAACAGCAGATTTGAGGTGTCTTGGAAGTGGTGGGGAAATGTTGTGTTTTTGCTTCCAAGGATGAACGGAGGTACTATGGGATTTTCTGACTCAGCTGGCAATAATTTGTTTGGGCCCTATGCACTTTGGCTTTGGGAGGTGCCATTTGCTCCTATACTTCAAGCAATCTTGTGCTTGGATGAGAGATCTGAACCCAGTTATTCCCACTTCCACATAGGATCACACTGAGTTTCAGGCTTGACTGCAGACTGAATTAGAGAAGATTAAGTTGTCCAGGATGCTAATTCATTCAGATTGCAGAACTGATTCCATTTCCAAATGTAAATATGCTTGTTTATACTGGAGCAAAATTAGCCTATTACTGCTACTTCTCTTTCATTTTCAAATATATTGTTACTTTCTCTGGGCATGATTATTGCCAGTGCCAAGCACTTAGCAAATTTACAGGGGGAAAATAAACAGGACTTGTCAGTGTTTCACATCTCAGTTCCCTTTAATGTACTTGAGTGTGTAAATATGGTATGGAGTGTCAATATGTAAATATAGTATGGAGAATTCTCTTCTTTGTCTTACTAAATGGTTTTCCCATGTGTGACCAGAAAGATGTTACATTCTAGTATTGGGTGAAGCCAATTATCAAGTGGAAAGCAATTTGGGATCATGCCACTTATAATTGTATATAATGCCACTTATCATTGATTCATACTTTGGCGGATAGAAGTGGAAACAGACTTTGACCTGCTTATGAAAATGAAAGGGAGGGGAGTCTGAGCTCCCAGAAGTAAACCTTTTGGAAACAGTGTTGTATATTTCATAAAATAGTTGATGAGACAATTTAGTGTTTCTCTATCTGAGTTACAATTTAAGCAATCCTCCTGTTGAAGTCTTCGTTTATTTTATTTTTAATTTATTTTGCCCTCTGGGTCCTCTTCTCTTGCTATTATGATCTTGGGGGATGTATGATTCAACATCTATAGTAAATAATGCATCACGCTTTCCACATGAATGTTTTTGGGTTTTTTAGTAATTTGCTTTTATAACTGAGAACACTCTAAGACAGTGGAGGCAGAAGGTTGATTTACTATGGAACAAAAACTATTTTAAACAAACAGAAACACTGGTGAAAACTACAAGGTAAGAAAGTGATTTCAGAAACCACCAGGTTTAATTCTGCAATATAAATATTCAGAATCCCTACAGCCAGGGTGCTCCATGTTCTGTGTACAGAGTCACAGAATTTAAAAGGTGGAACAGATGATATTCCAATAAAACTGTTGCAATCCACACTGACAGAGTCAACTCTAGTGCTAACCAACATATGCCAACAGATATTGGAAACAAAATGATGGCCAACAGATTGGAAGTGATCAATACACATCCCTATCCACAAAAAAGAGACACAAAAGACTGCAGCAACTATAGACTGTAGCTCTAATCTCTTATGCAAGCAAAATCATGCTCAAAATTCTGCAACATAGGCTCCAACCATACATGGAGAGAGAAATTCCAGAGGTACAAGCAGGGTTCAGGAAAGGAAGAGGCACTAGGGACCACATCACAAGCATACAATGGCTAATGGGGTACACCAAGCAATTCCAAAAGAAAATCAGCACGTGCTTTATAGACTATGGCAAGGCCTTTGACTGCATAGATCACAAAAGATTATGGAACACCCTTAAAGACATGGTAGTGCCAAAACATCTAATAGTCCTAATGAGGAGTCTTTAATCAGGGCAGGAGGCTACTGTCAGGATAGAACATGGAGAAACAGAATGGTTCCCAGTTGGAAGTGATCAATATACATCCCCATCCACAAAAAAAGAGACACAAGAGAGTGCAGCAGCTATAGATTGTAGCTCTAATCTCTTATGCAAGCAAAATTATGCTCAAAATGCTACAACATAGACTCCAACTGTACATGGAGAGAGAAATTCCAGAGGTACAGGCAGGGTTCAGGAAAGGAAGAGGCACCAGGGATCACATTGCAAATATGCAATGGCTAATGAAGTGTAGCAGGGAGTTCCAAAAGAAAATCACCATGTGCTTTATAGACTACAGTAAAGCCTTTGACTACATATATCATGATAGCCTATGGAATGCCCTTAAAGACACGGGAGTGCCAACACATCTGATAGTTCTAATGAGGAATCTGTATTCAGAACAAGAGGCTACTGACAGTACAGAACATGGAGAAACAGAATGGTACCCAGGTGGCAAAGGAGTAAGATGAGGCTGCATCCTATCACCCTACCTATTCAACTTATATGTAGGGCATATTGTAAGGGAAGCAGGCTTGGACAATTTGAAATATGCTGATGGCAACATAATACTAGCAGAAAACATCACAGACCTGGAACAACTACTAAGGAAGATCAAAGAACAGGCTTACTGTTGACCACAAAGAAAACAAAAATAATGACCACAGAGAGTGTACACACATTCAACCTAGATAATGAGGAAATAGAAATAGTAAAATAATTCTCATACCTGGGATCAAATATTGATCAGAGTGGGGACTGCAGTCCAGAAATCATAAGAAGACTAAGAATGGGGAGGGCAACTATGAGAGAACTAGAAAATATCCTAAAATGTAAAGACATACAACTGAACATGAAAGTTAGAATCATACAAGCCATCGTATTCCCTATTACCATGTATGGATGTCAAAGCTGGACAGTCAAGAAAGAAGATAGGAGGAAAATCAACACATTTGAGTTGTAGTGCTGGAGAAGAGTTCTGAGGATTCCATGGACAGCCAAAATGACAAACAAAAGGGTCCTAGAGCAGATCAAGCCAGAAATATCCCTAGAAGTCAAAATGACAAGACTGAGGGTCTGTACAGACTGACCTGGCTCAGTACTAGGGAATCATGGGAACTGTAGATTATTGTGGCACCAGAGCTCTTTGACAGAGAAGGCTCAATGTCTCAGAAAAGACTACAATTCCTATGATTCTCTAGCATTGAGCCAGGACAGTTAAAGTGGTCTCAAGCTGGATTATTTCTGGCTGTCTCTACAGGCCCTTAGACTGTCATACTTTGGAGACATCATGAGAAGGCATGAATCATTGGAAAAGACAATAATGTTAGGAAAGGTGGAGGGAAGTAGAAAGAGAGGAAGGCCACATGCTCGATGGATGGACTTTATTAGAGACCACGAATATAAGATTGCAGGAGCTGGGCAGAGCAGAAGAGGACAGGAGGGCCTGGAGATGTCTCATCCATAGGGTCACCATGGATTGAGATAGATGTGAAGGCAATTAAGAACTACAACAAAATGGCTGGTATTTGATCAACAAAACTTGCAATTAATCCAACCTTCAAGACAATGCTAGTTGTCATCTACAGATTACCAATCACAAAAGCATATTAGGTGTCATAAGTAGAATTTATGGCCATGGGTGGGCTCATCTTTTCAGTGGTTCAATTAGAACAATTGAACCAAGTTCATCAGAGCCACCTGATCACCACTGCTCAAATTAAAATTAACGCAGGTAGTTGTTTTTGTTTCTTTCAATCTTGTTTAAAATAGCTTTGGTGAGCAAGGAAATAATTAATCCTGGAACATGAACACTCCTTCCTATTTATCGGCTACTCCACGCCAGGAAATGTCCTGCCAAGATGCTACTGGTCACTTGAGCAGTCACTCTAAATAGGGGTAGAATCATAGAATCATAGAGATGGAAGAGACCACAAGGGTCACCCAGTCCAACCCCCTGCCATGCAAGAACTCCCAATCGAAGCATCCTCGACAGATGGCTATTCAGCCTCTGCTTAAAGACCTCCAAGGGACTCCACTACTCTCTGAGGGAGTGTGTTCCACTGTCGAACTGCCCTTACTGTCAGGAAGTTCCTCCTAATGTTGAGGTGGAATCTCTTTTCCTGCAGCTTGCATCCATTGTTTTGGGTCCTAGTCTCTGGAGCAGCAGAAAACAAGCTTGTTCCCTCCTCAATATGACATCCCTTCAAATATTTAAACACGGCTATCATATCACCTCTCAGCCTTCTCTTCTCCAGGCTAAACATCCCCAGCTCCCTAAGTCGTTCCTCATAGGGCTTGGTTTCCAGACCCTTCACCATTTTAGTTGCCCTCCTTTGGACACGCTCCAGTTTCTCCACATCCTTTTTGAATTGTGGTGCCCAGAACTGGACACAGTATTCCAGGTGAGGCCTGACCAAAGCAGAATAGAGTGGCACTATTACTTCTCTTGATCTAGACACTATACTTCTACTGATGCAGCCTAAAATTGCATTGGCCTTTTTAGCTGCTGCATCACATTGTTGACTCATGTTCAACTTGTGGTCCACCTGGATTCCTAGATCCCTTTCACATGTAGTCTCATTCAGCCAGGTGTCCCCCATTGTATATCTCTACTTTTTGTTTTTCTGCCCTAAGTGCAGTACCTTACATTTTTCCGTGTTGAATTTCATTTTGTTAACTTTGGCCCAGCTTTCTAGTCTGTTCAAGTCATTTTGAATTTTGTTCCTGTCCTCTGGGGTATTAGCTACTCCTCCTAATTTGGTGTTGTCTGCAAATTTGATAACTATGCCCCCAATACCGTCATCCGTCATTAATAAAGATATTGAATAGCACTGGGCCCAGGAGAGAACCCTGTGACACTCCACTGGTCACTTCTTTCCAGGTTGAAAAGGAGCCATTGTTGAGCACCCTTTGGGTTTGGCTAGTCAATCAATTACAAATCCATGTAACAGTTACTTTGTCTAGCCCACATTTTACCAGCTTGTTTGCAAGAATGTCATGGGGAACCTTGTCAAAGGCCTTACTGAAATTAAGATATACTATATTCACAGCATTCCCTTCATCTACCAAGCTGGTAATTTTATTAAAAAAAAAAGAGAGATCAGATTTGTCTGGAATGACTTGTTTCTTTGAAATCCATGTTGCCTTTTTGTGATTATGGAATTACCTTCCAGATGTTCACAGACTCTCTGTTTAATGATCTGCTCCAGAATCTTCCCAGGTATTGATGTCAGACTAACTGGATGATAATTGTTGGGATCCTCTTTTTTCCCCTTTTTGAAGATGGGGACAATATTTGCCCTCCTCCAGTCCTCTGGGACTTCTCTTGTTTCCCAGGAGTTCTCAAAGATTATTGCCAATGGCTCCGATATTACGTTTGCCAGTTCTTTTAATACCCTTGGATGTAATTCATCTGGTCCTGGAGACATATATTCATTTAGATTAACCAGGTATTCCTGTACTATCTCTTTACTTATTCTGTGCTGAAATTCTCCTGTTCTGTCCTCTGTTCCATTATCCTCAGGTTGAGCACCCTTTGCCTTTTCTGAGAAGACTGAAGCAAAGAAGGTGTTGAGTAATTCTGCCTTTTCTTTGTCCCCTGTTAACTTTTTGCCATCTTCTCCACACAGTGGCCCTACCATTTCCTTCTTCCTTTTGCTGCTGACATACCCAAAAAAGCCCTTTTTATTGTTCTTAACCTCTCTAGCAAGCCTGAGTTCATTCTGCGCTTTAGCTTTTCTGACTTTACCCCTACACATGCTAGCTATTTGTTTGAATTCCTCTTTGGTGATTTCCCCATTTTTCCATTTCTTATACATGTTCTGTTTAAAACATAGTTCAGTAGCAAGTTCCTTAGACATCCATCCCGGTTTCTTGAGACATCTCCCATTTTTTCTCCTCATTGGCACGGTTTGAAATTGTGCCTTCAGTATCTCCCTCTTGAGAAATTCCCATCCATCTTCAACTCCCTTCTCTTTTAGTATTCCTGTCCATGGGATCACCCCCAGTATTACTCTAAGTTTAGTAAAATCAGCTTTCCTAAAATCTAGAATGAGTGTCTGACTATGCCTGGTTTCTCCTTTCCACTGTATAATAAACTTCAGGGTACACAAAGTGTGGTTTGCAGGTCACATGCAGCCCTGGCAGGATCATTTTTTTCTGCTCCACAGGGCCATTCAGGAATTTAAAAAAAAGTATTTTAAAACAGTTTCAGACAGTCCAAAGAGGATCTCTAGGGGAAGTAAAGAGCATTTTTGCAATCCTCTGACCGCCCCCCCCCGGGATCAAAACAAAATTTTGAGATTTTTTTTAAAAAAGCCCCAAAATGTCTCAAAATGGCATGGACATTATATAAAGTACTTTCCTAAAGTACTATTCTGAATATTGTCACACAAAACTTTATATAAGAAAGAAAACATTATGAATAATAATTGGATCACCCATGGTGACATGATAACTTTCCAAGAAAAACCTTATGAAATTATAACACAAGAAGAATTAAATTAGGAAGGAATTAAATGCCATTGGTTGTTATGCAGACAATTGAGAGAGAGAAACGAAAATAGAAATAAAGCTAAATGGACTAGACGAAAAAAATGGTGGATCCTGAAAGAGAGAGAATTGTAGAACAACAAAACATATTATCAAAAATGTGTGTAGTACCCTTAAAATGGGGTACAGCAGAAGAAAATAGTAAAAAAAAAAGAATGCAATAATAAAATGGACTCAGAATATCAGCCACACCATCAAATTAGCTAAATGATAAAAGTATAGGGGGGAAAGATGAAATATATCTTGTGACATATATAAGAGAAAATCTCTGTAAAATGCATTTCAGGTAGTATTTTAAACCTGATAAATTATCTAAAATGTACAGGAAAACAGTAAATAAATGTTGGAAATTTGGGAAGGAAATAGGAACTTTCTACCACTCATGGTGGACATGTGTAAAAGCAAAGAAATACTGGAACTGTATTCAGCAAATGATTGAGAAAACTGTAAAATGAAAGATCTAAATGAAACCTGAAAAGCATTTCTTAGGGATAGTAGATGATGAAATCAATAGTAAAAATGCACGAATTATATTCTACATGACAGCAGCAGCCAGGATTATATATGCCCAAAATTGGAAGAACAGTACAATATCAACAGTGCAGGACTAGATAATGAGATTCATCAATATGGCAGAACTGAATAAATTAACTCATCTTCTGAGGGTAAAAGGTTTAAGTAAATTAGTGAATGATTGGGAAGATGTTATTAGTTATCGCCGTAATATGGGGGGAGAGCTTCAAAACAAACAGTATGACCACTGAAATATTATTAGGAATAACTTATAAAATGTGGTCATGGAAAATACAGATGTTCTTGACTACAATGGAACTATTTAAATCAGTGGTCTCCAAACTGTGCCCTTAATGGAATTTTGGACTTCAGCTCCCAGAATCCAGACTATTGGCCAACATGGCTGAGGCTTCTGGGAGCTGAAGTCCAAAATCTCTTAAAGGGCAGTTGTTTGGGGGCCACTGATTTAAAGCAATAAATAGGCAGAGATCCACGGAAGCAGGAATACAGCAACAACAGTTTGATGAAAATGATTAAATACCATATCCAAGTTTGACTTATGTAAAACAGATATGGGACAAACTACAGAAAGTGTTTCATTCTCCAAGTACTTCTAATCAAACTGCTCTCATGATCAAACTTGTTAACACAAAGTAGCACCATCCTCAATTTTTGAATCAGAATATTAATGGCTTTATGAACACTTTTTCTGGAGTTGCAGCACCTGGAGAATCCTTTCCAGAACATGCAAAACTCAGACTCTTTTTGGCTAGCTTTCTACAATATTACTCTCCAATAATTAATGCTTTGCAAGTTAAAGGAGTTGTTTCCTTGCAAGATGCTGTTGCTTAAGTAGTTGAATTTCAAAATAGACATAACTTGATGGAAGGCAACTATGATACAAGAACAACAAAGAATTATCTCAATTTGCTGCAGAGAATTTGCAAGCCTGCTCTTTTCCCAGGCCAAATAGAAACAATGGGCCTTTACAGACTGCCAGAAATAATGCAGCTTGAGGCCACTTTAACTGCCCTGGCTCAGTGCTAAGGAATCATGGGAACTGTAGTTTATTGTGGCACCAGACAGAGAAGGCTTAATATCTCAGAAAAAAACTACAATTCCAATGATTCTCTAGCACCGAGCCAGGACAGTTAAAGTGGCCTCAAGCTGCATTATTTCTGGCAATCTGTAAAGACCCAATGTTAACACGTCAATGTCAGGAGCTGAGCAGCAAAAGCTGCAAAACCAGAAGCAAACCCTAAGCAGAAAGCTTCCAGTCATGTTGATATTGGTTTGATTCATGAATAATTATTTCAAATTGCTAGAGATTGATATAAAAAGCACCTTTTCATAGATAGTGGAACAAGTGCACGTTATTTCAACAGCAAAGAATGGTTTGTTGATTTTGATGCAAATGTAACTCTTCTGGTCTATCTTGCTAATGATCCAGAAGTTTTTGCAAAGGGAAAGGAACTGTTATTTTGAAAAAAAAAAAACTTGATCCTGACAGAATAGGAACCTTACAAATCCCTGATGCTTACTGTGTAACAGATTTGCAAGCCTCCTTTTACAGTGTGCAAACAACAATATCAAGAGGCAATTGTGTCTATGTCAGAAAGTAAACCTGCTTTGCTTTTCATGGCAAAAAAAGAGATTTTTTTAGAGCAGACTTAGGGGGGTTGCAGACTGTCAAAAATAGTGTGAATTCAGTCCACTTTTAGGGTTAGGGTTAGTGCTAGGGAATCATGGGAATTGTTATTTTTCTGAGACATTGAACCTTCTTTGTCAGAGAACTCTAGTGCCACAATAAAATACAGTCCACATGATTCCCTAACCTTAACCCTAACCCTAAAAGTGGACTGAATTCACACTATTTCTGACAGTCTGCAACCCCCTTAGTATCTCACAGCTGTTGTCAGAATCAGATTTTGCATTCATCTGTAAACAGTGTGACTCAATGCAATCACAAAGACTGCTCATCACAGATTTGCTCATTGAAGTGTGGAAAATATTAAAAGACTGGCCAATCAAGAGCTTGCAAGAGACTTTAAATTGAAACCATGCTCCAGCAATGAAAAATGTATAGAATGCTTGAAAGCAAAGATCACAAGAACTGCACACCCTCCAGTTACTGAGAGACAATCCAACAAGCCAAAAGCGGGCAACTTTTACTTTATGACTATTATTGATGATTTCAGCAGGTACACATATGCTCATCTCCTCAGAGAGAAGAGTCAAACCTTCAAAAATTCAAAGAGCAATTTAATTGAGTCTCTAACAAATTTGTCTACAAACCGAAGAGTCTGCACATAGACAATGGAACTGAATTTATCAATACTGAATTTGATGGATTTTCAAAGGAACATGGCATTGAGCATCAGACCACACAGGTTTATTCTCTGGAACAAAATGGCATAGCAGAGAGAGTGAACAGAACTCTCAAGGAGATGGCAGTCACCATGCTTTGGGAGGCTAATATGCTTAAATGTTATGGGTCTGAAGCCATCATGACTTCTACATACCTGTGTAACCAACTGACTGCCAACTAAATCTAAAGATGTAACCCCATTCCAGTCATGGCATGGAGTTACAAAAGTAAACCATATGAAGGTTTTTGAAAGCAAAGCATTTATCTATATTCCTAAACAGAAAAGAGGGAAACTTGACTGCAGAAGTGAAGAGAGAATTTTTGCTAGTTATGCTAGAAATGGTTACAGAATTCTAAATCCAGATGGACACACAATAAAATTAACAAGTGCTGTTTATGTTGATGAAAGACCACAGCCTAAATCTAAACCAAACCAACATATCTATCCAGATTTATTTGCAGTGGAAGAAGACTCCCACCAGCAACTAGAACATGTGGGGTTTTTTTCATCCTCTGAAGGTCTTACATCCAGAAGGAGCTACACTTGCAGTGGACCAGCCTAATGATGAGGAACTGGACAGTGTATAAGAAGTGAAGCCAGATATCCAAGTCCAGGTGAGAAGATCAGAACACTTCAAAAAAGGTATGCCACCTGACAGATTCTCTTATCAAGCCATAGAGGAAAGAATTCCAAAACCTTCTTAATGGAAAAAGATCAAGGGACTGTCAGAAAGTTTCTGAAAAGTGGATCCAAGCCACTAGTGAGGAGAAGCAATCTTTATATAAAGACATTTTTTTATATTTTGCCAGAAGGAAAAAAGGGCAATTGACTGTAGATGGGTTTTTACCACAAAGCAAGATACAGAAGGGGAGATTCAGAAATACAAAGCAAGACTTGTGGCTAAAGGCTACAGTCAAAAGTACGGTGAGGACTACAACAAGACTTTTGCTGGAGTAGTCACAAACACAACCATCAGAACTCTCCTAGCTTTTGCAGCCTACAACAAAATGAATGTTCACATCCGGACATCCAAACAGCTTTTCTTTCTGAACAGTTATTTATGGAACAGCCTCCAAGATTCCAAGTTCTAGGAAAAGAACATCTTGTATGAAAATTGAGCATTTATGGTTTAAAACATGCCACCAGAGCATGGAGTGAGAAACTGAACCAGCTTCTTATCACAGAAGGGTTTACTCTAGGCCAGGGGTCAGCATAACTTTTTGTGTTGGGGCTGGTTCCACTGTCCCCTGATCGTCAGCGGGCCGAAAGGGGGGAAATGGCACCAGAGGCACACACAGGCATGCACACTACTCCCGCTGTCATGCACATGCGTGCGCAAGTGCAGGGTGTCATTTTGGAAAGCAAAATGCAACCCAAGCTCATGCACACATGTGCAGGACGGCGGGTGCCATTTTGGAATGCAAAATGGCGCCGTGTATCATGAGTTCATGAGCACAATGCCAGTGCCATTTTGCATTCCAAAATGGTGCCTGCTGTCGTGCGCATGCGTGCGTGACACGAGGTGCCATTTTGGAATGCAAAATAGTGTCGAGTGTCATGAATGCATGCGCATGACACTGGTGCCATTTTGCATTCCAAAATGGTGCCCGCCATCGTGCGCATGCATGCACGAGCATGGGCACCATTTTGGAAAGCAAAATGGCATTGCGTGTGTGTGGCAGTGGCAGTGCAAGCGTGGCAGTGGCAGTGGTGGCAGCAGCAGCAGAACCAGCCATGGGCCAGTTCCAAGGCCTCAACGGGCCGGGTTCGGCCTGCGTGCTGTACTTTGCCAACCACTGCTCTAGGCAATGTGGACAAATGTGTGTATAAGAGATTCAGAAATATTAAATGGACTTATTTCACAAGTTATGTTGATGATCTGATCCTGTGCAGTGAGGAAAAAGTGAAGAGATAATCCAGAAAGAGATTGATATCAAGAATTTGGGAGACATCTCACACTATATTGGAGTGCAAATACAAAGAAATAGTGATAGAAATTTCTTCCTTAATCAAAAGCAGAAGATAATGGATTTTCTAGAATGTCTTGACCTGAAAGATGCAAATGCTATGCCACCTCCAATGGAAGTAGGATTCTTAAAGGACACTAAGAAATCCGAACCTTTGAAAAATGGAGAAAACTATAGGACTGCAATTGGCAAACTCTTACATATAGCCAATTTCACCAGACCTGATATTGCAAATGCTGTTGATATCTTATGCAGAATGGTCACCTCTCCCACTGAAAGATTTTATTGCTGTGAAGAGAGTTGCCAGATACTTAAAAGGAACTGAAAATCACAAACTGATTTTGCCAGCCTGTAACCAACCACAACTGATTGTCAACATGAATGCAGACTGGGATGCAGATCTGGCAGACAGAAAATCAACCCACGGAAGCCTGAACTTCTGTGCTGGAGGAGCTGTAAGTTGAAGATGTAAGAAGCAATCCACAATTACAGATTCTTCCACTGGTGCTGAGTTTGTTACAACAAAGGCAGTATGTGATGAAATCAAATGGCTGAACAACTTAGTTCTGGACTTTGGGATAACGAAGCCCAAACCAACTATTCTGATGCAAGATAATCAAAGCAGGGCAGCAGTGAGAGGGGATGTGGCCAGGAGTGGCTGGCTTTAAAAGTCACTCCTCCACACCTCAGAAACATCAGCTAGCCAGGCCAGAGAACTCTGAGCCAGCCTGAAGCAGCCTCTCTTTCCCCCATTTCACTGGGGCCAGAAGACTATAGAAGCAGAATTAATTGCAGAAGCAGGGCAGCCATGAGAAGAGGGTGGCCAGGAGTGGTTGGCTTTAAAAGTCACTCTTCCATGTGTGGCCAGGAATGATCTGGGAGTGGAAATTAAGGTCGTGGGGGGGGGATAGGAAGGTATGGGAGGAACAGAGTGAAGGGTTGTTACAAAAGAAGGCGGGATCGATGTTTGAAAGCTATCCCGCCTTCAGTTCACCCTGTTTGCTGGAATGGACTGGAGAATGTACCTTACTCCTTTGCAATGCCAAGTTGGTCAAAAATAAGACCCATATCATCCATGACATCCTCTTAGATGCGGATGCCAACCTGGCTTGCTTTACAAAGATTAGCTGGGAGAGGATAGCAGGCCCTTCCAACCGGGTACTCTGTCAGTGAGCAGATAAGGGCAAGTGGGTGGGGGGGAGTAGCTCTGGTTCACAAGAACAACCTCACCTTGACCAGGATACCTGTCTGGAACACAGTCCACTTTGAGTGTATTTACCTAAGCCTGAGGACTAAGGATAGTTTGGGGATTCTGTTAGTATACCGGCCACCTCATTGACTAACAGACTCCTTAACCAAGCTGATACAGATGGTCTCAGAGTTGCTGTTGGAGTCTCCCAGACTTCTAGTTTTGGGTGACTTCTACATTCTACTCAAGACCAGTTTGTCGAATCTAACAGATGCAGCTCGGGAGTTCATGGAATCTATAACAAACATGGGCCTTTCCCAATTAGTCGTTGAGCCCACTCATTGTGTGGGTCATACCCTCGATGCAGTCTTCAGTACGGAACAGGTATATCCGTGGGTAGAGATTATTAAAACCACTGCATTTTCATGGATGGATCATTTTCTGATCAAGGCCAAACTAAAAACCACCGTCTGCCCCACCGGGGGTGGAGGACCTATTAGAATGGTCCACCCTCAAAGCCTTATGGAACCAATTGGATTCCAGAAATCCTTAGAGAGTTTAATGGATGGTAACACCGGTGATTCTATCAAAGCTTTGGTTAATACCTGAAACACCGATCTTGCAAAGGGTATCAACACAATCACACTCAAGAGTCCTTTCCAACCCACTTCAAATCATAAACCATGGTACACTGAAGAGCTTAGGAAGATGAAGTGGGTTGGTCAATGACTAGAGTGCATCTGGTGGAAAACTTGACTCTTATCTGACAAGACAAGGAATTTGTTTTTGTTCCTATAGAGAGGCAATATGTGCAGCACAGAAATCTTTCTCCTCTGCACGCATTGCACCTGCAGAGTCCCATCCAGCAGAGCTGTTTAGGGTAGTAAGGGAATTGACACAATTTCCGCCTGTGCAGAATCCATTACTTAACCCTACAGCGGCCTGCTGTGATGCGTTTAACAACTTCTTTGCAGATAAAATCTCTCAGATAAGAGCTGACTTAGATGCCAGTGTTGTAACAGAATCAGTTGATGAGGTGTCCAGCAACTCCATTGATTAACTCTATTGATGAAATAATAATAATAACAATAAATAATAATAAATAATAATAAAATTTATTTATACCCCACCCCTCTGCATTGCAATCGGGGCAGCTTCCAACATAAAAATACAATACAGTAAGATCTAGCCCAACCCTCACCTTCCAGCCCCTTAAAAATTATTAAACAACATTGATTTAACAGTTTTAAAATAAGGCAAATGCCCCAAAATTGCAGATTAAAAATTACAATAATTACAATAATTACAGCAGCAGCAAATACAGTGGCTGAGAATGGGGGAAAAGAAATATAAAAACCAATTCCATGACTGGGAAGACTAGTTGGGAAAGGCCTGCTGGAAGAGATCCATTTTGACAGCCCTTTTAAAGCTGTCTAGAGTTGATAAATGACGGATCTCAAAATTATACTGGTTCAGTTTCAATCCGTGAGTACTGATGACATGGACATGCTTCTTGGTAGTGTGAGGAAAACAACCTGCCTTCTTGATCCTTGCCCTTCATGGTTGGCCATCCAAGGGGGAGATGCCTTGAGGATGTTTCTTAGAGACATCATCAATACATCCTTTAGGGAAGGCCATGTTCCATGTTTGAAGGAAGCAGTGGTTAAGCCGCTCCTGAAAAGACTTTCCCTGGACCCTCTGGACATGAACAACTATAGGCCAGTCTCGCTATTACCTTTTCTGAGATCTATTTCTCCATGTCTCGGACTTCAGTTTTGACTTCAGATGGTGTCTCTCCTCTCAATGACTGTCTTAAGGCATTAATGGACTGGATGAGGAAAAACAGATTGAGACTGAATCCAAACAAAACGAAGGTACCTACAGTAGTGGCCCCGAACTCAGGTATTGGGATAGAACCTCCAGTCCTGGGTGGGGTCACACTCTCCTCTAAGGACTGTGTTCACAGTCTGGGGGTGCTCCTGGACCCGTCACTTCAGATGATAAATCAGGTAAATGCAACAGTCAGGAATGCCTGTTATCAGCTTTGGCTGATACATCAGCTGTGCCCTTTCCTGGAAGTTAGGGATCTTGAAACTGTGGTGCATGCACTGGTAATCTCTCATCTTTCTGTAATGTGCTCTACATGGGGCTACCCTCGTGCATGGTTCAGAAACTTCAACTGCTATAGAATATAGCAGCCAGGCTGGTCTCAGGAACAATGAGAAGAGACCATATAACACCGATCCTCAAATCACTTCACTGGCTGCCCATTAGTTTCTGGGCCCAGTACAAGGTGTTGGTTATCACCTTTAAAGCCCTAAATGGCTTGGGCCCAATCTATCTCCAGGACCGCCTCCTCCCATATAATTCACCCTGTGCACATATGCCTTCTGGGAGGAATTTGTTGCAGCCTATAAAACTCGACTGTCTGCAACCACCCAGAGGACCTTTTCAGCTACTACTCCCAGATTATGGAATGGGCTGCTGGATGAGATCTGTCATATTACCACCTTAGACAGCTTTAAAAAGGATGTTAAGATGGATGTCTTCCAGCAGGCCTTTCCCGAATAGATATCCCAGCCATTAAAATACAGCCATCCTGCTCATTCCTGATTTGGCTGTCGCTATTGTTATTTGTTTATTTGTTTATTTGTGGTATTATTTTAAATGTGTTTTAAATTGTCATTAATTAATTGTATTTTAAGGGGTGTGGGATTATGGGATATGGATGTATATTTTAAAGTTGTAAGCCACCCCTGTTGCATTACACAGAGGGCTGGGATAAAAATAAATTTTATTATTATTATTATTATTAAGATTTCTGAGAGTAAGTCACTCAAAAAGAATATTGATATTGCCTTCCAAAAAGTGCAAGAGAAGTGTAAAAATGGACTTGTCCAGTTAGAATACTGCAACACTGAAGTGATGATTGCAGACATCCTTACCAAGCCTCTACCAAAAGATTGGTTCTAGAGACTATGTGAAGGGATGAAAATCCTTGACATCGGTCTAAAAGAATGAGAAGAGGATTGCTGGAAAATTTTTGCATTCTCTTTCCCTCTCCTTAGATAGATAGGTATTTCCTCCCTCCCTCTCTCTCATTCAAAAACTAACCATGTGTCTTAGGTCACTCTTCTTTGGGACTAACAGACTGTTTTTCTATAAAGATTTTAAAATGAGCTGTTCCCATCTTCCTGCTCTCTCAATTTTGTTTGGAAAAATGTGAGATAAATATTTCTCTTTACCTGAACTATTAACTAGTTAGATTAGGATATAGCCTTTTATGTAAATATAGATTAAAAGTCATTGTTTTGAACTACAAACTACGTGATTGTTTAGGGTTTTTTAGTCAGTTTAAGTACTTAGGGAAGCATAGGGCCTCTACAGACCAGCGAAAAGGGCCGGCGTAAGGGTAGAGTAAGGGCGTGGTGGCTGCACAACGTATGCCCTGACTCCACCCCCAAGGCACCATCATGCCAGTCACCTGAGCAGATGGCAGACAGCCCCACAGTGTTTCTGTGCTGAAGTGTTTAGACACGCTGCAGCTCAGAAACCTGGAAAAAATACCTCAGTGGTGCCAAAGGCTCCTTCTCCCTGGTGTTCACTGGGCAAATGCCGGGTTAGGGACATGGCATGTGATTGCCACATCCCCAACCTCATGAGCAAAGGGGCAGTGTGGAGCTGCTCTATCAGGGCCATCTGCTTTTCCCCATAGTTAGGCAAAGGCACATTTCTGGACTCTGCTATTTTAAAGCCAGACTCTTAACAGGCTTGTCTTTCATATTTTTATTATTTAAATATTTTTATTACTTTTAAAAGGCTGAAGCCTTATGGAGCTTAAATTACCGCACAATAACTATGTAGCTTTATGATTTCATCCTGTTCACTATGGAGTAATATATTGCCTGGAATCATTCATGCCAACAAACAAAGGAACAAGGTTACTTCATAATTATGAAAATGAAAAGGGCTTAAGACACTTTACAATTACCTAGGACAAATGAAATCAAAGCATGAGAAGAATAAAATCATAAATGTTCATAAAGAAAGCCGTAATAGTCCATTTTAGTATGAAAAGAAGGAAGAAGTCTTGTAGCACCTTTAAGATTAAAGTTGGAATCTAAAGAAATGGTCTGAATTTGATGAAAACATGCTAAAATAAAATTGATTAGTCCTGAAGGTGCACAGGATTCCTTCATTCTTTTTACACAATCAGGAAAAATTACAACACAAGCCAGTACAAGAAAACACAAGGCGCAACGTGCCTTCTACAGTACCAGTATTCATTTGCAAAAAGCCCACTCAAATAATTTCCTCCTCCCAGTCTGCAGAAAAACAGCTGGACAGAACTAATCTTGGTAGGAAGTTCCAAAGGCTGGGAGCAGCCATAGAAAAGGTCCTTTTTAGCATCCTCACATGATGTGTCTTTGAAGGTGGCATGGTTGAGAGATGGGCCACCTCTGAAGAGAGAGATTCTCATTCCCCCAATAGTTCCCTCCAAAATTGGGAATATTCAACACATCTGCATTCTACCTGCCAAATTGTTCAAAATATAAGACTGTAGAGCAGCCCTAGATCAGGAAGAAAATGACATAGATAGGTTTGCAAAGGTTTGCAAAATATTTACAACAACACATTGTTAGACCATGAGACTCCCCACTCTAGCCTAATCATTCTCTACTTTCAATAAAATAAAGGATATTGTACAGAGAATAGGAAATGACATTAATGGAGCACACTGAAGCCATCTGATGAGAAAGGAGAGGAAAATCTTTAATTTCTAAAAGCCATAATTGTATTCCTTGTTTGATTAGAGAAAATATGCCTACCATGTACTCCTGTTCCTAATGGTACCATAATAATTACTACACTGTCTTTGCTGACAGGTCTAATATTAGAGTTTCCTCCTCTAAAGAAAGGAATGGGGCTTGTAATAAGATGTTTGGCCTCTGCTGGTTGTGTGAGATTAGAAAAGCATTATTGACTGTCCATCCACAGGAAAACTGATAGGACGCACATGCCTTCAAGGCAAAGTAATACTCTTTTAAACTGAATGATTAGCCTTGTCATATTTCTACTGGCATTGTGGATTATACTGTCAAATGCTTCAAAGTCTTTCCATATTCAGCTTACTTTAATTAATTGAGAGAGAAAGGAGGAGGGAGAAAGAAAGTAACCTGTTTTTTTCTTTTATTTGCCTAGAAGCTTGCAGCATTTTTAGCAGTTTACAGAATTGCAAACACCAATAAATACTTCGTATCAGATCTTATTTATAAAAACCGTTATGTCAATTATTTCAGACTAGCTTTCCTCCTATTTATTTTTTCCAGCTATTTCATGCTTATTGTGTTTCTGTGATGCTAATATAGCCTAGCTCCTGGTCTGTTTGCTTTAAAAAATAGTACATCTTGATAGTTATACATTTCATTTACAGGAATGCTCCTTACCCACTGCATGCTATTAAAGCAATTTAAGATTCTCACTCTATGCTTCTCTAGTTGGAAGGGGTTGAGCTGTTTGTTCCCATCTGAATAAATTCTGAAAGCCACTCAGTGAAGTCTCTTGGAAAGAAAGTGAAAATAAGCTCAGGTTGCTCCATAATAGTTATATAAAGGGATATTCCCCTTTTAGTCTAAACAAAGAATGTAAACATCAATGATGTTCACATTTGCAGATTTCCTCCCTTGTTTCACCTCTACAGCTGGTCCATATTCTTTCCTATTTTTTTTTTAAATAGTGTGTTTGTTGTGCCGTCTGTGTTTAGACAGGATGCAATGCATTCTTTTTCAGGATGTATTTCTTCAAATGTCCACATTTTTTTAAATGTACAGATCAGTCCAATCCATTGCTAGTTTGATTAAAGTTGGCTATACCAGGATGGTGCAGTAGTTTCAGTTTTGGAATAGGAGTCTGGGAGACAAGTGTTCCAATTCCCATTCAGCCATGGAAACCCACTGGGTGACCTTGGGCAAGTTACACTCTTACATCCTCAGAGGAAGACATAAGCAAACCCCCTCTGAACAGATCTTGCCATAATAGGGTCCCTTCAGAGTCACCATAAATTGGAAACAACACTACATAAAGGCTTAAGGAATTTTTTATGTGCATTTAAAATGTGTATGCTTGCCAAATGTATACATTATTTTCAAACATATCCTCTTCTTACCAACAATGTCGAGAATGAGTAATGCACATGTCTGGTTCGTGGGTAGTCCACAACCTACAAATTGGGTGAGGTCTTCAAAATGTAAGTGGAACAGGTTTCTCACACATTACCAGTCTGAACTTGAATTCTTGTAGCCTAAGACTGGAACCTGATCTAGTGGATTAACTGGGACTCTCTTCCTGAGGATTTAAGGCATATAATGGAATAAGTATGTGTATAATCTTAGCACCTGGGATTGGCAGTCCATATGCAATTGTTTGTTTGTCCAGACCTTTTCTGGATGTTCATTCCAGTGCATTTACCTGGCCAACAAAACAGTATTAACAATTGCAGCCTCAAGACATCATCTCAAATAGAAATCTCCAAGTCCAATAACTCTGGACTGAGGAAGATACTTTCGATGTATTGCACATTGCACCATTGTCAACTACCCTAAAACCCAAGCACAGAGATGGGAAAATTTCAGCCTGCAAGGGATCTTCAAGATTGTTTGAGTGGTCCTCTGGGCTTTCCATTTAAAAAAAAAAAAAAGTTTAAATGTCCCCCCCCCCCTTTTTTTTTTTTTAAAGCCACATCCCCCAAGGCTATTTTAGGCTTAGAAGAGGCCTTTATTTAACCCAGAAGTATACTGGAAGCCTGCTTCCAGTTTACTTCCTGGATCTATAAAGATATTTCATGAGCATAAAACATTTCAGGAAGTCTCACAACCATGGCAAATTTACACCCCATAGGTTGCATGGGATGTTTTTTTGTATTTTTTTTTCTTTAGATCTAGAAAGGGATTAATGCAGCTCTCCAAGCATTTACAGTTGCCAACTCCTACTCTAGCAGTAATTTCCACTCCATTCACTGCCTAAGGTCAACTATGAATAGGGTGACTGGTTAAGTGATGTTGTAAAAATATATAATTACCAGGCTCACTGGATGTGTGTGTGTCTTAAAAGTCCATCTGAAAGCCTCCTGAGTTTCATTTTCTTCATAAAAGTTTACACAGTGTAGAAAAGCTAAGACAGACATTTGCATACATCACTAATGTTCAGAAAGAGCTGGCAAAGCCAAATGCAAAGAATTCTTAAAATTTTAAGAATTGTTCTTGTTGTTGTTAACTGCCCTTGAATAGGCCCCAACTCATAGCAACCCTGTGGGTGAGACATCTCCAAGCCTCTCTATCCTCCACTGCACTGCCTGGGGAGATTATTGCACTGCTCAAATAACCTGGTTTACCTCTTGCGAATTGAAGTCTAATTTGGGAGGCAGCCAGGTCCTATTGCAAGGATTCTGTCGCCAAAGCTGCTGGGCGAGTCCAGCCCGGCTGCAGCCTGGGGCTCCGGTGTGCATTGGCAGCCATTTTTTCAAGTTGGAAAGCTCCCAGTTCCAAAATAAGGCTGTTGAAGCATGGTGGGGACCCAGGCTGCAGCCAGGCTGGACTCACAAAGCAGATTTGATGGCAAAATCCTTGCAAAATCCTGGACTTCAATTTGGAAGAGGTAAGGTGGGTTATTTGAGTGGAGCAATTAGGTCCTAAGCTGTCGATTCATGTTTGCAGCATCCCTAAATGAGTTTATCCTTCTGTCATGTGGTCTTCCTCTCTTTCTACTGCCCTCCACCTTTCCTACCATTATTGTCCTTTCAAGTAAGTCATGCCTTCTCATGATGTGACCATGATATTAACCCATTACACTTAATGAAGCCCTTGGTGGTTTGATAAGAATTGTAGGGCCAGGTCGCCTCACTAAGCTGCCTTTTTGAATTGGAGTCTCTTGATAATGGCAAAAGCTTTATGCTGTTACATCCCCACTCCCTATAGAAATCTACATTTCTAGATTTTATTTGGGAAGAATGGGAGCTTGAACATCAAAGTAGGTCATAATGTGGGAGGAGTGCAGTGCTTCTGGAACCAATCTACAGTTCCCAAGAGAGCAACCTGATGGTGCAAAATGTGTGATCAAATGACAAAATTGTAGATACTTTCAGGGATGTCCACAACATTTGTCCTTCCAGGCCAATATGTTTTTGTTGTTATCACTTAAAGTGGTTTGCAGGGATATCAGTGCAGGCAGAGGCCGTTTTGTTCTTTGGCCATGTGGGTACTGAGAGAGAAAAGTGTTGTAAAATTCAGACAATGTTTTAGATATTCCACTGTTGTTCTGGAGTCTTAACGGTGTGGACCATTGAATCCCTTACAGCTTTTTGGTTCAGTGATTGGTTTTATTACATTGCTGATACTGGGTAGGTATGTGTGTGTGTAAACTATCCCTTTCCTCATACTAAGACAACACCTTAATTAACAAAATCCAGTACTAAGCTGCAATCAATTAAAATGTTTAAAACTACCTCCCCACTTCCAAAGCCAGTGCATACACATTTGTGGCACCTTTTCAAACTCTCTTTGGGCACACTCCACCTATCTTAGAATGAGCTTGTATAATAATTAAATTTGGCGTAATTACTTTACAAAGTGATCAGTGACAATCTATTGTTCAGGAAGAATTAATCCTCTGAGTCTTCCAACATCATTTCAGTTCTTGGTTCTAAATGAGATTTTCAAAGAATGCAATTTATAATAACTAAAATCCCTAATGCACACTAATATAGACTTGCTTTGTAGCTCCCTAGTAAAATGCTTCTGAATTAGCATTCTTCTGGGGTAATAAGTTACCTATGCCACATTCGGCCACCTGAACCGAAGCGGGAACTTAATAAGCATCCTTAATGACATTCATTCTTGGTGCTGCTGGGGGAAAAAAAAACTTTATTGATTCTTTGAGCCTCATACAAAACTGATTCTTTGATGTGTGAAATTTCTGCCTATCTTCAGAATCACGCTTTTGAAACAGAATGTTCTCCCTTTTACACATAAAAGCAAAATACAAATATAGTTGAATACATTATTATTTAATCAAAGTTGTTTAATGGGAACCCCCAAACCAGCATGTGGAGTCATGCTTAGTGATAAATTTGTTCTAGGTTTCACAGAGAGGGTAAATCTGTCTCTCAGTAATATTAGTGCAGGCCAGTATCCAGAGTTGCATTTACATACACCTACTTCTGCACATGGTAAAGGGTAATCCAGTCCAATTTTCAGTTGTGCAACATCTTGCATGCACTCCAAAAGTCCTGATGTGGCAGGGACAGTCCTGATTAATCCTTTGTCATTCCACTATTTCAGTTGCTTTTAAAATAACCCAGTCTCTCTCTCCTCATCCTCCTTTCCCCCTTGTCCCCATCTTACTTCAATTGCTGCAAACTGAGTAGAAAGTGTTGTACAAAAGTAGTTTAAACTTAGTTCAGCAGGATGGAAAAGAGATGAAGGGACAGAATCTTGCACTTTCCAGTAGACTCAGGCAAAAGTAAATTGCTGCAGCCTCTCCTAGCTTCTGCATTTTTCTCATTAATAACTTTTGCCATCTTGAGTATACTCTGATGTTGCCTGGCTACATGTGTCTTAGTTTTCATCTGTGAAATGTTGGAAGGTATGCACTTTTGCAACCTGTTCCATGGCCACTTGCACAAAGAGTAGCATGGCCAGGAAAGATAGCACCTCCAGGACCACTCATGCACGCACACAAGAAAAATTGTGCTCCTTTTTGTGCAACTGCTAGTTTACTATAATGCTGTTTTCCTCTCCTAATGCCACTTTAGATTTAGGCCACAGACTGAAGGTGTGGGAGCAGGCATGGATTTACAGGATACTCTTTTAAATACAGAAGTACATTTTGACATATGGAGAATTAATGTGTAAAACAAAAGTATATGTTAGAAAACAATGGCCTAAATCCTATAGCAATTGAATCCATTGAATTTACCTATGTGTTGGCTCATTATATAAACAGTTGATTCAGGGTGCCTACAGTAATTGGGACTAACCAACAGGATCCCAGCCCATATAACAGAGAGGAGAGTTATATCCTTGAAGAATTATCATCCCTTCTATATGTAGAACTCTTTGCTGTGTTCATAACCCTCCAGAAAGAGGATTCATCCTTTAAATATAAAAATATATTAAAAATGTCTGTTTTTCAAAACCAGAAGTAGACTTGATTTGTTTGTTTGTTATTTTTGGCAATCTGTGCATCTTGGAAGGGTCCCAAGGGCGGGGGGGGGGGGGGGGAGGAAGCTGCACCCACGATGGCAGAATCTGTGTAGAGCTTTCCTCTCCTTGGGGATTTGTCAATGCTAAGGATATACACTGGACTCACCCCAGCTGTGATCTGTCCAGATGATGTTGGGAACAACTGTATCAAAACTGATATTTTAAGCCATTCATCTGACTTAAGAGAACCCATGGTTCTCCTGGAGCTTTTTGGAAACTCCGGAGTGCCTCCAGTCCTCTTGGCTGTCTGGGCAGCTGGATTGGGGCAGATTCAGCATGATTCAGATTCAGTTGTCCAGACAGCAAACAAGGGACTATCATCTTTACGCTGTACTGAACAGTGCAGGGAAGCACTGCTGCAGCCTCGCTGACCAAGCAGCGCCATGCTCCGTCACTTCTGCTGAGGACAGAATAGGCTGCCCATTTGATCAACAAGGAGGTGATACAGTGTCCCCTCCTTGTTGATCACATGGTGGGTGCCTTATTCTGACCTCAGCAAATGTGACAGAGATAGCCAGGTTCTCATACTGGGGGCAAGGCTACAGCAGCAGCAGCACCGAGGAGGATGGGCCACTGATACAGAGTTGGCTCGACTGGCCTGTGACACAATTACACAACATCATACCAGATTCAGCCTGGTGTGTGTGATCATCATCATGGCGAGTCTGGGGCCAGTCTGGGACATGGCCCCAGATTAAACAGCTGGCATAGATGCACTTTTGTTCTCACTTTTGCTGTTGTTTCTTATTTATATTTGTTAATAATAATAATAATAATAATAATAATAATAATAATAATTTCATCCCGCTTTTCTGCAACGCAATCGGGATGGCTTACAACATTAAAAACATTCAAACAATCATTCCCTAACCCACCCACCCCGTAAAACAGCATTAAACTAAGCAATATTAAGAACAAGTATACAATAAAAATAAAATAAAGTAAAAACTAACAAATAAAATAAATAGCACCGCAGATTAATAGTCCAGAAGGAGTTCCAAGGAAAGGTGGCCAGGATCCTAGGGCTGGAAGATTATTCAGGGAAGGCCTGTCAGAAGAGATCCATCTTGACAGCTTTTTAAAAAGCGTCTAGAGTAGTAATAAGATGGATCTCATCTGACAGGCCATTCCATAATCTGGAAGCGACAGCAATAAAGGACCTCTGGGAGGTTACCGACAGCCTAGTTTTCATAGGCTGTAGCAGTTTCCTCCCAGAGGACCTAAGAGCACGGGGAGGGTCATATGGAAGGAGCCAGTCCCAGAGATAATTTGGACCCAAGCCATGTAGGGCTTTAAAGGTCAAAATCAACACCTTGTACTGTGCCCGGAAGCCAATAGGCAGCCAGTGGAGAGATTTTAGCATGGGTGTTATGTGCTCTCTCCTAGAGGTACCAGTGACCAATCTGGCTGCCATGTTTTGAACTAACTGAAGCTTCCGAGTTAGGCACAAGGGTAGCCCATGTAGAGCGCATTACAGAAATCCAGACATGAGGTTACCAAAGCATGTACCACAGTTTCAAGATCCTAATTTCCAGGAAAGGGTGCAGCTGGCGTATCAGCCAAAGCTGATAACAAGCACTCCTGACTTCAATTTCACCTGATTTGTCATGTGAAGTGACGAATATAGGAGAACCCCCAGCCTACGAACATAGTCCTTGGAGAAGAGTGTGACTCCATCCAGGACTGGAAGTTGTATTCCCAGACCTGGTTTCAGGCCCATGACTGTTAGTACCTCCATTTTGTCTGGATTCAGTCTCAATCTGTTTTTCATAATCCAGTCTATTACTGCTTTAAGCAATCATCTGAAATCAAAGCCAAGGACCGGGTCATGGAGAAGTATATCTGGGTGTCATCAGCATACTGATGACGCCATGCTCCATGCCTCCAAATGATCTCTCCCAGCGGCTTCATATAGATGTTAAATAGCATCAGGGACAGGATGGTACCCTGAGGGACACCACAGTTAAGCTCTATTCTAGAAGATACCCAAGCGGAGGTCATTGGCTAGCGCAACCATGGCGGTCTCAACTCTATATCCTGTCCTAAAGCCAGTTTGAAATGGATCTAGATAATCAGTTTCATCCAAGACAGCTTGGAGTTGGGAAGCAACCGCCCTCTCAATCACCTTGCTGAGAAAAGGCAGCAAGGAGACTGACCTATAGTTGTTCCTGTCCAGGGGGTCCAGGGAAGGCTTTTTCAGGAGCGGTTTAACCACTGCTTCCTTTAAACAGGATGGAACAAAGCCTTCCCTAAAGGACGCATTGATAATATCTCTCAATGCATCACCCCCCTGGGCTGCCAGCCAAGATGGACAAGGATTGAGGGGGCAGGTCGTCTTCCTCACTTTTCCAAAGAACTTGTCCACGTCATCAGTACTCACTGATTGAAGCTGATCCAGTAAAACTACATCAACGGAGTTGCTGGAGACCTCATCTATAGATTCTGTTGTAACACTGGCATCTAAGTCAGCTCTTATCTGAGAGATTTTATTTGCAAAGTGGGTGTTAAATGCATTGCAGCAGGCTGCTGTCGGGTAAAGTAGAGGGTTCTGTGCAGGTGTTATGTTCATCTGGAGTTTCCCCCCTTTTTATCAATTTACATTTTATTTGTGTATATTTTCAAAATGTATCTGCATCATATTGGCATAGTACTGTTGCTTTTTGTTTGGTGGCTAATGAAGAGAAGTATACATTTGATATATAAATAAAATCAAATAATGCAGTTCTGTGTGCACCTAGGTTTTCCCATCTGTTCCTCTTCAGCGTTCCAAACCTCCAAATGCTGTTTAAGCTTGAGCGAGTTTTAAAATCAGTTTCTGGTTCAGTGCATTGAACTGCTGACAAGGAAATACACCAGAAAAACCTGGGTGCATATGATCTGGCACTAGCAAAGATATGTGCATACATTGTTGGATCACACCACGGTTGAAGCTAGCAATGGCTAAGAAATTTGCTGCACTTCATTTTTTGAGAAGAATATGCCAAAAATTTGCAAGCTTCATCCTATTTGATTTGGAAAGATTTTTTTTTTTAAATAAACATGAGAGAAACAGAAATGACAGATTAAATCACCCAGGCATGGGGCTTTGAACTGTAACTTTTTAAAAATCTGGATTTTATTTTTTGACATGCTAGTAATGAATTAAGGTTGCCACTCCCCCCTCCCCTGTAAGGCTAAATAAGGCCTCCTGTGGTCAAATAATAAGAACGCAGAAACACAGAAACTTCTGAGAAGGGCGACATTGAACCTTTTCCTCTCCCCTCCCTACACTGAGTTGAGTGCAATTCTTTTGTTTGTTTGTTAACTGCCTTCACGTCAGTCTTGACCCATGGCGACCCTATGGATGAGACATCTCTGCCCAGCTCCTGCAAACTCATATTCATGGTCTCTTTAATAAAGTTCATCGATCTAACATGTAGCCTTCCTCTTTTTCTACTTCCCTCCACCTTTCCTAACATTATTGTCTTTTCCAGTGATTCATGCCTTCTCATGAAGTGTCCAAAGTACAATAGTCTAAATTTTGTCATCTTGGCTTCTAGGGATATCTCTGGCTTGATCTGCTCTAGGACCCATTTGTTTGTTGTGTCCATGGGATCCCCAGCACTCTTCTCCAGCACCACATATCAGATATGTTGTTTTTCCTCCTATCTTCTTTCTTGACTGTCCAGCTCTCACATTCATACATGGTAATAGGGAATGTGATGGCTTGTATAATTCTGACATTTGTGCTGAGTTGCATGTCTGCATTTTAGGATCTTTTCTAGTTCTTTCATAGCTACGCTCCCCGTTGTTAATCTTCTCCTGATTTCCTGGCTGCAGTCCCTGTTGGACTGGCACAAAGGACACAAGACTTCTTTTTGGGTTTAAACAGGCTACAACATTTATTAAATTGTACAGGGTCTAAATAGGAGGATTGAATTATTAATATATCAACTTTGCCACAGGTGTAAATGTAGGTGTACCCACCCAAGGGTGGTCCTTCACTACCCGTGGCATGACAATAATTAAACAACAAATAATAACAGTAAATAAATAAATAAATGAATGAATAAACAAACAAACAAACCCCTCCCCTGTAAATGACATCATATTTCGTCATATGACATCACAGAATGTTATGCCGTCAACCATTAATTGATTATGTCATTTCCTGTGAATTTGTTTAGAGCCAAATTTTAATTCCCAATTTAACTAGCCAAATTAAGTTTATCTGTGGGATAGGGGTCATTCCCTGCCCCAGCAAATTAATTAAACATACAGAATCATAGAACCTGTGCCCCCAGTTGTGACAAACAAATAACAGATACTCAAGACCCAAACCATAACCGACACAAATCTCAGGGAGGGTGAAAAACTCAAGGAAAGCCTTGGGGAAAAATTCCCTCCCAGCCCCGAAGGCGACCAGCTGAAGCCTGAGAGTAATACTACCACTAAAACAAGGGTGGGAGAGATGGGTCGCCAAAAGCAGAGAACGGCTCAATGTTACTCTCACCATCTCAACTATAAAATTGGCTGCCTTCGCGTGGCTGCACCGAGTTATATACAACAAACTCTCATCCAATTCTCACATAACCATAACCTTGTGAGAATTGGTAAAACAACCTGTTGGGCCAGTCACGCTGGTGTGATGTTTCCCACACGCCTTCACCAACCAGGAGTCTTTATCCTTATTTGGCCAGCACAACAAGAAACCCCTCCCAACGAGTCAGGGGGGTGTCTTTCCGATCAATGTTTGATTGCAGATATGAGAACACTTTTACTGTTTCTATTTTCTCATTGTCTAATCTGAATGTGTGTAAGTTCCCTGTGGTCATTATTTTTTGTTTTCTTTATTTTCAACAGTAAGCCTGCCTTTGAATTTTCCTCTTTGATCTTCCTTAATAGTTGTTCCACATCTGTGAGGTTTTCTACTAGTATTATGGTACCATCAGCATATCACAGATTGTTGATATTTCTTCCTCCTATTTTCACTCCTCCCTCTTCCATGTCCAAGCCTGTTTTCCTTACAATATGTCCTACATATAACTTGAATAGGTAGGGTGATAGGATGCAGCCTTGTGTGATTCCTTTGTCAGTTGGGAACCATTCTGTTTCTTTACTTTTACCATTATTTTTGCCCAATGAAACTAGCTTTCCACAGCTGAAATAAGCTGAAGACACAGACACAGGTGGAAAGTGGGATGAGGAGAGAAAAACATGCATTTTTTTATTTAAAATTTTTATTTACATAAAAAGGGGGGGAAACATTTAATTCCTCTTACAATTAATTATTTCTAAGTCTTATCTACATTTAATTTTGTCCTTCCCATAGTTCATTGACAGTAAGTACCATTCTAAGACCTCTATTACAATCCACTTTTCTTTTTCTATCACTTAAACATTTCTCAGCTCTTGTTCTATTAAGACATTTATATAGTCATATCTCTTTTCCATATTCTTATATTGACATATTCACATATTTCCATACATTTACATTCACTTATTAAATTTATTTCTATTTTATATTTCCCCTTTTCTAATTGCTTTGCTGTTCTAATTCCATCTTTCTTCTATATATTTCTCAATTGGGGCCCATTCCTTTTCCACTTTCTTTAAGTCTTTATGCTTTAATATCACTATTAATCTATCCATTTCCTTCATTTCAGATAATTTCAAAATCCATTCATCTACTATTGGTATGTCTTTTTTTTTCTATTTCTGTGCTATCAGTAATCTAGCAACCGTAATCATATATAGAAGGATCCTCCAAAATTTCTTCTCTAAATTGGAGCCCAATTTATTTGTCATGTTTAACAAATATAGTTCAGGACATAATTCAAACCTTATTTTAACATATCTTGTATAGTAATATGAATTCTCTTCCAAAAAGTTTTCACTATGGAACACCTACACCAAACATGGAGCCATGATCCTATATTTGGTTTGCATTTCCAGCATTTATTTATTTTTATTTTATATATTCTTGCTATTTGTGCTGGTGTTAGATACCACCTCTGCTCCATTTTCCAAAAGTTCTCCTTTAAGTCCTGCGATTGCGTGAATTTTTCTGTCTTTTTTCTAGCATTTTCCCAACTTTCTAATTCAATATTTTTACCAATGTCTGTTGCCCACTTAATCATATTCTCTGATATCCTTTCAGTTTCTTGTTTTCTCTCAATTATTACTTTATACAATTTACTTACTCTTTTCTTTGGTGGTTCTAACATTATTTTGTCCAAATTCAATGTTTCCTCTTCAAATCCTTGAAGTTTAAAGTCCATTTTAAATCTTTCAGTCAATTGTATATAAAGTAGCCAATGCATTTTCAAATCCAGCTTCCCTAGTTCTTCCAGTGATCTTAATTCATATCCTTTTTCTGGGATCCTTATAAGAATATCTTCATATCTTAGCCAAATTTTGAGTGCAGTCCATTTTCCGAAAAAAGCCTCATGTGGTTATATCCAAAGGGGGATTTTTCTATATATTTTCTTTTTAATTTCATTCTAAGCATTTAGTAAGGATCTTCTAATCACGTGATGTTTAAATTCCTGGTGTATCCTTTCTTTCCCATACCATAAATAACTATGCCATTCAAATCTATTGTTGAAGCCTTCAATATTTAGGATTTCCATTTTGTTAAGTGAAACCCAATCCGTTAATCAGCCCAAAGCATTTGCTCTGTGATAGATTTTTAAATCAGGTGCTCCTCTACTTCCATCTCCTTTATTTCTAGTCATTGTATTCCATCCTACCCTTGCTCTTTTATTTTTCCAAATTAAAGTCTTTCAAATCTAAAAAAACCCATGCATGTTTTAAAAACAGCTGAAAAAGCAGGATGACACAGGATTAATTAGGACTATTCTTGCCAAATTGCACACTTGGAGGGTATGTGACAGGCAGATGTCAAATTATCTTTTCCATGTTTGGAAAGGCTTTATCTATTTGATTTTGCTGGTGCAGATGATAGAGAATTTCATTTCAGTTTGTTTAAAAGGCTTTTCAAAATTTGCAAAAGTCTTATATTTGGGACTGGAAGAACATGAGTTGTTTTTTTTTTTAAATGAATGTGGGACCTTACAAACATGAAAAATTAACTCATCCTGTATTGAACCTACTCTCCTATGACTGTACTACAGGCAGACAAGTGTTCCATTGGCATCAGTGATGATGCTACTAGTTCTGATGAACTTAGAGTATTTCCCATGTAAGTGACATCAGAAAATACACTCATATTACTATTACTGCCAAATCTATCCACCTCCTGTACATTCTCTGCAGCTGAAAGAAAAGCTTACACTGACACATGCAAATTAGCTGATATTTATATATAGCTGGGAACTAGAATGCTTGATGAGTTGAGGTAGAAGGGAAGTGGAAACGTATATATTTTGGTATGCAGATATGAAAGGTAAGTAAACAATTTTAGATTTCATAAGTAAGCTTGTTGCTTAAACCTCCCTAGATTTTTCTTCTCTTCCTTATAAGCCATAGAACCGAGGCTCTGACAATGTGAGCTACTGGAGAAAGTTCTATTTAATACTCAACAGAGAATCCAAGTTTTCCATATTGATCAGCTACCTACATGCTAACATCTCAGAAAAGCATCAGCCGCTTTGAGCCCTGTGCATGCTGTGCAGAAAGTGATATTGCGAAGAAAGCACAATGAAGGGCTTATTTTTTCAGCATCCTCACAATCATAAATGATAAAATGATGATTCAGTTTATGTGAAATGTATGCCAATTACTATTTCATTGTAAAACAATCAGAATGACAGTAAATTCAGATATAGAAGAGGAGGAGTGTTGGGTATCTGTTATTAGCCTACTCCAATTATTTTCCTAGGGAAAAAATATACAGTATTTCTTGGTGAGTTTTGCAAGTGTAGATGAACTTTTATGAAAGACAGCTTGATCAGAGTTTACAGTGATCAATCTTTCCTTTGCATCATGAGGCAAATTAGTCTATATTCTTTAGTCAGAAAAATATTGACTTCCTGTTGGATATGGCATCCCATTGAGTTGTCTTGGAGGGACACTGTCCAGGACAATTTGAACATTGACATTGACAGAGTGATCTAAAAACCCAAAATATCCCCCTGATAAAGAGGATTCAGAAGGGGCCGGATGCCGGTTCGTTCTTGTCTCCTGTAATTGGAAAACTCTGAAGTACTTTTATTGTGGAAGAAGAAAGAAGACAGAAAGAACCAGAGGGCAAACTGCAGCTACAATGTATCCAGCACCCAAAGTAGACAGAGACACCTCCAATTTTTAATAATATGTAAATTCAACTATAGTTGGAATATGATTTATTTCTTCAATATCCTAGAGCTAACTCCTGTAATTTAACTCTATATTGTTTAAGTAAATGAATCAAATCACTATATATATATATATATATATATATATATATATATATATATGATTTAAAGGAAGTGACATAGAGAAGAATATGAAGAAAATAATAAGACCTAAATGTAAACTTAACTACAACTTCAATTAAATACATCATGGAGAAGATGTGGTGAAAGAATTGATTGTATAATCTGTTTGGAAAAGGAACCATTTGTAAAAGACTTTGAGAAAATTAGAGGACTCAATTGAACTTTAAATGACCTCCTTGAGGATTATAGTGAAACAATTTTAAAATCCTTTTCTTTCACTTTTTGAACTTTAATTTTGTGTGGAATCTTTTGGATTTTAATTCTGGCTTTTTGTTTTTAACACTATTTTAAAAAAGCAATCTTTAAGGGGGGGGACAAATAATAACATTGCTACAACAGAGACTCCAAGAAAAATGGTGATCTTAAAATAAACAAAAGCCCTACCAGTCAAAATAATCACTTGAAAGACGTCCTTGAAAATGCTGAAAAGAAGGAGATCTCTGGAACCAATCCAGAGGGAGGATTGTAGGACAGGGAATTGGAAAATTGGAGAAGTATCCAGGGAGGAAATTTGGCAGAGTGATTGGTATGGTGGACAGGAGGAAAGGGTGATGGGAATAGGAGGAAGGTGTGACAAGGATGGGAGGAGGAGCAATGAGGATGGGAAAGGGGTGAAGAGGACAGAAGGAGGAGAAAACGAAGTGGAGGAAAGGTAGAAATAAATAATAAGGAATAAATTAAGACCTTTTATTGGCTGGAATTACTAGCAAATTGCAAGGTACCACAGGAGTTTTAGTCAATTCTAGAATGGTTCTACGCGAGGAATAGACTTTGAGTTTATTGAACATTGGTATTCAATTTGATTTGGAAAACTTAAAAAAAAACTTTTTGAGTTGGATAGTAAAGAAGATTACTGAAAGAGACAAATAAAATGAAGACCCAGCAATACAAAGATCAAGGTGATTGATTGGTTAAAAAGGAACAAATAACTGTGGTGGGAACAGTGTTGTTAAATAATTGTTTATACATATATACATATATATTTTCCTTTTCCTTCTCTTTTTTCTTTTTCTCTATCATTTCTTCTTTTCTTATAGAGTATTGAATAGATTACTGAATAGGTTTATAGGCTGATAATAGGAATTGTGAAGACTTTTTCAAATTAGAATTTGGTAATCATTGAAATTAGGAATTCAAAAAATTTGATACAAAACTAAGAATTTAATTTGGAAACACTAAACTTAAGAAAAAGTATTAATTCTATTTCTGGGTTCTGTAGAACAGGTAGATATCACCACCTGAAGAAAGTTTGGTCCTCTGGGAGGAATTTGCTGCAGCCGATAAAAACTAGGCTGTCAGCAATATCCCAGAGGACCTTCTTGGCAACTGCTCCCAGATTATGGAATGGCCTGCCAAATGAGATCCATCAGATTACGACCTTAAGCAGCTTTTAAAAATCTGTTAAGATGGATCTCTTTTGGCAGGCCTTTCCTTACTAGATTTCCCAGCTTCAGGAGTTGCTCATCTCTTCCTCTCCCACTTTTGGTTATAGTCACCACTACTGTCTCTTATTAGCTGCCCTTGAGAGTTTTCAATATGTTTTCTTTTTTGTTTAATACTTTTTAAAGGGGCGGGTGGGTTTTGAAATTCTTAGGGGTTTTTATGTAATATTGTAATATATCTGTTGGGTTTTAATGTTATAGCCGCCCCGATTGCTTGGCAGACGGGTGGAATATAAATAAAAAATTATTGTTGTTGTTGTTGTTGTTATTATTATTATTATTATTATTATTATTATATAATTATACAGATACTGTATTTAACAATTGGTTCATTTAAGATTTACATTCAGACAGTTAAAAATACATTTGCCAAAATGGCAATGGGTCTGAGGAATTTACCAGCATGACCAACCCATCAAATACAAAGAAGACCCTCACTAGAGAACTTCCTGACTCGAACACATCACTTCTGGATAAAGAAATTGAGAACAGAGATTAGACAAGAAATGAAGTATTTTAAAAAGGAAATAAAACAAAAGATAAGATCAGATTTAAAAGAGGTAAATGAAATGATAGAAAAATTAACAGTGGATTTATCTTCAGCTAATCTGAGAATAACAAATTTTTAACAGAAATGTGAAAGAATGGAAGATGAAATGGCAGCTATAAGAAGGAGAAGAGGAGAGGAATTGGATGAAAAAAGCTATCTAGGAACAGAAATTTAGAGAGAAAAGTATCAGGATAAGAGGCCTTCCAGAAGAACAAGGAGAAGATTTGATGATGAAATTAGTTCCTCATATTGCAAAACTCATGGGAAAAGATGGAAAAAAATTGAGATTGAAATCAACAGGCTCTACAGTGGCAATTCTCAAATTGCCAAACAGAAAAAAAAACTGCCTCAAAACATTATAATTTGTTTTATGAGATGTCAGATGTGAGATCAATTATTAAAATTTCATCAGAACACTCCATCCAAATTTGAAGGCCATATTCTGAAAAATTCTATAATGAGCTACCCTTGTGCTTGACCCAGAAACTTCAATTAGTTCCGAATATGGCAGCCAGGCTGGTCACTGGTGTTTCCAGAAGAGAGCATATAACACCTGTGCTAAAAACTCTCCACTGGCTACCTATTAGTTTCCAGGCACAGTACAAGGTGTTGGTGATGACTTTTAAAGCCCTACATGGCTTGGGTCCAACTTATCTTCAGGACCGCCTCCTTCCATATGATCCTCCCCATGCAGTTCGATCCTCTGGGAGAAATCTGTTACAGCCTATAAAAACTAGGCTGTCAGTGACCTCCCAGAGGACTTTCTCTGCCTTAACTCCCAGATTATGGAATGGCCTGCTGGATGAGATCCATCTTATTACCACCCTTGACAGCTTTAAAAAAGCTGTCAAGATGGATCTTTTCTGGCAGGCCTTCCCCGAATAATTATCCCGGCCCTAGACTTTGGCTAATTTGTTCGCTTCAGCTGTTGCTGCTTATTTTATGCTTATTTTACGCTGCTGTTTTAATTGTTTTATGTTCCTTTTTTATTATTATTATTTATTCCATTTTATGTTTTAATCTTAACTAGTTTAATATTGTTTTAAGGGGAGGGTGGGTTAGGGAATTGATATATGTATTGGTGATTTTAACTGTTGTAAGCTGCCCCGATGGTGGAATATAAATTATTATTATTATTATTATTATTATTATTATTATTATTATTATTTTGATATCAAAAACCAATTTTCAGTTGGAGATAAAAGTTAAATATCTAGCGATTACCTTAACAACAAAAAATGTTTATCTGTATAAAAATAATTATGAAATAATCTGGAAAGAAATTAAAAATTATTTTAAATGATGTTTTTATTTCAAAATTTGCCAATTATAACAAATGATATTCCATTTAACAATTGGCATAAGGATATCAAAAGTTTTATTTGGAAAGATAAAAAGGCAAGGATAAAAATTATATTGTTACAAGATACAGCATCAAGAGGTAGAATAGCTCTCCAAAACCTAAACTTTTATTATCATGCGGCTGCACTTAATTGGATATTTGATTGGATAAAATTAGAAAAAAGAAGTTTATTGAATTTGGAAGAGGCAGATTTGATATATGGAATACATGGTTACATGTTTTATGACAGGATCAAAGTAAACAAGGATTTCAATAACCATTTTATTAGAAAATCATTGTTAAGAGTATGGGTTAAATATAAGTCAAAATGATGTACTAACATGCCATGATGGGTTTCAATAAATAAGGCGTTATTTGAAAATGAAAAATTGGACAAAAGAAAATGGCTCACTTATACAGAAATAACTAAAATGAAGGAGGGGAAGGGTATTGAAAACAGAAAATGAATTAATAAATGAAGGTTACCAGTGTAATTGGTTTTTGTATCAAAGACTAAAAGAAAGATTTAATTTGGATATTAAAATATATGGTATCTATAAAGCCAATGATGATTTTGAAAAAATAATAAAAAATAATAACAATCACCCAATCACAGAATTGTATAAACTAATATTAAACTATGAGATGGAAGATGAAACAGTAAAGGAATGCATGGTTAAATGGACAAAGAATCTAGGTCAACTTATATAGTTGAAACAATGGGAAAAATTGGGGAAAAAGAACAAGATTTACATTAAATTATTACTTAAGAGAAAATTTGTTGAAAATGCATTACAGATGGTATATGATCCCATATAAAATTGCAAAAATGAATAACAAAATTAAAAACACATGCAAGAAATGCAAGGAAAGGTGGGCACTTTCTATCATTGCTGGTGAAATTGTAAGGAAGTAAAAAAAAAAAAATATTGGAGACTAGTTTAGCTATATATATTAGAAAAATAGTAAATATTTCAATTGTTTTAGACTCCGAAATGTACTTATTAAATATGGTAGAGGATGAAGATTTGGAAAGAAAATATGGGAAGCTTCTATTTCACATGATAATTGCACCCAGATTACTATATGCATCGCTGTGGAAAGAAAGGACATTCCAAAATAGAAAACTGGGTTTCTTAAACTCTATGAATATATACAAATAGACAAGTTAACATACCTAACAAAAGGGAAATTTTGGAGTAATTTCTATAAAGATTGGGAACCACTGATCTCCTTAAAATAAGAAAAAGTTAAGTACATCAATAGCCCTGGAAATATAAAAATAGATAATGTATGAATGTAGATATTTGTTTAGAACACAGATATATAGTCATATTGGATAATTACAAATATTATTTTTGCTGTCTATTATTAATTATCTGATTCTTTGCAATTCATAAAAAGCCAAGAATATGGAGAAACATGAAAATACTATAATTGAGAGTATAAAATAAATGAAATATACATATATAGGAATAGAAGAGATAAGGATGTCAAATTATATGTTATATTGTTTTGATAGTGTGTAGTGTTTTAATAGTGTGTAGTCTGTAGGCTTTTTCTAGGCTTTTTGTTTTGTATTGTTCTGCTGTCTTGTGTTGTATGGTTATTAATGTTTGTTGTGTTTTGATTATTCAATGATAGTTGTGTTTTTATTGTTTTGGTTTTTTAATATTTTTTATTGACTAATAAGAATCATTTGAAAAGAAAAAAGAAAAATATGTACTTGGTTTGCTTGTGGTCCAGGGAATTTAGGCTCAAACTGATCATGTGCATGATTATGACAGCAGACATCTCACAAGCATTTTTTTGGGGGGGGCGGGGGGGGGGGGAAGAAAAGTTTCTATGATGTTCTTCTTTTGATGAGAGGCAACACTCAGAGGGTGAGGGGGCTGTTTACCACAACAGGTGTCACCCTGATGGGGGTGTGTGACACCACTTTTCCCCATACATCTCCCCTTTGGCAGAAACAGGCTGTAGCATTCACCCGTTTCCCATTAAAATGCTGAAGAGATGGTATGAGTGGCCTGAGGCTAAGTAGGAGGAGAAAGAAAAGGCCCCAGGTGTTTGTTTTTTAAAATAAATTTATTTATTTTTATTTATTTATTTTTAAATGAATTTTCTTTTTAAAAATAAAAAAAAATTCTTTTAAAATTTTCTTTAAAAACATCACATCTTATGAATTTTCACTTTAACCACATGAAACTGTGTTTATATAAATACATTCAGACTTTGTGTATGATATTGAAATTTAAAGGTATATTTTAGATTTTGCTAGTTGTTTATGTCACAACTATTACTGTTACATTCAGTGATATACAGGAATTGTGATTTATGAGTAACATTAATACAAAAATACTAAGGATTCTGTGTGGTCTGGTATGGGAGGAGGTCAATGCATTTGAAGGAGGTTGACACCATGAGTTAACTGCATTGGTTGACACCAATCCTAGAGACACCACTACATCTGACTATTATGGCATTTATTTGGGTGCTCCCATATTTATCAGAGTTGGTAAATTATGGTTTATAGACACTTCAAAATTATTTATTAGATAAAGGAGTGGATGCCAGTGACATGGTACTTGCAATGAATCTGAGACTATTTACTTTCTCTTTTCATACATCCACATACATGTTAACATCACAGTATCTAGGGGTGTAACTGTGACAGGGGAAATGAGAGCTTTGCCTTTCTCATATAAGAGCTCTGCTCCCATTTTCCCTCCAATCCCCAAATTTTCTGGTACTGCAGTAACTTAAAAGTTCAGTTGAGTACTTAGAAATATAGTTTAGACATCCAAAGAAAAAGGAAGGCAAAATAACAAGGGAATGCAAAAACACCAAAGAAAAAGGCCTAGGCATGAATGATCAATATCATAGAAGGGATGCATGCCAGTAATGTTTCAGAGTTTTCAGTGGCTGCCTGTAAGACCATGCTGAATATATATTATCTTTGCTGATAGAGTTGTCTTTTTTGAACTTAACTAGTAAGGTACTGGCTGAGATCCAGCACTGTCTGTCTCCTGACAGAACTGCTTCCATCAGTGGAATTGTGATGAGGATAATTCCTCCATAATTCAACATTGTACTAGCAGATGTTTGCCAGTACAACATGAGTATCTTGCCCTTCCATAATTTCTGTAGCCTCCATCACACCCAGAAGACCAGTTGTAATGGTTTTGGAAACAGCCAGTTTTCAGTTGGCACAGAGGACTTCCATAGACAGGGGAAGAAAGACCTATTACGTTAGCAGACATCCACTAGTATGGTTTAGGCCACTGATTTATTGTAAAGAAAATCACATTCAATCAATTATAAACTTGCTCTCCATTATTGTCAGATCCCAAGCTGTAGCTAACATTTTCCAGAACAAAAGCCTTGTGAGAAACTGATGCTGTCTTAATATCACATCATATTTGCATGCAACCTATTTTTGCTTCAAGTTTCCAATTCCCTCTCTCTGCATTTTATATGTGAGTGAATTGGCACTATGAATACATCCATATACATCTTAACATCACAGTATCTAGGGGTGTAATTATGAGAGGAGAAAAATTGGTGAACTCTGCTCTTACCTAACCAAGCAAAAGTAGCAGTTGCTGAAAATTTGTGGGCTTTCAATATGCACTTATCATTTGTTTGCAGAGTTTGATTCTGCTTCACAATGTAATTCATACCTTTCAACTGATACAGAGAATTGACACTTACATTATGTGTTTTGGCTAAGAAAAGCTACAGAATGTTGATGCATGATTTCTAGTTCCCAGGTTATTTTCTAGTGTGATAAAGGGGTTGTGCAATGTTGATGTACGTCAGCCATTTTCCAACAATATACTTCTGTTTATTTCCCAATTGGTTGCTTTGTTAAAACTTTGACAGAGGCCATAGGTGTTTGTCTCTTTGTTGTCTTCCAGCACTGATGTATTATATCCTACTTGGAAACTACTAACTAAATTGAATTTTAGTATCAGTTTTTATTCTTTAATTTCAGATATAAGTTACATGGCATTTATGAATGCACTTTGACCTTTTTTCTTGAAAGTGTTTTTATTTTGCTAATACCCAAAGATGATATAATGGATATCAAAGGGAAGAAATTTATTTTTACTGGTTTTAGATGACCACTGGCTTCTAGCTGCTTACATCAGCTTGTAGGTTGGGGGATTAAGTCATTGTTTTACCTCTGCGAAGAGGAGCAAGAGAGGAAACAGTCTGATGCTTGAGCAAAGCCAATTAAAAAGTGTTCAAATACATGTTCTTGGGAAAGTACTACTTCATTTACACTAACATTCCCTATCTCCATATTTGCTTGACCTTTCTCCATTTCTCAACTTCTATATTTGGAAATAAGCCAATATTTTGAAAGTACTACATTTCTTCAATGTGCCTTTTAATTCTTCCACTGTATCTTGCTGGAATGTTTGGCCTTATTTAGCTTACTTGCACCTCATTTCTGTGAACCATTGTTTACCTCTCATTTGCTTTGTTTGGGAAACTCTACTATTATACTATATTATACTGTTGTTGTTAACTGTCATCAACTAGATTTTAACTTATGGCAACCCCATGAATGAGAGACCTCCAAGCCACCCTGTCATCAACTGCCCTGCTCAGGTCTTGCAGACTCAGAACAGTGGCTTCCTTGATTGAGTGTGTCCATTTATAATGTGGTCTTCTTCTTTGCGGACCAAGCATTATTTTCTAGTGAACCATGTCTTCTCATGATATGTCAAAGTATGATAGTCTCAGTTTAGTCATCTTGGTTTCTAGGGAAAGTTCAGGGTTGACTTTCTCTAGGGCCCATTTATTTGTGTTTTTAGCAGACCACATCATCTGTAGAACTCTTCTTCAGCACCACATTTCAAATGAGTTGATTTTCTTATTATGAATTTTCTTCACTGCCCAGCTTTCATCACCATACACAGAAATGGGAAATACAATGGCATGCATCATCCAAATTTTGGTATTCAATACATCAATAATATAGAGACAATTAAAATGATGATATTACCAGAAATGAACTTTTTGTTTCAAAACATTCCAGTGCTTTTAAACAATAAACCATTTGTACAATGGAAGAAAGATCTTGTAAAATTCATCTGGTCAGATAAAAAATCTAGAATAAAGTGGAAGACACTGATTGATAAGAAGAAAAATGGAGGTTGTAATCTACCAGATTTAAAGACTTATTATTATGCAAATGCATTAACTTGGATCACGGATTGGGCAAAATTAGAAAATGACAGAATTCTTGCCTTAGAAGGATTTAATTTGAGATTTGGTTGGCACGCATATATGTGGTACAATAAGACAAACGTGCATAAAGAGTTCGAACATCACTATGTAAGAAGATCTTTGGTAACCAAATGGTTGAGATATCGAGACATTTTGAGTAAAACAAGGAGTGGAAACTATGAATTAAAGCCTTTAGAGAATCTGAAAGAATTGGATAAAAATTTACATTGGTTTCCATATAAACAGCTAATGGACAGATTCAAAGCAGATGATAAAAAACTGGGATTTGAAGAGACAGACACTGAATTGGATAAAGTGATTAAGCAAAATGGAAAAAAACTAACTTCCAAATATTATGAGATTTTGCAAGAAAGAGATTTGGAACAAGACTGAGTAAAAGATACAATGATTAGATGGGCCAAAGATATTGACAGAGACATTGATTTAGAAAGTTGGGAATGGGCAAGAATGAAGACACAAAAATTTACTCAATGTCAAGATTGGAAAGAAAACTATCTAAAAATGGAGCAACGTTGGTACCTTACCCCACTGGAATTAGCAAAAATTTACAAGAATGGTAATAATAGATGTTGGAAGTGTAAGCAAACTGTAGGATGTTGGTTACATGTATGGTGGAACTGTGATAAAGTTAGGAAGTATTGGATAACTGTTCATAAGGTAATTTGTGAAATATTTAAAATAAGATATGACATGATACCAGAAATATATCCGTTGAACATGACAAATAAGATCCCAGGAAAAATGGAAAGGAAATATGGGAGGATATTATTGTATATGATAACTTCAGCTCAGATTACATTAGCAAAAAAATGGAAACTAGCAGAAGTGCCCTCAACCAGTGAGTGGTTTACAAGGCTTATTGAAATGATGAGTATGGATATACTCACAGCTAGACTGAACAAACAAAATGTAGAGAGTACTGAACAAGACTGGACTCCGATACTGCAATACTGTAAAAGAGAAAATTTAATTGAATAGAGATATAGACTGATGGGATACTCTAAATTAGTAACCTGATTTAATAATAGGTGAAAAGTGACTATTAAAGATCAAGATAATTAAAGCTGTTGCTATAACACACAGTGGATTTAATATTTAAAATTGCTTGTATATGAAGACAATGAGTGAACTCTGAACTAAGGTTGAGTACAAACGAGATACTTTGGAAGTCAGTTGTAAATATTTGTATATGATTATTGAAAAAGAAATTTATATGTTAAACTTGAAAGATATGTTTGAATAGTATATGTTAATAAAATAATAATAATAATAATAATAATAATAATAATAATAATAATATACCGTATTTACAGGCGTATAAGATGACTGGGCGAATAATACGACCCCCAACTTTTCTAGTTAAAATATAGAGTTCGTGATATACTTGCCGTATAAGACGACCTCTATTCCAACGCACACCAAATACAAATTAAAAAAACATCAGATTTGATTTCAATATGGTAATTTTAATTCAAATACTTATGGCATGCAGATACTTAGCAGGAAAACTGTCACCTATAAACATAAGGCTGTTTGTCATCAAACATGTAAGCATAAAACAGTGCAATTGGATTAATACATACGTACTTAAAATGCATCTCAAAACATGTGGCTAACCTCCATTGAAATAAACCGAATTCTTGCCATTAATTTCAGAGACTGAAACCCCATTATTATGAATGAAATCTACTGCCTCTGCCTGTGCCTCTCAAAATTTGGTTATTCAAGTGTTTTGGACCTGACCTTCCAGACACCCCATTTAAAAATATGCACTGCTGGAAGCTATATTTCCAATAACTACAATTCAAAAAACCTGCAGGAATAATCCAGGTGGACCCCACTTTAACTGCCATGGCTCAATGCTCTGAAATGATGGGATATGTACTTTTCTGAGCCATTTAAAGAGAGCAATGGTGCCACAACAAACTATAAGGTCCTGAAATCCCAAAGTGCTGAGCCATGGCAGTTAAAGTGGGGCTGACCTGAATCATTTCTGTAGTGTGGACTCACCTAAGAAGGCTCCAAGAGACCCTGCCAACCCAGGGTGACCAGATATCCTCACCGCCGAAGAGGACAAGGCACCACAAAATGAAGGACCTTCCAGAAAAATGTAGGACATACCCAAACAAAAGCTCAAAACACTCATATCAGTATCAATTCATGCTTCATACTCAACATGGAGGACATTTGGGGATTCCTCCTGAGTAGAAAATAAAAGTTAAAGATGCTCATATCAATGTACATGCATGCTTCTTCATCGTGCTCATCATGGAGGACATTTGGGAATTCTTCCTGGGCATAAAACAAAAGCTAAAAATACTGATAGGATTATAAACCTATGCTTCTTCATCATGGGGATTCCTCCTGGACAAAAGGCTGAAATAGAGGACATGACCAAAGAAAAGCTCAAAACACTCCCATCAAGATCAATCCTTTTTCCTCCAGCTTTTCAGGAGGAGGGGGGCCTTTGGGGAATTCCTCCTGGACAAAAGTCTGAAATGGAGGACGTGCCCAAAGAAAAGCTTAAAAACTCCCATCAAGATCAATCCTTTTTCCTTCAGCTTTTCAGGAGGAGGGGGGCCTTTGGGGGATTCCTCCTGGACAAAAGTCTGAAATGGAGGACGTGCCCAAAGAAAAGCTTAAAACACTCCCATCAACATCAATCCTTTTTCCTCCAGCTTTTCAGGAGGAAGGGGGGGACTTTGGGGGATTCCTCCTGGACAAAAGGCTGAAATGGAAGATACACCCTGGAAAAAAGAGTACCTGTGGTTGGGGTGGAGTGTGTGTGTGTGTGTCCCCTTTCCTCCATCCCTTCTTACCCAGGTTGAACTCCGGAGTCTTCAGCACTTGGCCAGGAAGCCCTGAATGACTCAGTTCTCCACTCTGAGTGGAACCTCGGGCAGCTGGTGCTGTTGGGTGGCTCTGCTTGGTGGCCCCGGGCTGGAGAAGCAGGGCCTTTTGGGGCAGCTGCACCTCTCCTTCCTCCTACTCCGCCTCCCCCTGGTCCTCCTCTGGGGTGTCGCTGTGGCAGCAGGATGTTTTGGTGGTAAGGAGCTGTTGGAGCATGCAGGGCTCGGCGGCCTTGACAGTCTCCACATGAACGTGGTCCTGGGCCAAGCTGAGGACCAGGGGAGGCCCCCAGCAGCTCTGCACCAGCACCATGAGTGGCAGCCGGCCAGAGGCACAGTAGCAGCCAGGACTCGAACCCAGAGCCGAGGTGCCCACTTCCTGGCCATCCTCTGAGGCTGAGAGAGTGGGACTTGCCCAAGGTCACCCAGTGGGTCTCCATGGCTGGGTGTCGGACCCTGGTTCTCCTCCTCCTCCTCCCCCCTCCTCCTTATACCTGGCGTATAAGACAACCCCCAACTTTAACCCAGATTTTTCTGGGTTCAAACGTCGTCTTATACGCTGGAAAATACTGTAATATAATAATGATGACAATTTAGCATAGCATAGCTATACTGAACCATACTGTTATACTGCTCTAAAGAAACAATAGTGTTCTAGTGCTACTAGACTATATTATGGTGCTAAATAGTCTAGAAATGTACTAGCATTTTCCGCTTTCTTTCTTTCTTTTTGGACTGGTGCATCATACTACTCATTCATATTTAGCTTGTAGTCTACTAAGACCCCAAATCTTTTTTACACATACTTCTGTCAAACCAGAAGCTTTTGATTATATTTTAGCTAGCCATGGATTACCTAGATAAACTGTTCAGATGTAGCTATTATTTAGCAAAATATGCCAAAAAATTGGTCAATAAACCTGGCTGATTTCACTATATTATAGTTTAGATTAATCGCCATTTCAGATTAAGGCATGGTTATAAACTGTGATTATCTGAAAGCAAACAGTTTCTGATCTCCTTGTTGCCATGCTAGAAGAGGAAGGGGAGGGCAAAACACATCTGAGACTTGTACTTTAGTTGTATGCACTATAGTTTAGTATTGCATCCAAATCAAACAATTGATTAGATAAATCAGTGCTTCTACTTAAGCTCAAATTCTGAGAATTTTATAGAAGTTGTAGAATTTCACTGCTTACTAAATTGCCTGGAATTAACAAAGCTTATTCATAAAGGGGCAGATTCCCTTAAATGTGTATAATTCAGTTTATAGTAGAGACATATTTTTCTCAAGCTAGAAGTACATTTAAACACATATATTTATTTTCATTGTATAAATGAATGGTTGTTGTATCTTTGCATCTGGTGGACAGAATTACAATAAGAGAAATGAAACATGACTCTTGATGGCTAAAGTCTCTATTCAGAGGGATCCCATGTATGGGAAGGTACAATCAAGGTATACAAAGGACATACATATACATTGCTTCCTCTTCCCTGAGTGACTCTATTATATAGTACTGTCCTTTGACTTTATCTGTCTTAATGGCTGACATTTTGTTAGTAACACACAACATCTCCTAAATTCTCTACCTTATCGAAAATAGCTACAAACTCTTATGACATTGTAAATGGTCATCTCTATGGTGCATATAGTAGAGCATATCATTATTTTCTAGCTTGTTTTTAATTACTTATTATGACTGCTTCATACTCGAGCCACCTATGTTATAAGAACTGTCAATGTCCTCTAATTTCTCCTGTTTTGCCTTCATCAGCATTTTGCTGCCATTCCTCCTTGAATACTACCATTAACTGAAGCAATTTATTTCCACCACAGATGAACATGGCATATTTATAACTCTTAGTGCCTAATTCGAACAACCTGTGCTTATCTTACTTTATCTGTCTGACTGCTGTTTTGAGTCAGCATGTATTTGATGCTTGGAAAGCTTAGGCGACCTCCCTACACATCAATATGTCAATCCAAACAAAAAGATCATCAGCACTTAATAGCTTTAAACTGGTATCTTGGCTATGGCAGCATATCCTCTTACCTTCCTTACAGTCTTACATGACATGAAAACTTGACCCATCAAACTGTACTCATCCTTCTGATTGACCAAAGTAGAGTTCATTCATGGTTGCCTATCAGGAGTTGAATAAATGTGTGTCTTTGCTGCCTGCCTGGAACTGAAGAAATATGGCAGAAGTATTGTCAAGTTCTATGCAATCATGCTGGCCACATGATCACAGAGTAGTCTCTGACAATGCTGGCTTTTCAGCTTAGTAATGGAGATAAGCGCCGCCCCGTATGGTCAGACATGACATGAAAACCTTGTCAATGGGAAATACCTTTACCTTTACTATTGTCAAATAGGTCACAATTTATGGCTGCTGGGCTGTGTTTGGCTTAATGATTCACAAGTTGTACAGGCCTTTCATAAAAGAATGATTTCTCTGATGCTCCTGGTGATCAAATACCAGTAACAAACATTTTAAGCAGATTCTATTCATAAGCCTGAACAAATGTTCCAACCCTGTTTTCAGTCATGTTTCTACTCTTTTAATTATACTTGAATTTAACGAGTATAAAACCACCTTTGTGTTTGCATAATTCTGCAACAAATAAGTATTTCCCCCTCTTCTTAATGCATTTTTTTGCAAAGCAAATTACTTGCAGTACTTCACTGAAATGGGGCTAGATTAATGACATCCTTGCAGAAAACAATTGTACATGACTTTTTAGCATGTTACCTCTTCTATAATAAGACCATGAATTTTGTAGAACAGTTCCCATTTAGCAGCCTTGGGTGCTATGAAATGTCTCTGTTTGCTTTTCTAACACAGCCAGACTTCCATATCCATGGATTCTTTATCAACAGAGTAAGTCATCCATGTCTTGAAAATATTTGCCAAAAATATGAATTCCAAAAAAATAAACCTTGATTTTGGCATTTTGTATAAGGCATTTTACTATGCCACTGCATTTAGTGGGACTTGAGCATTCACAGATGTTGGCATCCATGGGGGAGTCCTGGCCAAGCCCCAGCAGATACCAAGGGCCCACTGTACATACTTTCACAGTGGGGTGCCATGAAGATTATCTCAACCTCAACCAGTCATGTTTGATGGTCTTCTAGATACTTGACATCTTCTTCCTTCCTCCTCACATGTCAGTAAAACCTGGAAACTAGTAGAGCCTTTGTTGGATTTCTATAGATGGCATATGGATTGTGTTCAGCTTAACCCAAATGAATAGTCCTGCATTAATAGAAAACATGATCTGCCCATTCTGGAAAAAAGAATTGAAAATAGTAAGAAATAGTAGAGAATAAACAATTCTAGACATAGTCTATACATCCGCCTCTGACAGGGTAGCTGTCTTACCCTGTAGTTTTGTAATGTTTTATTTATTCTTCAAAGACATATGATTTTCCTATTACCTATTCATGTGAGAAAATTGAAATCATTTTCCAGAATTGGTAAGCCAAGTTTCCAGAAAGATGTGTTGGGTGAGAGCTTTGTGGTGTACATTACTTCTCAGCCATGGCATCAGTAATAAGCTTTCAGCAACTTCCAGTTCCATAGTGACAGTCTTACCCTTTTGTACAATGGATATATATAGGGCCTGAACAGACTGCCAGAAATAATCCAGCTTGAGACCACTTTAACTGCTCTGGCTCAGTGCTAGGGGATCATGGGAACTGTAGTTTTTTGTGGCACTAGAACTTTTTTTTATTGTGATAGAGAAGGCTCAATGTCTCAGAAAAAACCCTACAATTTCCTTGATTCCCTAGCATTGAGCCAAGACAGTAAAAGTGGTCTTAAAATGGATTATTTCTGGCAGTCTGTTTAGGCCCACAGTCAGGTTCCATTGTACACCTTCAATGTAGTATCAAGAGATACAAGTTAAGTATCCCTTATCTGGAATTCTGAAATCCGAAATACACCAAAATCCAAATTTGTCCATATGGGTGGCTGAGATAGTGACACCTTTGCTTTCTGATAATTCAGTGAACACAAAATTTATTTCACACACAATATTATTTAAAATATTATGTATAAAATTACCCTCAGGCTATGTTTATAAGATGTATATGAAATATAAATGAATTTCATATTTAGACTTGGGCCCATCTCCAAGATATCTCATTGTGTAGATTCAAATAATTTGAAATAAATAAAAATTAAAATAAAATCCAAAATCTCAAACTTTTCAGATCCCAAGCATTTGGATAAAAGAGACACAGCCAAGAGAGAACCATATTTCCTATCTTCTCAGTTTCCCTGGGCACTTGAATATGTTGCTCTCCCTGCAAAGAAATCCTCTTTATAACTCTGAACAGCAAGGCCACTACTAAGTATCTTCAATAACATTATTTGTTCATTCTTCATGCTTTGCTGTTCTTTCAGTTGATTAATAACATTGTGTACAATGTTGCCTTTAGGAGAAAAATGTCCAAATTGTTATGGTTTAGATTTCCTGAGCAACAGTTGTAACCTATTGTTACTAAATGCCAGCATATCATTTCTTTCTCCCTTCTTTTTCTTTTTCTTGTTGGGGTTTTTGCTAATTTCAGTTCTGCAGTTCTATCAGGAAGGCAATGAAGTTTGTCTAGAGTAATTTGTTCATTATAAAATCATGCTGTTTAATGCTCATGTTTCCATTATTCTTTAGTGATGGTTTATTATCCTTTATATGGCAACATAAATTTGTATGGCACCTTACCAACAGAAATCACATTCATTGGCCTGAAGGAATCATCTAAATGTATTTGAGCAAGTTGATTAGATCTGTTCTAAGCCCTAGAGGCTGGCTGGCCTAATGACTATGGGCCTTTGCAGACTGCTAGAAATAGTGCAAATTGAGTCCCCTTTAACTGCCCTGGCTCAGTGCTAGGGAATCATGGGAATTGTATTTTTTTCTGAGACATTGAGCCTTCTCTGTCAGAGAGCTCTGGTGCCACAATAAACTACAGTTCCCATGATTCCCTAGCACTGAGTCAGGGCAGTTAAAGTGGACTCAATTTGCACTATTTCTGGCAGTCTGCAAAGGCCCTAAGTCTACTGTTTCATGTTTATGTGTGTTGGGAAAGAATCATGCAGATTTACAGTTTCCTCATCTCCTTATCAGAACCTTTGAAGATGGGGTTGTATATTTTTAGTGATCCACCCCTCCCATTTTGATAAGGTGAAAGTTAGTGCAATATGCAGTAATGTTTTTCCCCTTTCCTGTTCCTGCCCCCCCCCCCCCCCCCCCCCCGTTGGCCTTTTTATCTATTCCCAGGAACAAAAAACATTGTGGCAATTGGCAGGTGGTTTTTTCGCTCCTCAGTAGAGGAATATTAACATATGAAGACACCTTTTCTTGCTGAATATGCAAAGCATTGTGAATATATTCTTTACAGTCCTAGGATAGCAGTAAAAAAAAAAGATATTTTAGTTCAAATATAGTTGTAATCAATGGAGTTGAGTTCCTTATCAGAGGAACTGGCAGAATCACTCTGTTGAATTCTGCTGTGTTTTGGCAGAATGGAGAATGAAGTCATTTTGCACTGTCAAACTCTGAACTAAATCATGGAGGCTGGAATTGTTCTCACAATTCACTCCACAATACAGCAAAAATTACTCTTTTTTGTCTTTGCCAGATTTTGTGGGAGATCAAAAATGATTATGTGCAGAAATCTTAACTTTGGTTTTGGCTTTTTTGGAGCTGGTTTCCACTGAGACTCTGGAGCTGATTACTAATCCTGAAGTTACATGTCTAATATTTCTTTTTGATGTCTATTCTTCATTCTTGTGATGCCATGGTGCCCTAGTGTTTTTTTCTAGCCCATTAACTGAGGTAACCTTAGCAAATAGCCCCTTTTAAAAAGCTTAGAATTTATACATATTTGTTACATGTTCATCCCACCTTTCCTCCACTGAGCTAAAGGAAGTGTACATGAGTCATCTGCTTCCCATTTTATCATCACAATAACCTTATGAGATATTTGGCAACATGATTCATCCAAGATTAAAAAAAAAAAAAAAAAAAAGCTTTGTGACTGGGTAGGGATTTGAATCTGTGTCTTCCTAGTGAGGTGGCTCAAGTGGTTAAGACGTTGACTCTGTTGATTGCAAGATTGGCCGGTTGGCAGTTTGAGGCCCAGGTGCTGCATGATGGGGTGAGCGCCTGTCACTAGTCTCAGCTTCTGCCAACCTAGCAGTTCAAAAGCATGCAAATGCAAGCAGATAAATAGGTACCACTTCGGTGGGAAGGTAAACAGCATTCTGTGCAATCATGCTGGCCACATGGTCACAGAGTAGTCTTTGACAATGCTGGCTCTTCAGCTTAGTAATGGAGATGAGCACTGCCCTCTACGGTTGGACATGACTTGACAACCACGTCAACAGGAAATACCTTTATCTTTACCTTCCCAGTGGCAAAATATCTTTATCTGCCATACTGGTTTTCAGTATTGGCTCCTTTCCTGGATTGCCTTGCCATAGTCCCTTTCACACTACATAGTTATAACATTATGATTGTACCTTAACTACCATGTCTGAATCCTATGGAACCCTAAGGATTGTAGTTTGGTGAGGTTTTAGGTATTAGATAGAACTGAGAGAATTCTACATGTCCCTCTCTAAACTGTGGATGCCAGGATTCCATAGGATGGAACTATGGCAGTTAAAGCGGAATCATAGTGTTATAAGTGTGCAGTGTGAAAAGGGCCTCCTGCCTAACCTCTTCTGCCTTCTGATTGCTTCCTGTGGCTTTGGCTGCTTCCCCAGATGACCAAATATCCCATATAAGGGTTACAGTTTGCACTACCAATAAAGCACAGATGAGTTGAAACATGGCTTGTCAGATGCCAGAAGTGTCACTGGGGGCACAGTGAGTGAGGACCACACTGAGTGACACCCTTTCTGGGGTATTACCCAGTGGGGTGGGTAACTGGGCAAGTGAGAAAAAACATCATCTTCCTTTCCCACTCATCCAACAGCCACATTGGACCATAAATGGGCCCACCAGGAGCTGCAGTGCTGCACCCCTCAGCAGCAGCAGTGGCTGGGGAGCAATGCCTTCAAGGTCCAATGTAACTGTATGGCTGTGCCAGACTCTTTCTGAGGTCATGATTCCTTCATGATCCATCACAGCAGCTCAGAGAGCAGCCATGCCAGACCCTCAGCAGTGGTCCGGGCATTCAGCCAGGTGGTTGGGGGGAGGGAGGGCAAGGCAGTTTGTCCCCCCACAATCCTGGTGACATCAACCTCAGTGATGCCACTGCAGATGCCCCTGTGCTTGTTCATCCAAGTGTAAGAGTTTTGTGTGACCTCCCACTTCCTTTCAGTGCATCCCAGTGAGACATACAAGCAGTAAATCATATGGCTATTATAAATAGTCCAAGTTTCTAAGTACTGTGGAGACAAGTATCTATAAATAATCCATTGCTAAACCTGAAAGTCTGGGCAAGAGCTGGTGGCTGACTAGGGTGTAAGATAAGGCATTTTTGCTTTATGTGCCATCCCAGTCATGTAATGGGTGAGTGAGCTTTGATGCATCACTAATGTCTCAGCCTCAATCTCTTCCATCTGTAGTATGTGAATAACAACAGACCTACAATTTTACAAGGTTGCAAAAATATATCTGAAACACATTGAAGAACCAAATGTATTTCTTTAAAACTTAGAAAAAATAGCTAGCCTGCAGTAGGAGATGGTGGTGATGGTGGTGGCTAGATTTGGAAGAAGAAGTAATGTGACACTGTTAATGCATTATGTCTATTCAGTTATCACTTCTCCTCAATGAATGTTTGATAAATGAATCTGCACACAGAACTGGCAATGGAGCTAGTCCAGTACATTTTTCTGTGATACGGCATGGATACAGATTATGTTAATCCTAAAAATATTGACATTCCCATTACAAGGATTAGCTCACCATAGATATTAATGAACAGAGGACATATTTCACACAAACATGTTACAAAAAAAAAATTGATCCTCATGGAAGGTTTAAAAGGAAATCTATTGAAGAAAATCTATCACCATAAATAGTACAAAACAAATGGAAGAATTGCTAAGGCAAAAAGATTGTTCCTGTCCAGTTTAAGTAAACACTGCACCTGAAATTACACCCAGAGGAAGTTTCAGGAAATCCTCCAATAACCTGTTTTGGTATAACTGTTTTTTGAGTCTCATTAGTCAAGTGATTGGAAGAAAGCACAAAAGCTTATTTAATGAATGTCTTGCTTAATCCTAACTAATCTAATTGGTGACTTTCTTAGTGTGAACAGTGTAACAGGATAATGCAATAATTGGCACCTTTTGAATGTTATTACAGTTTCCTTTCCCCAAAGGAAACTTGATGTTAGCACTCAAAAAATACAAAATGAAATGCTGTGACACACTTATTTTCAAAATTTTCTCAGTCCATGTAATTTGGTTTCTTTCAGCACATTATTTGTGCTAAAATATTGATTCATTGTGGTCAGACTTACTCCTTCATTTCCATACATGCCTTTTCCTCATGCAATTTAAGAACTAAATACTCAAGACTATTTGTTGTTGTTTGTGCTTTCAGGTCATTTCCAACATATGGCAACCGTAAGACAAACCTATCATTGGGTTTTCTTGGAAAGTTTCTCCTCAGGGATTTGCCATTGCCATCCTCTAAGGCTGAGAAAATGTGACTTGCCCAAGGTCACCAATGGGTTTACGTGTCTAAGTCAGCGGTAGGCAACCTTTCCCCTTTAAGGGCCGAGGGACTTCAGCTCCCAGAAGCCTCAGCCATGTTGGCCAATAGTCCCATGTTGGCCAATAGCTCCTGGGATTCTGGGAGCTGAAGTCCCTCGGCCCTTAAAGGGGAAAGGTTGCCTACCCCTGGTCTAAGTAAATATTCCAGTAATATTAGGAATGTTGCTGCAAATGGCTTTCAAAGATCAGTATTTCTCACTTGGGCCTCAACATATGTATCACTTGTATCTACCATCTCCCTTCTAACTCTTCTAGCCACTGCCCAGAATCTCAGCAAATAAACAAGATATTGTTTATTGTTAATATAATATCATTTATTGCTTATGAAATGTTATGAAAAATAAAAAAAACAGGACAGAACAACATTACAGTGTTTTGTGAGGATGATATAATGTCATTATACCCAAGGCAGGCAGAGAAAATCTTTGGGATTGAAATCTAAAGGCAACTTCACAATTTAATAATATAAGGATAAAAAAACAACAACAACAACAACACAGGATTGCCTTGGTAACTATATTTTCTAGTGACCAACACTTTATGAAATTTATTCTACAAGTGACTGGTTCTTGTGAGCATTTGCTTCTCATCATCAGATTTAGAAGCAGTATCTCTATCATCGATTCATGGCTGTGCTGTAACCTTTGGCTCTAAGGATTCTGACAGAAGGTATAACTAATTTCTGAGTGGAACAAGGACTGCAGCAGTCTTATCAAACAGCAGCAGGGCTCATTTTGTTTAACCGTGCTGGAAATTAGTTTTTGAGGCGCTGATCTTGACAGGTCAGTTGTCAAAAATTGGTGTACATATCCAGAAATTAATCGATCCTATGAGCCATGCTCTGCCTGCTAGAACAAGTAGAAGTCAAAATCGGCACATTTTATGAGCAAATGGAATAGGTGGAGGCTCAGAGAATCAGGAAAAAAATGCATTTTTAGTGAATCATTTTCTGTGTGTCCCATTTATTAACCTTATCTGCATCATTAATTTTTTTATACACTGTAGAATTTTATTCCTGCATACAAAACAGATAGCTATTTGAGGGCAGGCGTGAAATAAGGGGAAACCATACAAATGCCTTTGAGAAATTCTCCTCCTCCTTGGACTTCAAACTGTTTAATATGCAAGAAGCAAATTGTAGCTTTTTTCTTTCTTTTGAGTCAAACATAATAGCAAATTTTATTTATGCTGGCTGATTTCCAGGATGTCTTTAAGAAATCCCAGCCTTGGTGCTGAATTTATTTAGATTTTATTCAAATGTAACAAATGTTTAGTCTTAAAAATACAGGGCCCAATCCATTAAAAGTTAGTAATAACTACCTTCTTTCAAAGATTTCGTGGGATTAGTCATGCTTAAATTTAGCAAGATCAGGGGCACAGGATTTGCGTATTATCTTGGAGAGAAAGAGGGAGAAGAAAAGATAGCAGAATTGAACAATGGAAAGACTAGTTTGTTTTGTTTTGTTTTTGCATCCACTTTTGAAACAATGAGGAAGCAGTATTAGAAATAAACTGTAGAAAAGATTAATCTGTTCACTGCGTAGTAACAAAATTAATTGGTGCAACATAATAGGCAAACACTTGACTTTGGTTTAATCTGTCTGCACTGCAGAAATAATGTAGTTTGATACTGCTTTAACTGCCGTGTCTCAGTGCTATGAAATCCTGGGATTTGTAGTTTGTTGTGGCACCAGAGCTTTTTGACAGAAAAGGCTAAATATCTCACAAAATTACAAATCCCAGAATTTCATAGTAGCGAGCCATGAAGTTTAAGGAGTGTCAAACTGCATTATTTCTGGAGTACAGATTAGATCGTATACACATTTTCTGATAAAATTTTCCTAAAAGTCAAATCAATGCTCACATAGTAGGATTACACTTTCCTATAGACTCTCATCTTACATGTCTAGCAGGGTACTAGTTCCATTTTACTCCCACTTTGCTGGGAAATAAGCATGTTTTTTACAGTCTTATGAATGAATATGAATGTGTGGAGATCTCTCTTTCTCTCTCTCTCTCACACACACACACACATATCTATGCTTCAGATTGGGTTGATAACATCTCTTACAATCAGCTCCATATAATAACAGTGCTAAAAATCATAATTTCTCCCTGAACAATCTTTTGTTGCTGTTGTTGTTGTGTGACTTCAAATCATTTTCAATTGTGTCATCCCTAAAATGAATCTATCATGTTTTTTAAAAACAACGACAATAACAAAAATCTATTCAGAGGTGGGTTGACATTGCTTCCTCAGAGGCTGAGAAAATGTTACTTACCCAAGGTCATCCAGTGAGTTTCTGCAGCTGAGCAGGAATTCAAACCCTAGTCTCCCAGAGCCCTAATCCAACACTCAAACCACTCCACCATGCTGGTTCTCAACAATCTGTACTCTGAACCCATCTTCAATTCTGCATAGATTCTAGTAGGAAATAAAACAATACAAAGAGATGGGCAAACCTGTATTCTCAAAGTGAAAAGAAAAGAAAAAGTGTTTGTAAATAATGAGAAGCTCACTCCCTATGAGAGTAATGTAGAGATTTATTTTCTTACCCGATCTTGGTTCATTGAACACATTTGACTACTCCCCTCCACATGTTGTTCATTCAAAGATGTATGAAGCAACACTAAAATTATTCAGGAAGGGTATGGAAGTGTGGGAGTAAGGCTGAAGGATGTGAAACAGCTGGTGGTGCTCATCAGTTTTCTTAAGGAAGAGATGGGAATAGATGGGGAAGCCAGATACTTGCTTTGACTGAATGGTTCTGCTGACAGAATGAAAAATAGATATTGTGGTTTGCTGAATGATGTTTACTGGGGCTAGACAAAGTGCTAACAAAATTGTTTGAAGATATCAGTTGGACTGAAGAATGTCTTAAAGGAATGTGCAGGGAGTAACACTGTCCTATTGGTTTGAATTTAGGTTTGTTTACTTTTCCCTTTTATTGCACTTTTAGTTTTTCTTTGCTCTCATGTTGTCACTTTGACATTCCCTAACCCACTATCCTTCCCTGCCCATAACTTTTCATTGATTCCTTTTAAAGAAATGACTGACAGGCAAGAAGCAGGTGTATTTATTTGCTTTTTGGTTGAATTTATTCCTAAAATTGATACTCTGTTGTTCAGTCACACTACTGCAGTACCATACAAGAAAAATAACTAATACAGAAAACCTAGCTGTAATCAGGAGATATGTCATGATCTCCAGAAGGCAAAAGTGACACACAGTCTAAATGGAAAACAATAAGGAGACAAGCTTCAAGCGCTCTGAGATGATCAACTGTTTATTCAGTTTGGTTTTTTTTTTAAAAAAAGCCTAATCTGTTTTGGCTTCAATGAGAAAAGGCCTTCTTAGGGACCTTCAAAAGAAATCACTTGAATTGAGAACACTGTGTTTTGGAGAGTTTTCTCAACTCTACTGATTTCTGTTGAAAGCCCCTGAAGGCCTTTTTTCATTGAGGCCAAAATGTGTTGGGCTTTTTTAAAAAGAAGAAACCATTGACCATCTCAGAGCATGTGGGCTTGTGTCCTTACTGTTTTCTGATTGTAATGTGTATTTTATTACTCTCTTCAACACAGCCTAAGTGTCCAGCAGTGCTGACAAAGGAGGAGTGTGGCCAGACCACAAGAACTGAATCAGTGAGCCCATCACCCAAGATGACGGAAACCCATCAGGCAAATATACTTGAGATTCCAGAGCCCAAACTGAAGAGGTCTAGCATAGAGATAATTTAGCCACTGAAACACTGATGCTCTTAAAGTCAAGCCTAGAAATGGCAGCACATCCAAAGGCCCGCCACGCAATGGAGCCAGTGAACCCACAAAGTATGGCAAGTGCAAACCCATGGAGAGCAAATAAGAGGGGTCAAATTAGGCCAAAAATCTTTCCCTTTTAAAGGGCTCTTTTTTTGTCCTAAAAACTGGGTGGAGACGAATGGGAAAATTCAGCTTCAGGGAACATAAAAATTGTGAAGCAGCACTTATTTCCTCCATGGTTTCTGTCCAGGGAACTTGGAAACTTGCTATCAACCTTCCCCCCCCCCCTTTTTTTTTTTTTTTTTTTTGCTTCAGGCATCTAGATTCTGTTATCTGGTATGTCTGATAGCTTCTGATCTGGATGCCTTGCCAGATTTGCATTCCTCTGATTTATTTATAGGCTCCCTCCACCTGCAAGGAATGGATAAGATATAGAAAACAACAACAGCAAAGTGTAGGGACCAGAATAAAACAAAGGATAGAATTTTCAAAAAGCCTGATGAAATAAGGCTTTTGCCCCAGTTTTAGAAAGTTATCAGAGTGGATTCTAGCCAGGCATGTTTTGACAGAGCGAACAAAAGCTGAGGGACCATAAATTAAAATGCCTTCCCCCTAGAAACCACTGTGTATAGCTATCTTGAAGCACAGTAATGGAGAGTTCCAGAGAAGGGACTCTAATTATAGTCTCAGTGTACTGGAGGCCCATAGGGAAATGGGCCATCATTCACAAAGCCTTCATATTGCACAGAGACACACTATTACAAACAGCTAATCACTCATGCTGTCTCTTTTTCAAAAAAAAATCATTAGTGAGTAGTCTGTACCTGATCAAAGATGAAACTAGTAAGATGGGAGAGTAAGTTGAAAAGCTCTATCTGGACTGGTTCTACATTTATCATAAAAAGGACCAGAAACATGGGAGCCAAGGTCTCTCTTGCTTTCAGCTCAGCATCAGTATGAAGTCACAATGCTCAGTCTGTCTCATTCTTTCAAACAAGTGGCACCACACTAGTCATGAAGGTGAGTCCCTTTCCTTCAAGTTTGCTTCATCAGCATGAAGTCATGGTAACCAGTCCCTAAAGAGACACAAAGTCACAATGGCTAGTCTCTGTCTAGGGTGGCAACATCAACATGCCGGCTTACTTGCCATTGAAGCAGGCAACAGCACTGGATAGATGCAGCGTTCAACAATTTCTGAAGTACACTCTCTGAAATACAGAAACAAAGGAATCATAGAATCATAGAGTTAGAAGAGACCACAAGGGTCATCCAGTCCAACCCCCTGCCCTGTAGAAACTCAAAATCAAACCATCCCCAACAGATGACAATCCAGCTCTATTTAAAGACCTCCAAAGAAGGAGACTCCACCACACTCCGAGGGAGTGTGTTCCACTGTCGAATAGCTCTCACTGTCAGGAAGTGCCTCCTAATGTTGAAGTGGAATCTCTTTTCCTGTAGCTTGCATCCATTGTTCAGGGTCCTATTCTCTGGAGCAGCAGAAAACAAGCTAGTGCCCTCCTCAATATGACATCCCTTCAAATATTTAAATAGGGCTATCATATCCCCTCTTAGCTGTCTCTTCTCCAGGTTAAACATACCCAGTTCCCTAAGTCATTTCTCATAGAGCATAGTTTCCAGACCCTTCACCATTTTAGTCGCCCTGTTCTGGACACACTCCAGTTTTACATCATCATTTTTGAATTGTGATGCCCAGAATTGGACACAGTGTTCCAGGTGGGGCCTGACCAAAGCAGAATACAGTGGCACTATTACTTCTCTTGATCTATATTTCTATTAATGCAGCTTAAAATTGCATTGGCCTTTTTAGCTGCAGCATCACACTGTTGAGTCATGTTCAACTTGTGGTCTACTAGGACTCCTAGATCCCTTTCACATGTAGTCTCGTTAAGCCGGGTGCCCCCCATTTTATTTCTATGCATTTAATAATAATTATTATTTTTTTTTGCCCTAAGTGCAGTATCTTTTAATATCCTTGATTGTAGCTCATCTGGTCCCGGAGACTTCAATTCATTTAGCTATTTCTGTACTACCAGGTATTCCTGTACTACCTCTTTACTTATTCTATGCTGCATTTCCCCTATTGTGTCCTCTGCTCCATTTCCCTCGGGTCGAGCACCCTTTTCTTTGAGGCAAAAAAGGTGTTGAGTAGTTCTGCCTTTTCTCTGTCCCCTGTTAGAATTTCTCCATCTTCTCTATGCAATGGCCCTACCATTTCCTTCTTCTTTCTTTTGCTATGGACATACTCAAAAAAGGCCGTTTTATCGTTCTTAACCCCTCTAGCAAGCCTGAGCATCAATCTGCACTTTGGCTTTCCTGATTTTACCCCTGCATGTGCTAGGTATTTGTTTGAATTCCTCTTTAGTGATTTTGCCCCCTTTCCATTTCTTATAAATCTCCCATTTAAAACTTAGGGCCTTTGCAGACTGCCAGAAATAGTGCACATTAAATTGAGGCACTGCCCTGGCTCAGTGCTAGGGAGTCATGGGAATTGTATTTTTTTCTGGGACATTGAGCCTTCTCTGTCAGAGAGCTCTGGTGCCACAATAAATTACAGTTCCCATGATTCCCTAGCCCTGAACCAGGGCAGTGCCTCAATTTAATGTGCACTATTTCTGGCAGTCTGCAAAGGCCATTAGTTCAGTTGAAAGATCTTTTGTCATCCAACCTGGTTTCTTGAGACATCTCCCATTTTTCCTTCTCATTGGAATAGTTTGAGATTGTGCCTTCAGTATCTCCCTTTTGAGAAACTCCCATCTACCCTGAACTCCCTTCTCCTTTAGTATTCCTGACCATGGGATCACTCCCAGTGTTTCCCTAAGTTTATTGAAATCAGCTCTCCTAAAATCTAGAATGAGTGTCTATGTCTAGCTATGTATAAGAAACTCCAGGAGAACATTATCACTCCCACCTAAGGATTCCACCACTTGCACCCCATTTACCAAGTCATCCCTGTTGGTTAGGATCAGATCTAAAATAGTCGAACCACTTGTTGCCTCTTCCACCTTTTGAGGCAAGTGAGGAAATTGCTAGACCTTGAAGTATTGGCTGAGTTTGATTCCCAGCAAATATCAGGATAGTTGAAGTCACCCATACTATAGCTCTCTTTTCTGAGTGTGTGGTCATCTGTTCTAGAAAGAATCATCCAATTCCTCAATCTGACTTGTGTGTCTGTAGTAGACTCCCACAATAACACTCCTGTTGTTTCCTTCCTCTTTAATTTTTATCCAAATGCTCTCCACCTGATTTCCAAGATTTAAGTCCTGGATCTCTTCACAGGTGTAAACATCCCTGACATATAATTCTATTCCCCCTCCTTTCCTGTTTAGTCTATTTCTCTTTAAAAGGTTATGCCCCTCTATTTTTACATTTCAGTCATGAGACTCGTCCTACCAGGTTTCAGTGATGCCTATTATATCACATTTGCTTTGTTGTGCTGGGAGTTCAAATTCATCTTGTTTATTTCCCATGCTCTGTGCATTAGTGTAGAGACATCTAAGAGCATGGGTCCTCCCCACTTGCTGCCTGTGTGAGTTTTTTTGCCTCCCACTGTTGGGCCCTTGTATCATTTCCCTTATTCGCTCTATAACACTTTGGCTATTATCTCCAGCCCATGGTGTACTCCTGCCTTCCAAAATACTTTCCAAGATACTGCCTCCCTCCCCCACATGACTGAGCACTGTCTTCCTTTGTATTACCAAGGTAGGCAGCAGGTGTGTTGCTACAGTAGCCACCAGTGTCTCTTTTACTGAAATAAAGAAAGATATAAGTTGGGAAGCAGCAGACAAGATGAGGGTTGGAGGGTCAGCAACCCCTGTATTAAAAGGCTTTTGTTTTGTTTTTAGCAAATATTCTAAGGTACCCTGGCACAGACAGAGGCAGCAACAATGATGGTGGGTACAAGAGTGTTGTCAGCAGCCCAGATATTGCAGAGTGACAAGGTGCAGAGTCAGACAGGATTGGTCACCATTAGAGACAAACTGACTTTGAATTCCAGATATATTAGAGCTTCAGTTTTCAGTGTGTGTCCCACAGAGTTCAGATTGGGGGAAAGGAGGCTCTGAGATTAGGAACAGTGGGCAGACTAGCACTATTGTTTTGCACCATGGATACAGCAGCATAGTATCATAAGGAGAAACAGTATTTTACAGGTGATGTGTGCACATAGGAGCAGTGGGATACAGAGAAGAGAAAAGAAAAGAGGATGGATGGGAAAGTTGGCAGTGGGTAAGAGGACTTAAGAAAGAGGGAGAGTATATGGGCAGGAATAACATTCTCTAGCTTTAGCAATGCCAGTAAAGCTCTCCTAAGTCATGCTCAGAACTCCAGGATCCCTACCTACCTTAGAAGGAGGGGTCCCCAAAGTATTTGGCTCAGGTCAGATTACAATTGTTGCTACTTTTTTTTCTGTCTGTGTCTTAATTTAATTCAGTAGAAGTGGGAACAGGTTTAAAAATCCATGGGGAGGGTAGAAGTTGATTGTCCTCCCTGCTTGCTCATCATTGCCTTAGCTGGTCATGTGCCGGAGTGCTGTAAGAGCTTATTTTTCTAAAGAGCAATTGCAGGTGCCCTAAAGAAATGACAGTACCTGTAATCCTCTGGACACTGCCACAGTGTTATCGAAAGGAAAGGATTGAATACAAAGATGAATTTTAAATGTGAGTGAATGCAGGGGGAGATGACTGGGAACACACATAGTGGAGGGAACAGTTTATTAAAAGCTCAATCAAGAGACTTAATAGAAAGAATTCAAATCAAGAACCTTCTGTAATATTCACTTTCATTATCCCCCCAAGTCCCTCAAGATCACCAATTTGTAACATGTACAACCAGGGTTTTGTCTGCCTGTGTCACAGTGTTCCCTGATGCATTGCCCAATCATCATGATTCTTGCTTTCTCTATCCATTCTTTTTCCTTCTCCCCTCTGTTTAAATCGGTCCAGTGTTTTGCACTCCAGCATAATGGCAGCCAGTTAAAGCAATACTAAAACTAAATGTTGCTTTTTTTATTTGTTTGTTTTGGTTACTGCAACAGCTGAAATGGAACTGACTAACATTTTTTTTTAGTTTGTGTGTTAAATAAACATAAATACAAGTACCAATATTCTTGGTGCTTAATAATCAGGAAATTGCATAGTGTAAAAGATGGCATATGGTGAGCAATACTCTGATAGCCAAATCTCTAAACAAAGTCAATTAATGGTATCGCTCGTCTCCTGATATTGATACTTTATCTGACCAAGACCTTGTCTGCACAGGCCAGGATACTCCAGGGACAGCCCAGAATATTCTGGCCCTGAAGCTTTGCCAACCTGCCTCCATTATCATGGCCTCTGTTCCCAGGACAGCATAGCTGTCTGCACAAGCATCCTGCTGGGCTGCCAGACACAACTGCTGTTGCTGTGTGCTGCTTGCTTCTGAGGGCAGAACAAGGTGCCCAGTGGCAGTCACATACTGGGCACCTTGTTCTGATCTCAAAACAAGTGACCCCCAACAATAGCAGATGTGCTGAACAGCTCAACAGGATGCCTGTGCCACCAGATACTGTGATGTGGGGATAGAGGGCTCTGGATGTTCCTGGAAGATCCAGAGAAGCAGGTAAGTTCTTTAAAACTTCATTGTAACCTTATGTCCCGGTTCTGGTGTGGGATGTACCAAATATCATCTAGATGCTCACACCAGAACCAGGGTTTGGGCTATGTCTTATCCCAACAGTATGTGTGTGGGGAGGGGATGGCAGCCTTTTGTCCTGTGCAGACAAGGCCCAATCCTGGCTTCATCTCAGCTGCTACTTCAACATGCAACAATTTTGCTTCCTGTGTGCATAAAGCTATGGGAATAGTTCCCACCTGCTCAGTGCTACCTAAGGTGGTGATCCATGGACTGGTGTTCATCTGTAATATATTGTGTTGTTGGTCTGTGATCTGACTCCAAGTACACAGCAGGTTTCCAGGAAAGAAAGAGACGGTTTAAACCAATCAGCATATATGCCAGTCCCAGACACACTGTGGGGGGAAAAGTGTGTGTGTGTGGGGGAGGACATCTGTCATGCTAGATCGCACTGCTCTAGACCATTTTCTACAGCAGGGCATTCTATTTGGGCACTGTTCCAATTGAATAATTCTATTTTCAAGACCAGAGTATACTCAGGGGATAAGGGAATTATATTCTTCAATGTTCAATACATTGGGTCCAGCTTACTTGAAGGAATGCCTCCTCCCATATAATCCCTCCCACGCACTCAGGTCCTCTGGGAGGAACTTACTACAGTCAATGAAAACTAGACTGGTGGTAACTTCCAAGAGGACCTTTTTCAGCTGCTGCTCCTAAAATTTGGAATGACCTGCCAGAAGAGACTCGCCAGATTACATCCCTTGACATTTTTTTAAAAAGTGATAAAAACGATTCTCTTCCCAGGCTGACCTCTGTCCTGATCTGAACTAACTGCTCATTTGATCTAGCTCCCCTAGACATTGCCACTGTTATTGAAGGGAGGGTGGGTCAAAGGGGTGGGTGGGGGGTTAGGGGATTATTTTCTTATTATTATTTCTGTAATTGTTTTAATCTTTGCTGTTACCTGCCTTGATCCTCAATAGGGAGAGGAGGGATACAAATTATTATTATTATTATTATTATTATTATTATTATTATTATTATTATTTATTCCCACTTGGTAAAATCCCCTTCATTTCAGCTTGATAAAATTTTCAGACACTAATGTCATGGTAATGGCTCTGATACAGGACATATGTTACAGTACAAATTTGGGTAGACAGATCCATGCCATTCATGCTTCATTTTGGCATGGATTCAGGATAAGCCACCACTAATGAAACAACATTTTTAAAAAAGTAGGGTTCAAAAATATGTTTCTTTACTGTTGGAAAACTGTGACAAGGAGAATTCTAGGCCTGACTACTTTTTACAGTTTAGGATTTGTTTTGCACAAAATTTGTCATCTATCTTTTTTAAAAAAAAAATTGCACAGAAAGTACATTTTTTGGCCACAGTCCCAAAAGAGTCTAATTGTTTTATTTTCCTTTGAGAAAATGCTGTTTCCTGCAAAAAAAAAAAAAAAAAAAAAAAAGCTGGTTTTGCACACACACAAAATGCATGCAACTACTTTGCAAAATAAACCCCAACTAGAACATTTTCTGCACAGGAAGCAACATTTTCTCTACAGAAAATAATATTTCAGGACAGAAAATATTTCTGTGCAGAAAATGCTGTTTTTTGCATGAAAACTCCATGTGTGAATTTTGCACAGAATTTTGCATTTTCAAATGCTTTCTTGCAGCAGAGAGAAAATTACTAAAATTATGTATTACTTCCTTCAAGAAAGGAAGAGATGAAGCATTGAGCTCATAGGTAGTTGCATCAATAAACCAATTTGCTCTAGACTAAACCTATATCAAAGTAATCTACAATGAATGGAGTGTTGAAATTATATTTCCAGATAAAACAGGAGGCAGCACATGTAACCAAAGAGCCTATACATTTATCAATTTAAAGCTCTGTAATTATACTGCTGACACTGTTTGAATAATGGAACATCTTGTTCTTCTATTCTGTGAGCTTTTTATTTGATTGCATATACAGTTTCCATCTCACAGCTGTTGGAAATATACCAACATCTCATTTTTGTTTCTATTTGCAGTTGGCAACATGGGACTCTGAGAAGGGACTGAATGGAAGCCTACAGGAGCGGCGCTTGGGTAGTGACCTACAAGGATTAACACTGAAAGTGGTGACTGTCTTGGTATGAACATGTTTGAGTTGAGGAAGAAAAATGTTTGTGTTTTTTTTAAAAAAAAATACACACATATCCCTTAACTATTTTTTTTGTTCTTACCCCTTTAAAAGTTTTGTTTGTATTATAATCTGCAGTATATAAATGTGTAGAGGTTCCACAGTCTTACTTTGTACCATTTTTCCATCTCTTGCCCTGCGAGATCTCTGTGAAATGAGGTCATGTGGAGGTGGTGTGCAATGAGCCCAATAGTTATTTACTTATTGACTTGACATAGCACCTTTCTGACAAAATATTAAGGGAATTTAAAATTCAGAATACTAACATAAAAGAAAAAAGCCCTCATGTTTTTCATAGGATAAACAGTAACATTGTATCAGACTACTGAGGGCTTGTTCCCACTTACATTTAGACCATTTTGCGATTCACCTTTGCTCCGTGTCAGTGAATCAATTCCAAAAGGTCCATCGTTCCCACTATGAAAGCAGATATTTTTATTATTCCCTTGTAATTGTTTCTTTTTTGGCACAATTGTCATTCCCACCAGTTTGCGCTGCTTCAAAATGCATGTCAATCATTTGTGCGTCATCGGTGATGCAAGGGGCAACACGGTGAGGACGGGGGCATTCCAGGTGCCGAGTGGGGTGACTTTAGCAACTGAGCCTTCCTCTGCCCCTCAGCAGCTCAGGCTGCTCAAGCACACAATTTTCCCCTTTGAGCTGCCTGGTTTGGGCACTATATATATATATATATAGAGAGAGAGAGAGAGAGAGAGAGAGGATATGCAATCCATTGGTTTTGCAACTACTTGCCTCACTGAGCTGCAGTCCGCCCATAATTGCAAATACAATGGATTATAATGTGCCCATAGGTCACGCCACAAGCACAAAGGCAGCTCGGGGGGGGGGGGGAATGGCTGATTTCCCAACACCTCTCTCCCATTAGTCCCTCTCCTCCAGAATGATGTGATTCAGATCTCTCATTCCCACTTGTTGATCATGCTTCGGAATCAATTCTTTTCCAAAGAACTACCAAGCAAATAAATGTTAGGAAGTAGCGTTGTTTTTTTTTGTGTATTTGCTTTGCTTCATCGTAACTACAGCTAAGCTCAATAGGATCGAAACTGGTTTCAAGTGGGAACAATGGTCATATAACCAGATCAGCAATTCACTTTAAATCATAGTAGGAACAGGGCCTGAGAGTTGCCTGCAGTTGCTGAAGACATGGGATTCCATGTTTTCTTTTTCTATTCCACCTTCTCTCTGGGTGTGCATTACTCAAGTATAATCAGGAGAAATGAAGGTAGTGTGACAAGATGCAAAAGCTGACTAGAACAGTGCTCATTGCTTCTAACTAATTACTTGAAATTATTTCCCTTTCCTAATAATAAAGATATAATTATGTCAGATTATAATTGTAATCTAATGTCTAGAGATGGGAAAACTCCTGAGAAAAAGGTTACCATATGAAATTATTCATTAATAATCTCAAAAATCTAATTAAATTACATTTATGTTGAAAGGGAGTGATTTTGACAATTTGATTATCGCACTATACTCTCAAAGTGTTGCTATTCCACTTTAACTGCTCTGATTGCCTCCTGTTGCATTCTGAAGTTTGTAGTTCAGTGAGGCCTAAGAGCTCTCTGGCTGAATATTCTAAATGTCCCTTCCAAAACTGCAAATCCCAGTTTGGGATTTGGAGGCAGCCAGAGCCATTAAAGTGGAATAGCAATGCTTTAAGAATGTAGTGCAATAATCTACTAACTCAGTTTTAATTTGGTATTTAAATTTACATTCCACTGCTACACTAAAAGCTGTACTAAAAGAAAGGTGGAAATCCCATATTTATTTTACACACACACACACACACACACACACTTTTTTTTTTTTTGAACTTTGGAAAAAAAGGAAACAGTTGCATGGACTTCTGAAAACTCTGCTTCTCACTCAACCCATGAAAATCCTTTATTTTCTCTTTCTCCCACCCTCAACACCTCTTCTTCTTATTCTTTCACTTTCTAAAGCTTACTGATTCCTACTTGGATCTTAGCAAAAGATCTCACATGTGAAGTCGAAGGCTTTCATGGCCAGCATCCATAGTTTTTTGTGGGTTTTCTGGGCTGTGTGGCCATGTTCTAGAAGAGTTTCTTTCTGATGTTTCACCAGCATCTATGGGTCTCACAGTTAAGAATACTAAAAATTCAGATGAGCCTTTATCTGGTTCTCCTCTAAAATACAGGAGGATCATATGGATGCCAAAAGGACTACCCCCTCTTACCAAATACACATGTTATCTGTGATATAAACTTTGTAATCTAAAAACTCCAGGGAACAAAAGGTTGTTTTGCAAAAGTGTACTAGAGCAGGGACCAGCAACCTTTTTGAGACCTGGGCTGGTCTCCACTAGTCCAGGTTTTGGCTGGGCCAAGGCGGGGGGGGGGGGGGAATGGCGGCACGCGCGCGCCCCCCACGAATCCCCTTACCGAGCCAGGCGGACCCCTGCCACCGCCGCCTCTGGCTCCTCCTCCTCCTCCTCCTCCGCTGCCGCTGGCTCCTCCTTCTCCTCCTCCTCCGCCGCCGCCGGCTCCTCCTCCTCCTCCTCCTCCTCCTCCGCCGCCTCTGCCTCCTCCTCCTCCTCCTCCGCGACTGCCGCTTCCGCTTCCGCTGCCGCCGCTGAGCCCGCTTTCGGCAGAGCGGGATGCGGCCTGCATTTTGGTCTCCAAAATGCAAGCCGCGTCGCGTTTGCGCATGTGCAGGATTTGCGCATGCACAAACGTGACGCGGCCGGCATTTTGGAGACCAAAATGCAGGCCATGTCCCGCTCTGCCAAAAGCGGGCTCAGCGGCGGCAGCGGAAGCGGCGGCCGTGGCGGCGGCGGAGGAGGAGGAGGCAGAGGTGGCGGCGGCGAAGGAGGAGGAGCCAGCGGCGGCAGAGCCAGAGGCGGCAGCGGTGGTGCCTCCACCTCCGCCTCTGCTGCCGCCTCCACTGCTTCCACCGCCGCTGCCTCCACCAATGGCCGGTCTTGGTCGGCGCGCAACTGCGCACGCCGTGGCCAGCATTTTTTGCTCCAAAATGGTGGCCACGATGTGTTTGCACATGCGCAAATCCTGTGCATGCGCAAATGCATTGTGGCCGCCATTTTGGAGAAAAAAATGCCGGCCACGGCGCACGCGGTCGCGCGCCGACCAAAACAGGTGGCGGAGGTGCCGCCGCCACCACCGCCGCTGCCGCGGCAACGCCAGGGGTCCACCTGGGCCTGCAAATCCGGCGTCCTGGGCCGGAACCGGCCCGGGGGCCGTAGGTTGTCGACCCCTGTACTAGAGTGAGGCTTTAGGTCAAGAACCAACATGTTAATATAAACCATGTTAGCTGTTTAGCACTGTGGTTCATTTAATTAACAAATAATTTAGAGATGAATGCTGTTGGTAGTCCCCTCTACAGCAGACTCACTGAATTCATTGTTGAATGATGAGTCAATACTTCTGTAAATCTATTGACTCAACACATTTCCTCTAACTGGAGCTACCAATGGGATCCAGACTTTAATAACATAATTCTGTAGGAACATTGATGCAAAAATTTCAACTTAGGGCAATCACTTTTGCTATTAAACAGACTCAGACAAAAGTTTTAATTGAATTCTGACTTTTTATTGGCAAATATACAGCTTAATTTATAATTTAATGGATTGCATTAAATCCTGCGACTGTTATATTTTGCCATATAACAGTAATGTTTTAGCTTCTTTTATCTTTAGAGGGTTATGGCCTCACTACATGGTGAAGAAAGCATTTCGAGTGCTACCTAATGCTGTGCCTCCGGCTTTGTTGTGGGTACTGAGGCTAATGGAGTGAATATGAGGAGATTATGATTAATACATATTTTAAAAATATAGCTAAAAGTATTTGTTACTTTTGAAGAGAGTAAAAGCCATTAAGTTACTTTTTTTTATAAAAAAACAAACACTAATTACTTTCTGAACCTTAGAAACCTTTGTGATTGATATATCTTTTTAAAACATAACATTCTGAGTTTTGGATCCCAGTTCTTGCACTTGCAAGTTATTTAGAAGAGAGAACATCTGCCGGTGAACACCCTATGCCAGATTTAGGGAAAGTGCACCTAAACACTTCTTTTGTGTTTTTGCAGCCCCCCAGGAGACCCCTTAATCCATCTAATTTCTCCCAATTTTGGATTTTGGGATTTTCACTGACTAATTTTCTTCTGATATCTACCCTAAATGCCCAACTATTGTTCAAAAATGCAATCATTTAGATTGTACTGTCCCCACAACCCCTAGAGAGGGCATCTGCAGACCGGCCCAAAAGGCTGGCCTGTTGGCAGAGATGGAGTGAGGCAGCCACACACCAGCCACCCCAACCCCACATTGACGCCATCTTGATGTGCAGCGCCAGAAAGGGTGAAGAAGAGCCGCACATCGGCTCTTAGGGCAGCCTTTTGCCGCCCCAAAAAGGAGTGGCATTTTGCCACTCTTTCGGGGCAGCAAAAGGGAGGATTGGGGCCATGGTGTGGGGTAGCCATGGCCCCGATCCGCCGCTTCCCAGGGCAGCCCAGAGCTGCCTGTCTGCACGCCACCTACAATCTACATAGTCAAAAAGCACAAGTATTCAATTGCCATTTCCAGCATGCTGTCAACACACTACTGTACCTTACCAGACTGTGGGGGCAGGGGCAAAATTCCTTCCTGTCCCCATGTAGTGGTCAGTCCTTACCCTACACAAAGATAATTGAATTTGAGGAAAGGTGGGATATTAAATTCATACATATATAAGTGTTGGAGTTCCTTTAATAAAGTTGCAGTGGAGAAGAATTTAGCTTTCTCCTCAGTTTAAATCTCTGCTGGAGCTACAGAAAATATTTATAAATTTATTATTGGATGGTATTGTACTCTGTGGAATTCTCTTTTTCTACAATGCTGGAGAAGATTTGGATGGAAGAACTCAACCATGCTACAAGATCTCTTTACATATTGATTTTACAGACTATCATGGCTATATCTTTAAATAACCAATAATGTTCCTCTACAAAGAATGATGTAAAAGACAAATTGATAGTGGTTTGTCAGCTGTTTATTTCATGTACTTTTCATGCATTATCTCCTTTTGGTTCTCCTGAAGTCTTTGCAAAGTTCTGGTTAAGTTTGGTGCTGCTTTAACTGTTATGGCTTCATCTTATGGAATTCTGAGATTTGTAGTTTCTTGTGGCACCAGAACACTGTGATAAATGTGACATATCTCATAAAACTGAAAATCCCAGAATTCGATTGAACCATGGCAGCTCAAGTGGTGTGAATCTGCAATATTTCTGCAGTGCAAATTTGGCTGTAGTCTTTCTTGATCAGTTTCATCATTTGTAGCTTGATGACACAGTCATGCTCTTTTTAAAAGCTTTTTTTATATTATTGTTCCAATGGACATTGTATTAATATTATTTAAAAATAGAAATTTTATGTCATTTCATGGACTAGACATACATCACTGATTCTCAATCCAGAAAATTAACTATACTCTAAAAATCAAAAATTGCGCCCTTAGAAGATTCTGCAGTTTTGATTTGCCATTTAAAGATAATCTGCTCCAACTTCTTATAGGCCACAACTAGCCTTTTTTATGAAATAGGGAGTGACAAGAATTGTCCAAAAAAACAAACAAAAAACTTTTCAATGGAGTCTACCCATCATTGTGTAGAACAGTCAGCCCTCTATATCTATGGATTCAACTATCAATGGCTTGAAAATATTCCAAAAATACATAAATTCCAAAAAGCAAACCTTGATTTTGCTATTTTATATAAGGGACACCATTTTATTATGTCATTGTATTTAATGGAACTTGAGTGTCCCCAGATTTTGGTATCCACAGGCGATCCTGGAAGCAAACCCCAGCAGATACCAAGAGCCCAGTGTACATATAAAGGGTTTTTACTACAGTTTTCTTTCAGCCCATTTGAAGAGCTTTCCAAAATATAAGCATTCAAGCTTAGGAATTGCTTACCTCCTTCACTATGTGAGCCTTGAGGGCGACCTTAGACAGCTTAGTTCCCTAGAGACTTCAAAAACAGTCTTTGGAGATTTTTTTAAACATTTCTATACAGCACCCAGCAACAGAACAAAAATAGATAGAATGTCAAAGAGGCTGTTTGAAAGCTAGCTGAAAAACAAAAAAATCTTTCTGAAATGAATTGAAGTGAGAATCAAACTTTTAAAAGTTATCAACACTTTTCACCTGTTTAGCTGCCATGACTTCATCCAAAAATATCATGGAAATTGTAACTTAGGGCCTGAACAGACTGCCAGAAATAGTGCAAATTGAGTCCACTTTAACTGTCCTGACTCAGTGCTAGGGAATCATGGGAATTGTATTTTTTTCTGAGACATTGAGCCTTCTCTGTCAGAGAGCTCTGGTTCCACAATAAACTACAGTTCCCATGATTCCCTAGCACAGAGCCAGGGCAATTAAAGTGGTCTCAAGATGGATTATTTCTGGCAGTCTGTTCAGGCCCTTAGTGAGGAGATCGAGAATTCCCAAAATTCCCTTGAGAAAAAAGAATGGCTATTAAAACAGTCTCAAAGTATAGTGGTGCTAAACCTTGTTCGAACCTAAATGGTGTAGAAACAATTAGACTGCTCTATTTACTGTAACATTTTCCATTTACAATACTGCCAAGATTTAATGGAGGTTTTCAGACACCCCCACTGCCCCACCCAAACTTGTATAGTGGCAGAAGACATTTGCTTCATGAATTCATTAACAAAAGAAGAAGAAAGATTGGGTTACCAACATACTGACTGAGGCACTGAACAACTGTAAGATACTTGCAGAAGCAGCATGTAACTTAGATGTTGTTTGCTATGTTGAACACTGTGACCTCAATATGTTTCTCTCCTTTATCAAAATTGTATGGGCATACCAGTTGCTTATTTGTAATGTCAAATCCAAGTTGAAAAGAGACTGTAGACTGCAGTATGATAAATGTAAGCCTCCCCTCCAACTCCCAGCTGCAATTCCTGGGGATTTTTCCCCTCTTCCCTTTTGCTTTTCTCAGATCACGGTACCTTAGAGAGACAGTCCATCTCTGAGATCTTTAGGACAGGCTTTCACCACTCTGTATTCTTTTTCTCCCCTCAAACTGGACCAGGTCATGATCATAGTTCCTCTCTGTCCAGGAGGTGAGCTGTTCCATCCCAAGAAGGTATCATTGCCACTTTGCAGAGACAGCCCAGACCCAAGAGCAACAGAAGTAAAACCACTAGGGCTGTCATCCCTCCTAGAAAATCAGTGCATAGTCTATGTCATATTGAAACCATCAGCCTACAGGATCCCCTGTCTCTTTGTGCACCTTATAAATGCTAAGAGCACCTCAGGGGCCAACAGCCATTAAGAATGTATTCTTGGGTTGGTAATAATTAAGAATAATGGAAGAATGAGTAACATATTGCTCAGTTTTGTCTGAGAAGTCTCTTTTCTGTTGTTGCTTTCTTGGAATGATAATCCACTAAATCTGAAACTGCAGTGCCAGAGACTTAACAATTCCCTATTCTAGGTGTCATTGATGCCATGAGTTAAATGCATTTGTCTGAATCATTTTCTTTAAAAATCTTTTTAAACATCAGCTTAAACCTTGCTTTGTTCTCAGGAAGAGCCTTTTGTCATGGTGGCTGAGAATATACTTGGGCAACCCAAGCGCTATAAAGGCTTTTCCATTGATGTCCTGGATGCACTTTCGAAGAATTTGGGCTTCAAGTATGAGATCTATCAATCTCCAGATGGCAAGTATGGGCAACAGCTCCATAACAGCTCCTGGAATGGCATGATTGGAGAACTAATTAACAAGGTACATTGCTCTGGTGTAAAGAAAGATATCTAAATGAAGGAAATTTAGCATTTCAACTACTTTGGGCCAACTATTGTTCACTAGAGGAGCAGAAACCTAATAATCCTCAGTCAAGGAACTACTATTTGGAATATTGCCCTTCAAACATCAAACTATAGATTACAAATGTTCAAAAAAGGAGCATTTTATCAGGAACCTTTAGCTTCCCCTAATTTCCTCAAACATTGCACCTAAAGACCAAGTTGCTTAACATTTTCTTGTTTGGGAAATTCTTGGAATGTAATTTATCAGCTCCCCCCTGTGTCCTAGTCCTTACAATATTCATTTTGTTCCCATTAAACCTTTTTAGCATAAATTTAAATTTAGGTAATGAATTGTCTTGCAACTCTAAAAGAAATCCTTTGTCAAATAGCTATAGGTTGAAACCCTTTAGTTCTGGTATAAATTTTATGCAGACAGCAGCAGAATATGAATTCTCCTTGCATGCTTAATGGAGTCTTTTCTGCTTTAACTTTCTTACTAAAAGCCACTCCACTTTGATTTCCAAGTATGCAAGATGTCTGTCATGCAGAATTTTTTTTATAGTAATAGTATTGTGTAATGATCAGTTGAGTGGTTTCCCAAAGAGGAAACTATAGTTTAGCCTTTAAAAAAAAGTCTTTCAAAATGGAGAAAATGCAAAACCAATCTCAAACTGATTCAGTCACATCTGATTGGGAGGCACTTGTGTTCTTTTGCATTAAGTGAATGCTGCTAAAGTGATGCAAATGTAGTTCACCATGGAGTCCTCTGGCATGCAGATGCTGCAATGTATTTTTGTTGGAAATGTTACATTTCTAACAGGAGGTGAACATTTTCATAGAAATAGATTGAAACTGTAGGCATTAATATTCAGTAACATGGTCATTTTCTCTCCCATGTTATATGGAGCTGCTTGTTGTTTCTTCTGGGAGAAAATTTAAGATGCAAATGAAAAGATGAACACGAGATCAGAGAAAAGAGACTGGCTCTACTGTTATAATGAGATACTCTTAATCTTCTCACTGTTTTGAAGCATTCCCAGTTTGCCTGTATCCCTTTTTAATGTCTCCACCCCTTGAAAATCACATTGAGTTTCCCATGCAATCAGGCTGTCTATAAGTAGTTAGGTTACAATGTAGAGTTTTTATTTTCAGCCAAGTGTTAAAGAAGCTCCTCAATATGTAATAATATCTAGGCAAACTATAAGAGGTTTCAGGAATTAAACTGCCTCTTCATCCTTTTTTCAATAATTTGTTTCCAATCATTGTTTTCCAAGCCACAACTCCATTAATGCTATACATTTTATATAGGGAAAAGTCAGTAGCTGGAAAAAAGTAAATACAAAAGACTTAATTATTCATCTATGTATGTGTCTTAGAATTTTTTTAAAAAAAAACTTCTCAGTGCTTTCAACTTTATATTTTCATTGAAATATGTTAACAGGGCCTATAGGCATACAGACTTGAGACATGAGCAGAGGATGGCTCATGACATTCTGCTGCCCAAAGTGGAGCCAAATGGCATCACTTAGGAGGGTTGCAGACTGCCAAAAATGATGCAAATTTTAGGGTTAGGGTTAGTGCTAGGAAATCATGGGAATTGTTTTTTTTCTGAGACATTGAGCCTTCTCTGTCAGAGAGCTCTGGTGTCACAATAAAATACATGATTCCCTAACCCTAACCCTTAAAGTGGACTCAATTTGCACTATTTCTGGCAGTCTGCAACCCCACTTAGGGCCTTTGCAGACTGCCAGAGTAGTGCAAATTGAGTCCACTTTAAGGGTTAGGGTTAGTGCTAGGGAGTCATGGGAATTTTTTTTTCCCTGAGACATTGAGCCTTCTCTGTCAGAGAGCTCTGGTGCCACAATAAGATACAGTTCCCATGATTCCCTAACCCTAACCCTAACCCTTAAAGTGGACTCAATTTGCACTATTTCTGGCAGTCTGCAAAGGCCCTTAGGTTTTTTTTTTTTTAATTGCTGAATCATTTAGAAGCAAAATCTCATCTTTATCTGTCTCTTCTTCCTTTGTGATAGTGATGGAAAGAATAGTTGAACATGATCAAGAAATGGTCAACAAATGTGTTTCTTAAGTTCTGAGAAACCTTGACAAGGAGAATCCTGGACTAACAAGCAACTTCACGTTTTGGGATTTATTGTGCGTAACATTTGCACATTTTATGTGTGCAGAAAACAACATTTTCTTCACAGAAAGCAGCATTTTATATGCATAAAATAATTGAGGTTTTGCATAAAAGTAATTTTTAAAGTACAAAAAATACTTATTTGCAAAAAAACCATCCACATGCAAATATGGCACTGAATAATTCCTGAATAGTGAATAGTCTGAAAACTGCACACTTTTCAAAACTTTTCTCTCAGTGGAAAGAAAATTGCTAGAATTATTCATCACTTTCTTCAAGAACAAAATTAGTGAGGAATTACTTAACCCACTTTATGATGCTGCCTGCAGGAGTTCTTCTCATTTTATTCTATGGCAGTGTGGTCTTGGTAGAAAGCTAGAACCTAATGCCTCTTCTCAAAGTATAGATTGAATTGTTGCATCCAGTCTTGACCTTTGGTAAACGGAGATGTGGTAAGGAGCAGAATCTCATAATTCTTATTCCTCTTTCACACTTTTCCATTACTAGGGAAAGTTCACTGGACTGAGAAGCCATTTTACCATTGTTTCTGTTCACTTTGCAGAGAGCTGACCTGGCGATCTCTGCCATCACTATAACTCCAGAACGGGAGAGTGTCGTAGACTTCAGCAAGCGCTACATGGATTATTCTGTTGGGATCCTAATCAAGAAGCCAGAGGAAAAGATCAACATCTTTTCTCTCTTTGCTCCCTTTGATTTTGCGGTGTGGGCTTGCATTGCAGCTGCTATCCCTGTTGTTGGTGTTCTGATCTTTGTGCTGAACCGAATCCAAGCAGTAAGAGCCCAGAATTCTACCCAGTCTGGTGCTTCCACTTCCTCCACACTTCACAGTGCCATTTGGATTGTGTATGGAGCTTTTGTTCAGCAAGGTACTTGGTCAAGTATTTTTTTCTCTCACTGACAAAAACAGTACAGATAGCTATTCACTGCTTTTCAATTTTGGAACAAAAGGCTAGGCCATGGACTAACCTCTAGCAAATAACTACTTGAAGGGCACATTACAGTTCTCATTCCACTAGTAAAAATACATCTGAGTAGATATTTTAGCACAATTTCAGAACACCTTATATTTCAGTACACCAAGATGCTTGTCAAAACCATCTCGTTATTTTTAGCTTGTGATTTCCACTTTAAAAGAAATATTGTACAATGATACACCAAGTAGTATACTATTTTTTCCAAATTAACAAGAACACCAAAAAAGGACTATAAAATTTTGTAGCTGCTGAAGAGGAATTTCATTCTTGCAACCTTAGATGGTAAAGCTGATTTAACTTTGTTGCATGAAACATGGAAAGGGAGTGCATTGTAAGTTGGAGTAAAGATTCTCTCTTCGTATGTGTCTATACACATTCCCATATATATCTATATCTATATATAGATGTATATGTTTATGTTTTATACTTTTTAATAATGTTGATCATCTCCCATTACTTTAAGGACAGGGTGAAATGTTTAAAATGTAACTTCAATCAACATTCCTCACAGCTGTCTTGAACTGCTAAATGTTGCCTAAGTTGATGTGCACTGCTTTGTAAAAGTGGATTAGTTTTTGAAATATATTTAACTCAAGCCTGGAATTCTTTGTAGGCTTGCAAAGGCAGCATGGAATAGTGGTTTGAGCATTGGACAGTGACTCTGGAAATCAGAGTTGAGTCTCCACTCATTCCTCTGGGTAACCTTGAGCAGTTCACACTCTCTCAACCCCAGAAGAAAACGAAAGCAAATCCTGCTCTGAACAAATCTTGCCAAGAAGAAAACCTGTGATATGGCTGGCACTTGCCAGCCATAAGATGGAACCTAGGGCCATAAGATGGAAATTACTTGAAGGCACACCACCAAATAGTCATCAGTAGATCAGAGGAGGATCACAGCTTTATTGTATCATTCCAAGCCCTGCTATGTTGTGTTGCCTAGGATGGGAAATGGTGAGGACAGTTTTGGTAGGGGTTTCAGCCCACTGTACTATTGTATTTTGCACTCCTTATTCAACTGGGATGGAAGAATCAGCTGTACCAGATTTGTGCATATAATGTGTCTACAGTGGAGCTCCAATGGAGGAATGGAGCAAATTGGATCCAGGAGATCTAACCCCCCCCCCCCCACAAAAAAAAAAAAAAAAAACTCTGCTTCTGAAATGCTCTGTTTTGCAGCCTTATCCCAGATATTGCCTGAAGGGCATGTCTTCTATAAACCAACCCCTCCAGAGGCTTAGGAATGCAATGTAAGTTCTGAAATGACTCTTATGATAATACTGTCTTTTTGCAGATGGGTTTTGTTAATGGCTAAGTAAAGGTGATTTCCTCTCCTTTAATCGCATTCTGTAGGATCAAAGTTATTTGGTTTTTTAAAAAGTTTTTGGGGAAAACAAAAACTACAGGTGTTTTAATGGGAAACTTCACCAACTATGTCATTGAGATGGTTGTTTGATGATTTGCAGAAATATAAAACACAAAGTAGTTACATTAAGTAACCCTCAGTGGTACAATCACAAATTAGTAGGGTTGAATTAGAGGGCAAGCACAGATGAGTAGGCATCATCCTTAAAAAGGGACCACTAAAGATTTAGAAATGGAGGATTTAAAAACATATCAACAAATTTGAAATAGCTAATGTTATTTAGCATTCATAATTCATTTTTTTTAATGAATGATTTAACTATCTTTGCGGGGTTTTCTCTGTGTGATTTATTTTTATATGCTTTACTTACCGTAATGTTCTTTAGTATGGGCCTTATCAAACGCTGGCCAGGAAGCGAAAAGAAAGTGAAGATAAACAGAAGTGACTAACCTGCGCGGTCTTTCCGTGGCCTTTCCGTGGCCTTTCCGTGGCCTTTCCGGGGCCTTTCCGGGGCCTTTCTGGAGGAGGCAGAGGCGGCGGCGGCGGAGGCTCCCTCTGGCGGCTCGCCCTCCTCCGGCACTTGCCAGCCCTCCAGCCAGCGCAAGGCACCGGCGGAGAGGCGGCTCTGGCCGCGGAGGAGGCGGCGGCGGAGGCTCCCTTCCGCATCTCGCCCTCCCAGCCCTTGTACTTCCCCAAAAAACCGAATGTCAAAAGATCCCCTTTGACTTCGGTTCATTGGGAAAGAAAACGTTTTGGCTTTGGATTGCCTTTGGATAATGTGTGGACACAAGGAAAGGAAAAACGTATTAGCTTTGGATTGCCTTTGGATATGTGTGGACACAAGGTAAGGAAAAACGTATTAGCTTTGGATTGCCTTTGGATAATGTGTGGACACAAGGAAAGGAAAAACGTATTAGCTTTGGATTGCCTTTGGATACCTTTTGCTTCAGACCCCATGTGATAAGGCCCTATGAGTAATTACCACAAAATACTTTTTTTTCAAATTACTTATTACAAATTACTTATTTCAGAAATAAGAGTAACACTTAAGAAAAGAACAAAACCAGTCATCATACCAAAATTTGATCTAAACAATATTTGGATATAATTTATTGTCCATAGAAGGAAAACACTATTAAGCACAATAGACTGGGAATCAGAAGAACTTTGGTCAGACAGACACTTAAGGTAGTCAAAAAGAAAGAGAAGAAATCATGGATGTCAAATAAAACACTATAAGCAGTAAAAGAAAGAAGAGAAGCAAAACAAAATGGAGACAAGAACAAACTCAGAACCATGAATGCTACAGTTCAACAAATGGTGCGAAAAGGTAGACAAATACTGATGCAGAGAGATAGAGGATGACAACAAAAAGGGAAGAACAAGAGAGCTATTCCAAAAGATTTGGGAAATCAAAGGGAAGTTCAAACCAAGGGCTGGGATGCTATGACAATAAAATCTACATAATTCAAGATCAGGAAGGAATAAAAAGATGCTGGATGCAGTACACAGAAGAGCTGTATAAAAGGGATAAGAAAATGAAGGACACATGGATCAAAGAGTCATATGAACCCCGAATCCTAAAAAAGAGGTGGAAGCTGCAGTTAGAGAAATAGAAACAAATAAGTCACCAGGAACAGACAATATCCTAACCAAATTGCTTCAATCCACACAAACAGAATCAAGACCAGTGCTAACCAACATACGTCAATAGATATGGGAAACAAAATGAGGGCCAACAGATTGGAAACATTCAATATGCATCCCCATCCACCAAAAAAGAGATACAAAAGACTACAGCAACTATAGACTGTATCTCTAATCTCTTATGCAAACAAAATCATGCTCAAAATTCTGTAACATAGGCTCCAACCATACATGGAGAGAGAAATTCCAGAGGTACAAGCAGGATTCAGGAAATGAAGAGGCACTAGGGACCACATCACAACCATATGATGGCTAATGGAGTGCACCAAACAATTCCAAAAGAAAATCAGCACATGCTTTATAGACTATGGCAAGGCCTTTGACTGCACAGATCACAAAAGACTATGGAACACCCATAAAGACATGGGACGTTATCACACGTGGCCCACAAAGCGATAATAAACTGGAAATGACAAATTCCGAACATAAACCAAAAACAAACCTTGATTCCACAAATGGTTTTCACACATAATTACCTTAATTGCACAATTAAGGAAAGCTCCCCCTGAAACTGCATTTAACATTCACACACAAGTGAGAAAATCCTGTACATGTACTAGAAATGATCTTCTAGCACATGCGCACTACAGTCGTGGCTGTCACTCGCCGCGGCTGTCACCCCTTCCCCAGGTCATCCTTGGACCAGCCGGCCCTCCGCACGGCCGGCACTCCAAGGAGGACCTCCCACTGCAGCGTTCTCTGAGGAGGTCCTCCTTGGAGCGCGGGCCCTGCATCGAATCGGCACTCTGAGGAAGTCCCCCTTGGAAAGCCGGCTCTCCGAGGAGGTCCCCCTTGGAAAGCCAGCTCTCTGAGGAGGTCCTCCTTGGAAAGCCAGCCCTGCATAGGGTCGGCACTCCGAGGAGGTCCTCGAAGAGCCAGCGTTCCGAGGGGGACCTCCTCAGAGCATCAACCCGACGCAGGGCCGAAGCTCCAAGGAGAACCTCCTCGGAGAGCCGGCTTTCCAAGGGGGACCTCCTCGGAGAGCCGGCTTTCCAAGGGGGACCTCCTCAGAGAGCCAGCTTTCCAAGGGGACCTCCTCAGAGCGCTGACCCAACGCGGGGCCGGTGCTCCAAGGAGGACCTCCTCAGAGAGCCGGCTTTCCAAGGGGATCTCCTTGGAGCGCCGACCTGACGCAGGGCCGGCATTCCAAGGAGGACCTCCTCGGAGAGCCGGCTTTCCAAGGGGGACCTCAGAGAGCCGGCTTTCCAAGGGGACCTCCTCGAAGCGCCGACCCGACGCAGGGCCGGCGCTCCGAGGAGGACCTCCTCAGAGAGCCGGCTTTCCAAGGGGGACCTCCTCGGAGCGCCGACCCTCTTCCAAATGTGACCCTCTTCCAAATCCCCCTTCCAAATGCACATTTGCTTTCCACATTACAGCGATCTTATCTTAATTGTGAAATTACCTTAATTGTGCATTTGCATTTCCTCCAAAGAACCAAATTTCAAAAGATCTCGGTTAACACCAGTTCCTGTCCACTTTCTGTCCAGTTTCTGTGCGACATCGTGTGAAAACACGGGGCACTAATCCAGTTTCTGTCTGGATTTTGTGTGGATTAACCAGCAGATTTGCCCCCGTGTGATAACATCCTTGGTAGTGCCAACACATCTAATAGCCCTAATGAGGAGTCTTTAATCAGGACAGGAGGCTACTGTCAGGACAGAACATGGAGAAACAGAGTGGTTCCCAATTGGAAAAAGGGTCAGACAAGGCTGCATCCTCTCACACTACCTATTCAACTTGTGTACAGAACATATTATACGAAAAGCAGGACTGGACACAGAAAAAGGAGGAGTGAAAGTAGGAGGAAGGAATATCAACAATGTAAGATATGCAGACAACACTATACTACTAGCTGAAAACATCATAGACTTGGAACAAATATTAAGGAAGATCAAGGAGGAAAGTGCAAAGGCAGGCTTATTGTTGAACATAAAGAAAACAAAAATAATGACCACAGATAATTTACACAAATTCAACCTAGACAATGAGGAAATGGAAATAGAAAATAATGCTAGTAAAGGTGGAGGGAAGGAGAAAGAGAGGATGGCCACATGCTAGAAGGATGGGTGTACTTCCTCATATGCATATAGTCATGTAAGGAGGTCACAGATATGAATTTGCAAGACCTGACCAGAGCAGTGGGGGATAGGAAGTCTTGAAGAGGTCTCATCTACAGAGTCGCCATGGGTCGAGATCAACTTGAGGGTGAATAACAACAACAAATATGGATATTCATATTAGTTGCTCTTTACCTCTTTGCATGTTTCTCCCCAATTGCTACTTTCCACTAAGGATGGTTTTCTCTGATCACTTTATCTGACTGATAATTTTTAATAGAGATTTTTAATGATGATGCACCAAGGAAACTATGTAGAAATGAACTTTGTTAGGGATGAATGCAGCAGAGATTTGAAATGAATTGGTGGAACTTCTAATCTAACAAAACTGTCTCAGAATTATGCGAGATGCTAAAAGAATTTCAAGAAAACTAGGGGCATTTTCTAGCAAGTTCCATGCACTTCTAGGTTCTCGTTGGATTACTTCTGATATTAAACTCAAAAGTTGGGAGCATCTCTAAACAATCTAGATTGAAACATACACAATTATGAGGAATTTAGATGAGTTTCAATAAGTCTAGTGAAAATTCTCAGAATGATTCTGCATCCTTGTAGGTCAAAGATGGATTTGCTATAGGATTCACTATGCCACTGTTTTGGTGCTTTCAAATAGTTAACAGCCCCCTGGGCATGAAAACTCCTAATGTCTGACTTTAGCCATGTTACTAAGATAGTGCATTAATTTTATAGTAGAATAAATCAAGAGGCAGATAAACAAAGTTTTAAATATTTGAGATCTTTAATGTTTTCAATAAATCTTGTGAATTTTTGCAGAGCTCATTTACATATTCATTTAAGTCACTAGCATTAGGTTATACTACTGTGAAGTGCAAAGTCCCATGTTTGTAAATGTCATTGCACTAAAACTTTCCAACCCTTAAACATAACATGTCAGAGAGGAAGGTGTGGTAGAGGAAACTATTCTTCTCTCTGATATACAAGTTTTATACATGGAAGAGGTTGCTTGTTTGCTTTTTTTGGTTATTATATAGAAAAACATTTACACATACACCTGCCCCTATTTCACATGGTTTACTTCTAGGAACTCCATATCATGTGATCTCTCTGTATGAAGGGTGGATGGCCGTTCAGTCACTGAAGCTCCAGCCATTGTTTGAATGTGTGTTTCTTTAAGTTGTACATCTGAGAACTTCAGTATGCAAAGTGATCTTTTAGCACCTTTGAGACTAATTGTGCAAAAAAGGTTTAAGCCTTCATGGACTTGGTGTACACCCTCAGATGCATATAGTCATGTGAGGAAATAGACCAAGGGCCTTTATAGACTGCCAGATATAATGCAGCTTGAGTCCACTTTAACTGCCCTGGCTCAGTGCTAGGGAATCATGGAAACTGTAGTTTATTGTGGCACCAGAACTCCTTGATAGAGAAGGCTTAATGTCTCAGAAAAAAACTACAATTCCCATGATTCCCTAGCATTGGGCCAGGGCAATTAAAGTGGTCTCAAGTTGCATTATTTCTGGCAGTCTGTAAAGGCCCCAAGTCTACAAAAGCTTATGCTACAACTTTCAAACAGTTAGTCTCAAGGGTGCTACAAGATTCCTTTGATAGTGATATTCCAGATTAACATAGCTATGTCTCTGAATTCTACACCCATCTGAGAACTTGTCAGTGAAACAAGCCTTAAAGCAAATGAATGAGAGAACTGTCAGATATACTACAGACAGATAATACAGTGTTTAAGATCTCAGTCATCTTGGTTAATCCTCATTGGAGTAGACTGAGGGCCTCGGCAGACGGCTTATTAAGCCGTCCTGGAGGCAGGGAAGAGGAGGGGCAGCCGCACACTTGGTGCCCCTTCCTCCTCCTGAGGTTGCCCTCGGAGCCGCTGGCCCTCTGCATGGCCGGCGCTCCGGGGCAACCTCCCGCTGCAGCGTCCACACACGCTGCGGCGGATAAGTCAGTGAAAGTGCGCCTCACACTTTTGGGGCACACTTTCACTGACTTGTGAAAGGAGTGCTATTTTAGTGCTCCTTTCAGGGATGGGGAAGGAGCACCGCAGGATCAAGGCATGGGGCTACCTCGGTCCTGTGGCGCACCTTCCCGGGGCGGCGCAGAGCCACCAGTCTGCTTCCCCCCTGAGTGAATTAATTGTTGAGCAGTGAGTCAACATGTGTGTGTGTGCCATGTTATTTCCAATTTATAGCAACCCTAAGGCAAACCTATCTTGGGGTTTTCTTGGCAAAATTTGTTCAGAGAAGGTTTTGCCACTGCCTTCCTCTGAGGCTGAGTGGATGTGACTTGCCAAAGATCAGCCAGTGCATTTTATGGCCGAATTGGGAATCAAACCCTGGTCTCCAGAGTTGTAATCCAGTGCTCAAACCACTATGCCACAGTGGCTCCCACATAGGTAAATTCTATTGATTCAGTGGGTTAACTCCAGTTGGGACTTCAATTGGATTCAAGTCTAAATTAAAAATGCAGGCTTGTGTTTCCAAGAGTTCACTTTGTTTGCTTGTTTCTTTCAGGTGGTGAATCTACAGTCAATTCTGTGGCAATGCGTATTGTGATGGGAAGTTGGTGGCTGTTCACTCTTATTGTATGTTCATCCTATACAGCCAACCTAGCAGCATTTCTCACAGTAAACAGGATGGATAATCCTATAAGGTAAGAGCACTTTTTTATTACATAGTTAGAAATTTGAACTCCAAGAAAATATGAAGAAAGTGATGTTGGGCAGCAGGCAGTAGACTGGAAGAGAGTTTAGAACAGCATGCAGTACTGGGGACCTTATCCCACGGGGCCAAAACAGCAAGAATCCACTAAGAATCAGGCGCTATAGCGCTATATCTTCCCGAGTGATTACACGACGTCGCTCAGAATCAGCTAAGAATCAGGCGCTATAGCGCTATAGTTTTCTGTGTGATTACACGACGTCGCTCAGAATCAGCTAAGAATCAGGCGCTATAGCGCTATAGTTTTCCGTGTGATTACACGACGTCACTCAGAATCCAGCAAGAAACCGCTCAGAATGCAACATCATTCGTATTCTTTTGAATGTCGGTTTCAGCGGGCATTGCAATGGCGCGAGCTTATCCATAGCGCTATTATAGCACTAGCGCCATATTTATACTAGCGCTATAGTACTGCAATGATGCTCATATCGCTTTCTTGCCACTTTTGAGAGCAGCATGGGATAAGGTCCTGAGCATGTGGAAGGTCTACAAAAGCTCTTTAACTGAAATAAAGAAACTCCTCCCACACATCTTGGTTCTGTAATCTTCAAGCAGAAATGAATTCCAATTGTGCTTTGGAACCAAGACTGAAACAAAACTGCAGTGGTACTATTAAATGAAAGCTGTTCATTATTCTGCTTGAGAGGCTATCTTCCATAATCAGCCATATGGCTACAGCTGTCCAAGCTCATTATAAAAACAAATAGATATTATGTTACATCTGGCCTTAATGTTTGTGAAAACTATGCATATAACCTCAGCTCTACCTATAATTTCATATAATTAAGCATGCAAAATTGCACACACATAAAGGATTTGCCATTTGTTTGGAAAGGGGCATAGGTTTTGGTTTTGCTGGGTCAGATGACAGTATATATAATAAGTCAATGTGATAAATTCACCTGCCATATAATAAACTTTGTGGTTTTATTCTTACTAGTACATTTTAGCCTTTTATTTTGTTCTGTGTCAATGATTAAAACTTTCAGCCATTCATCTTGAGGTGTGATTACATCCAGCTGTCAGCAAAATTGACAAGAACAAAAAAAAAAAAAAAAAAAAATGACAAGAACCAGTTTTCAGCTGATCTGTTATAGTTAGTGATAATGTACAAAGGCAATAGCAAGACAATTTCATTTGAAGAAACCTGTTTGAGGGGCTAAGATGGGGGGGGGGGGAGGCTGCTTTCATTCTGTGTTGTTGAAAACAATAATTGAATCTTAGGTTTTTTCTTAACACTAAGGAACTTCTTAACTTCTCACAGAGCCCAGTCCTTTCCCTCTTGCCTGAGCAGATTGCCTCAATTCAAAAGAATCTGAAAGTGTCTTCTTTTTTGCTGAAATTATACACTCTAGAGAGCATAATTGATGCTACAATGCCAGTGTATTCTGTAGTTGAAATTGACTTTCCTAGCTCTGTCACTCTTTTGGGTTTTTCATAGAGCACTTCTCTTCACTCTTCTTTCCAAACTATAAGAATTCCCCATGACTGACCTTCTGCCAAGACAGATCTTATGCTCCAATGCTTGGGCTAATGCTCCTGTGTTTTCCTTGAGGTTTGCTCCACTATTTTGAACTCAGTTATGATCTCCCAATGGATAAAATGGAGTATAGGAAGACCAAACTGCTTTAAGTGATGTTATGCAAAACGTTTTCTCTCATCTGTATCGTCTACCTTTCCTTACAATAGGAAGACAATAATACTTTATCTATGTTTCTCAGTTGCTCTGACAAAGAGTATTGAGAAAATGTATGGCAAACACTTTGAGCCCTTAAAGTGTGACCCAAAATGAATAAGTGCTAAGTATAGTTCTAAGCTAAAAGCAGTAGCTGGATGGAAGACCCTGAGTTTTCCATGCTGAGGTTCCTAAGTTCAGTTCCTGGCACCTCCAGATAGAGCTGGAGAAAAGCCTTTAATTTAAAGCTCTGGAAATTTTTTCCTGTCAATCAGAATACCTCAGAGCTTGCATGGCAAATCCCAGCCCCTTCTTACCAGCAGGGCTACAGACCACGTTGGGTGGAGGATTCCTGGAGTTGTATTCCAATAAGTAACTTGTCCAAGCTCTGGTGTAGACCGTACTGAAACAGATGGACTAACTCAGAACAAGTCAGTTTCCTGTATAGATATAAAAGTTTTCTCAGGCATTCTTAGAAAGAACTTTGGGGGCATTTCTTTTATTTCTTTAAAAATACATTTAAATATTGGTTTAGATATCCTGCCATTTGGACTGTGAGATCTCATTTGATTTCATCCAGAGCTTTTTGATACTGCTTCACATTGTTTTACTTGTAGATTTCAAGCTTAGTTCCCCAACATTATAATTGTATACAACATAGTGTGGTTGTTATGCTATTTTAGGTTTTCAAAGAGTTTTAAATAAAGATATGTTTCTTTGCAGAAATAAGGAGATTTGGGACACAGAGAGGTATAGCAGACAGTCTTTTGATCAGATGAAGTTGTCATCTTACCTAGATTTCTTCCAATATTATTGAGCTGACTCCATTCCTTCTGCTATAATCATGCCTCTTCTCAAAGAGAACTTGGGTGTTGTTTTGATTATTAAATTGCCAGTGTGAGAGAAACTTCTCATATGTCTTTAGAGCTACTTTCATATGTGAAAGGGTTGGGGTTTTTTTTTTTTTGCTCCCATATCCCTTCTAACTGTTCCTTCCATTTTAAAAAATTAGCATGTATCACCACTTAGAACAGATAATTTAATATTCCACGAGAAATATTCAATAGACTTTATTCATTTGGGGTTTTTTTTAATGCTTTGATATTACTGCATGAGATCCTAAGATGAGGAGAGGCATAGTTATCTGACTAAGTTCAATGAACCTCTGGCATGTATCTTGACTACATATGAAGGTGAAATATTGAACTGCATCTCTCAGTTCCTTTCCAATTGATCTAATCCCTTTAACTCTCTGAAAATATATCTACACTACACAGTAACGGCTGCTTCATCCTGTGGAATTCTTGCATTTGTATTTTGCTGAGGTCCTTAGCATTTCTTATTAGAGAGTTCTCAACCAGAGGTACAGGTAGCCCAAATAAGATTCAGAAATAGTCCACATGGGATAGAGGTTATTCATAACAACTGCTAAGAATTTACTCTCCCTCAGCACATATCCTCCTGCAAGTGTCAGTTGCCAGGTCTGACTCACCATTCATCTCTGACCTTTTGGCATAGTAGCTGTAACTTTGGACTCTCCTACTCTCCCTCTGTCTGCTATCCCACTATAAATGATCAATACAATCAAATACATTCTTCTCAAAAAACATTGGCATTTTGCTTTTTTCATGGTAGAACCTATGTGTCTTGAGAGAGTGATCAATTATATATAAAAGACCAAAGAGTGAGAAGAATGTTTTAAGCAGCACTACTAAGCAAGTTTCCAGATAAAAATACAAACAAAAAACAATTGTGCACATGGGCATAAATATGGTATCAGTCCCTGGCATATTAAGGGAAAAATGCAACAAATTGAGAAGAACTGTTCAAGGCCACTCCCATGAATGATACCCCTACCAAAGAGTTCTGACTATCTCATGAAACTACAAATCTACCACAGCAATTGCATTGATATCAAACTGCTATAACTGCACAGTGCAGATGCATTCTAGGTGGTATTCCTCCCAATTGTTTGGAATCTGGCATGCTTGCATCACCTTTCCCTTTATTAGATATCATAGGATTCTACACCACTAGAATCCAACTCATAAAGGTCACATTTGACAATTAAACTGGAGTGCACAAATGATACAACTTGGACCTACACATATTGGGCACTGCATAGACTTAGGGCCTTTGCAGACTGCTAGAAATAGTGCAAATTGAGCCCACTTTAACTGCCCTGGCTCAGTGCTAGGGAACCATGGGAATTATATATATTTTTTTCTAAGACATTGAGCCTTCTCTGTCAGAGAGATCTGGTGCCACAATAAAATACAGTTCCCATGATTCCCTAGCATTGAGTCAGGGCAGTTAAAGTGGACTCAATTTGCACTATTTCTGGCCTTAGGCAAGCCACATATTCTATACAGAAACCCTCTAGAAGTTCAGGCCTGCTTGAAAAGATTTAGGTGAGCCACAGAGTCACAGTCTCCCCCTAAATGTTCAGTGTCAACCTTTTCATTAACCTTGTGGATCTCTACTCCATTGCTGTGGTTTTATCATAAAAAATTTGCTCCTTTTGCCTGCCACTGTTAAAAGTGTGCAGCAAGTTGATGTCAGAAGATGACAGCAGATTATCTGAGTCATTCATAGTATTTATACATGTTCTGTATACATGTTCTGGTAGACTTGTTTTATTGGTCAGTTGAAATTCAGAACTTTAAGTTAAGAGCCCAGTCCTATGCTCCCTGGACGATTGTCAAAGGGGCCACTGAATATGATGGTAAAACAGGGAAGTTGGGAAGGCAGCTAAAAATCCACAGAATTCTTATTCTCTTCACTTCTCCTACATGCTTCACAATACAGCCTCCCTCTACATCTTCCTGAAAGTACTAAAATCATTTTCACTGGAGACATAGAAATGACACATTGTACCATCGCTGTTGAGTGGTGGCAGGGCCCTGAAATCTTTTCAATCCAACCCCACATATAGGACAGACTCAAATATGTTCCTCTTTTGTCCTTGTATCTACCAATGGAGACAGTATCTGATAATGCTATCCAATCAACCATGTGTACAGCTGAATTTAATGAGCAATAGAGTCTTTGCTACGTCTTTTTAGTTAGCAAAACTTCACAGTGTTGTGCAACCACATCCATATTCCTGAGTCTAGGATCAGAAGCCTCCTTCTGGTGATACTGAAGTACATCACTGAAAAGTAAACAAACTAGGGCACATAGAAAAGTAGACCATTTGAAAATTCAAAAGCATTTTAAATTAGAGCATTTGTCAGTTAAGATCTAACATCTGCACTTGTTATGAATGTTTTAGGTGTGTCTGTTCAAGTTTTTATGCTAATTGCATACATAGTGTATTGTGTCTATTTACATTATCATAATCTGTTGTCTGGTGACAGGGAATATATCATTATTTGTGAGTTTTCACATTTGTTTGTATTGGTGAATACCAATGTCAGCCCATCATTAGGAAAAATGAGGCAGCTACCCCAGGCAGCAGATCTTGGCAGTTATGGAAGGGCTACAAACATTCCCTTTAATATATATATATATAATTAATCAATTAATTAATTAATTAAGCTTCTGGGGGAAATGGGAAGGTGCTTGAGGAATTTTCTGTGAGTCTCTATGAGACTACCTGCTTGGGGTACTCTGCAGCTTGATTTGGTTCAGATAAAGACATCAGCATCCAAGGTCTTTTTTAGAATGACTTCTCCATCCCACCCCCTGAGGAAATAATCTAGCAAATTGGATCATTTTCATAGAGTACTCAGATATTGTCATTTGAAAGTGAAGAAATGTTGGCCATATTCCTGCTATGTGGTATGGGGTAGAGATGTAATTCTTCACCAAATTTCTTCTTGAAGGAGCAACAGTTAATTTTAGAAATGCTCTTCCCTCTGCAATAAAGTATTAAGAAATCACACACTTTTTGTATTTGCAATTTGGGACTTTTCTGTACAAAATTTGTATGTGGTTGATTTACATAGAAAACAGCACTTTCTGCACAGGAAACAACTTTTCTGTGTAGAAAATAATATTTCTGCATTCAAATATTATTTTCTGCAAAGAAAAACCTGTTTCTTGCATTATTTTTAATGCATATGAGCTATGTGCAAATTTTGCACAGAGTATGTCTCAAACTTTTAATATTCTTGTCTGTCCAGGATTCTTCTTGTAGGTTTTCTATATACTAAAAAAAAAAAAAAAAAAAAGATAATTTTTTCAAAATTTTTCAAATATTATTTCTATCCCTAATATGGGGTGGGGTGCTATCAAACAAACAGCCCCCTATGCATTTATGAAATGCTATACTCACTCAGAGTACCAAACATCTTACTGATTATGTGATTATATGTGTGGTGGTGGTGCGTAATTTCCACATTGTTTTTAATGATGCTGTCACTGTGAGTGAGAGCTATTTTAGTGGGAAGGTGATATAACAATGGAATAAAGAAAGTGAAGTGTGAGTGGTTCCAATGCCCGTAGGGTGATAAATCCACTCAGGGCCTTTGCAGACTGCCAGAAATAGTGCAAATTGAGTCCACTTTAACTGCCCTGACTCAGTGTTAGGGAATCATGGGAACTGTAATTTATTGTGGCACCAGAGCTCTCTGACAGAGAAGGCTCAATGTCTCAGAAAAAAATACAATTCCCATGATTCTGTAGCACTGAGCCAGGGCAGTTAAAGTGGGCTCAATTTGCACGATTTCTAGCAGTCTGCAAAGGCCCTCAGTATTTTAGGCTGAACTTTAAAGGAACGATCCAAGATCCTCGATTTACCGGCACCTTGGATACCTCTTGTAAAGTTCAGATTAAAAGGTAAAAAAGTAAAGGTTTCCCTGTAGATGTGATTGTCTAGTTGTGTCCAACTGTAAGGGGTAGTGCTCATCTCCATTACTAAGCTGAGGAAGCCAGCGTTGTCAAAGACAATGTCTCCATGGCCATGTGGCCAGCATGACTAAATGCTGATGCATACAGAACACTGTTACCTTCCCACCCAAGTGGTACCTATTAGGTACTTGCACTATTACATGCTTTCAAACTCCAAGGTTGGCAGAAGCTGGGGCTAGTGACAGGAGCTCACTCTGACATATGACACTTGAACTGCTGACCTTGCAACCTTGCATCTTTACCACTAAGACACCACACCCCTTTTAAAATCCAGAATTAATTCACCATCCCACTGACAACAGTCACTAGCCTCCGCATCATGGATAAATAGAAGCCATAAGCACTGTCCCCATCCATTCTCTGTTTCTTAATACCATGTCAGTTCTAAATTGTAACTCTTCAAGCAGAAATTGCATTTCTTTCATTTATTGGACAGCCTCTAGTTACTTTAGGTGAATGATAAAGACAAATAATGATGGTAATATTATCTCCCTGAATCCTCTTGCCTTTTATTGTGATTACCCAGCTCATGCCCTATTCCCTATTATTTGCAAACATACCCCAGAACCTTTGTAACCATGTTCTATATTCTACTCTTACCACCTCCAATTATCTGAGGGGAATGGAAAAAATGCCAGGTAATCATAACAGCTAACCATGGAATATTTCCTTTCATCCTCTGTATGTGTCTCTGGAAGGATCAGAGCCATAGCAGTAACCATACATGTCTTCATTCCACTTCTCTTATCTATAGGGTTGCCACAAGTAAAAGTCAATATGAAAAGTAGCTGTGCAATTAGAAATGATGGAATTTAAATCAAAATGTCTCATTATGTACGTGTGACCAAGCTGTGAGTATTTAGGTTTGGAGTATCATTATCTCACAGCAGAATGTCTGTAAGAAGCTGGTAAAAGTAGCATCATAATCACACAGTTTGTGATCCTCCTCACCATCTCTGTGACTGACTACTTTGTGATTCATGTAGGACCAGTGGGTTTGATTGCTTTGACACACACTGTTTTCAAACTCATTAGAATTATACTTTATTGATATGAAAGAAAGTGTCTGTGTTGTTTTTGTTTTACTTAATGAAGAAAAGGGACAAAGCAGGAAAGCACTTTCTCTTAAATGTCTACCATTAAAATCCTGGGAAGGAGTGAGCCATGATGAACTAAAGTTTAGCACATTGGAGACATGAAAACAGTTTACTAATTTACAAAGAAAGATAGCAAATGTTCCCAAGTCTGTCTGGACTGTTCTATTCATAAAGGAGCTATAGTTTTTTGTTGTTGTTTTTTAAATCCACAGAATGTATGCTACATGTTCTAGCAATCAAGTGTCTCTTTGGTATTCTCTGCAAATCCCTGTTGCTTCCTTGAATCACAAACTGCTCTCTACTTTCTTTCCCCAAGCTGGAAACGGTATGCAGGAAGTATGCTTCAGTGTGTACCCTAAAGCACTTAATGCCACACACACCCCTGTCAGATTCAAGAGATTTGGAAGAAGTATTTTCTGTGCCTTTTTCCTTACAAGATAAATGAGACTGACAGAAAGGAAGTCCCAGTGTCCTCTTCCTCTTCTGATGCCATAGAAATGTCCCTGGTTCTATGTAGGTCTCTATTTTCTAGAAACATTATAGGATCAGTTATCACAAAAAGATATTATGAGGGCAAAAGCACCATTAGCACTGTAGAAATTAGCACCATTTGATTGGAACTCTATTTTTAATCCACATACAGTAGTGTGTAATATGTTTATAAGGTATTGCACATTCATCATGTTGTTAGTTCACTTTTTCATCGAGCTCTTCTTGCCTACTGTGTAGAACTGTCACCGAGCTTAGGCACTAGGACAGTGATGAAATAATATTTGAAAATATTCATAAAGTAATGGGGAAAAACATGTTTCTTCAGTACTGAGAAGCCCTGACAAGAAGAAACCTGGAGTGAAGATAATCTTCACAGTTCAGGACTTATTCTATACAAAATTCACATATCTTTATTTTAACAACAACAACAACAACAACAACAACAACAATAAATTTTATTTATATTCCGCCCCTCTGCCAAGCAATCGGGGTGGCTTACAATATTAAAATCCAAACAGATATATTACAATATTACATAAAAGAACCTAAGAATCCCAAAACCCACCCACCCATTAGAAAAGTATTAAATAAGTTATACATTAAAACATATTAAAACATATTGAAAACACTCAAAGGCAGCCAGTAACAGACAGTAGCGATGACTATAACCAGGCAGGAGAGGAAAAGATGGGCAACTCCTGAAGCTGGTAAATCTAATCAGGAAAGGCCTGCCGGAAGAGATCTGTCTTGACAGCTTTTTTAAAGCAGCTTAAGGTCGTAATTGACAGATCTCATCCGGCAGGCTGTTCCATAATCTGGGACCAGTCACCAAGAAGGCCCTCGTACATAATGAGACATTTTGATTTAAATTCCTAGTTTTTATTGGCTGCAGCAAATTCCTCCCAGAGAACTGAAGTGTGTGAGGTGGATTGTATGGGAGGAGGTGGTCTTGAAGATAAGCTGGACCCAAGCCATTTAATAATAATAATAATAATAATAATAATAATAATAATAAATTTTTATTTGTAAGCCGCCCCTCTGCTCGGCAATCGGGGCGGCGTACATCAATTAAAATTACAGTTAAAATCCACATTCTTACCCTTCACCCACTACCCTCCCCCCTTAAAACAGTATTAAACATAATAGAGTTAAAAACAGACATATAACTAAAAAAAAATAATAAAACAAAATGCCACTCTCGGTGGAGAGACCAGATAAGTGGCTCAGCTGTGCATATCCCTGTACAGAGTTATTCTGGGAAGGCCTGCCGGAAGAGCTCCGTCTTAATTGCTTTCTTAAAAATGGTAAGAGACGTAACAAGGCATATCTGATCCGGCAGGCCGTTCCATAGGTTAGGGGCAGCAACTGAAAATGCCCTTAGGGAAGTCTGCTTGAATTTCGTTTTTGGTTGTAAGAGCAGATTCTTCCCCGCTGAACGAAGGGCACGGGGGGGCTCATACGGGAAGAGGCGGTCCCTAAGGTAAGATGGACCCAAGCCATGTAGGACTTTAAAGGTCAAAACCAACACCTTGTACTGCGCCCAGAAACTGATTGGCAGCTCACTAACTGAGTACCCGGCTGGGAGAGCCTGCACCCAAGTTGTGGAGCTGGCATCCCCCAGCCAGGTCTCAGTGAAACAAGCCAGGTCGGCCTCCTCATCCACCAGGAGGTCGTGGATGATGTGTGTTTTGTTTTTGACCGACCTGGCATTGCAGAGGAGCAGGTTGAGGGTTAGTGGAATGGTGAGTTTGCTCTCCAACTTACATTGGGAAACAGAATCAACTGAAGGAGGGATAGATAATAAACATCGATCCCTTCTTCTTTTGCAACATTTGTTGAGACTGTTGCCGCCATATCTTCCCCGCCCCCATACCACCTGGATGTCCACCCCCATTTAAGGCTTTAAAGGTAATAACCAACACCTTATACTGGGCCTGGAAACGAATAGGCAAACAGTGGAGAGACTTTAATACAGGTGTTATATGGTCTCTCCTTGCTGTACCTGCAATCAATCTGGCTGCCATGTTCTGTATTAGCTGAAGTTTCTGGACCAAGCACAAGGGTAGGCCCATGTAGAGTGCATTATAGAAATCAAGGCGGGAGGTTACCAGCGAGTGTACCACAGTTTCAAGGTCGTTTACTTCCAGGAAAAGGCGCAGCTGGTGTATCAGTCGAAGCTGATAATAGGCTCTCCTGACCATTGCATTTACCTGATTAGTCATCTGGAGCGACAGATCCAGGAGCACCCCCAGACTGCGAACACAGTCTTTCATGGAGAGTGTGACCCCGTCCAGGACTGGAGGTTGTATCCCAATACCTGGTTTTGGGGTCGCTACTTTGAGTCCCTCCATTTTATCTGGATTCAGTCTCAATCTGTTTTTCTTCATCCAGTCCATTACTGCCTTAAGACAGTCATTGAGGGGAGAGACACCATCGGAATTCAAAGCTGAAGACCGAGACATGGAGAAGTAGATCTGGGTGTCATCAGCATACTGATAACACCCCGCCCCATGTCTGTGGACGATCTGTCCCAGTGGCTTCATATATACCGTATTTTCCGGCGTATAAGACGACCCACGTATAAGACGACCCCCCCATTTTCCCAGTCAAAATATAGTTTTAGCACCTCTACCCTCATTATCCTTATACCCCCCCACTTTAGCCACAGATTTTGCAGGTAAAAAAGTAGTCTTATACGCAGGAAAATAAGGTATGTTAAACAACATTGGGGACAGAATGGCATCTTGAGGGACAGCGCAAGTAAGCTCCCTTTTTGTGGAGCAACTGTCCCCAAGCAACACCCTCGGGGATCTGCCCGTGAGGAAGGAGTGGAACCACTGCAACACAGTGCCTCCGATTCCTAACCCACACAGGCAATCCAAGAGGATGTTATGATTGATTGTGTCGAAAGCCACTGAGAGGTCCAGTAGCACCAACAGGGTCACACTACCCCTGTCGATACTCAGATGAAGGTCACTAGCCGAGGCAACCATGGCAGTCTCAGCCCTAATTCCCATCTTAAAGCCAGTTTGAAATGTGCAAGAAACAGCATTTTCTGGAGAGAAATAATATTTCTGCTCTGCAAGCTGTCTCCCAGTGGGTAGAAAATTGCTAAAACAACTTATTGGTTCAAAACACTGTAGAAATAATCTAGTTTGAGACCATGCTTTAACTGCCCTGGCTCAATGCTAGGGAATTCTGGGAACTGTAGTTTTGTGAGACATTTAGCTTCTTCTGTTAGAGAGCTCTGGTGCCAGAATAAACTACATTTCCCAGGATTCCCTAATACAGCGCCAGGGCACTTAAAGCAGTCTCAAACTGGATTATTTCTGTCATGCATTTTGGACCATTGTTTCCTTTGAGAAGAAAATTAATAAAGAATTGCTTTCCCACCATAGAAATGCTGGCAAATTAGCTTCTGGAAATCAATCATGATCACTTCAAAGGCAAGAATCAGAAGGTCCTGAGTTCTTCTCTTAAGTTGAATGAATGCTAAAGTATTGCTTCAGGCAACCTGTTCCTAACCCATGTTAAGCTTTATAGGTCATAACCAGCACTTCTAATTGAGAAATAGAAACAGACAAGCAACCACTGTACTTGTTTTAAAATGGGAATTGCAAGCTCCTTCTAATTACTTCCAATCAACAACTTGACTGTATCTTTCCAAAGCATTTCAAGTTTCTGAACAATCTTCAAAGGCAACCCCCCACGCACCATATTGGAACAGTTCAAATGAGATGTTACTAAGGCTTGTGTCATTATGGCTTGATTGGAAACTTCAAGGAAGAGATGTGGTTGGTTGATCAGTGTCAGTGAACCAAAGCACTCATAATCATCACTAACTTGGGCAGTGAATCCAAGAAAGAAACTCGTAGCATGAGCTTCCTCAAGTCTACGAAAGTTTATGCTATCAACTTCTTTCATTCTGTTAGTCTCAAAGACAAGATCCCTTTGTATGCTAGTTTAGACTAGAGAAGAGGAAAGTAGAAGACACTGCATTTCTCCCTTTCTTTTAGGGCTTTTAACAATCACCAGCCTCTATTTTTAAAGTGTTCCTATCCTCACTTAGGTTTGGGAGTTATTCCAGGGAAAAGGTAAAGGTTTATCTCCTGCAGATCCCTCCCTCATATCCCTAAGGAAAAGACAGATAAATAGATTTGTTTGTCTGATTCTGGTGAGAAATAAATGGGGGATGTTCCTGAAGTTTAGGAAATCATAGCCTGAATCACATTATCAGTTCCAATTTTAGTAAACCTGTTGAGCTAGTGGGATTTAGCTATGCATTGCCTCCTGAATCAGCAGTTGATTCAATAGCCCTATTCTGTTTGATACTAATAGATTCCAAATCATATTATCAAGACAAACCTCTTTTCTCAGACAGGGAAAGCAAAAATATGTATGGCCTCTGTTACGCCCTGCCAGGAGCCAAAGGACTGAGCCCTAAAAGTGTTAACATGAAAATTTAGTTAGGCCTTCACAAGATCACACGTGCCTTTGCCCAAAAGTGAATCCATCTGTATGAATCAGAGGTGGACAATTGTGGCAGGCTTGTGGAGCATATTAGCCCCTCAGGAGATGTTGGGGGCACAAACACAGCCACTGCACACACACACACCAGCAAAACAGATGCCCCCAAATGCTCTCTAGGGCTATAGGTGGCATTTTCATCATATTTTGAGGTTGCCCTGGACCATTGTAGGCCAAGGAGGTGGATTTTTAAGTGACGAGTAGTTACTTTATCTTTACTTAGTTGTTCTTGTTTTTAAATCCTCTCTTGAGCCTAAAATAGTCCTGGGGAAATATGTGGCAAAAGTGTCCACTGTGCCCATTGTAGGGCATTTGGGGGTAAAAAATATTTATTTTTTAAATGCTTGGGGACCACACTTTTCTCATACCTGGTATCAATAATTTCTTTTTTCATCAATTTTGTTATCTTTGCAGTTGATCTATATAATGTTGTCTCTCTCTTCTAATATGAAAAGTATTATTAATATTACAGAATTCAGAAGTGTGTAGCTTCTCCTTTTATAGTCTCTCTTTTATTTTCTGGGGCACTATATCTGAAGCTAATGAACAAGCTTGAGCTCTTCAGTATGTTTGAAAGAGTGATATGCATAAAGATATTTAAAAACATTAATATGCCACTGAAAGCTCAGTAACCAAGAATCTGAAGACTAAAAACTTAATATATATCCACCACAGCTGGTGATTAAGAACTTCAGTAACTCCTTAGCCCCAAGAAGAGAATGTTGATTAGATGAGCTGTTGAGTTACATTATAGAAGAGAGCTTAGCAATCCTCCAAAAGAGAATAAAATGGACCATTAAAAAAAATTGTAAGAACTATCTAGATATTTGTGAAGGCAGGGAAAGTGGAACTCTTGCAGATAAATGTTTCTACTCATGGCAGCAAAGCTAAAAAAAAAAATAAAAAAAAAATAAAAAAAAATCCAGTCCAGACTGACAAAAGCCCTGAAGGGGCCTCTTGAAGAGGTTTTCTGAGAGGAGGGTTGGGTGTCTTTTAATAATAATAATAATAATAGTTTTTATTTATATTTCCCGCTTCACCCTATGGATCAAGGTGGGATTACACAATAAAATGTACAACAAAATACAAAGATACAGTATATAAAAGCATAACATTTTGATAGTCAACAAATAAATGCAATAAAGTTCAATACAATGCAGTACAATACAATACAATAAAATCCGATACAGTGAATAATCAACAGTCATTCATCACCTGAGACGTCATAGTAGATAATACTTATTTAACTTTAAGATTCATTAAGGGGATCAAATGGATAGGCCCGCCGGAAGAGCTCCGTCTTAAGTGCCTTCTTATAGGCTTCTAATGTAGTAATAAGACGGATCTCTTCTGGTAGGCTGTTCCATAGCTTGGGAGCTGCAGCCGTGAATGATCTCTTCAACGTTTGAATAATTTATAAAAGGGGACAAGGCAATACAAAATAATATCCTTCCCCTCTCCTCTTAACAAAACACTTGCAGTGGCCCCCACTGTCTCTGGGAGGGAAGATTGTTTTACTTGGCTCTGTGCAACTGCATCTTGTGCTTGTCAATGAGATGAAAGGCTCCAGGACTGCTTAGAGTGAAGCTCAAGGCATGAGAAATCTTGTTCAGCATGTGTGCACAAGATTCATTAATACTGTTGCCATGAATAAATAATAGTAAAAGCCCTTGTTTCTACTTGAAATGTTTAGCTAGTAGGTTTTCTGTTACTTCTATGTTTAGTCTAACTGCATTATTTGCTTCTTTTGTTTGTGATGTCTGGAATCTTACAGGTGATTAGGTTATCCTCCATAAGTTTTGTGCAAGAATATGAAGAAGTCTCAATTTCCTTCCATTTCTCTAAATTCCATCTCCATTCCTTCCCATCTTTTGGTCCCATCAGTTTGTGAGACATTATATTAACATCCTTCATGGAAACCTATGTGCATTTTTTCCATTCAGCAGGGGATTGGATTCAATGGCCCATGAGGCCCCTTCCAATTCTATGACTTACATGCTAACATATGTGTTTTGTACACATTTTTCCTGTGGCTAAAGTGTGTTGGTGATTTTTTTCCCAATTGCACACATTGTGGAACTGTTCAGAGTTATTAAAATACATATACACAAAATGTTTGTGCATCAAACAAGTGTCACAAATGTGTGAATGTTTGAAGCCTTTTGTCTTGTGATGAGTCCTATGAAATACAAAATGTGTACTTTCAGTGAGAGTCTTAAAACTTCTGATGTTGTTTTCCAACTCTAGTTGCATGGCAACTGGAACGGGGTAAAAAGTGGCACACATTTAAGTGCAAAATAAAGATGATACTCCTATGCAAGTTGCACCATTGTCAGCATTTCATCTAAGGCAAAAGTGGTGGACATTTATCATAGGTGGCAACATTTAGGCAAAAAATAATCCAGCAAAATATTATTTTTTAAAAAATAATTAAATTTGACTGAAATCAGTGGAACTACTTACATTAGTCTTATTGGCTGTATACATTGTGCTGTTAATGAACCGGTCACTCCCTACACACACCCCCACACACATTTTGGCTGGCTTTGACCACCCCCCAAAAATGTGAAGTGAGGGGGATGAAGTCTTCCAAATGCTTTTAAAGTTGTATTTTACTGAACTTGCTTTACAACAGGGGTAGGCAACCTAAGGCCTGGGGGTTGGATGCGGCCCCCTGAGGCCTTTGGACTGGCCCCAGGCCAGTCCTGCCACCACCGCCACTGCCACCCCCCCCAGCCGCCCCCCCCCACCATGATGATATTGATTATTGTTGTTATTACTTGTTCTTGGGGTTTCCTTGGCAAAATCTCCACAGGGGGTTTGCCATGGCTTTTTGGGTTCTGAGAGAGAGTGCATGCATATATATTTTATTTTTTTATTTTTTATTTTTATATTATATTATTTATTTATTTATGGTGCTTCGGCTCCCCAATTGTCTGAGGGACAGCTACCCGGCCCCCGGCTCAAAAAGGTAGCCTACCCCTGCTTTACAACATTGTGTTTTATCACTGATGTTAGGTGCTTTGAGAATTAGCTATATGAAAAAGCTTTTTGTTTTGTAGCATTTTTTTTCCTTTCACTTTCTTCTGTTTGATAAGTTGGTGCTTTGTTAGAATATAGATGGGTTATACAGTCAAAGGTGAAATGTAGAGATGTGTGTCTGGAATCTCCTCATGAGAACAAGATTTAGGCAAACGAAGACAGTCCAGTCCAGGTGGCCAGAGAGTCATAACATCAGAAGTTCCTAGAGGAAAGGCAGCAAAGAACAGATAACAGTATCCAAAACATTGTTAGGCCTGGGAAAGAAACCACGTGGTGGATGATGGACAGCAAGGGGCTGGGTTAACAAACATCATACTCATAACATCCAATCAACATAAGGTTAGCACCCAGAAGGTGGAGAAAGGGCAAGGCTGAGAAATCCCTTTGTCTAGAATTGTTTATATTTTCTTGCTTTCTTCCTGTTTGTGTGTGTGTTTGGATCTAACTATGGAGTTAATTCTTGGACTATAATATGCTTATATTGCTTTTATAATGTAACTTCTGGGTCTGGAAACATGGATCTGTAACTCTTTTGTTCAACCACATCAGCATGATGTGATCCTACGATGGACTGTATTTTTCTTTGCTTATTTTTACCTTTTGAAGCAATAAAGCTCTACTTCTAGAAGTTTGGATTTTTCCCTAGCTCTGTTGGCTTTTCAAGCACACCACACCAATAAAATTCAACATGCTTTGCCATCTCAGCTGCTCTGCATATAGCCTTTCCCGCACTGTCTGCTGCTTGTCATGCACCTTCCTTTCCTGGGTCTTCAAGTTGTACTCATTTCAGCTTTTGCTTTTGGCAAGTTGGTATCTTATGGAATGGCTCATATTAATGAGTTGGTATCTTATGGAATGGCAAGTTGGTGTCTTATGGAATGGCTCATATTAATAAGAGCCACGTTGTGAATAATAGTGTTATGTTGGATAGGGAGGTCTGCCATCTAGTGACTGAAGATGACATTGCAAGCTGCAGAGGGATTTATATTGACTAAAGTCTGTTTTTCAAACTAAATACCCAGAGATGCACAACTTTATGCCTCCCCTTAGTATGAATACCAATGTTCAGGCATCTAGGTTTTATGTACAGAGTGCTATGGAAGAGATAAAGAGACAGACAGACACACAGAGAGATCTTTCTTAGTATGCATAAAGTAAGTAACAATCACAGTTAAATGTTGCTGGATCATGTCCAGAGTATACATTATTTGCTTCCACCAGAAACAAATAAATATACTTCAGTCATATCAAGTTTAAAGGAAGTGTACTCCATGCTGGATCTATGTACACAGAGGCTTCATCTTCTCCTACATTAGTGCAAATATTTATCACATAAATAGTGATAACCTACCTTGCATTTATGCAACATTCTTATGACAATGAAAGAACAGACATGAGTAGTCTTATCTGAATATCTGGACTTGCAGTTCAGTGCTCCAGGATAGAATCTGTTGCTTATATATTTACAGTTTACACCATTTAGGTCCTTAGATACTTGCATGTATGCCATAAATTTAAATTTTTGTTGTTGTTGTTGTTAACTGCTCTCGAGTCGATCTTGACTCATGGCAATCCCATGGATGAGCCATCTCCAAGACCCCTTATCCCCCACTGCTCTGCTTAATTCCTGCAGACCGATACCGATAACCTCCTTAATGGAGTCCATCCATCTGGCACATAGCCTTCCTCTTTTGCTATTTCCCTCCACTTTTCCCACCATTATTGTCTTTTCAAATGAGTCCTCCCTTCTCTAGATGTGTCTGAAGTATGACAGCCTCAGTTTGGTCATCTTGGCTTCCAGGGAGGTTTCTGGCTTGATCTGCTCTAGGACCCATTTGTTTGTCCTTTTGGCTGTTCACGGGATCCTCAGCATTCTTCTCCAGGACCACATCTCAAATGAATGGATTTTCTTCCTATCATCTTCCTTAACTGTCCAGCTCTCACATCCATACATGGTAATAGGGAATATAATAACTTGTATGATTCTAAATTTGGGTTGAGTTGTATATCTTTGCATTTTAGAATCTTTTCTGGTTCTTTCATAGCCACCCTCCCCATTCTTAATCTTCTTCTGATTTCCTGACTACAGTTCCCATTTCTATGAATATTTGATCCCAGGTCTGGAAATTCTTTTACTATTTCAATTTCTTTATTATCTAGGTTGAACTTGTGAAGTTCCTCATTGGTTATTATTTTTGTTTTCTTTATGTTCAACATTAAATCTGCCTTTGCACTTTCCTCTTTGATTTTCCTTAGTAGTTGTCCCAAGTCTGTGAGGTTCTCTGCTAGTATTATGGTGTTGTCAGCATATCTCAGATTGTTGTTATTTCTTCCTCCTATTTTCACTCCTCCCACTTCCATGTCCAAGCCTGCTTCCCTTACAATATGTTCTGCATATAAGTTGAATAGGTAGAGTGATGGGATGCAGCCTTGTCTGACTCTTTTGCCAATTGGGAACCATTCTGTTTCTCTGTATTCTGTTCTGACAGTAGCCTCTTGTCCTGAGTACAGATTCCTCATCAGGACTGTCAGATGTGTTGGTACTCCCATGTCCTTAGGGGCATTTGATAGCCTTTCATGATCTATGCAGTCAAAGGCTTTGCTATAGTCTATAAAGCACATGCTGTTTTCTTTTGGAATTCCCTGGTGCACTCCATTAGCCATCGTATGTTTGCAATGTGGTCCCTAGTGCCTCTTCCTTTCCTGAACCCTGCTTGAACCTCTGGGATTTCTCTCTCCATGTATGGTTGGAGTCTCTGTTGTAGAACTTTGAGCATGATTTTGCTTGTGTGGGAGATCAGTGCTATGGTCCTATACTTGCTGCAATCTCTTGTGTCTCCCTTTTTGTGGATGGGGATGCATATTGATCACTTCCAATCTGTTGGCCATTGTTTTGTTTTCCATATCTGTTGACATATGTTGGTTAGCACTAGAGTTGCCTCTGTCAATATGGATTGCAGCAGTTCAATTGGGATATCATCTGTTCCTGGTGATTTGTTTTTCGCTGTTTCCCTTATTGCAGTTTCCACCTCACTTTTTAGAATTTGGGGTTCATCTTCATATGGCTCTTCATTCCATGCGTCCTTCATTTTGTAATTTCTTTTGTATAATTCTTCTGTTTATTGAATTCAACATCTTTTTATTCCTTCCTGGTCTTGAATTATGTTATTTTTATTGTCATAGAGCATCCCGGTCCTTGGTTTGAATTTTTCTTTGATTTCCTGGATCTTGTGAAATAGATCTCTTGCTCTTCCCTATTTGTTGTTGTCTTCTATTTCTCTGCATTGGTCATTGTAGTAATTTTCTTTATCTCTCTGCACAAGCCATTGTACTGTTGCATTCATCATTCTTAGTTTGTTCCTATTTCCCTTTTGTTTTTCTTTTCTTTTCTTAATTGCTTATTGTGTTTTTTTCTGTAATCCATGGGTTTTTCCCCCTTTCTTTTTGTTTATTGAAAGTGTCTGACTGCATTCTTTTTTTATTATGCCCCTGGCTTCAGACCATAGTTTTGCTAGTTCTTGGTCTATTATGCTTAGTAATGTGAATCAGTTTCTTATATTGTCAATAAATTTTGTTGTGATATTATTTAGATCAATTTTTTGTATAATCACTTTTTTTGTTTCTTATTGAGTCTTACTTTTATTTTTGATACGAGTAATTTGTGACCTGATCCACAGTCAGTGACTAGTCTAGTCTTGGCCACCAGTACAGAGTTCCACTATCTTTTACTTCCAGTCATATAATCTATTTGATTTTTGTGCTGTCCATCTAGTGATGTCCATGTGTATAGCCTTCTTTCTGGTTGTATGAAAAATGTGTTTGCAATGAATAGGTTGTTGGCTTCACAAAAATCTATCAGACACTCACCTGCTTCATTTCTTTTGTCTAGTCCAAATCTGCCTACTATTTTTGATTCTTCTTTGCTTGCAACCTTTGGGTTCCAATCTCCAACAATCAGCTTGACATTTCCTGTTGGTGTGCTATCAATTTCTTCCTGTATTTCTTCATAGAATTGATAATTTCTTCCTGTTCTGCCTCTGTGGTTGGTGCATATATTATGGTGATTTTCATAGGTTTACCATGGAGCCTTACTGAAATGATTTGGTCTGATTTTGCATTGTATCCTCTAACTGCTTTTGCTACATCTTTTCTTAGTATGAAAGCCACCCTGTTTCTTCTTGTCTTTTCATTTCCTGAGTAGAACACTGTATGATTGTCTGATTCAAAGTGGCCCATTCCTGCCCATTTTAACTCACTTACCTCCAGTAATGCTATGTTCATACTTCCATTTATTTATTTATTTTACTATGTCTAGCTTCCCATGGCTCATGCTTCTCACATTCCATGTCCCTATTTTATGTGTAATGCTGCATTGGATGTCTTTCTAAGGGTGTCTGCTGTTTGTCTTGGCATCTTTCTTATACTCTTGACTAATCTTGTAACTGTGATATCACTTTATTTCTCCCTCCCTTTCTGTTAATATGAATGATGGCAATTAAATTCAGAGACTGTGAAGCATTTCTAAAATATAAGATACTTATCAAATAATTCATGAAACCTGTGCCAGGAAGTCCATTGCCTCAAAAAGTAGATTTTCATATCAAAATATTTTCTTTGTTGGATCTCTGTTGGTCTTGCTTACACTGCTACACTGCCATATTGACAGGTTCCCACTTCAGTCACAACGATAGTTTCCTATGTTTGCATATTTTCCATTGCAAGTTTACTATGCTATGGGTGTTGTGGTGTTTGCTGCCTTAAGACTGAAAATATATGAAGTGATGTGATAGTCAACCAATTACTCTGCTGCTAGGAGGAAAAACCCCACATCTTTTCTGAGCCCCACCTGTTTGTGATCCATTGCAGATAATGTATCAGACAGAAGTTATGTGGATTCTATTAGGTCAGTTTGTTTCTAATTACAACTCAAAGTGAAATCATGTTGATGTTAACGTCCTATATTGTTTCTCAAAGATTACTTTTCTTCCATATGAATATTCAAATTTGTTAAGATTTTCAGTAGTGGCCTCACTTTATGTCTCACCAGCTTCAGAGGTTGATAGTGTTGACACACAAGGGCTTTTTAGTAGCAGTAACAACATGGTTGAATTTCTTTTCCCTGAGGAGTTGTATGGATCCCAAACTACAAGTCTGTTGATCCCCTGTAAAGATTATTTTGATGGGCTTCCAAATTTGAATGAAAAATACATTTATAATTCTTTGGAACAGGTTATTTTCATGCTAGTTTTCATGCACTTTAAATTTTTATATTAATTTATTCTTTAAATAATTAATTTTAAAATGTTTTATGGCCTCTGGCAGGATAATTTTGGGCCCCCTATTCCATATCAATGACCCTATCAGTGAGTCACCTTTTATACACTAAATATTATCTCTTCACATACTGAAGTATACATCTACCCATCAGCACCTTTGAGATTAACTAAAGAAAGAAGTTGGCAGCATGAGCTTTCGTAGACTTAGGTCTACTTCCTCAGATGTATTTGGTGGTTCTTCACATCCAGGCCTTTAGCAATGACATCCTGTTATTTACACTTGTTGAGGAAGATGTCTGTCTGTATCTGAGCCAGTTTCTTGAAGAGGCTGATGGATTTCCACTCAGTCCAGCTAAATTTGGTCCTTTCCATAGTCATAGAATTGAAAGATATAGCTGTGTTAGTCTTCAGAATCAGTATGTAAAGAGATCTTGTAGCACCTTTGAGACTAACTAAAGAAACATGGCAGCATGAGTATTCCATACATCCTCAGGTAGGTGATCTATCCATCATTTATTGTTCTTTCCAAGCCTTTAAATACCTATAAATGTTTTGGACTTCACCTCCCACAAGCATGGTCACAATTGCTGAGAGTTGTCATCCAAAACATCTAGAGGGCAACAGATTGGATAAGACTTGTGTATGCTGTCTGTATAGTATACTACACAGAGAGAGAGAGAGAGAATATACCATATATTACTAGCTCAAACATAAATGGATGTTAAAATATATTGAATCTCATCTTTATTCATGCTTTTCTTGTTTATTCTAGCCAACAATTTAACATTAACATTATTTTGAATTTCAGAGGGCAAAACCTGAAACCTAGCTATTTCATGATTTTTATTCCTTGGAGAAAAGAGCTGGGTATGGTGGGAGGAGGAAACAAATGAAATAATTGAAAACTCACATAGTTCGAAATGAAAATTTGACACATGGGTAGCATACGTTTTCTCTTCAAAGAAGCTTAGAAAATTCCATGCCCTCAGCAGCCATTTCATCTTTGTGGAACCCTTCACTTTAAATAAAGCAGCTTAGTTGCACCATTGAGTGAAAAGCTTAGCTCGGTGGCCCTGAGCAAAAGGCTTACCTTACTGGCCTTAAAAACATTTTCAACACAAGCCTCCAAAATAAAAGACAGAATATATTTAGTTGTCTAGCTGGCCTGCATGCCTCAATTTATAAGTACCTAAGTCTATAACATTAGTCTGAATGTATAACCTCTCTTCTCCAAGTGCTTTAGGAGAACTAGTAAAAATATTTAGCTACAGTATCTTATACACCTATCTATCTAAACACAGTGTGCCCCAAACTGTGTGTGTATATGACTTCTGTTAGGGATTTAATTTGTTGCTGTTAATTGCTGCAGAGTCTTTAAGACTGACTGGTTATTATTTTCTCATGAGCTTCAGTGGACTTTTTCAGATGGAGTGGATATAAAGTGGGTTTATATCCATGGGAGCTCATGCAACAAATAAAAACCATTTAGTTTTAAAGATGCTGCCACATTTCTTTTTTCCCTTCGCCTTCTCTTCCCCTTTTTATGCTGTAAGAGACTAGCACAGCTACTTCCTTGAAAACTGTCATGTAACTGACTTCAGCTTATACTGACCCTATGAATTAAATGCCTCCAAGTCACTCTATCATCAAAAGCTTTGCTCAAGTCTCGCAGATTCAGAGCTGTGGCTTCCTTCATTGAACCTATCCCTCTCTAGTGTGGTCCTTCTCTTTTTCTACTGCCTTCCTTCCTGCCAAGCATTACTGTATTTTCTAATGAGTCATGTCTTACTAGACAGTCTCAATTTAGTCATCTTGGCTTCTAGGAAGAATTCAGACATGATTTACCCTAGGACCCATTTATTTATCTTTTTAGTAGTCCGTGGTATTTGTAGAACTACATCAACATATTTCAAAACAGTTGATTTTCTTCCTATCAGCTTTCACAACCATACATAGAAACTGGAAATACAAGGAAATTGAGAATCCTAACTTTAATATTAATGATATATCTTTACACTTCAGGATATAGTCTAGTTTCTTCATAGCTGCCCTTCCAAGCCAGCTATCCTCAGCATAACCTCTTGCCTCACAGGGGCATGCAACCACACTACCACAGAAAGGTAATGGCATGGTGGGAGAGATCTACAAAATAAATAAATAAATAGAACAGAAGCATGAAGTTGGAAAGTGCTTCAAAGGTACTTCAGATGTCATCTAGCCAACATACTACTTATACTAGCCAGTATACCTCTAATGAAAGTGAACCCACTGCACTGTGAAGCAGTCTGTTCTGCTGCCAAACAACTCCCTATAAAACCTCACTGCCAAACAACATTTCTCTAGCAGCACCGGCAGTGGAGTGAGCGTAGGAGTGGAGACCTCTTAAAACCTCACCCCCCAACACCATCTCTCCAGCAGTGGTGGCAGCAGTGTGGGCATAGAAGCAGAGACCCTTTAATACCTCACCCCCAAAACCATCTCTCCAGCAGTGGTGGGAGTGGAGTGGGCATAGGAGCGAATACTTGTTGAGTCTATGGCAGGGGTAGGCAACCTTTCCCCTTTAAGGGCCGAGGGACTTCAGCTCCCAGAAGCCTCAGCCATGTTGGCCAATAGTCCCATGTTGGCCAATAGCTCCTGGGATTCTGGGAGCTGAAGTCCCTCGGCCCTTAAAGGGGAAAGGTTGCCTACCCCTGGTCTATAGACTTTATCACACGGGGGAAATCCTGTGCAGAAACGGGGTTTTAAATAGGAAAAAACCTGCAAAAGCGGTTAGATTTTCAGATGATGTCACTTTTAAAGTGTGCTTAACCCAAATGAAAATAGTCAAAAGCCACTTCTTTTTAATTTCAGTAAATCCAAAAAGTAAAAAGAAGTAGCTTTTGACTACTTTTTGTTTGGGTTAAGCACACTTTAAAAGTGATGTATGTGAAAACCTACTCGCCTTTGTGGGTTTCCCCCACCATTTAAATCCCATTTCTGCATTGCATTTCCCCCATATGATAATGTCCTATATGAATTACTATGTTGGATTTGCCAGTTTCCAACCAGGAGGCATTTCCTGATCAATGACTTTGGAAATACAGGAGCTGGGCTTTATTCAGAGTGGGTATAACTGACTCTGGTTATTGGTTTGCAAGGAAACCTTGGTTACCATGAAAATTAAATCTGTCTCTAGGTGTAATGATAAACCTAATCAACACACACACCAATTTGTAGCATGAGACAGATCCCTGACTCAAACAGCTTATGAGCTAAAGTTGACAGAAAGTTTTTTGACAGGGAGAAAATACAGTGAGGAGGCAGAAAAAGAAGGATAACAAGGGTTCTATTGATATGTATAGAGATTTTGCAGCACTTTTGAGACTAACTGAAAAAAGGGGAAAAAAAAGGTTTGTAGCATGAACTTTTGTTAACTTTAGTCTACTTTTCCAGATGCTTATGATAGATTGAAAGCCAAGGACAGACAAGAGTTTAACTGAAGAGAACAGGAAAGGAATGTTGGTCCTGCAGGCCCAATCAGCATGAGTAGAACCCATGAGCTCTACAGGATACATAGTTTCCCTGTGATGGTTCTTTATTGTCCCACTCCAATCCACTGAGCTGGATGGGACCCCTTGAGACTCCTTTAATTAAAAACAACAACAACTCACTGCCACCACCTAATGATTTAACTTGTCACACTCCAACAATGCATTGGGACATTGCTGGGCCTTATACTAGTAACCTACAATTGGACAGACACTAGCCAAGCTAAGGCCGTTAAAAGGAATTAAGAAAAGGCAAAGTATTGAAGAAAAAGATTTTATTTTAAAGGAGGAACATTAAAGAAAAGAAACATGGAAGACAACTGATCCTCCAGGCACAAAATTTAAAGTATCAGTTTCAAAACACACTCATGTCTGTCCCTGCCTTTCAATCCTCCATATGCATCTGAAGAAGAGTAAAGTCTATGAAAGCTCATGCTACAAACCTCTTTTTTTTCAGTTAGTCTGAAAGATGCTACAAAATCTCTATACATATTAATTCTACAGAATAACACGGCTATATCTTTAAACTATATCACTATAGAAAACACCAAATTTAGCCAAATGAAGTAGAAATCCCTCAACCTCTTCAAGAAATTTGCCTAGATACAGACAGATATCTTCTTTCTCAACAAGTGCAAACAATGGGATATCATTCCTAAGGACCTACATGTGAGGAGCCCTTTGCAAACTATGTATCGTGTTAAGCTCATGGGTTCTACTCATGGTGATTGGGCCTGCAGTAGCCAACATTCCTTTCCAGTTATATTAAACTCCTGCACTTCTGTCTCTCCCTGGGTTTCAATCCACCATAAACATCTGAACCAGTAGACTAAAGTCTATGAAAGCTCATGCTACAAACCTCTTTTTTTCTTTTTTTCCAGTTAGTCTCAAAGGTGCTACAAAATCTCTATACATACTACTTCTACAGACTAACTTGGCTATATCTTTAAATTATAAGGGCTCTATTGGTTTATTAATAATTTGTGTGCCAACTTTCCAAATGGTGCTGAAAGCATCTAATATCAGCATAGTATTAAATAAAATAGAATAACAATACAACTATATGCATATCTAAACATGCAAAGTAGTTAAAGGATATTTATACACATATATTTTGGGTTGTAGTCTCAGTAGTAATTGGGAGGCAGAATGGAAGTGAGAGGATCTGTACCTGGAAATAATGTGTTACATGTAATAGTAACTTTGGAAACTATTCACTTTTTGCAGCAACAAGCAAGAAATGAATTACTTTTTTGCCTGAAATGGAAAAGGCCATTAATTCACTACTTGTTAAAGTAGCACAATGTTCCCCACCTCTCTTTAACCATTATTGAATGTATTCTGACACAGTCTGAGTAATGAGAGGAGAGGAGGAGAGGTCACATGGGTGGTTATACTTACGATCCTTCTTGGTTAGATGTTGTGCAGCTAGTGAGTAACAGAGGATTCAGCAGCAAAGGAAGGAGGGTAAAAAACACGCATTGAAAATCTGAGTTGCACTAGAGACTCAAGTTATTTGGATGTTGTAGTTGTTGTTTTAAAGATAACATAGTGTTGGTCTCCCTTTATCTTCCTTTGTTCTTACTGTTATGGTAAAAATCAGTTATAGAGCATTTTCCATAAAAACAAACAGTCCAGCCTAGAAACTTTCAAGCACAGATAGCTTTATTTTTGCTAGCAAATGACCACTCTCTTAATCGTTTCAGAAGCAGAGTGGCACCCTAGCTCCCATTACAACAAAACTTTATACACTTCAAAACAATGAGCTCATCCATAGAACAAAGAATTCTGTGTAAGTTCATTAATCAAAAGAGATACAGCTTATGGCCCTAACATTTGGGCACCTGTTCTTTGATCTTACTTTCAGTGCGCTATAGAAGGTCATTCTGCCCCAAATGCCCGTCATTATCACTTTCACTTCCTATCTCACCAGTCAAGGACTTGTTAATTGGAGAGAACATTTCAATTGTATCTCTTATTTTCTGGCTGGCCACGGGGGCCCCATATGGGAGACGGGCAAGAATGTATCTATCCTCTCTTTATTTTCTCAGGGCAAGCGCATGTTTGATCCACAAACAAAGGCACACAGTTTTAAAACAACTTTTAACCATTTCCTACCAGGTTTAGCTCTAAGCCTTTAATTTCTTCAGGTTAATATTGATTATTGATAATATCCATTTTCCAACCATATCATTTCCACATTAAAAAAAAACCTGTTGCTCTTGCAGAGAAGAGAAAGATAGCCAGTGTCAGTGAATCAAACTGGGAGTGAGAAAGGGGAAGGGAAGTGCATTGCCAGGTTGGCTGGCTGCTTCAAACAGCAGCACAGGGCAGGCACTGTCTTCCACTGGCTGGGTTGATATGAGCTGTGAAGGAGAGCTTAGGGGGTGGAAAGCATGTTTCTCAGCAAGCTTGAGGTCACAGAATCATAGAGTTGGAAGAGACCACAAGGGCCATCCAGTCCAACCCTTTGCCATTTAGGAACTCACAATCAAAGCACCCCCAACAGATGGCCATCCAGCCTCTGTTTAAAGACCTCCAAAGAAGGAGACTTCACCACCCTCCGAGGGAGTGTTTAGGTGTATTCTTTTTTCCTGTAGCTTGCATCCATTGTTCCATGTCCTATTCTCTGGAGCAGCAGTAAACAAGCTTATTCCATCCTCAATAAGATACCCCTTCAAATCTGTATACAAGGCTATTACCTTTTAACCTCATCCCAGGCTTGAGATTGGAGGACAATGAAATGGGTATAAAAAGAAAGTTACAAGCATGAAAATAAGTATGGAATAATGAAAGGAAAGATAGCTTGGAGAGTTTTAAATGCACAGATAAGGAATTAATAGTAGAAACAGAAGGAAATTGAAAGCCATTGGGGAGATTTCCTATAGTACTGATATATCCATGAAATATCTTCTAATAATGTAATGGTACTATAATACCCTGAAGGCACCAGGTCCTATCTGAACATGGAAGGTATACAAAGTCAGGCCTGGTTAATACTTGGAAAAGAATTGCCAGGGGATACCAAGTACTGTAGGCTAGATTCAGAAAAAATCCAAGGGCAAGCCTCCTTTGAATACATCTTGCCAGGAACACTCTATGAAAAAGCCACCATCAGATAGAGTCAATTTGAATGCACATAACAACATCAAAGAGATTTCAAATTCTGTATCCCAAATACTTCCCCCCCCCACAAAAAATAAGGATTAGCATGTGTTTCATTAAATGTATCCTGCTTCTGAGAAGAGCAAGATTTTTTTGCAGAAGACCCAACCCTAGAAATGTGAAACATCCCATCTTTCATTACTGAGTCAATTTTTCATTAGTGAATTTTCATTAGGTACTGGTTCAGAAATGGTTTTGTGCTAATCGCCATTGCCATAATAGCTAGAAACCTTCTTTGTATTTTATTTCTTTGGTGCAGTCAAACTTTATCCATTATCTTCACTGAAGCCTTGGTACTCATTCAAAAGAGGATCAAGAAGAGACTGACACTGCAGGAGACCTCTTTGTGGCCTTCCCTGATAGGTAAAAGAGGACATTTGTCAAGGTTTGTGCACAGAATGGCACTGACATAAAAGCAGATGTTTCTTTACTTTCATTGTTTCATTCCTTAGTGTTTCAATGGATTGTCCTATCCTTGAATTGTAATTAAGGCCATATTTATGCATTGTCTCTATTGTAACACAAACCGAACTGAGGAACTTTCAAAAAAGTATTTCAGCATTTTCTGAAATGCTACAACCTCAGTAATTGCTGCAGTAAAACCCTCCATAAAAATATTTTGCTGTAACAATTCCCAGTCCTGTAGTATTGCCACATTAGCAAAAATGTGCAATAAAACTTAGTTGTTTTGGACTTGAAATTAAAGATGTGTCAGTGTTTCCTTGATCCACTCTGGATTAGACACTAAACCTGTAGTTGAGATGAACAATTGTGTTTATTTATGTGACACAAATTTCTATTTAATTATCTGACCTTTAATTCTCTGTCAAACTAATATTTTACTTTCCGGGCAGGACTTTTGGGTGAGCTTCATATTTTACATTGTTTTTCTTCACCCAAGCCTTATTGACATCAGGAATCATATGTTATTTGGAAAGTAGATATGTGTGCATCTTCTCCCCTTCTAACCCAGAAGAGACTGTCCATCTTTGAATGAAATGTATCCCTTTATTTGTGTAACAGAAAGGACAGATAGCTTTACACATTACAAGTATATATGTTTTCTTACACCTAAGTATAGTTGGGTGTTAGGAAAATGTCTTATGTGATGGACCCAATGGGTCCCACATTCCTTGTCACCATTCTGATTTCTGGTGTGTCTGGTCTGAGTAATTAGAATAGTAATGAATGTGACATCATAGCATATGAACTTATTATTACAGGAAGACCTTGTGGATGGACAAAAACTAGCTTTCAGCCTATTGCTTATGTATAAGAAATAGTCATTTCAATTTCACTTTCATTAAAGCACAATATTATTTATTGCTGTGAGGTGCATCAATGTGAGACTTGACACTAAACAATGTTTTAGAAAATAATGCTGCTTACAGAGCACCAGTCACAATATATTTTTGCAATCTTCTACTTTATTATATGGGGAACCATAGTTGGACTATGACTTTGGAGACCAGGGTTTAATTCCCAGCTCAGCCATGAAATCCATGAGGTGACTTGGGCAAATCATATGCTTTCAGCCTCAGGGTAAGGTAATGGCGAACCTCCTCTTTACTAATCTTGCCAAGAAAACCCCATGATAGTGTCACCTTAGGGTTGCCATGAGTCAGAAATGACTTGAAAAACACAACAACAACAACAACAATCTTCATAATTTATTCAATTTACCCACTTTCTGCTAAAATGGCACTCAAGACAGCTGTTGTTGGCATTGTTTGGAAACAGAGAGTTCTTTTATTGGTTATAGCTGGCATCAGGCTTCCATGGTGTATTCCTTTTGTGATCTCCATTCTGGGCAGTTTTCTTTCTCTGATCAGATTAAATGACAAGCACCTTGAATGATTGATAGTACATAAATGATGAGTGGTAATAGTGGCTCTGGTAATAAGGATAATGATGAACATTTTTCTACTCTTTCTATACTTCTTTACATTTATATAAAAAAACCCTCCATGGCTTCAGAACTAATGATTCAATTGCAAAGAGATCTTGTTGCACCTTTGAGATTAGGGGGTGAAGCAGACTGGCAGCTTGGAGCAGCCTTCAGCCACAGCTCCAGTCAGCCCCTCATCAGCACGGGACAGTGGCAACTGGATGGCCCACTCTGAAAGTGGGATGCCACCACAGGCCCAAATGAGACACTCGTAGGAGAGGCTTTTTACTGTTCCTTTTTGGGCTGGCTTTCCCCAGCCAGGCACATTCTCCATATGGCTTCTGCACGCCCCAACCCCAAAACAGCTGGAAGTCGCTCTTTCCTGCCCATCTGTTTCAGGCCTAACTAAGACAAAGACATTATAGGATAAGTTTTCACAAACTTGGTCTACTTTCTCAGATGTGTGGAGTGAACTGGTGGCCATACATAGAATCCCATGCATCTTAAGGAAGTAGACCAAGTCTGTGAAAGTTTATGCTACAATGTATTTGGTTCATTTAGGGCCTGAACAGCAGACTGCCAGAATTAATGCAGCTTGAGACCACTTTAACTGCCCTGGCTCAGTGCTAGGGAATCATGGGAACTGTAGTTTATTGTGGCACCAGAACTCTCTGACTAAATGTCTCAGAAAAAAAAACTTACAGTTCCCATGATTCCCTAGCATTGAGCCAGGACAATTAAAGTGGTATCAAGCTGGATTATTTCTGACAGTCTGTTCAGGCCCTTAGTCTCAAAGATGCTACAAGATCCTTTTGCAGTTGAATCATTAGTTCTGAATCCATGAAGGAGTTGTTTCAAAATGTATCCCAGTGCCTCTGATTTTGCAATCTGAAGATAAGGTCCTCCAGTACTTGGACCTGTGACTGCTCTTTGCATCACAGGTAAACATAGTATGACATGGTTGGTTCCATACTCTGTAAGCCTAATAAAGAATATCTTCTATGAAGAATAATGTGCTGGGCCTTGACTAAAGCAGAAACTGATAAAAGATCAGTCCTCATGATAATCTTTCTGATTATTAGTCATTGCTCTTCTTTCAAATTTTATCTCAGTTGATGTTTTTGACCTAAGACCAGATTTAAAATATGTACAGAAGGCACAGCAGAAAAGGTGCACTGGGGGGTTGCAAGGTTTTGGACATCTGCACCAGTCATTCACAAATGTTTAGCAAATAGTGACTGATGCTATTCACAAGCCTTATTTAAAGCTGCTTAAGAGATTAAAATGATAGAAGTCCTTAAAGCAACTTAAACCACTTTAGATGCTTCAATCAGCTTAAGAGCTTGAAGAGTTTTGTTGTAGTAGATGCAGGGTGCTCAGTGGGAAAAGGAGACACTCAAAAGTGCCTTGTGCTTGGAATTGGGAGGAAAGGGATTAAGAACATGTGATATGGGTTGCATTGCAAGATGGAGAAATGTATGAATAGTAAAAGTGTATAAAAATAAAGCTTAATCATTTACTTATTTATCAGGAGGGATTTTACCCCACTCTTCAATAAAAAGGGGAGCTTTCAGAGTGTCTTGTAAAGACGCAATAAAATATATCACTCTTTCAGGATTACAATTAAACAGTCATGACACACACCAGAAAAAATTGAGAAATAGAAGGAAAAAAGTAACATCTATTTTTTGATTATAAAATGACACCCCATAAGTGTTTATATTTACCTATGTTACCTATGAGCCTTGGTGGCGCAGTGGTTAAATGCTTGTACTGCAGCCACTTAAACCACAAGGTTGTGAGTTCAATACTAGCCAGGACTCAGGCTTGACTCAGGCCTGCATCCTTCTGAGATCGCTGAAATGAGTACCCAATTGTTGGGGGGCAACAAGCTTACAGTTGTAAACTGCTTAGACCAGGGGTAGGCAACCTTTCCCCTTTAAGGGCCAAGGGACTTCAGCTCCCAGAATCCCAGGAGCTATTGGCCAACATGGGACTATTGGCCAACATGGCTGAGGCTTCTGGGAGCTGAAGTCCCTCGGCCCTTAAAGGGGAAAGGTTGCCTACCCCTGGCTTAGACACTGCATAGCATGGTATGAAGTGGTATATAAATGAAGCTGCTTTGCTTTGCTTTGCTATCCTCTCAGCTGGGGGCTATCTCACCATTGTAAGATGGAGTGCCTCCCACTTCTTGGATTCTAGCTGTACATAATAGGCAAAATGTTTATATGTGTATTTTATAGATCAAAAATTATATTTTTAGAAATATGGTTGGCTTATTTGAATGTATATGCCTTAGCAATGTAAAATGGAGTCACTGTATCAGTAATGTACAGTGGGCCTACCACTGATGTTAGAAAATGTGGACAATCATGCCACATGTTATTCACTGGAGGTGTCATGAACACGTATGCTCCAGTGTGTGTGTGTGTGTGTGTGTTCACATCACTGCCATTGAATATTATGGGGTGTGGTGATCTGCAAATCTGATTCAATCTGTTGAATTTGTTTATGGAAGAGCAGAAGTAATTTCTCTTCTTATTTCTTTGAAATTTCAGAACATCTTCTCCTTTCTGTCCTTTAAATCAGGTATGGACAATCCACATTGCAGAGACTGCCTATGGTTCCTGCTTTGGATTCCCTGTGCCTCACTTCTCCCCACATAAGTCATGTGGGAATAGTAATCTCCGCATACCCTGTTTGAAAACATGGATTGATTGATAATTTGTAATGCATCTTGTTTATCAGGGGGAGGCCACTGCATGTGGGCCAGGGATTCATTTCCCCTCTTGAAAGCTGCATCCCACTGAAAGTGATCCCAAATACCTCTGTCCTTCCCAATTTAGCAGCCAGAAATTGTGTCATTTTATATCACCATGTTGAGAAGGACTCTGAACAACAACAAAAAAGTGGTATTTGAGGGGTGTTGATGGCTGTCTGTATGAAGCTGACATTTTTCTGAATATTTGGAGGGGGTCTCTGCTCTCTCAGGGGGGCATTGGTAGTGGTGGGCATCAGGAACTGCATACAGCTCATGGGCCATCTTTTGCTCATGCCTCATATACAATCAAAGTTATCACCTTAAAGCACTCTTTATATCACTACATCTTTTTTAAACTCCTTATAAAAATGCAGTATTTTAACAAGGAAAAAACAAAAAACCTAAACTTACAAGCTAGGCTGAAAACTCATTCAGTAGGTCCCATAGGCTTTCAGTGAACAAATAGCTTTTAATATGGTGCTGAAATGAGAACAATGTCAGCACCAGCTGGCCCTCCATAGGGAGGACATTTCAGGATGCAACAGCAGAGAACGCCCTGGCTCATATCTCTACACAGTATACTGCTTGTAATGCTGCAACAGAGAAGCCCTGTCCTCATAGAAATTCTTAACAAATTTGATTCCATTTAGCTTGATTCTGCTCTCAAATAACGTTTGTGCTGTGAGTCACTCCTATCAGCTCTGTTCTCTACCTTAGTTTGCTGATTCTTTGTTGTCAGTCATGGCTCATCACTTGGGGTGTGGAGACTATCAAGGTTCTAGCTTCCCCTACCAGAATAAACTTCAGCCAGATGACTGGGGTGGAGGGTTACTTTAATCTCACCTCTATTTCATAAATCCTAATCAAAACTGCTGAGGAGAGGACAACATAAAAGCACCCCCACCTCACCTACAATCTGCCAAGCCTAGCCCGCATGCCCATAAACATCTTTTTTCAGCAAGAGCTGCCAGAAAAGATTTTTTGCCTTAATTGGCTCCTGTCAAGATCTCTAAATATGGGAGGCCCTTGGGCACCTGTCCAATGTAATAAACAAGGAAATACCTTTGATCCTTTGAGGTGTGTGTTTCTGTCAAGCACAGATCAGTTGCAAGCAGTCAACAAATAGCAGTGATTAAGGGTAGCAATCTCCACAGCAAGATGTTTGGCTTTCAAGTGAATGTGAACTCTAGCATCCCCCTCTTTTTCCAGATTTTTAGCTTCCTTTGTGATGGTTCTAGGGATTAAAGACACACATCTCCTCTGTGCATTATTTCGCAATGGTTTGGAATTTTAAGAAAGCAATCCTGTCTCTTTCCATGTGCCCCCAAAGCACTTCTCTGCTCACTTCTAAACTTTTCTATCTTCAACATTTACAAGGGCCTCCCATTATGCCTCTTAAAGTTGACCAGGTTCTGTTCCATTGTGCTGACAGTCATTTAGAACATGTTTCTGTGGTAGGCACTCTTCCTGTTTCTAAATAGGTTTTAAGTGCATGGATATTTCAGACTTCTCTTTGTTAAATAATAGTGGTGGTCTGCATTCTACGAGTGATCGTTTTTAATTATCACTGCGGAAATGTTTTTCTCCTCAACCGGAGTGTCCTAACACACAGAGACAACTTATCAAGAAAATATTCATCTGACAAATTTCAAAACTTTTCCCCAGAAATGTCACTTGTAAAAATAAATGGGGCTGCCCGGGTCTTCGGGCCAGCCAAGATGCTTGGGGCAGGGAGCTCGCAGCCACTCTGGGCCTCCCCAGCTCACTGGACAGGCCGGCCAGCTTCCAGAGTCCACTGGAAACAGCTTGGCGGCCTCTGATTGGTGGAGTGGACTGGGCAGGGGGTGAGACTTCTGGCAGAGAAGTGGGACTACAAGTCCCAGTGGCCCATGCAGCCAGAAGTCCCACCCCTTCTGGTCAGTTGGCCTCCCTGATTGGTTAGGAGGCTGGAGAGGGTGGGACTTCTGCCTGGTGCCACCTCCCATTGGCCAGTGGGCCTATAAAAAGCCACATGGCCAGGGTGGCTGGAGCCATTGCTAGTGAGAGCTCCACAGGGAAGAAGCTCTGGCTGAGAGCTCTTCCCTCCCACCCACGTTAATCATCATCATCATCATCATCATCATCATCATCATCAGTTTTATTTCTATCCCGCCCCTCTACCAAAGCAATTTGGGCAGCTTACATTGATAAAATATCGCAGGATACCCTCCTCACAGGATACCCTTGTTTGGATCAAAGTTGCCATGGGGTGTTGTCACAATTTTCAGTGGCGGTAGCATGGGCCGTGGATCTGGTGGGTTTGGTTTCCTGGGCTGTGGAGCACAGGATTGGGAGTCCTTAGGGGGCCCGGGGGTGCTGAGAGTGGTGAGGTGTTGCTGTAGCCTAGAGTCCTTAGGGGAATTTTATTATTATTATTAGCTCCAATATTGCAAGAGGGGGCTGGCTACAAGAGCCCAAGAGATCGCCCTCCCAATGTTTATACCAAGAGACCAGGGGTTTCCAAGGAATGAAGCTGAGACAGATGTTGGTTAACCACTAGATGTCTAATTTATTAAAATAGGGGAAACACACTCACGGACCATACACTCACACACACACTCAAGGCTCAGGAAAATCAGGGTTGGAGTTTGGAACAGAATGCAGGCGTTACTAAGGGTGATGCTTACCGAGATGTAGTCTTCCTCCGGGAAGTGAATGGGATGCGGGATGGTGGGAGACAAGTCTAGCTCCACAGCCTGGGTTTGAGCTGACTTGCTGGTAACTAGCTTCAAAGGTCAGAGTGACGTGGAGTCGTTTAGACCAAGAAGATAGCACACTGACTGGCCAAAATCTGAGGTTTATATAGGGCCAAACAGGCCCTGGGACGAAAGGCGATAATTGCGATGATGACACCCTGCTGTATAGGGTTTCATTGTATCTGGTGGTCTTAATCTGAGGGGCCCATTTCCTGGAGGAATGTATGACTAGGTGGCACAATGCACCTTCCGATGGGTGGGGGTGTGTGAGACTGGGTGGCACAATACAAACATTACACCTTTGATGGCTGAGGGTGCTTGTGGCTGTGTGACACAATACACCTTTCGATGGTTTGGATGATCTTATCAGGGAAAATCCCATCCGCAACTCTCCTAGACTATCTGGGGGGATATGCATACCTTGAGGATTAAGGGTGGTCTGCCCAGGTCATGGGTGCAGAGGACTTTTGCCTCCAATTCCACTGCCAGAGTTCATCTGGAGGTCATCAGGGAATTCCTCATTTTTGATAGCAGAGGAACAATGGGTAGCATATGGTTTTTTTCATATTTTGGAAATTAAGGGCACTATGGGTAACATTGCCATTCAGGGGCAACTCCTGAACATCTTCCCCCCGGTGATAAAGGGGCTTAGAGGCAGACTGGCAATCAGTGGTCACCCCTTCTTTCATCCCGAAGCCCAGACGTGAAAAAGCCTTTTGGGTTCATCGAACAACAGGTGGGTTGGACGATGACAGATCCAGGCCCATGCATTTGGGCCAACCCCTGCCTGTCAGATGTATCCAATAAAGTCGTGGCCTTTTTCTGCCAATTGTGTGTCCTATCATTCATTCTGCATTGGCTTCCTCTTCCCACACAACATTGTTTTCTTCAAGCCCCCAAATTTGTGCAGAAAATGTTGACTCTGTGATAGTACACAGTGTTCAGGGGAGGAATTACACAAAACACAGTGGAGTTTTTGCACAAATTGTTTACAACAAAGTTCTAAAATGTCAAAAGAAAAAGAAAAACAATCTCCCCTCCCTCACCAAATGTAGCAATGTCTTCCAGTGGGGAGAAAACTTTAACATTTCTTCATTCTTGTAATGAATTAAATAAATGAAGCTTTACATCTCTAATGGTAGAGTGGCTTTATGTTGCTGTTTCAATCAATCATTATTCATATTGTTATTTCTTTATAGCTTTCAAAGACTTTCAACAACTTGTCTTAGAGCCACCTAGTAAATCTTTGGTCAGTCTGAAATTTCAGAGTAGCACCCCAATCCAGCGTACAACACTTTCCCTTTTAGGGATCATCCTTTAGAGCATTTATGCACATGGAAATCAAACCTTTATCAATCATGCATACTAACAATTAGGTGGTTGTCAACAGAACCAATTCCTGTTTGGGCTGAAGAGGCTGATTTATTCCCTTTTACTCTTACTTCACTTCTTTCCCTAGTATGGCTATGTGTCCCTTCCCTTGAAGTTTTGATTGCAGTGTATCTGGGTCTTGTTTTGTTTTTGCTTGGAAAACACATGAATAGTAATCTGTATTGATTTAAACCAGGGGTAGGCAACCTTTTTGAGCCAGGGGCCGGGTTGCTGTCCCTCAGACAATTGGGGGGGGGGGGGGGGGAAGCACAATAAATAAATAAATAAATTAAATTAAATTTTAAAAATTTTAAAATTAAAAAAAATGCATGCACACTCTCTCAGCCCCAGAAAAGCCATGGCAAAACCCCTGTGGAGATTTTGCCAAGAAAACCCCAAGAACAAGTAATAACAACAATAATCAATATCATCATGGCGGGGGGCGGCGGCGGGGGCGGTGGCAGGACCAGCCTGGGGCCGGCCCAAAGGCCTCGGGGGCCATGCCCTCAGGCCTTAGATTGCCTACCCCTGATTTAAACAGTGCGATGCAGCAGCTAAAAAGGCCAATGCAATTTTAGGCTGCATCAGTAGAAGTATAGTATCTAGATCAAGAGAAGTAATAATGCCACTGTATTCTGCTTTGGTCAGGCCTCACCTGGAATTCTGTGTCCAGTTCTGGGCACCACAATTCAAAAAGGATGTGGAGAAATTGGACCGTGTCCAAAGGAGGGCAACTAAAATGGTGAAGGGTCTGGAAACCAAGCCCTTTGAGGAATGACTTAGGGAGCAGGAGATGTTTAGCCTGGAGAAGAGAAGGCTGAGAGGTGATATGATAGCCGTGTTTAAAGATATGAAGGGATGTCATATTGAGGAGGGAACAAGCTTGTTTTCTGCTGCTCCAGAGACTAGGACCCGAAACAATGGATGTAAGCTACAGGAAAAGAGATTCCACCTCAATATTAGGAGGAACTTCCTGGCAGTAAGGGCAGTTTGACAGTGGAAGACACTCCCTCGGAGAGTAGTGGAGTCTCCTTCCTTGGAGATCTTTAAGCAGAAGCTGGATGGCCATCTGTCAGGAATGCTTTGATTGGGAGTTCCTGCATGGCAGGGGGTTGGACTGGATGGCCCTTGTGGTCTCTTCCAACTCTATGATTCTATGAAATTTTATGGTCTAAATTTAATTTGCTAGACCACATTAAAGTAGACCAACTGATGCAATGGGGATTTGGTGGAGTGAACATTTATGTAATGCCCACCAACTCAATAAGTCTGCTCTAGTTGGAACTAGAATTGGATTTTGGACAATATTTTTAACTGAAGACACACTTTAAGATTATCCGGTGGGAAGGGATCTAGAAGCAAGAGTAAACCAGTATTTTGATAGATAAATGTTGGGGAGAGATCAATTATAAATTAGCATCCAGATGAAGATGAGGGAAAATGTTCATTGTTTGGCCACTAAAAGAAGCCAGTGAATAAATACTAATAAAATGGAGGGAATTACCATTTCAAATGTGCTGGATGAAAGTGATATCTCTGGTCTTCTGTGACAGTTATATATTCATCTGTCAGCAGCTGGTGCAGTAATAATTTAGAATACTTTCATATTTAGTTTTGGCTTTGTAATTCATTTTGATCTCCAATACATCAAAGCTTTGTTTTTGTTTATGTTGTTGTCATGATCGGTGAGACAGGGAGACAACTGTCTGGGAGAGGCAAATTGGCTCCCCAACCCACCCTTTGACAGCTTTTCTTCCCATATGTACATTATAATGTTATCTTGCTCTAATTGTATGCAATGAACAATAATTAGAATGATGGCTTCAATGTGAAAAGATTATTTTGTTCTATTTGCCTTTCTTTTATGCATAATGCATAAATATCAATATACATTCTACACTTGTGCTAATATAGAATGTATGAGAGAGCATTTTGTAATTTTTTTTAGCACATCATGCCTCTTATATATTCCTTCAACATATTTCCAGTGTATTCCCTTAACATTCATTAACTACTAATTATTATTAAGACCTGCAGTTGGATCCACAAGGAAGACCTGTTCAATCTCACTTCCATAGGAGATGCTGAGAGATTGACAGAATATGTTGTCAAAATGTATCATGGGCTATAGATCACAAAAAATCCAGAATAGATGACAAACAGGGAAAATTGATGCTTAGGGGATACCAAATATTTAGTGATATATCCAGAAACCTACACCTGCAGTGTTATTAGATTAATCATTGGTAATCATTATTACTTAATTATCAAGTAATACTGCCAGTTGGTCTGTGAAATTTTCTAAGTAATTACGTTTTTATGTTACACCGATTGAAGTGCCATCAGGGTGACCACCATCAATCTTCTATGGCTTTGCTGAACAGCAACTCTAATGGTGAAGTCTGGCTGATGGGACCTGCAGTCCAACTATATCCAGAGGGCCACATTTTGCCCAACCAATTAATATAAGGGGTGAGGGTGGGGAAACCAAAAAGAAAGAAAACATACTTTGGGTTTCTTAAGTCTATTTTTTCCTTCAGATAGGAAAACATATTTCCACCTTGAACTAATAAAATCAAACTGTTGTCATACCTTCCACTAACATTACAACTGCTCTTGCATTTCAGGACATTTCAGGATCTTTCCAAACAAATGGATATGTCTTATGGCACTGTCAGGGATTCTGCTGTTTATGAATACTTTAAAGCAAAGGGAACAAATCCTTTAGAACAAGACAGTACTTTTGCTGAATTGTGGAAGACAATCAGTAAGAATAATGGAGCTGATAACTGTGTGGCAAACCCCTCTGAAGGCATCAGGAAGGTAAGAAGGGATGAATAATCAATTTATCCATAGAATGTCTGTATTTAATATTTTCATGTAGAGTGAGTGACACAAAGGTAATTTATGTTTTGTAAAGTAATCAGTTGGTAATAAGAAATGGTTGGCTTTTTTTTTTTTAAAAAAAAGGCAGACTACAAAACAGGTATTGCAGTGCTAGTTATTCTTCCTAAGAAAGCTTCTAAATCTGTTTGGAACTACATGGGTGGTGTCTTTCACTCCCTCCATCCCTCTTGTGAGGTAGGCAGCTCAGTGACAATCAAAATCATATTGACTTTCACAAATCTACATTTGATCTCTGACATCTAATTCTGAGTGGTTATTTCAGTTTTTAATGTTCCTTGTACATCTTCATGATTTTCTGACTCCGAGGCTGTATCCACACTGCAGAAATCATGCAGTTTCACACCACTTTAACTGCCATGGCTCAATGCTATGGAAGCTTTGGAGTTGTATTTTTGTGAGATATTTAGCTTTCTCTGTCAGAGAACTCTCGTGCAACAAGAAAATGAAAATCCCAGGATTCCACAGCATTGAGTCATGAACATTAACGCGGCATAAAACTGGATTATTTCTGCAGTGCAAATGAGACCCTACGTTTCTTTCATAATCAGAATGTCATTCCATTATTTTATATACTGTATAAATTGCTAAGCCAATCATTTATATGTTAACTCTTTAAATATTTGTATGCCTCTAAACTCAACTCCATGAAAGACTTTGGGTGGGTAATCTAGCAGTTTTAAAATAAAGAAATGTAGTACAAAATGAAAAAGTTAAAGTTATATACAGAAAGCAGCAGAATACCATAGAAATGTGCCAAGCATTTCAAAGATATTATCCATTCTCCCAAAGACTTCGACCAATAAGTAAGTCTGTCCCCTCAGAATGTATGCAGGACTCAGTTTACAGCTGGATTTTACTGTCAGAAATGGAACAATAAACATTCTTGTACTGGCACAAAGGACACGAGATGCCTCTTTTGGGGTTTAAACAGGCCACAACTTTTATTTAGCTGTACAGGGTCTATTGACAAGGCAATAAACATTAAAAATTTGTCACGTGTGTAAGTGAAGGTGTAACCTGTTGGAATAATGTTCCAGGGAAAATGCACAACGTGGTGAATGGCAGCAGCCATGATGACTAAGCATTTGGCCACTGCTGAGTCATGCAGCATCAAGGCTGATGAAACAGGAGGTGACATAATGACAGGGAGTCACCTGCCGCTGTAAAGCACAGTAAGTGCTGCAAAAGGGCTGCAAACATGTTGAGTTATGCTTATGATTGACAGGTGTCCAAAAGGAAAAGGCAGGGCTAGAAAGCCATGTGGAACACTGGCTATATAAGGGACAAGCCTCTGGACACATATGTGGGTTGATGTGGGTTGATAGTGGAAGGTGGAGATTGTTGGAGAGTGCATTGGTGTATTATTGTACATAGCCTTTGCACATAGAACTTCTGAAGATTAAAAGCCTCTTAGTGAGACATCTGCTGAGTCTCTCTCTGCTCTGTTTGGAGGGGAAAGGAGTTTTCCTATAACTGACAATGTTGCTTGCTTCATTGAAGACAGTCTGGATCTTGGTGCTTCACATTATGTGGTTCCCATGCGCTGCGTCACCACGCTAACATAACCCCCCAAAATGGGTGGTCCTTCACTGCATGTGACAAAATAAGTAAACAATAATATCAACAAATTTACAAACCCCTCCCCTCTGGAAGTGACATCATATTACGTCATATGGCATCATTCAAATTAATGATGTAATGCATTTAACTGCATTCGTCATTTCCTTGAATTTGTCTTATGCCAATTTTACCCCAATTAATTTAATTAGCCAGATTAATTTTCCTTTGGGGTGGGGGTCATTACCCCCCCCCCAGTACAAAACAAGCAATTTTCAATTATAGACCCTACCCTTAAGTTGTGACAAAGCAATAACAAGAACAACATGAATGACCCATTCCCAAGATCAGTTTTGATTAATAATCTCAGGGAGGGCGAAAAACCCAGGGAAGTACCCTGGGAAAAAATTCCCTCCCGGCCCCCGAAGGCAACCAGCCTAAGCCTGAGAGTAACCGTTTATAGCTTCTTAATTAAGGGTGGGTGGGATGGGTCACTCAGTTCAAGCTCAAAAATGGCTGCCTCCATGTGACAGCACAGAGCTATAAAGAACAAACTCTCGTCCCAAATCTCAGGAGACCAGTAGCACTGCGAGACTTTAGAATAACAACCAAACAACCCAATTGGACAAAGCGCGCAGGTTTTCTCATTCCCCCGCGCGCTTTAACCAATCGGGCTTCTCATGTCCTTATTTGGTCAGCACAACAAGAAACCCCTCCCGACTCGTTGGGGGTGTCTTTGTTTTGGTTGCTTTCAGTAGATGTGACTGCAGGAGAAACCTAAAACCTGTTCAAGTCTTATTTTGAAGACTTCTAGACCCTCCTCTCTCATTGTAACTCACTACATCAAGCAAACACCATCATTTCTCTATCCTCACTTCATCTAGCATAGATATTTGAAGATTTTGCAAACTTCTACATGTTTTATGTACTTTTGATTGGCCCAATTAGGATAATCCACTAATATAGATTTCAGAATATTTATCCATGGACAATAATGTTACCTTTTCTTTCTTTCTTTTCACACATTTAAAAAAATAATCTGTTGATAAATGGTTACCCATATTGGCTACCTGAGATTCCAAACTGAATGCCAGGCAAGGACCAAATTTTAGATTTGATGTTTTGGAGAGAATGTAACTATAACCATAATTGAAGAGCACATTTTCACATTTCTTTGTTGTTTCAACTGAACTTTTTTCCCCACTAATTTTTAATTAGCTCAATTAATTTGGCTGGGTTATTTCAGCCCAGGATACCTTCAACTTTTACGGAGGTTGGGGGAATAAGGAATTAGCAGAGACAAAATTCTTCAAATGAATTGTATTTTATTAAGGGGAAAACACACAGCAATGCAGGCACACACACAAACATACACACAAGAGCTAATAGGAAAGGCTTCACTTACAAGATAATTACCAAAACTTGGTTGCTCCTTTAGATACAGTTACATGATGATACTCAGCTGCTCACAGAGTGGTGTTCAGGGGGCAGCATGAGTAGAGACTATCAAGGAATCCACAGAGAGATGTAAAGTCCTGCTTACACTCCATACTGGCTCAGATAACAAAGAAATTTGAGGGGTTTTGGTAGGGCAAAAATAGCCTGAATCAAAGGTACATCAAAGAAGCCAGGTCACTTGAGATCATTTTAGATAGTGATGTCAGAAGTGAGAATGGGTTGTAAATTAGGATTCTGGCTTGGTGGCAGAACATCTCAGTTGTAAATTATCTTAGGGCCTTTGCAGACTGCCAGAAATAGTGCAAATTGAGTCCACTTTAAGGGTTAGGGTTAAGGAATCATGGGAAGTGTATTTTATTGTGGCACCAGAGCTCTCTGACAGAGAAGGCTCAATGTCTCAGGGGAAAAAAAGCAATTCCCATGATTCCCTAGCACTAACCCTAACTCTTAAAGTGGACTCAATTTGCACTATTTCTGGCAGTCTGCAAAGGCCCTTTGCCTTCTTGTCTTCTGGATGTGTGAATTCCTTTCCCAAATGCGACTCCTAAACTCCCCTTTTTGATTTTTATCTGCTTGTCCTGCATACAGGGTCTCAGGCTTTTGGATGCATGGTGGCTCAGAGCATCTGGATCTGCTTAGGACCATGTCAAGGAAAGCATACACACACACACACACCCCAAAATTTGGGAAGACATCCAGTATGGCTAACAGTCCTCCCCCCTCAAGAACTGCTGAAGTCAAGTGATATCGTGTTACTGAAGTGGTTACTGAATTTATCTTTTCCAAGAAATTTTGGGGTGTGAATTTGGGGAGTCTAGCCCAGGGCTTTGGGAATTATCTTCATGAGTGAAACCCATTAGTAGAACTTGGAATGTTCAGCAAACAGGAAAAAAGCCTATAATGAGTTTATCATACACACATTCACAGCATAACAATAAAACAGTAAAACTGTGAACACACCAATGAGCACATGTGAATGTATACATCAACAATCAGAGCAAGAAAGCAACTGGTGGTGCAGTTCATGGGGTTTCAATGTGGCTTTGGAAAAGGCAGCTTCAAGCCACTTTTTCCTGTCTGTCTGTTTTACACCATAATCTAGTAGCAGGTTGTTTCAATGAACAACTTGACAACACATGGTTTTGTGAATGCAGACAATGAGTTTCTGGAAAAAGCTGTCATGGAAAGGCCAACAAATGCAAGCATCATCTGGTATACAGGAACAACTGGTCTGGAACTTGTAAGCAGGAATAAGGAACCAGACCTGGATGTTGTCTGGGGAAAGCAGGACCATGGAGGACATCTGACATGGCACTGGAACATGGGACCTTATCAAACGCTGGCCATGAAGCGAAAAGTAACAGAAAAGTAACCGAAGTAAGAATAAATTCAGTTCTATACTGAAACGAACTGAGTTTCGCCCTCGCGGCCATTACGCAATGTATACAAAAGCTCCAAAGGGGATTCAGCGATCAGGCACCACGGGATGCGGTTCACGCGGGAAGAAGGAAAACACACACACACACACACACATTTTCTTCTCTCTCTCTCTCTCTCTTTCTTCCTTCTTTGTCCCCTCCCACCACCCAAAAAGCCGGCGTCGCAGAAGGCGCTTCTGTGGATGAAGGAGTTGGGGGGAAAGGCAGCCAAGGGGACTGAGGAGGAGGAGGAGGGCTGGAGGACTGGAGGAGGGAAGGCAGCCCACAGTGGCGTGTTGGTGGGGAAAAATGCGAGAGAGATGGAGAGAGAGAGATCGCCTCCCACTTCCCTCCTCCTCTCCTTCTCCTCCTCTTTCTCAATCCGGTTTGCCTTTTGCCAATCCCTTCCCCTCGCCGGGATTTTCTGCTTGGGAGAGCTCTCCTGCTTCCCCGCCCCACCCACCATTGCGCAATGAATACGAAGGCTCCGCTTGTACTTCCCCGACAAACCGAATGTCAAAATCTCTCTACTCGCTACGGATTAGCTCCGGGTTCTGTGGAGTTTCGGGGCAGTGTCGTGTGTACACGCGGGGACACAATACAGATTAGCTCCGGGTTCTAGGGCAGCGTCGTGTATAAACATGGGGAAATAATATGTATTAGCTGCGGGTACCCTTTGGATTAGCTCTGCTTTAAACCCCATGTGATAAGGTCCATGGAGGACATCTGGATCTGGATCAGCAGGAGGACATCACTGGAGGACATTGGCTGTGTAACCCCACTCAATATCGGAATCATCCAGACTCTGGCATCTCAGGTCTGGAGCAGGTGGCAGCAAGATATAGAGGCAGATATGGAGGCACTCCCCCCCCCCCCCTTGATAAAAGTAAAAACTCCTGTCTGTTTAAATTTGGAAAAACTGCCAAACAAAAATCCTAGACTAACTAAAAAACTTAAAAAAAAAGAAAATAAAAAAGGCAGGAGAGAAAAATCTTCCTTAACTCATTGTATATGTATATAAAACAAAATCCCTATCTAATCTAGAAAAATTCCTTCTAAACTTTAAAAGGGGAAAAGAAAAAAAAATGGGAGCAGCATCAAAAGGGAGAACTTTCCCCTAGGGGCAGCCCTAATTCTCAAGAGTGCAATTGGAAGAGTGTCTGGCCACTTAAGACTAGTTTACTGGCATATCTTGGCTAGTTGTTTTTTCAGAGTTCTGTTCAATCTCTCCACTTTACAGCTGGATTGTGACCAGTAAACGGTGTGATAATTCCACAAGAAATGTAGCGCTTTAGCAACTTGTTTGCACACAGAATGAATGAAATGACTTCCACAATCTGATGAAAGCACTGTAGGTAAAGGAAATTTGGGTATTATTTCTTTCAATAACATTCTTGTAACTTTTTTTGCTTGCTATGTCCTACAAGCTATGGATTCCGGCCATCTTGTGAAGGTGTCAACCAGCATAAGAAGATATCAATATCCATTTGCTCTGGGAAGCTCTGCAAAGTCTATTTGTCATATTTCTCCTGGAACAGACCCAATCCCTTGAACTCCTGGGGGTGACTTGATCCCCCTTTTGGATTATTTGTCTTGCATGTGACACATCCAGTTAGAACAGCTTCAATGTATTTATCTTGACATGGAATGTAGAATTCTCTTGACACTGCATCTCATATCGCATCTCTTGGCCAATGAGTGCTTTGATGAATTTCCTTTATCCAATGATAGACAAGATGCTGAGGCATGAATATTCTTTTGTCAGGCAACACGTACCATCCATCCTTTAATATGGCTTGTAACTGCTTAGCTAGTATGTGTTCCTTTGCCAAGTAGTCAGATTTTGCAAAGTCCTGAGACAATCCAGGTATCAGAGGTGATTGAGTTGAGGTTTTCCTAGTCCTGAGTCCTAATTTCTATGTCATCATCTTCAATCAAGGTTGTGCACTGACCAATACGTGCAGGTGACATCCACAAATAGCTCTTAGTCTCTAACAATGTGCTGACATTATGGCACACATATAATTTGATCTTTGTTCCCAAAGTGAAGTTCCAGGCTTCCTTTATCAGCATAGCAGCAGCAACTACTGCACGCAAACATTGAGGCCATCCTCTTGCTGTTTGGTCTAGTTGCCTAGATAAGTAAGCCACTGGTCTATGAACTTCACCCAGTCTCTGTGTAAGCACTCCAGTAGCTATACCCATATTTTCTGCATATAAAGTTGAAATGACTTCTGAATATCTGGCAACTCCAATGCGGGTGCTCTCATAAGTTTTGCTTTTATAAAGTCAAATATCTTTCGACAGTGTGCAGTCCACTCCAAAAACTTCTCTGGTCCTTTGGTAGCTTCATATAAGGGTATAGCCAAAACAAAAAAGTTTGGAACCCTGCCATTCCTAAAAATCCTCTAAGTTGCTTTTTGTCCTTTGGAACAGCCACACAACAAATAGCTTCTTTCTTTTCTCGACCAATACTCCTTTGTCCTTTTGACAATATAAAGCCCAAATATTTCTGGAGCAGCATATTGGAGTTTCTCTGCAGCTACTTTATAACCAACCATGTCCATGTGATTCAAGAAGTCAATAGTAACTGCCTTACAGGTTTCTTGAATCACACTTCCCACAAGTATATCATCAACATATTGAATTAAAGTTCCTAGTCCTTGAGGCTTTTTCCATCTAGACAAATCTGCTAGAGCCTGATGAAACAATCCTGGAAAGTTCTTAAAACCTTGACATAATTGAGAAAATGATAATTGAATCTTCTGGCCATCTCTCATTATCTACTTAAATGCAAATATGGGAATACTGTTTGAATCAATTGGTATACAGAAGAAGGCATCCTTCAGATCTATCACAGTGAAATACTCATCATTTGAATCTACTTGGGTTATTAGGCAATAAGGATTTTGCATGATGTTATAATGTCTTTTGTTACCCTGTTCACCCATCGTAAATCTTGCACAAAACGCCACTGTCCTGAAGCCTTCTTAATTGATTAAACAGGTGAATTAAAGGCAGACTTGCAGGGTACCAACAACTTGTATTTAAAAATTTAGAGATTGTAGGCTGAAGTCCTTCTCTGGCTTCCAAGCTAATTGGGTATTGAGGAATAGATGGTGGAGTTATCCCATCCTTCAATTCTAGAACTATTTGTGTAATATTCTTTGCCTTCCCTGGCATCTCAGCAGCCCATACAAGGGGATATAATTGCTCTTGAGGCAATTGAAAGTTAGGTTGTGATGGTTCTGTCATTAAAACCAATTGACATCTCCATCCTTCCTCAGGAGACACAGTTAAAGTAATGATTTCAGGAGAAAAGGATACTTGAACTCTAAGCTTAAAAAATAAGTCTCTTCCAAGCAATGGAACTGGACACTCAGGCAACAGTAGAAAATTATGAGTGAGATGTCATTTTCCCACTTCACACTCTAAAGGTGGCAAAAAGAACCTTTGGACCTTTGTTCCAGTTGCTCCAATTACTGGAATTGAAAATTTTGATGGTGATTCTCTGAAATTATTCAATACTGAATGTGTGGCTCCTGAGTCAAATTAAAAATCAGAAATATTGTCTCCCACTTTTATCTTAACCATAAGATCAGCAGGGGCGACTGGCACAACAGTCTGAGAATCATTCCCCATTAGTCACAATGCATCTTGGTCTACTGTCATCAGGACAGCCTGTTGAGAGTCTTTCTCTAAGCATTGATGCTTCCAATGCCCCACCTTTCTACAAATCGTGCACTGATTACAAGCCAACCTAGGCTTGCCTTTCTGTCCATCATTTCTGGGTAGCTTTTCTAGTATCTTCCTAGAACCTTTGCCATAAGCCGTCATGTTTTTCTCTAACACTGCTGCTGCAACGAGAGAAGCTTTTTTCTCAATCTCCTTCTGTTTGCTTTCAATTTTATAAATCAATGCTTATAAAAGGAACATGAAGAAAAACCTTTCCCTGAGTACAAACTGTCTCTCTAAGGGGAGCTATCACACTCTGACCATTTCCCTTGACCTGTTCTAGAAAGGCCTGATTTTCTTTAACAATAGTATCTTGAAAACTGCCATGCATAGTACTATACACATCTTTCCTAATTCCAGATGAACTGTCACTACTGGAAGACACTTCATATGAAATGTGTGACAATGCAGGTGAACACACATCAACCAAATTTTTACCACCAGTTTTCTCACGGGTGTTTAAAGACAGGTTGGGAAGGGGTGGATGTAAAACTACAGGGGTTGAATTCATAGCTTTTAAATCAGGATACAGACCAGCTGTATTCTCTATTATTCTGAATTTTTCTGTCTCTGCAGCAGAGAGAATGAAAGATGCAGAATCCTGTGTTCTTGATTGATTTGGCAAAAGAGAATAAACCAAATTGGAATTGTGCCCATTTGTTTGATAAGGAGGAGGTGTCTTTATAGGAGGTGGTATTAATAATGTAAGGTCTTCCTCTTCCTCCTCAGTCATTAACATAATATCACAAGCTTTCTTCAAAAGATCACTTTTTAAAACTTTGATAAAAGCATCAGCATAAAGCATTTCTTCAAATTTCTCATTTTATTTACAATACAACTTTAAAATGACATGTCTATTAATAGAACCCAAAGGAGGCCACTTATAATCAGTTCCCAACATAATTTCTGACACAACAATTTCATCCTTTCTTTATTCATATTTTTGTCACACAACAATTTCAAGTTACCATATTTTCTGGCGTATAAGAAACTGGGTGTATAAGACGACCCCCAACCTTTCCAGTTAAAATATAGAGTTTTGCCATAGAAGACGACCCCACTCTTCCAACACACACCAAATAAAATTTTTAAAAACATCAGATTTGATTTCAATATGGTAAATTTAATTCAAATGCTTATGACATGCAGGTACTTAGCAGAAAAGCTGTCACTTATAAACACAACAAACTACAGCTCCCACGTGTTCCCTAACATTTATTTCTGCAGTGTATTTTGGACCTTACTTTTTCAAAAATAGTCCTGATTTACCATAAATGCTGCTTTAAAAATTATTTCCATCTCCCAGCTATGAGATAGTTGGGGGGAAATAAGAAAGTTTTTTGGGGAAGGACTGCCAATATACTAGGCGATGCATTCTGGGGTATGTACAATTTGCAGCCAAGTAAGTGAACCTGGCCATGTCACACACTCTCAGCCTCAGAGGATGGTAATGGCAACCCCCATTTGAAGAAACATGCCAAGAACACCCCATTATAAGGTTAAAAGTCACCATTTTGACCATTAAAACATCCTCCATTTTGAACACGGCTAAGAAGCATGGATTTACATTTATATTAGTGTTTTTAGCTTTCTGTACCTTTTTTTCTTGTATGTCCTACATTTTTTGTAGTGACTAGTCCTCCTTTGCATTGAAGACATTTGGTCACCCTGTCTGAGTATCAGAGTATGACTCTAGAAACCAGGGTTCGAATCCTGGCTTAGCCATGGAATCCCCCTGGGTGACCTTGGCCAAGTCACACTCTCTCAGACTCAGGAGATGGCAATGGCAATCTCCCCTCTGAAGAAATCTTGCCAAGCAAACAGTATGAGCCTTAGGTTTGCTGTAAGTCAGAAATGACTCAAAGGCATACAACAACAACAATCTTAGATGTCACACTCTCTCAGCCCCAGAGGGTGGCAAAGGCAAACCCTGTCTGAAAAAACACATAGGAAAGAAATGATAAGTTCATGATAGGTTTGCCTTAGTGTCATCATCAGTTGGAAACTACTTGAAGATGCACAACAACAAAAACAGTATTGAAAGTCACACTCTCTCGGCCTCAGGGAAAAGCAAAGGCAAACCCTTTCTGAACAAACCTTGTGAAGGAAACCCCAGGATAGGTTCATGTTTGAGTTGCCAAAAGTCAGAAATGACTTGAAGGCACACAACAACAGTCTTGAAAGTCATTCTCTCTCAGCTTCAGGGAAAAGCAATGGAAAACTGTTTCTGAACAAACCTTGTGAAGGAAACCCCAGGAAAGGTTCATGTTTGAGTTGCCAAAAGTCAGAAATGACTTGAAGGCACACAACAACAGTCTTGAAAGTCACACTCTCTCAGCCACAGAGAAAAGCAATGGCAAACCTTTTCTGAACAGGAGGACAGGAGGAAAGGTGGGAGGAGGGGGGAAAAGGCAGGGAGAGAAAATGGAGGACCAGTAGGACAAAGAGGGAAGGTGGGAAGAAGGGGGGGAAAGGCAGGGAGAGAAAATGGAGGACCAGTAGGAGAAAGAGGGAAGGTGGGAAGAAGGGGGGGAAAGGCAGGGAGAGAAAATGGAGGACCAGTAGGAGAAAGAGGGAAGGTGGGAAGAAGGGGGGAAAAGGCAGGGAGAGAAAATGGAGGACCAGTAGGAGAAAGAGGAAAGGTGGGAAGGGGGGGGAAGGCAGGGAGAGAAAATGGAGGACCAGTAGGAGAAAGAGGGAAGGTGGGAAGAAGGGGGGAAAAGGCAGGGAGAGAAAATGGAGGACCAGTAGGAGAAAGAGGAAAGGTGGGAAGGGGGGGGGAAGGCAGGGAGAGAAAATGGAGGACCAGTAGGACAAAGAGGGAAGGTGGGAAGAAGGGGGGAAAGGCAAGGAGAGAAAATGGAGGACCAGTAGGAGAAAGAGGAAAGGTGGGAAGGAGGGGGGGAAAGGCAGGGAGAGAAAATGGAGGACCAGTAGGACAAAGAGGGAAGGTGGGAAGAAGGGGGGGAAAGGCAAGGAGAGAAAATGGAGGACCAGTAGGAGAAAGAGGAAAGGTGGGAAGGAGGGGGGAAAAGGCAGGGAGAGAAAATAGAGGCCCAGTAGGACAAAGAGGGAAGGTGGGAAGGAGGGGGGAAAGGCAGGAAAAAGAAGAAGTACCTCCTCTTCCTCCTCCTTCTCTCCCTGGCTTTTTTCCCAGCCTCAGAGCAGTCTTCCTGCTCTTCCTCCTTCTCTCCTGGGCTCCTTCCCTCCTCCCACCTCTGTGGGAGGAGTCTTTCTCAACCTCCTCAACCTTATACCCAGCGTATAAGACGACCCCCAGCTTTAACTCCAGGTTTTCCTGATTAGAAAGTCATCTTATATGCCGGAAAATACAGTACTTAAAGCACGACAAGAGGATAAGAATGAGGAATGTTACCCCCCACCCCCGACTATTTCTATTCCCCATCACTATTTTTTTAGTGCTCTGAAGCTCATCAGCTTTTTACACTTGGCGCACGATCGCCTTTAATCACAGAATTCCCTACAATTCTGTTAGTGTATTCTTGGCACTTTTCAGATAAACTTAACCTGAAGGTCTGTTCCATGGTGCTCTCTTGCCCTCTAGGGATTAAAAGGTAACACTCACCAAATGGATTTTCCTCATGCGTCTCCTTGTTCCTGCTTCTCTGATAAATTTAGTAGTGTTGCCTCATAAGTCCTCCTTTCCATTAGTCAAAAAAGGTGAGGAAAGCAGGCTGCTAAAAATCAGCAGGGGCACCTTTTCCTGCCAGTGTCACAGCTTCCATGTCTCCTGGAAATAAGGTCTTCTTTAGCAAGGCTTCAGTTGTCCCATCTGGGTCACCAAAATGAAATCGCTACTGCAAAAATGCAGATATTTTTCTCTGCCCAAAAAGACTGGACAAGAAGCAGAGAATTCAGCAGGAACAAAAACTTTATTTGGTTTTGCAAAGCCAAAGAAAGCTGACCAGACCAGAGGCAAGCTCAAATCAGTCTGGTAAAGAACAAAGAGTAGTTCTCTACATATATACTTTTTTCTTTGGCAAACTCATCATTACATCATCCATGGTACTAACATCTGCCATTTAAAACTAATTATATCTATTAACATATATAGTTACAAATGACAGATGAGCATTCTAACATATCCATTACCTGTATGGAACATTCATGACAGATTAAATTATTTTAAAGACCATATGCTTTCCAGCTGTCTGTAAATAGTTTAAAGAAAAGGGGTACATGGTATGCAGCTGCCTTTTAAATATAATCAACTAAAAAAAAGTATAGTTAGATCAGTATACTATCATCTGTTTCCTGTAAACTGAGTATGCCATAGGATATAGTTGTTCTTTTACTGAAGAAAGGTCAGGTCACCATCTGCCTTTGCATATTAGACAAAAGACATCTTCAGCTTCTGTATGTTTTAAGACTATCTTTTAATTTTTAAGTTTCGAGATTTGAAGAATCACTCTTAAATGTTTAATCTTTCCAAATCTTGCAACTTCAATGGTACCTAATTCCAGCGATGTTAGCAAAAATATATAGAAATAACAATTCTGTTTGCTGGAAATGTCATAAAAGCTATGGTTCATGGTTTCACATGTGGTGGACCTGCCCTGTAATTTCAAAATTTTGGGAAGATTTACATGACATAATATGCAAAAAATTTAAAATTTCGTTTGAGTGTACGCCTGAGATATATCTCCTAAATATGGTACAGGACATAAATGTAACAGAATAGAAAAGAGTTTGGAAGACAATTCTCTATATGGTAACAACAGCTAGAATTTTGCTTGCAAGCAAATGGAAAACAGAAGAAACACCTACATTAGATAGTTGGTTATATAAAATGATCAATATATCAGATATGGACAAAATCTCTGACATTACTGAGGGAAAGTCCTTTAATGAAGGAAATGAAAAATGGAAACCTTTACATATATACTGTGCTAAAATCTGGGGAATGTAGTATGTTTATTTTCAACAACTTACCTATGGAAATTAAAGAATTTTTTTTAAGGAACATCTAAAATAATAATAATAATAATAATAATAATAATAATAATAATAAATGTTTATTTATATACCGCCCTGTGGCAAGCCAATCCGGGTGGTGTACAACAGGAAAATAGATACAGCTTAAAACAGTATAATTCCCTCGTCCCCCCCCCCCCTTAAAAAGTTATTAAATCACATCACAATTAAAACAATTTACAATTAAAATAATAAAAATTTAAGAATAAAATACAAACCAACCAACCCCTGCAACTCCAAGTTATGAAAGGGGACTATAAAACATTCCTAAGAGGGGGGAGGTCCCAAGGTTCCGAGGCCAGGTAATTTAGTCTGGAAAGGCCTGCCAGAAGAGATCCGTCTTGACAACCTTTTTAAAGCTGTCCAAGGATGTTAATTGACGGATCTCATCTGGCAGGCCATTCCAGAGCCTGGGGGCGGCAACAGAGAAAGCCCTCTGGGAGGTTGCTGCAAGCCTAGATTTTTGAGGCTGCAGCAGGTTCCTCCCAGAGGACTGGAGGGCGCAGGGAGAATTGTATGGGAAGAGGCGGTCTCTGAGATAGCTTGGACCCAAGCCATTTAGGGCTTTAAAGGTAATAACCAACACCTTGTACTAGGCCCAGAAACCAATAGGCAGCCAGTGGAGGGACCTCAAAACTGGGGTGATGTGGTCCCTCCTAGATGTTCCTGACAAAAGCCTGGCTGCCATGTTTTGAACCAACTGTAGTTTCCAAACCAAGCACAAGGGTAGCCCCATGTAGAGCACATTACAGAAATCTAGACGTGAGGTTACCAGCACGTGCACAACAGTCTTGAGATCCCTTACTTCCAGAAAAGGGCGCAAGTGGCATATCAGCCGAAGCTGATAACAGGCGCTCCTGACCATCGCATTTACCTGATTTGTCATCAGGAGCGACGAGTCAAGGAGCACCCCCAGACTGCAAACACAGTCACTGGAGGAGAGTGTGACCCCATCCAGGACTGGAGGTTGCAACCCAGTTCTTGGTTTCGGGGCCGCTACTGTGAGCACCTCCGTCTTGTCTGGATTAAGATTTTCCTCATCCAGCCCATTACCGCCTGAAGACATTCATTGAGAGAAGAGATGCCAGTGGAATTCGAGGCCGACGAACGAGATATGGAGAAATAGATTTGGGTGTCATCAGCGTACTGTTAACACCCAGCACCATAACTCCATATAATCTCACCCAGCGGCTTCATATAGATATTAAACAACATTGGGGATAAAATAGCCCCCTGAGGGACCCCACAAGTGAGGTCTCTATTCCTGGAGCTACTGTCCCCGAGCAGCACCCTCTGGGACCTACCCGAGAGGAAGGACCAGAACCACTGCAATGCAGTGCCCCCGATACCTAGCCCCCTCAGGCGGTCCAGGAGGATGCCGTGATCTATTGTGTCAAAAGCCGCTGAGAGGTCTAGGAGCACCAACAGGGTCACACTACCCCTGTCGATGCTCAGATGCAGATCGTCGGTCAAGGCAACCATGGCAGTCTCGATCCCCCCCAAAAAATGTTTGAGTCAATAGATGAACAATATACCATCAGAAGTTGAAAAAAATTACAGATAAGATTAACAACATATAGTCGGGATATAAGGAAGTATTGTTACCAAGATTAAAGAAAGTAGAAATGATAAAGGTTGGGAGAATGATAAAAGACAGTCTCTAAGACTCCATTCTGAGGGCTATGTGCTGGAGTCTGTTTGGTCTAAGGCTGAGACAGTGTGGCCCATCTCCACTGTCTCTTTCAAAGAGTCTCTGAAAACAACACATTCTCAAACAACACAACCTTCTGCAACCTTCATCTCTGGACCATGCTATGGCTCATTTTAAACCCACCTTCACAGAAAGCAGCCCAAATCTGCCTTCTTTTCATCTTTATTCTTATCTTCACACACTTCCACACACCTTCTGCTCCCTTTCCATCTCTCTCTTTCCACTCTTAACTCTTATCTTTTCCTCTAACCTTTCTCTCCTTTTACATCTCTCTGACCACCATCTTCACATGCTACCACATATCTTTCACATACAGGACTGTCCTCCAGACTTTAACAACAGTTACCAAAAACCAATTTGTGGAGCTAAAATGTTCTCTGCAGATCCTTTGACATACCTGTAAGGTTCTCTTACCTGTGAAGATCTATCTCTTGGACTCCCTTTAAACCACCACAACACAACCTTAATTTCTAGCCATGCATTGGGGCTTGGATTATAGCTTGGGTTGAGACAGCGTGACTCCTTTCCAAGCCCTGGCTGGTGTAGGCATGATTTTACACACATACCCAAAGCGTAAAGTTCTAAGGAGGGGAAGGAAGGGGGTCATTGAAGGAAAAGGATGTGACATTCCTTAAGACAAGTGGATGGATACCACGAGTCCAAAAGGGGTGAAGGGAAAAGGAATGGGATTGTAGGGGCACACTTCTTTGGAGGATTGTCCTCCAAACTGCTTAGATTCCTGAAAAAAGCCACTCTAGCTTTTCCCACACTGTATAACTCCAACTTCTACACAAACCCCTTCAAAACTCAAAACATCGTTGCAGCAAATTTAGAAAAGCCCTGGAACTTTAAGCTTTTCTCTGGAGGCCCTCCCCCCAATATCTTCTAAACAGCGATTGCATAGTAACAATCCTGATTTTAAAATAGGTATTTTAAATCATGCTCTAAAGAAGAGAGCAAGCTTTTTCCAAGGGTCTAAAACAAAGAACAAAACTAATCACAAACCTCATGTTGTTTGATTTGCTTTGCACAGGCTTGTGGTGGTGCCTAGGCACAGGGAGGTGAAGAAGTTTTGTTCCTTTTAACAACCTCCAGTGAATCTTTAGCAACCAATTTTTTCTGTCTGAGGCAATTTCCTTTTGCAGGCAAACTCCTCTTATCCAGCGGAAAGTTAACAGGCTCAGAGGATAGGTAGAATTTCAGTGAAATTCCTTGGGAAATATCCCACTTGCACTGGGCAGAACTAGGAAGAGGGAATACTAACTCAAAGGAACTCTTCTAAGGAAAGAGGAATTGGGGTGTCTTCAACTGAGCCTATCCTGGGTGTCTTTTTACCCTAACACAAAATACTTTTAAAAGAGGCACTGCAACACTAGCAGCAATACTCACAACAATTCAGCCACCCGCCTGGTCCTTAGGGAAACTTGAAAACACACTGGGGACCTTTGGAATTCAAATTGAACTGGATACCTTTTCAAAGGCTTTTCCAGCCACAGTTTCTAAAACAACCCAGCTCTGAGTTTCTTTTGGCTTTTTAAAGGTACAGTGTCTCTAAAGGCATCTCTGCCTGCCTAGGGAGAGACGTGGCTTTTTGAGTAAAGGGTTAAATCCTCCAAAATGCAAGGGGAAGGAGGCAAGCCACTTTTTCCTTCACTTTTTGCAAGTCCTCCAAGGCAAAGAGGACAATGGCCAAAGCAGCTCTTAAATCCCCTTCAAAGATGAGAAAACTACCCTCAGGGTGGTGAATGGGTTCTGACTCTGAAATTCACCTTTCCTTTTCCTGGATCCTGATTCTCTGAAGGCTCCCAGGGTAAAACTTGACCAACAAGCCTTCATAACCTTGTGGGACATCTTTCCTTATTAACACCTAGTATCACAAAAAAACCTTACGTCCTCTATGGGGCATTTTCCCCAGCTGTCACTACAAAACTTTTTCAGGTCACAACTCAAAACCTTACAGTCACCTATGGGGCGTTTCCTCAGCTATCACTACAAAACCTTTTCAGGTCACAACTCAAAACCTTAAGGTCACAATTTCATAATCTTACGGTAACCACTCAGATTGTGGGTGAATCCCGGCCACCTGTTCACTAAAGGTCCTGTCGTACTGCAGTCTACGAGCCTACAGACTTGTTCCTCAGCTAGACCTGATTAGGTCTTTTCACTAGGGAGCCCTAATGCTGCAGCTCTACTGGAGCTTCTTGGCAGATGACTAACACAGAGCTTTGGTCCCTAGCTAGAGCTTCCAAGGGTGATAGAACTGTTATCCAGGCTTTCCGTCTCCCTTGCCAAAGCTTTGCAGGAATGATCTCGATGAGTCTTCTTAGATTTGGAAAGACAGATAGGGCACATTCAATGGGTCCTCACACAGGGTCTTATTACCAAAGAAAGAATACATCTCTCCCACTTTGGCTTTATTGCCCCACTCGACTGAGGATATGTGTCATTCTCTCCTTCTTGGTAATCTGTTGTGGAACTGTGTGAGGGATGGAGAGGGAACCTGTCAGATGTTTCTCCTCCCATGATAGTGAAAATAAAAATAGGGAGTCAGGACTCTGCTCTGACACCACTCCCAAGGATGATTGGGGCCCACAACTGGGTGGCAGACCAGAGCCAATGTGCAGGACACCCAACCACAGAATGAAATAGATGCAGCCAACCCACAATAGACCCAAGCCCTTGCGGCCAATCACACAAGAATCACACACTCTCCTGCAAATTGGTTCTGCATCTACATCAATCCTCTATCCCCTTACTCTCTACATCCGAAATCAGAGCAGTCAGGGACTGCCCACATTCTCCACTAATTATGTAGCTAAAATCTCTTTGGGGAAATTTTAATTTCCAAATTAATTTGGCTGGGTTACTTCAGCCCAGGATACTTTCAACTTTTATGGAGGGGATAGGGAATTAGCAGAGACAAAATTCTTCAAATGAATTGTATTTTATTAAGGGAAAAACACACAGCAATGCAGGCACACACACGAACATACACACAAGAGCTAATAGGAAAGGCTTCACTAACAAAATAACTACCAAAACTTGGTTGCTCCTTTAGATGCAGTCTCATGATGAAGGCACTACTCATCTGCTCATGGAGCAGCATTTGTAGGGCAGCATGAATGGAAACTAACAAGGAATCCAGAGAAGCGTAAAGTCCCCCTGCACTCCATACTAGCTCGGAGAACAAAGACATTTGAAGTCTTTTTATAGAGCAAAAATGGCCTGAATCAAAGGTACATCAAAGAGACCAGATCTATATGAAAGGAGATCACTTGAGATAGTGATGTCAGAGGGGAGAATGGGTTGTATATTAGGATTCTGGCTTGGTGGCAGAACATCGTGGTTGTAAATTATTTTAGCCTTCCTTGCTTTCCCAAATGTGACTCCTAAACCTCCCTTTTTTATCTCTATCTGCTTGTCCTGTGTATGTGCTCTCAGGCTTTTGGAGGCATGGTGACTCAGAGCATCTGGGTCCACTTAGGGCCATGTCAAGGAAAGCATACATACACACACACCAAAATTTGGGAAGACATCCAATATGGCTAATAACTCTCATTCATGGAACTGAATGTAGAGATCTGTTAATCTCTCTCTCACACAAACAGCTTACAAACAGAAAGGAAGAAATAGTCTTGAAATTAATACAGAACAATTGCTTCCACAGGAATGATACTCAGGCAGGAACCAAGAGAAAAGTAGATGAAATGAATAGTTTTAATCATAGATTAAGCAAATTAAGCTTTTGTTGATTAATCAGTGAAATCACATTTTAATTAGGAAGTTAAAAGCTCATCAGCTGATTTTATGAGTTCTTTGGTTTTGGTGTGTACTGGATTATGTAACAATTATTAAAAATGATATTTCCTACTGAAAACAATTAAGACTTTCATGATTAATTGCTCACTGCTTATCAAAAAGGCATATACAGTGATGCTTTTGATAATATGCAAAATCATCTTAATGTAACCAATTAATTAAATAATCAACTTCCCTCAATTACGTAAAATAGACCTAAAAGAAGTCATTCTAAATACATTTCTGAATTGCCATGTATCTGTGTGTACCAGATGCAAAGTGATGTGAAATTTGCCTGAATGACTTCACTCTGATGCCACTTGGTTCTGTGTTACAAGAGCTTCAGTACTTTAGTTCCCTGTGCTAAATGGTCTTCTTATCATATTCATTTGAACAGTGTACACCAGTCCTGGACTGTACCATATTATGTTATTATTGTCTGCATAAATACTTGTATGGGAAAAATCAAGAAAGTCAAAGGTGCTAGTGTAATGCAGTGAAGAAAATCTGATTATAGATACATGCTATATCATCATTTAAGGGCCCTTTCACACAATACAATTACAACACAATGGAGCTGCATCCACTCCTAAGGATTTCATGGAACAGAACCATGACACTTAAAGTGGAGCCTGTCTGCATCTGCACTGCAGAGATAAGTCTGACTCCCCTTAACTGCCATTGGTCAGTGCTATGGAATTCTGGGAATTTTAGTTTTGTGAGACATTTAACCTTCTCTGTTAGAAAGCTCTGGTGCTACAGCAAACTACAATTCCAAGAATTCCATAGCATTGAACTATAGTCAAAGTGATGTCGAACTGAGTTATTTCTGCAGTGTGGGCGCAGCCTGGTTCCACTTTAAGTGCCATGGTTCTGTTCTATGAAATCCTGAGTTTTGCAACTTAAGATGGGTATCTAGAATTCTCATCCAAAAATTTAGTGCCCCTGACCAAATAACAAACTTGAAGATTCCATAACATGCAGCCATGGCTTTTAAAGTGGAATCACAGTGCCCTAATCATGTACTATGAAAGGGCTATAAGTCACCCAACCTTTGTGGAGTAATTATCCCCTCATGTGCTCAATGCATTTTGTCTTAAACTATTGGAAGGTCTGCGAGACTGTGAATAAATACTTCTGTACAAATATATGTCGCTCAGTTAGGGATGCAGTATTTGAAATTGTTCTCATCCTTAAGAAGAAAGGATCTATCAATATGTGAGCTGTAAAAAAAAAAAAAAAAAGTCACACCCCTTGAGATTTTCTTTTCATTCTTCCGTGAAAACCAATAGTCTCCATGCACAATTTCTTGTGTTGGTTGACAAAAATCATTAATATTTGCAGGGAAATCACTGTATTTTGCACAAATCACTTTTTGTGCAATTGAGATTTGCACAGAAAGCCTTGAATTGCAAAAATGTCAAGAATGCATAAAAATGCTCTTAATTTCACACCATGGGAAAATTTAAAAATACACACTTTTTTGTTCTCCTGCACAAAAACATAAAGCAATGATTTAGATCTCCGTCCTCAGTGAATTTGCCTTGCTGCTTTGTATTGACTGTTTTAACAATTATCAATACTTACTGTTTCATTTTCATACATCCTATTATGAGACATTTCCACCAATGATAGTACAAGCAAAGTCACCAAGCACACATGTATTAAATATATCATATTATCAAAAACTCAGTTTTTCTCAGAGAGCATGCATAAACTGGAGGTGGGTTTATCCCTCACATCATGAGGCAAAAAGATTTAATTTATTTCAAGTAAGGATTCTCAATTTTTGATCTACTACTACTACCAAAAACTTCTCAACATGGTTAGTGATGACAGATTATGGGAGCTGAAGACCAATGGCCAATATTTTTCTTGGTTTTTCTTTTTACAAGATTTGTACATACTTGTATTTTAATGTATGCACTGTATGCACATTTTTCAAATTTTTAGTTGTTCACTTTTTTCAAAAGTTTCCTCAAAGGTACACAGTTTTATGCACATTTTGTCCTCTCCAGAATGTAGTACAAATGATGTTTCATGTTTCAGTTTCCAAAGCAAGATTTGTTCCATTTGGCATATCCAGAAATGCAAAACAGGCATTTCCATATGAAAAATAATCTTTCTTGCAACTAACAGTTTTCCTTACACAACATGAAGTAGCTAAGACTGTGCATTTCCATAAATATTACAGTGTATATGTCAATTGCTTATGTGCACATATTGTTTCATGCATCCAAATCTGGTTTTAGGCCATTTTGTTTATTCAGTTGTTTCAGAACTTCAAATGTAAAGTCAAGTGTCATTCTGCATTCACCCATCCATAGAATTGTTTTTTGACTTGTAGTTCTACTCATTCATGCATCCATTCACCCATATCATCTCTACCATTATATGCACATAATTTTAATGACTTTGAAGTTTTTCAGATAGTTTATTGCTAGAATCAAGTGACAGTTCTTAGAATACATCATCAAAAGAAATTTGAATCCTTATACACTATCCTGTACTTTTATCAAATGCTAGCTTTGTGGCAATTTTGTTCATTGAATTTTCTACCAAGTCAGCCTCTTCTTCATTGTTTCATCTAAGAGGAAGGGTGGTTTTGAAACAAGAAGTGGACTTCCAGTCACTTCTGTTTCATTTTTTAAGAGCCTAGAGCAGGTCCAGGGGGCTGAACATTAGCCCCTTAACTCCTAGAACATACCCATCCTGATGTAGTTATGCTGCAGGTAGGTAAGTATACTGTTCCTCTTCTTTTTTGCACTTTCTCCTTCACCTGCACACAGAGCATCTCCTTTAATAATAGGAATGTCACTCTCTAGGTTAATGATAAAGCTTATCATATTTATTTGTCTGTTATGTAGAGCTAGGAGTAGGTGTTTGCCATTGCTGAGTACCTGCTAGGGTCCATTGCTGCTTCCCAGACCCTAATGTTTCTCCTCTTATATTCAGTTGTTACTGCCAATTTCCTGCCTGCTCCAAGCAAGTGAGTAGAATGGTGAGGGGAGCAAGAAAGAGAGTAATAACCTCAGTACATTTTATCCTCTCTTTCCCTAAAGGGAAAGGCAAGCAAATGGGTGGCATTAATAGTGCCGAGGAGGAGGAGGAGGAGGCGCTCAGGGACAACAGTCCACTGAAAGCACATTCCTCAAAGGTCCAAATAGAGAATACATTAGGAATGACATCTGCACCACACTCTTCGATGTGTCCTAACTCTTTAGAAGTATCCCAGGGTAATCTCTTTAATTTGGTCTCTCTCGTTTTACAGAAAAAGTCAGACCAGTGTTCAAATACGGCACTGTGTTTTTAGCTGCTCTCAAACTTGAGGAAAGAGGATGTGGCATAACAAGCAACTAGGAACATATTGGTGGTGGAAAATGGTGAATAGATGGTGAATATATTCTATGTTGTATTCTGAACTTGAAAAGAGCTGTCCAGTTGTTGAATCCTATCCCTAAACAAGTTTTAGCACTCTGAATATTGTGCTTAAAGTTTGAACTAAAGCCTGAAGCAGGTTCATCATCTTGCTGACTTTGGAACCACCAGCTCCACTGGGAGGTCATAAAATATATTGAGTCTAGTTAACTGCAGTTATGGTAAGCATCAGTAAATATATACACAGACAGATATCAAAGTCAGAGCCTACTTCTAATGAGATAGATTGTGTCTGACCTATATTTAAGGGTTCATGCACTCCAAGCATTTCTGCATTAAACTGTTACAGATGAAGAATTTAAAGTGACCAGTCCCAGGCATCATCTAATTTTCAGTGGTTTTAATCATCCTTTGCTCTTCTTGCCAATAGTAAACAGTTGGCATGATGCTCTGCTTTTTGTTTTTCTCTCTCTGACTGATTAAAAATGGCCAGGAACTACATCAGTGATTTTGTTTCATTTCTAGAGGAGGGGGAGGGAAGATACTGCCAAAATGCTTTATTTCTGGAGCACCTGGCACATATTTATACTGTTATAAAGATTTTGATGGAGAAAGTAGTAGCAAAACTGACACATTCCCAGGTGTCCTGCCATTTTTCAAGAATTCTGTGGCTTCAGTTGTATTTGAACAGCTGTATCGATCTAACATTGGGAGTTTTAAAAATGTAATTCACCTAAGGTAGTTTTTCTTAGTCTTATCCATCTTGGTTCTCCCTCCATCCATTATTATGTTCCTCTGCATTATAGCTGTCACCATCATAGAGAAACAACTTTCTATTTTTGTCCATAGACAATTTAAGCTAAGACCTGCAAGTATGTATCGATGCCAAATAAGGATATGTATGTTAAAACTGAGCAAAACCAGGAAAAAAATTGAGATTTTAAGAAACTGAGTATGCATTAGTAGTATCTGTAACATTTTTAAATCAACTTTTCAGAAACATAGTTTAGTAGGACCATTGTGTGGCATATAAATGACTACAATAAATGAAGCAATGTGGTTTGTCTCCATGACAATTTATAAAGCTGTTTCTCAGATGACATATTCTTTAAATAGGAAATGCATAGCTGTCTAACTAAGAGCTCATTGAATATTCAAGCACTCATATTAGAATATCCTCGTATTCATTTCTCCAGGTAGCACAATAGAATTCAACCATACTCTGAGGAGACTAGGGATGGCTAGCAACATGGGACTTACAGTAATAGAAATAAAATGTGTATGTGAAAGTCACAGTGATTAAGCAGGAGCAATCATGAAGCTACACAGGTGAAAAGGATAATGTAATTTGGAAGCCTTGAGAGCCAAGGACAAAGTTATAGAGTGTATATTGAAAACACCTGTTATAGATTGCAAACACCTGAGATTCATTAAGTAGTCAAGGTAAAATGATGAAATACTTGGGTTGGTCTTAAGTATGGGATGATCTATGTAAACCAATCAAAATGAATGTACACGCCCACTGGGTGGAAACTGACTAGTGGGTGGTGACTAACAATGGCTTTAAGTGCAATGTTTGCCAATGCATATTGTGGAGTAGTGTGGGGTAGTTTTGGAGATATTGTGAAGTGTAGAGATTGTGATTTGTAGGGCATATAGTATTTGTGTATATAGTAGAATAAAGTAGATATTTTATATAAGACTACTGAGTTGTCTGGTGTCTTGAGGGAAGATACAAGAACCAGAAGAATCCTGGAGAAGTTTGGAGACATCTCAGGAAGAAGAGTGAGAAGGCTTGGAGAGTTTGTCAGGGTCTTCAGCCTATTCTCTGAAACTCTGCTGCTTGGGAAAGAAGCATCAACCACTGATCAAAGCTGGTCAGCTCTGCTGCATAACAAGGTGGTGAGTTAGAGCCAGAGGTGAAGAGCTACAACTCCCATCATCCCTGACATAGTTGGCCCTTGAGAAATTTCCCCTATTTTTTCAAGCTATTTAGCTTTCCCTTAGTGTTTTGAAATACAATTGATTTTTGATGTAAATGAGCTATAGTACAGCCTCTGGAGATATGGATCTCCTCCTGCCCAAATAAATGTTCCTAGTCTGGTACCATACTTTTGACTTCCCTGGAAATTTCCCAGCTTCTTTGCTTGACAAGAACCAATTGTAGTAGCAATTCCAGATGTCACTCATCTGAATGGCTAATAATGATGAACCATAGATTCATACCACTGACTGTTATGTCTTGCATTTCTAATCTTATGACTTTCATTTGCCTGTAGTCAGAATCTGAGCAATATATGATCTGACCCAAGTTCACATATGCATAGAAAGCATCACTCAAGTAGAAAGAGTGCATATCAGATTACATACCCATATACATGCACCCTTTTCATATCTATAGTCCTAAACTAGAAAGCAGTGTGCATGGATATCTGCTTGGAAGAGTGAGTGAGTATATTTTGTTTGCCTTGTACATCATGAAACTAATGGATGTGTTTTACATCATGAACCACTGAATTTAGTTAGAATCCTCCATTGACTTTAATGAACTCTAGATCATGCCTTTATACGCATACACCTTCTGGTTAGTTCACTTATTGTCTTCCTTGCCATCATCAATCTAGGGATATTGTTTTAATTAGCAGTGGTCTTTCTGGGTTAGGTACATTAGCTCCAAACTTTTAAGCTGATTTTCTCATTACTGCATCATTTTTTGCCTCTCTAACCACCAAAAAGGAGACAGATTTTGCTTGGATGGCCCGCATTCTGAAGCAGTCATGCTACAGCAATATAATCAAGTGTGTAGGAGTCTTATGGAAACCATCTACATCTTAAAAATTTCATAACAAAAATGTGACCAGTTGTCTGTATACTCTAATTGATCTTGAAGCTTCAAAAAGTCATTGGATGGGGATGGATGACTTTGATTTTGATGCTGTTTTGATTGGTACTCTAATGTGTGCATTTGTTTATGACCTATTATATTCTCAGCTTTATCAGGTAGTCAGTCAGGCAGAATGAGTACCCTGTCAATAAATTTTTCAGAAAATGGGTTGGGGTACCAGGTTCAGTTTCTCCCACTCCTCATTTCCTGGGAAACAGGTGGTCATGGAATTACAGCATCTTTTACCAAACTATTCATAGTGATGTGGGAAGAAAAACCATGTAAAGCTTCAGTTGTTACAAACACACTTTTTAAAATTATAGCCACAGATTTTACAAGCAATTTTTACATTCATGTAATAAATATATTATATTAGATGCACAACTTGTAAGAATATAAATAAAGGCACTATATTATTTACATATTACACAAACTTCTGTGTATTATAGATATATTTATTTAACTTTTTAAAGCACATTGTCAAACAGAATTGGAATGCCAATTTATAACAGTTTTTTTTTCATGCATGGAACAATATGTAAATGTATATGATAATAACATTGTTAAATTAAGTCTAATTTTTAATTTTCTTGTATGATTCACTTTTTAAATTATTTAACTCAATCAACTTTTCCAGAGAATTTAAACAGCAATGCAGTTACTTTGAGTACCTGGCTGAACTAAGTTGCCCCTTGAGTAAATATTAGCATAAACCAATTCTGGTATTTAATAACATTGTCAAATAAAGTATAATACTCATATTTTAGCTGTCACTCTTCATAGCTCACTAAGTCCTCTGAATAAATAGATGAGTTGCTCAAGTCTCTAAAATGTCTAGTACTACTTCTTTTGAAGTTAGAAGCCAACATTAATAAATGGAATAGAAAAAATATTTGCATGAATGGAAAAGTGAAATGCAATAAAATGTATTATTTTTGTTTGAAATGTTGACTAGAGAGAGAAAGTTGGACAATGCTTATTTTCCTGTTTTCCTTTTTTTTCTATTTAATTCACAGTAACACCTTCCTAGTCAACACTGTATGTGTTTAGAGGCTTCTATACAAGTAAGGAGAAAGCACAGAATGTTTTGACAAGTATTAAGTAGTCTTCCTACTGGGAAAACATTCTTGTTTTCATCTGAGCCCTGTCCAATTTTGAGAATTGGACATTCTTAAATGACAGCTCCCTGGAAGCTAAAGATGCATGCCTGCATTGCATAGTGTGGAAGCACCATGATCGGGTATACTGAACACCCACATTTTCACATCTTCATTGCTCTGATTGAAGGGATCATCTATATCTGTTCTGTAATAGATGTGGTGGCTCAAGTGGTTATGACGCTGACTCTGTTGACTGCAAGATTGACAGGTGGGCAGTTTGAGGCCCAGGAGCCATGTGATGGGGTGAACTCCCATCACTAGTCCCAGCTTCTGCCAACCTAGCAGTTTGAAAGCATGCAAATGCAAGTAGATGAATAGGTACCACTTCAGTGGGAAGATAAATAGTGTTTAGTAATGCAGATGAGCATCACCCCCTATGGCAGTGGTTCTCAAATAGTGGGGCGGGCCCCCCAGGGGGGCCGCGAGGCTCCATAAAGGGGGGCCCGTTACGGCTGGAGAGAGGGAGATTGTTCCAGCACAGCCCCAGTAGCTCTATCCTGATTGGCCAAACCCGCCCATGTAATCGCGCGGGGGGGGGGGGGGGCGCAAAATGTTTTCTTCTTTCCTAGAGGGGCGTGACAGAAAATAATGGAGAAACACTGCCCTATGGTCAGACGTGACTTGACAACCTTGTCAATGGGGGATACGTTTACCTTTAACAATTTCATGTGGCCATGCTCTTCAATAGCATAATACTTCCAAATTTCTCATCCTGAACACACAAAGCCACCCTAAAGACAATATTTTTCACATTTCAGGGTGACCAGATTTTCTAATTGCAAAGGAGGGCAAGGCACCAAAATGTAAGACATTCAAGAAAAACGTAGGACATAACCGAATAAAAGCTAGAAAAAAACACTCATATAAATATAAATTCATGCTCCGTAGCCATGCTGAAAATGGAGGACATTTTTGGAATTCCTCCTGAAGAAGGTTGAAATGTAGGACATGTCCTGGAAAAGGAGGGTGTCTGGTCATCCTAATCCTTTTAGTAAATTCACTGTCATAATTCTGCCTCAAGACCTCACAATTCTGTTTTTCAGTCATTCCATAGGGTGGAAGATTCTTCCAACCCCACAACAATTAGAGGCCCCACTAGACCTGTGTTGTAGGCCACAAAGCCCTCCCCTATAACATGGCCATTTTCTGATTGTTAGAGAGCAAGAGGATTAAAAGCAACACACCCAACCATTTTCCTTTAGCTGGATGTACTGCTAGAATGTTGTCTTCAGAGATATTCCAAGTATCCCCATAGGTCCCACCCATTGCCTGTTGTAGTGTGTCCAGCTGAAGGAACACCACTTCTGAGATGCTCACTTTCCAAAACCCTGAAATGTCTGTATTGTGAGATGGGGTGTATGTGCACAGCTTACAATATAGACTTTTAGGGGGTAGCATCAGATGATGAAGCTATGTGAAATATTTATGTCTCCCAATGTAGAATCTTGGCCATTGTCTTTGCATGACAAATATTTTGTACAAAAACAAGTTTTGAGCAAAATGCACTGCTTTCTGCTCAAAAAAGCACATAATTTTTATGTGAGCCTTGCATTTAAAAAGTCCTTTAAAAAGTCCTTAAATGTGAGGAATCATCAAACACGTGTGAAAAGTCTCATAATCTTGCCCTACAGGAAGAATACTTTTGTTCCTGTGTGCTGCAGCAAAATAAGCCAAGATTTGCATCTCTACTATTCAGTCAGTATTATCATATGTTGTTATTTCAAAGCACAGCTTGTTAAAATGTTGACAGAAGCCATGCAAAATCACTTTTACTGTAAAGCACTCAATTACAGAAATTCTTTGGAGGGCAATAGTGTATTTTGATTTTCAACTCCATGGTGAATTTGAACTGCAAATAGAGTTTTGACAAATCTCTGGGTTATCTTTATGGAAACACAGAAACTAGCTCTCTTGAGCAAACAAACTGATACTGAATTGAGTGTGAAAACTGTCAATATGCTTGATTTTCATCACAAAGCTGGGTGTAGCACATTTCCCCCCTAATTTTAAGTTTATTTATAATGTAGTATTTTTGCCTTTTTTTTTTTTTTGTAATCTACTTTCAGTTCAGGCAATCGTCCCCATCCCAAACTTATCAAGTGCCAATTCTAACCTCATCAAAGCTTGTTATTTGTTGTTGTGTGTCTTCAAGTCATTTTCAAATTATGGCAACCCTAAAATGTACCTTTCATGGGGTTTTCTTGACAAATTTCTTCAGAAGGTGTATGCCATTGCCATCATCTGAGGCTGAGAGTGTGTGACTTATCCAAGGTCACCCAATGGGTTTACATGGCTGAGCCAAGATTCAAACTCTGCTCTCTAGAGTCATAGGCCAACTCTCAAGCTTGTGATACCCATTCCAAATGCAAAGTCAATCAAGTTGTGCATTCACCATAGGTTAGTGTGGGGAAGTAAGCTCACCCAAACAGTGTCCTCAGACTGAACCTCATCACTTATAAATGTTACATGAGGATGACATAGATTAAAAGAAACAACCCTAGGTGAGTCTCCTTGTTCCTTTCAGATAAGGCAGATGTGATGGGATGTGGTGATTGGGACAGGGATGTATGTTTCTTTCTGTATACTTTCCCTTTCTCAGTTGTGTTCTTTCCCCCCTCAAATTCTCACACATATAATATATAAATACCTCCTCATACTAAACCATGTGATGGCTGGCCAATGACTAATATGGGGATCTAAATTGGGATCTAACTTGTTTTCCCCACGCCTGACTATGATACATTTAAACTTGTGCTTGCATAGTGGCATGCACATCCCAATGCATAAATGCTACCACAGATAATTTATGTCAGGATGGGGAAAATGTTGGAATTCAGCCTTGATAAAAGTAGCATTACCATACCTTCCCACATACCTTCTAATACATGCACATTGTTGTGAGAAATAAAACTGTGTACAACAATGTGTATAATGTGAATGGCTGAATATTTGAAAATATTTTTTAAAAGGTTAGAAATGTGTTTCTCAAGGGTCAGGACATCATGGAGAATTTTGAATGATGAGAATCATTCTTCTCCTCCCCCTCTTTTTCCCAATATTTTTGTGCATTAAAAAGACAGAAAATACTGTTCTCTGCACAGAAAATACATGAATATCATGCAGAATAATTCCCTCGCTATATTATTTTACATATAGGAAACAACATTTTATGCAAAAAAATAATGTTTCTGCATTATAAAAAAATAATTTTGTGTGAAGGCAGTGCTGTTTCATTCATAGAAATTCCTGTTTTCTGTGTAAAATCTCCAAATGGCAAATTTTGTGTAGATTAAGTCCCCAAGTGCAGATAACCTTCAAAAAGTGCAGTTTTGGAAAACTTTCTCTTATTGAGAAAAAATACTAAAATTATTCTTTGTGAATGAAAATAGCAACAAATTAGATCCCTGTTAACAAAAATACAGAAAAATACTTTCATCATTAGCAAAAGATTACAGAAATATGGGAAGTTGCACAAATGAACAGATGCTTCAGGAAGTGTAGGAATAAAATTCTCATCTTTCAAGTCAATTTGAAAGAAGGATGGGACGAAAATGTGAATGGGCTTCATAGGAACCAAACAAAAGAGAAACAGAAATTTCACATCCCTGGATTGACAACAATAAAGTAATGGACCATAAGTAAAGATGTAACACACAAATGTCCCTATGGAAATAGCATCTTAAATATATAAAGGTCAGGAGTAGGAACAATGGGTAATCTACACCCCTCTTTCTACACATGCATTTCTACACTGGAGGACTTTAGCTAGTCCTTTAGTCCCAGCTCCATATAATGTCTAAATATATTCAAAGATCTGTTAGATTTTGAATAGTTTGAACAATAACTATGGAGATTATCACACCACCTTTCTTCCCCTGCTAGACATGGGATGCAAAGTTAAATAGGTTGATTTTATTGCACACCCCTGTGCCTGGGCAATAGGCATCCTGTACCTGATCCAGGCTTCTCCTACACCATTCAAAGTATGGGAGGAAAGGTGGTGCAATAATCTCATTTGATTAAGCATTCTTACAGTTTGGTTCCTATTGAATTCCAGTAACATTCTGCTATCCAAAGTGCTTTAATATTTGGTCAGCCTACCAATTCTATATTGGTTTTTCATCAGGTCACAAGCTTTGCTGCTTTGTGATTTACCACCAGAAATCCAACAGTATTTTTCCTACTACTGATCCATATTTTGCTAACTGCATTCTCTGTTAAAAATTGTCTGTTCATTATTACTCCTTGCTTATTGTCTTTTTAAAATGTCACCGCTATGCAGATGTTACAATCTCCTTTATGTCTCACTCTCAGAATATCTCAGGTTTCCTCAATAGTCTCATAGAATGAACTTTTAAAAGCACATTTTGAAAGCCCATGCAAATTTGCATTTAGTAGGGGGTTCATGTTCATGTGTTTTGTGGAAGCTTTTCATTTAATATAGCAGGTTCAAAGGGCTTTCTTTATATCCCTGTATAAGTCATAGAGCTTTTAATTTGCATTGTTTTGTGCTTTATCATTTGTTTCATAAGGGAATTTCTCAATGGTGCCAATATAAGAGCGAATAAAGTTTATTCCTCTGTAATTTTTAGGATACCTATAAACACATTTCACACAGCAAGTTTGCAGATGGATTGCAGACCATGTTTATGGGCTCTTGATATTAATATAATAGATGTTCAGCATAGAAAAAAATGTGTAGGCTGTGAGCTAGGAAGTTTTTAATTTCAAATATGGCTTTGGCCACATGTTCATTGTGTGGTCTTAGACAACTCACTCTCCTTGACCCATTACCCTTTTGCAATATTGCAAAATACTATATACAAAGTGGGTTTTTTTGGGGGGGGGAGAAGAGGCACCCCTCTATATAACCGTTGTCTATTCTTATTAATAAAAGTAATCATAACTGCTATGATCGCTAATGACTAAATAGCATGATTATTAATAGCACTCATCATAATTGATGATGATGAGGAGGATAGATTTCTAATAGTAATCACAATTGCTATACCTGATTTTTTATTTTTCACATGAATTTCAAAAGCTTGTAGTACAATCCATTATTTTATTTACATTTTTCTGAAAATGAATAGAAATTGTGGAACATTCTGCCATTTTGTGTTAGAAGGACTCCCCTCCCTTCGCTGTGAGTGCCACTATTTGTCCTTCTTCTCTCTTGCAGGTTCCTTATTCTCCAAGAATTTAGGAGTGAATTTGATTCCAATATGCAGTTGCTAGGGTTATTGTTTCATAATTATTATTTCATTCAGAGTCTGAAGAGACTCCTGTCTTTCTTATATTATATTCTTATATTATCTGCTGTAATTAACACATCTTTACCAGAAACTAAAAAAAGAAGGGGCTTGTTTCTAGTGTTCAGAGGAGTTTTCCAGTCAACACCCCCCCTTACATTTTTCATTCTGAAAATTAAAGTTTCCCTCTTGCACACCCAAGTCCATAATAGCATGTGCATCAAATTAACTGCAATGGCAGGACATATTTGATCACATAAAGAATCTAAACTATAAATTACGCATGCATTTCTGATTTCAGGGGGTGGGAAGAATGAGAAGGTTTTCTCCAAGACTAGGGTAGAAAAATTCCAGAAGGCCACATAAACATCCTAGTGGACCTCAGTGGCTGCTATTCCTCCAATACCATCTGACACCCACTTTTTTTTTAATTCAGCAATTCACCATGTGGCATTTAGGGAGAGGTAGAGTAGGGACCACTATGAATCATATTCTTATATATCTGTGGCACATTGGGAAGATTTTGTATAAAATTATTTAATGATACATCTCAGATGGATGATATGGCTGAACACTTCAATTTCACACCATCAATTTTTTCACCTTTGTGGCCTTGTGCCTGTGATAGTGAAATAAAATCTGTAATTGCTACAATTAAGAACATAAGTCCCAAGGTCAAATTTCATCCTCCAAATACAGTTAGACCTTGATATCTACTAGGTTTCCAGGACTCCCCATGGATACCAAAATTAGTGGATGCTCATTCCATTATATATAATGGAGTTTAAAAATGTGTCCCATATATCAAATGTCGAAATGAAGGTTTACTTCTTGGATTTTAAAAAAAAATTCAAGACATTGATGGTTTATTTCTTTACCTATATCAATAGATCTGTCAAATTTCCCCAAGAAATAAACCACCTCAACTGTTGTACTCAATTTTATGGGGGGAAGGAATGTAATGATCCAGCCCATTAGAAACCAATAAGACTGCTTAATACAAAACTTGATCCAATGCATCTCTTCTAAAATTAAAAGACTGGGTGACTGTGGGGTTGTCTGCGTGGACAAATTTACCCTAATTCTGGGTGTAGACTGTCTTAATAATACCTGCACCTGATTCAAGGCTTCCTCCCTCTAACCCACATTTAAATAACTCACCTTTTGCTGCTGGTTTCCGACTCTCTTCACAGCAATGATGACAGCTGTCTTTACTCGTGGTCCCCGTGAGCCACTTGGCACCACCACTGTGGGCACAAGTCACTCTGAGATCAGAATAGGATGCCCAGCATTGATATCATAGCTGGGCACCTTGTTCTGACCTCATAAGTAGTGCCAGGTGGCAAGCACAGACCATGTGGGAAGGCGCCTCCCATCGTTTGCTTTGAGAACCCAAAAACCTGCAGCAAATGAGAGCAGGTAAAGTGGAAAATTGGGGAGAATTCACGGCCAGAATACTCAGGAGGCAGCTCGATGTATTTTGGTTAATTTAGACCCACTCCCAGAAAAACTTGCTCCTGAACAAACTGGATTTTAGCCAAGTTATTTAAGAATGGATTATTGTTTTCTGATACAGCATCTTTTTGTTAAAACACATAGGGAAATTTTGTTTTATTTAATTGTTTTAAAGCTGCATCCTAAAACATCATTTATGTAGAAATTTAGAGCAAAATGAAATACTTTTATACTGATATCACTTTAAAGGTTGTATTTGGCATCCATGGCCAATTATCTATCCATGTTAAAAGTTCTGAAGGAATTGCTAAGGTTATATCTTGGTTCCATTTTTTTCTATTTTTATCTAAATGATAAAGTCAATTTTATATCAGGACCATGATTTCCCCCCCAGCAAAAATAGGTAGCAAAGCTATTTCCTAATTGCTTCATGCAGACAGCATAATGCTACTATATTCAGGTTTCAGAAGATTACTGAAATAATTTAGTGATTATTGCAGCAAAATTTGCTCAACTGAAATGATGAGAAACCCAAAATGATGTTTTTAGCAGCTGGCTTGAACACCATAAATGGTCAGTGTTTGGAAAGTTACTGGAAAAGGTGTCAGCTTTTAAGTATATGTGGGTGATGTTTCATCAGTTGGGCTCTTGGACATCACATATTGATTGTGCTAAACACAAATATGAAAAGGCAACGTTTGGCACTATCAGATTCTATAGACCCCAAAGAAGCTGCTTAGTTTGTTTTGTTTATTTAATATCCTATTTTTCTTCCATGTGGAGCCCATAGCTTAAAGCAATATAGCTAGAATACTGAAATACATTTTTTTTTAAATTGAACACAATCCACTTAAAAAAAAAAACTATTTAGAACAATTAAAACCATATTAAAACTTCTTATGTATTAAGGACCAGCACATTTGTTGCACTGCCACCAGTTAAAAGCCGAAGGTCTTGCAGGGGGTTGGACTGGATGGCCCTTGTTGCCTCTTCCCACTCTATGATTCTGTGATTCTATGATCCTAAAGAAGATCTTTGCCTACTGGTGAAGAAAGAGCCCAATGAACTTCCAGTGGCAGAGAATTTCATAGCTAAGAGCAGCCATTGAGACTTGGTTTACTCACATGTGGAAATTTGTACTTCTTCAATAGATATCATATACAGTTGCAGTTGGGGAGGGGCTGTTAAGTTACAATCATTAGAAACTGAATAAAACACATTTCCCCATTTATTTCTTGTCATTCCTCCCTCAGCACTCCCTCAGCATTCAGTTAGTCATGAATTATTGCTACCATCAGTAATGACTTTGGTACACAAAAAGATTTTATTTGGTACCCATTCAGGTTTTTAGAATATCAAGTTATTATGAGTAGGAACTGAACTCATGAAGGAGCTTTACACTAAATACAGCTGGTAACTTTGGGTTTTCAGAACAGTACGTAAGGAGTTTTGAGTTTTTGTACACTACCAAACACTAGTCCAGGGATGGGCAACCATGGCCCGGGGGCCGGATACGGCCCCCCAAGGCCTTTGGACCGGCCCCAGGCCGGTCCTGCCACCACCGCCACTGCCGCTGGCCGCCATGATGATATTGATTATTGTTGTTGTTACTTGTTCTTGGGTTTTCTTGGCAAAATCTCCACAGGGGCTTTGCCATCATGGCATTTCTGGGGCTGAGAGAGTGTGCATGCATATTTTTTAAAATTTTTATTTTATTTTATTTTATTTTATTTTATTTTATTTTATTTATTGTGCATCGCCCCCCCCCCCATTGTCTGAAGGACAGCAACCCGGCCCCCGGCTCAAAAAGGTTGCCTACCCCTGCACTAGTAAAGATTGTGAAATCTGATTGTTCAGACAGAGGTAGAATTTTTATGTGCCAGTCTTTTTTAACATTTGGTCCTTCTTCTTTTCACCTTCCCATACTATTTAATTGACATTACAGTCTTTTATTATAGAATGGCCTTTATGAAGGCCTATTTGGACATATTACTGCTTGCCTGATTAGAAGGACACTACAAGTGGACTCTATCTGTATTAAGAAAGAGTTTGTCTTTGTGATCACAAATCTGTTAGGGACTTTAATGTACAAGAAATTTTGGTGTTTTGTATTAAGAGTGCAGTAGTAAAAACTTCTGCAGCTCAATTTAGAATAAATTCCAAGAAGAACAAATCAGGAAAAAAAATCAATGCTGTTATCATCGAAAATGATTTGTCACATTCCAGTGGCAAAGTCTGCTACTTTGGCCAATACATTTAAGTAAAAGTTAAATCCTAACATTTCTGCACAAATTAAACTTGACAATTAGTTGAGGTATCTCACTTTGAGAGCTATTTTACACTGCTCAATTATAGAACTATAATTCTACTGGAACTGCCATTGCTGCAACTTATGGAATCCATTGGTTGAAGTTTGATGAGCCATTAGAGTTCTATAACTGTGAATTCTAAATACCTCATGAAACTGGAAATCCCAGGATTCCATAAGATAGAATTAAGACAATTAAAGTGGAGTCATAGTGCCAGCATGATGTAATAGTTTGGATGTTGGACTAAGACCCTGGAGACCATGATTCAAATCCCTGCTTGGAAATGGAACCCCAGTGGCTGACCTTGGGCAAGTCACACTATCTCAGCATCAGAGGAAGTCAATGGCAAAAAACCCTCTGAATAAATATTGCCAAGAAAACTGTCAGAAATGACTTGGTGACACACCAAAATAACCACCACCACAACAACAGAGTGCTGTAATTGTGTCACATGAATGGGTTTCTTTTTCTTGGACATTAAATTATTCTAAGTGAAGCTTATATGGTGTTCTTTCACTGCTTTTAGGAAATGTTTTAATGCACTGTGTATGGATATGATGAGTTTTAACTTAGTATGGCAATGTTATCATGTTTTATTGTATTGCAATATTCTTGTTGTTTACCATGGCTTTGTTCTAAAGCAATAAAAATAATGATGTTATGTTCAGCTCAGATGTTTTAGGGCTAGGAAAGGCTTTGTTTGTCTGGTTTGGTTTATTGTTGATTCAAAGACTCTGGGTGTCTTGGAAAGAGCCCTTCCAGGCCTAAAACAGCTGAGAGGGGGCATAGAAATCTGTCCGCAAAGTCCAGGGTGCTATTGTCCATTTTGGTGGTATTTTTTGTTTAAAAAAATGAGGGGATGGATCAAAGACACAAAAGTCTTTGTCCAAGATGATCAAATATGTGTACAAAGAAAGAGAAGTATTTTCTGGCCGGTGCCTATAGCTTCCAGCTTATTGACCAAAACACCATAAGTTTTGGGTTCCCTCTAAATCCCTGGGATATTTTACATAGAGAGGAACCTGTTGAATGTGTTTCATATTTTGTCCTTGTGACATTTTTGAGGAACTTTAATCTGTATTCTAGAGAATAAGCTATCAACAGAACAGAATACAGATAAACAAAATGGGTTCCAATTGGCTGCATTTTATCCCCATTTAACTTGTAAATTGAACATATCATACATAAAGCAGGATTAGGCTCAAAGGAAGGAGGCATGAAAATTGGAGGAAGGAGCATCAACAATTTAAGATATGCAAATGAAACAATGGTAATAGCAGAAAATAGCTAATACTTGGAACATTTAGTGAAGACCGTCCAGGAAGAAAGTACTAAGGCAGTTCTCCAGCTGAATGTTAAGAAAACAAAAATAATAACCACAGATGCTTTACATAATTTTAAAGTATGAGTTGAAGAAATTGAAATAGTTCAAGATTTTCTATACCGTGAGTTGTTCATTCATCAGGATCGAGACTGCAGTCAAGAAATCAGAAGAGCTCAAAAGAGTTCCTATGAAGGAACTAGACAAACTCCTGAAGTATAAAAATATATTATTAAATACTAAAGTTAGGATTATCAATTTCATTTTATTTTTCATTACAGCTATGGTTGGGAAAGCTGGATGGTGAAGAAAGGTGATAGGAAGAAAGTCAATTTCTTTGAAATGTGGTTTTGGGGAAGAGTTCTATGGATACTGTTGACTGCTAAAAAAAAACCCAAATCAATGGGTCCCAGAGGAAATCAGTATATTTATACAACTCTCCCTCTCTATTTTCTTCTTCATTTTTTTCTTTTGTGACCTGCCATAGCCATGGCACTTTATGCCTCTCAGCTCAGTATAAGGTCAGTGAAGCCATGCTAAATAACCGTGCCAGGCACACTGATGATTTCATAATATTGGGTTCCAAGTTGACAGGATGGTATCCAAGTAAAAAGTCATACTGAGCAATGAAGGAATCATCTCTTGGTCTGTACTTTCTAGATTATCTGTCACAATATGAAGCAGAAAGCATACATTAGCAATAAAAGAGGTAAAACAAAGGTTTTAGATGTGGTCTGGTATTTCTAGTTTCTCTGTATGGGTATGAAATTTGACAATGAAAAAAGCTTATAGGAAGAATATCAATGCATGCAAAATGTAGTGCTGAAGAAGAGTTCTACAGATACTGTGGATAGCTAAAAAGACAAATGAATGGCCAAGAGCAAATTAAGCCTAAACTCTCTCTAGAATCCAAAATGACTAAACTGAGAATGTCATACTTTGGACATGCCATGAGAAGGTATGAATCACTAGAAAAGACAAATATGTCGACACTTTTTAAATGTTGGGGAAATTAGCTTTGCAAGAGACTGGGTAGGTTTTAGGACTGTTTACGCCTGTATATACCAGTAGTAACTGAGGAAAACTCCAAGTTTGGTTGAATTAAGAGGGTGAATTAGAAAAATACAGAGTGTGATCACACACACAATACCAGTTCTCACAGATACACCATCTGGAGCTAACCAAAAAGGAAATATGGAAACTGTCTAGTGGTGTTTGTGGGGTTTGAGAGGGGTATGATAATTACCTCTCCAAAGAGCAGACCACAAAAAGCTGGAGTAGCTCAGACTGAAGTCTGAGGGTGACACAGAACATACACAGAGCACAGTCTGGGACAACTGTATGCATACTATGTGTGCAGAGATGTATGTTGGCTGTGTGTGAAGATGCAAAGTTTTGAAATCAATATTCATATCTGGTACCTAGCCTCTGTATGCTAAATGATCTCTAGCACTGTAACACAGACTTTATGGCTTTCCCAGGAATCAACAATGGGATTCTGGGTTGGTTGATGGTTTTAACTTTAGAGTTACAAAAACAGTGATTGGATCAGGACATCCCAATGGTGACTGGACAGGATGAGGTGGCTGGGAACATGGCAGGAGATAGGCTGAGAGATTAGATTAGTGCTTGGGTGGAAGGAGATCCTTTGTCTCAAAGTGTAAGAGAAAATGCAAAGGACTTGGGGGAAGGAAGGAGCAATTAGAACAGCCATTTAGCTTTGATTGTACTATTATCTGGATCATCCACATGTCTTGGTTTCTCACTCCTTTTCTCCTGGGAACCTGACCTAGTGTTCCTAAAGGTCATCATGACCTCTCATGATGGCTCTAGATATGAAATATGAAAATACAGGAGAGCCCAAATACAGTAGAGTGTATGCAGTAACACGTAACTGTAGGTGTTAGCAGGAGGATGTTTAAAGACAGAGCTGCTATCATCCCTAAACCTTAGTACCATATTCACAATTCCAATTCTAAAACTTCATGGGCTTGGCTAAGATTCACCAATAAATCAGTATATATCTATACACCATCCTTCTTGGTGTAATTCACCCAATACATTTACAATTTTAAAATAATACCTGTTGTATTACTACATTAAGAGCTAATAAACCAACGATGCACACAACTCATGACAGATTTGATCAAATTCACACACATACAAACATGCATGGGCAATACATGCACACAGAGATGTACATAAATATATGCAAGGCAAGATATTTTAAAACCTAAACAATTACTTGTCACCATTTGGTGCCTGATTGTTAGATCTAAAGAACTGCAGAGTCATGATGTATGTGTGCACTGTGTGACAATGCCAGGACATCAGGAGATAAATATCCTTGGGAAGAGCTAGATCACTGATTGTGAATTGGATTGTACCTGTGAATGTATGAGTAAGTAATATGTACTACCAGATGTAATGCATGAGCAATAGTGGACTGAGGTTGCATCAGCATAATGTATATAAGTCACAACTAAATGTAAGGAGGTGTGAGTCATAGTTGTGGAGTCATTGGTATGGAGAGTTAGTGCAGTAAGTTTGTGTATGTTAGAGAGTATTATAAAGAGTTCTTGTATAGCTCTCAGTTTCTGTGAGCTTAGTAGGAGGAAGTCTGTGTTGCTTGTTTCCATACAGGAACTCTACTTTGCATTTGTAACTAGTGATACTTTATCTTCTGTAAATAAATCCTTCACCTTGAGCTGTCCGTTTCCATTTCCTGATTTCAAGAGTATATTGTAGTGCTGGCAGAGATAATGGAAGCACATTCACATCTCACCCTCAGCGTGACAAAGCTTATGGGCCCAGCTGACCACGTACAGCACCATGAGTGAAGGTATCTTCCATCAAGAGAGTTTGAGTGCCTGGAAGCTTCGCCTGTGTTATGGTGAGTGTGGGCCTAACATGGGGAATCCTGCTGTGTGAACTTTGTTCTAAGTTCAGTGGTGAAACAGGAAAGATAGCAGTTAGTGGACAGATGGGTGGACTCCCTCTTGAGAAGCTAAATGGAAGGAATTATTTGGCTTGGTCACAGAAAATGGAATTTTTCCTTAAGAAGGAAGGTCTGTGGCAGTATGTGACTGATCCACCTCAGAGTCCTGATGAAGATGAAGTCAGAAAAGAGGAGATTGCCCATTCATGGATTGGGCTAGCTGTAGAGAACTCACAACTGTTGTTGATTCATGGCTCACCCTCTGCAAAAACACAGCTGGCATGTTTTGAGAGAAACTTATATGAGATACTGCCATATCAAAGATTGCACTGACCAAGCAGTTATACAGAGCTCAACTGAAGGAGGGAGGTGACGTGACGGTGCATTTACAAAAAATGCAAGCCTTTTTTGCTGATTTGGCTGAAAGAGGAGAAGAGTTCACTCCCACAGCTCAGTATTTTATCACTGAGGCACACTAAGTTCCCCAGGAGAAGATGGGGATATTTTCTCACAAAGTTTAGAAATGCGTTCAGAGAACAGCCTGTTGATGCCCTAACTATGGGAAGGATTCAAAAGGAGTATGCCAGATGCCAGTACTGACTGGAGCAGGCTGCTGATAGGAATGCTGTTTGAGGGAAGCTGTCCATAGGAGAGGAGGCTTCAAATAGCAAGAATGAAGGAGAAACAATATACAGCATTCAGAGATGTTTTTTTTCCTGTGGACTGACAGGACATCTGCAAAGGTCTTACCCATGGAAGAGACAAGACAATGTTCCCAGGAGGGGAACACATGGCAAGAAGATGCTGAGGAATGAGACTAGTTTTGTGTCCATTCTATTCCAGCCTGAGAGGAATGAGGACTTTATATTGGACAGTGGTGCTTATGTCCATATTTACAGAAACAGAGAATTGTTTCAAAGCCTTAAGCCTGTCCCCATGCCATGGTTGCTAGTGGCAAATAGACATGAGGTAACTGTTGAAAGTTTTGGACACTGTTTCATTCTATGGCTGAATGAGGTGGTAGAAAATGTATATTTTGTGCCTGAGATGTCTTTGAATATGATTTCTGTCAGTGAAATTACCAACAGAAATATGATGTTTTTACAGGCACAGATTGTAAAATAAGCAAAGGTGGGATGGTACTACTAGAGAAGAGTGTCATGGGCTGTATTAATTAAAGGACATTGCACAAACCACAGGCATGTGGGGCACATGGGATTTGATGTTCTGAGGAATTTGCTTGATTTGTATAATAACCCTGGAGTTTAAAAATGTGAACAGTTTTTGCAATGTGCCATATGCAATGAGGTGAAAAGTAAAGTTAAGCCATTCCCAAAGAAAAGTCCAAGGCAAACTGGAAGGCCCTTGTCTCTTGTATATGGATGTAGTAGGGCCACTGGAAACCAGTTATGGAGGGGTCAGTTTCACCCCTCAGCCCACAGAGGAATGTTGAAGTTGATACTGAAGTTGAACCGGTTGTTCCAAGAAGATCTGAGAGGGCTAACAAAGGTATATCTCCTGAGAGATTTGTAATACAAAGCATGGTGTGCAGTGTGCAAAAGGAGCCTGACTATTATGAGAACATTATCTCTCTACTGCACAGAGAGAGAGAGAAGTGGGAAAAGTCATGCAAGATGAAATTGAATAAATTAAAATCTATGAGGTGTTTCAGTTAGCAATACTGCCTAGTAATGCAAAGTCAATTGGCTGTCGATGAGTGTACAAGATTTAAAAAGGCAATGATGGGTCACTAAAATATAAAGCTAGGCTTGAGGCATGGGGTAGTCACAAAGAAAACTTGAAAACTTGAATAAAGTATATGCTCCCACAGCCTGAGCTGAAACCTTAAGGACTGTACTAACAATGGCTGTGCAAAATGATAGCATTGTACACCACTTTGATATAGTAACTGCTTATATGAATGCCAATCTAGAGGAAGAAATTTATATGACACAACCTAAAGGTTTTGTATCCTAAGATCAGAATAAAGTGTGGAAATTAAAGAAGGCTTTATATGGTTTGAAACAATCATCCAGAAGCTGAAATTTGTGCCTAACAGCAGAATTTAAAAAATATGGGATATAAACAAAGTTTGACTGATCCTTGTTTATTCATCAAGGGATCCAGTAAAAAACATTCAGATGGCAGTGGTGTTTGTAGATGACGTTTGTTTTGTAGCTCCTAATGTAAATTGTGTAAATGTGTTTGTGCAGCAATTGAATCAGAGGTTTCAAATTAAACACTTAGGAAAAATCCAACACTATCTTCATCTAAAAATAAGCAAAGAATCAGATCCAGTTTTGTGTTGTGCCAAAAAGAAAAAAAATGCAGCATTTGTTAGAAAAAGTTAATATGCAAAATTGTAAAAAACAGACTACACTCACGCATACAGATTTTTTTCACCACAATAGTGACAGATTGTTTAAAGATGTTGAATGGTACCAATCCATCATCAGATCCTTGATGTATTTGGCTTACTGGACTACATTAGATATCTGTGCAAGTATCAACATTCTTGCCAGATTCTGTGTAAAACCCACTCAAGTACACTGGGGAGGAGTAAAGAGAGTGTTAAGATATTTGAGCCAAACAATGAATGTTTTTTTTTTAAATAACAAAATGTACTAAAAAAGAAGAAGTAGTACTATGCTATGCTGACAGTGATTTTGCTAATGATCCTAATGACAGAAAATCCACAGCTGGGTATATAATTATGTATTGTAACATACCAGTTGTTTGGAAAACCACAAAACAGCATTATGTGTCTACATCAGCAGCAGAGGCTGAATCTGATTGTGTATTTGGACTGCATCTGTGAATATAAGTAAGCAATATGAAGTACATGATGTAATATATGAGCAACAGTGGACTGAAATTGCATCAGCATAAAGTATATAAGTCACAACTAAATGTAAGGAGGTGTGAGTCATAGTTGTGGAGTTGTTGGTGTGGAGAGATAGTGCAGTAAGTTTGTGTATGTTTGAGAGTACACTTGTCCCTCCCTGTTCGTGGACTTGGAGTTTACGGTCTCAGTCCTTCATGGATGGCAAGTGGAGAGGGAAAAAATGGTCCACACACAGGCATGTCCCACCATTGAAATAAATGGGGCTTGGATATTTGTGATTTTCCCGATGGGGGGCGTGGTCTGGAATGGATCCCCTGTGAATCAGGAGGGATGACTGTATTATAAAGAATTCTTGTATAGCTCTCAGTTGCTGTGAGCTTAGTAGGAGAAAGTCTGTATTGCTTGCTTCCATCCTGGAGCTCTACTGTGCAGTTGTAAATAGTGATATTTTATTTTCTGTAAATACATCCTTCACCTTGTGCTGTCTGGTTCTGCTTCCTGATTTCAAGAGTATTTCATGGTCCTGGCAGAGATACTGGAAATACATTCACACTTCACCCTTGGGGTGGCATTACTGGTGTTTAGGAGCCAAACTGGTGTTTAGGAGCTAAGTTAACATAATAGCTGCCTTCCAACATAGGCTTAAGAGGCTTAAATGCACTTATGTCTGTGTTGAATTGTGGTCTGTTTAACATGTTATGACAAATTGTCAGTGTAGGACTCTAAACTCCAGTGCCCCCTATGAGTGAGAAAGAAGGCAACAAACATGGTCAAAACCTTTATTGGTGCCTTATTTGTAGCTCAGATAGGAAAGCTTTTCAGAACAAAAAATTGAAATTCTGTTTCATCCACACACAGTCTGTACAGCTGAGATGGAAACAGCAGTGTTCTTCTTGAGGCATTGGCTTGTAATGGAAATGGAATGCCTATGGATGATAATATTTCCCCAAGCACCTGTGGAGCAAATATGAGGCATACTGTAGATATGGGCTATCATTCCTGTCAGCACACTGCAGGCTCCAGAGAGCTGGTGACAGTAAAAGCCCTAAAGCAACAGACAGATACAAAATAGATGAAGCAAACATGTCTGGTGCAACCTTGTGTCTCAGGTTCCATTTGCTCCTGGATTTTGTCTCTATTTTGTGAATTGCAACCCAAGCTGTACAGCAACTGGAGTGAAGTAATTTCTCATAGGCTGCACTAGATCTATTGCAGTATTATCTGTAGGCTTGTTCAAAGACATATTGTTTCCTAAGGCAGAGAAACAAATGACACCCAGCCCCTTCAATTAAGTCAGTTAGCATTCAAAGCCATCAAAGATATTTTGGTACAGGAGACAGAAAGTCTCAAAAAAAATCTTCCCATCCCTGGCAGTAATATATATAACAATAATAAAATAAATAGATAACAGCATGTTACCTGAGGTGGTCAAACTCTCACAATATATGGCATAAGATTTATGGTACATATGGATGGGAGCAAGAAAAGTCACCACTCTCAACATTGCTTGTAGTTGTGCATAAGTCCCCTGTTTTATGTTTTTGCCTGCACACTTGCACAGGGATTAGCAAAACTACACTAAGGAGAGGCATACAAACATGATGTAATTATTGTTGTGTCACTGCAGCATGGAAGGGAGAGGTTTTCACTCCATTTTTAACTCCAAACACTTTTCAGAGACAATGCCAAGAAAATTCTGGTTGGATGGATGGATACTTCATGTAGCCTGACCCCATAGCATGGATGTTTCCCCTTACTTCTGTAACACATACTAAATCAGTTGACTTGGCATGCATCTCATTTGTCCCAAAGTTTGGCCACTTTTAGGGATGAAAAAGAAATTTGTTTGATAAAACATTCTTAATCAAAGCATCCATTTTGCACTTCACAAGACTGAGTGTGAGAGAAAATACAGCTTTTTTCAGAGTGTGCATATTTGTGTTGATCATTTCAGGAAGAAAAAAATAAGCATAAACCATGAATATGTTTAAAAATATTTTACATTGTTGTTGATCAGCTAAGAACTTTCTCCCTTCTGCCATTTATGTAGAGGAGGGAGTGTTCATTCACATTTATTTTCCATTTTGAAATGCCATGTTGGAATTTGTCATACTCCAATTACTTTGGTAATTTGTGGGCAAGCTTGCTCTAAGGAAACTAGTCTAATTATGAATGTCTCTAAAAGATGCCAGCTGATACATCTGTACTATGTATCTACAATGATCATAGGATAGTACCACTGTCTTCACCCTAACAATTCTAGGGATAGTTGTTTGATGAATAAATGGACTGGGAGTTTTCTGTTGGGAATCCTAGCCCTTCCTGTCACTCTCAGGCAACCATATTTTAGGGTTTCTTAAGGGAAGGGGAATAATAACTGAATCTACCAGCATATTTGTTATAGGAGACAAAAATGGCTGTAGTGCATCTACTTTCCTCTATTGCATCATAATGGTTTGTAGACTCTTTATTATATAATAATATTGAAACGTTCTTATTTACTTACTATGAACAATCAATGGGGTGGTGCAAATACATGAACGTATGAAATATTCTCATGTTACACAATGCAAGATGCACTCTACTACACAGTAAAAGGTTGGAAAAATAACTCATATAGCACTGATTTTAACTGCCACTACCATGGTTGCAGCAAAATTTAGTCTGATTCGCCATCTTTTTATTTAGGCATACTATGCCAACACTATAAATAAAAAATAACTCACATGTCCCAATGGGAGACACTGGCATTCTTCTATTTAACAATAAGTATGACCCCTCTAGACCTGATGGGAAAACACAAAGTATTGCTAAAATATGAGTATCTTGGAAGCCAGTGTTTACGATTACTTATTGATTTGCATTAGATCAGGGGAAGGCAACCTTTTAAAAACCTGGGCTGCTCTCCCTTAGCCCAGGTCTCGGCTGGGCCGAGGGGGGGGGATGGCGGCATGTGCACCCTCCGCCGCTGTGCACGACCCCCCCCTGCGCACGCTGCCACCGCGGCAGCCGCTGCTGCCACCACAGCGCACACGGCTGCAGCCACCATGGCGCATGTCGCAGCCGCCATTTTGGAAATCAAAATGGTGGCCGCAATGCATTTGTGCATGCGCAAGAGTACTGTGCATGCACAAACACATTGCGACCGCCATTTTGATTTCCAAAATGGCAGTCGCGGCGAGCGCAGCCGCAGAGCGGTAACAATGCACCACAGTGGCGGCACGCAGTGGCGGCAACCTTCGGCCTGGGCCGGTAAGTCCAGGGAACGGGGCCTTAACCGGCCTCCGGGCCGTAGGTTGCTGGTCCCTGCATTAGATTCTCCAGCCCATCTGTTCCTCTGTTCTTTGTACATTCACAAGAGACTTAAAAACATATTAGTTAAATGCATTGAGAAGTCAGTGATTACTTTAACCAAGTGAAATGATTGCTCACCAACCCGAATTCCCTTCCAGAGACATTGCTTATATCTTATGTTAACAGAAGTGATTTACATTCATCATGCACACAGCATGCATTCACTGTTTGGAATCTCAATTAAGGTTGACATTTGTAGACAAGCTTGTGTAGGTGTGTACTAATATAAGTCAATATTAGCCACAAGTGAAACTAGAGGGAGAGTACAGTTTTTTTTCTTCTACCATGACATTAGACAAAAGCCTTCCTTTGATTAGCTTACCATTTTCCAGGATGCCGATAGTTGAGGCACATTGTTTTTTCTGAAATGAAACTGAAGGTACAGTTCATTCTCACACCTGCAAAGCCTTTACTTCATCAGAGTAAAGACTTCTACAGGTTTTTAATTAAGAATCAAATAATATTATTGAATTTGTTAATCTAGCCAACTGTAAATATAAAATAATTACACTTTATGAGTAGTGAAGAGTGAATTCAAAATTAAACAAGTATTTACAAGCTTTCTTAGCCAGGATTCAGAACAAACTCACTCCTCCCTTAGGACTTCTCCCTCAATTTCCAGACTTGGCTTTTTGACTTGGTTGAGGGAGGGGTAACCAACTCCCCCCCCCCCCCCCAGTTAAGATAATTGGGACAAAATGAAGATAAAATAGTCTTTCAAGTTTTATTTTTCCTTTTGTTGCCATCAAACAAATTCTTAGTTTTCAGTGAGATTGCAAATACTCAAAAATTCATCTCTCCTTTTTACTTCCACCAACGTACTAACATTAGTTGACACAAATTTTAGTCAGTCAAAACTATAACATCTCACTACAGCTGCTTTTTTGAAGCAATGATCCATTAAAATTCTGGCAGAATAAGAGCCCCACCAATGTACTTGCAGTGAGTATGTGAAGAATACTCATTAATATTTACATCCTTAGTGAACAAAGAGGGTACCCTGACAGTAAAGACACCCTGCTGAGGAAAAGGAAAAAAGTGGTAAGATATTTCTGTACCGAGTTCATAAAAACGTTTTGCCACAGAAATTGATACAAAATTTTGTTTGAGAAAAAAAATATTCATTTTACATGAAAAGCAATGCTTTTGTAGAGAAGACTGTATTTGGCAGTGATTCCTGTTCAAAAATACTGTGTTTTGCTCAAAATAAAAGTTTCATGTCCAAACTGAATTCCCACACAGAATTTATATATACAGTCGCCCCTCCATTTTTGTGGGGGATCCATTCCACAACCCCCTGTGAAAATGGAAAATCACTAATATTCAAGCCCCATTGGCTTGAATGATGGTGCATGTCCATGGCTGTGCGCCCGATTTTGTCCCCCTCCATTTGCCACCTATGAATGGGAAAGGGACGTGGACTCCATGTCCACAAAAATGGAGGGGTGACTCTGTTGGGGGGGGGAGTATGTGTGTATACATAAATCTGTTTTCCCAAATGATGTCCCAGAAAGCAAATAGTACTAGAAAATTTGTCAGAAACCCTTTTATTCTTATAGTCTAGGAAGAAAATTACTGACATTATTTGGTCTCACCTGAAGAAATGAAGTAACTGAAGATATAAATCCCTAACTTAATGCTGGATTGCTGGCTTCAAGGGAGGCCTCTAGCTGTCATCTGAGAGGAGCAGTCTGTAGTCACAGAGCTAGCTGGCAGTTTCCTGCACTTCATTGTGAGCCCAACAGTTCCCATCTTGGCTCATGGAATCGGGAGAAGGAGCACCACCAGCCTGAGAGAATGGATCATAAAATGAAATATTGGATACTTCCTGCTGCTATCTTTTAAAAAAATGTACCACTGATGGTACAACTAGGCATGGCATGAGCATAATGCCAGTATTGGATGCTTACTTATGTTTTGAGGATCTTTGTATTTGCTGAGCTATGATCATTGAACACAGCTCGGGGAAGCTCCTGAGCCTTGAAATAAGGGGGTTACTGAACTGTATCAACAAACACTTAGAAAGAGCCACTTTATATCAGAGCTTCACACTGCAACATATACAGAAACTGATATGTTTTGCCTCTAGGATCTCCAAGGGATGCCCATACTGCATAAAATGCTAAACAACCCCACCTATGGCTTGAGGTGTACTTCTGATTTGGGGAAAAAAACTAGCTTTTTAAAAAAGTTAAACATCACAAGGGGAAGGGATACAACTTATTTCAAAGGTGAATTTCCACTTCTGAAGACTTCCAAGAGCAGCAATTCATCCTTTGGCCAGAAAAAAAGTCCAGAGAGGCTGAGGATCCCAAAGACACTCCTGCTTTACATATACTATATTAGTGTTCTCCCTCGCAGCTCTTATGAAGAGTAATCAACCTACCTCATCCCTCCATTCAGTAGCTATTAGCCATGATAGGTAAAGAGAAGCTTCATGTGCATGTGATGTATACTTTTGAACATCAGATTATGGGGGAAAACAACAATTAAATATTATCACCATGGTTCCTTGATTGTAAATGTTCAGAGATATGTAGCTGACTATTATTGGGAATAGAAAGATTAACTATATGGCCCGTGGTCTGGCCATGAAGGCATTTCTTAGTTTTTTATACAAATCTGAAATGCACATCCCAATGCTGACTAACCAATAAGAGTCAGTTCTCAATTCTGTTTCAAAAACAGCTGTCCAAAGTGTCCTTCTGCCTTAATTTTCTTTTACCTAAACCACTTGCAAAAACATTTGTTTGGTAGTAGAATTGCCATAAAGTGTAGTCTAAGTGAAATTTAAAATTAATTTGAATGAAAAACTCTGCTTAGCTGCGGCCTTGGAGGGAATTTCAAGAAGATGTTTGTTTGTGAGAATTCTTTGTGTTAGGAATGTTATGAATATATCTTAGGGGCTTACCCCTGCTGGGATACCATCACATTACAGGTTGCAATCAGGAATTACCACACTGAAAAATGTTGTCGTTGCTGCCAGGCGATTGCAACACAGCTCCCAGTGATTCTTAGCCTGCCACTTTTCAAAGATGGCAAGTTCCCATTTTTGAAAAGTGATGGGCTAAGAGCATCTGGGAGCCAGGTTGCAGTTGCTCAGTGAAAATGGAGGCATTTTTCAGTGTGACAATTCTTGATTGCAACCCATAATGTGACTGTATCCCGACAGGGGTAAGTCACTTTTTAAAGAGTGTGATAAACTCATTATATTGCCATAAAATACTTTTATTTACAGTGAAATTTAAAGGTGAGTTTGGAATGTCAACACTCTGAAATATTGTGCATGAAAGTTTTGTGGGAGTCTTAAATAATTTCTATGTTGCAGGAAAAAAATATCTTTCAGTTCACAAACTGAGACCTTTCAAAGAGAATTGCAAAATTCTGTCATGGAGCCAAAATGTGCTTAGAATTTTTAGGAGAACATGCACAAGACTAAGAAATGCTTTCAGGGTTCAATATTTTTTTAAAAATATTAATAAATATTATTTTGGCTGTTATTTTCACAGGCAAAGAAAGGCAAATATGCATTCTTGTGGGATGTTGCAGTAGTGGAATATGCAGCACTGACAGATGATGAATGTTCTGTGACAGTCATTGGAAACAGCATCAGTAGCAAAGGATATGGGATAGCACTCCAACATGGCAGTCCATACAGGGATCTCTTCTCCCAAAGGTAATAGAAAACTGGCCTCACTTCAGTTACTTCCTATTGTTAAACTAAGGGTCCTGTTCATTGGTACTTAGAGCCTTTTACATGAGCTGGTTCATGGTGAATTGGTTTCAGGGCCAGGATGTGATGCATCTTCTTTGGTAATTGAGGTAAATTATGGGAATGTGGAGGGGAGGGTAGTGGTATGCACCAGATTGTCTTCTCAATTTGGAAGCTAATCGGGGTCAGCTATGGTTAGTATAGTCGGCCTTCGGTATTGGCAGACTTGCCATCCGTGGATTTGAGCATCAGTGGATGGCAAGCCCCCTATCCCCAATGGTGGCACATGCACACTGCCGTGCTGCCATTAGGGACAACAACCTGAAGGGCAAGAGCTGAGAAGGGCACTACCACCACTGCCACCCTAAGTAACCCTTCCTTCTCACTCCGGCAGGGATGGGCAGTTGGGTGGGAGGCTCCACTGATTCTCCAACTGCTGCCACCAACAGCTCCTCCCAGCACCCATGGAGGGGCCCTGATCCTTCCTGTTGCCCAGCTCTCCTCAGCCTCCTTGGGTTGGTCACCCCCTCCACCCCCGAAAAAGCCTTTTTTTCAGGAACCTCCCTTCACTCCATGGCAGCAAGAGGGAATTAGGAGGAAGGCTCCAGCCCTCACCAAGGAAAGAGTCTGGAGCCGGTGGCCATTCCCCAGTAGAAGCCACCAGGGGCAGCTCCCAACCCCACTGCAACACGCACACACATAGCCCGAGATCCCTCCACACCAGTTCTCCGTGTGTCTCAGAGTGTGCAGGGCCCCTACCCAGCCCATTGGCTCTCGACTCCAGGAGCGCAGCTGGGGCCACCTTTCCCCAGTCAGGGAGGCAACAGGCTGGGCTGGTGGGGGAGGGCACCTTTCCTTGCCCCTCCCCAGCTGAGGTAGCCACTTCTCCACCCTTGAGATGCACCCAGTGGTTCCCAGTGGAGGCAACAGGGAGCTCTGGGAGCTCTCTGTGCTGAGATTCATCTCATCTCCACCCTGGTACCCCCCAAACTCTGTGCACCCACCCTATCTCAGCATGTGACTGGCAGACAGGACCACAGAGAGAGCCTGGCTGGGCACTGGGAGGAGCCAGCAGCAGTGGCAGGACTGACAGGTGGGGAAGTTGAGCATCTGTGGATTTTGGCATTCATGGGTGAGTCTGGAACAGATCTCACATGGATACCGAGGCCCTACTGTACTTGGATGGGAGACTGCCAACAAATGACAGATGCTGTAGGGTATATTTCAGAAGACGAAAATGGCAAAACGATCTCTGAGTAAACCACTAATCCCCACTCCTGTCTAAGAAAACCATATGAAATTCATGGGATGCACATAAATCAAAAGACAACTTGAAGTCACATGCACATACACAGAGGTAGGAAACAAGCTTCTCAGTTTTTATGGCATTCTAAATGGCCCCAGAGGCAACACAGCTTTCCCCCATTTGGGTTGGCTTAGGGGTCTAGAACTCCATGAGAAAGGCATGCTTCATTTAAAAAAACCCTAATAGTGACAGATTAGTTTTTTAAAAAAATCAAGGTGGGTGATCATCAGTAACAGATTAATTATTTAAGAGATTTCATGGCTACCAGTAGGACATGCAGAGATATTAATGAGCATGGGGGCTTTACTGTGCAGTATTGCAGCAGAACCCAATTGAAATACATTATTAAAATTTAACAATAGACATGTTTATTTAAAATGTGAAGTAGTTTGCTTAAACAAACTCTTGTGCAATGAAACAACTGATAATCCTTGGATAGTTGCTATTTATGGCCATCATGGCTAATGCTTTACAGGAAAAGTTTGAAGCCCTGACTCATGACAACAATTACTGCAACCATCTGGAACATAGTAGAAGCAGCATCAAGCACATTTGTTATTACAGTACCACTTGTTCTATGCAACTACTAATGGGACTTCCAACCAAATATCAGAAGAAAGGCAAAGTAGAAAAAAATGAATTGAATCCTTTTGCACCCACAAATACAAACTTTTCCCCATTTCAGAACACATCCTAATAATTGATGTTCAGTCACCATACTCTTGCAAAGCAACCCCTAACAGGGGCTGCCAAAAAATAAAATTAAAAAAAAATCACAATCAAAGGTGTTATACAAGATCACTTTGAGAAATTTCTTTGCATCTCTTCAGTGTGTGTGTGTTGTGTATCCTCAGTTAGGTCTTGAATGATATCATATTTGCAGTTGTACACCTATGCAGGCCCACCTTACAACAAGGTAGCATTTGAGAACTACTGGTTATGATTTGTTTTCCAAAATCATGTTATGCATGCAAGCAGGTACAATATTATTCACAATGCTGTTGCTTTTGTCACAAAATCCATTGTTCTTATGCAATGTGTTTTAGCAAATGAAGTATTCCACATCCAGGGATGTAAATATCATTGTTTTATGGAAAAAAGAAATAGTGGGGGGGGGGGGGGGAATCCTTGATGAGTGGGATTACAAAAAGTTTTTGCACATTTTTTAATGATTTTTCACACCTTGGGACTTTTTTTGGGAAGGGGAACAACTTTGGCACCAAAACAAAACAAAAATGACTGGCATCTTGTTAAAAGGTGTCTAATGACACCACAGCTCACTTTTGGTGACTGCTTGAATCAGAATTCTGTTCTTACCATGCAGCAACCAAAAACTCTCCCCAAGTACCACCTTGTAAATTTTCAAACCCCACCTCTGCAACATGGCCATTTCCAGGTTTTCAGAGATCAAGGGGGATAAGTAGCAATGCATCCAGATGTTTGCCTTTAGCTGTGACAGGCACCATCTGAAATATCCAGGGGTCCCTACAGATTATTTCCTTGCAATGCATCCAGCTAAAGGGAAAAATGCTGGACACATCACTATTGATCCCCTTATTCTCTGACAATCATAATGAAAGGGGGCTTCATAACTTGCAAAGAACATTTAGGAGAGTACTATCAGGAGACTTGGCTAAAGCAACCTACTTATGTGAGACATGTACATTTGCCGATACAAAATCTGGTACCATGTTTTTGGGGGAGGATATTTTGGTGCAAAAAAGAATATTTGAGAAACACATCTTACATTTCCCACAAATCAGTGTATTTTGCAAAAATTGTTTTCTGTGCAAAATGCTTGTTTCTTGTATTTTTCCCAAAAAAGAAATTTTACGTAAAGAAATCTTCACAAAAGAAGGCCCACAATGTGAAAAATCTTGCATGGTTTGGGGACTTCCAGGGTTGCGAGGCAAGCAGTTCATAGTGTGAGGCAAGAGCTCCATCTCGCAAAGCCTTTCCATCAGTGGCAAACTCCAGTAACCTCCAGCAGTTCTGTAGAGGTAACTGGGGCTATCCCACCAGACAAGGTGGGCTACATAGTTGGGCCTCATTGGGGTCTATACAGCCCTTTCTAGCCACTGTGAGTCTCAAGAGACAGGCGGTGGTGCAGGGAAGGGAAGAAGCTGCAGAGTAGCAATTGCTGTGGGTGATAGTCCCAAGGCTTCAGCTTTCTAGCAACTCCTCAGTAACATCACAAAGGGAAGAAAATAAGAGAAAGAAAGAAATGTTTCCACCAAAATAAAGGTCGATGCCCACCTAATGGATGAGTTACCATGGAAAAGGAAAGGAAAAAGGCATAAAGAAGGGGGGAAAGGAAATACAAGCTTTAAAATTAGAAGAAACTTCATGGACTGATTGGAGAAAAAATAAAAAAAGTGTGGGGAAAATTTGAAGAGGATTGGAGGTTTGGAGTTAATGTGAGTTATCTGAATTATTTTCAAACCTTTTAAATCAGGTTTGAGGACAGACTTTGAAAGTGTTCCAGACCTGCTTTAGGAGGGCTGCAGCTCTCAAAAATGTTAGAGTTTGAAAGGATTAAATGGACTGACAGCTTATAACAGACTTACAAAATACAATGGAATTACAATGGACTTATAAAATATAATGGACTTACAACTTATAATGGTCTTGCAACTTAAAACAGACTTATAATTTATAATGGACTTACAACTAATAAAGGACTTACAATTTATAAAGGGCCTACAAAGGTTTGACAACTCACAACGTACTTACAGTTTGTAAAGGACTTATAATTTACAAAGGAATTTCAATTTAAAATGGACTTACAAAGGACACTCAAAACACATAAGAAGGATATTTAAAGGAATTACAATCGTATCATAGAGACAAGTCAAAAGAATAAACAAAAGGAGTTTAGAAAGAAAGATGTAAGAAGATTTAAAATAACAACTATAACAAAAATAAAGAAAACACCTAAAGCAAAGATAATAAAGATTTAGAAAGACTAAAGAGTTTATAGGTCTCAAAGAAATCAGAAAGGAGGACATTGAATGAGGAGGTAGTGATTATACTGTAGATTGACTAATCTCTAGAGTAATACTTATATGTACCTCTATACTATATGTATCTTTATATTTTTTTGTATATAGATATACAGTTTTGTATAAGGATATACTGTCATACATATAGGTTTAAGGATTTGGCAAAAAGAATCAAAACAATGATAGGAGGTGGAACAATCACAATATAAATTTATTTTTTTTATGTTGCCTAAATAAAGAGGGGGGAGAATTTGCTTCTTTTCTCTAATGTTAAAAATTCTCTCATATTAAGTTTTGATTAGATTTGAATACAAAGAAAGAAGGATCTTGCTGAGGGCAAAAGAAATTAAATCTAAGGATAATCTGCATTTGAATTTGAATTTTTGAAATTCACAAGGGAAAAGAAGGAGATATAGGGCTGATGCACATGACCCATAAGGGGCAGTTCTGGGCTGCCCCTGGGAGTGGTGGATCAGGGCCATGGCAACCACATACTGTGGCCTCAGTCCTCCTTTTTGCCACTCCCCAAAGAGCAGGCAGATACCACTCCTTTTGAGGATGGCAAAAAACCACATTTTGAGCCACCGTGGAAGCTCTTTTGCAACATGTCCAATGCTGCACCAAGAGGGTTCTGTGACACTGCACGCTGTGCAGACTGGCATGTGGCATCAGGGGGTGGAGTCGGGGTGGCTGGCGTGTAGTTGTCCCACCCCAACTCTACCCCCAGTCTGGCCCTTTAAGCCAGTCTGCATCGGCCCATAATATCCTAAAAGGGAAAAGAGAAGTAAATTCAAACATTGATATCCTATTTAATGATTTTTTTTCTATTCCTAGTTGTCTCTCTTAGGTTTACATGTTTGAATATTAATTGAAGTGAATATTATTTGATTTGAAAGGTGTATAGAGGTATACATAAAAAATTTGAAGATTAGAGACACAAGGAAAGATACAAAGAGAGACGTAAAGAGGGGCTATAGATTTTGAGAAAAACGCAGGAATGCAAATTCCTAAATGAGGCACTGCAGAAAAATAGCATTAGATTTAGATGGGAAAAAATAGAGGGTGTGACATTTACGTACAAACAAAGGAAAAATAAAATTAACACAATTAACAAAGCTATGTAATTTTATACAATATTAAATAATAGGAAGAAAAGAACACACAAACAGGCAAAAGATAGAGAAACAGATAAAGAAAAAAGCAGAAGGAGAAAGGGGAGGCTAATATTGAAAAAGAAGAGATTAGAATGTGAAGGGATTCATGGGGGGTATTACAGGAGAAAAAAAAGAGGGAAAAGGAATAGATATTTGAGATTCAGAGGAAGAGGAAATTACCAAATCAGAAGAAGTAGAAGATTAGGAATAGATCAAAACAAATAGACAAACTGCACACACACAAAAGAACCTATAATAAATAATAAAAAGTAAAATTGGAATGGAAATAGGATCACTGTATGTAAGAGGAATGAATAATGGACACAAGAGAAAGTTATTATTTTATTACCTAGGGGAAAAAACATTGTGACATAATGTATGTTCAGGAAGCTAAAATAAGACAAAACAAAATAAAGTACTTAAGAAACCCTAATTTAGGATGGTTGTTTTGTTCCTCAGATGCCAAAAAAAAAAAAAATAAATAAAAAAAAAATAAAAAAGAATAAGGATGGCAATATATGCTAATAGAAAGTTTGAGACAAAAGTAATGTTTAGTGATGAGGGGGTTAGATATGCAGCAATTGAAATTGGTATGCAAAATGAAAAATTGGAGGTAATATGTATACAGGCATCACTTGAAAAAAAAAAGAATCTTTCTTTAGTAAATTGAATCAAGAATTAACAAAGACAAGTGGAGATAATGTAATAATTGTGGGAGGTTTTAATGGGGTGATTAAACCCCAAAGAGACAGGGAATATTTTTTAAAAAAAATCAAGGAAAGCTATCTGTAGGCTGTTTTGAAATGATAGAAGAACAAAATTTGACTGACATTTTAACACACCTTTACAAGGAGAAGAAAGGCTATACATATTATTCAGAAAGACATCAGTCAATGTCTAGAATAGACATGGGTTTTTTTAAAAAATAAAAAAATAAAAATGGGCATTGCACCAAGATTGGGGTGGCTGGCGTGTGGCTGCACCTCCCCATCTCTGTCTCCAGGCCGGCCCTTTAAAAAGTAAAGTAAAAAAAAAATGATTACAGAAATTAGTTATAAGGGGAAAATAACAACAAAACATGAAGAAATAAAAAAAGCATTTCAAAACTATTATACCAACACGTTTAAAGAGAAAATAGAAAAAGAAGACTATAATAGGAAAATGGAGGAATACTTAGACAAAAAAATCATAAATAAAATATCTCAAGAACAGAAAGAGATGTTAAATAGACAAATCACAGAAAACAAATTTTTGCAAGCAATAAAGTTGTTAAAAGAAGGGAACTCCCCAAGGTAAGGAAGATACACAGCAATGTTTTATAAAGTGCATGGAAAGGAGATAGTTAAGATACTCTGTAAGACCTTTAACAATATTCCCCTGGATGGAAAACTGACATCATGGAACCAGGCAAGTATTGTACTAATCCCAAAGGAAAGGAAAGATGAAATTAATGTCACAAATTATAGACTGATAGCATTATTGAATTTAAATTACAAGATTTCCACATGGATATTGGGAAATATATTAAAAACAATACCCTCTATCACTATTATTATTTATCATTGAAAAATAATAGATCTTAAATAATTCTATTAGAGCTAATAGTAAAATCAGAGGAACAAAGATTAAAAGAACACAAGAGCATTTGCTGACAATATCATCATCATATTAGAAGATCCTTTAAGAAACATGGATTACATGTTAGAAGAACTTAACAAGTTTGGGAAATTTTCAAGTTTTTAGATAAACAAAACTAAAACACAAATGTTAACGAAAAACTTAAAAAGACAAATGTTAACTTAAAAACACAAATGTTAACTTAAAAACTTAAAAAGAAAAAGAAAAAAGGGAATTACCACTAAGATCTTATTTTGGAATAGGAAAAAAAAGTTAATACTTGGGTATATGGTTATCAGATCAAAATATAAATTTATATGAAAATAATTATAAGACAATATGGCAGAAAATAAATAAAACCTAAAATAATAGAACAAATAGGATTTAACATGATTGGGTAGAATGGCAAACATAAAAATGAACATCTTACCAAAGCTTATGTTCTTGTTTATGAACCTACCAATTATCATAAATGAGAATTTTTTAAAAGACTGGGATAAAGAACTTTCCAGATTTATTTGGAGAGGAAAGAAAGTGAGAATAACATTGAATATATTTTAAAAGGACGGAAATACAGGTGGTTGCGCTATACCAGATTTAAAATTCTATCAGGGCATGTAACTTATTATGGTTTCAGGAATGGGTAAAATCTGAGAATAAAGCATTATTGAATTTAGAAGCATCAAATACAAGATTTGGATGTCATGCCTATATTTGTTATAATAAAGAAACTGTTAACAAAGATTTCATCAGCAGCTATTTATGTTAGAGATAATATTGAAACTAGAGAGTTATTTTCTGACAGTAATGGTAATTATATTGGGTTGGAAATTACATGGGAAAATTCAATTGTAGTTTTAATAGGAGTATATGGACCTTTAGAAAATAAAAGCAAATTTTATCAAAAAATTATTGGGGGAAAAATTCTGAATATCCCCACAATAATATAATAATGATGGGTGACTGGAACGGAATACTGGACCCCATAATGGATAGGAAGACAAAGAAAAAAAAAATCTAATCAAAGGAAGCTTCCAAAATCTATCTTTAGATTATTAGATACGCTGGTGGTAGAGGACACATGGAGACATAAATATGATCAAATGAGAGACTTTACTTTCTACTCTAATACACATGAATCCTGTTCTAGAATAGATATGTTTTTCACCTCTGTGTTGTTTAATACAAAAATAGAAAAATAGAGATAATGCCAAAAAACATTATCAGACCATTGTCCAATTCAGTTATTTTTAAAGAATGTTAAAAAAGACTTCTGTTGGAGATTGGATGATTCACTTTTAAGAAATGAAAAAATTCTTAACAAGGCAAAGGAAACATTAAAATATTTCTTTCAGGAAAATATGAAGGAGGATATAGATATTAATATATTATGGGAAACTAGCAAAGCGGTAATGAGGGGCTTTTACGCAAAAATATGAAAAAAAGAAGGAAAAGAAATTGATGGAATTGCAAACAGACTTAAGGCAAATATTCAAACATGGAAAAAATCCAGTAAATTTACAGCATCTCAGGACCTCAGAGAAAATTACATAAAGATCATTAATAGATGGTATTATACACCATTGAAATTAGCTAAAACATAGAGATTGGGGCAAAACAAATGTTGGAAATGACAAAAAGAGAAGGGCTCTTATTATCATATGTGGTGGTCCTGCCCTAGAATTAAGAAATATAGGTACAAAATAGACATAGAAATACAGGAAACACTGAGGATAAACTATCCCTTAGTAGCAGAATTATACTTATTAAATATGACATCGTTTCTGGGTATAGAGACAGATTTTTATTTTATTTTTTAAATTTTTTGAGAATGAGCCTTTATTTAGTCACAGCCACCAGACTATTGCCGGTAAAAAAAAAATGGAAATCAGAATGCATACCAAACACAGAGGAGTGGCTACAAATGATTATGGAACTAAGAGAGATGGACATATTAATAGCCTTGATTAATAAAAAATCTATAAGCAAAAGAGAAAAGGAATGGAATCCAATAAAAAAATACTGGACTAAAGTTTGGAATATAAAAGAAAATAGTAAGAATATAAAAAAAAATGTTACAGTATACCATAAAATAATAAGAAATGGGAGTTACAATTATTAAGCTGGGAAAAATTTTGAGAGAAGGGGTAAATAATGCAAGGAGATGATACCAAATAGTAAGGAAAGATCAATTATAGAAGATTGGATTATGAAAATAAAGAGAAATAAAGTACCTGGATGGTATTGGTATTAGCAATGTTACTAAAAACATAGAATATCTTAATTTTGGTGGAAGGATTAGATGGAAATAAGATATAAATGTGGAATATTTCATTTTATGTACTACAGTTGAAGAATGTAATAATATGTATATTTTTGGATGTACTATCTTGATTTTAAACTTTAATAAAGATTATTTTAAAAAAGAAAAATCTTGCAAGGTTTGACTGTTTTCTTAGAAGAGTATTGGGATCTGATGAGTCACACTTTCTCATCAGATATGAGAAAATTTGCAAGTCTTTATATCCTCAGCCATGTCTATGTTGTTTTTGGAACAGTTTCACCCAAAATTTTTCTTTAGCTAGTATGATCTCTGAACCTGACACACTATATGAGGAGGCTCTTATATACTGATGTTTATTTCATTTCATTTTGCATCTCTGAATCACTGCATCTCTGAATCATTTGCATTTCTGAATCTCATGTTACTGTTACTGATTTTTATGAATTTTTTTCATATTTTTTATTTTTTTTATTTTCAGAGTTCAAGTCTCATTCATTATGCAAATAGCATATCTGTTGTTTGGTAAAATGGCCAATATTGTCATTCAGTCACAAATTTCCTATCTGCAAACATTCACAGTGGAAAAATAATGCCTTTTTCTCCCTTAAATAATTTCTGCAGGATTTTAGAACTACAAGAAGCAGGATACTTGGATGTATTTAAAGAGAAATGGTGGCCTCGGATGGGACGCTGCGACTTGAACAGCCATACCAATGCACAGACAGATGGGAAGGCCTTGAAGCTTCACAGTTTTGCAGGGGTCTTCTGCATTTTGGCAGTAGGCCTGCTCCTGGCCTGTTTGGTGGCAGCCCTGGAGTTGTGGTGGAGCAGCAACCGTTGTCATCAAGAAACACCAAAAGAGGTCCATAACTTTTATTCTTATCACAATTAGGGGTAGAAAGTATAAAATTACACAAGAGTGGGGAAGGAGAAGAAACTAAAGCTGTGGAAATTCTAAGTGCTTTCTCACAACTCAACTCTCTAGACTATGAAGAAAGATAATTGCCTTTAAATACTTTTTTTTTTTTAAAAAAGTTATATCTTTTATATATATATCTATATTAAAAATCCCTAATGTTTGTGTTTTATGGGAGGTACCAAAATGACAGCTTTGGCAACTAAAGTCCTGTATTTATTTATAGAGCAGATACAGCCTGGGCAGCAGCAGCACTGCAAATATTCCCACATTGCCCCACCATTGTGCCTCAACTTTGCCATGGAGAGATCATCTTTAGGGGTAAGAGAGTAGCCCAGGGACCATGTCTTTGGCCCCTCTGTTAATGACAGACAAGGATGTTTAGAGCTGCCTTAAATTCACATAATCAGCACTTCTCATTCCTTCAGAAATCAAACCCATGCCTAGCTCACATTTGTCTGCTGGCCAATTTGAGAACTGCCAAGTTGGTGCCAATGTTGCACATCCACACATGCAACGGTCTCCAAAAAATATCATAGCTTGTCTCCAGCCTTTAAACAGGACTATTTTGAATGTTATTTTTGTATTTCTGGGTTCATGTCATAGTACCCAACTAGCAAAGCAGAAAGATATTTCCCTCCTAGGACAGACATTTTAAGGCTATTGGTCTCATTTGCTTCATGTAATCTTGGGTAATTGCAGGTGAAGCATTTGTTTTGCCCTTTGGTGGCATGAATTTTTATTGTTATCCTATATATCCCAGATAAATACAACCATTCATCCCTTTAACGTTTTTTGCATGTTTTAATTCAGGTACATACACATTGACAACCCACCAAATTAAGAACTGTCCATACATCAGAGAATGGCAACTAGGGCCCTCCAGATGTTGTTGGACACAACTTCCTTCTTCCCTAGTCAGAATACCTAATTGTGAAGGATGATTGGAGTTGCAATCTGACAACCTTTGAAGGGTCCTGCCATGTGTAGCCATAAATTCTCTTCTTTCAAGAGCAATTTTTGCAGTTCCAGGTAAGCAAAAAGAACATGAGGTTAGTGGGCTATCGTATGCAGTTGGTAAGCTATGTTCCCCTTAGTTGATGCTATGCAGACCTTTAATACCCTCAGTTTTGGGGAGAGAAATTTAGGCCATTTAAAGCAAGGCATGTTATTGGACTGCAGCTTCCATTCCAAAATATCTGTGGGATGGCTAGTGTTGATAGGAGTTTAGGTATGGAAATACTATTTGCAAATATTTGAAAAAAAATGTTTTAAAAACATGCTTTTTAAGTGTTGAGAAACCCTGATGAAAAGAATTGTGGACTGATGAGAATATCCACTATTATGGGCACATTCTGTGCAAATTCACATGTGGTTGTTTTGCACAGAAAAGACTTTCTGCATGTTGAAAATAATAAAAGTAAAATAATAATTCAGTGCAGAAATATTAATTCCTGCTCAGAGAATTCTGTTTTTCTGTGCAGAAAAATACTGTTTTCTGTTCAAATCAACCATGTGTGAATTTTACACAGAATAAATACCCAATTACAGCATTTTCTGTTCAGGAATTAATATTTTGGCATTGAAATATTATTTTCCATGTAGAAAATGCTGTTCTCTGTGAAGAAAAAGCTGTTTCCTGTGCAAAAATACCATGTGCGATTTTTGCATAGAATATATTGCAAATTGTGAATAGCTTTCAAAAACTGTGTGGCTTTCAAAGACTTTGGGCCGATGCAGACCAGCCAGAAGGGCCAGCCTGGGGGTGGAGGTGGGGCAGGGCGATTGCACGCTGGCTGCCCCAATGCTGCTGTCACACCGTGCACCTGACCACATGGCACACAGCATCAGGACGCCCCATTGGTGCAGTGTGCAGACACACTGCATCAAAGAGGCACAAAAGAGCCATGACAGTGCCACTGAGGCATTTGCCAGCTCTTTATGGATCAGTGAAAAGATGGATCAGGGTCATGGCATATGGTTGCCGCAGCCCTGATCCGGCGCTCCCAGGGGCGGCATAGAGCTGCCCCTTAGGGACCATCTTCATTGGACCTTTCTCTCAGTGTGAAGAATATGGTTGAAATTATCTATTGCTACCTTCAAGAAGATACTTAGTGAATAATCATATAGCAGATGCCACCCAAAAACATCTGAACTTCCACAGATTTCTGACTCCTGGTTTAAAGGGCACCACTTAAAAATATTTGTTCATGACATGGAAAATAATGGGGCCCTTCCAGTTCACTTTCACATGCCATGGAGAGACTGTTACATTCCATGATTGCAGTTGCTTGTAATTTGAAAATAAGATAGTCAGGAAGAGATTGCGAAGATGTATATGAAATGCAACAGCAAAGAAAATGTAACAGTAAAGTCCCTGTGCACTCTTATGTAGCTAAGGTTGCATAATAGCTGTTTGACACCACTTTAACGGTCATGGCTCAATGCTGTGGAATTCTGGGAATTGTACTTTGTTTTGGTACCAGAGCTCTCTGACAGAGAAGGCTAAATGTCTCATAAAACTACAGTTCCCAGAATTCCATAGCATTGACTGATGACCATTAAAGTGGTGTCAACCTGGATTATTTCAGCAGTGCAGATGCAGCCTTAGCATTCATTGTGGAGGATACTATTCCTCTACAAAGAAAAGTTGGAAACAGTACATAAATAAAGCAAGAGCTATTAGAGAAATATGTAATGCTCTTTTCCTTTGTGTGGATAGATGACTTTATTCCACTTATTAACAAAAAATTAAATCATTAAGGCCTCATGAGTGTTTGATGTCTCTCCTCCCCACACACTATCTCACTTTCTAAAAATAATTCTCTTCAGCATTAAACACATGACTTTTAGTTAAAACATCTCTTATGGAAAGAATATGAAATTGCCTGCTATCAAAGGTTTTCCTCACACATATTTCAAAGCAATAATAATCAGCTTGTCAAAGACATAACATGCAAAAAAGACAGCATCTGTTTGCATCAATTAAAATCTTTAACAGCTTTACCTCTCAGAGAGACTTTGAGACATCAAGGCACTTGAACTTTCTTTTATCTTGAACAGATGTTTTGTACTAGATAGTTACAGCAGCAGCCACACCCAGCAGGGGGAAAACAAAAACCCATCACATCCCATGCTTTTATTTCTCTAGTTGCCCAGAGTATTGCAATAATTGACATACTGACCATATATAGTGGTTTGAGCATTTTACTCGGACTCTGGGAGAGCAGAGTTTGACTTCTGCTGAGCCATGGAAACCCACTGGATGACCATGGGCAAGACACATTTTCTCATCCTTAGAAAAAGGCATTGGCAACCCTCCTCTAAATAAATCTTGCCAAGAAGGCCCTGTGATAGGTTGGAGTTGACTTGAAGCTGCCTAACAACAACAACAATCATGCCAAAATGGGGCAGAGAATGAGAAAGGGAGAGAGTGATCCATCATTGACATTCCACTTGTTTGTATCCACTACTTGTCCATTCAGTTTGTCCTCCAAGTGTTCAGTACTTTGCTTTGAGTATACAGACAGGGATTTCATTTGTATGTATTTCCACAATGTATTCTTTTTCCCCAGAAAGGAAGTTTTATTTGGCAGGAAAATAGCTTTGCTCAATTCTCATGCACCCGTGAGTGTCATGAGCTCATTCTTCATTTGTAAGGAAATGACATGTAGAAGATTCTGTCTATGCACGGATACATGTTAAAATGAGAACTCAAACCTTTAGTTAACTCAATTGGCAGATTAGTCAATTAAAACTGAAGTGGATTGGATTAAAAAGCTTCACAGCCAGTCATGGGGGTGTTCCTCTGGAAGCACTGCCATTGAGGGTATAAACAGAAAGGATATGTGTTTGTGTGGTGGTGGGAGACTGGATGTGATGTAAGGAATCTGTGATCAAGATCCCCCACTATAATTTTTAAATATATTATTAGGCTCATGGAATTGGGTGGAACTGGCTTATGGGTGGCAGCCATGATGAAAATCCAATATCTCTCCCCACAGCATTATATTTATTAAAATCTCCTCGTTAAGCAGGTGTTTGCTCAACATGGGAAAACTTTCTGGATACTGTATGACATGGGTAGGGGAATCTTTGCCCCATGCAGTGTTTTGGATGTGAAGTCCAAGAGGTCTCCTTGAAAATGACCAAGGGCATAGGACAGGGGTAGGCAACCTTTCCCCTTTAAGGGCCGAGGGACTTCAGCTCCCAGAATCCCAGGAGCTATTGGCCAACATGGGACTATTGGCCAACATGGCTGAAGGTTCTGGGAGCTGAAGTCCCTCGGCCCTTAAAGGGGAAAGGTTGCCTACCCCTGGCATAGGATCATAGATGTGGCAGTCCGAAATATCTAGAGGGTTGAAAAGTTCCCTACATAGTACGAGAGCAAACATTAGCAGGGTGCAAATTTAATCAGGAAATCAATACAGGAAAAAGGTTAAGCTCTTCTTTGCCCCACGCTCAGCCCTAGTCCACATGGTTGGATGTCTCCACATGGTTGCTGTTCCATGATTTTGATTACAGATTTATTTTATCAAATCTAGTTTGGTCCTTCATACTCAGTAAATATACAGAATATTTCACCCTTACAGTGCAATCCTATGCTTGCTCACATGTAAAACTACTGCAGAAAATTGGATATTTTTTTGCGTAAACATGCCTAGGATCAAGCTGAATCATTACTGGGGGCATTCTTAATTAATAAGGCAGAATTAGAAGTTAAAAGCATGCTTACACATATTTTTACACTGTATTTGCTCTGAAGAGCCTCAGATAGTAAAAATTTAATCATGATGACCTTTCTTTTAAAAGAACTACACATTTTTTTCCTTATTATATAGTAACTTATCTTCCATTCTCAATTCCTTCACTTTCTTGTAATGGACTTTTTTGTCATATGCACATGTATATAAACTTAATCGATTAATTGGTTAAAATGCAGAGATTAATTCTTTGATTGGTTGATTAATAAACTTGACACTTTTTGGTGTCTGATTTTTATTCTCTAGTTTTCATGGCCACTTGTAAATCACTAAGTTCTCTGTGGAGAATGAACATTTCTAAATTAGCCAACTTGGTACTCATACATGGTGGACACATAGTCTCTACATAATTTAAAGAAAACACAGAGATAAATATGTTTTGCATGGTCCTGATACTTTTGTTTACAGCACTAATATCAAAGGATGTCACTGTTAAAAACCATCTTGACATGTAATATCCAGAAAATCTAACCTATATAAAATTCTTACAGTCCACCCAGACCTGGAACACACATTTCAGCCAAGCTGCTGTCACTTCTGTCTCCTCCTCCTCCTCCTCCCACTGAGGAGATGTGGGAAAAATAGAGATGCAACTGTAGATGTACGGATGGTATTTGGGGACATGTTCATAGTGGTTGCCACTTATACTACTTTAGGACATGAACTAAAGATTTTTCAAACAGCTTAAACTTTTTTTTTTTTTTTTTAAAAAAGCCTTGCATCTGCTCATAGCCACATGATGTTCTCTGTGGTCTCCAAGCCTAGCATCACTTCCTGGAATGCAATCAGATCACCTTATACTATAAAGCCATGTGTGTGTGTGTGTGTGTGTGTGTGTGTGTGTGTGAGAGAGAGAGAGAGAGAGAGAGAGAGAGAGAACTTTCCCATCTTTGAATCCAGCAGAGAGGTGGCTTGTTTGTCCCTAGGCTTCAGCACACCTAGCTCTGCTCTGGACAGTATAGGAATTATAATTTGCCCAAACATTTGTGGTACAATGCTCTCTCTCTCTCTCTCTCTTTCTACACACACACACACACACACACACACACACACACATATATATACATACACATACACACATCAACTACCAAGTAGTAATGGGGTCACTTGTATCAAAGTATCCTAAGTAATGCATCGCTGTTTCCTTTCACTTAGAAAGAGAACTATTCTGTCCTTCTTTAATATTCTTCCTCGCAGAAATTCTACTTATATTTCTTTCTCTACCTGATTCATACCTGGAATACTAGTAGTGTTTCTGATTGTTCCTAGTTTGCTAATTGCTTTGGAATCTGCAGCTTTTCTGCTATGACTTTCTCTTGGTATCAAGGCCTGGATGCCAATTGCTAAACAGTCCTTAACAGTTCTAATGGTCTGCTCCTAAGCACTTCTTTGACTTCAACCATGCTCACTGACCACTCTAATAGTGCAGAATTACAGTCAGTTATGTCCTGCGAACAGCAAAAAGATCTTACACCAATATTTTAGAGCAACCAGTTAGATTCTAATAGTGCAGAATTACAGTCAGTTATGTCCTGCAAACAGCAAAAAGATCTTACACCAAGATTTTAGAGCAACCAGTTAGATTCTTGTATGGGAGTTGTTTTTGTAAGCAGATTTATGTAGACAGGAATTAGAATTAGGCATTTTTGTAGCATCTGTATCAAGTATAGGTTTGCTGTGATGTTACTTTGTAACAGAGCTGCCAAAGTCATGGTTGCAATAAAACTGATGCACAATGGGACTGATGGCCATTGGATACCAATGCATATTGACTACTCTTACCGGTGTCCTGATACACATCTTCACAATTCTCTAAGGGTTTCTTAGCACCTCTGCTACATAACTAAGTATATGTGTGGTTATATAACATAGACAGAGATATAGAATTCTGGCCACCAAATGTAGGAGATTTGATCAACCATGATTCAGGGGAATTTCCTTCTAGAGAATTTATTTTTTAACCAAATGTAGGGCCTTTACACACTGCCAGAAATAATGCAGCTAGAGTCCACTTTAACTGCCCTGGCTCAATGCTAGGGAATCATGGGAATTGTATTTTTTTTTTCTGGGACATTGAGCCTTCTCTGTCAGAGAGCTCTGGTGTCACAATAAACTACAGTTCCCATGATTCCTTAGCACTAAGCCAGGACAGTTAAAGTGGCCTCAAGCTGCATTATTTCTGGCAGTCTGTAAAGGCCCTTAGTTCAAGGTATGATAAGAAAGAAGGAGCAAGAATGTAGAGATCAATCAGCATTTCCAAGAAGAGACAGTAATCTTCTGACTAGGAAAAAATGTTCAGAAGATAGTTTAATTTGCCTGTTGAGCTTTAGTATAGAGCAGAGCATGACTTGAAGATAATTCACTGCATCAGCCACCTTTACAACATTGCTTCCCACTGAGAATATAGATTGTACTTGCATTTCCTCAATTCTGTAAAGATACATTGTGTCTCTTAACATCAGGTTGTCATTTCTCACTTTTTTAAAATCTGAAAACCATAGTAGTAAAAAAATAATAATCATTGAAGCTGTCCTAATTTACATCTGCATCATTTTGTAGCAGTTGATAAGAAACCCAGACATTAGACGCTAACAGTGAGAGGTCTTCATGGAAGATTGTCTGACACTCGAGCATTTTTCAGAATTGCTGTGAAAAGCATTCTCAACAATAGTCCTTTTCACAATGGAGTTTCTACTACAATCACATGGTATTTCTTTTATTGCAATTGCCCTTTCATCCTGTTAACATTTCTGTTAAAGATTTTGTTCACAGATACAAACACTTCTTTTGATTGCAAATATTCTATGAGATAACAAGCTAGTCTTTTGTGCCTTTAGTCTGCAAATGTATCTCATAGCCTTATTTTTCATAAAGTAGTGTGACAATTGAACAGGTATTGTGATGTAACAATTCTAGGAAGATTGAATGTAAAGGAGGCCAGGAGTTGTAGTTCCTTTGCCACTTGTGTAGAATTGAGATTATCAGCAAAGATATCTTCAAAAATGGTATTTGTGCAGCTCGGTTAAGTTTATTTCCTTATCCACCCCCCACCTGCTTCTGTATAATGAAAACAGCTGTCTGTTAGAATCATCCTGAAATGACAGTTTTGTTCCTTTTTAACATCAAAAAGTGAGCCCCATTTGCCTGTTTCTTATAGACCATTTTTAAAAAAAAAAAAAAATGCACACTCCTTGAAGATGTCTCTTAGATGCCTTCCTTGAAAAGGCCAGTCATGAGACAGAAGCTGAAATAGTGGCATCTTGTCATTGTTAGTGCCTTGACACATCTTTCTGCCAACCACCATTTTATTGAAATACTTACACAAGGATCCAATTTGCAGAACATTCAGTGGGAACTTGTTATATTTTCCTGCAAAATTGCTGTATGTCCATCTGGCATTGTCAGAGAATGAAAACCATCCATCCCACGAGGTCACTGGTTTTGCATATCCTGTGTCTTATCACCTACAGAACATCAATGTGAATTATACCATGGGAGAATAATGATATATGTATTCTAATCTACCTCAGAACATTTGAAAAATAGACCTTTTAAACTTTTATACAACAAGCTTAACAAATAACAGACCCATGTAATACATTCATTGTTGGACAGTACCACTTTAGATGGAAATGATGGTAGGCCAGAAAATGGAAATTTTCCCTCCTGTCTTAACTATCTCGCACATTTAAAGTTAACATGTCAGGGTGAAAGCTAGACATTTTCCTGGGCATACTAGTTTTTTTATATATACACACATTTCTTTTCCTTTTTTTTTTTTAAAGTAGAGAAGCATTCACACATTTGAACTCCTGGTTGCATGTGTATAGAGCTCATGTTTCAAAACATGTGTTAACAACCTTGCAGCCTTGAGTGTCTCAGTAAAATGTAAGAAATAGAATACCATAACTGCCATAAAGATTATTTCAAAAATGCAAATTTCAATGACAAATAGAAAAGTCAACACACACACTATTTTTTTAAATAGTATTTTAAATAGTATTTGGGAATGGGAAAGAATAGAAGTGATGCAAGATTTATAGATTATAGAGGCATGTACTTGCTAAATTGATAAGATGTGAAATGGTCCCTATTAAGTGTGTTACATTAGCAATACTGTTTTCCATGGAATCTAAAATGGTGCAGAGCAACTAGAGTGATATTACATGGGATAGTTAATCATGTACCTTGGCTTTGAAAACCAACTCTAAAAATAACATTTCTTTGGAAAGGAAAAACAATGGAAAGGCCTACAGGTACTCATGGCCATTGTTTAGCATGTATGGTCAGGCTCTGTTACACATAAGCATGGATTTCCTCCAAGATATAATTGATACAACTGGATACTTTCATACATATTTTCATTGCATACTTTCAGTATATGTTAGTTGAAATGCTTTGGGACCTGAGTATTTTTAGTACTTAAAAATACAATCTAGATTATTATTATTATTTTTGCATCTCATACCTTCCTACCATCTGCCTTAGTTCCCCCCCCCCCCAACACTTTCATGGTTATTTCTTTTCTTGTTCTGTTCTATGTTTCATGTGAATGAAAACACACACACACACACACACACACAAATTACAACTGTTATATTTCCCCCTTCATTGTATGTTTGTATTTTATGTTGCTTTTTAAATTATTTCTTACTGTATTTCAATCTCATATCTGAAATCTGTGTACTTTTTTGGCTAAATGTTTTCCTATAAATAATCACCTGTATTGTATTGTATTCTAATTTTCAAATATGAAATAAACTGTTACTTGGGAGCAGGAAATAAACAGTCTAATTACTGGCAAAGCAATGCAGTAAACAGTAGGTTTTTCCAAGACAAACTGGAACTATTTAGAGTTGGCAAAATAAGTAGGAGAAGTGATGACAATGAAAAGGTTTCAGAGGCAAGCAACAGCCATTCATCCCCAGACCCACCATGATGTATAAAATATAATGCACAGGGTCAGTTCATACACTCGTGGAGACCATGCACAATTTATTTGCAGCCCAATCATATATTGTCTGTCCAAAAGCAAGACCCATTGAATCCAATGAGATCATTACAAGATAACAGTGTTTAAAACTGCAGCCTTAGCTATTAAGTACACTACAAATGTATCAGAGCTTAACTGCATAACTCATGCCACTTAAAAGCCCCATAGTTGTGAGGTGATAGAAGAGTCTCTTCATGGTGATTGATATGTGATAGGTCATTCACATGCATCTAAGCACACCATTTGACACTGCAACAATTGATTAATAATCAAGTACCGTATGTGTAAGAATGGCCTTTAATATTAAAGCACCAGGATGTGTGCTGGAAGAAGCTGGAAAAGGAATAAGTAATGGAGTGCTTTATCTTATATGTTAGTCATGTAAAGAATATTCACCATTTTTTTTCTTTCCAACAAAACACATTGTGGCAACATAGCAAGACATTCTGTAACTTTAAAAAAAATTTTTTTTTTAAATAAACAATCAGTATGAAATTTTTCTCTCTCTCCTGAACAAGAATTAGATAATGAAAGCTCCCCTCCTTCAAGGTCTTTCTGGTTTGTGTAAAAAGACTGTACATAAAATAAACAACTGGCATCCTGTTCAGCAGTTATGATATCATAAGATGGACTTATAGTATCATAACTGCTAGGGATTCACATTTACTGTCATAAACAACTGAATGTGACCCCCTAAACCTAACTTTGCATCCTGACAGTGCCCTCAAATGAAGTATTTCTGAAGCCCTGGTAATAGGAATGATGGGAAATGAAGTCTACAGCATGCTCCCCTCGATGGGATGCCATGGGACAAGTAGTTGTGTCAGGAACCTGAAGGATTTCTCCATTTGCCTGTTCTCAAGGTACCTTATGACCAGTAGGATGCTATAGATTTCATTTCCCGGTGTCCTAATCTCCAGTGATCAGGATGCTGCCATGGTATGAAGATAGGTTTGGAGGGGCATTGTCAGTTGTAACAACAATGATCGAATTCTGTCATCCTATTTGCAATAATAATGCTCTGCTAAACATCTCTGATCATTATGAAGCAAGATACACACAGCTAGAGAGAACAGGTTCTTAGATCAAGAAAGATACAAACTATCCACCCAGGCTTCTAGTTTTTAAAAGTTTGTGGAACAAAATACCTGAAACAGTAGTTTGCTTTAAAATTGTTCAGGTGATTTGCACAAAAATGGTCTTGCAAATGTGAATACTATCTTCCGGAATGCACAGAAACAAACACACATACACACATCTTCTCATCACTTCACCTGTCAAATGGAAAAATACATATTTTTTTCATTCTCAAGCATGACAATAACATATGTGACAATTTACATCTCTATTATGCATGTGGTACTATGTGCTTTATTTCTATAGATAGATACACTTAAGGGGAAAGTATAGAAGTGGAACTGATACTGAAATCATAACTGAAGGGAGGGGAAGCAGAAAATGGCCCTAAATTTTCAGTGACTCTGTGTGTGTGTGTGTGTGTGTGTGTGTGTGTGCTGTCTCATGAGTTCTGAAGTTGTCTTAGAATACAGATTCTGTTAGATTTCTTTTTCAAAAAAGCAGTTCCATCGGATTTCCATTGTGCCACAATGACCGTACTACACCACATACCTGCATTTCACTACTCATTTAATGAAATGGATTTGTTAAGATTCGTCTTAACAGCTTAGCAAAATATTATGGATAGGAGACTTATCTTTATAATGGGGAGTTAGGGCCTTTGCAGACTGCCAGAAATAGTGCAAATTGAGTCGACTTTAAGGGTTAGGGTTAGGGTTAGGGAATCATTGGAACTGTATTTTATTGTGGCACCAGAGCTCTCTGACAGAGAAGGCTCAATGTCTCAGAAAAAAAAAAAATCCCATGTTTCCCTAGCACTAACCCTAACTCTTAAAGTCAATTTGCACTATTTCTGGCAGTCTGCAAAGGCGTTTAGTTCTTTCTAAATGTCTGTGCAGATTTACCTTCTATAATGTCCTGCTAAGCAGTAAAGATGAATTTAAAGTTGTTGCATTTTGTTTGTTTGTTTGTTCTCTCATTCATTTGAGCTATGCAGCAGAAGTGTGCTCTCCAATTCCATTTGGTAGACCATTATAGATGGCTACTTTATCAAATGGTATGTTGCCATTTATTAAACTGAAGCAAGATGCTCTTCTAGCTCAGTCTTACTAATGTTTTCACAAATTAATTCCAACATACACAGCTGTCCTTGAAGCATTTTGAAATAGAATGAGGATTTGGCATGTTGCCGAAGGTTCCACTTCCATTTACTGTAATAGATGGAAGGCTATAAAAGTAGTTGCAGAAGTGGTTGCGTTTTCACAGAGGTTGTATAAAGTCTAGTCCCATGTGCATCCAATCATTCTGCAAACATACTCACAGTCCTCTTTCACATTTTTTATTTTGTGGGTGGGGAGTAAATCAACTACTGCACAATTGAGAAGTTCAAGGCCATGGCACTTGCAGTATAATCAGTTGCACAACTTTGAAATCCTGCATAACTACATAGGTGTATATGTGAACTACACAAAAAGGGACAGTATCTTGTCTAAAGTCTACACTGTCCTTTCATCATGCCAGAAGCCTTTGAACATGCCTATATGTATGTGTGTGCATCATCTCTCCCTTGCTCCCTCCCTCCCTCTCTCTCTCTTTCTCTTTCACACACACACACAGAACACAAGCATCCACCTTGCATGTTCAGAAGCCATTCATGCAGAATAGTGTCTAGCACACTGGGAATTCCTTTCCAAAGTTAAAGAAGCCACACCATACAACACTTCTTATTCCAGATTCCACAGTCCACACCAAGGTGTAGAAAGAGGAGAGTAGAAACACTCTGCCCTTTCCCAAAAGCCTTCAAAGTGGAAATGTTCATTCTTTTCAACTCTAATATCCACTCCAGATCAGATCAATTGATGCAACAAACCACTTTGCCATGATAGCAAGTTAAATGAAAAGTAGAAATTTAGCATAAGACTAAAGAAAAATGTGTGTCAATTAGAATGAAATGTAAACTGTCCTTCGCCACATATCGTCCTTTTCTTTCAGCAAAATGATGTAAAATGTCTGATGATGATACACAGGGATCACTAGATGCAAAATACTGTTAGCCTTTCCTGTACTTCAAGATGGAAGACACCCACCATGCCAATCAAAACTGAAAGGATATTGTAAAACCTGGCCATTAGGCTGATATTTTTTGTGACAGTTGATTGAATTGTTTTCAAGCATATAATGTTAAGCTGAACATCTTTAGAACATTGGACTATTTTCATCTAGCAGTACCTCTATTTCTAGGGATAAGGAATGAAGTGTGGAATGTATATGTTTCAAACTGAACTGCTAGGTGTAACTCCCAGCAACGAAAGAATGTAGGACAATTGCAACATATGATCTGAACTGTTATAAAAGATAAGTGCTAGAAGTTCTGCTGGCAGTCTGGTTAACTTTTGGGCATTTGACTAGGCTAGTTATTTTCAAGTTGCATTCCAAAGAATTATTGGTGTAGGGGGGACATGATGTCACCATGTATATGTGTGTACCCTGAATGGGGGTAGGCAACTGTGGCATGGGACAATTTTCACCCCTTCAGCCAATTGCAGGGTGGCATTTTGAGCCCAAAATGAGCCCAAAATGTGACCCACATAAGACTGAAAGTACTTTCCAGTTTGATCTTGTAGATATTTATGGCCAACCTTTCAATGATATTGTGCATTTCATCTACATTTGAGTGGGGGTGTCATAACTGGGAAATGTGTCAGTTCCTTGAAAATGCATTCCAGATGGCCATTTTGTGGGTAACCTTTGCCTAGGTTTTTTTTTTTTAAAAAAATCCTGTTCTATTGGTTCAGGGTCCTGCAGATAGTAGTGATGGGGAACTCTTTCCCCACTTCTGTCATAGGGCATGCCCAAGATTCCTTTAAAGTGGCTTCCATAGAAGAGATAGAAATATTATTTGGCACAAGAGGAAAGATTCTCATGTTCTAAAAAGTTGGAAGTAGTCCAAGCAGTATCTTGGATGAGGGGACAAAACAATGAGGGGACAAAACATAAACTGCCCCACCCTTCAAATGGTATTAAGGTCTGGTTCTTGTCCCTCCAACCTAAGTTTAGCTTTATGCACTCAGTTGTGTGTAAGACATTGGCAGTAACATGTACCTCAGTGGAATTCTATTCCAGAACTTCTGGTTGTTAAGCATTTACCACAACACCTGTCCTGAGCTTGGAAAAGTTACTTTTTGGACCAGAACTCCTAGAATCTCCAGGATAGGCAATGGTGATGCTGCCTAAAAGATTCTGGAAGAAACAGCCCCCAAAAGCCTCTTAAATATCTCTTAAATTTGCATTTGCCTCCATGGCTCCTGCAGGCTACCCCTGCAAAAGAAGTGAATCCTAAAATGATGTGCTAATTTTACTTATTCATCTATAACATTTGCATAGCCATTCAACAATATCTAAAAGTGGTGAACATTTCTTATAATTATGTTTCATATGTATATTCCAATGATATACACACAGAAACACAAGAGCACACACACAAACGCACACACCAGAATCAGAGAAAAAACAGTCACTGTTAGACTTCCTCAGTAGTTTAATGCTTTGGACTGTTACTGGCATGTTGACTGAATTACAAATCATAAATATTCACATAAATTGATTGAAGACTAAGTTATTTATTTATTTATTTATTTGAATTATTTATACCCCACTCTTCAGCCACATAGAAACAGCACATTTCTGTCTAAGGTGGGGATACAGGAAATTTTCAATGCCATGATAAGTGATGCTAAAAAATAAAATAAAATAATATTTTTCTTTTTTTTTTTTTTAGAATTAGTTTGAAGATTGAATGGACTCAGAGTTCAACTGATTTGCAGCATCATTATAGTCGTATTTAAATTGTGATGAATGAATTCTGTGGCACCTACCCCCAAATCAGTTGAGCTATCACTTAAATACACTGAAATCAAATCAAGGCTATCTAAAAATGAATATTAATTGTCATGTGGCATGCAAGAGATAGATGGGTGTAATTGATGAGTGATGGAGAGAAAATCTTTATTACAACACAATTAATTGGGGGGAAATGAGATAGCATTTTGTACATTCCACTCCTCACTTAAACAAAAGCAACCACCTCACTCATATTCTTTGACTGTTTTGAGCTATATTGTAAAACTATATTACAAAACTCAAGTACAAAAGTAATTTGCAAGTGTTTGGTTCACTATTACCAGGTTTAAACGGGCTAGGAATGTTTGATTGCTTCACTGCTATACTTACAAGCCATGCTATTTGATACTTTGCCCACTCTTTTTTTTTTTTTTTTCAATTTTCTTTTTCATTGTTTAATGGAGATTGTCAGTGTGGTGAGTCTGGGTCTCAGAATTGTGGTGAGCATTCATAAAATCATTTTGCAAAGAATCCTGTGCTTGCAACCACTCCTTGAAAACACCCCATGTGCTTACCTTTCCTGCTGCTTGAATCACCCATCAGGAAGGCACACACCTCATTGGTAAAAAAATGTACATTCCCATGGGATTCAACTTTGGCATTTTCAAACAGATCTTGGCATGCATACAGAAAACATATTTGATTTGACACATTCCTGGAAATGTTATCATTCATCCTCCTTTTGTGCTTTTTATCTGCATTGTTCTGGGTTACACCATTGACCCCTGAGGAAAGGCTCCAAGGAGTCCCCTGTCAAGTACCCTTTAGTCATAAAAGAGAAGGCTGTAATACATCAGGCCTCTTCTTTGGACAAGACAGCAGGGAATCCTGCCTCAATTGTAAGAGAAGAGCAACATCTGTCTTGATCATTCCCCTCATCACTTAAAGGCAACCATCTACATAATAATTGTGTTTATTTGGGATGTATCAATAATATAGTTGTAGATACAAACATTAATTGACTGTTTGTCCACTTCTTCATCTGAGTCAGAACAGCCTGTTAGTGGGGAAAGTATCCATGTAATCACATGCAATGTTGCTGGTTGGAAGGAGGCAATAAATGCTGATTTAGTGGGCTTCCTTTCTAAATTTGACATAGTGGCCATCCAGGAAACTTGGTTAACTGCTGCTGCTGAGCCATTAAAACTTCCAGGCTTTCAATGTTGGGATATCCCTGCCCAAAAACTAAAAAAAAAAAAAAAAAAAAAGGGGGGGGGGAGGCTCCGGTGGCCTCTACATTCTTATTAAACAAGAATTGCATTGGCAAGGGGAGAAACTAAATTATGGGGATAAATACTCCCAATTTTTAGTTATGAAATTTACTCACAAGGATTTTGAAGTTATACTGGTAAATGTATATATTTCCCCCATTTCATCTCTCCTTTATAATACCAATTTATGGACAGGTTTAGAATTTCAATTGGATGAATTAATAGTTCTACACCCTCAATCTGTAATAATTCTATTGGGTGATTTTAATGCTAAATTAGGCCCATCTCTTTATGATTTTGCCAAAAAAGACACAATTTTTTTGATAACCAACCCCAATGGCATTCTAGAGATAACAAAAGCAACAGTGCTGGACTGTCTTTGGTATCTTTAATTTTCAAATGTAATCTTCCAATTTTGGGGGGCAGAGATGAGGATGACAGTTATAGATATCCATAGACATATCATGCATCCAACTCTAGTAGTGTACTAGATCTTATCTGTGTTTCCAGAAACAAAATTGATCTTTTTTCTGAGATTGTTGTTCACCCAAGAGGGGAAAGTGATCATCAACCTGTGAGTATGAAAGTGCGGGGTAGCTCAGATTTAAGACCAAGTAGTTGGGATGACAGATGGATAATAAATAATCAAGAGGCATGCCAAAATGGCAGACTTAGATGGGCCAAAGTTGATACTACTGCAATATCAGTTAATCTTAAAGCAGAGAATGTTAAAAACTGGGCTTATACGATTTGGTCTTCTTCAGCTGATTGACTATCAGTTACTAACACATTCTCAAATTTGTGCCAAATGTTGAAGAATTATTTAACATCTAAGCCTTCAGGGAAAACTCTTTTGAAAGACATTTCACCCTGATTTGACACAGAATGTAGGCTAATGAAAAAGAAATTAAAGTTGGCACTGAGATCTGCTCAGAGGTCCTCCTCTATTTATGTACGATTAGAAAGGAATATAAAAAAAACTAATAAAACTTAAGAAACAAAATCATGTCATCTCAATTTCGGCTGGTCTAGAGTTAGTATCAAAAAACCACAATTCAGCAATATTTTGGCATTCTGTCATGGGAATTTTAAAGGAAAGGAGATTTCTATATGATATCACTATACCCACTAGGAATGGGGAAATTATTTTCAAGGGCTATTTGCATTGAACAATTCCATGGAGATCCAGCATTTAAGTTCTGATTCCCTAGGTACTGAAACTCTGTCCCCATGACCACCAGTCTCTGAAGAAAAGATTTTGTCTATTATTAATGCTCTTAAAAATAATAAAGCACCCAGGGAGGACTTCTTACCAGCAGAATTATACAAAGATTCTAGTGATTAATGGGCACCTATTCTGTCAGGTTTGTTTACACATATAAATAATACCTGTCAGACCCCAGCTGGTTGGAAGTTGGCCATAGTTGTACGTATTTATATAAAAGGGAATAATAAGGATCCCAGTAACTATAGGTCTATTAGCTTAATAGATATTGTAGCAAAAAATTACTTGAGGTTTCTTTTGAACAAACTGGAAATGGAAAAGGAATTTTAACAGAAGAACAAGCAGGCTTTAGACAAAATTGATCTACCATTGACAACTGTTTTACTTTAAATCCTATGATTGCCAAATATACAGCAAAGGAAAACATCTATATGCTGCTTTTATAGATCTTTCCACAGCCTTTGATACAGTGAATAGAGAAATTCTATGGAACAAACTGACTAACCTTAAAATTGAATTGTGATTGTTGTTATTAATCAAAGCCCTTTACACAGGTGCCTGTCTAAGAGTAAGGTTTGGATAAAATGGAGCCATGACAAACAAATTTGATACATATAAAGGGGTAAGACAAGGGTGCTTAATTGCTCTTTTGCTATTTAATTTGTATATTAATGACCTGTTGAAATGAAGGACTTTGTTGAAATGAAGGACTTTGCAGTCCATATGCCCACAGTTCTTCATACACCTTGCAACATTCTGCTTTACGCTGATGATATGATATTGCTATCATATTCACAAGTGGGTATGCAGAGACTGTTAAGAAGATTCAGCTGTTACCGTCAGAATAATTTTTTAACTATTAATAAATCAAAGTCAAATATAATGGCATTTGGCAAAAGACAGCAGAGACATAGATGGCAGTTAGAGGGTGAGCCAATAGATCAAGTAAAGACCTTCTCTTATCTTGGTGTAAAATTCTCTGAGAATGGCTCCTGGTCTTGCCACCATCAAAAGAGTGCACTTAGAAGAAAGGCATGCTTGAATCTCATATCTAAACTAAATGGCCACAAGTACCCCGGTTCCTTAACCCCAATAATTAATGTATATAAAGCTAAGGTTACACCTATGCTTTTATATGCAGAGGAAGTTTGGAGTTTAAATTCTATCTCAGCAATAGAACTAGCACAGTCTCAACATCTGAGAAGTATATTGGGTGTAGACAAAAGGACATCAATGACTGCTGTCAGAGCTGAATTACAGATTTATACAATTCACTTGCAAGCAAAAATCAAAGTGTTCAACTATTGGTGTAAAAATCAATGAAATGGAGCCAGAAAGACTAACAAGATTATGTCTCTTAGAACAGTTACAATCTCATCTCCAATCCTCTTGGTCTATGCAAATAATAAACTTTATAAAGAGTTATGGTCTCCCTGAATCATGCTCAGTTAATGATCAAGCAAAAAAGGGTGCGAGACAGAGAATTCTGGATATTGAGGCCCAAAAAGATATAGCCACCTTAAGCAAGGTAGGCAACTTAAAATGGCTGAGTCGATACAAATGCACCTTTCAAAGAGCAAATTATCTAAAAATGCAAATGCATAAACATCTGAGGGAGGTTTTTACCTGAGCTAGATGTGATCAGCTGGACACTATGGTAAGATATGGAAGATTCATTGGTATTCCATATAATGAGAGAACTTGTATCTGTGGAGAATGTGAAATTGAGGATATAACCCACATTTTATTCAAATGTAATTTGTACCAACAGGAAAGAGATCAATATTTTGGTCCCTACATCAAACGAATGATGTTTTGGGATACTCATGTTAAAATTTCATACTTTATGAGTGGTCAAGGTACAAAAATAACTATCAGCCCAGTTCAGTTTCTACATAAAGCAATACAGTTGAGATCTAGATATGTAGGGGGGATGAAGAGCTCTGATGTTTGATTTTTTTAATTTCATATTTTATTCACATCCATATATACTTGATTGTATTGTATTTTTTAACTTGTAATTTTTACAGAATTTTATATTGTGCTCTATTCTCTTTTGAATTATAGTGAAATGGCCTAAGAGCTAATCAAAAAATTGATTGTGATTGTGAGTTATACCATTGATCCACTGGTATAGTCCTATTCCACTAGCCATACAACTCTCTGGCATCTCAACCATAGATCTTTCTAAGCACTGCAACATAGAACTGTTTAACCACATATGCCAGGGATTAAACCCAAAACTATCTATATAAGGTGGTCAAGCATCCCTTGATGTCATGGTATCAGGCTTGATTTTGGGGTGGGAACTCCAGTATCAGCAAAGTACATCACCCTAGGTGCAATTTTTGCTAGCCCAGTCCTAGACTGACATTCATGAGGTGAACTATTTCACCCATGTAGCAAATGTGAATACTATAACAATTATGAGGTACACTTGCATTATCTCACATCAAGGAGGGGATGGAGTGGAATAAAAAATCTTGAGATTATTGTAGGAATCACATGTCTTCTAGACATCAAGTGGGCTCAGTTTTTGGTCTTATGGGAATGTATGGGAATGCATTTTTTAACTGCACTGTTCTTTTGAAATGTAACCTGCTCTGAGTACCAATTTTTGGGGAAAAGCAGGATATAAATCTAATAATAATAATAATAATAATAATAATAATAATAATTGCTCATGCATAAAATCACCCAGCTCTAAGCATGCATGTGTATACAATCTGTCAGTTTTTCACATATAACTGTATAATTCCCTAATGAAATATTAAAAAGTACTGGAAGAATACAAAATAAGCCAAAAGATTGATATTAATACAAGCAAAATGTCTCAACAGGTTATGTTCCAACTAGGTTTTACCTAAAGCAATTTTTGAAGGGAAGTGGAAACTCCTTCCTGAAGCAAAATATGTGAGAAATCTGAAAGATAGTTGAAAGGTTTTTGTTTTTTTAAAAGGCTAACAATTTCACTTGTGAAAGTAGGATGGTTTTTCTCCCTCCAGCATTAAATTTACTGGCAATTTGTGAAGTCGTCAACATATCATTCATTATGAAATATGGTCTTGACAGGCACTGAGAACCCAAGTAGCTCTGTATATATAACATAGACTTGGAAGACCACAAGGTTTCATTCAATGAATTAGGCAGACTGACAAATGCATTCCTGTCACAGCAGCTAGGGGGGAAAAAGCTTTGATTAAAAAGAAAAGAAAAGAAAGAAAACCCCAAAAGCAGAATCACTCCAACAGACTGGGAAATAATATCAATTATGCCAACAAGTAGCTCTTTGTTCAAATAGCACCACTGCTGAGTATATTTGTCCATCATGTAAGGGAAAAAAAAATCTTATACTTTCTCTTAATATGGGGAATTCAAAGTAATCCAACAAAACTGACTCACATAAGATTCAGGCCAGACCAAAAACAAACAAACAAACACAAATGGGGGGGGGGGGTTACTTCATAAATAATAAATCATGGCCATGAGCCTAGATGTGCTTGAAAAAGGACTAGACAAGTTCATGTAGTCTGTCTTTTGATGGCTATTAATAATGATGACAAAAGGAACCTCCATGTTCTGGAGATTCATGAACCTCCCTGAATGCAAGGGAGCAACAGTAAAAAGTTGTCTTATACCAAGTCTTTTGTCAGAACCCTTCTGGAAGAGGGACTAAGCAAGTTCATTAAATATATCTTTCAATAGCCGTTAGTAATGATGACATAAGGGACCTTAGTATGCAGAAGGAGGTTCATTAACCTCCGTGAATACAAGGGAGCAACAGTAGCATTGGGGTTTGGAGATGTAGGAACAGAAAAAGCTGCCACTTAGCAAGCCTTTTGTTGCAACCCTTCTGGAAAATGTAAAAGTTTGAAGCTGACATCTTTTCATTCATTGTAGACCATGTGCTCTGGTAGTTGGCTGTTGTGATAGGAAGGATGCTAGGCTAAATGATTTTTTTTTTCTAATAGCATTCTTGGTAAAGCAATGGTCTATAGAAATAACAATCATATAACAAGCTATATGCACTACAACTCTAGTCATACAATGAGTATAATAGTCAATGTAAGGTATAAGTATATATAATGAAACATACTTATAATATAGGGGGGAAGCAGACCAGGGCGTCAGGGACGCCCTGGGATGGTGCGCCGCGGGACCACGGCAGCCGCACCGCGGCGCACCATCGGCACCTCTGAAAGGAGCGCAAAATCAGCGCTCCTTTCAGAAGACAGGGAAAGTGCGCCCTAAATGCGCCGGGCGCACTTTCCCTGGCTTTTCCGCCGCAGCGTGTGAGGACGCTGCGGTGGGAGGTTGCCCTCGGCGTGCCAGCCATGCGGAGGGCCAGCAGCTCCGAGGGCAACCTAGGGAGGAGGAAGGGGCGCCGCTCGTGCGACTGCCCCTCCTCTTCCTTGACTCGGAGACGACCCTATTGGTCGTCTGCCGAGGCCCTAAGATATAATAATACATGTGAAAAAGGTAAAAAAAATACAAACCTATAGTTTAAAAAACCCATCTCATTCCTCCTTGATATTTTATTGCTTGTTTATAAATTAAGAGGCTGGTAAATTTACTGATTCCTCTTAGTAAGTATGCAAGGCTGACTCAAGATATACTGGTGCCTGTGACGCAGCAGCAAATAATGCCTAAATTTGCAAATTAAAAGTGCATGTTCCCCTAGATCAACTACATTATTTGTTGCCTAGGGCAGAAAAACGTAAGAACATCTTCTTCTTCCTGGAAGTAAAAATGTAGTCATAATAATTTAATAAAAAACCATTTGATTGTCTTTCATTATATATCCCAAATGTGCTACTCAAGGCAGCCACCTCACTTTGCCTAAAAATAGGGCTGGCTTTCCAGGGATGGGTAAGTCATACAAGCAATTTCCACATCTACATCATAGGTCTTTAAAGAAGTCTAATACTGATCTGGGATCTTCACACATTGTCTATCCACCTCATGTTTTTCTAGTCATCAGTTTAAATATTGAAGGGAGTGGATGGGAGAAGGGCTGTAGCAGCACCTTGAAGACTAAGAGGGTATTATAAAGTAGTAATTATCACCCAGAAGTTATTATAGCATATTGAAGAAATTTTGTCAGTGTCATCATCACCAAGTGAGTTTTTCTTTTCCCAAAAAATGAAAACTCCATTGCGGGATCACCGATTTGACAGCACAGATGATGTCATTCATGAAGTGGAAGAGTGATTTAAGGCGCATTCTGCAGAATTCTACAATAACGGTATTCGTAAAGTCAAAAAGTCGGATAAGTCAGAAATTACTTAAATCCACACAACAACAACAACAAACAGGGTCTATCCAGGTGAAACCGCACTATACCCAGCATAAATAAGCTTTCCCTCATTGAGAAGAGCACAGGAACAACATAATTTCATGGTTTATGAACTGAAATAATTGTCCATATATATGTAGCCACAAAGATTTACCCACCACATCCCACTATTCACCCACACTACACAAATTTTCCACCAGGATGTGCAAACTGTTTGATAAACCAGAACCTTCCACCTTTTCACCATTTCACTCAGAGCTGATTCATGTTCATAGAAGTGGTGAATATTGTAAATTTGTCTTGTAAGTTTATATAAGCACTATGATATCTTCATTTCATTTCATATCTATATCTATATCATCTATATCTATATCTACAGATCTATATCTATATCTATATCTATAGCAGTTTTGATTAGTCATAATACCCTTTCCCGAAGCTCATTTTAGTTAATGCTCCTTTTCTAAGCTCATTTTCCACTCTCATTTCTTTCAGCTTCAAAAGTTTTGTCTTACCTTTTTATATCTATATCTATAGATGAGTGTGTAGGTTTTCATAATTACATAACAATAACACCTACTATGGCAGAAAAAAAATCTCACATATTTGTTATATAAACTTCTAAAGTTAATTAAAGTTGTTGAAGAATGGGTCCAGGCTTCTTAGCTGCAGCAATATTCTAACACCTAACAATTATTTACAAAGTCTCATACAAGCAGTTTTGATTAGTCATAATACCCTTTCCCCAAGCTCATTTTGGTTAATGCTCCTTTTTTAAACTCATTTTCCACTCTCATTTCTTTCAGCTTCAAAAGTTTTCTCTTACCTCTTTATTGCCTTCCCTAACTTATAACTCAGCTACTGCAAGTGGATCAGACTTGTTCGTTTACAGTGATGGAACACTCCACAACATTTTGCACATAACAAAAGGATGCTCTTCTGTACTATTCTGAAACCAGCAATCATTGCTTGAAGATTACCACTTCTGATCCCAAGGATTACCCCTTGGTGATTGTTCTCTTCTCTGTTGTCCTTGATAGAGCTTGGAAACTTACTTTTTAAAAGTAATTATAGATTTTTCATAAGTAGTTATAGCTCCAGGCCATAGAGGAAGAGTCTCTCATTCATATATATATAGAGAGAGGTGGCATCTACAGCTGATATTGACCAAACAAAAACCCAAAAATATACCTCTCAGAAATATACAAGCAATGTCCCAGCTGAAGGTACAGATGTGCTGCAGAATGGAGTGCTGGGAAACAATAAGTGCTCTGCTCTCCAGGTCAAGGACAACTTGATAAAAGCCATTGCAGCAGGGTCTGTCCAGCTGCCTATGTCAGTATACTCCATGACTAGGAAAGTGCTGCATTTCTCATTATGCCTCAGAAATCCTTTGGCAACAGTGCTGCCTGGCTTAAATGTATTTTTTTGGGGGGAGGAGTGAGGCATCGATGGAATAACAACAATGGAACTCCATTGTCATAGCTACATAAGCTTAATAAGGATTTTGGTCTCTCATATATATACACCATTATGCCACCACAATATAACATGGAATAACTTTACTTTTTGTGGGGTAGCTTATTTACCTTTAAAGCTGCAGGGTGTGCAACCTAATTGCTCTGATGTCTTCTGTAATGCAGATCAAGGTGTTTCAGTATGGTTATTTTAAAATGGAAGTGTAATGGACAAGTAATTACTTCAGTTTCTTTGAAAGAATGAAAAATTAAGGAATGGCTATATACTTATAGAAGACATCAAAGCAGTGTGGCCACACACCCTGTAGCTTTAAAATTAGCCAAATAAGCTACACCACAAAAAAGTAAAGTTATTCCATGTTATATTGTGGTGGCATAATGGCTTCAGTATTGGACTATGACTGGAGATTTAAGGTTTGGTTTCCAGGTTAGTCATGTAAACCCATTGGGCAAATCACACTCTCTCAGCATCAGGGGAAGGCAATAGCAAACCTCTGAACAAATCTTGCCAAGAAACCCCCATGATAGGTATGCCTTAGGGTCACCATAAGTCAGAAATTACTTGAAGGCACACAACAACAACTGAGGGTCTTTACAGACTGCTAGAAATAATGCAACTTGAGTCCACTTTAGCTGCCCTGGCTCAGTGCTAGCAAAGCATGTAGTTTATTGTGGAGCCAGAGCTCTCAGAGAGAAGCCTCAATGTCTCAGAAAAAAATGACAATTCCCATGATTCCCTAGAACTGAGCCAGGACAGTTTAAGTGGCCTCAAGTTGCATTATTTCTGGCAGTCTGTAAAGGCCCTGTGTTAGAAATGTAACATAACAAGTTATTAGTTGTTTATGGGGGGGGGGGGAGGAATTTATTACAAGAAACTAACTGACAGCCTGTGTTAGGGCCTTTGCAGACTGCCAGAAATAGTGCACATTAAATTGAGGCACTGCCCTGGCTCAGTGCTAGGGAATCATGGGAACTGTAATTTATTGTGGCACCAGAGCTCTCTGACTGAGAAGGCTCAATGTCCCAGAAAAAAATACAATTCCCATGATTCCCTAGCACTGAACCAGGGCAGTGCCTCAATTTAATGTGCACTATTTCTGGCAGTCTGCAAAGGCCCTGAGTAAACTAAAATAAAGCCTTAAGAACATGAAGTCTCACAGTAGATCAGGATGAGCAAGAATAGGTTACATTACATTTATTTATTTATTTATTTATTTATTTATTTAGGCTGACACCCTGTTGAGTAGTTACGAATGCATAACCTAGATGTACACAACCATAACTGTTAGGCATTTATGTTTTTGATTGTGGAACTATTGCCAGGATTGTAAATGCTCCTCACCCAAGCTAACTTAAGAGCCAGCAGCTGCACCAAGTAACAGAAATATGTTCTGATGGTGATTGGGATGTTTCCAGCATCTTCCCACCTGCAATCTGCAGTGGAATAAGGAGACCTAACAGGGACCGGCTTCTGAATGTCTTACCACAGATTGCTAGTGGAAGGCACCTGTAAACAGCATTCTACTGTAGCCCTGTAAATAGCAGAAGAGACCTCCATTGCTCAGTGTGGCTGCTAGCTCTTAAGGAAGGTTTGGAGAGTCAAGAGACAATACATAAGTATTTCCAACTACATCTGTAATATAGACTCTTAGGGGCTGTACAGATGGCCCCTAAGGGGCAGCTCCATACAGCCCCTGGGAGCGCTGGATTGGGGCTGTGGCAACCGCATGCCATGGCCCTGCTCTGGCACTTTACCACTCTAAAAAGAGCTGGCAAATGTCACTCCTTTTTAAAGTGGCAAAAAGCTGCCCTTGCTGCCATGGCGGTGGCTTTTTGGTGCTCTTTTGGTGCAGTATGTATGAACGCTGTGCCAAGGGAGCCCCTTGATGCTGCCTGCCATCTGTTTGCATGGGCGGCGTGATGGCAGCATTGGGGCAGAGCCAGGGTGACTGGTGTGCAGTCACCATGCCCTGACTCCACTCCCAGGCTGGCCCTTTTGGCTGGTCTGTATTCCCCCTTAGTCTACATTTATATTTTGCCTTTCTCTTAATATGTGGCCCAAAGTGACTAACAATATGACTAACAATATAACAATTAACACAGTAGATAAAACAGTTGAGTTAATCAAACAAACAATGGTTGGTGTTCTGATCAGCACTTTCAAGACTGTAGGTTGGACTTAGGTTTTCATAACAGCTGGGTGTTCACACTTATGGTTGAATATAACTAAACATGACCCTAAAAACCTACCTTTGCAGCCTGACATTACCGTGATCAAAAATGTTTCTGAGGTGCTGGAGATAGGAGCAATAGGAAATGATTTTTTCAGTACTATCCCACTCAGAGAAGAAAATAATATTTAAATGATGAAATATCAATTTCTGCACAGAAAATGCAATTTTCTATTCAAATCAACCACATCTGAATTTTACATAGAATAAATTCCCAATCATAGCATTTTCTGTTCAGGAATTGATATTTCTGCACTGAAATACTATTTTCCACAGAGAAAATGCAGTTTCCTACACAAGAAATTCAGATTTCTGCACAAAACAGCCACTTGTGACTTTTGTACAGAATAAATTGCAAATAGCATAATAATAATAATAATAATAATAATAATAATAATAATAATAATGACAGGATTCTTCTCATCTGGGTTTCTCAACATTTGAAAAAAAGTTTGAATATTCTTTCCATCCCTACCAAGCAGCCTATTTCTCCAGTACTTACCTTTCTTTATGGCTTCTGAATGCATTACCGTTTTTTTTCCTCCTGCTACTGCCACCTATGGCAGCATAGTTACACCAGCATAGTGCACTGGCCAGAATCAACTTAAAGTGATTTGGCTGCATATGTTGGCTGTTCCACACAGGGAACTGTTTTGTACATACCTGCTTATCTCTCTAGGGATGCAGAGGCTTACTGTACAGAACAATGAGCAAGCAGATTCTTGCTACTGCTGTTGCTATAAGTCTTTATCAGTGGACTTGAGACAAGTGATAAGTAAATAGTATCTCTAGTGTGGAGGTGGGCATAGTGTGGTCCATGACCAGTGCCCCAAAGCTTCCCAAATCATGCAGAAGGTCCTCCAAATGCATGACAATATGAAAAAATGCCACTACCCCACAAACATTCCCAGAACCTCATAGTATCTTTAAATACAGTCAGCCCTCTTTATCCATGGATGCAGTTATTCACAGCTTGAAAATGTTTAGAGAAACAAAAACAAATTCCAAAAGCAAGTCTTGATTTTGCCATTTTATATAAGGCATTTTACTACACCATTGTAGGAAATGGAATTTGAGCATCCACGGAATTTGGTATCCATGGGGAGTTCCTGGAACTGAACCCCAGAAGATACCAAGGGCCCACAGTGCCTCTGTTTTTCTCTGCAGGCCCTGTCAAAAATATCAGCCATTATGTTGCCATTTTAAGAGGGAATGCAAATTAAAAAGGAGACATTTTGGCTTCCTGTCTGAGTCTTGGGGAGAAATCAACTTCTATTCTATTGTAATGACTCACAGCCACATCCTTACATTCTATTGTGGAAACATCTAAGTGAGTCAGACTTTGACAGGCAATATTTGCTCTGAAATAATGTAGGGATCCAAAATTTCCACTAGTTTCTCCACAGAACTGGACATATTTTGGTAAGATTCTGGATGGTCATCTGTTGGGGATGCTCTGATTGTGATTTCTTGCATAGCAGGCGGTTGGACTTGATGGCCCTTATGGTGTCTTCCAACTCTATGATTCTATGATATTTTAAATTTTAATACAATATAATGCCAGAATCCTACTGAGGGTATATAGAGGTGTAAGTTATGCTCTGCATGCAGAGTAACTCTTGTGGACAATGCAGAACACATGCAGCCAGCTGATGGTGACAGGAGTCAAGTTCTGCTTGCAGAACTCTTGTAAATGTGCAACAATGCAGCTAGAGTAATGTGGCAAAGTGCATGTTGTACTGTTGCTTCTGTGCATTGTGCACTATGTAATGAAGTGAAAACTATACAGGTTTACTGGTTTTCATATATACTAATCCCTCCATTTTCACAGGGGATCTGTTCCAGACACACGCACACACATACACACCTGTGAAAACAGAAACTCACCAGTATTCAAGCCCCATTGGCTTGAATGGCCATGTGCTGCTGCATGTGGCCCTGCCTGTGCACCACAGGCATGTGTGCCATTTTAGCCAATGGGGCTTGCCTCTCTGTGAAGAACCAAGACCTCAGACTTCAAGTCCATGAAAATGGAGGGGTGAGTGTATTGTGTTATGGTGGTGTTCAATATACAATATTAAGATTGTCTAGTGCTAACATAACATAACCCCACTGAAAGATATTTGCACCATGCTGAGATGATGTAAGATCTCCGACAATATATTTTTCTTCCCTGCAAATCATGAGCAGTCCCTCTCCTGTGAGTTAGCTTGTGGCAAGAAGGACATTTTTTTTTTATCCCAGCAAGATTGATACCTGCCACCATATTACAATACTCTCTGGGACTTTGCTAGTAATAGATTGCTGCTGTTGCTGCTGTTATTTGCCACCAAGTCAACTTTGACTTATGGTGACCCTATGAATGAGAGATCCCCAAGATCCCTAGTGATCAACAGCCCTGCTCAGGCCTTGCAAACTAAGGCCTGTGACTTCCCTGACTGGATCAGTCTACCAGAGATAAAGTCTTCCAAGTGCCTTATCCTTTACCAAGCATTATCATATTTACCAGTGACTCACATTATATCATGATACATCCAAAGTCCAACAGCCTCAGTTCAGCTATCTGTGCTTCTGCTGAGTGTTCAGGCTTGATTTGCTTTAAGATCTACACATTTGACTTTTTAGTAGTCTATGGTACCTAGAACTCTTCTCCAGCACCACATTTGAAATGAATTCATTTTCTTCCCATCAGCTTTTTCACTGACCAGCTTTCAAACCCACATAGACAAATCAGAACTATGATGGTCTGCATGATTCTGAATTTGGTATTTAATTATATGTTTTTACACTTGAGGATCTTGTCTAGCTCCTTTGTGACTCTCTTTCCAAATCTTAATCTCCTGTTTTCTTGATATGATTCTCTATTTTGGTTATTGAGTGAACCAAACTATAAGAAATCATTGCCATCTCAATGTCTTTGTTACCCACTTTTATGTGAATCATCTGTGCCCATTATTTTCTTCTTCTTAAAATTCAGCTGGCTTTAATTCTGATTTTGCACTTTTTTCCTTAACTTTTGTCAGTAATTGTTCCAAGTCTTTGTTATTGTTTGTAGTAATATGGCCTCATCTGCATATCTTCAAATGTTCAGATTCCTCCCCACAATTTTCATGCCTGCACTCTCTGAGTCCAATCCTCCTTTCTGTATATGTTCTGCATATAAATTTCAGTTATGAAGGCTCTGATAAAATTCAGCCTTGTCTAGCTCCCTTGGTAATAGGAAAACATTAGTTTTTTTCCATATTATATCCTGACAGTGGCCTCCTATCCAGAGTATAGGTTACATGTCAGGATAATCAGATGTTGTAACACTCTTATTTCTTTTAGATCAAACTGTAATTTGTCATGATCGACACAGTCAAAGATTTTGCTGCAATCTATAAAGCACAGATTGACTTTTTTTTAAGTCTTTGGTGTTTTCCATTATCCAACATATGTTTGCATTATGATCCGTAGTACTTCTTCCTTTTCTGAACCCAACTTGGACACCTGATATTTCTTACTCTATATATGCTAAAAAGTGATATATTATAATCTGTTTTAAATGGCTTAAAATTCAGGATGTGCTGCTGTATGACCTCTGTTTAAGGAGAGGGAGTTATCCAAATTTTAGATAATTATTCTATTGCATCCTATCCTTCAGTAGTTCAGAGTGGCTCCCTAAAGTATATCCCTGATAAGAATATATTGAAATATAACCACTGTGGATTATGAAATCTTTATGGCTGCTTCTGGGTACCACAAATATCCATGATTTTGTGCCAGTGACCAAGAACAGATTTGCCTGGCAGAGAAGTATCCAAACACATAAAATTATAAACATTTTCATCAGTTTTTTGGGGAAGTATTTAACTGTATAAGCAACAATGTGTAGCATCTGATATTTATGTTGATTTTCAGCATTCTCTGCTTTTGAACAGGTTACATGATACACAGTTGCAGATAATAACAGAAATCTGATAGGCTTTTCTAATAACAATTACCTGTGTGAAAAGGACATATTCCCCCTTACCAAATAATTGCACTGAGGAGGAAGTGCCAGCAAACAGAATGTTGGAAACATATACAAAAACCAAAAGGACATATTTCCCACGTCTTTTTTTTTTTAAAGCTACTTTATTCACCATAGCTGGACAGATTACTTACAGCTCACAGATTTATATGTTATTCTGTCTCTTGGCTCTTATATGTCTGCTTTATTTTTAAATATGTTGATATTTGTTGACATGTTGAGGGTTATCAGTATTTTATTCTATGGCATGCATCTATACAGAGCACATTATCAAAAAATGTACAAAAAAGAATTAATAGATACACACATAAGTAAATAATAAATATAAAACTATAAACACATAAATATTATTTTGCATAAACAGAAGCTTCATAGTCTACTCACAGATGACAGCACATACAACTCTTCTTAAAGTACGTATAGTTCCAGTCAGATTTAATAAAAGGCAATAATTTCTAAACTAGCCCCAGCAAAATTGAATGCAGAATGCAGCCAGCATATTTTATATAGCATTAGGTTATGTTTGACAGGGTCAGTTGCTAGTGTTACATTTACTGTACACCATTTAATCTAATTTTTATATTTATCTATGTAGTATGATTTCAACTTACATTGAAAGTTTTGACTAATGAAGTTGTAAATTAATATATATTAAAAGCTAAAGATTTATTCAGTCAATTTTGGCATAATAATGCATACTAGATGTTTTAATGGCAACAATATACATATGCTACACCCTTTTCTTCCCTGCAGCAGACTGATTTTTATAGCTAAACCTCTTTTCCTCTGTAAATTTCTGAACTGGTGAGATGGAACTGAAATGAAGTAGACAAATTGGATAGCAATAACAAAGGGAATGAATGTAGAATTTCAAAATGAATCTCTGCCTGGACATCTAGTGTAGACATGAGATGCTTTTTGAATAGTAGAAAAACAGCCATTTTCCTGGAAAGTACACAATTAATATCAGTCATGTTGGGCTTGTTCAAGACACTTGCCTGTTTACCCACAGAGCTAGAAAGACTATCTTAGGCAGCAGTTTCTGGGTTATGATTGATAATAGAAAACCATACCCTGAATTTTGAAAAGTTACCTTTTTGAATGACAGCTCCAAGAATGTCCCAGCCAGCATAGCCATTGGAGCTACTGTCTGGATGATTCTGGGAGTTGTAGTCCAAAAATAATATTTCCCATGCTACAGCTTGCAATGATATCTTTCTTTGTTTTACTTCTCATGGGCCACTGAACACATCTTTCATAGTTAATTGTTCAAGGAAGTTGCCATTCTCTTGACTTTCTAAAAAGCATGATCATAGAGGGAAATGTTGAACTGCTGTTTACCAATATGAATGCTAACTCAGCTGTGCTTTCCTTAGTCTGAAAAGAAAGACTGGCATTTCTTTGAAGGCATTTGAACAACACCTTGTGGTTCAGTGTAGCTTCTGTAGTGATACTGCCTAAAACACCACATGACAACACAGGGTAATTCAGATACATAGATAAATATGGCACCCCATGTGAGCCCAAGATACTTGGGCAGGAAACAATATAAATGAGATTTGGCAAGGCTGGCCCATCTATTAGGCAAAGTGAGATGGCTGTTGTAGGTGTCAGAGTATCGGACGTAGACAATTGTGCCCCACCTGGAAAGAGCCACCACCACCATTGCTTCAGAGAGAATAGCTCTCCAGAGCTGGCCAAGTTTCAAATGTCATTGTGAACAAAGTACTCTGCAGGTCACTAGCATAGGTATGCTCTCTGAGGACTCAGCCCACAATGCTTGGCTCTTAGGCAGGCTCTGTCCATCTCAGGGTGTTGTGCCTGCTGGTTCTTTGAAGGGCTGCACAGGTCACTTTGTGCAACCAGTGCTGCTCTCTTTAGAGCCCACACCTCATATCTTCCTCCAAAAACATCTGAGAGTGGATACATGGTTCCAGTGAAATGGATCACAACAAGCAGGGTGATGATGATGGTGTTGGCAGTATTCCTCATGGCACTTCAGGTGGCTGAAAAGCTTGGGTTGCCACCATGGACTGAGCCTTGGAATCAATAGTTTTTTTAAAAAAATCTATACTATATTTGTGGGGGGAGAATAATGTGAGAGTGATAAATTAGTACAATCAGTAAGCCAGATATCCTTCTCCAAATATCCTTTGGGCTTCTCCTGGGTAAAGAAAGTTATAATTTGTCAAACCAAATTAGATATTCCTTCATCATCTAGATTCCTGATTATCTGCAATGGTAAAGACCACTTTCACATGTTGCCTTGAATTATAAATGGAGGTTTCTAATTTCCTTTCAAATGTCCATTTAAAAGAGAGAGAGAAAACAAACATCATTCCTGGTATAGATGTCAACTTCTGTATCTATTTAAACTCTTAGATAAGTGTTTGTTGTCAATCAACAAAATTGGTTCACAACTGAACTTCTCTGGAATTGTCAAGGAGAGAATCTATTTGGAAAAAAAAATAGTAAACTGGTTTCACTCACCAGATCTGGTGAGGAGTTTCTCTTACTTAGCAACAAGTGTTTCAAGTCTGTACTATGTCAGAGTAGTAGTGTGGTTGTTATAAGCCCATGATTCCATCCTATATCAATATAGTAATGACTATGTAAGGGGATGGACAGATGGCACAATGCTTTTCCTGCCATTCCTGACATTCTATGTGGGTAAATAGACTTGGTATGAGAAATAACAAGATCCTTATCCTTCCCACATCACTTCATGTATACAGACATTAATGGAAGAATGTGGGCTGACACAGTAGGAAAGTCTGTGGGAGGAAGTTGGGACCATATATAGCTGAAGGCCAAAATTGCAGATCACATAGTCCCCCCCCCCCCCAGTCCTTGAAGATATTTGTTCTCCTTTAGATTTCTTTTCATTGGTTAGATAGTTTCATTAGTTAGGGGGGAAGCAGACGGTGCAAAGCACTGTTTTCAGGGCAAGGAAGGGGAGGGGCAGCTGTACGGTGGGCACCCCAACCCCTTCCCGAAGACATTGTCGGAGCGCCGGACCCTCCACACGTCCAGCGCTCTGAGGATGTCTTTGCACCGCAGTGTCCACACACGCTGCAGTGGAAAAGCTGCTGAAGGTGCGCCGGCAGCCTTTTGCGGCACACCTTCGGCAACTTGTGGAAGGAGCGCTAGAAGCTACGCCGTGGAGCCAAGGTGTGTGGATACCTCGGTCCCGCAGCCCAGCTTCCTGTGGTGGCCCCATGCCACCCGTCTGCTTCCCCCCTTAGATGAGCAGAATCTGAAGTCAGTTTCTTTTGTTTTACCTTTCTGCTTCCATTGGTTGTTGGTATGAATAATTTAGGTACACAGCATGGTGATATAGGTATCATTACTGTACATCATGGGCCAAGTTACATGGATGTCCAGTAAAAGTTGTTTCACATTCTCCTCCCTTCTTTTTATTTTTTCCTCCTGACTTTCTTCTGAATTTATCTGCATTATCCTCCTCCAAACTGACTTGAAATCTTACCTGATTCCTCCCTCTGTCATTTTATTTTTAACCCTGCTTATAAGAATTTTGTTGATGGCAGGTTACCAATTTTTCTTTTTACTATTAATTACCTCTTAATCACTGTTAGGTTCCTCCTCACTGGCCTTCCATTTGCCTTTCGTCAAAAAGATTGCTTTTGCTATGGACCTTATCACACTACACTCTTAAAATGGGACTAGGTTGCTTTAACTGTTCTGGCTGCCTCCTGTTGCATTCTGGGACTTGTAGTTTAGAAATGGGGATTTAGAATATTCAACCAGAGAGCTCTAAAGCCTCACTGAACTACAAACTCCAAAATGCAATAGGAGGCAGTCAGAGCAGTTAAAGCGCCCTAGCCCCGTTTTAAGAGCATAGTGCAATAAGGTCCTATCAGTACCATCATCATGAGCCTCCTTTCTCTCTTCTTATATTCCAGCCCACAAGACTATTTCATGCACAACACTTCACTTTAACAAATGGAACAAGTAACAGGGGAAAACACTAGCATGTGTGAGCAAACATCATGTAGTTCAGTGGTGCTGCTGACATTAATTCTGAATTTTCTGCAAATTCAGAAAAACCCAAGCTTTGCAGCTTGGCCACATAAAATAAAACTTGTTTGAAATGGTGTGCAACAGTATAATCAAATAGCATTCTAGTAGTCTGAGAGTCTAAAGCAAGACTTAAGGGAGATGTTTGAATTTTTATATGTGTGAAAAGTCAATCATTTACAAATCCAAAATCACATACCTATATTTTACTTGGCTTTATCCATGGGTTTATAGAAAGCCATAATTAAAGACAAAACAATAGAGATCCAACAATTGGGTGGATCCAGATTTAAGAGTGTATAACTGGGCTGATAGAACCAGTCTTCCCTACTGCCTGTGGCCTATGGTAGCCTTATGGTAGCCCTTCTAATGTCAAATTCCTTGAAAATGTTATATAGAAGACTAGGTAATCCTGTTGGATAGATTAATCCATGGTGTAAAAGGAAGAAAATATCCCTTCAACTAGGGAAATATATTTCAGAAATACAGGGGACACTCTCCTTTCCTCTGCATGAAAGGAAATTCAGCTCCCCTCCCAACCACATTGTAATGTTTAAGGGGGACATTTGCTTCTGCTAGGCATGTTACCTAAGTGTGCATTCAGCCAAATCCTGCCATCTGACAACCTTTGTGGCCCAGGTTTTCAGGCAAGCCTGAACAACCTTTGGCTCACCAAGCTAAGTCTAGTCTACTAGCCATCTACTAGTATGTGTTTGAAATTACCATGTTGTTTAGTTCTAGGAGGTAGCAAAAACTAGATGTTTATCAAGTTTCTAGTAACCTTGACTGGTGAGCTATTTCAAACTACATACATGCCAGGTTAAAGATGTTTTGTTTAGTTCAGAGTTGGACAAGTGTGGAAGATTTAGAAATCAGTTTTCTACTACTGAGACCTTCCAGAAGGCGGTTGCACAGACCACCAAAAATACCAAAGAAACATGAGATAAAAGTAACTAAAAGTTAATTTCAAGTTTGGAAAAATTTGGGGAAGAAGATTTTGAAAAGGTTCCAAGACAGTCAGTTAACCCACTTTTGCCTCAAAAAAGGATGATCCAGTTACTCTGGAGAGGCTAAATGCTGCAAAATTGGCATCATGGTGACACATACAGCTTCAAAGCTGGACTTTGTCTACCCCGATCTGCTTCCAAGTAGACTGTAGAAGTGGTCTGAATCTTGGGGCCACAAAGATATTTTTGTTTGTGGGTGGAAATAGAAATTAAATACTGTTTACACAAATATGCCATCATCTTTTCTTTGCATGGTGATGAAACTTGCCATGCTTTTGGATTAATTGCCATTTTCTTCTTCTCACACAGGATAAAGAAGTGAACCTGGAGCATGTCCACAGGCGTATGAACAGTTTAATTGATGAAGACTTAGCTCACAAGCAACTTTCTCCAGCTTCCATTGAAATCTCAGCCTTGGAAATTGGTGGCATGCAACCTAGTCAGACCCTAGAGCCTGTCCGTGAATACCAGAACACACAACTTTCTGTCACCTCATTTTTACCAGAACAGACAACTCATGGGGCCAGTAGGACACTCACAGGTGCCTCTGGTAGCAACCTGCCTCTGCCTCTTAGCAGCTCAGCCACCATGCCCTCTATACAGTGCAAACACAGATCACCAAATGGAGGACTATTTCGTCAGAGCCCTGTGAAAACCCCCATCCCGATGTCATTTCAGTCTGTGCCAGGTGGGGTTATTCCAGAAGCCATGGAGCCATCCCACGGAACATCCATATAATGAAAACAACCAGCAAAGATTTTTAATAGAATTAAAAAAAAAAACTCTTACATTTTTCTTGTACATACCTGTAAATAATAAAAGAATGAAGTGGGGTAAAAAGTGTATTTTGAATATTCCCAATTTTCGAAGTCAGTAAAAAACAAACAAACAAAAATACAAAAAAAGAAAAGACAAAACGTATGAATGACTTTGTAAATTTTGTTCTCTATGAATAAAAAAGGCAAAATATTTGTGACCATTCTCAAGTGCCAAAGAAGACCTGTTACTGGGACTGAGGGCAGTAAAAGATTTATCTGGATTTTAACTGGTACTCCATTTTTGGGTTCTATTTTCCTAAGTATGAAGCAGAGAAAAATGCCTATTTCTTTGTGTAAAACAAACAAAACCCAATCTGTTCCATTCACTTCTTTGGCCCGGATTCTCTATTTTCCTCATGATCAGAGTGCTCCCAGAAAATTTAACAGCAGGTAGCCTCAAAAATCTTGAAATATCACTAAGTTATGCATATGATAAGTCAAGGATACATAACTCTTTTGTTGCTGCAAGATAAAAAATTAATTCTTTTCTGTCATGGTTTCCTGCATTGTGTTGTATGTGTAGGTAGTTTTGACCAGTCTATTGTGTGCTTCCTTCTTCATGTTCAGGCCCCAGTCCAAGTAACTGATCCCATAAGCACAGGGTAATATGCTGGTCCCATTTGAAAAGATGCATACATACTAATCAGTTTTTTTACAGGTAGAAGCAAAATCTAGACTTCAGCTCCCCCTCATATACGGATAATGAGCACTATTACCAGTTTTCCATACCAAGCCCCATGTTCATACTTCCTGCAGCTGCCTCAGAGAGTTGGGGAGAACTAAACATCAAATACCCTTTGAACTCATACTTCCTCAAATAACTATGGTGGCAGGTCTGGGGAAGTTGGCTTAAGCAGGTTGACACATGAAGATATAGGAAGAGATTGCAAGTTGTAGGCAACACCGTTAAAACATGGACTGGCCTTTTCTTTCTTTCTTTCTGTCTTTCTTTCTTTCTTTCTTTCTTTCTTTCTTTCTTGGGGGCATCTATGTGTATCTGTTGCATATGGGAAGAAACACACTCCAAAGCATTGGGTGGGGATGCAACTTAACTGAATAAAAGGCCCTGCAACTTTATCTTGAAGAGAAGGTATGAGCAAAAAGAAATAAATAATTGGGGATGGCACTTTTTGTTGTTGTTGTTTCAGGAATTATGGTATTAGTGTTGTGGGCCTAGTTCTGAATGTCATGGTTAAACATCACTTCTGTTTTGATCCCCTCCCCTGCCTCTATTTTCTGTTGTCAGGTGGACAAGACAGTCAGCGTGCAACTCTACTGCCATGTTTTCCTTTTCTTCCTTTAATATTTAGGCAGTTATGATAATTTAGGGATGGGAAAATCTATTAATTTCTGTTTCAGTTAGTTTTTCATTTTTCCATCTTTGTCATCCAATTTCCACATGAATTTGAGCATATATTTTTTTAAAAAAATCGGAACATAAAATTAATATGCTGTTTTGTGTGGATTTCTATAAACATGCACATTTTATATCCAATTTTGCTTCTCATATACATTTTCCTTGTACAGTGAACCCTTCCTATTGGTGGACTAGCAATCCACAGCTTTGACCGCCCACAGATTATCATGCCCCATATTGCTCACTAGTGCCATGTGCATATGTCTGTGTTGATGTGATTGCATAATATGGGGTATGACCATCTGCATTTTTTGCAGGATGGTAGAACCAAACAGGATAGGAAGGGTCCACAATAAAAGGTATTTTGTACCTAATCACCATTAATATATACATATTTTTGTCCATACTTTACCTTAATATATATAATTTTCAATGAATTTTTTTACCTGTCTAGGTCGGTGAACTGTATAACAAATCTGGAAAAGTGAAAATAACAAAGTACAACAGTTTCAGTTTACCAATTGGTTTTAGAAGTGTGGTTTATAGAAATTTCCATTAAAATATGAAATACATTAATTCCCCCACCCCAGCAATATTAGGATGCCATATTTTCCCATTCCCATTCCAGATGATAAAATTCATCTATTAGTGGAGGGAGAAACATGGTCAGATGAGATAACAGTTTTGTGTAAATATTTCAAGGAGAGGCAGGAAAACTTAGCTATTTCATCCCACAGATTGATGTTTTGGTAAAAATTAAAGACTCTGTCACAGATCCAGAGCTTCCCCCATACAGGAATGAGGAAAGCCTCCCTAAACCCCTTCAGTATGGTACTTTAATTTCACTTCCAAGACCTGGTGAACACAAACTGCAGATCATGTAATACAGTTCTCAGTACTGCCAGACTTAGGAGTTTAGCACACAGGACGAATCCCATGCAGAAACTAGATTTAAAGTAAAAACAATCTGCTTTTGTGGGTTGTTTTTCACATTACATTCAGGGTTAACTCAAACAGAAAGTAGACAAAACCTGCAATTGAGGGTTGTTTTTCAGACAACGTTTGTGTGAAAGAGAAATAATGTGAAAATAACCTGAACGGAAAGCCGACAAAACCTTCTGAAAGTAAAAAGGAGCAGGTTTTGGCAACTTTCCATTTGGGTTAATGTCATGTTATTTCTCCTTTACACAAATATGTCTGAAAAACAACCTGCTTTTACAGATTTTTTTTTCAGATTTCTAAATCCCGTTTCTGAACAGTATTTAAGCAATTTGCCTCCATGTGATAAACTCCTTACTGTATTCACTATTAATGCTCCAGCAGTTAATGAAAACAACAATAACATCAAGAAAAACTATCCTTGCAGATCAAAAACAAGAAAGCCTAACTTAGGGGGGTTGCAGACTGCCAGAAATAGTGTGAATTCAGTCCACTTTTAGGGTTAGGGTTAGTGCTAGGGAATCATGGGAACTGTTATTTTTCTGAGACATTGAGCCTTCTCTGTCAGACAACTCTGATGCCACAATAAAATACAGTTCCCATGGTTCCCTAACTCTAACCCTAACCCTAAAAGTGGACTGAATTCACACTATTTCTGGCAGTCTGCAACCCCCCTTAGCCTTCCCACTGCTGGGCTAGTTTTCTGTATGCAGGGAACATTCAGACATATAGTGCCTCACCTGAAGTCTGAAGTGGTGCAGAGCTGCCACACTTGCACCCATGTGATAAGTTTGTTAGATAGAGCAAGTTTGAGTAACTGGGTTCCTCATCTTAAATATTTGTATCTGATTATTTATTTCCATTTCTAGGGTAACTTCATGGACTGAATGTTATGACTACAACCCAAAATTTCTACATGTATTGCCAGTCTGGATCCATGTTTCAATGTCACTAATTAGCCTTGCACTGGAGGTTGCTCTGAATTGACTTCAAAATTTTCAAGGTTTCCTTTTTGGGTGGATACAAGGAATTTCAGGGTGGAATCAGAGCATTCAAAAGCCCCAGCATGTGTAAAGGAGCTCCAGTTATGGGTCTTTGGATCCCACTGGAAAAAAAAATGGCCCACTGGTTTAGGAGTTTTAATGTCTTCATTCTATTTCTCTGAAGCAATTCTTACAATCATTTCATCATTTCCTTCAGTGGGAAAATTGGCAAAACTGAAGGTGAACATTCAAAATATCAGCCAACACTTTCACCTGGGTCATGATATTTTTGTCTGCTTATTTGAAGATCTGAATCATGTAGCAATCGCCCTCAGTCAACTGGCTCTTCTCATATGGAAGTAAGTTTCATTTCCAAGCAAAGTACTACTGTGTGTGTTGGGGGGGGGGGGGAGACCTTATCATGCTGCATCACCTGCCATGTTAATAGAGGAGTGAAACATGTGACTGATTAAAAGTAGAAACGCATAGTAAATCCCTCAAAACAATAAACATAAGAATCTTGGGTTGTACCTTTTGAGAAATAAAGGTTTCCATTGGCTGTCTCTTCTGTTGCTTCATATGATTCCTTAAAAAGAAGGAAGGGGAAGAAACTATTAAACAGTTGTTTTCAGTGATTTCCCAGTTTAATATTAAAGGAAAGTGACCAATAATGTTTTCATTAGCTAAGATGCTTTTTCACACATGACCCCTTGGTTTATCCACATCAGAATCGAAGTTGCGGCTATAGATACCTGACAAAAGTATCTGTGACTGTTTCCTCAACTGCATGATTAGCCTTCTCATAGTACTTGTTATGTGCATTCAAGTCAGATCCAACTTGTGGTTACCTTATCATATGATTTTCTTGGCACAATTTCTTCAGAGGAGGCTAGTCATTGCCTTCCTTGAAACCAGAGAGATCCTAACTTGCCTAAGATCACCCAGTGCATTTCCATGGCTGAATGGGTGTGTGTACTCTGGTCTCCTAGATTTCGAGTGCCTCATTGAAACCACTACACCACAATGTATTTCTTACCATTGTTTTATTTCTCTAAATCCTTCTCTTAGTCCCAACTAGGGTAAACCCATTGAATTAAGAAGATTTGTCTATATGTTGACTTACTGTTCAACAATTGATTGAATTCTACTCTAGTTGGGAGTAATTAATAAGATGTCAGCCACAGTTAGCTTTCCACTGGATGGCTTCATGCCTGGAACTGCCACCCAACTTGCATGTACAGGTTGATCTAGACATCATCACCTTCCGCCCAGACTTAACGATAGACCAAGAAAATGGGTCTGACAGTACTGATGAATAGGAAAATACTGGAATTAGCACTGGTTCAGCTTGTAACACAAATAGCTAGTAAAACTGTCATAAAGGAATCTTATATTGTTATCACCAATTATCATCATGGACCAGCAGCTTCATGGAAAATATTTGAGAAGTGTCTGGTTGTGCTGGACTACACTGTATCAAGATCCCAGTAGAAACTTGTCTATATTGAGACAGACTATTTTTCATTAAACTCAGTACTCTTTACTCTGACATGATCCACATCCAAGGTGTTTGGCCAGCTCTTCTAGATGAATATCTTTACATCTGGGTTCCAAGGATTAATTTTAGGACTTTTTAAAACTGCATTGAGTTAGAAAGCCTCCTTTCCAATGGGTAGGGATTTAGAAGGCTATATTAGTACAAATGGATTGCCCATAACAGTCTAAGACAAGTAATTGTGGGAAGGAAAAGCTATCATTTTGTTTTTAAGAGAATGCACATTTGAAGCACATTATTCTGAGGTTGTTATTTCCAAATACCAGCTAGTATCCAATTCAAATTCTTCAGCTGAAGTGCCTCGTCTATAAAGCCAATATAATTAACAAAAATACACATCCTATTTCAAGGCAATATAATTTGAAGCATTGCATTCAATCCACTAGATTAAAATAAGAAAAGTTGTGGGTCTCTGAGTTGTTGTTTTTAAAAAATGGAAGGAAAAGTTGGAAAATATAGGAAATGTCTGCTTTTTTCCCTCTGTTTAATTTGCACCCACCCTCTGAGCATTCCATATGGGCTCATCTCTCTTTATCAAATATCCATTTATTGATGTTCTCCAAATAAAGAACAAGGAGAAGAAAATCATCAGTACATGGTTGACCACATGGTGAAGAAAGCCAAACCCAAAGTAGCATTTTTAAAATGTCCTCAAAACTATGTTTTTCTATTACCAAATTGCAGTAGTGACATGGAATGTAAGGAAACACTGTGAAAGATTCTATGCAGGTTTAGAACATCTGCCCATTGGGGGAAGTATTCAGAAATTGCCTAACATAAACATAGTCTGGGCTTAGATCAATTCAAATGTACTCATATGGTTGAGAGAAAATACAGACTCAGGATCACAGAGTTATGTGTTATGAGTACAACATACCTCAGATTGGACTTAAGGAAGAAATATGTCTGTGAGAGCAGATGAGTTGTCTCTGGTGGCTAGTGTTGGAGAATCATTGTTCATAGATCTGCCTTCACTCTGATGATTAGGAAGTGATATATGATGAAAGAAGACAGGATCAGCATCAATGGGACAGATCCAGTTTTAGGTAAGCAAAAGTGGATTGACAGAGAGTTCTCCACCTAGCCTCCTCCTCAGGGCACCTCCTTCTAGTTCTCTCAAAACACTACACAGTGGCCAGGTTATGTTGCTGAGTTTAGTAGCCTGTGGTAGTGGAAGGATCCCTGGATGTTTGATGGGGAAACTTTCTGCAAGCTAAGTTCCATTCATGGAAGACGCCTCCACTTGATTTGAGGACATCTGCATATCTCTAGTATAAACCTGTTTTAATCTGGCTAAATGTCTTGATGTAATTTCCTGTCATCTTGAGCAAAAAGAAAAGCCAAAACTTTATTGTCTTGGTTATATGGGCTATACTAGCTTCACTATTTCCTAAAACAGTTCTTTGATTTGGACAGTGCTATTATTCTTGCCTTCTTCCAGGATTTTGGGAGGCCTTCTTTTTCTACCATCTTACTGCACAGATCAGTCAATGGCTGCCTGAAAACTAATTAGAACTTCTGGTAGAATTTATTTAGAATACCATTTCTGCCAGTCATATTTTACTTTTGTTTGCCTTTTAATAATTTTTAAGTTTCTCCATTTATTCTCCTTTGACCTAAAAATAATATATGTTCTACTACAAATTCCTTCAGTAAGTTAGCCTTTAGGAAATGATTAATATCTTCAGTTCATGGTAAAGAAACACATAACATAATACAAATGGACCGGTGTATGTATATTCAAAATGCACAGATTCATGCAACATATTATGAATAGATGAAAGAGTGGAAAACCATACAGCCTAATTACTTATTGTCCATCAGTCTGTGGTGGAATTTCACTTTTCAAAAATGTTACATTTTTCTTTATAGGAAGATTTGGAAATGAAGATATAGGGCTGAAATAGATGAGCAGACGGGGGCACCTTCCAGCAGCTCTGGGAGCATGGTGTTTACATGACGCACACCCCCAGAGCACCCAAAAACCACCCCAGGGCATCTAAGGCAGCCCAAATCTGGCCCCAAAAGGAGTGGATCTTTTCTGCTCCTATTTGGGGCCATGGGAGAAGGTACCCTCAGGCCCATGGTGTGTATTTGCCATGGCCCCAGGGGAATTGGGTTGGGAGCAGCATCTGGCCACTCTTTCCTGCCTGTCTGCTTTGGCCACTACTGTCAGCAATTTGGAAATGTTGTTTGATGGTTTCCAATTGACTGTGGGATTTTCTCTGCTTGACAGTACAAGTGTTGATTGATACACTAGTGACGGTCTAAAAAGCAAGGTATTGTTTTTTATGAGCTATATGAAAATCTGGAGTATTAATACTTTATTAAGTTGCGTGGAAAAGCAAGTGTGGTTGAAATACATACGGTTGTGTTGTTTTTATATATATATTGCAAAAAAAAATCCATATTTTCAAGTTCTTTTCATTTCCAAACACAGTTTTAAAACAAAATAATTATTTCAAAATTAAAGAAATGCATAGCATTTCAAAGAAAAATAAGCTCACCAGATGGAATTAATGGTGATGTGTGTCATATCCATTAATTTACTCATCAAAGAAATTTTGAAAGCCTTAAATCACCATTCTCTAAAAAAACAAAAACAAATCCCAGATGTTATTATATACCTCTAGGATGTGGCAGAACAATTCAAACTCTCATTAAGCAGTTTATGTTGGAAGAATTATACATTACATTCTCTTTTCCCTCTTTGGTTAGATAGGGACTTCCTCCCTCCCCCCTCTCTCATTCTATCTGGCAGTTTAATTGACTCTCTGAACATTCTAAACTGTCACCTCTCAGTCTCCAGTCAGTAACACTTCTCTTCTGAGAGAGGTAACATCTCTCTTCCTGTTATATCACCTCCAGTTAGATTAGGTTCTAGTTTATTTTATTTATATATTTATTAAAGCCATCATTGATTTTTTTAACCACAAACTGCATGTTTGTCATTTTTTTTGAGTTAATCTTTATTTTTTAGGAAAACATATTAAGATACAGTCTGACCCACATTTTTGCTACTTTTCTGATGAAAGCTGAACTCTAACAAGTTTTACTTTCATCCCTGCATATTTCAGTTTACCTTTAAAAGGGTTAACACCCTGGGAAACTAAAATTGCACCCCACATTTTTGGGTTATGGGCCCAGAAGGGGTCCCAGTTTAGAACTGCTTCTCCTGAAGATACTGACTTCAAGAAAGAAAGATTTTTATCTACTCAAACAATAGAGAATGGCTTCAACTAATCCTAATGCCTCAGTGATTACTGAAATACTAACTGGAACAAATTATAAAATGTGGTCATGGAAAATGCAAATGTACTTGACTACAGTGGGTCTATTTAAATCAATAAATGGGCAGAGACCCACAGAAACAGGAAAGCAACAACAACAGTTTGATGAAAATGCAGAGAAAGCAACAGCTTATATTTGCTTGTCTGTAGATCCCAGCATTGCTTACCATATCCAAGGTTTAACTGATGCAAAACAAATATGGGACAAACTACAGAAAGTATTTAATTTTCCAAGTACTTTTAATCAAGCAGTTCTTATGATCAAACTTGCTAACACCAAGTTGCATCATCCTCAATTTTTATATCAGCATATTAATGGATTTATGACAACTTTGCCTGAATTACAGCAGCTGGAAAATATTTTTTAGGACATGCAAAACTTGGACTGTTTTTGGCATGTCTTCCAAAATATTACTCTCCAATAAGCAATGCTTTACAAGTTAAAGGAGATGTTTCTTTGCAAGCTGGTATTGCTCAAGTTTATCATCTTTTTTTTATACCTTCATTCAAGATGTCTAGGACATAGTTCAATAGCATAATTAAATCATTATATTGTAAATCAATGCATGTTATTAAATATACAATCTAGGAAATTGTCCAGCAACAGCTTTGAACTTTAATATTATCCCATGATACATATATTAAATGAATGTCTAATGTGCTACACTTCTAATACTAAAATTTATTAGTTATTTGTATAAATTATTTTAATTTCCTCCCCCTCCCTCCCCCTTGTCCTTTGTGGTATCATATGCAACCTCATATTCAAAGAGCTATTAACCAAGAAATATTTATTTACTTCAAATACATATGTAGTTATTATATGCCTTCAAGTTGTTCCCAAATTATGATAATTCATAGGATTTCCATGGCAACATTTATTCAGAGAAGTTTTGCCTTCTGAGATGGAAAGAATGTGACTTGCCTAAGGTCACCCAGTGGGTTTTCATGGCCATGTGGGGATTCAAATCTGGTTTCCATAGGCATAGCTCAGTGCTCAAACCACTATATCACACTGTCACTGTCACATATATAGGGGACCCTAAATCTCTTTCCCATAGCCTTATATTACATGTCTATTTTTTTAAGGCTGAAATTCTATCATACATGGTGGGCCACCGCAAGGGCCATTGGATTTGTTAGATCTCCCCTTTGTAGATGAAGACAGTGTTCTATTCTCAGAGGGGAACATCCAGCCTCAAAATGTTCCCTCTCATAATGATTCCTTTCTGATTTTGGAATCCTGACATCAGAAAAGGGTAGCAAAGATAGTGAGTGAACTGTAGTTTAAAGGGCATTATGAGAAAGGCTGCCATTCCACAATATCCACAGCTTGCCAAATCCCTAGACACAACTCCTGAAGCTAGAATAGCTCAATTTTGTCCCATTAGTTTCAGTGGGGGGAAAATATCATTTAAAATGTTGATTTATTTATGGTTGTGTTGTATTAGCAGAGATCTCATGCAGAAATGCCAGGCATCCATCCATCAGCCATCTCCATCTGGAAATTAGTTGAGCTGACCTCATCACTCTGGTATGCAACTCCTTGTAGTTTCAAGCAGTTTGCCATTAATCCAGCCTAGAACAGAGACTTCTTCTCAAGAAGGTTTTTACTCATGATTATGTTGTAAAGAGAAAAACTATATACATATCCATCATCCAGGCATGAAGAACTTGAACACACACACACACAAACAGTGTAATAATTTGTAAGAATAAAGGAGGCTCTTAGCCAAACCCCAAACTCCTCCCATGGGTGGATACCTCCATAGACAATTTGCTGAATAGCCTCTACCCAGCCTCTTGCTGTGAGTCATGCATGTGTCATGTGCTCCTGGTTCCCACACAACAAAGATGATCTCATTGTTTACGTGCTATCTGCCTGTTCCCAGACACTGACCTTGTGTAAAATTGTTTACACTAGCCACCTGCAGGCTCTAAAATCTTTCCAGTAGAAATTTTCCCACATCTGTACATTTCCACTTTTAGCTACATATCCCAACACTCCTAACATGAAAGATATAAAAAGAGCAGCAAGAGGGACAGAATGTATGGAAATTTATCAAAGATGAAATTCAGCAATGTATATACTCACTGTTCAAAGGTATGTATGTATGCCATGTCCTGTATCTGATAATTGAAATTAAAGTTGATAATATCTGGACTCCCCACCCCCACCCCACCCAACAACTTTTTATTACTGGTCTTGGAAGTATTTTGAAATTTCCTGGTGAATCTTTTTTCCACCTGCTGGAAGAAATTAAATTAATTATTGTTCTAACAGATTATCCAATTTTAATTTGTCTTGACTAAATCAAAATGCATCCAGGATAACTAGGCCACTTTCAATTGAATCTCAAACAAGGGAAACTTGTTCCCTTTTAGATTTGTTTACGATGCTTCTGAAGTATCATATCCATAGGTATGTATCTTTCATGATAAGGAATATGAGGAAGATAGGGATAATTTGAGATGTTGAATAGCATTATGATTAAATTAAAAAAAATGAAAGGGAGGGTGAACAGCAGTCCAAGCCGGGAACCAAATGGATGATAGCAATAAACATTTGCAGTTTATGGTCCTGTTTACTTCTTGATGCAGGGCACTGATGGTAAATGAAGAACACCTTCCTTCCTGGAATAGATGCAATGAAAACAGAAAGGGAGAGTTTGAGGAGAGGGAAGAAAGTTCAAAGGACCTTTTGATCCAGATCAAGGTCCAAGGACTGTGGCTTGGGAAGGAGGGGCTGGAAGGGGAATCCTTAAAGGGTGGATCATTTGGGGGAAAATCAGATTTGACTCAACCATGTATCTGGTGAACTTCTGTCTGGAAATCCAAAATAAAGCTTTAGTTTTCTACACTACCATGCTGTCTTGGTTTCTGAAGTCTGAGCCCACTAGTTCTGACAATTAGTTTCTCTTCAAATAAACTTTTACAAAAGCATTCCCACCAAGTTTCTTTGTACAATCCCAAAATAAAGACCATAAATTTAGCAGCAGTCATCTTTTTAATAACCAAAACTTTTACAAACCACATTTTTTAAAAAATGACTATCATTGTGTGTATTTTTAGAAATGCATATTTAAAAATGTATAAATTTACTGTAGACTACTCTTTTTTGTGGCCTATTCAACAAATGACATTGTCTCTCTGTTTTTTAAAGATGTGCAGCAATTCTGCATGTCATCCAAGACTCACATGCAAGAAGATTATAGGGTATTTTTAAGCATTACAGTTTAGTTGAGGATGAATCTGTTAGTTTTTCTGTGCCTCCAATTAGATGCTTTTTTGTTTGTTTGTTTGTTTGTTTGTTTTTGAGAATATTCATCCTTCTTAGATCTCTCCACAATAAAAAGAAAACTTCTGTCACTTTTGCATTTTCTATTTGAATCAGCTGTCTGCTTCAAAGCCTTCGGGTAGATGGCAAAATCAAGGAAGAGGAGGAGATAGGGAGAACTTCATAAGGAAAACTTGAGAAATGGGAAATAAAGAGAAAGGGTTAATAATAATAATAATAATAATAATAATAAGTAGTTTTATTTATAGCCTGCCTCTCTGCATGGCAATCGAGGCAGGTTACAGCATTTAAAACATGACAAGTTAAAACATTCCCTCCTCCCATAATCTGCCCTCCCACCCCTTAAAACAAGATTAAATCAGAAAAAGAGTTTAAAAAAACAATACATTAAAACAATATAATAAGACAAAGGATCAGCTGTGCCAGCTGGAGAAATTAAAACTCATCCCCTCACAGCAAGTGTTATTCTGGGAAGGCCTGTCGGAAGAGATCTGTCTTTACCGCTTTCTTAAAAGCAGCAAGTGTAGTAATCAGACAGATCTCATCTGGCAGGCCGTTCCATAGTCTGGGGGCAGTGACAGAAAAGGCCCTCTGGGAGGTCTGAGACAGCCTAGTCTTTATTGGCTGTAACAGATTCCTCCCAGAGGACCGCAGGGTGCGGGGGGGGGGGGATCATATGGGGAGAGGTGGTCCCTAAGATAAGATGGACCTAAGCCATATAGGGCTTTAAAGGTCAAAACCAACACCTTATACTGCACCCAGAAACTAATCGGCAGCCAGTGGAGGGATTTGAGCACAGGTGTTATGTGCTCCCTCCTTGATGTTCCAGTAATTAGCCTGGCTGCCATATTTTGTACCAGTTGTAGTTTCCGGGTTAGGCACAAGGGTAGCCCCATGTAGAGCGCGCTACAGTAGTCCAAGCATGAGGTTACCAGGGCATGTACCACAGCTTCCAGATCCCTCATGTCCAGATAAGGGCGCAGTTGGTGTATCAGCCGAAGCTGATAACAGGCATTGCTGACCGCCGCATTCACCTGACTAGTCATGTGAAGCGACGAATCTAGGAGAACCCCCAGACTGCGAACACAGTCTTTAGAGGAGAGTGTGACTCCATCCAGGACTGGAGGCTGTATTCCCAAATCTGGTTTCGGCCCTGTAACCGTGAGTACCTCCGTTTTGTCTGGATTCAACTTCAATCTGTTTTTCCTCATCCAATCCATTACCGCTCTGAGACAGTCATTGAGAGGGGAGACGCCATCTGAAGTCTAAGACGATGATCTGGTCATGGAGAAGTATATCTGGATGTCATCAGCGTACTGAAGACACCGCGCTCCATGCCTCCGGATGATCCCACCCAGCGGCTTCATATAGATATTAAATAGCATTGGGGACATGATGGCACCCTGAGGGATGCCACAATTCAGCTCGATTTTGGAAGAGCAACTGTCCCCGAGCCTCACCCTCTGGGATCTACCTGAGAGGAAGGAACAGAACCACTGCAGAGCAGTGCCTCCAATTCCCAGCCCTCTTAGATGATCCAAGAGGATGGAGTGGTCTATTGTATCAAAGGCCACTGGAAGGTCCAAGAGCACCAGCAGGGCCACACTACCCCTGTCGATGCCCAAGCAGAGGTCATTGGTCAGAGCAACCTTGGCAGTCTCCACTCCAAATCCTGTCCTGAAGCCAGTTTGAAATGGATCAAGATAATCGGTTTCATCCAAGACTGCTTGGAGTTGGGAAGCAACTGCCCTCTCGATCACCTTGCTCAAAAAAGAGAGCAGAGATACTGGTCAATAACTGTTCTTATCCAGGGGGTCCAGGGAAGGCTTTTTCAGGAGTGGCCTAACTGCCACCTCCTTTAGACAAGATGGAACAATGCCCTCCCTGAGTGATGCATTGATTGTGTCCTGAAGGAACACCTTCAGCACGCCACCCCCCTGGGCAACCAACCAAGATGGACAAGGATCGAGGGGGCAAGTCGTCATCCTCATCCTACCAAGTAGCTTGTCCACGTCATCGGTACTCACAGATTGAAAATGATCCAGTAAAGTGCCACCAACGGAGCTCCTGGATTCCTCACCTGAGGATTCTGTCAAAACAATGGCGTCCAAGTCGGCTCTGATCCGAGAGATTTTATCTGCAAAGTAGATGCTAAATGCCTCACAGCAGGCTGTTTTGGGGTTGAGCAAGGGGTTTGGCACAGGAGGAACCTTTGCCAACTCTCCCACCACCCTGAACAACTCTGCTGGGTGGGACTCTGCAGATGTAATACGTGCAGAGCAGAAGGATCTCTGTGCTGCACGTAAAGCCTCCCTATAGGAGTCAAGATGCTTCCTAAGGCGAGTTCTGTTGGAGGAGAGATGAGTTCTCCGCCATTCGCGCTCTAGTCATTGTCCGGCTCGCTTCATTCCCCTAAGCTCCTCAGTATACCAGTTAAAATGGGATACAGAAAAGGTTGAAAGGATCAGGTAGTTCTGCTTCCTTTGCCACATTGTCTAGCTGAGAAAAGTTAAGAGAATATAGGAGAAGAAAAAATTAAACCTTCACTCCTCTTTGTATTCCCAATGAGGTAGACAACTGACTAGAAGGGGAAAGATGGCAGTCTTGAAAACTTGAAAATGCAATGGAGCAGAAGACAAGTCTGGGAAAGTCTGTCAATTTCACTTTCTCTCATATATGAGTGTTGTCCTTAAAAAATCACAAGGTCTCTCCATCAATTTTATGAAGGAATTTGCAAATTATAGAAATCATGGAAAGAATCAAAATAAACTTTCACCCATTTGTACTGGCTGAACTCAACAGATAAAGCTATTGTCAGACTCCACATTTGTATCTACCTGCAATACGTCTGTTAAAGATGAACACTCATTCAGGGAGAGAAATGGCAGCCCTAATTCTACACTGCAGACATGACTGAAATACCTAGGGACTGAAAGCCCCATTTTGAAGTACTAGCAACTCAAAACTCTTTTTCTGGATAGGTGAATCTGTCAGCATCACTTTGCCTCCCATTTGATTTCTTAAAATCTCACATGCTTTCCTGAATGGGAAGAAATTTCTAAATTTTGGTTTAAAAAACCTATTTAAAAATGTATTGAAACATGTTATCTCATCTACCTTTAGAGGGGCTTGGCTGATGAAAGGATGCAGTCCCAAAGAATGGTAGACCTTGGACCAGTTTCAATCGTTCCAAATGGAAGAGAAACCCATCTCTGCTCTCTGCCTAAGATCAGTTTCCTGGGCTTTTGTTAACTGAAGCACTGTTTTACCAACTGAAATATCTATGTGTTGCAGTATACAGTTGTGTCATGTTCCTAGCACAAGCAATGTCTTGCTTTTGGATGCTTATTTCTAGACAATGTACAAGATGGGGGTCCATCACAGTTTCCAGTGCACAAAACAGTTGCAGAAACAACTCCACATTTGGTTGTAGCATGCGTAGTGTGCCTGTGGATTATAAGAACAAATTCATTATCATTTAGGTAATTGTGAAAGAGAATGGAACCCTACTAAGACAATATTTTCCTTCAAAACCTTATGGATGTGTAACATAGAGTTATGCATACCTGTCAGGTTGAGCAAAATCAGAACTCTGTGGAGTTAGTAAACCAGCCAATTGCAGTAATTAGTAGTTTATTGAACACACAAAGTCAGCATTTCACTACACTGAGTTTAAGCCAGAACTGCCCCCCCACACCTTACAACGCCTAATGAAACCCACCAGAATCTTCACTCCACCCACTAGTCTCTTGGCGCACAAACCCATCTCCACCTACAATTCCCACAGTTTCATTTCCCCAGCTCCTTCGCCCCCACCTTTGCTCATCCCCCCACCAATGGCTCCAAGGAGTACCATCCTCCCTTCCAGTTCTCTACATTCCAAAGAACCCGTTATCAAAACAACCCAGCAGCTGCACATATCCCAACCCCCCAGACCTTCCAACATAATTCCATTAACCCTTCTTCATTATCCATCATCCCCAACACTACTCTGGTAGAACCTGAAGCCAGGTTCTGACAATACTTAACTAATCTTTATTCACAATTCCAATATAATCACAATGATGGCATCACTGACTTCTCCAATCTACTTTACCAGGCATCAATTGCACTGAAGAAAGAGGTCTGTTGTGCTGGTGATCAGGCTGCAGGTATTATTTCCACCTACTCCTTTTCTTGGTGCAGCTGATGCCCAGTAAAATACATTTGGTGGTTTTTTTTGGGGGGGGGGGGGGACTGTGCCCAGATGTGCTACTTATCTATGCATGTGTAGCTAAGTAGCCCATGTAGAATTTCATTATTTATTTCCTGCCCTCCCTCTTGATTATGGTTCAAAGCAATGATATGATGCTACAGGAACTGCTTTACATCTGTCAGGTGCAGGATAAATTGTATTGTGGTATTTCCATATGGACTGCCTGCCTGCCTTAAAATGATGCCTCTGCCAGATGAGTTTATTTTGCTTTATATAATACTAACAAGGTTTCAAACAAAAATTCATCCTGTCCCATTTCTGCCTCATTTTGTTATCATTTTTAAAAAGTTCATATAAAAATGTGTATGTATCTCTTTGTGCATGGAAATCCATAGCACATGTTTTACATGAGCATTTGTGTTTGTAATTTTTACTAAATATGCAAATTTTCAAGTATTTCTCCTTGATGTGTGGGTTTTCCTACACATTCCCCCCTCCACCATGTATGCATTTTTAATGTCCATTCCTGTTATGTACAAATGCTTTTGTAGATTTTTTTATGCATTTCAGATTTTTGTTTTTGAAGGGGGAAGCACAAATTGAGTCACATCATCATCATCATCATCATCATCATCATCTCTATTCCACCTTTTTCTCAGATTGGAACTCAAAACAATTTACGACAATTAAAAACCATTGGTAAAAATTCACAAAATACAAAAGTTGAAACACAATTAAACAATAAAAAAAAATTTAAACCAGGTTAAAATATATATATCACTAAACACACACACACACACACCAATTGGTAATATCCAGCATGTTCTCTAAGACAGGCCTTATGGCCTTATGGCCCTGTCCTCTGTAAAGCTAACTGCTCTGAAATTGTGGTCCATTGAAAGAGTTTTACCTCTGTTAGAGGGGATTCCTAAACAAGAGGGAACTAAAGCACTAAGACAGAAGTTTTCTACCTGCATTGAAATTATTTGATATCATCATCAATAACTGACTACATCTCCAACACAATGTAGGCCTATGACTACATCATAATTTTAATCCTGTATGATTTTTAACATCTGTGCCTTATGAAGAAGCCAGTGAGGTTTCAAAAGCTTGCACAATGCACTGTATACTTTGGAGTTGGCCAAATAAAGGTAAGTTTGCTTGTGGATTTTGTTCAACAATCCAAGGTTTCTTGTGGCTTACTGTCTGGTATTGTCTGGTATTCGATAAAACCATTTTGGAGTGAGGTTTCATTCTGAAAGTGGATGTCTCCATTAATCTAAGGGCTTATCATGCCAGAATACTCTGGACTGCTCCCAGAATATTCTGACCCTATATTCCACTAAACCCTCTCCCCCCATTCCTGCTGCAACAGAAAGCAGTAATGATGGGTGACAGCCTTTCCATGAAGTCCCTGTGAGCCAGCCACCTCCATTACTATGGGCACAAGTTGCTCTGAAGTCAGAACAAGTAACTCAGCCATGTTCTGATCACAGAACAATTTGCATCTACAGCGTGACTACAAGGTACCCTTGCTGGAACCATGTGTGTAGGGAACCCATTCTCACTTGTTTAGCTCCAGGTTTTCTGGAGCACCTTCTTTTTAATGTGGGACAAAGAATGGAAATCCCAAATCACATCTAAGCATTGCATAAACAGCCCAGACCCAATTTGGGGTTTTGATGTTTCATAGCATAAACAGCATGGGATAGAGTGACTCAAGTGGTTAAGACACTGACTCTGTTGATTGCAAAATCAGCAGGGTGGCAGTTTGAGGCCCAGGTGCTGCCAACCTAGCAGTTCAAAAGCATGCAAATGCAAGCAGATAAATAGGTACCACTTCAGTGGGAAGGTAAACAGTGTTCTGTACAAGCATGCTGGCCACGTGATCACAGAGTAGTCTCTGACAACGCTGGCTCTTTGGCTTAGTAATGGGGATGAGCACTGCTCCCTATGGTCAGACACGACTTGACAACCTTGTCAATGGGGAATACCTTTACTTTTACCTAGCTTAAACAGCATGCAGCCTGAATGGGATGAATTTAGTGTATGTAGGTAAAGTAAACATGCCTTAAGAGTTTGAATAGGAATTCGTCCTGTGGCCTCAAGAAAATTTTTGCTTCCCTCAAGTTCTTTAGATATTTCTCCCCAGCAGGTCCCTTGAATTTCAGATTGAAATTTTGCTATGGACAAGATTCAGTGTCAACTCTAGGTCCAAGTCTTAATAGTTTTGTCAACTGCATAGACAGTTTTTTCTGAAAACACCAGCCAGGCAGTGGATTCAATGACAGTGAAAGTGTCAGTATCTATAATCCATCATTGTGATTTCACTATTAATCTTGACTATTCACTTCTCATATATATATATATATATATAGAGAGAGAGAGAGAGAGAGAGAGAGAGAGAGTTCTGCTTAGACATGGAAGCCTTCTGTGGCATTTTAGCAGACTCATCAACAGTTTTTTTTTTTCTTTTAGATTTCTTGGGAAGTTGCTGTAATATCTGATGTTTATATTAAATTTTCTGAGGCAATCTATGTTTACTGAATATATTTTCAGTTTTTTTTGGTTTTTTGCAAATCTTTCTTGATAGACACTTATCAGTGGAAGGTTTTCAAATGATCTCTATCTTTATGACAGATTAATGTAAAGAAATCTGATGGTCTTATCAAATAACAAATTTATTTGGGTGATTCTTAACAAATGTTCTATGGCAGTAAAAGAGATTAATGTTAGGGTATGCTGACAGCGAGGATCTAGCATACACACATGCAGACTAGATGCACGTAGGTAGGATGGTCTTCTGTGAAGAAGCTTGCTCCAGACAGTACAGAAAAAATCCTCCCACATGCAGGTGCTGCTTTCAGCTTGCTGAAATGAATAGCTAGGGAGTGAGACTTCACTCAATGAGGGTTTTAATCTTTGTTGCAAATATTTACAAAGATATATAGAGTACCAGATGTCCATCTTGAATACTCACAGCTATACAGACTAGCAAAGTGCTTCGCCAACCACAACTAACCAACAACAGAGATTCTGACCCTCTCCCATATATAAGTGGTCTTCTTAGGAACATGTGACAGCCATGCACTAATGAAACCTGGCTGGTTTCATCACAGTGCTTGTTGCATCAGACCTCCCATGATGCATACCTGGCTTGTCCCATCCACTGTGCATGTTGCATCAGGTCTCCCATGATGCACAGCTCACCAAATGCTGACTCATGTTCCTGCCACTTGAACTGCAGTAACCCTGTTACTATTACTCCAGTTCTTCTCAGTGGCCACATTCATGTCATTTTCCAGACCAGGGTGCCACATGATCTTGACAATAAAAGCTACTATCCTATGCACACTTACAAGGAAGTAAATCCCAGAAAAATCAGATAGCTTTACTTCCCAGAAGACAAGTTTAGGAAGGTACTTAAAGTATCACAAGCATGAGAGAAGATAGTAATAAGTAATATGAAATCCAACAATTAATATTACTTAATAATTCTGCCCACATTTGGAAAGATCTATTGTATTGTCTCATTGTGGCATGTTACTGCTGTATTTCTGCCAACAATGGAGAAGTACATCAACAGAAGAGTGCTCACAGGTGACTACTGATATACAATGATGCATGGATTAATTATGATCTGGAATGGTGGGTTGACAACTAGAATCAATGAAATCACAGATCCTCAAGGAATTAAAGGTGATAATTTTGGCCAGTGGTTCTATGATATTGTAAAAGAAGAATAGTCCCACTGATTTCAATAAGAGTACACTGTAATGAGAATTATGCTCCATATTTTCCTATAACAAGGAAAACTGTTCCAAAGTAAGTTTTATCAGTGTGATATTTCAGAACCTTCAGTAATGAAGCTGCTTTATTACTGATGCAATGATGATTTTCATTCTCTTTAATTTAATGTCTGTTGGACTAGTAAACTGCCAAATTAATGAATTTGATCTGCTACAGGCAGTTTTATTCAACTAATTTATATGAGTTTATTTCAATTCCCATTAATTTGAAAGGCATGTTGTCATTTAATCTATTTGGCTTATTGTCTGCTTGGTCACTTGCTTTTCTTTCTTTTTATTAATCAGTTCAGATCTATGCAGATTAAATAGTTTGCTACAATATGAAACTAATGATTGAATGTGATCCTAGAATGGCTGGCATCGATGGGTAGGTTGCCCTAAAATTTCTAAAGAATGTTTATGTTGCTTCAGCATGTTCCTTTTAGTGTTTTCAATGTGATGCTATTGTACATTACTTTCAAACAATAATTAGGATAGCAGACTAAGGTGGGTTGCAGACTGCCAGAAATAGTGTGAATTCAGTCCACTTTTAGGGTTAGGGTTAGTGCTAGGGAATCATGGGAACTGTTATTTTTCTGAGACATTGAGCCTTCTCTATCAGACAACTCTGATGCCACAATAAAATACAGTTCCCATGGTTCCCTAACTCTAACCCTAACCCTAAAAGTGGACTGAATTCACACTATTTCTGGCAGTCTGCAACCCCCCTAAGTCACTGTGGGCCTAAGCAGACTGCCAGAAATAGTGCACATTAAATTGAGGCACTGCCCTGGCTCAGTGCTAGGGAATCATGGGAATTGTATTTTTTTCTGAGACACTGAACCTTCTCTGTCAGAGAGCTCTGGTGCCACAATAAATTACAGTTCCCATGATTCCCTAGCACTGAGCCAGGGCAGTGTCTCAATTTAATGTGCACTATTTCTGGCAGTCTGCTTAGGCCCTATGTCTTCTTATGAAGCACCTGTCCATTTTGGTCTTGCTAAAGTTCTCATTTCCCTGACTGTACATTCATATTAACTCATTTTCACATCCATTTGTTAATACAGCAATAGTCATTTTAAAAAAGTCAGCATGACTATCTGTGCTTGGTTTTGTGTAAATTTATCTTTATGTACACATTTATGCATAGAGTTTTTGTAGTGAGCACTTTTTGTGAGTGTCTCCCCCACATAGGACCATAGCATTAATTTCCCATGCAAGCAAAATTCTGCTCAAAATTCTGCAACATAAACTCCAATTATACATGGAAAAAGAAAGCCCAGAGGTTCAATCAGGGTTAAGGAAAGGAAGAGGCACAAGGGACCACATTGCAAACATACAATGGCTAATGGAGTGCACCAGGGAATTCCAGAAAAAAGTCAGAATGTGCTTTATAGACTACAGCAAAGCCTTTGATTGCATAGATCATGAAAGGCTAGGGAATGCCCTTAAAGACATGGAAGTGCCAACACATCTGATAGTCCAGATGAGGAACCTGTACCTAGGACAAAAGGCCACTGTTAAAACAGAACATAGAGAAACTGAATGGTTCCCACTTGACAAAGGGGTCAGATAAGGCTGCATCCTTTCACCCTATCTTTTCAACTTGTTATTATAAGTAAAGCAGCCTTAGACACAGAAGCAGGAGGAGTGAAAACAGGAGGAAGGAACATCAGCAATCTAAGATATGTAGATGACACTATATTATTAGCAGAAAAAGCATCAAAGACCTAGAGCAACTACTGAGGAAGATCAAAGAAGTAACTGCAAAGGCAAGCTTACAGTTGAACATAAAGAAAACAAAAAATAATAACCACAGAGGACCTATATATATTAAACTTGGACATTGAGCAATCAAAATAGTAAAATAATTCCTGGACCTTGGATCACACATCAATCAGGAAGGAGACTGCAAACAAGAAATCAGAATGGGAAGGGATGCTGTGAAAGAACTAGGAAAGATCTTAAAGAAAAAGATATAAAACTAAGCAATAAGGTTAGAATTGTCCAAGCTATTATATTCCCCATCACCCTGTATGGATGTGAGAGCTGGAGAGTGAAGAAAGCAGACAAGAAGAAAAACAATTCATTTAGATGTGGTGATGGAGAAGAGTGCTGAGAATACTATGGACAGCCAAAATGTCAAACAAATGGGTCCTTGAACAGATTAAACCAGAAATCTCCCTGGAAACCAAGATCAAACTGTGGCTGTTGTACTTTGAACACATCATGAGAAGGGATGAATCATTAGAAAAGATTATAATGCTAGGGAAGGTGGAGGGAAGTAGAAAGAGTAGAAGATTGAACTCTAGATGAGGGAGGTAACAGGTATGAATTTACAGGACCTAAGCAGAGCAGTTGGGGACAGGTAACTTGGAGATGTGTCATCCACAGGACTCCATGAGTCAGGGATTATTTGACAGTTAACAACAACAACAACAACAACAACAACAACAACAACAACACCCCAGCAATGCATATTGTGTTTAATTTCCATTAATGTATTTTTGTGTGCATATGTTGAGTCATGGACCAGATTACAAAATTCTGGAAAGTGAGGATTCTAGCTTGCAGGTACATTCTGGCTTACTTATAGTTTGGGCACATCTAAATATGGTAAATTTGTACAATACTTTGAACTTGTGACAGGCTTCCAAACATCATGTGATTTGACTATAAACAGAGGTTGGAAAAATACTTTTAATGATTACAACCCCAAAAATCAGGCTGGGTGATTCTGTGATGGTAGACAGAAACAGTTCCTTCTCCAACTCTGACTAGATATGATGGAAAACAGTTTCTGCTCCATTGTGAAGTAGTGGGAATGCATGACAAGGCCCCATGGGTACTAAGTTATTTTCTTCACAAAGTTAAATGACTGCATTGGATTTAAAAATGTGCTCTTTCTGATGAAACATTTTATATGCTGTCTAGAAGGCTGCTTTTCTATCCCCCCCTTTACAGGATATTTCCCCATGATTATATTTTGAACATAAGACATCTAGTTTTCATTTCAGCAGCTGGCAAGGCTGAAAATATTGCTTAAGATATTGCTAAGAGAGAGAAAGAAAGAAAGAAAGAAGGAAGGAAAGAAAGAAAGAAAGAAAGAAAGAAAGAAGTTAACTGAGAATGTAAAATGAAGTAACATTTGTTGGGTTTCCAACAAAACGAGTCTGATCAAGATATGACTCAAATGCCAACTCCACTGGCAGTTGATTTGTGTGCAATTGGACACATTTACCTGGAATCCAAGTTAATTGGGACATGTAGTAGTTTAAGAAGATTCTCCAAGTTGGCCCTGGCATGCAGCTTAGATATTGCATGTAGAATAGATCTTGAAAATCTTACTTCTAAAAATTATAATTCCCAGAATCCTTCAGCCAGCATGACTAGTAGCCATGCCAGCTAGAAACTGCTGGGAGATGAGGTCTAAAGAAGACCCCCCTTCCTGAGATTACATTTAGGCTTCCTAGTAGAGAAATTGCTATTGAAGCAAAATGTACTCTGAGATTCTGCAGGTGTACAGCATCTTCTCTGCATTACATTAATCGAACAGCTTGACAGGAGGAAACATTGCAATTAGCTTCTCCCTCGCCCATTTACTATCCAGGTATTGGCACATGAATAATATAAAATTGTCAGGTAGATTTTCCAAATGAAGTTTTTTCAATGTGTTTGGATCAATATGCACCTTCTTCTGTCTACAGAATTGTAATGTCTGATACCAAAAACAAAATGAAGGCTCATCAGCTTGATATCTCAGGAGCATACTCCAAATGGGTGCAAGTTAATCTTAGCAGAAAGGAGAGTTCAGGAAAGGATAACAATGTTTTAGGCATTCCAAAGGGCTGTGTTGTTGTTGTTTTCTAGTTCTGTTTTTGTTTTGTGAAACATGTGCCCCTTTTTTCCCAGAGCAATAAAAGCTTCATCTTTTTTGCATGCAACAAACAAATTCAATACTAGCTGTAGAATGGTTACATTCCAGAGATCTATCAGTCTGCTTCCTGACAGTTTTAAGGTTACTGCTGATCACCTCAGTAAGCTGTGAAGGCCTAATCAGGTAATAGTGCTGATTATTTGGAGAAAGTACATGACAAAATGCCAACTTATTGGGAAAGAAATGGCAAATGATCTTATATTTGACTCTTCTAATACATTCTCAACTACATTTATAACACTCCCCTGTAGCTGCTGTTTAATGCTTGTTTTTATTGTTTCCATTTCTACAAACAGAATGAAATAGTAAGTAGATCAGAGACTCTGGTGAAGCAGAGTGGAATACCTTGAGCAGAAACTTTAATTAGTTTGTTATTCCAAAACTTCAGGTTATGGAACATTAGCTCTTGACACCCAGAGGTCACTGTCAATCTATAAAGCAATCAAAATTAATTTTGATGGAAGTTGCATTGTTCTGTGCTTTCTGATTTCACTCATTAAAAATCAGCAGAGGCTGAGAAACTTTATCCTCGAAAGTTTTGGTTTGATATTCATGGAACTTGCACCAACAAGGAGTGCTAGTGAGGATTGCCTGGATGCAGTAAAAAAAGTGGGCCCTCTACATTCACTGAGGTTAGGGGTACAGGACCCCAATGAAAGTGGAACAACTGAAAATAAAAATAAAAAGTTTAGCCCAGAGAACACCTCTCTAGGAATCTCTAGGTCCTCTAGAGCAACTCTATGGTCAATATCTGCCATTAATTGAACATACAATTGTGTTGAAGGACCTAAAAATGCCTAGATGAGTGTTCTTTCTAGGAATCTTTAGGTCTTCCAGCATGATTTTTGGTGAAAGTTGACTATAGAGTTGAGCTGGAGGATCTAGAGATTTCTAGAGATAACATATTAATCAAACTTGTGAATAATCAAATCCATAAAAGTCAAAGCCACAAATGTGGACGGCCAATTGGATGTGACTATTGGACTGTCCACATCTATCTTGCTAATAATAAAATGTTTTTGCAATCAGTTGCTCTTTTTTCTTTCCTGTCATTGGAAGGGAGGAAGGAAAGAAATTATATGTTCAGATTATGGCAGAAATGTTCTTATACAGCAGCAGTCCAAGAAATTTTGTTGCCTGCGGCAACACTGCAAGTAACATCCCCCTGGGAATAGAAAGAATATGCTGGAATATATGAAAAAATGGTTAAAAATAGGTTTCTCATGAGATGAAAACCTTGGTGAGGAGAATCTTAGACAGAGAAGAATCTTCTGTTTGGAATTCATTCTGAGTGAAAAATACATGTTTTTTTTTCTTGGTACAGAAAACAACATTTTCTGTGCAGAAATCAATTTCTCCTGTGATAACAGCATTTTCTAATATGGAAAAGTTGTTTTCTGTGCAGAAAATGCTATTTTCTGACAAATACATAGACAAAAATTACTTCCCTCACCCCAAACTATAAGTTCTGAACTGTGAATAGTTTTTGAAAACCCCAGTTTTTAAATGACTTATTGGAGTGAAAAAATAATTAAAATTGTTCTTGATTGTGAAAACAATATTTAAAATGTGCTTCCCCATGGTGATATATGTGCATTGGAACTACTTTATGCAAATATTGATCTACTTGTGGAAGGCATTATGATATATGCTCATATATGTACATTAGAACTATTTTGTGCAAAAATTGATCTGCTGGTGGAAGGTAGGATTAATTTTTCTCTCTGCTTGCATAATATCCAGCTTAACACAGGGACAGAGTACTAGTCTTCTTTAACTTATCCATTAAAACTGCTTTTCTTTCTTTTTCTTTTCAATCCAAAGGAACTGCAGAAAATGCAGGAGCATGCAGATTCATCCTTATACAAATACTTTGACCCTTAATTCCATCAAGGGTTGCCATTTTCTTGACCAGGCAGAGAATGATGTGGAATGGGAGAAAAGAAAAGCAGAAAAGAAAATGGAATGAGTTAAACTGATCTAGCTATCATTTGGGAGGGATAAGGAGAAATGAAACCCAGTGCTTTCAATGTGTTTGTGAAGGGTCATTCTCCCTGCAGAGAAAGCTCCCTCCTTTTATCTACATTCCTCCTCCTTTCTACTTGCTTATTGATCATATTTGAAGTAGAAGTGTGTGTGCTTTAGGTTCTAAACTTTAGTGAGCTGAATTTCATCCTGGCCATTACTTCTTGATCTTTATAGTAATGCAAAATGATCACAAGTGAAGTTCAGTGCATAATGTGCATTAAGACTACTCAGAACAATGACAGGTGTATGAAAATATGTAAGCTATAAGGAAAAAATGGAAAAGAAAGCTTGAGGCAGTTTTGGAGTAGTTATTCTAACACAGAGAAGAAAATCATATGGGCTTCTAGATGATGCTGGACTGCAGCATCCAGTCCCTACCATTGGCTATGTTAGTTAGGACTAAGAGGAGTTGCAGCCCAATAACATGTGTAGGGCTGCATGACTCTGATCCCTTTCCTAAAACGATTCCATAGGAAACCTCCCTTACTCAAGCACATGAAATGTCTAGATCCACCAAAGTGAGTGACTTTACACCTGAATTGGCCACTTGTGCAAGCACAGCAGTGTGTCTGTATGTGTGTTCTAAGTAAGTTGTGTAATGGCATTCCAATAATTTGTTTCATTTCCCTCCAGGTTAAGAAGAGTTCATTGACAAAATGTGGCCCAAGATGTTTTTCTCTCATCTTTTAAGCAGCATCTTGAATGGGAAGAGGTGAGGATGTTTTCCATATACAGTCATATTTGCAATCTTGTTTTATAATTTTAATAGGGATTTTATTATCCCTTTAAAAATTAATGGTAAGCAATTATAAAATGCAAATAGAGGCCAGATTAGCTGTGGATCCACCATGTGTCAAGCTGGGTGCATGTGCGGCAAAGTTCAGTCTTGTTTGCACACTGTTTATTTGTAATATGCCAACTAGCCCAATCTGCAAAGACAAAATGCATAACTTTTTTGCTTTGTGACCTTTTTTAATTGTTTGTTTTTTTACATGTAAATTGGTTCTGTGTCAGCCAAATACTACCTTAATTAGAAAACGAAAGATGCAGCCAGGCTCCTAATGTTTCCATTAGCTAGTTTAAATAGTCTGCAAATTTGGAATGCAGCCAGATAGTTTATTCAGAGAATAGTTTTAATTGGATTATTGGTACATATATTAATTGATATATCACTAATCCACTGCTGAAATGAAGGCTTCCAACTGATCTCAGGAGTTTCTAATTGAAATATACCTTCTAGAAGAAGAGGCTGCAGCAAAATGTATACAGCCATTGCCCCTGTGTAAATAATGTGTCTTATTTACCAACAGCACTCAACATGCATTATGTTAGTGGACATCCATTAACCTGATGCACATTTCTTTCCTTCTTCCCTCCACTGAACCCTCTGCAGTATCCCAAAACATGCTCCCAGATCTCTAAAGGAGGTTTTGATGGTGTTGATGTTGTTCTTGTGTGCTTTCAAGTCATTTCTGACTTATGGTGGCCCTTGTACAGGAAGCCTATAGAAAGGAAAGGGAGTATCTTCCTCTTCTTATTCTGCTGACAGAAAGTTAAACATGATCAGTCAAATGAGATCAGTTGATCCAACCCACAATATTAATCAGATAAAATTATGCACAAAGCAACATAAGAGAAATAGTCCTGTCTAGTTGAGTGGGCTATCCACAATCTTCTGGCATTGAGACACAGCCCTCATTCTAGCTGTGCCCAAGTTCTCTCTGGCACTTTTCTATTACTTGTGAGGTAGTCTGATGTCTCAGTGGACCCTCAGCCTAGAAATATAATATTGTAGTTCAGGTGTTCCTGAAACCACACTGCCAGTCATAAGAATGCAACTGGGAGGAGCAGGTCAGTGTGGTCTTCAGACCTGTAGTTTGGTTTGGGTTTAATGGCTTTAGAGAGCTGGGGCCCACCACCAGCAAAGTGTATGCCAGTGCTGTAGTATCATGGATCAGACATTGAAAATTTGACAGTTGTCAAATGACAGCGGAAAAGTTTTACCATTATCCAACTTCCAGATTGAATAATCTGTTTCCATGAACATTCATTATTGCATTAATATAGGCTCTTGGGGACAGCTTCTTAAAGGAAAATAGAACAAGAAACCATCCCTACAAATCTTATAATTTCCTGCTTCTGATTATTAGTGTACATTTAGCCTTTTTTTTTTTAAGGAAAGGATTAAAACAAGGTCCAATTCACCTGTGGTGGTTTGTGGTCTGAACAGGGGTGAGTCATCTAACCTCCAACTGGGGGTTGGAGATTGATAAATCTGTGTGATTGATACAATATCCAGGCTCATAGTGGTTCCATTTCTCTTATGTCCACAGTAGCTCCTTGTTCAGAGTGCATAACAAATGCACTGAAATTAGGACCAAGCTTTTCATGTGGGAATTATTTCATGAAGTTAGTATTAAGTTTAATGAACAAGTTTCAGAATTTGTTGTTAGGTTTAAATGGGATATAGAGTCAATGTTAAAATGTTGAAATGTAAAAGATGTGTGTCTGTATTTTTTCTTCTTGCTGTGAAAAGTTGTTTTTGCTGAAGCCAGACTCAGTTATCAGCCCAGATGTGTTCTTAGCCCAAAACAAGGAGCTAACAAGCTTCAGTTCTGTGAGAAAGAGATTTTGTTTATATTGAGGTTTTTGTCAACATGGAATTGTTATGAGAAATGTAGTCACATGACTTATTATGGTAATTAAAGGTTGGGCTAAAGCATGTCATGTTTTATCACCCAATCAGCTTGTAAAGGCTACACCCAGAAGGGTGGAGAATTGGGGGGCTGAGAGCTGGGAATTAGAAAGCTATTCACTTGCTTTTTAACTTTTGAACTGTAATGAACTAATTAAACTTTTCTCCTGATGATGCTACTCACCAATTTTGCATCATGTAGCAGTTAGGCATTGTTCCTGCTTAGCCTTCTGGCTAAAGTGAAGCTATTATTATTATTATTATTATTATTATTATTATTATTATTATTATTTGTTTTTGCTTTTGCTGTTTTTACAATAAAAGAAGCTTGCTAGAAGTGCCAGGTTTTGGTGTTTGATTCTAAAGGACTACTTTTAACACCCCATCAACATCTATTTCCAACATGTGTGGCATTTCCCTGCTTCCAATCTTTCTTTTAAGAAAGAAGGTTTAGTCTGGACAGTGTAACTCTATTTGGGGGAGGTGAGAAGGAGGGGGATGAAATAAAACCATACACTGGGTCTTCTAAACCTGGAAGACATCTCATGCAGACAGAGGGATTTCTTATGCTCAATTTGCCCTATGCAAAATGAGAATATCAGTACTGTGGAGACCATGGTCCTTGCAACCCCCTGGATCTGGAACTAGGTTGTGGTGGAGGAGAAATCACATTTTGTTTCAAGAGCAAAAAAGATAATTGCATTGCAACTGCAGATTGGAGAAAATAAGAATAGGTATGGTCCCTGGTGATTTCCCCCCTAGGTCCCCCAGGGACATTTGCCAGGTTTTTCAAACAGCAATATGGGACATCCCTCTCTTTCCAGGCCAGGTCATGACTGGCTGATGCATATCAGGTAGGCATAGTTAAAGTATAGTTAATGCTTACCTCAGTTCTCATAAGAGCTCTAGTTTCCACAAAGATTAGACATCTCCCAGGAGCTTGGAGCTCTCATGGGAAGTTCTCCTCTCATGAGATTTTAAATAAAGCTGTATTTTAAATGCTTGGATGCCATTCTGTTGTGAGCATTGCTGGCCCTGATCTTTTTTTATTCCTTTTCTCACTGAATAAAAAATGTGGGATTTAGGACTTCTGTACCCCAAAGACAAAAACATATACAATGTAGTCAGGCCCTGGGCTCCTTTCTGGAGTGGCAACCCTAGTAGTTTGTATAAGTTTCCCCCTTGTCATCAAGACTGAAAATAGATAGTGACAACATACTGAAAGATAGGATTCAGCCCACCTGCTATTTCTATAGGACAGTGATGGTGAACCTTTTAAAGAACAAATGCCCAAAATGCAACCCCAAACCCACTTATTTATGAACTCTGTGCTGGAGTGACAGCACACATGCCTACGGAGAGGGCTCTGAGTGCCACCTCTGGCACACATGCCATAGGTTCACCACTACTGCTCTAGGAGGTGATGAAAAATACTACACCTTACCAGATGGCTTGTATACAGAAACAAAGATCATAGCATTTAAAACAAAACAGAACAGAACAGCAAGGGGAAATCATGTTATGTTTGGTTTATCATATTAAAGTTTGAATGTAATAATCTAGGCTAAATAGGGGTTCTTTCTTGATTTTTGGCATATGGAGTGATGTTTGAGAGATCAGGTTTTTTATTTATTCAAAATGGGAGGAGAAATCAAAACTGTCTCAATCAAAATTTTAGTAAACTTGAAACTATTTCAAGCATGGATAGATTTGTTTTCCTTTGCTAGGTCATTATTAGGTCATGTATAGATGATGCACAGGGCCACAAATGGGCAGAACATGGGCTCAGTATGTGTTTCTCCATAGTAAAAAGAGCCCCCTTTTGCTCTGAATTAGAGCAGAAACTTCAGACAATCTCCTAGGCATATGGCTTGTGCACAAATGCAGGGACAGTAGAAGGATAATTATTGGGTGAGTGAGTTGCTCACCTCTTCCTATCCAGAACACCCAGCTTTCAAGTTTTCAAGGTTCCTACAGCACCATTTCTTTTGCAGACATGCAAACTGATTGCACAAGTGGGCATTAGGAGAACAATATCATCAGTACAGCACACCATTGCCCAATTGGATTCCGTTGCCCCACAAGCTGTGGAAAGAGAGGGAATGGGGTGTCTTAGGAAGTGCATGGACAGTGCTGCCAGTATTGGTTTGTTGTGGGTGTTGGTTCTGTGGACAGCTTGTCCTCTCTGAAGATCTGGAATCCCTGGCAGTAAGTTGGGTTTTCTCATCAGCACAGACACAACCTTTGGGTGCTTAACATTTAAAAATCTGGCTTTGAATTCCTATTTAATTTAATCAGGTTAATAAAAGAAGAATGTATGAAGACATTTCCAACAGACAAAAGGAAAATGAAGAAACCATGGATGACAAAACACTACAAGCAATAATTGAAAGAAGAGAAACAAAACAAAAAGAAGATAAGAATAAATTAAGAAACATGAACGCAACAGTACAATAGCTAGTGTGCAAAGATAAGGAAAATTACTAAAACAACAAATGTAGAGAAATAGAAGACAATAACAAAAAGGGAAGAATGAGAGACCTATTCCACAAGATTCCATGAAGGAATAAAAAGATGTTGGATGCAATACACAGAAGAACTATACAAAAGAGATGACAAAATGAAGGAAGCATGGAGCAAAGAGCCATATGAAGACGAACCCCAAATTCTGAAAACTGAGGTGGAAGCTACAATAAAAGAAATGGCAAAAAAGAAGACTCCAGGAGCAGATAATATACCAACAGAACTGTTGCAATCCATGCTGACAGGGTCAATTCTAGTGCTAACCAACATACATTCACAGATATGGAAAACAAAACAATGACCAAGAGATTGGAATTGATCATTATACATCCCCATCCACAAAAAAGGAGACACAAGGGACTACAGCAACTATAGAACCATAGCACTAATCTCCCATGCAAGCAAAATTAGATTCAAAATACTACAACATAGACTCCTACCACATATGGAGAGAGAAATCCCAGAGATCCAAGCAGGGTTCAGGAAAGGAAGAGGCACCAGGGATCACATTGCAAATATACGATGGCTAATTAATTCATATTTAATGTATTTTTAATGGGGGGGGGGTTAATTGTATCAGTTTGTATTGTTTTGTAGGGGATGTTTTATGTACTTGATTTTAGATGTAAGCCACCTTGATGGCTATGGCTAAAGGTGGGATATAAATGAATTTGTTATTATTATTATTATGGAGCATAGCAGGGAGTTCCAAAAGAAAATCAGAATGTGCTTTATAGACTGTAGCAAAGCCTTTGATGGCATAGATCATGAAAGGCTATAGAATACCCTTAAAGACATGGGAGTGCCAACACATTTGATAGTTCTAATGAGGATTATGTACTCAGGACAAGAGGCTACTGTCAAGACAGAACACGGAGAAATAGAATGGTTCCCAATTGGCAAAGGAGTCAGACAAGGCTGCATCCTATCACTCTACCTATTCAACTTATATGCAGGACATATTGTAAAGAAAGCAGGCTTGGACATGGAAGAGGGAGGAGTGAAAATAGGAGGAAGAAATATCAACAATCTGAGATATGCTGATGACACCATAATATTAGCACAAAACCTCACAGACCTGGAACAACTACTAAGGAAGATCAAAGAGGAAAATGCAAATGTAGGCTTACTGTTGAAAATAAAGAAAACAAAAATAATGACCACAGAGAACTTACACACATTCAAACTAGACCAGTGATTCCCAAAGTGGGTGCTACCACCCCCTGGTGGGTGCTGCAGTGATCCAGCGGTGATGGCCACAGGTGCATTTGGGGGCGATGAATAACTGTAAGGGGGCTGTGAAAGGATAAAAGAAAGAAGAGAAGATTTAGAAAAATTGATTTATGTATTCCACTCATAACGCTTAATTTTTCTTTGAACAACATACTGGACGTTGGCTCGGTTTCTGCATACTCCCTCACTTGCATTGAGGTATGTGCAATTGCACACTGCTACTGTTCATGTCCACTGATTTGCCATTCCAACATGTGAGCAGTATGAGCATTGCTGCGGGCAACTGCCACTTGTGCGATTGGTCGATCGCAAGGCCAAAGCCTGGAACGGCAGCAGCAGTACTGGCTACTGGCAGTACTACCAGCAGATTTTGGAGCACGCTATGAATCAGGAGATTTCCCGTAATTATTATGGGAAAATTACGGCGTAATATAACTCTAAGTTAGATTGTTGTGATATTGTGACAAGTTAAAGTTAACTAACAAATAGTGTGACTATAATTGGTGAATATTATTTATTTATTTTGTAATAATTATATGCGCTTTACAATTAATAATATCATATTTATTTATTTCATTAGTATTTATTTTAGTTTGTTTTTTACAAAAAATATTTCAAAAAATTACAAAAAAAATTAATTAAAAATACCTCCATAAAATTTTTATTTTTCTACAGATAGTAATGGCTTAACCAAAGAAAAAATGTAGACAATATAATATTGAATATTTGAAATATGGCTTTATTTAGTCACCTGTAAACAATACATTACCAATGTGCCTGATTTGCCAGAAAGTTTTATCAAACGAAGCTATGAAGTCTTACAGACTACAAGAACATTTGACTAAAATTCATGGTGATAAAAAAAAATTAAGGATTTATCTTATTTTCAAACACTAAAAGAAAAATTTATCAAACAACCGATACTGGCAAAACTCTTTTCAACCGCAACCACAAAAGATGGCGATGGCTTACTTGCTTCTTACAACATTTCATTAATGATTGCCAAATCGGGAAAACATCATACTATTGGTGAAGAACTAATTATACTGGCTATAAGTGAAGTAATACTTACTGCACTACACAAGCCAGCATCTGATATTATCAAGAAAATTTCGTTGAGCAATAATTGTTAGGTTTAAATGGGATATAGAGTCAATGTTAAAATGTTGAAATGTAAAAGATGTGTGTCTGTATTTTTCCTTGCTGTGAAAAGTTGTTTTTCTGAAAGCTAGAGTCACAGTTATCAGCCCAGATGTGATTTTAGCCCAAACAAGTCTGTAGTTCTATGAGAAAGAGAATATGTTTATATTGAGGTTTTGTCAACATAATATTGTTATGGGAAATGTAGTCACATGATTTGTTATGGTAATCAAGGGTTGGGCTAAAGCACATCATGTATTATCACCCAATCAGCTTGTAAAGGCTACACCCAGAAGGGTGGAGAATTGGGGGGCTGAGAGCTGGGAATTAGAAAGCCACTCACTTGCTTTTTAACTTTTGAACTGTAATGAACTAATTAAACTTTTCTCCTGGTAATGCTACTCATCAACTTTGCATCATGTAGCAAATAGACTGTGTACCTGTTTAGCCTTCTGGCTAAAGTGAAGCTATTCTTGTTATTGTTATTATTATTATTATTATTATTATTATTATTTGTTTTTGCTTTTGCTCTTTTACAATAAAAGAAGCTTGCTGAAAATTCCAGGTTTGGATGTTTGGTTTTAAAGGACTGTTTTCAACACTCCATCAACATTAATTTCAACAAGTGGTGCCAGAGGAGATGGTTTCGATCCAACGGAACTCTGAAGCAAAACCTGGATTTAAAAAGCAGGAATTTTCCTTCTCACAGCCAGCGGGGATCCGCGGAAGGCAGGAGTTGGATTTCCACGTCTTATTTATGATAGAAGCTCCACAGATGCCTATAAGTAAAATACCTCCCTTATCTTAAAGGCCATTAATTAAACGGACTGTCTAAGTGCTGAAAGTGGCAAGACAAAAGACAGCAATTAGCCGGAGGCTGTAAAAGCTGCAGTTTAAAGAGACAAAATACTGGAAGAAACAGCCGGGAGGGGCTAGCAGTTTTAAGCCTTGTATTGGACTATATTTTAAAAATAATTAAAAATGAAACATGCTAAGTTCCCCAAGCTCAATTCAGAAAATTATGCATCTTAGAAAATTTATGCAAAATCTCTTTTGATAAAGGAAGGTTTGTGGCAATCTGTGAAAAATGGTTTGGGAGCTAATCCGTCTGCAGCGGAGCTGGACCGGAATTCCAGAGCTGTAGCAACCCTCCTACTCCTTTTATCTGAGGGACAATTAAATTATGTAAAAGATCTGATTTCTGCTAAACAAATATGGGACTCTTTGGCTAGAATTCATCAGTCCACTTATTTTCTTACAAAATGAAAGAAAAAGACTCTGCAAAAGCTCATCTAGATAAAATGAGAGACTTGTTTGCCCAGGTTCAAGCAAGGGACATTGCCTTAGATGAAAATTTAAAAATTTACATTCTTCTGGGATCTCTCAATGAATCTTTTGATAATATCCTGCTGGGCTTACAGGCCCTTCCAGGAGCTCAGCTTACAATGAAAATGGTCTGTGGGAGAATTTTGGAGGAATCTGAGAGGAAAAGATTTGAGGCAGAACAACAAAAGCAAGCTTCTACACCTGCTAAGCCTCCAAATGCCACAGAGAAAGCTCCAAAAGAGATACAAACTGAAAAAGCAGGAGTCTCTAAAGAAAAAAATGTGTTTTTATTATAAAAAGTTTGGACATTTAAGAAAAGATTGCAGAAAGTTGGTTGCAGATACCAGGAGGGGACAGCAGCAACAACAACAGCAGCAGCAGTAGCAGCAGCCACGTCCCCCTGGTGGCCAAAAGAGACACAGTGCTAACCAAAGATTTGTTGCCACAATTCAAAGCCGTGATGGTGTGCCCCAAGTTCAGCCATCCACAGTTTGGCTTTTAGATTCTGGAGCTTCCACCCATATGACAAATAAGATTGAACTGTTCCAGAGCAGAAAACCAGCAAATGTTTCTTCTGTTGCCTTGACAGATGGGGAAGGTCCAAAAATTAAAGAAATGGGGACTGTTTACATTCCAAGTTTTGGTACCAATTTTGATGATGTCTTGTATGTACCTACCTTGCAAAACTGTTTAGTTAGTGTGTCAGCTTTGACCACAGATGGGTACAAATTGAGTTTTGAGGGGGTAAATGTTTAATTTTTAAGGATGGTGAATTTTGTGCTAAAGCCATTAAGAAAGACAAACTGTATCACATGATAGATAGAGAGAGCTGTACAGTCGCACAAAATCAGCCTTTGCATGCAGATTGCATTCATTATTTTCACAGAGTGTTGGGTCATGTTGGTTTTCCAAATCTTTTAAAATTAAAACAGGTTTGTCCTGAGTTTAAAATGTCATCATGCTCAAACCACTTGGAGTGTTCAGTTTACAGCAGGATTAAGCTGAAGGCTTATCCTGTGGCAAAAAGAACAAAACTTAGAGCCCAGAGACCATTTCAATTTTTGCACTGTGATTTAGCTGGGCCAATTAACCCCACATCTCAGGGGGGGGTGTAAATACTTCATGGTGATTGTGGATCGCTTCACAAGGTTTTCCTATGTGATTCTTTTAAAAGAAAAGGGTGAAGCAGGGAGAGATTCAAGGAATGGGTGAACATGATAGAGAGACAGTTTGACTACAAAGTGGGAACTTTGGTCACAGATAGAGGAGGAGAATTTTTGGCTAGTCACTTGACCAATTGGTTAAGAAAAATGGGAATTAGACATTTTACTACTAACCCATCTTGTGCAGCTGAAGATGGACTTGCTGAGAGGAAAATAGCCATTTTGAAACAAATAAAAGATTGTATTGATGCCAATGCTCCAGAGCACCTTTGGGGGGAGACAATTCTCACAGCTAATTACCTGACAAACTGCACTTGGAACTCTGCTGTGCAGAATACTCTTTACCACATGCTTTTCAAGAGACCACCCAATTTGAAATATCTTAGAGTGTTTGGACAGTATGCAAATGTGTACATACCTGCAGCTTTCAGAAAGAAAGGTCAGCCCAAATAGAGACGTTTGATGTTTGTGGGTTACACAGGGAACAGTTACAGGTTTTACCTGGGTGAAAATAAAGTTCTTTTTTTAAGGAGCGCAAACTTTGAGAAACATTCTGGGTGGGAAAACATTCATTCAAACAAAGAGGTGTTTTACAGACTAGGTCAGTTAGAAACACAGACACCACCACCTGCCAGAAATGGAGGGGCAGTGAAACAAGAATCAGATTCTTCAGAAGGTGAGGCTAGCACATCAGACAAGTTGTCACATGCACGTCCACCAGCACCTAGAATGACAGAAACAAAGAGACACGTAGACAGAGAAGCGTCAAGTACAGACACTGAAGATGATGAGGAAAAAACGAGGACCATAGTTTTGAAGAGGACAACTAGAGTTAGAAAACCTCCAGATCATTTTAAAATACAAGAAGCTAAGGCTTGTGTAGTTAAGCTACAAGAAAGTACAGGAGTGTTGTGATAAAGAGAGGTTAAAATGGGAGTCTGCAATGGAACAGGAGTTCATGTCTTTGGTAGACAAAAAGGTGTTTGAAATTGTTGACAGGCCTACAAATCACAAGGTGATAGATTGCAAATGGGTTTACAAGAAGAAGCTGATGCCAGATGGTAGTCAGAGATACAAGGCCAGATTGATAGCTAAAGGATTTACACAACAGAGGTTTGAGAATTATGACAAAACTTTTTCTCCAACAGCAAAGCCTGAGAGTTTGATATTAGTGTTGGCTTTGGCTGCAAAGAGGGGCCAGATAGTACATCATTTTGATTTTGAGACAACATACTTGAATGCAAGTCTTGAGAAAACTGTTTTCATGAAACAACCTATGGGTTTTCAACAGGATAGTGACAGAAAGGTGTACAAGTTAAAGAAGGTGTTATATGGTTTAAAACAGAGTGCCAGAAGCTGGAATCTTTACATTCATGAAGAGTTAGTGAAGCTAGGCTACAGACACAGTGTAGCTTATACATGTGTTTACACAAAAGAAGATGTGATCTTGGTGATTTATGTAGATGACTTGTGTATAGCAGCAAATTCAAAACAAGAGATTCAGACAGTAAAAAAAAGAGTTGTCACAGAAATTTAGTGTCAAAGATCTTGGAGTTTTGAGGTCTTATCTAGGAATAGATGTTAAATGGAGTAAAGATAAAAATTGTTTGTTGAGTCAACAGAGAAAAATTCAGAGTTTGATTGAGAAGTGTGGATTAGAGGATACAAAAACAGTGAAAAGTCCAATGTCAGTTGGTTATGTGAATAGTGAAGGGACTAAAGAGTTTAAAAATTCAGAGATGTATAGGAGCTTTGTGGGGAGTTTGATGTTTATTGCTAACAACACGAGGCCTGACATTTGTTTTGCCGTGACCATGCTTGGAAAAAAGACAAATTGTCCTACAGTGGAAGATTGGACAACAGTAAAACATTTGTTGAGATATTTGAAGGGTAGCATAGACAAAAAATTGAAGTTACAAAACAGTCGAGCTGGTCTTAAATGTTTTGTTGACAGTTCGTTTGCTTCTGAGCTACAGGATAGAAAGTCAGTGACAAGATTGTTGATTAAGTTTGGAAAAAGTGCAATTGTTTAGAAAAGTAGAAAACAGAGATACGTAACACAAAATACCAGAGAAGCAGAATACGGGGCCTTATCTGAGTTAGTTAATGAGATTGAATGGATTAGACAGTTGTTGAAAGATCTAAATAAAAAATGTGTTGATCCAGTGAAGATAAATGAAGATTCTCAGACATGCATTGCTATGGCTGAAACTGAGAACTTGAAGTGCAAAACAAAGTACATTGGTGTGAGATATCAAAATGTCAGAGAAATGGTACAAAAAGAAATTGTGAGTCTACAATACATTGAGTCAATTCATAATCAAACAGACATTTTGACAAAGACATTGACCATTGATAGACACAAACAGATGTCACGTCTACTTGGCATGTCTTAAGCTTAGGCCTAACCATTGAGCTAAGTTAGTTTTATAACAGTTTTAGTTTAGTATACAACATACACACATCTTACATTTCAGGAGGGGATTGTTAGATTTAAATGGGATATAGAGTCAATGTTAAAATGTTGAAATGTAAAAGATGTGTGTCTGTATTTTTCCTTGCTGTGAAAAGTTGTTTTTCTGAAAGCTAGAGTCATAGTTATCAGCCCAGATGTGATTTTAGCCCAAACAAGTCTGCAGTTCTATGAGAAAGAGAATATGTTTATATTGAGGTTTTATCAACATAATATTGTTATGGGAAATGTAGTCACATGATTTGTTATGGTAATTAAGGATTGTGCTAAAGCACATCATGTATTATCACCCAATCAGCTTGTAAAGGCTATACCCAGAAGGGTGGAGAATTGGGGGGCTGAGAGCTGGGAATTAGAAAGCCACTCATTTGCTTTTTAACTTTTTAACTGTAATAAACTAATTAAACTTTTCTCCTGATAATGCTATTCATCAACTTTGCATCATATAGCAAATAGACTATATACCTGTTTAGCCTTCTGGCTAAAGTGAAGCTATTCTTGTTATTATTATTATTATTTGTTTTTGCTTTTGCTCTTTTACAATAAAAGAAGCTTGCTGAAAATTCCAGGTTTGGATGTTTGGTTTTAAAGGACTGTTTTCAACACTCCATCAACATTAATTTCAACAATAATACAGTGCAAAGAAGAATTGATGAAATGGCTCAAGATGTTGAAGATTCATTGTGTGGCTATTTAAAAACATCTCAGTTTTCTATTCAACTTGATGAGTTAACTTTGTTAGGAAATGAAGCTTTACTTTTAGCATATGTGCAGGTCACGAAGGAAGAACAAATTTGCCAAGAATTATTATTTGCTAAATATTTCCAAACTGATACTAAAGGAGAATCAATATTTCATGCATTGGATGAGTTTTTTAAAGAAAAAAAAATACCTCTGGGTAATATCTTATCAGTAGCCACAGATAGTGCTCCAGTGATGGTAGGGCGCTACAGACGTTTTCTTGCATATTTAAAAAAGGAGGTGCCGAATGTATTCACAGTACACTGTGTCATCCATTGTCAACATCTAGTTGCCAAAAATTTAAGTGCACACCTACATAATTCATTACAATATGTAATTAAAGCTATCAACACAATCAGAAGCAAATCACTGAATGACAGATTATTTAAACAGCTTTGTATTGAAAACGATGAAGATTTAATCATTTGCTGCTTCATACAGAAGTTTGTTGGTTGTCAAAGGGTGCCTGTTTAGATAGGTTTTATAAGCTGTTTAACTCGGTGCTGGAGTTCTTTTGAAAGATAAAAATGATGCTTTACAATCTAATTTAATTTAATCCAAAAGTGACATCGCTCACTTGACCGACTTGTTTCAAAAATTTAATGAAATCTTCAGCTTCAAGGTGAACTGAATTTAATAAAAACAAAATCTGTTATTTCTGCATTTGTGACAAAACTTCTGTACAAACAAAATTTTGGATGAGAGGAATTCAGCCAGTTCCCAAATTTATCAGGAGCAGAAAAAAAAAGATGAAGACATACTTTCTTATTGTGAGCACTTGGATGCTCTCCATTCAGATTTTAATCAACGATTTGATGATATTTTGAAAATGAACATACCTGATTGGATTTTGGATCCTTTTTCAAGTGCAAACACAGATGAATCTCCACAGTTACAAGAAGAACTGATGGAAGTAACTACAAATGATGAATTGAAATTGAAATTCAAAAGCGGCTACCAACAATTCTGGCTGCAAAAGGAGATCCCTACAGCTTATCCTGAAATATGGGCTGTAATTCAAAAATTCTTAATTGCATTTCCTTCATCATATTTAGTGGAATGTGGTTTCAGTATGGTAAACCTTTTATTAGAAAAAAAAAAAGAAACAAAAAAGAAACCGATTGCAAATAGTCAACCGCAGTGATTTAAGATTACTGCTGACGAAAACAAAGCCGAGGATTACTAAATTGGTAGCAGCATACCAGGTTCATCCTTCTCATTAAGATGATTTAGAATGTTTTAACTTTTTTTGTATCACCTTTCTATTCTGAGTTCAATAATAGTTTCATAATTTCAAACTTCAATGTTTCTAATTTACACCTTTCTTTACTATATTTTATGAAAAAGCTAGAAACATTAATACATGTATCTTTCTGTTTAATTGCTAACCCTTAAAAAAAATTAATTCCAGGGGGTGCTGAGTAATATTTTTTCTGGAAAGGGGGTGGTAGGCTAAATAAGTTTGGGAACCACTGAACTAGACAATGAGGAAACAGAAATAGTAAAAGAGTTCTCATATCTCGGATTCAACATTGATCAGAATGGGGACTGCAGGCAGGAAATTAGGAAAAGATTAAGAATGGGGAGGGTGGCTATGAAAGAACTAGAAAAGATCCTAAAATGCAAAGACATACAACTCAGCACAAAAATCAGAATCTTACAAGCCATCGTATTCTCTATTATCATGTATGGATGTGAGAGCTGGACAGTCAAGAAAGAAGATAGGAGGCAAATCAACTCATTTGAGATATGGTGCTGGAGAAGAATGCTGATAATTCCATGGACAGCCAGAATGACAAACAAATGGGTCCTCAAATCGATCAAGCCAGTCATACTTTGGACACATCATGAGAAGGCATGAATCATTGGAAAAGTCAATAATGTTAGGAAAGGTGGAGGGAAGTAGAAAGAGAGGAAGGTCATATGCTAGATGGATGGACTTTATTAAAGAGACCACAAATATGAGTTTGCAGGAGCTGGGCAGAGCAATAAAGGACAAGGGAGACTGGAGATGTCTCATCCATAGGGTCGCCATAGATCAAGATTGACATGAAGGCAGTTAACAACAACAGCAAAATGCTGCATTAAGACTTTCATACTTTTTACTCTAATTTAAAACACCTGTCTGGAAGGCCAGATGGGTACCATGTTGGCAACAGCTAAACCTATTGGACTGTGGCCATGCTGAATTTCAAATTATTTTTCAATTTTTTTAAAAAATTAATTAATTAATTAATTAATTAATTGGATTTTATTTATTTAATTTAAATATTGAAATAATTCACATGTAGGATGGCAAGAATTTGAGCTTTGAAAAATGTAAATGTAAAATGTCAATGAAAAATGTAAACACTGAAAACATACACTTCCAGGGCTGGTGAGGAAGGCAATAGCAGCATTTTGGAGGAGCTCCTGAGAAACACTACTCTGTGTCGGTTAAACAGAAAGAAATTTAACAACAAAACAAGAAGAACTGAAGATAAAAAACCCTCTTGGCATAGAGTGTTTGAAGCAACCCCCACAGAGAACTCCTTGAAAGCTGGGAGCAAGCCAAAGCAGAGGAAAGGTTGGAGGACACCAAGGCAAACTCGGAGAAAGTTGAGGGAGAAGCTGGAGAAAAGTTGCCGGTGTGGAGCAGCTGAAGCGGCAAACCGCAGAAAGCCATCGCCAGCCAGCAAAAGCTTGTGTAAGCACAAAGCAAATAGTCTGAAGAAAGAAAATAACAGCCAAAACAGTGAGTGATTACTGGCATTAAAAACCTGGCTAGAAATAAGGATTAAAGCAGAGGTAGGCAACCTTTCCCCTTTAAGGGCCGAGGGACTTCAGCTCCTAGAAGCCTCAGCCATGTTGGCCAATAGTCCCATGTTGGCCAATAGCTCCTGGGATTCTGGGAGCTGAAGTCCCTCAGCCCTTAAAGGGGAAAGGTTGCCTACCTCTGGATTAAAGGGTGGACTTAGCTCAAGCGTGTATATGAAGCAGGAAAGCGAGATAGAGAACAGCTGTCTGATAACAAGGAGTAAAATGGCTGTGAACTAAAGTAAACACATTAATCAAAGAGTGAGTGGGAAGCATGTTGTAAAAGAGTAAAGAGTGAAGTGTAAAAGTAGGAAAGATATAAGAAGAAAGAATATAACAACAGTAATAATATAATAACAGAAACAATATAACAACAGAAAGATAACAACAAAATAAGAACAACAAAATAAGAACATAACATAGAAGAAAGAACAACATAAATATATGGATATAAGGATAGTTTAAGGAAAATATGAAACTATAAGGACAGTAAAGACAATAAAGACAATAACAGAATAAGAGGCAAATATAATTTAATTTAAAGGGAAAGTACAGAAATATAGAAGAGAAGAAGACAAAAAAGAAGACAATAATTAAGACTGAAAGACTGATACCCATAGAATTCATAGAATTCATAGAATCCACAGAACTGAAAAAATTAAGAGATTTAAGAGCTTAACAGAAAGACAACGACAAGTCTCCCTATCATAAATACTATAGATGAAAAAGGAAAATGGCTACATCCAAAATAGCAACAACACATTCTCAAGCACAAAAACAATTTCACAAAAGACAATCCAGTGAACAGGTCTCTATTTTGGATTAATTAAGAAAATTACAAGCTGAGACAGAACATAATATGAAAAGGGAAATGAAATTGCTGAGGGCGGGCATTAAACAGGACATGAAGATGGAACTTAAGGAGCTAAAGGATTCACTAGAGGAAGTAACAAAAGACTTAAATATTAAAGAAAGGTTGGATGTGGTGGAAGAAAAAACAAGAACTATAGAAGAAGATGTAATAAAAATAAAAACCAATGAGAAAATAGAATTAGAGAAAAGATTAGATCTAAAAGCGTTGGAAGAATACAAAGAAAGAGAAAACTGTCTTAAGATCAGAGGTGTAAAGGAAATTAAAAATGAAGATTTATATGAATACTTCCTCCCAATATTGGCAAAATACGCAGAAATAGATCCACAGGATATGAACTGGGAAATAAACAAACTATTTTGCCTTAACTCCCAAAGTCATATATTTCTTAAGGAAAAGAACAAGAGATAAAATCCTGGAGATAAGTTATAAGAAAACATTAACAATTGAGGGAGAGGGGGCAAAATTTTTAAGGGTGTGCCTAAAAGAATCCTAAGGAAAAGAGAGTATTGCAAGTTTTTGACTTCCTTTCTTAATAAACATAAAATAATATATAAATGGGAAAGACTTGAAGGAATCAGGATCGATGAGTCAAGGAGCACCCCCAGACTGCGAACACAGTCACTGGAGGAGAGTGTGACCCCATCCAGGACTGGCGGTTGCAACCCAATTCTTGGTTTCGGGGCCGCTACCGTGAGCACCTCTGTCTTGTCTGGATTCAGTTTCAATCTGTTTTTGCTCATCCAGCCCATTACTGCCTGAAGACATTCATTGAGTGTAGAGACGCCATTGGAATTCGAGGCCGACGAACGAGATATGGAGAAATAGATCTGGGTGTCATCCGCATATTGGTAACACCCAGCTCCATAACTCCGAATAATCTCACCCAGTGGCTTCATATAGATGTTAAATAACATCAGGGATAGAATAGCACCCTGTGGAACCCCACAGGTGAGCTCCCTTTTACTGGAGCTGCTGTCCCCGAGCAGCACCCTCTGGGACCTACCTGAGAGGAAGGACCGGAACCACTGCAAGGCAGTGCCCCCGATACATAGCCCCCTCAGGCGATCCAAGAGGGTGCTGTGATCTATTGTATCAAAAGCCGCTGAGAGGTCTAGGAGCACCAACAGGGTCACACTACCCCTGTCGATGCCCAGACGCAGATCGCCGGTCAAGGCAACCATGGCTGTCTCAACCCCAAAGCCTGTCTTGAAGCCAGTTTGAAATGGGTCTAGATAATCGGTTTCATCCAAGATAGCTTGGAGTTGAAGAGCAACCGCTCTCTCAATCACCTTGCTCAAGAATGGTAGTAAAGAGACTGGCCTATAGTTATTCATGTCCAGTGGATCCAGGGAGGGTTTCTTCAGAAGCGGTGTGACCACTGCTTCCTTCAAACAGGATGGAATATATCCCTCCCTGAAGGATGCATTGATAAACGATTTCAATGGAATAAAGATTATATATAAAAGATTAAGAATATGAAATATATTATATATGATGTATAAACAAATTGTTAAGAAAGATAAGATTGATGGTTATAAAAAGTATAAATAGAAAATTACATTGTTAAACTTTATCATATATGTTATATATTTAATGGAACATATTATAAGATACAGTATAAGAAAATAATAAGATAGATAGAACTAGATATAAGATTAGGATATAAAATGGGAAATGGATAATGGGACATTTGGATATAATATATTAGGCCAGTTCTGTAATAATCAGCCAGGGAAACAATTATAAGCAACTAAGGAATTGAAAAGCAGATAATCAATAAGTTACAGAGAAGAAAATTGGCTGAAAGATGAAATAAGGAATTTTGTTTTTAATGTAGTATGTTGAATGTAGGAGACGATGCAAGGTGTTATGTTATAGTTATAGTTATATGTTTATATTATGTTTAGTTATGTTATATTGTCTTGTTTTTCTTTTTGGTGGTGTTTTGTTTGTCTTTTATGTAAGTAGATGTAATGGTATATATGTGAATGAATGTAAGTTTGTAAATATTTTTTTTTTTTAAAAAAAAAAGAAAAAATTAAATGTGGAAGAAAGTGAAATAGACACATTTTCCCACCTCTGGTTGAGTTAGCTGCAGGTATAAAACAGTAAAGAGTAACAGATGAAGACAGAATCATAGGATTGTAGAGCTGGAAGGGACCACAATGGCCATATAGTCCAACTCTCTGCCATGTGGGAATATACAGCTAAAGAAAGCCAAATGGATTTCAGAATGTCACCTTTGTCAAGGATAAGATCTTACTCTGACTACAGCTATGCTGACAATGAATGCCGTTTGACATTGCTTCAACTGATATGGTTCAAGGCTATGCAATTCTGGGATTTGTAGTTTTGTGAGCTATTTAGCCTTCTCTATGAGAACATCTATTTAGCCTTTTCTGGTGTCACAACAAATTAAAATACCCAGGATTCCATAGGATAGAAATATGATAGTTTGGAGAGGGGAGAGGTGTAGTACTTGTGCAAAATATTGGGTTCCCAGTTTCTGGGCATCTACGATGCTGTTTTGGCTACATAATCATCATACATGGGTCCCTTTCACACTTTCCCAGGATTTGCAGTGTAGGAATGGACATATAGCATTTTCAATCAGAAAGTTCCTCTATTTGTGTCATCAAACTACAAATCATAGGATTCTATAGGATATAGCTGTGACAGTTCAAGTGGAACTATAGTGCTACATAGTGTGTAATGTGAAAGAGCCCAAGGAGTTCTTATGTGGGTTACCTCGCTCCAACTTCTAGGTACTGGGGGGAAAACTCCAGGAAATTGTAGTTTATCATGGCTTGTTTTTAAGTATTCCAGAGACATCAGTCTGCTCACTGTTGTTCAGTGGTAGTGCTGGACTAAGCAAATCTTTAGTTTGAGAAAGCAAGGCAATTCAGTTCATCTGTCCTTATTGGAAGTGAAATCTAAAGATTGACTTTAAATAGAGCTAGCCTGAATGAAAAGAAAAGCTTTCTAAAATGCCTCTGATAATGACCTTGATGAGGTTAAATTAGTTTTGATGGATGTAGATGGCATTCTTTTGCAAAGAATGTATTCTGATAAATGGCACATCATGTTATAGAGTTGAAGGCTACAAGACAGTCTGTGCAGGTGCAGACAAAATGGAAGGACAAAGGATCACTGGAGGGAAAAAAGGATAGAGCAGAACAAAGTGTTCTGTATGAAATGAATAAACAAATATATATTCAAAATACTGATTATATGTAACTAGTTGTTCTGTCCTTAGTTCCTAGTAAAAATAGGTCAGCAAATCACCTTCTTTTTTTCTTTTTTTATTTTATGCTAGGCAAGATTTATATGGCTGCTAATTTTTCAATTGGATTCTGAAGCTATCACTTAACTGCAGCATTTTGCAGACTTCAATAGATAAGACAGGTTTGTATCCATGCTGTGAAAAGCTTTGATAACTGATTTGTACTTATTAGACTGCAGCTAAAGCAAAAAACCCCAGAATCAGCTCATTTTGTTCCTGGTCAGTTGGCAACATTAGACTTCCCAGTGAATCAGATTAAACCAGGCTTGTTATCCATTATTTTTTTTAGTTGCCTGAGGCCTGCACCTTTATCAGCAATGTGAAAGCCTTACATTTAGCAGGTGTAACACAAATTTTCATGACAAAAATAAGTTTATCTAAAATTTCAGGAGCCTTGCCACCTGAAATCCATTCTTATGGGATATACTTCAAAAGTCATCTGTTATTTGTAATTAATTCCTTTTCCCAGTAACATCATGAATATATTATATTATAATTACAACACAATAAAAATGATGGTAATCTTTTTTTAATGTAATTGAAATCTAAATAGTGGAGGACTACCAGAAGCTTTAATTTTTGTCTCATGGTGCTGTGTTAAAGTCTGTAGTAGGTATTGAGGAAATGATTAGATGAAATGAGATGTCAGTATTTGTTGTTGTTTTTAACTGCCATCAAGTCTATCTTGACCCACAGTGACCCTGTGGATGAGGCATCTACAAGACTCTGTGGATGAGGCATCTACCCACAGTGACCCTGTGGATGAGGCATCCACTGTGACCCCAAGGGTGCCCACTCCCATGGTCTCAAATGGACTGCAGAAAGAAGCTGAAAAGATCAGCTCCTTTTAGGGGCCCTGACACAGCTCTGCCATGGCTTTTGCACAAGTTGGGGGTGTGCGTTGTGTAATCACCATGCCCCCAGGTCATGTAGAAGCTGGCTTTTTAAGCCCGTCTGTTTTGGGCCTTAGTTTCTGTAAACTCATTTCCATGACTTTCTTAATAGAGTTCATCCATCTAATATGCAGCCTTCTTCTCTTTCTCTTTCTCCTTCTCCTTCCCTTTACCTTTTCTAGCATTCTTTTTCCAATGAGTTGTGCCTTCTCATGATGTGTCTGAAGTACAACAGCCTCAATTGTGTCTTCCTGGCTTCCAGGGAAGTTTTTGGCTTGATCTGCTCTAGGATCCATTTGTTTGTCTTTTTGGCTGCCTACAGAACCCTCAACATTCCTCTCTAGCACCACATCTCAAATGAATTGATTTTCTTCTTATCATCTTTCTTAACTGTCCAGCTCTCACATCCATATATGGTAACAGGAAATACAATGCTTGTATGAGTCTAACTTTTGTGTTCAGTTGTTTATCATTGCATTTTAGGGTCTTTTTTTTTAGTTCTTCATAGCTGCCCTCCCCATACTTAATCTTCTTCTGATTTCCTGGCTGCAGTGCCCATTCCTATCAATGTTTGATCTTAGGTATGAGAATTCTTTTACTATTTCTATTACTTCATTTTCTAGGATGGATTTGTATAGATTCTTCCTGGTCATTTTTTTAAATGTTCAACAGTAGTCCTGCCTTTGCACTTTCTTCCTTTCATAAGTTGTTCCTAATCAAAAGACTTCTGGTGAGACACTGCCGTGGGAGGTTGGGTGTGCAAGTTGCTCCTGACCACTAAGGCATTTTTGGGCTGGAGATGGGAAACAACTTTTCCTAGAAAACAACATGGAAAACAACTTTTCCATTTAAATTTAACCTCTGGGAAGAGGACAAATGAGGAGCTTGATGGGGGCCCAGAGGATCATCTTTGGCTGTTGCAGAGAAATTCTCAGGCAGAGAACCAAAGAGATCCTCAGGGTTGAAGAGCTTCCACAGCCCTCTAATGTCACTCCCTGAAGGCAGGTTGGCAGGACCCTCACTTTATTTTTCAAACAAAGAACTAATTTATTAAAATATTTACAAAGCATGGGTAAAGAGGTTGAACTCCAACCTTATTCTGTTCTCTTGCATGTAAGTTGCCTACTTACAGCACAACTGGAGGAGTTCACAGTAACTATCAAAGGATAAATGCAAAGCAAGTCATAAATCAGAACAACTGATGGCTTCAGGGAAAAAAGGATGGACACAGCCGCAGATCCAAATGTTAATGCAGAGAAGAAACTCAACTGAGGAAGAAATCAAGGAGATTCAACAGGAAGTGAAGAATGAATCCAAAGAGGTGAGAGAGGAACTAAGAGAGGAGATCAAAAAACAAGGACAGAAATAAGAAAAGATTTGAAAAAAGAACTAGACAAATTTGAGGAAAAGATGGAAAAATTATCTTCAGATGTACTTAATATGCAAAAGGAACTGGAAGAATGGAAAGAACAAACAAAATTCCTAGAAAGGACATCTAAAGAATTAACTCAAAAACAGGAACAACAAAGAATAAATGACCTTACGAACAAATTAAGATACTGACAGAGATGTGTGAAGGTCAGAGGATTTTCTGAAATGTCGAATGAAGATTTGTATAGTAGAATTTTATTTCCATTAGCAGATTTTATTGACTACCTTGAAACAAAGATGGAAGCAGAAATGGATAAAATGTTCAGAGTCAATTCAAGCTATGCTAAAAAAAAGAAAGCAATGAGAGATGTAGTAATAGGTTTCACAAGAACAAGGACAAGAGACCTAATCATACAAAGACGCTATTAAACAAATCTATTGATCAGGGGTAGGCAACCTTTTTGAGCATTGGGCCGGGTTGCTGTCCCTCAGACAATTGGGGAGCCGAAGCACCAAAAATAAATAAATAAATAAATAATAAAAATTAAAAAAAAAATTAAAAATAAAAAAATAAAAAAAATGCATGCACACTCTCTCAGCCCCAGAAAAGCCATGGCAAACCCCTGTGGAGATTTTGCCAAGAAAACCCCAAGAACAAGTAATAACAACAATAATAAATATCATCATGGTGGGCGGTGGCGGTGGCGGGGGCAGTGGCAGCGGTGGTGGCAGGACCGGCCTAGGGCCAGTCCAAAGGCATCGGGGGGGCACATTCAGCCCCCAGGCCTTAGGTTGCCTACCTGTGCTATTAGAAAATAAAGAATTAAGAATCTTCAAGGATATCCCTCCATCGATTATGAGTAAAAGACAAAAATATAAATTCCTGGCTCAAATTTTAAAAAGAAAGAAAATAGATTATAGATGAGAGAGAACTGAAGGCTTATAATTTACTTGGAATCAGAAAAGACACAAAATAGATAATTTGACTAAGGCTAAAGAATGGGAGAAGAAGCTAAGTAGGATTTAGCAGAAAGCACAGGACCCCAATAATCAATCTTTGCTAGAACACAATAAAGGAAAGAGAAAGATGAACAAGAGGAAAGTAATAGTACAAGGACAAGAAGCAAAGAAGAGGAATTAACTTTAGAAAAAAAAAAGAAAGAAAGAAAAAGAAAAACTGACAAATCAGGACCTTCAGAGAACGAGACTGATAAAGACTTAGAAGATATTAGTGGAGGTGAATCAGAGGAGGAAGAGATCTACGAAAGAGAGGAAAAATAAAGACTTAATAAAATAATTGGGAGTTAAAGAGTAAAAAGATCTTATGCTCATGAAAATACATTGAATAAATAAAGTCGTAATAAAGTCACATGGGGTGAATGGGATGGAACAACTTAAAACAACTTAATAAGAACAACGAAGTGAAAATCAAAGTTTGTTGAAATAATAACAAGGAGGAACAACCCAAGAAGCACTGTTTTAGAAAACCTATACTGTTAACAAAAAAACAAAAAAAAAATGACAATAAAAGTGCTATCATGGAATATAAAATGAATAAACTCCAAGTACAAAAGAAATATGGTGTTCCGTTACTTGGACAAGACAAAGAGTGACATTATCTGCCTGCAGGAAATTAAGATTAGAGGAAAAGCTATCAAAAATCTGAGGGGAGATGCAGACAGCAAAAAGCTCTGTCTTCAATCCCAGGAAGGAGAGGGACAGCGAGATGCTGGGCACCCCAACCCCTTCCTGAGGATGTCATTGGACACGCTGAGCCAGAAGGAGTGCAGAAGAGGTGCCCCTTTTGGCTCCTCCAAAAGGAGCACTATTTTAGCACTCCTTCTCAGAGGCGCCATAAGGATGGATTGGGGCCGAGGCATAGGTCCACCTCGGTCCCAATCTGCGGCTTCTCGGGGCGGCCCACAGCCACCCATCTGTAGAGGCCCTGAGAAACCCTAAATTGGGCAATTGCTTCACACCGGTAACAGAGAAGAAAAAAAGGGGATGGTTCTTTATGTTAACAAGAAATTTGTAACAAAAGAGATCTTTAAGTATAGCAGGGGATATTATATTGCAGTTGAAATAAAATGTACAGAAATGCAGCTATTAGTCATTGGTCTTTATTCACCAACAGAAAGAAGAAACAAATTCTATGAACTATTAGCAACTGGATGAAGGAAAGTAGAACATGATCATGTTCTAATAATGGGAGACTATAATGCAGTTATTGAACCACGACTAGATAGAATTTCACTTACAAACAAAATAATTAACACCAGGGTAAATTACTCAAATCTTTTTTTCAATTTGATGGAGGATATGAGCTATCTGATGTGTGGCACTAGAAGTATGGAAAGTCAAATTGATACACATTCTTCTCATATCTTCATGATTCTATGTCTAGGATAGATATGTTTTTAGCATCTAAACCTCTTCAACATAAAATAAACCAAATGGATATTTCACCCAAGATCTTTTCAGATCATTATTCAATCATAAAAGAAATCAGAGAAAGAAAACCAGAATTCATTTGGTGACTAAACAGTCATTTACTAAAAAGAGAAGAGTACATGAATAAACTCAAAAGTGAACTTAATCTATATTTCAAAGAAAATATATCAGCAGAGATTATGCACAAAATAATTTGGGATGCAAGTAAAGCTGTTGCAAGAGGGATTGTAATTGGATTAAATGCAGATGAAAATAAAAGAACCAGAGAAGAGGGGGGAAATAATGACAGAACTAAACTTAAAGAACTAGAATGGAGAAATGGAGGTGATAAAAGTATAAAATATGAAATAAAAAAGTTGCAACTACAATTGGAAAATTTTAATATGAAAGAGTGGGAAAGAAATCTGCAAAGGATTAAACAAGAGCATTTTGAATTGGGAAATAAACCAAGTAAACTCCTAGCAAACAAAATAAGAAAAGTAAAATAATAATAATAATAATAATAAGATTATAACCAAAATAATGGAAGATCGGATTTACACAAACAAAGAAAGCATCAAACGAATGTTTAAAAAATACTATGAAATGTTATATAAAAACATCAATAAGGATAATAAAAGGAGAGCAATAATAAAAGAAAATCTGAGAAGACAAAAGGTAACCCAACTGACAGAATTCCAGAAGGAAGAATTAAAGCAAAACATCACTCAGAAGGAAATTTCAGACGTGATTAAAAAAATTAAATCAGCTAAAGCTCCCGGGCCCAATGGTTTCATGGCCTTTTATTACTAAAAAATGGAATAAATAATACTCGCCCCTCTGGAGAAAACTTTTAATAACATACATAAAAATGGCATCCCAGATACATGGAGGAACTCATATATAACATTAATTCCGAAAGAAGGTAAAGATCCCAGACTGGTCATGAATTATAGACCTATCTCTTTAATCAACGTTAACTATACGTTTTTTTAAGAACAATTTTAGCTATAAGATTAAAAAACTTCTTACAACATATAGTGCAAGAAGATCAAAACCGCTTTTTGCCTGGGAGACATATAAGGAATAATATGAGAACTGTTCTAAATGCCATAGAATTTTTCAAAAAATACGAGAAACAATTAGCAATGGTATTCTTAGACGCCGAAAAGGCTTTTGATAAAGTGGACTGGATCTTTCTTTTGGAAGTAATTTCTCAATGGAATATGGGAGGAAATTTTGTCAATTGGATCGCATCAATATATAAAGAACAATTTGCCCAATTTATAGTAATCAAGGAAAAAACAGAAATAATAAAGATAGGAAAGGTACTAGGCAAGGATGCCCCATCTCTCCATTACTTTTTATATCTTTGAAGGTCTTATTGAATAAAATTAACATTGATAATGATATCCAAGGCATCAAGTTAAAAGATCACTCACATAAATTCAAGGCTTTTGCAAAGGATGTAGTGTTTTTTCCTAGAAGAACCACTGAAAAGCATTGATAAATTGTTGCTTACATTAAAGGAATACGTTCAGCTAGCTGGTTTAACTGTTAATCAAAATAAAATGGTTGTGTTGAGAATTAACATGCCAAAGAAAGAAGAGCTTTTAAAAGTAAAATCAGGGTTTAAGATTGAGAAAAAAAGTGAAATACCTAGGTATAAACAAAGCAAAAAGAAATGCAGACCTCTTTGAGAACAACTATATCAAAATCTGCAAAAGTGGTCTAATCTACAGGTGTCTCTTATGGGAAGAGCATCATTGATTAAGATGAATGTCCTACTAAAACTTATGTATCTCTTTCAAAACATTCCAATAATTTACAACAAAAAGTGCTTTGAATCATGGAAAAAATGTTGAGCATTGTGGTTTAGCATAGTACAATGGCACCCAGTCATTAACACATGTTGCACAATGTTGTTATTCTCCATAGGGGTTGCATAGTGCTGGCACAGTGAATCTCTGATTGTGGATATTTATGTTACACTGGAAGGTTGTTAAATTGCATTTATTATTAGCAACACCAAGAACAGTGATGTGTCAACCATGACTTTATTTTTAGTGTGGCCTTGGAGCATATTACCTGTTGGAAGTAGTGATGGTGGGTGCAAATTTTGCAACATTTTTCTAGGCAGAAAATTGACAATTTCTAGCATTCAGGTGTTCCTGTAAACAAAATTATGGATGCATACCATTTCTTTTTCAGAAGCAAAGATCACATAGCAAATTCACATAGATCTTGTTCCATAACAAATGAGTAATAGCTATTATCATCTTGTGCTTAGTAGCACTAGTCCAGATGAGCTGTCATATGAAAACAATGTCAGGATACTTCAGGAATCCAAGAAAAAACACTGGAAGTAAAATGTCCAAGGTAAAGTATGTTTTGCTAAAATAACCTTGGTATCAAGTAGCACTTAAAAGTGAGGTTTATTGTAATATTTTATGACTGCTTGATCTGATCAGGCTCAGCTTCCATGAAAAGAAATGCTGAGTCTAAAGTTAAGCCTTGGCTGGAATACCAGATCCTGATATGTTTGTAATCCTGGAAAATAAATTTGGTACAATGAAGCCACATATCACAGACCTTAAAAGATATCATGATTGCATTTGCCACTCACCTCAGGCATCCCTCTGAGCTTAGATGAAGTTCTTACAGTAGGGATGGAATGGATTTTCCCAACAACAATTTGTTGTGAGTTGTTCCTTTCATAATGCAAACTATTCAACATTTATAACTATACTCAGATTTATGACTTCGACATTTATAGCTATACTGCTGAAGAGGTGGACTTTTTCTAAGGATTTCAATTATATCTCTATTTTCCTTCCCTCATCACTGGGAGAGAAAATATGGCACAAATTCTTCTGGGAAGGGGTGTTTTGCATAGGTTGGAGTAGAGTGGATCCTGTACCATTATTAATTGTGTGGAAGTGGTCATTTCAGCAAGTGAAGATTTCTAGGGAAGATTGACCAGCTGAAATTTTCTTTTTCCACAAAACAACTTTATGTACAAGGGCACTGTTATCTCTTTCAAGTGCACAATATAGAAAGTCATGTTGAAAGGGCCTGGATGCAAGTTTTCCTTTAGTTAGGGTGCTGTGTCATTTTCTCACTGCCAAAGTTATCCAAGGAACAACAAACCAGTTTATGTCATACAGTAGAATATCTCATGTCTTTAAAGAAAACCAGAGACCCAAAATAATGATCTTAATTCATGCTAGAGTTGTAAGTATCATGCCAACAGTTAATACTACCAGCTTGGGCAATCCACATTTATTCCCACTGGTGTCTCTAGTTTTGCTTCACCAGCATGAAGCAGCTATTTGTCCAGAAGAACTCATCTGCCTAGCCAGCTTTATAGCTACCTTACCAACTCACTAAGTTTCTTTACTTGACTACCTTAATTGCCAGCAGCTGGGAAACAGCTTGTTGGCATATTGTTGTTCATAAACTCAATACTGTTGCAAAAGTACAGGAACGTTTGGTTTTAAAAGTCCAAAAAGTCAGACAGGTATATCTGCCTGTGGATGATGTCAAGGTCTCAGGTTGCTTTTCTTTTTCCTAGTCTTCTTCTCCTAACAGGCATTAAACAGGCAGACCTTTTCCAGCCATTAAAACAGCTTGTAAACCTTTATTTGCTGTATTTGGCCTAAATCCTGTTGTTACTCCTGACCAGAGGAGATCCATTGATAAATGGAATTGCTTATGTGTTGATGCACCATGCAACAATAGATTCAGTGAGTTTATTCTAGTTGGGACTTAACAGAATTCCAGCCTTTCTTTGCCAAATGTTGCAGGGTTTTTATGTAGTCTTATTTTGTATTAAACTGGCAAACCAGTTAAGACTGAAAAGGTTATTTGCTACCTGAACAATTTAGAAAGGCATAGCTGGAGGTGGAAAAAACATCAGCACCTTGCCCTTTACTGTTCTGGCAATGGGCCCAGAAGCAAACTTTCCTGGGCAATTGGCAACCGTATGTGTCTCTGATGAGAAGCCATCAAGCAGCAGTAGTGTTAGGATCATAAAAGCAATGGGGGAGAGAGTAGTTTCCAACATTGCTATTTGTTCTAGAAATACAGGACATTTGCCAACTCTTAAATTCTGCTTCTGTGACATTAACAACAGTCTGGCATGCAGAATCGGGCAGGGGAAACTTTTCCTGGTGTGCAGATAACATGACAGGTGAATAAAACCTCACCTGCTTAATTCTATGTAGCAATGTGTTGTATAAGAGCTAGTCAGGGTGGACATATCTATCAGTTTTGGATTCTTTCAGGTTCCCACACCATCATAAGTTTGTTCCAACCAGTTTCTGCATAAATTTGTGATTACAAAAAATCCACAAAAATATTTAATGACTTGATTACATGCCTTGACTGTAAACTGTGGGATTTTGGATTCGGTTTTTATTTTTATTTTGTTGATTTTTTAAATATTGTTTGACAATGTTTTAAACTGTCCTATTGATTGTGACTCTTCTTGAAATATTCAGATATAGGGTGTGCTATTATATGCTTTCATAAACAAATAAATCTAATCATCTGCATATTTATTGAGATGCATATTTTTGTTCAAGGGGTGAACATGATGTTTTGTACATTTTTTTTTCTGATGAGGATATGCATTTTTGTGCAGACTTTCTCTTAATAATTGCATTTTAATGCACTTTTGTCTGGATAACTGCAAATTCTCCCTGAAATGTGAACTGCTTGAAGTTCTATCCCATTCCCAAACCAAGGCTTTCAAACAAAAAATGACAACTCTCTGTCTCATCAAGAAAGCATATTAAAAAGGGAAAAAGAAAAAGAAAGAAAATATTACTGTTCCTTACCTACAGTTTTTGGAATTGAAGGAATTGACTGTACCAGTTAGTTAAGGAATTGACTGTACAGAAACAGCATTCAAAATCCTGACTAAAGGGAAAATGTTGTATATATTCTCTATGATACACACACACACACACACACACACACACACGATATGATTTTGCATTCTAAGACATTACTGAGGATAGTAGAAGCCAAAGTGTTTGATAATTTTTATTAACACGTATATCCAATAATTGTATTAGATTTTATTAACTCAATATTTGATTTTATGATATCCCTCTGGGGTCCAGGTTCTGTCTGAAAACAGTGCTGTCAGTTGCTTTTTCATAGATATATGAATTAAAGGATTGAAATCCACTTTCTTGCAGCTTGCACATAAGCAGTAACTGCTGTTTAATTTCAGTGTCTACAAATATTGATCAACAAAATTACTTTCCAAGGTCATTGTTTGGACATAACATTGTAGTCACTGATAAGAATTATCTCTTTCCAGTGACAGCTGTGATACTAGAGATACAGCTTTATCTGAAGCCCTGATTCATTTATGGAAGCTGGATCAGGCCTAGTCTCCAGTATACTTTCAGTTAATCTAGAAAGGGAATGTTACAGTGTTCCTGTGTGAGAGAAGGGACAAGGCTCTCTTTCCCAGCTGAATGCTGCATTTGTGGATTCTGCCTGTCCTTTACTGATTTAAAAGCCATGGTGATGGTTTGTTATTCTAGAAAAACATAATTGTTCTACAATACATTATTAGCTGATCAAAAACATCTCAGATGTTTCTGTCTGTGAAATGACAGACAGCACATTGTGCAATTCCTATTTCTTCATGTACAAGCATAGCAGAAAAGATATCAAAGATAGCAGTAAGGGGCTCATGTTACATTTGGTTGTGCAAACCAAACCTTTTATGTCACCTCTCATTAGCCACTTTTCCTGTTGTGGTGGTGTACACTACTTCTTGGTACCTTGTATAAAGAGGTAGGTTGTTAATATGTTCTCAAAGTCTTAAAAGTTGATCCATATTGATTTTGGTGCCATTTGAAAGAGGTCAATAAATACTTCTCCCTCTTTTTAAATTTGATTATTTTTGTTTATGTTTTTGTTTTTGTTTTTTGGTGGGGGTGAGTGGGAAACAAGCTTTCTAAAACATTAGGTGACTTTTAATCCCACATAAGCATTCAATTCATTTCAATTCAGATCCAGCATAGTGTAGTGGTTTGTACGTTGGAGTATGATTCTGGAGATCAGGGTTCAATTCCCTGCTCAGCCATAAAAACCCACTGGGTGACTTTGGGCAAATCACACATTCTTAGCCTCAGAGGATGGAAATGACAAATCCCCTGTGGAGAAATTTGCCAACAAAACCCTCTGATAGGTTTGCCATAAGATTGTCATAAATCAGAAATGACTTGAAGGCACACAACAACAACAGCAACAACAAGCATTCAATGATGTGTAATTTCACATCTTTAACAAAATATTAATCATCACATGTACAGCTCACAGTCACTTCATCACTTGTGTTTTTTTTTAAAGGTACAAAGACTGGCAAGTGTTTTATTTTCCCCCAAAAGAACAGAGATTTGAGATAATAAAATCATAAAAAACAAATAACCCAAACTAAAATTAAAATGACTCTGGAATGTTTTGTTTTTTTTAATAAATATAGTAGAAGGAAAGGAAGAAAGGAGACATTTAAAATACATCCTATATTCTGTATTGGCTGCCAGAATGGTTTATGCTCAAAAATGGAAAGAAATAGAGGTACCAACACTGGATGATTGGCTTATAAAATGTCTTGATATGATAGAGCTTGATAAGTTGACTATAACGCTGATGGATAATTCAACCCAAGATGGGGATAAGAATTGGGAATCACTGACAATTTTTTGTGAACAGAAATGGTGTACAAAAGATAATAATAATAATAATAATAATAATAATAATAATACTTTATGTATACCCCGCCTTTAGCCAAGGCTGTCAATGTTTTGTACTAATTGCAGTTTCCGAGTTAGGTATAAGGGTAGCCCCATATAGAGTGAGTTACAGAAGTCAAGTCGTGAGGTTACCAGTGCATGTACTATGGTTTCTAGGTCCCTTACTTCCAGGAAAGGGCACAGCTGGCATATCAGCTGAAGCTGATAACAGGCGCTCCTGACTACCGCATTCACCTGATCTGTCATGTAAAGCGACGAGTCCAGGAGCACCTCCAGATTGCGGACACAGTCCTTGGTGGAGAGAATGACCCCATCCAAGACTGGTGGTAGCAACCCAATCTCTGGTTTGGGGCCCCCAACCGTAAATACCTCTGTTTTGTCTGGATTCAATTTGAGTCGTTTTTTCCTCATCCAGTCCATTACCGCTTTGAGACATTGATTGAGGGGAGAACCGCCATCAGCCGTCATGGCATCTGACCGAGACATGGAGCAGAATATTTGAGTATCATCCGCATATTGGTAACATCCTGCTCCATGTCTCCTAATGATCTCTCCCAGTGGCTTCATATAAATATTGAATAACATCGGGGACAGAATGGCTCCTTGAGGGATGCCATAATTTAGCTCAGTTTTTGATGAGCAACTGTCCCCGAGTACCACCCTCTGGAATCTGCCCAAGAGAAAAGAGTGGAACCACTGAAGAACATTGCCTCCCACTCCTAATTCTCTCAGGCGTCCCAGTAGGATGTCATGATCTATAGTATTGAAGGCAGCTGAGAGGTCCAGTAGCACCAACTGAGTCACACTTCCCCTGTTGGTACTAAGGCGCAGGTCATCTACCAGAGTGACCATGGCAGTCTCCACCCCATATCAAGGTCAGAAACTGGTTTGAAATGGATCTAGAAAATCGGTTTCATCCAAGATCGCCTGGAGTTGGAAGGCGACGGCTCACTCGATCACCTTGCCCAAGAATGGTAAATGTGAAACTGGTCTATAGTTCTTCATATCCAGGGGGTCCAGGGAAGGTTTCTTCAGGAGTGGTCTAATGACCACCTCCTTTACATTTGATGGTACAATGCCTTCCCTAAGGGATGCGTTGATGACCCTCTTAAGGAAGGCCATCAAGGCATCACCCCCCTGGATGACCAGCCATGATGGGCAGGAATTGAGGGGGCATGTCGTCTTCCTTACTTTCCCAAGGATCTTGTCCATGTCATCAGTACTCACCAACTCAAATTGATCCAGTTTAATCTCATAAACAGGTTGACTGGACACCTCATCAATCACTTCTGTTGTAATCCCGGCATCTAAGTCAGTTCTTATCTGAGAGATTTTATCTGTGAAATAGTTGTTAAAAGTGTCACAGCAGGCTGTTGTTGGGTTAAGTAAAGAGTTCTGTACAGGTGGAGCCTGTGACAGTTCCCTTACCACCCTAAACAGTTCTGCTGGACGAGATTCCGCAGACACAATACAGGCAGAGGAGAAAGACTTCTTCGCTGCCTGTATTGCCTCTCAATAGGAATAAAGGAATTGCCTATGACGAGTTCTGTCAGATAAGAGTTGAGTCTTCCTCCAGGTACACTCTAGTCATTATCCAACCTGCTTCATTTTTCTAAGTTCTTCTGTGAACCAGGGATGACGATTTCGAGCGGGTTGGAAAGGACGCTTGGGGGCGATCGTGTCAATAGCTCTGGTGACATCGATGTTCTAAGTGTCCACCAGGGCTTCGACACGGTCGTCATCTTTACCAACCAAAAAACCCTCCAAGGCTTTCTGGAATCCTATTGGCTCCATCACCCTTTGAGGGCGGACCATTCTAATAGGTCCTCCACCCCCAATGGGTTGGACAGTGGCTCTTAGTTCAACCTTGACCAGGAAATTATCCGTCCATGACAGTTCAGAGGTATTTTTTACCTTTGCCCATGGATATGCCTGTTCCGTACTAAAGACCGCATCAAGAGTATGCCCTGCCAAATGTGTAGGCTCAGAAACCAGTTGGGATAGGCCCATGTCTGTCATGGTATCCATGAACTGCTAAGCTGCCCCTGTTAAGTTGGTCTCAAAAGGGATGTTGAAGTCATCCAGAACTAAGAGTCTGGGTGACTCCAACAGCAGCTCCAAGACCAGCTGTGTCAGCTCAGATAGGGAGTCTGTTAGGCAACGGGGTGGACGGTATAGCAACAGAATCCCTATACTATCCTTGGTTTTCAAGCTCAGGTACATACTCTCGAAGTGGGCTGTTTTCCAGATAGGTATCCTGGTCAAGGAAAAGGTGTTCTTGTGAACCAGAGCCACTCTCCCCCGCCCACTTTCCCTTACCTGCTCCTGCACAGAATACCCGGCTGGGAGAGCCTGGTTCCAGGTGATGGCACTATCTTCCCCTAGCCAGGTTTCTGTGAAACATGCCAGGTCAGCTTTTTCATCCCCAAGAAGATCATGGATAATGTAGGTCTTATTTTTCACTGACCTAGCATTACAAAGGAGCAAGGTAAGGTTCTGTGGCAAGGTTGGCAAGCTCTTCATCTTACTTTGGGTAACAGGGTGAACTGAAGGTGGGATCGCTTTTAAACATCGATCCCACCTTCTTTTGTAACATGGTTTCACTCTGTTATCACCATATCTATCTTTGCCCCACACAACCTTAATAGCCGTTCCCATGGTTCCCCTTTTTTTAGTTCTCCCCCAACTCTTTCCATCTCCCCTGTTATCTATAGCCCACTGAGTGTCTGAATTTTTCACAAGCACTTCTTCAGACTCTTAGATATTCATCAACCTTAGTGACCACTATTATGTGTTTTTTCTAGGGTGATAATAATGATGACGGTCTGGGCCTTCAACCAAGCCTTCCAGTTCTCAACCCTTGCCATTTGGCTTCTGGAGAAAGCTGAAATGAGATAGATACTATATATTACAAGTTTCACCCCAGTTTTTAAAAGATGAAACTGTGCTAGATAGGAGACACAGCCCCAACTCTTCTTCCATCACCCCCACAGGTGCTCCGCTGCCGGGAGGAGATGGTCCTGGGCAAGCTTTATGGGCTCCACCCGAGCCTTCCTGGCCTCGTCGCCCACGCAGGTGTTCTGCTGCCAGGAGGGGATGGTCCTGGGCAAGCTTTGTAGGCTCCGCCCAAGCCTTCCTGGCCTCGTTGCCCCCACAGGTGCTCCGCTGCTGGGAGGAGATGGTCCTGGGTGAGCTTTATGGGCTTCACCCAAGCCTTCCTGGCCTTGTCACCCCCGCAGGTGCTCCGCTGCATATAGCAGATCAGCAATTAGCTGAAGACAGAAATAGTTCATAAGGATGAGTAGATTATATCATTACTTATACTTATTTATAGTTTATAGTCTATTATATTTTTTAATATATACAAACACAGCATAGTCAACAATCAATCTAATTAGTAACTTTAACTTGTAGATGTATATAAATAATTGTCTAAAGAAGAATGTATCATATCTGATGCTTGACCAAATTCCCAAACACAATAATGAAGGATTGTGAATGGGGCGGGCGGAGGGGGGGCGAAGGGGAAAGAGAAAATGTTATAGGTTACAACTATGTATATAACACTCTGACTGATATGTAATAATTTATATTCATCTGTTTTCCATACAACTTGAATGTACACAATTCTAATTATAAATAAATAAATAAAAATAAAAAATAAAAAATGGGGAAAAAAGAGATTATAAAAATCTAAAAATCAGGAAGAAAAAAGCAGATGAAGATTCTACCCTTTGGAGATTTTTTACCTTCCACAGATTACTAGTTCAGTTGGTCCTCCATATCCACAGATTCTTTATCCATGGATTAAACAATCCACAACTTGAAAATATTATATATATTCCTAAAAGAAAACCTCAATTTTGCTATTTTATATAAGGGACACCATTCTACTATCTCATTGCATTTAACAAAACTTGAGCACCCACGGATTTTGGTATCTACAGGTCCTGGAACAAAACCACAGCATATTCACAGGGCCCATTGTACAGGCAGCTATCTTATCACTACCTAATTTCTCCAATCTTTACTACACATGGCAGTTAAGAAAAGTTCTTATTAATAGAGACAACTAAGGAAATCTATGGTATGAAACCTTGTGTAGTAAATCAGTCGTCTCTATTGAGCCATTGTTGCTATGTTCAGCACGGTACATTATCACAGTAATTCTCTCCTTCATTCCTGCTATGCTTCACTTTTGCCTCACCCTGTCTCTTCTTCCTAATACCCCTAGCTTGATGGGCTTTCACTCTCAGAGATGAGACTAATATTAATTCAGCTGACAGAATTGTTGTGTATATATCGCTAACATAATATTCGTGAAATGTCATAAATAGTTGAACTCTATCAGTACTTAATATTAGTAGTGATGAGTGTTCTACTGACAGTTCAGCTGAGTAGATAATTCTTTTAGGTTGACACTGGCCCTGTTTGAGAACATCAGTTTTTATTTATCAAACAGTGAAAACCAGAAAAGACACCAGCCCAGTCTCTTCTTAGGTGCTCTTACGGGTCATAGTATAGGCCTGAGAGAATGCAATCCAACTTCAGGTTTCTATAGGGCCCATCTCCAAAAAGCCCATTCCACCAGATGTGTCCTGAGAAATGTAAAAAAAAATCACACAATTCAGTTTTAAGTTACAATATTGGAAGTAATTTGCACTAAAAGTGTATCCACACTGCACAATTAAAGCAGTTTGATATCACTTTAACTGCCATGAGTCTATCCTACACAATCCTGGGATTTGTAATTTGGTGAAGCATCATGCTCTGTCAGAGAGCTCTGGTGCTTCACCAAACTACACACCCCAGGATTCAGTGGGATAGAGTCATGGCAGTTAAAGTGGTGTTGAACTGCTTTAATTGTGCAGTGTGGATACACCCATAGTACACTAATGCCCCTTTCTTCTCCTATTCAGTATATCCATTGAAATACTTGACCACAAGTTGAATTCACTTCCTCATCGCATTATGTCACCTTCTTCATTTTACTCTGTGCACTTTAAAAAGCAAGAACACAATCTTACAAACCAAATCAATACCTGTATTAAGGCGGCCATTAAAATTTTCTCTTGCCTTACATTTTGTTTTTTCTTCTTCTTTAAAAAAGTGTGGGGTCAATTGCTTAAATATGTACATGTACAGAATTTAAACCATTCTCTGCATGTCCAGAGAGAGAAAATCTTGAAATAATTTGCTTTACAAACTTTTGGAACCAAAATTTATATTAGAAGATATTAAGGTGCTATAGAATATCTGTGGGAGAGGGCGGCAAGGGCAGGCAGAGGCAAGCAGGCGGCCGTGCTCCACCCACGCTCACCTCCCTCCCCGGCAGCGACGGCCGAACGGCCGAAGGAAGAGGGCCATAAAAGAGGCCCAGGCAAGCCTCTCCTGGCAGCGGCAAGGGCAGGCAGAGGCAGGCAGGCGGCCGCGCTCCACCCACGCTCACCTCCCTCCCCGGCAGCGACGGCCGAACGGCCGAAGGAAGAGGGCCATAAAAGAGGCCCAGGCAAGCCTCTCCCGGCGGCGGCAAGCGGCAGGCAGCAAGCGGCAGGCAGGCAGGCGGCCGCGCTCCAGGTCCCACCCACGCTCATCTCCCTCCCCGGCAGCAGCTGATTTAGCCGCTGAATCTTTTTTTTAAACTCTGATTTATAATGGTTTTATAGTATAAGTTTATAGTATACATTTTATACATTTATACATTTATCTTTTATTAATTTCGATTGAGGTCTATTAGCTACTAATAATTTATACTGGGGTTATTGGGTTTTATTACTCAAGTTTGGTCATTTTTGGGATAATCCACGGGATAATGGTTACTAAAAATAGTATTAAGCGTAAAAGGAGGTCAGTTAATAATGAAGTTCGCACTAATGTTAAAAGGATTAAGAAACCTATTAAGAATTCAGGGAGAAATGTAACGAACACAAATTTAGTGGAGGCTGCTACCACCTTAAAACAACTGAAAATGGATGAGCTACTTTTATGTAATGACAATAATAAGTCTATTTCTGAAACATCTTCTCTTTCTTTACATGAGGAGCCTGCTATAGGCATTGACTCTGACACTAGCATCAAATATGTGACCGATTTAGACACCGTAGCAAGAAATTGCTTACTCACTGCTAGGACAGTGATATCTATTTTTGATAAATTAATGAATATAGACCAGAAACTGGATAAATTGAAAGATCTGATGACTAAGCCTAAACACCCAATAACACCGGGAGCATTACCTGAAAAAAAAGACTTCAAACAAATTCAAAACAATGTTAAAGTTGGGAGTAATGACAAGATTGTATTAAAGTCAAACAGCATAGCATTATTAGTAGCCAACAATCATCATAACTACGCTAGATGGCATAACAAGTTTGTTATACTACACTCATTATCTCTCCTCCTACATCGCCACTTGCATCATAGTGAATTACTTGGAATTGACTGGCTACCTTCTTATGGTAATTTCAAGAGAATTGTTTTGAGGTTCAGCAATTCAACAATACCTTCCTTGATATTGGAAAATAGGCATTCATTTAAGGAATTCTTAATTATACCTGTACGTGTCTTTTGTAATCCAAATATCCAGCCTTTGTTTAAATCTCTATCTAGACGGGAAGCTCCTCATCAAAAAGTGAACTATAATGAAGATGCTAGGGGGTTAAAACCAATTTCTGAGAGTCTTCTTGATGACGATGGAAAACTGGCCGAGATGTTCGGCTCCCTTTCTAATGAGGAACAAAGGCAAGTACTTAATAGGTTTGAAGCTGTTAAAACTATGCTAATGTCAGTAACTATGGCAACTAAGTCAATTCAGGACTTGCTTCCCATCAATTGCCCTTCATTGGATTCTTCTTTACAACCCAAAGATGGATTAAAACAGTGTACAGATGTGGAGGGGGATGATATGACTTCCTTAATGTATATATCTCCCAAAGATCCAATGGACAAATTGGCGGACCCACTCATTCCATTAACTCAAACTCCTCTAAACCATAGAACAGGACAATGTAGTGAGTCTATGCAATTAATAACATTAAATACTCCTCCCCCCAAGTTCAATATAGATATTCAATCATTTAAGAGCAAAAAGACTAAACATCTCAAGCCTAATTCATTGGCAGTTAAAACCCTGGAGCAAAGTGTGTTTGATAGTCTGAACAGCCCAGTACTGGAGAAGGGAAACATTTCTAAAAGAAACCCAATTGCTAATAAATCGCAAGCCTCTAAACCTCAAGAACAGTCTGTAGCCTCTGGCAATTGACATTCAATTGATTGGTCATATCTATCTATTATTTCATGGAATGTAGCCGGTTGGAGACCTAGATGTAGAGACCCTACTTTTATACCTTTTGTTTGTAGATACAAAATCATTCTCCTGCAAGAAACGTGGCTCGCTGAGGAGATATCCATAGAGGGGTATAAATTCGTGGGCTTAAATGCAATTCCCGGTAAAGGCAATGGAAGATTATGTGGTGGCTTAGGAGTGCTGATAACATTGGCACTAAAGGTCCAATTAATTAAGGTCTCTACTTTTGAACAGATTGCTTTAGCTGTCCTTTTGAAGTTCAACAATAACCTACTATATTTGATTAATGTCTATATTCCCCCACTTCAAGGCCGGGCTAAAACACAAAATATATGGAACAAACTTAATTCCTTTATTAAAAATTTGATGTTTGAGATGCCAACAGCTAACTTTATTGTGGCCGGGGATTTCAATGCGAGGCTGGGTGCTGACGATGTATCTCTATATACTAAATATAACTGTCAACCCCCGTCATCTATAGTAATTCCACCTCTAATGCGCCGTAAATCAAAAGATACTTTCTGTGATTTTAAGGGCCTCTGTTTAGCTCGCTCTTTTGATGAATCTAATTTAATAACCTTAAATGGTAGCTTTAAAGACGATCACCCAGCCGAATACACACACTGGGCTGGCGCCAGTCCCTCGATTCTTGACTATATGGGGATTTCTTTAAATCTAATTCCCCATATTTCTAAGTTTATGGTTGTTAGCAGACCTGATAGTGATCACTTTCCAGTTCTTTTGTGTTTAAAATTTCAGGAAAATTTTAATTTACCTCTTGATAAGATCTCAGTTCTTTCTAATGACATTAATCCAATTCGAGCTAAATGGTCACCTCAACTGTCTGACACTCTTACTAAGTTCCTCTCAAATGATTCAGCTAAGTTACTTTCCTCTACAATAATGGATGCTAATTTGGATTCTGTTATAATGTCTAGTTATGATTTATTAATCAGTTCCTTACAACCATTACTTACTGTTCCTAAAAGTAATTTTGCTAGACATATCCCACTGCGTCATCAGAGCTGGTTTGATTTGGAATGCAAAGAAACTTGGGCACATCTCAAATATCTGTTTAAACAACATAAATTAGACCCGGAGCAATTTTCTGTATCTGAACTTCTAAAACAGAAGAAAAGTTATAAGCTCCTAATAAGACAAAAGAAAAAGGAAGCTATGATAGAATCTTGGAATAAACTAATAATGACAGTTAATACAAATAACCCCAATCTGTTTTGGAAAGAGGTTGCTCCCTCGTTTATTAAAAATGCAGACAATTTTATAGCCCAGATTCTAGCCCACATATGGGAAAGTCACTTTGCTAATCTTTATGACTCTCCTGAGAATGACTCTAGTTCTTTGATGTTAGATCTTATGAAACAGGTTCGGTCCCTTCCCTCTTGGTCACCAGTGTCGCACTCTGAGATTAAGAACCTTATTATTCAACTCAAACCGGCACGTGCCTCCGGCGCTGACTTTATAACTGGAGAGGTACTTAAAAACAACTTGGAATGGTGGGTTCCGATACTCTCTAAGTTATTTACAGCTATTGATAGATCTGCTTCCATACCAATTGACTGGGGCATGGCCGTTATCATCCCGATTTATAAAAAAGGTAATAGAAATGATCCGTCTAATTTTCGACCGATCAGTCTCCTGAGTGTGGTAAGCAAGCTATACACAAAACATTTGTTAAATAAGCTTATAGATTGGCTGGAGTCAGAGGATATTTTGATGGCTGAACAGGCAGGCTTTCGACCTGGACGCTCTACCATCGATCAAGCAATGATACTGCAATATCTCATAGAAAAATATCTTCATTATGGACAACCTCTATATGCGGCATTTATAGATTTTAAGTCCGCTTTTGATTCAGTCAACAGATTCAGGTTGTGGGAAAAATTACTGCATACTAATATAGATAAACGACTTCTCCTGCTTCTTATTAAGGTTCACGAGAATTCTAATGTCAAGGTCAGATGCAGTCCTCAAGGACATGTCTCTAAAGCAATTCCTGTCAGAACCGGGGTAAGACAGGGTTGTGTTCTGGCTCCTACATTATTTAATTTTTATATTAATTTTTTAGTTCCTGCCTTGAATAATCTCTCTTTCCATCCTCCGAAGTTAGCAAATAGACATATTAATTTATTGCTTTATGCAGATGACGTTGTCATTCTTTCGTTATCTCCCATAGGTCTCAAAAGATCTTTAAATTCCCTTGCTTCTTTCTGTAAAGAGGAGAAACTAACAGTCAATTATTCTAAGACCAAGATTCTCACTTTTGCACATCGACCTAAACAGATTCAATGGACATTTGATAGACAACACATAGAGCAAGTCAAAATCTTTAAATATTTAGGAATTGTTTTTCACCATTCTGGAAGGAGAACTGTCCATTCTGAACTTGTTATTAGTAATGCTCAAAGAACCATAACTGCAATTCTAAGATTTTTCTTTACTAAAGGCGCTCAATTTATTCCGGCCGCCATTAAACTGTTTAATGCCAAGGTTCGCCCTCAACTTCTTTATGGAGCTCAATTGGGCCCATATAGCAATGTCAATGCTTTTGAACGTCTCCAAACTAAATTTCTTAGGAAAATTTTACAGGTTGGACATTGTGTTCCGAATGTTCTTCTCAGGAGGGAGGCCGGATCTATTAAAATAGAGTCCAGTTTGTGGATTTGTATCCTTACGTACTGGCAAAAATTGCATAAAATTCCAGGGAGGCTCACAAATTTAATTTTTTCAGACTCTTTTAAATCTACATGGGAAATTTCTATTTATAAAAAACTAGATGAGTTAGGTCTTAATAAAAGTGAACTCCTAAAGCTTGATATTGACAAAGCTAAATCCATCATTAAACAAAAAATCATAGAAGCAGAAAGATGGGGTGATTCTGTTTCCCTTTCTAAATATGTTTTGTTCGGTTCACAATTATCGGTCCTTGTTCCAGCTCCATATCTATCTCAGATTACCCTTCCGAAGTTTAGAAGGGCATTAACCTTGGCACGCTTTAATGTGCTGCCTACTGCCTTGTTAGACGGTAGATTCAAAAAAGTACCTTTCGAATTGCGTTTATGTCCTTGTGGTTCAGGTGATGTTGAAACAAACGAGCATGTCCTACTCTATTGTCAATTCTATAGGGATGCTCGTCATCAATTGATTAGCCCTTTATTAAATAAATTTCCAGGTAAATCTGATTCTTTTTATTTACGCTTTCTATTAGATAACAATGAATACAAGGTATCTCATATGATGGCCAAATTCTGCTACATTGTTTGCAAAACAAGACCTCAACTGATAAATGGACATTTTACTACAGTTTAGTTCTATGTGATCAAAATTGTAAATACATAGTCTACTTTCAGTCTGTATTTTAATTCATATTGTCATAAAAATTCATTGCTGTCATATAATTTATATAATTTTTATCTGATTCAAATCTGGATTTGTATGTCTGTAATAATCGACAAGTTCCTGTAAGGAATTATTGTATACATCTAAGATGTGTTCTGTTGTAATTTTGTGCTGACCGATTGGTCGTAATAAAGAACTCTCCACTCTCTCTGTGGGAGAGCTATTGAATGAAGGTGTGAAAGTACTGGAGAAGATAGCTGAGGGATGCCATTTTATCTATTATCTATCCATTTTCATCATGTTAAGTTTAAAGTCAAATTCTTCAGTAAGCTACCAAGACATAACTCATTAAAGTATTTTTAAAAAAGAAGTTAAGTGCTTCAGTGTGAGTCTCTGGACTCCTGACAAAATATGGCTTCACATTTCACATAGCAATTCATTTCTAAATTATTCATATGTCTCCTTCCAAAAGTTGTTTTTGAGTTTTTTCCTGATACTCAGCAACCCATTCTTAACCAAGCTTCTTCTGAATCATTGGGATTAACTTTCAAGTAGATATGAGAGCCATTGTGGCATAGTAGTTTGAGTGTTGGATTATGACTCTGGGGCCATGAGTTGAGTTCCCCACAAGAGCATAAAAACCCACTGGATGACCTTGGGCAAATCACAATCTCAGCCTCAGAGGATGACAATGGCAAACCCCCTCTGAAGAAACTTGCCAAGAAAACTCTATGATAGGTTCATCCTAGGGTCACCATAAGTCAAAAATGACTTGGAGGCATATAACAACAGCAATAACATATTATTAGGATTGAAACAGTTCAAATATTTCTTCTGCAATGTGGTTGTTGCTCCACAGGGCTGAAAATAATGTTGCATATGTTATGTCTAAACCAAGCCGGTTCCACAGTCTGTGACTCATTAGGCCAAATGGATATCACTGGCCAGGCATGGCAGTCTTCTGAGCCCTTGATAAATCTCATTTTCCATACCTACTTTAAAAACAGGAACTCTGAATCATCCACTAGTGCACTCACATGTTTTCAGCAGGTGTTTATAGCTGTGTACTGCTGCCCTACTAAATGCCCATGTACAAACATTGTCTTTAAAAAGGAAAGCAAAACCACATTGTAGTTATTATAGTGGTCATGCTGAGCTGTCTGAAAGTGGTTGTAGTGTGCATTTCTACAGTATATCTGCTCTCAGATATTTTCATATGATAACCATAAAAGTAAAAAGAATGAAGCAGATGATTTAGCTCCAAAATATAAAAGTCGCCTATCTTCTTAATTGAATACACAGAAACAAAGAATCCAGTAATTAGTTACCTGTGTCTGAGGGCCATACTATGTTGTTACTGAACAGTTGCAGAGCTGCAGGGGCATAATGTGATTTATAGAAAAAAAAATGGAGGGGGGTATTCTTGGCCATCTCCATCTATTGCTTTTTTTATGCAATGTCTGTCATTGAGTTGTTTCCTCCTTATCTTTGGTTCTGGCTTTTTGTCTGGCAAGGGAGGGGGAGTGAAAGTGGTGGGAAAGTTAATCATTCCTCTTTTCTGCCACCACAAGTCACATCATGGTCACACTTTTCTGCAGTATATTTATGAATAAAGAAAATATATAACAAGGAATATACATCTCCAGCATTCTCATGAAAAGCAGACATATCACTAAGGGAGTACAGGGGAAGCAGATCATATTGAATGACACCCCATGACAGTATACCCAGTGCAATTTGCATGGCTATTGGGTGAGTGAGGAAGGCTGTTGCCTCCCTTTTTTTCCTTGGCAGTGGCCATGCCAGAATCTGAAGGACCCTCCAGAGGCCACAGCACCCTCCTCAACAACAGTGTCTTTCAACATGGGCAAGCAGCCATGCCAGATCATGAACAGGTTGTCTGGAGACTGTAGAAGCATTGCTGAACAGTGGCAGGATGGCTGTGGGACAGGCAAGTGAGGCAGTGGAGGGAAGGCAGGACTGCCACCCCCTCCACACAGCCCTTTCCAGGACCTGCACTAGCTGACACAAATCTCAGTGACACTACTGGTGGAAAGTAAACCAAATTCTGTAGCATTGCCTCAGAATATATCACCTATAGAAAATGGGGAGCTCTCATAAAACTCTTTCTTACCAATGGAAAGCCAACATTATTATTTCCCTAATGGAGTGCCCATTATCATGGTATGAAGTGATAAAATGATGGACAAATTAGGACCCCTCCATCATGCTGCCCCATGTTTTCCCTGAATGTTTTCATTGTAATGGGATTTCACATCACAGGCTCTGCCTCTTCACATCCCCCTGCCATGCTCAGGTATTCATGCAATATACATTACAAGGACATTCTTCATGATCTTATAAGCCTCTAACCTATAACATCAGTATGGGCCTCGGGCATACTGAATCTGTCAGAGACATGGCAACTTTAGAGCCAATCTATTTCAAAACAATCTAAGTTTTTAGAGAAGGGTAATAGCTTTTTATGGAAAACAAGTCTCTTCATTGATGTGAAATGATGACACTGGACAAATGGCTTGAGTTTCTTATAGTGACACTTTAATGAATGGTACCTAACTTGTGACATAAGACATCTTAAGCTACCAACACTTTACCATCTCAACATGATGTATTATAGGAACCTTTGAATTCAGAACATAAGGAAGTAAAAGTGTGTCTCTTCCCCATCCAATCCTGACAAGCAAAACTGACCTGAAGCACCCCGTACAAGACTACTGAACTTTCAGAATCCAGTTTATTTCAAATATATCATGTCCAACAGACCAAGTCTTATCTGATTTTGTAAGCTAAGTAGGCTCCTTTCTAGTTAGTACCTGGATGGGAGATCACCAAGGAATACTAGGAATCTCCAGGTAGTACTAGGAAGGAATCTAGTCTGAAATCTAGAGATCTACTTCAACCTGTCAAAGCTGCAAATACTGACTTAGGTGAACCAATTGTATGCCTTAGTATAAGGAAACTAAACATTCCTAAATGTTCCTAAACATTTAACAAAAACTTCAGCTACCAGGTTGGTTGTTTCAAACAACAGGGGTTTCAATAAATTCAAGCCAGATGAAAACAATTTTTTTTCACTCTGGTGATTGATGACTCTTCATCTGTCTCTTCATCTCTTGTTCTTGTTCATACATAACAACCAGACAATACTACATGAAGGCATGGTGTTAGTTACTGCCATGTATAATTCAACTATTTGAAATCTTAGAATATGTAAGTATGAGCTTACACCTCTCCAGCAAATATCACACTGTGATGGAGGTTCTTTTAACATTCGCAGTCATTCTTGAAAATATTTTATCTGTTAGTTCCCCCTCCACCATTTGGTTTTAGAGTCATTACAGATGTTTAGGTACTGTGGCAAGTGATCCTTGAACTGTGCTAAAGAGTGTGTATAACCTTACCCACTTTTTATTTATTTAACCTTGGACCCAAGATAAGAGGTGGATATGGGGAGGTACCCATTTGTCTTTGTTCTTTCTGTTATCCTTGGGACACACAAATAATTCTTTTCCTTATTGGAAAGGCTGACTATGATTGATTTTGAGAATGTGTCCTAAAGTGTTTGTGCTTTTCCTTAAGAACCCTAAATTTCCAACTACTTTTGCTTAACTTTACAGAATTTTTTTTCTTATTAGAGACTCCAAAATCTGACCATGTCTTTGAAAAATGTAACTACTGCAATCACACCAAATTGGAGAATAGCTAGTCACAAAGCATTTGCAAACATGTCAGTCTGACACATTTTTGTCACTTCAATAGTACACAATGAATCGTGCTGTGATAGCACTGCAGTAGGGCAGCCTACCTTATTATGCATCATATGCCATTGAGACTCATTGTGATGCCAGGAATAATGCAGAACTTACCATGTTTTGAGTTCTACAGTGAATTAAGATAAGAGCTAGAGCTATGCCATTGTTGAGCCATTTCCAGAATTATAGACACATGAGTATGATTGCAGTGTGTGCTCAAATAATTATTTTGAAGCTGATATATATATCAGAGTGAAAATAGCTGAGAAAGATCAAGAAAGGCTCATTTGGTCCAGCAACCTATTTTGTAATGGTGGACACCCAAATACATCTAGAAACTCACAAGCAGAGCTTAATTAAATATGATGCATGCCACTTTTATTGATATGTTTGTTTGTCTTCTTGTATCCTGCATTTCTTCCTGTGAGTCTGAGACAGTGCACATGGCTCTCTTACCCACATTCTCCTGATACCAGCCCTGTTAAATTCACCGAAGGCTGAGAGGTAGTGACTAGTCCAAAGTCACCTAGTGTCATGGCTCAGTAGGGACATGAACTTGAATGCCCCAACCTCCAGTCCAGTGCATTGATCATTATAGGGCACAAGCTTAGAGATTTTCCCCTGTGGACTGGTAAGCAATAGAAATCAAGTTTTCATTTAGCCTTTATAGCTACTAAGGACAAATAAGCCATAAATTTTGGTACAGCTTTCTGAAAAAAATACCAGCTACTGTGGTATATTTCTTTTTGTATGATTCCTTGAAGATTTTAAGAATTAGGACAGGGAGTAGGCAATGTGGATTCTTCTAGATGTTTTGAATTATAACTTCCATATTTCTAGCCAGCATGGCCAATGATCACGGATTATGTCTATGTAGCACAGAAGAAGAATCTATTTTGTCTACCCTACATTAAGGGAAGAAAAACCTCCTTTAGTCAGTCCTGAATTTGCTAGCAATCAAAAGATTCAGTAGCACATACATTACATATTTGAAGAACAGCTTCACGTATTGATCAAGTATGGGACTGCACTGTTAGCTCCACTCGTGATGCCCTGTTTTCCAGCTAGCTCTGTCCTTGATCACACATTGAACATGGACATCTTAAATAGGGATGCAGCCATATGTTCTGAAACCCAATTCATGCAGGGCTTCAAAAGTGGAAGCCTACTTGATTAGAGTCCCTACATGTTTAGAGTCCCACACTGCAGATGTCTATTGTCAAGGTTCAGTGCAGTCAACCACAATGAGAAGAGTAGACTTCATGTGAATAACTCATAAAAGGAGCTTCTAGCAGTGATGGAATATTTGTGGACCTCCCTATGTTACTAGACAACAACTCCCATTAGCATCACCAGCACTCAAGAAACTTCAAGGAAAACCCAATGATGTGGGCTGATGACAATTTTAGTCAACAGATATATGAGGAACCTCACATTGTGGGGTTCTAGCAGGGATAGACAACTTGTAGTCCTCAATGTATTACTGAAGAACAACTCCCATTAGTCCCAGCCAGCACTTAAGGAACTGCAAGTTCTTTTTCTAGAGGAACTAGGTTGTAAGCAATTCTTCCATTTTCTCTCCATCTCTTCCTCTTCTTCATCACACAGTCCTTCAGAAATATGGTGAGAACTGCTGGAGAAAGAAACAGGACTGTGGAGATGTATGATTCTATTAAGCTTTCTTTCTCTCTTGGTGATGTGATGCTTGAACAGGGTCTTTCTGTAGGATCAAGGATGACTTCATAAATAATTACAACAAGATTTTCCTTGAAGCTCCTTGAATTAAAACATCAGTGAAATGTATGTGTTTGTTCCTGCTTTTAGGGCAGCTAGTGTTGACACCTTTCATCCAGTGTTCAGCATCATTATACATTTACACCAAAGTAAATGCCACACACAACTTGTAATTACTCATGTTGTTGGGGACTTCAAAACACTGGAAGCTGCAGCCTTATGAATAATTAAGGAAGAGGAAATTTAAAATTGCAGGAAGGTAACTTCCTTGTTGCCACTGTCTGCTTTTCAAGTTGAAGCATCAAGTAGGCAACAACCCTTGACAGACAGGAACATATTAAGATAGATTACCAAATATTTACTGAGTAACTCAAGTAGAACAGGAACTTCATTTTTTAAAAACGTTATATTAATGCTCCACCACACTGGTCTGACTGCTGAGGAATATTAATAAGTATGGTAACATTTGTTAAATGAAAATGGAGAAATAAAAGGATAGAGGCACTTAAAACAAAACCCAAACAAATAAGACATGGGTTGTCTTCTGTGATTATACACTACTTTAGATGTTTGCTATTCAATCTCAATCAATTGCTTAATACAATGCAGGAATTGCAAATGTGTGGCACTCCAGATGATGCTGGATTGCAGCTCCCATCATCCCCAACCACTGACTATGCTAGCTAAAGCTGGTGAGAACTGCAGTCCAACAGCATCAGAAGAGTCTGAGGGTGAACATGTTCAGTCAGGTAGTCTTAGGCTGTATCTATACTGCTGTTTGACAGGACTTTAACTGCCATGGCTAAATGATAGGGAATTCTGGAATCTTTAGTTTTGCAAGCTATTTAGCCTTCTCTGTCAGAGAGCTCTGGTACCACAACAAACTAAAGATCCCAGGATTCAATAGGATGGAGCCATGACAGTTAAAAAAGTATCAAGCTGCATTAATTCTGCAGTGTGGCAGCAGCCTCAGTGTGAGGTAGAATCCTGGGAAATGAGAACAATAGTATACTGCCCTTTGGGTCAGTTGGCTTTCTTTCTGCTAGATTACTGGTCTGTCCTGTGACGCTTGGAAACATTACATTTCCAATTTGTGGAACCATTTTGAGGATGAACAATCATATATAAACAGTCTGGCTAAGATGAAAATACCTTAGCTCACTCATTTATGGTTGCAAGTAATTCAGCAATGAAGTATATTCCTGCCAAGCCATTGTAAGGCTTGCCAACTGTTTCCCACCCATTCAGTAATGATGCCTTGCTTTGACTTGGCTGACCTTCAACAATAGCTTTGAGGAAATGTATAAAGATGAACTCAGAAGCAGACCTTGTAGTGCATGAAGGTTAGTTAGGTTGACCAGTACTTGTTACAGAGCCTGTCCAGGTTAACAATGGTTAGCAGAATGTGTGAAGTCTTTGGGAGAATTTGTAGGGCTGCTTTCTCCAACTTCTTTCTGTTTATGGTCTCATCTTCCTACAAAATAGGTTGGCTGAAGCTATTGACAGTAGCTTTCCTGCTAAATTAGTTCACCAGGATAGGAAATCTGGGAAAGCAGGGGCATCACAACTGCTGATAATATTGCAATGGTCAAGTTGAATTCTGGGTGAATGTGATGATCAGCAAAGCAGCCAAAGAATTTCAAAGAAAACTGAAACTTCATTAGGGTGGGTGAGATTTCTAAACTAGGTCTTGTGTGCATGGATAGCTTTGAAACAAAACTAGCAGTGACCTAACGAATCAAGGTGTGCAGGAGAGGACAATGAGTGCTTTCTCCCTCCAAATTCATTTGAAGACCTGTCAAAAGAAACTACAGTCTTGATCTTTCTTCCTACTCCCCCCCCCCACAAAAAAAGAACTTTACATTCTGTGTTATTTAGAAATGTTATCTAGTATCCTTTAGGAGTAATGTTAAAGAAGGTATTGTTAGAATAAATCCAGTGCTATCTGGAGGGAAGAGAAACTTCCATCTTCAGCATGAGCATCATAAACAGCCACTACTGCCATTATTATTTAATGTATTCCACTTAATAACTTTCTCCAGTTATTACAGTAATAATGACATTTACTCTCTCATCCCCGAACAAAAATAAAATAAAATAAAATAAAATTTTTCAGGAGAAAGACGTTAAGGTATATTTTTATTCTTTGGAGGATGAGACATGGATGGAAGCCATTAAAATTGTGCTAATTTGCCAATGCAGGAGAAATGTCAAAAAGGATTGTGCAAATGCAGTGATGGGGCTAATTATGCCAATATCATAACATTCCCTTAGGCAAGAGAATCAATCTTGTCCTTGACAGTCCACTGACAAACTTCTCTGAAATTCATAAAGAAATCAATATTTGTTGCAATGTGAAGATAATTGTGAGGCATTTAGCATTGTTTCCCTCTCCATTTCTTTCCATGTTTGGATTTTTCCTCTCCACCTTCTCTTTCAATACAAAATTGCCACACAGTGCAGCACACAGGGATGTTAGAGAAACTTTGCAAATAAAAAGAGTTTTATAGGACACAATGTGCCCAATGTATTTTGATAAATATTTAGCACCTTTAAGATGGTAGTTTGCATACAAGATTGATGAAAATAACTTTTTTTTTTTTTGTCTTTCAAGCTGTTCTATGGAAGTATATAGGAATAAATTCTCAGTAAACATTAAAGCTGAAACAAACTTTTCAATCATCATTTTTTTTCAATGGTTGGTGTGAAATGAAAATGAACCCAGAAATCAGATAATGTTCCCACTAACAATCTAGTCCACCCCAAGCAAGAAACGGAGAATCTGAGAGGCTGAAGAGCATCTTTTAGTTGCATGAGGCCACAGATTCTGCACTCCCACAAGTTAAAGAAATAGGGAATGGGACAATTTGGACACAGTATTTAACAGAGGTAAGCCACAACTTCCTCAGAAAAAAAGGAAATGAAACAAAATCCATGGATGAAATTCAGGCACTCCCTCAAAAACAACCAAATAGCCCTGCACCCCATGAAAATGGGATTTTCAGCATAACCTTCATACACACAAATGATAAAACTTGTTTTTGAAATAATATGGTTTACCTTATATTCTTATGAATTCCATATTCAGTTAATATATTAATTGCTATGGCTCCAGCCTATGCAATCCTGGGATTTGTGGCTTGAGGAGACATTCCATTGTCCTGCACTATAGCACTAGAACTCTGTAGCAGAGAATTCTGAGCACATCAACAAACTAAAAATCTCATGATTCCATAGGCTGTAACCAAGGTAGATACAGTGGTATCAAGCTGCTTTAACTTTGTAGTGTAGACAAATTCCTTCTGTGCTGAAACTTTAGAATAGTCAACACGAAGCAAGAGTATCCAGAACATTTGTCATGCAATTCTACTGAGACAGATGGTTGGAGCAAAATGTGCTTATGTGGATAAACACTCCTGTTCATTTACTTTGGTATATATATAGTTTAAGAGCCATCATGGTGTAGTGGTTTGAACACTGGGGTATGAATCTGGAGATTAAGCTTCAAATCCCTGCTGAACCATAGAAACTCAGGGCCAAAATGTCTGAAGATGGATTAGAGCCATGGCAGCTGTATGTTGTGGCCCCAATCCACTGCTGGCCAAAAAAGGAGCGGTTTTCAATTGCTCCTTTTACAGATGTGCAAAAGCCACCTTTAGCAGCTCCTCCACAGCCCTGCAGTGGCTTCTTCATATGTTGGGGGCTTGTGGTGTGTAATTATCATGCCCCCAAGATACCCAGAAACTGTCTGACATGCAGCTGCTCTGAGCTCCTTTAGGGTGTCATGGGGGCATGCACGCCACACTCCCAAGCCACCTGCAGCCACCTGGAAGGTGGCTTTTAGTGCGGGTCTGTACAGGCCCTCACAAGTTGAACTCCTCTGAACAAATCTTGCCAAGAAAACCCCATGATAGAGTCTCCATAGGTCAGAAACAATTAGAAGGCACAAAACATCATCAACAGCAGCACCAAATTTAAGGTATCAGGTACTGAAACAGAACCTGATGCCCTCACTAACTGTGCAAAACGAATGTACAGAACCAAGCCCATGTCTCTTTTTGAATTGCACAGTGGTTTTTGATCATATTACAAGATGATATGACTCATAGGAAAAGATAATAAAGTCTGGTAAAATGGAAAGTCCTGAGCTTGCAAGATTTGACCGGAGCATATGATGACCAGCATTCATGGTCATTTCTCATTTCTGGGGCCACCATACAATGAAGCCAATTTAATGAAAATCATGACAACAACATATGGTTATGATGTGAGCACAAAGTGCATATTGCTATGACGTTCCTGTGTATGTCCCTCACACATACACACATTTATTTATTTATTTATTTAGAGTATTTATGCCCTGTTCTTCAGCCACAAAGGCTCTCAGAGCAGTTCACAGGTTATTACAGATTATTTACAGATTATTAATTTGACAGTTCTTCGCCCTCAGTCTTACAATCTAAAAAGTTATGAAGCAAAATGGCAATAGAGAAGGGAATCAAATCCAGCAGATACTGTCAGTTCTTCTCTCCCTCCAAGGCCTGGGAGTGTAAGCATAGCCTTTGGACCTGTCTGGAGAACAGTCCTAGAATCTTAGGGGAATAAGAATTATCTTAATTTAAGACAGGTTTACTCAATCATAGGATCTTTTAACCAATATTTACAGAAGTCCAAGACAGACAGAGAACTCCAGAGACATATCTCAATGCAACACATTTTATGCACATCAACACACACATATGCATACTCACACTTACATATGTACACACAAAGGAAAGGAAAGGGATTATACCTCTTGAGGTTTGGAACTCTCATTGTGGATGGTCCTGGGAATGGAGGACTCAAAGTCTCCCAGCAAGAGTGGAGGAGGCCAAAGAGGAGCATGGCCAAACCAGAAGACAGCATTTCTGCCTGTGACTAGACCAACTCAATGGACAAAGGAAGGTCCAGAGTTTAAATAGGATTTTTGGATGCTCTGTGCAAATTGGACCAGAGCTTGAATGGTCCAGATCAAATAAATCTTTGATATGTATCTTATATGCTTTGAAGTTTGATCTTCCCAGAAAAGGGAGGTTGTAAATTAGACCTGTTTCTGAGACAGGATGGCCAAATGGATGGAGTTGTTTGCTCTTCCAAACCAGATGCCATTTCCTTGGTTTATTACCTCCTCTTTGTGTGTGGGAACATCTTGGGAGCAACTCCAGGAAAATGCTAACCTTGTGGACATGAGGTGCTGTCCTGAGCCTATGGAGGCCTTTACAAATGATGGGTCATACAGTGGATGTCCTCTTATTAATTGATATCGAAGAGGAGAAGTGATTTCAAGCCTGCTCAGGGTGTAACTGGTGGTAGCAATTAAGATGGAGGGATGACCTTTCATCTGCCTCTGGGCTGTGCATGGTGGAGCTGTGCATGCTTCTTCTCTCCCTCCGAGGCCAGAGTGATAGCAATTAAGATGGAGGGAGGGTCTTTGATCTGCCTCTGGGCTAAGCAAGGTGGAGCTATGTCTGCTTCTTTTCTCCCTCTGAGGCCAGGTTTATGGCAGTTGGAATGGAGGGAGGCCCTTTCATCTGTCTCAACATATGCCTGCTTTCCATCCAAGACCAGGATGATGACAGTTAAAATGAAGGAGTGTTTTTAATCTTCCTCTGGTCCTAAACATGGTGATCCTATGCCTGCTTCTCCTTTTCTCCCTTCAATGTCCGGATGATAGGAGTTAAGATAGAGAGAAAGTCTTTCAATGTCCTCTGCAGCCAGGCATGGTGGAGCTGCACCTGCCTCTCCTTGTCTTCCTCCAAGGCCAGGGCAGTAGCAGTTAATATATTGTTTAGATTTATACAGAATCCTCAAACCTGGAAAGATGATATTTATGATGCCCGAGGATCATGTCCAGTTTCACAGAAGAGGCACCATGAATTCCAATAAAATGTTTCTGGAATTAGTGATCGAATAAATGTACAAACACTATCTGTCTGTCTGTGTGTCTGTCTGTCTGTCTGTCTGTCTGTCTGTCTGTCTATCTCCATTATTATCTCAATGACAATTTCACATATAGGGTTGCCACAGTGAAAACTGGATTGGGCTTCTGTAACTTTCATGGTACAAGCAGGTTTTGCTTGTCATGCAACCAGGTAACAATCAATACTTGCTGAAATTTTTTGTGGGTTTTTCAGGCTGTGTAGCTGTGTTCTAGAAGAGTTTCTTTCTGACGTTTTGCCAGCATCTGAAGATGCTAGTCACAGACCCACAAAAAAACTATGGATGCCGGCCACAAAAGCCTTCGACTTCACAATACCTGCTGAAATTCTATCTTCTACACAACCAATAAAGTACAGCAACCCTTTTTAGTTTTCACTCTGGCAACGATACTTGTCAGGAAATGAGCCCCTATGGTATTTTGCAATGTTTCATTTTGGAAACACTGATGAATAGTTTATGAAGAGGACCAGTGGAATCTATGGGAAGTGCCCTTGGCATGAGGAGGAGAATCATAGATAATCAGAGTGCTGGAGGAGACCTCAAGGGCCATCAAATCCCCACCACCACCATGCAGGAATATACAAAACACTCCCCCCCCCCAGACATGGCCATCTGGCCTCTGTTTAAAAACCTCCAAAGAAGGAGACTCCACCACCCTCTGAGGCAGCATATTCCACTGTTGAACAGCTCTTATTGTCAGGAAGCTCTTCCTAATGTTGAGGTGGAATCTCTTTTCTTGCAGTTTGAAACCATTGCTTTGGGTTCTATTTTCCAGAGAAGTTGAAAACAAATTTGCTCCAGAAGTTGCTACATGGATGTTTGGAGGTTTTAGAGAAGAATGATCTGCTCATCCTGCTTTCTAAACCAATGGCTCTCAAACAAGCATCCAGGAGATGTATGCAAAGATAACCAGAGCTAGTCCAAGACATTTCACTGTGTCACTTACCCACTGAAATAAAGTAGCATTGAAGATAGGGAGAAAGGTGGGATAAAGATGAATACATAATAACAATAACAATAATACGTAAAGTTAGCCAAGTGATTTTGGTATAGGAAGCAGAAAATCCCACAAATAAAAAAACAATAACAAATTAAATAACTAAACATTTGCTGCCTCCCTCCAAAAAACAAATAAACAAGCAACAACAAAACTCTGGTGCCTGTGGTGGCTACCTCATCCTGTTTAATGACTGGACTAACCTGGAAAACAATCAGCTAAAAAGAAGAATCATTTTGTACTAGTTTGTGCAAAGAATATTGAATGACTGCCATTAACAAAAAATAAAACAAAATCCTGGTACATTTAAACATTATCCACATTTCCTCAGTCAGCAACAGAAAATTGCTTATTTACCTTCATCCACAAGCATGGGGTCTAGACAGTTTATCTTTGTAAGGACAAAATAATGGGTGATTCAAAAATAATGTTGCAAAATTGAATAATTACACTTTTACTTTTGCACCGTTCTTTTAAAATTACACTGTACTAAGCATCCTTGGAGTTGCCAAGTCAGGACCATCCTATAAACTGAGATTTGAGGGCCAAAACCTGAGGACTAGGGATGACCCCCTGGCGATGTCACAAGTGGCAGGCCCATGTGATTTGACAAGTATGATGTCATAAGAAGCATACACTGGTGATGACATTAAACATGATATATTTAGCATCAACCACAGTTGCACAGAGTATGTCATTTAAATTAAAAACAACAATAATGACAGAGCTAACTAATAAGGAAAGTGAATACACACACACACCTGATTCAAGGCAAAGGGTGCACACCCTAAGAATGGGAATTCTAAATATTCTGGGTTTTATAAGGGCCACAGTGCTGGGCAGTGTAATTCTTATTGCTTTTCAGACTTCACATTTTACAATTCCATTCTACTGAATCATTCATTTATATCTAAAATTGTCATCAAAATACAAGCTGGGGGGGGGGGGGGCTATGAACTCATTGACCAATTAAGCTGCAGAAGCAAATCTTTAGTAAGAAGGATGCAGAGCTTAATCCTAAACTGTATTTACTCAGAAGGATACTCTGGTGATTTCTTCAAAGGACCTTTCTCCCAATAATAACGGAGCATGGGGTTAGGATTGCAACCTAGCCTTTTGCATTCTGCCCACGAATAATCATGTTCTGGTCTCCCAAAGCCACTGCCACCTTCCCTCTAGAGCTTCCATGAGCCTAGCCTGAGTGAAGGAGCAACCCAAAAGCTAGACACAATGTTAAAGATACTCAATAACTGCTTATACTTTTTCCTTACTAAATTTGTCCTGTTCTAACTCCCTCCAAGTCTCCTTCCTCCCTCACTTAAAAGAGAGGAAAAAAAAGAGAAATTCCCTTACCTGTCCTCCTTGAAAGAGTTGGTAGTGCATCCTGCTACTGGTGAATGTTTCTATTGTTGCTTTTTCAGTGAAATGGAAAAATAAAATAGCACAAGTAACAGAGCAGCACAGAATAAAGATATAAATCCTTGACTATTCCATCTTTGCATGTGGGAGTGAAAATATTCAGTAGTTTTCTTCTTGCTGTGAGAAAAAAATGAATATTAATCTACAGTATGCTCTCTTTATCCAAATGTCATGAAGTATTCCAGACAGAAGAATTATTCTGCTGGGTAAAACACATATGGTTTTAAAAATTATTATTTTGTGCAAAAAAACTATTTTCTGAGCAGGAAGAATGCACAAGAAAAACTCATTTTCTGTGCAGATTGGTTTTTTGTGTTTGTGTATGTGTGTGCAAAAAAACCCTCTCCTACCATTTGTTATTTTTCCAAAGAATAGGTTCTCTGCAACACATAGAGAGAATGAATACCAGGAGAAAACTATAAAAAAAATCTTGCTGGTCTGGTTACTTCCAGTGTGTGGGCTCTGGAGGAGAACACAGGTACGATTTGCTCGTAACCTCACCTCCACAATTACAGTACTTGGGGGAACGGGGATAAGTGCTACCCATCCCTAGTCCTCCTGTGTGTGGGGACTATTAATTCAGCTCTTCGGACTCTATGGAGTCAAAAGGCAACATAAAGTAAATAGCAACAGAATAAACAGATAAGTTCTTCCCAGTAGCCAGTGGTGGCTTGGCGTGTATGAAACTGGGTTGGAGAAGAGCTGAAACCGCTTGTTATTGTAGGTGCCTCAAGGCATCCATTAAGAGCCCCACATCTAACTACCATATTCAAGAAGCATCAACAAAAATAGTGAAGGAACGGGTGTTAATAATTGCTCAAGAAACTAACCTGCAGAGTCCTGTACAGATTTTGATGCTTGGTGAGGATCGGAGATACCCTGGGTGTCCCGTGGAGGGAAATGCCCGATGCACCAAGACAAAGGAAGAGGCTTGCTTGGATCATAAAGCAATGCTGTAATTGACAATAAAAAAATTGTAAAAGAGGTCTCAAAGGAGGCAAAACTGGACTTAAAAATGATAGAGATAGTTGTCAGAGTATAGATGGGCTATGCAGTCAAAGGTGAAATGTAAAGATGTGTGTGTCTGTATTTTTCCACTTGAGAACATGCTTCTAGGCAGAACACAAACAACTCAGTCCAGATGGCTAAAAAGACAAAACAATAGAGAAACCACTAGATGGGAAAGCGTCCTTGTTTACATAAGGAAACAATAATAAAAGTTGTTATGGGAAAGTAGATCACATGGTGGAAGATGAACAACAAGAGGTTGGGTTAGCATACATCACATACAGATTATCCAATCAACCTGAAGGTTAACACCCAAAAGGTGGAGAGGGGCTGGACTGAGAAACTTTGTGTTAGGCATTGATATTATTATTATTTGCTCCCTTTGGAGCACTTTTTTCTTCTCTTTACTTTGCAATGGATCTATAACATGTTTATACTGCTTCACAATGTAGCCTTAAGATCTGGAAACATGGATTTGTAGTTTTGTTCCTGTTTAGCCACATCTGCAAGATGTGATACTTTAGTGGACTGTGTTTTACTTTGCATGTTGTTATTATTCTTTCAACAATAAAGCTCAACTTTTAGAAGCTTGATTTTTTTGCTTCCTGATTCTGCTGGATTTACAAATACACTACTCCACCAAAACCAAACAATAGTAAATATAGAGTCACAGGTGCATGAGTGGAAGAAAACAGCTTAAAGAGAACAAAAAGAGCCCCAGTGATGAAGATTGAGAGATTCGGTCTATGGCGATAAGGTGATACTTTGAGAGGAATGTAAACGAAGGAAGGAGAAAAGGAAGGAGAGTTGTAAAAAATAAGAACTGAAAGATTAGGCAAGAAGGTGGAGCGGAGAAAAAAAAAGAGTCACACCTTAATAAGTGGGAAGAATTATAAAAGGAATAGGAAAGAACTTTAAATAGAGCCCACCAAGGACTACAAGAGGAAGAACTGTAGCGTCAAAGGAAAGAAGAGAGAAATAAACTGTTGAAACCCACAAATAAAAGGAAAAAAGAAAAGTGAGAGAGTGAGAGAAGAAAGACTGCTAAAAGACTATATTTGAAAAGAGCACAGAGATGAAGAAACAAGGTCAAAGCTTAATGGAGGAGTAGAAAGAAAAGAGAGGGTGGAAATAAAGACTACAAAAACAATAAGAAGGAAAGAGAGAGTTAAAAAGCAGAGGAGAAGAATCCCCTGCAGAGGAATCTTTTTTATATATGCACACAAGAGAGACAATATGAAGAAGAGAAAAAGAGGGAAAGAAAGGGGGGGGGAATCCTTTGAGGGGGGGATATATAGAGGGTAAAATTTCAAAAATTGGCAACTTATATAGTTGTATTTGCAGAAGATATATAAGGATATAAAATAGATGGTCCTGGTTATTGAAATCATTGAATGTAAAACGGGTTTCGAAAAAGACAGGAATGCACAATACATTTATAGAAAAGTAATTTATTTTTCTCTCTCTCTTCTTAATGGTATAATAGAGGAAACAAAGAGGGGGAAATATGAACAAGATTGTGACTGGATAATTAAAGAGTGAAGAGCAGACTAATGAATACTTTTATTCTATTTAAAATACTTTGTAGCAACATGGAATAAGTGGAGATGATGGTGTGAGATTGAATACTAGTAGTTAGTTGAAATAATTATAATATAATTATAATAATAAGTTGTAATAGATCTAGTGTCTGAATATTCAAAGGAAATTACGTAGATTTCTACTAAATCATTTCCTAGCTTTATTAAGATAAATTAAGATTTTATTCTTGACAACCTTAGAGAATATCATCTATAATATTTATAGAAGTGATATATGCATTGGATGATGGTATATAACTATTGTATATGATTATTGTTACTTCATCTGTGCTTGATAAATTTTCTTATATTTTCACTTTTTTTAAAAAAAACAACTCAAACAGGAAAAATTGGAGAAAATGGCAGCCACCAAAAAGGTACAACTCAAACACAGCTACAGACTACAACTGAAAGGAGGGGATCTGTAGAAGAAACAATAAGAACAATAGACCCTAATATGTTACTTCTGGAGGAAATTAGGAAAATACATCAAGAAATGAAAGAAATGAGAAATGAAATGAAGGATGATTTTAAGAGAAACCTGTCACAAAATGAGATAAAAGAGACCAGAGCAGATATTTTAAAGGACTTGAAAAGAGAACTAGATGGTCTAAGTATAAAAATAGAAAAAAATAGCACCCAATTTAATTAAAACTCAAAAAGAAGTAGAAAAAAGTTTACAATTAGAAAAGACAGGAGTTTACAATTAGAAAAAAAAAAAAAAACGTCTAAAGAAATCTGACAACAACAAACCCAACATAATATGAGAGATTGGTCCAATGAATTAAGATATAGAGAAAATTGCATAAAACTTAGAGGTGTTCCAGAAAAGAAAAATGAAGATTTAATATCTTAAAACAAAAGATCCTCCATCCTTCCTAATGATGACGTGAGAGCGGCTGACAAGAAGACTGATAAACTGACTGGAATAATTGTGTATTAATTGTGTAATAAGTTCTCGATACTCACTTGAATCCCCCCCCCTTATTTTGGACAGTGGATAGAGCTGATAACAGATGGGAGACTATAATTATAGTATCTGATTTTTTGATGAAGGAAATAGAGAGTATAGATTAATTATTGGAGGGATTTAGATATATTCTCCCTTATAGATATAGGTTGGGGAGTGTAGTAGGGTGGAAAGGGATACATTTAACTGACCTTGAAGAGATTTAGAGTGTTTATTTGTATAGGATATTGTAGTGAATGGTTGCTAAAAAGTGTGGTTCAGATTGAATACCTGATATCTCTGAATTACCCAGGATAGTTAAATGAATCTGTGGATTGACTTGCAGTATTTTGATGTTATGTGAATTTTGGGTTATAGGAAACTGTAAGAGTATAACTCTTTAGACATTAAACTAATCAAATCACTTCTAGTAAAACAAGGGCACAAGTGCAAGCACAAGCCCAGGCACAACTAACTCATAGACCATCTATAGAACAAGACAATGGATTCAAACTTACTTCTGCTGGGGGAAATAAGGAAAATTAGAATGGATTTAAGCAAAGAAATCCAAGATCTGAGACAAGGAATGGCAGACCTAAAGGGGGAAATTATAAATGAATTAAGAGATTCCCTAAAGGGTGTTAGCAGTGCCTTAGATAAGATTTCAATGGAAATGAATAAAATCAAAAATAAAATGGAAGAGATTGAAGTAAAACACAAAAATTTTGAAGGAAATTTAAAGGAGATAAAGCAAAAACAAAAAAGAATTAATTGAAGATAATGTGATGAAAGATCTATGAGCCCAAGAAAGATCTTTAAAAATTAGAGGTATCCCTGAACAGGAAGGTGAGAACCTATTAATAAAAATGGTTCAGATTTTGGGAGAATATTTAATTAAATCACCAGAGATGTGTGAAATCGCGATTGATAATCTACACAGATTAAACTCTTTTGCAGCAAAACAAAGACAGGTCCCAAGGGATATTATGATTGTATTTGTGAGGAAACAACTGAGAGATTCCTTATTGCATAAACATAGGGTAGAACCAATAAAGTGGGAAGGCAAAGAGTTACATTTGTATAAGGATATACTGCCAATGATATTGAGGAGAAGATGGGAATATACTTTCCTAACAAATATCCTCAGAGATTGACAAATTGTATATAGATGGTTGACCCCTGAAGGTCTAGGTTTCTAGTTTCAAAAGGAAAAAATTGAGATTAAATCAGTACAAGAAGCCAGGGATTTTTATAAAAGCCTAAAAAGAGGGGATAGGAGAGATGAGGAGAGAGGAAATAGGAGCCCAAAAGAGACAAGTAATAAAGAAAGTATTGACATAGGAGAGAAGGACATTACTTAAAGAATAAATGGAAGTAAAAGAGACAGTGAGACAACAAAACAGCAACAGGAGAAGAGAATTAAAACTTATAAAGAAGATAGATGAGAAAAAAGAGGACAAATCTAGAAAAGGAGGAAAGAGGAAAAGATAGGGGGGTTGCAGACTGTCAAAAATAGTGTGAATTCAGTCCACTTTTAGGGTTAGGGTTAAGGTTAGGGAATCATGGGAACTGAATTTTATTGTGGCACTAGAGTTCTCTGACAAAGAAGGTTCAATGTCTCAGAAAAATAACAATTCCCATGATTCCCTAGCACTAACCCTAACCCTAAAAGTGAACTGAATTCACACTATTTTTGACAGTCTGCAACCCCCCATAGACAAGGAAAAGTTCAAAATCAACTAGACACAGACTCTGCTCAAGAAGAAAGTGAAAATGAGTCAGAAGGAGAAATAGATTCAGAAGGAGAGAGTGGCAGTAACTCAGAGGCAGAGGTAGGATGAGAGGAACAGGAGTGCGGTAAGGAAGTTTAGATTAAGACTTGAGAAGGAAGGTAATAACAATGAATTAAAAATAGCTATCCAATAAAAAAATTGAATACTTTAAAAATAGCTTCACTGAATGTAAAGGGCTTGAATAGTAGTGCTAAAAGAGGGAAAGTGTTTCAGTATCTGAAAAAAATTGATTTTGAGATTCTGTGTTTACAAGTGGTGAGGATTAAAAAAGCAAATACAAGACTTCTCCAAAATGCTAGGCTGGGCCATGTTTTTGTCTCAGCTGCAGACAATAAGAAGAAAGGGGTTGCTTTGTATGTGAAGGCTAAACATGAAGCTGTAGAGGTGCTAAACGATAACCAAGGTCATTATGTTGGAGTTCAAATTGTTTTAGAGGGAGAAAAGGTTCTTTTACTAGGTGTCTATGGACCTCTCAAGAAGAGAGACAAATTTTATGGAAACTTGTTAAATAAATTAGATGATATGTCCTTTGATTTATGTGTATTAATGGGCAATTGGAATGGGGTAGTTAACCCACAGCGAAATAGACACTCTAGAAAAAAACATAAGATTAAATCAAAGCAAGCTGCCTCAAATTTTTTTGGAAATGTTGGACAGATTGGATTTAAAAGATGCCTGGAGAGAATTAAACCCAGATAAAAGGGAATACACATTTTACTTTGATAGGCATCAAACATGGGCTCAGATTGATATGATCTTTGTTTCGGCAAGAATTATTCCAAAAATTGAGGATATTAAGATAAATTTGAGACTCATTTTGGATCATGGCTTAGTCATAATCAGAATTAGATCTAGATGTAAAGAATTCTGCTGGAGACTAAATGAGAATATATTGAGCAAAGATAAAATACCGGGTTTATTGCCTCCTTCAAAGTTGTTTTGTCTAATATATTTTAACTCTTTCTGTCTTTCCTCTAGCAACAATGAGGAGATCTGCTGTTGTAAAACCTTAATTTCCATTTTTAATTTTTCACTTCTAAGATGTTGTTTAAAAACTGTTCTTTTTTAGCTTTAACTTCCCTTGTAATTCATTTAATTTCTGTGTTTTTAATTTCTTAATTAGACAGCTTTTTTCTAAGAAAAAACCCTCATAACTGCCTTCACAGCTTCCCATGTTACCGTTATACATGTTTCTTTTCTCCAATTTTCTTTAAAATAATTTTGTAGGCAGATCAACGCTTCTTGACAGATCTTATCTTTGCTCAATATATTCTCATTTAGTCTCCAGCAGAATTCTTTTCATCTAGATCTAGTTGTATCTTTGGGAAAGTCCATGTTTACGTCTGTGTAACCACCTGGTGTTAGATTCACTTTGTTTCTCTGTGGATCACAGCAGCCAGCTTGTCCTGCAGATTCTGCTGGGTGCCAAAGAGTATCACTGCAACACCGATCATCCACACACTGACAAGGGTTATGAGCCCAGAATATAGCTAGTCTGCCAGTTAAGACTGTTCTACCAGTTAGTTTGCCCGAGATGGCTAGTCTGCCAGAGGACAAAGAGGCCAGATATCCGGGAGGAAAGGAGCCCAAAAGTCCAGATGTCAAGTCTGCAAGGTGGCCAAGAGGCAAGACTGCTTATCCACGACTTCAGCTGTGCCAGGACTAGCCTTGTAAGAGGCCAAGATTGTGAGGTAAATAAAGAGATTTGGAAACCATTACATGATTATTTAGGAAGAAAGAAGACAGCAGATGATGTTTAATAAAATTAATGGTAAATTAAATTCGAGAAGCTATGGTGATTAAACGAGTTAGAGATAGCTGAAGCAAGCAATTTATTTTGATGCATAAAATATATCCATATAAGATTTTTTTGGATAGATTATCTTTTTATTTTAGTATTTAAGGGAATAGGTTTATAGCTTACGATGATAAGAATAAAGGAGAGCAAGACATGATTTTGAGACAAAGGACTTAGCCCGAGTTCAGGAAGTGAGCTAAAATGTATGTGTATGTACTAGAATGAATGTGTATGTATTAGAATGAATGTGTTTGTATTAGTTGTTTCTGATGTTGCTGCAATTATGTTTATTTGTATTGGTTGTTTATATGTATGTATGTATATTTGTATTTTATTTATACATACATATAAATATATTTGTATATTTATATGTATGTATATATATTTGTATTTTAATTCAATAAAAAATTTAAAAAAACAAAAACAAAAGACTTATAAATAAATGATCAAAAAATAAACAAACAAAATAAAAGATAATAAAAATATGTTATAGAGGCGGCTGGGATGGTACATCATCAATATATATATATATATATATATATATATTAACAAAACTAATATCAAAACTACCATACTGACAAAAAACATAACCACACAAGAAGAATATGAATTAGAGTGTCTAACGGGATTTAAGGTCCAAAACAAGGTAAAATACTTGGGCATTACACTGACAAAGAGAAGCAGACTTATACCAAAATAATTATGATCAGACCTGGACAGAAGTGAGAAAGGATTTTAGAAAGGTGGAAAAGTTATTTTTTTCTGGTAGAATAGCAGTTATTAAAATGAACGTTCTCCTGAGATTTATGTTTCTCTTTCAAAATCTCCCAATTCTAGCCAATGAAAAGTGTTTTAATAAATGGCAAAAACCCAGAAGCAAATGAAAGATCTTAACAGACGATAAAGATAGAGGCAGACTTGCATTTCCTAATTTAAGATTATATTACTATGCTTCCTGTCTCATTTGGCTGGAAGATTGGATAAGATTAGATAATGAAAAGTTACTCACACTGGAAGGCAGTAATTTATAGTTTGGCTACCACGCATATATGTGGTACAATAAACTAGCTGTCAACAAAGATTTTTGAGCATCATGTCATCAGGAATGCTCTGTTAAAGGTTTGGGGTAAAGTTAAAAAAAAACACAGTTCTATTTGAAAATACCCCTGTGGGTTTCCCCACAAGAAGCTTTTCTTTACAGAACTAAATATATAGGTGAAAATTGTATAAAATATAATATTTTATACATAGATGCTAGGAAGACTCTCCAACTAAAAATTATTGACGTAATGCAAGAAGAAAACATTAAAATAAACTGTTTTTTATATAATCAATTAAAATTACAATTCCATGAAGATGTAAACCTGTTGGGATTTGATAAAGAGAAAAACAAAATTGATAGGATTGTATTTGAGGAACAAGGCAAACACACCACTAATTATAAGTTACTAAAAAATAGAGATTTGGAAAATGAAATAATTAAACAGGAGATGGTGAAATGGGCTCAAGATATTGGGAACCCAATAGAATTAGAAAGTTGGGAGAAATCCTGGAAAATGACCAATAAGTTTACGCTCTGTCAAAATTGTAAGGAAAATTATTATAAAATGTTCCATCAATGGTATATGACACCATCAAAATTGAACAAAATATATAAAACAGGAAACATGAGATGTTGGAAATGCCAAAAACAAGACGGTAATTTCATACGTATGTGGTGGCGATGCCAGGAAGCAAAACGTTATTGGACAATGATTGCAAATGTCATAAATGAGATGCTTACGACTAGTATTGTATTAGATCCTAAAGTATTTTTATTAAATATGACGAATAAATGGGAAGAGACTATTGGGAAAAATCACAGCAGAAAGTTGCTATATATGATCACAATAGCCACAATTCTCTTCGCACAATACAGGAAAACTGATAAGATCCCAACGGAATCAGAATGGCTAATTAAACTGAGAGAAACAGTCAACATGGACATCCTTACAGCCAAACTTAGAGGTAAAGATATAAAAGATGAATGGATATGCCTTCAAAAATTAGGAGAAAAGAGAGGATGGAAGCTTCTCAGATGACAGGAAAGGTGAAATTGGAAGAACAGGGAAATAAATAAATAATAGCAATAGAATGAAGAGTGAAGAAAGTAAACCTAATGAAATTTTATTTGAACAGAAATACTAGAAGAGTTCAATTACTAAGATGTCCCTAAAAGTTAGAGCAAAGTATACAGAGTAAGAGCATTAGATTCAAGAATAGGGTTTTAGTCGTTTTAGTTGTTCTTGCATGTCTTTTTGAATGTACACATTGGTAGATGGATTGAAAGCATGTATAATGTACCAAATGAATGAATGTATGTTTTTGTTATTTATGTTTATGTTTTAATAAATAAAAGTATCAAAAAAATCTTGCTAGTCTATTATTCTAGTTCAGTGATGGTGAACATTTTAGAGACCGAGTGCCCAAACTGCAAGCCAAAACCCACTTATTTATCACAAAGTGCCATGTCCCTCTGGCTTTCTAGTAACAAACTCTGACAAACTCTGTGCTGGGGTGATGGCACGTGTGCCCACAAAGAAGGTTCTGAATGCCACCACTGTTCTAGTTACTGGGAAAACTGTTTTTTAACCTGGGAACACATCATTATGAATATTCTTTCCAGGATAGCTCAGACAGATATTGCTCTGCTATGCCTTGTTTCTGTGAACATGTGAGATACATATAAATTATAGTTACTTACATATTAAAAAAAAAAATCAGTGGTAGCCATATCGACTATGCAGCAAAATACAAAACAAACAAAACAAAACAAAACAAAACAAACCCGCAAAATTCTCAAGCATCAAATCCCATTTTAGGTCATCTCCAAGCATAAAAAAACATTATGCAAATTTTCAAAATATCATTGGCTTCTTCATCAGGCAAAGATGTTAGAAATCTTAAAGGAGAAAAATTGTGATGATAAGATGATATTGAGGGATTTCAAAGACCACTCCTCTTATTGGGCATAACACATAACTGTGTTAGTCTATTTCATCATAATAAAGAAATAAGGGAATCGTGTAGCACTGTTGAAACTTAACTAGGGAAAGAAATTCCTAGCATAAACTTTCATGGATTGCATCTAATAAAATGGATTGGAGTCCATAAAAAGTTATGCTACAAGTGTCTTTTTTTCAGTCTCAAAGGTGCTGCAATATTCTCTTTTATTTTTTTATTATGATTTAGTGAACAGTTTGAGCATATGTGTAGTGGGAAACCCACCAGGAAGTACCAGTTCTGTCTCCTCTGCCACCTCCTTTCATCTCCACATTAACTGGCGTAGTTTGTTGTGGCACCAGAGCTCTCTGACATAGAAGGCTGAATGTCTCACAAAACTAGACTTCCTAGAATTTCATACAACTGAGCCATGGCAATTAAAGTGGTTTCAAACTGGATTATTTCTGCAGTGTGGATGCACATATAGAGATTGCTTTAGGTCCGTATTGGTGAATATATTGCACACGTGCCCGTTCTGGCACACAGAGCCATCTGAGTGGGCACACGGCCAGGGAGCTGGAGTGATGGGGAGGTGCGTGTGACCAGCCTAGCTCCTTGCCATGGCCCAGAGGAGTGATGCATGGTCCTTCTGGGTGGAAGCCCACACTTTTGCAAAGATCCATGTCCCTCTCTCTGGCCAAATAGTCCTCCTGGATCCCAGGAAGGCAGTTGAGCAGGATGGAAGGGAAACAGAGGGAGGGAGCAAAGGAGGTCTTGAAAAGGTAGGCCCTGGGCAGAAGGAAGCCGGGCACAGTAGTCCTTTCCCCTCCCCCCTTTGGCTGCCCTTATGAACCACCAGAGGGTTTCCGAGGGCCCTGACGCCCAGCAACCCCCCAGCTTCTCACCTGATCAGCCACACAGGTGCCCTCCTCCGAGTTCTCCCGGCAGCCCTGAGGACCAGGAGAGGTCACCTCCTCCACCCTCACTTCTTTGGGGCCTCGGAGGTGAAGAGCCGCTGGTCACCGGGGCAGGAGAAGGGCTGGGCTCTGGGGCCTTGCAGCCATCCTTTTCCCAGTCAGCCGAGGCTGGCTTCTTCCTGCTCCAGGTCCCCCCAGTGCTTTCCCTTCTCTGTTTTGTGTGGGGGGAATGGAGGAGGAGGACTGTCATGAGGACAGCCCCAAAACCCCAAAGATGCCACCAGGGTGGTTGTCGGCAGCACTTCTGTAGGAAGTGACCCAAGGCTAAAGTCTTCTTTGGAAAGAAAAAAGAGCCATAGGGACCTTGTGGCCCCTTTCCACAGCAGATGATTGGCTTTTGCCATTGCCTTTTCCCTGAAGCTAAGAGATTGTGAGTTACCCAGGGTATGTTTGTTGTGTGTGTTCAAGCCCTTGTGTATATTAGGCATGGCTGTTGGGCAGCAATCCCTAGGTGGCAAGGAAAGATCCCTTCTCTCCTCAAAGGGCAGTGCCAGTCCCTGTGAGTCAGGTGAGGTGTGCCTTGAGGTTTTTATGTGCATTCATGCCCTTTCTGACTCAGGGGGACACGATCCTGGGGTTTCCTTGGCAAAGTTTATTCAGAGGAGCTTTTCCCATTGCCTTTCCCCCTGAGACCAAGAGATTGTGAATTACCCAGGGTACGTATGTTTGTTGTGTGCCTTCAAGCCCTTTCTGACTCAGGGGGATCCTATCCTGGGGTTTCCTTGGAAAGATTTATTTAGAGGAGTTTTTGCCATTGCCTCCCCTGAGGCTAAGAGAGTGTGATTTGCCCAAGGTTACCCAGTGGATTTTTGCGGCTTCATGGCGAATGGGATCCTGATCTCCCAGAGGAATAGTCCAATACTCAAACTGTTATGTCACACTGGTGTCCCAAACACAACAAACCTGTTACAGAATGTTCTTAGATAGATTTGTTCAGAGTGGGTTGCCACTGACATCCCCTGAGGCTGAGAGAGTGTGACTTCATGAAAGTCACCCAGTGGGTTTCTTGCTCAAGCAGGGAATTGAACCCTGGTCCAACATTCAAACCACTACACCAGGGGTAGGCAACCTTTCCCCTTTAAGGGCCGAGGGACTTCAGCTCCCAGAATCCCAGGAGCTATTGGCCAACATGGGACTATTGGCCAACATGGCTGAGGCTTCTGGGAGCTGAAGTCCCTCGGCCCTTAAAGGGGAAAGGTTGCCTACCCCTGCACTACACCATGATGGCTCTTTTTGTCCATATGGCAAAGTACAGTAATATCCAAAATCCACAAAATAGTGATATTCAGGCACTGGTGTTAGGGCTGCATCCACACTACAGAAATAATCCAGTTTGGCTCCTCTTTAACTGCCACAGCTGAATGCTATGGGATTCTAGGATTTGTGGGTTAGTAAGATATTTAGCCGGAGATCTCTGGTACCACAATAAACTACAATTCCCAGGAATTCCTAGCACTGAGGCAGGTTAGTTAAAGCAGTGTCAGACTAGATTATTTCTGCAGGGTGTTTTGGACCCCTGACTTTAGCTGCAGTCTCACCTCCAGAAGTCTTGTTCCCCAGAAGTGCAGGCACTGGCACCGGAGACCCTAGTGCAGGAATGCCACTGAGTTTGGGCACTCAATCTCTAAAAGGTTTGTCATCACTATTCTAGGTAATGAAAAAGCTGTGCTGGCTTAGAGCACCCAGGCATAATACACACACACACCCAGAAGCACCTCCATTGCTCCCTTGTAGAAGCTGCTTCTTCCTGCTTTTGTAGATCAGGCGTTGTTTGTTGTTTTGGCACAGTCCTTAAACTTGCTGAGTCACCCTGCTCAGACTTTCTTCTCAAGTTCTCTTCCAATATTCTGGCAACAATTAAGTCTCTGTTCAGCTCAGCTTCTGGCAAATTTTGCAAGCTATTTGTAATGTTGTCCCAAGAAGAGTCTAGCAATTCCAGTAAAATGTAACACTGCTGCTCTTTGCTAATTTCCACTCCTCTCAGTTCAGCTTGCACAAATAAATCTTGCATTGTTTTTAAATGTTCTATCACACACTGTCCTTTAGTCATCTTTTGTCTGTAAATTCTTTTAGACCAAAGCATTTTTGCTAACGCAGTTGAAGGAGTGTGTAATCTCTGCAAGGTATCCCACTCATCCTTGGTGGACACTTTATCTCTTACGTCGTTAATTAAGTCTTCTTCTAGCATGAGATAAAGACATGCTTTTGCTTTAGCGTCTCTTTCTCGAGTGGCTGCATTAGCATCAGCTGCCAGCCCTGTTTCAACTGTCGACCACAGAGACTCCTTTATTAGTAGAGATTGGGCATATATCATCCAGGTAGAGTAGTTGTTTCTATTTAATTTACTAAACTTTAGTATCTCCATCTTAATTTGTGCAGTGACTCAATTTGACACAGTCCCTCTGAGTATGCACAGCAGACAAAACACAAAATGATTTACTCACAAGGCTCCACAAAACTTTCTTCCACTCTGGAACTTTCAGCTTCTGTGGATGCTGGTTGCTCTAGTATCTGGGCCCATAACCCATGTCAGGGATGATGGGAGTTGTAGCTCTACACCTCTGGCTCTAACTCACCACCTTGTTATGCAGCAGAGCTGACCAGCTTTGATCAGTGGTTGATGCTTCTTTCCCAAGCAGCAGAGTTTCAGAGAATAGGCTGAAGACCCTGACAAACTCTCCAAGCCTTCTCACTCTTCTTCCTGAGATGTCTCCAAACCTCTCCAGGATTCTTCTGGTTCTTGTATCTTCCCTCAAGACACCAGACAACTCAGTAGTCTTATATAAAAGATCTACTTTATTCTACTATATACATAAATACTATATGCCCTACAAATCACAATCTCTACTCCACCAAAATACTCCACAGTATGCATTGGCAAACATTGCACTTATAGCCATTGTTAGTCACCACCCACTAGTCAGTTTCCACCCAGTGGGCGTGTACATTCATTTTGATTGGTTTACATAGATCATCCCATACTTAAGACCAACCCAAGTATTTCATCATTTTACCTTGACTACTTAATGAATCTCAGGTGTTTGCAATCTATAACAGGTGTTTTCAATATACACTCTATAACTTTGTCCTTGTCTCTCAAGGCTTTCAAATTACATTATCCTTTTCACCTGTGTAGCTTCATGATTGCTCCTGCTTAATCACTGTGACTTTCACATACACATTTTATTTCTATTACTGTAAGTCCCATGTTGCATTTTCCTTAACAATGAGAAGGCAAGCATCATTGGAAAAGACAATCAGGCTAGGGACCTTATCACACGGTGTCCAAAGCAGACAGAATCCAAACGAAATCCCGACCTAATACGTATTATTTTTCCGTGTGTTCACACGACGTCACACAGAACCGCACAGAACCCCGACAGAACCCCGACAGAATCCGCAAAGAATCGAGATCTTTTGAATTTCGGTTTCTTCAGGAAGTACAAGTGCGCAACGGGAATCATTACGCATTGACCATAAGTCCGATATGCATGTGAACACGCACTACGTATTGTGGAGCATTTCCCCGTCATGACCCATGGTTCCCCGCGCTATTTCCCATGGATCTGTGAGGAAACATCTTATGACGTGTACTTCCTGTTTTAATCGGGCAACAACAAACAGAACGGGTAAACATGGTACTCTCTGCTTTAAGGCAATCTAGGTTTCTGTTGGAATATGTTCCATCGTGCGACCAGGGGTTGGTGGGAGAGCAATATTGGGGATGGTTACAGCTGTCTTTGTTGGCCAGTATTCGGGGTGGTGGTGGGGAAAAAAAAGAAATTTGTTTTATGATGCTTCTCTTTCTCAGGCTGTGGATACCTGGCTGCCAGCAACATCCCAGAGGCCGTGGTACCTGGCCGCCTATTCATCCTGCCGTTACTCTGGATGTGTGTGAGTGTTATCTTTGTTAATTAGATGTATTCTTGGCTCATGACACTATGGCGTCTCCTGACAGTTACCTCTCGCTGCTGCTGGGTTCTAGGACGCCCTTGTCCTTACAACCTATTTTGGGTTTCTGTATATACAGTTGGAAGGGGATACAGACCAGTGGAGACAGGCAGTTATTTAGGTAGAAGAATAGAGTATTGATACAGTGAGTGATGGGTAAATAGATATATGGATGGTCAGTTGCCTTGATGTGTGTAAATGTGCTGCCTTCGGTGAGCAATAGTGCATGTGTGACTGCACCTGCTTCAGTGCATGCACCTATGCAGATATCTAGGCAGAGAGGGAGATAGATAGATAGATAGATAGATAGAGATAGATATTTGGATGGATGGATGGCTTCATGGTTGGATAGATTAATAGATTGATAAAGCTGATAGATACATGGATAGATAGATAGAGAAACAGATAGATAGAGAAACATAGATAGAGATATATAGATGGATGGATAGATAGATAGATAGATAGATAGATAGACAGATAGATAGAGAGACACGCAGACAGTCAGACAGACAGACAGCAGACAGGCAGATAGATAGATATATAGACAGACAGACAGACAGACAGACAGATAGATATTGAGGCAGATGGACAGATAGATATTTGGATGGATGGATAGATAAATATATGGATGCATCTATGGATGGATGGATGGATGGCTTGCTAAATACATAGGTTGCTAGAGAGAGAGAGAGATAGAGAGAGAGAGAGAGAGAGAGAGAGAGAGAGAGAGATACTAGATAGAGAGATACATATAGTAAGGTACTTACATTGATATATACATAGAAGGATAGATAAATGGATAGATAGATAGATAGATAGATAGATAGATAGATGAATGGGGTGGCAGGCTGGTGCATAAACAGCTAGTGGCTGTTATTGTGAATGCTTTGTACATTCATATCGATATATATGCATGTATCTCTACATATATATATATATATATATATACAGAGAGAGAGAGGGAGAGAGAGAGAGAGAGGTAGAGAGAGAGGTAGAGAGAGAGAGAGAGAGATGGAGACACAGTAGGAGGGATAGACAAGTGCACAGACTTCTGTGGGCAGTGTGTCACCTGCAGAGATGGGGACACCGTACACTATCACTCCCTTCAAATGCCCGTTTGCTGCTTTTCTGAATGTCTCTATAAAATTTCACGGGATCTATATTTCCAGCTATCTGTATATATACATCTACCTTTAAAGACAACGTTAATATTTACATTGTAAACCTGGTGTTCTTTTGTACAGGGGAGGGCAATCTAGCTCAACCACCTGCCATGCAGAAATGCCCTTTCCACCTTCCCATGCACCCGCCCCCCACGAGGCCCTTCCCGGCTGTGCTTCGATGTACAGTCCAATGAAGGTAGCTCCACAAATCTCCAAGCACGTGCTTCCATGCTCGAACACCCTGTTCTGAGAGGAAATTTTAGTAATGTTTGTGCGTTCTGCTTCCCTTATGCACACATTCCACTGCTCTTGGTCCTGAGCTCACAAGCTATCCAGATGAAGGTAGTTCAAAACACCGATTTGGAAACTGCAACTCATATCACCGTTCCATCTTTTCTTCTCCAGAGAAAACATTCTCATCTTCCTCTTTATTTGGCCCTCTGGGGTATGCTGTCACTTGCTAATACCTTGCCCTGTTCAGAATGTGATATTTCTGACTGATATTGTAAGAGAGACACTATTAGTGGTAATCTATTCTCGTGCTCCTTTCCCATTTGGTTCTAATGATGTGCCTTGTGTTTCTTTCAGATATACCTTCTGGCGTCTTACACGTCTATATACTGGTGGACCAGAGTGACACAGGTGGCACAACTAGGTTGCTGTCTCTTTTCTACATCCCCCCTCTGCCAATTCAATAAAGATGCCATACAACCTTTTAACCAAAAATAAATTATTTATTTTAATAATAGCATGATTCCTTTTTTTACACAGAAACATGACTTTTTTAAAATAACAAACCACATACAAAGAGGGGGCGGGAGGGAGAAATTAACAAAAACAAAAAAAACCCACTGTCTGTTCCCACACAGGACAGTGGGGGTGGGTGGGTGTGACACAATACACAAAATAGCCTCATCGTGGTGGGGACAGGTGCACCTGGAAATGCTGGACCCACATCCTTAGTTGGTCCACGCTCCTCTCCAGGGCACCGATCCTCTGTAACACCTCCTCCAGGCTGCGGGCCAGGGATGCGATCAGATCCCTCACTGTAGGGAGGAAACAGAAAGAAATCACTATTGCTACTAGCTCCATTTTTACATGTGCAGCTGTGTTGGAATCATACTTGTGTCCCCCAGATAAGGTTCCATACCTTCCAGGGGCTTCTTCTGCTTCGCCTTGTGGCTCTGGGGGGATTCCCGCATCGGCACATTGGGGAACAGGCTGCTGCTCCCCAGCATCCCCCTCAGCAGGGTGTTCCTCCCCCTCCAGCGGTGGAGGACCCTCTCTCCCTCGTCCCTCTTCTTCGTCTTCCTCCTCTTGGGGGGGGGGGGCTGCCCTCTGGACTTCCCGGCGCTTGCTCCTGGGGTCCCTCAGGTAGTGCCTGGATAGGTCCTGGGAGTGAGACAATACAACAGGGTACATTACTTGTGGGAAACATTCTTGCCATTACCATTTCAGGGCTGATATTTCAGCCCTACTGTCAGGACAGTTAATTATAAATGCAGATTTTCACATCCACCCCTAGATATATAAAATTAGTGGAGGGACTTACTGGGTGGCCTTCTGGCACACCTTCCATTGGGCTGGCCTGCCTGCTCCCATAGGCGCAGCAGCTGTTGGTAGAAGGGTGGCCGCCCTTCTGCCGGAGGGTCCCCATGAAAAAGGTTCCTGGCCCTGTAGAAGGCATTTCTGAGGACCTTAACCTTGGAATGAACCTGGGCCACAGTCCTCAGAAAGCCTCTACGGGCCAGTTTCCTTGTAATGCACCTGTATATGGCGCAATTTGGGTGAAAGCTCGACCCCATGAGCAGGGGGAGGTGGGGGCTCTCACCCATGATTGCCAGCAGTGCCTCAACTTCCACAGGCAACCATAGCTGCCACCTGCTAGCCATGGCTACAGCTACAGTTTGGCTGCTGTGGCTTTTCTGGGGTCAATGTGCTACCTGCTCCAACAGGTGTCGCCAGTACGGGGAAGTCGCCAGAGGGGAAGTCTGATCATTGCGCATGCGCAAAACACCACCGCCTGCATTATCGCCGTTGCCCACAGCATGTGGAGCTCATTTCGGAGGTAGCTGTCCGGCGGGAAACATCTCAGCCAGGCGCTTTGAGGCTCCGCCGGCTAGCTGTGCGGCTTCTTTCTGTCTCGGTCGCTAAAGCGGTAGTCGCGCGACAACAGTTGGAACAGCTCTTTCTAGGGCATTTTACAAGCCATTTTTGGGGCATTTTCCGGAATATTTTGTTTTCCTGTTGGTTCAAATGGCTTCCTCTGCGCCTGTGGACCCCCAGAGAAAGCAGGGGAGGGGGGGTCACATGGTCCTATGCTGAAATCCTTGAACTGCTCTCTGTGTGGGGTGATGAAAGGATCCAGAGGGAGCTCTATGCGAACCACAGAAATCATAATATATATACTGAGTTGTCGGTGAAGCTCCGGGACAAGGGGATACACAGGTCGGTCCCGGAAATCAGAAATAAATGCAAAACTATGAAATCTGACTATAATAAGGTAATAAACCACAATAAGATCAGTGGCAATGCCCCAGCAACATGTCTGTTCTTTAATGAGCTGGACAGATTTCTGAAACACGACTGGTCTGTGTTCCCCAAATGGATCACAAAAAGCCTCCATGTGGTCAGGGAAGCCACTGATGGTCCTGGCCAGGATTCCAGCTCGCAGGCTCAAGAAACAACCCAGCAGCAGGATGCTTCGACGACCACCGTCATCACTGTTGAAGGTAGATATAACTTTGGATTTATCACCATGTGCTCCTAAGGGCCCTTTCAGTGTGGGGAGGGGTAGGTATTTTTGGCTTTCGAGGGTCCTTTATTTTTTGGAGCCGGCAATGGAGAAACTTCTAGGCTGCACTGCAATGGAATTGTGGGTAATTTTTTTTTCTTTAGAAATGGGGGGGGGGGGTAATAGCAGGTAGGGACTCCCCCAGAGAAAGGGCCTTTGCATCCTTCCTTTATTTGTTGGAGCTGGCTATGGAGAAACTTCTAGGCCACACTGCAATGGAATTGTGGGTAATTTTTTTCCCTTTAGAGATGGGGGGGGTGTAATAGCACATAGGGGCTCCCCCAGAGAAAGCGCCTTTGCATCCTTCCTTTATTTGTTGGAGCCGGCTATGGAGAAACTTCTAGGCCGCACTGCAATGGAATTGTGGGTAATTCCAGGACCGGAGAGCAAGGAGGGCGGAACTCATCGCCCACACCATCATGGAGGACTCTAGGAGGGAGGGCAGGCTGAACCGCACACTGGCAAGGAGACAGCACCAATCCTTGCTACACACACTCCGGAGTGACTCCAAATCTCTGGAGAGCCTGGCTCAGACCCTCAGAAAAGATTCGGCAACAGCTTCACAGCACCGCCGGCAGCTGTATAGTTATTTGGACGACCTGGTTGCTGTTGCCTGGGAGACCCTGGTGGAGAAGCACAGGAAAAATGACATTATGGAGCGCCAATTGGCCTCCAACAAAAACAGCAGCAGCCAGGCGGTGGAGTGTCATTCTGCAGGGACTGGAACCCAAATTCTTTTTGGGGACTCGGGGGATGAGGGGCCTGCACCACCAACTTGCCTTGTCCCTGCCACCGAGCAAAGAGAAACAGTGTGTGACACCCAAAGCAATATTTCGCAGTGTGTCTCCCAAAGCCAGGCCACCACTCTCCCCCAAAAAGGCAAGAGACAGATAAAAAAGAAGCATATCTACTCTCCTTCTTAAGTGTGTTGTCTTGCCACACAGGGCTGGGAGTGTGTTTTATGGCGCCATTAAGGTCTGTTTCGATATTATACTTCTTGTTATGAGCACTTTTACAAGGTTATGACAAGTGTTATGTTCGATATTTATATATGTAGTTTGTATATGAGCACTTTGCCCTGTAAATAAAAGTATTACACTTTACTAGCATTGCGGTGGTCATTATTTTTCACTATTCCTCTGAACTGGCCCCTACAGGCTTCGACAGGGCCTTGGTTCAGGTGCGTTCAACACACACATTTGTTGGGGGGTGTGCCTCTGCATATATATGTGCATGTTTATATACACACACACACACAAACACACAGAGCGATATATGTTTATATATATATATATATATATATATATATATATATATATGCATGGCATGAAAGACATGTGTGTATATACATGTAAAGATACAGATATCTTTCCATGTACCTGCACATATACACATGAATATATATGGAGATATATATATATATATATACACATATCTATATCTTGCAATATATATGAATGAATAATATCTCTCACACAAACACTCACACACACAAAATTTTATACATACATATGTATGTATGTGTGGGTGTTTGCGTGTAGATATGGAGATATATATATGTATATACATATATATACACAAATATATGTTTCAGTATACATGTATAAGTGTTGCAATATATTTGTGTACACCTCTGTGGGTGCATATATATATATGCATAGATAAATAGATAGATGTATCCAAACCTATATATACGTCCCGAGGGATATATATCTATATGTATCTATCTCTATAGATAGAGATAGAGATATATGTAGATATTTGTGCCTGCTAATTATACACCTTATACACACACACATATATAATATGTACATTTTTCTATATATAGATATATATAAATATATACCTATATATAAAAATACATATATATATATATATAGATACATACACACGTTTGTATGTGTGTCTGTGTGTCTGTGTGTATGTGTGTATGTATATATGTACACACCAATGCATACATAAATACATACATACATATCCAGATAAAGAAAAATATTCACATATAATTATATATATGTGAAGATATCTATGTATATATACATACATGTCTACACATAGATATATATACATATACGCACATAGATACCAGCATGCACAAAACAGAGTCAACAAATCAATTGTCACAAGAGTGTGCATGAGGATGTGAAGGAAACCATCCAAATTAACAGTAAAGAAAGGGTTTATTATATTAGAGCACATAGTTATCAGCAAACAGTAATGCTTAGTAAACCGACAGAGAGCTAGCCAGCATTGCTCAATTCCGGTCTGCTATCATGGCTGCAATTGCACCACAGACCCATTCCCCCTCAGTTTGCCTTCACCGGTCTCTCTCCAGCTGGTACTGCTGTGGCATCGGTGGCAGCTGCAGTTCCCCAGTAGGCTGCTCACTGTGTAGTGCGTGGCCCTTGCTCTCACAGATGTTGTGCAGTACCACGCAGGCCAACACAACAGTGGCAAAGTGGTTTTCCCCAACAGTCAGCCTAGCCCCCAGGCAGCCCCATCTTCCCTTCAATCTTCCAAAAGCTCGCTCCACCATACTGTGAGCCCTGCTTAGTGCAATGTTGAATTGCAATTGGTGGTTCTGCAGAGCTCCAATGTAAGGCTTCATGAGCCATCGGCGCAAGGGGTATGCCCCATCTGCTATAATCAGGGGTGGCACCTGCACTCCCCGGATTGTAATGGTCTGATTTCCAGGGACAAAAGCTCCCTCGTCCATTGCCTGGCACAAGGAGGAATGCCAGAAGATAAAGGCATCGTGGTTGTGTCCTGAGAAGCCAGCCTCGATGTTGAGGAAAAGTCCAGTGGCCGAGGTCATCACTTGTAGGACGATGGAGTGGCCATACTTCCTGTTGAAGTATTCCTCGGCCCTAGCCCTGGGAGGCTGTATTGGGATATGCATGCTGTCGAGAGTGCCAAGACAGTGGGGGAAGCCCAGCTGTTCAAAGCCGTCCATGACCTGGAAGTTGACAGAAAGGAAATAGGGAAAAGGCATTGAGAAGCAGTAGAAGAGCCATATGTTGATGCCAACCCCCCTCTGTGATTTTGGCTATCTATAGGTATATACATATACCACTGAAGATGCCTAACTCATAGCTCGCTTTGCAAATAAATCTACCCCCGCCCCCATCCCTTTGGATAAGCTGCTTATGTAGAAATGCATACCTGGTCATAACACACACTGTACGGAACAGGGACAGTTACTATCAAAGAGGCAAGGTGGATACTTACAAGGTTCTGAATTATTCTAAACCAAGCCCAAAACCATGCACCCCCTGTTTATGTGGCACAGTTAAATTATTGAAAAGCATAGCTTAAGTTAAAGGAAGCAGAAGCCAGGAACAGAACACACACTTTTATAGAAGGAAGAAGAAGAATCAACCTGGCGATAGTTCCAAGGCAGACTGTTTTCTGGAGAAGTTCCTTCTCTATTGCTGTGATCACCTCAATGCAGATGATGGCAGCTGTCGACACCCCGATTTGGAAATGGCGTGCCACTCTCCGGTAATGGAGGGGGGTCGAAAGCCACCAGATGGTGATTGCGACCCTCTCTTCGACCGAGATGGCCCTCCTCATGATGGTGTCCCTGGCCTGGAGCTGAGGGCGCAGAGCCTCAGCAATCTCAAAGAGTGTGGATTTGGACATGCTGAAATTCCGGATCCACATGACCTCATCCCACAGTGGAAGCACCTCCTCTGCCCACCAGTTCCTTATCACCTGTGGCCTGACCCACCACCGGTGTGGACGGGGGACACTGGAGGCATGGAAAGCCTGGGCGCCGCGGTGGCAGCTACCAAAAATTCTACAGAGCAACGCATGAGCTCTGAAGCCTGTGATGCCATGGCGCCTCATCCAGCGACGGACGCCAGCCAGCACAGCCCTACGCCTTTCCTCGTGTTCCCACTCCACCCTCTCTAGCTCCGCCAACAACTCACGCATCTCTGCAAGAATAAAATCCATGGAAACAGCTGAGACAGCTATACTAAATGCACGAGTTCAGGCATAGAGAAGCAATGGCGACCGCATGGAAATGACGATGGCAAATCAATGACGACATGGCGAGAAGGAAGTGACGAAAATCACATCCGACAGACACGGCAAGCATTCCTGCTTCTGCGCATGTGCAAGAACATCATTCTTGGGTTCTGTACCAGAATTTCTCACTTGTGTGTGAACGGCAAATAAGTGTCCAGGATGCGCTTTCTTGGAAGCGCGATAAAAGTGCGATGACGGTAATTGCGTGTGATAGCCATTTACGTATTGTGGGGGCTCTTTTGGTTCATTTCGGAATAGTACTGGATTTATTCTTATTTCGGTTTCTTATCGCTTTGTGGCCCGCATGTGATAAGGTCCTAGGAAAGATAGAGGGCAGTAGAAAGAGAGGAAGACCATATGCCAGATGGTTAGACTGTATCAAAGATACCACTGGCCTGAGCCTGCAGATCTGAGCAGAGGACAGGGGGTCTTGGAGATCTCATCTATAGGGTTGCTATGAGCCAAAGGGCCTTTACAGACTGCCAGAAACAATGCAGCTTGAGTTCACTTTAACTGTCCTGGCTCAGTGCTAGAAAATCATGGAAACTGTAGGTTTTTTTTTCTGAGACATTCAGGGCCTCTGCAGACTGCTGGCTGCCCCAACCCCAGCCTGACGATGTCCTGATGCCGCACCATCCTGACGTGCCATGCCAGAAAGGGCACTAAAGAGCCGCACACCAGCTCTTAGGGCACCTTTTTGCCACCCCTGAAAGGGGCAGCATTTTGCCACTCTTTCAGGGGTGGCAAAAGGGATGATTGGGGCAGCGGTGCACGATTGCCATGGCCCTGATCTGTGGCTAACAAGAGTGGCCCAGAGCTGCCCGTCTGCATAGCCCCTTAGCCTTTTCTGTCAAAGAGCTCTGGTGCCATAATAAACTACAGTTCCCATTATTCCCTAGCAATGAGCCAGGGCAGTTAAAGTGGACTCGAGCTGCATTGTTTCTGGCAGTCTGTAAAGGCCTAAAGTCAACTTGAGGGCAGCTAACAACAACAACAAAAAAATCTTAATATTTCCCACAGTGTTCATTTTGTTTGTTTTGCACTTGAGCTCTGAGTCTTAACAGTGTTCTCAGAGGCTCTCTCTAGTCCTCCAATATTGGTGACTCATGCCTACTTGGAAAGGGTGCCTTCCTTTCCACCCTCTGTCTTTACTTTTTCTATTTTACTTTTTTTTTTGTCTGTACAGGGCATGTATCACCTATAAACATGCACATGCAGAGAGATCAAAACCAGAAGTAAATTACAGATACAAGAGCCAAAAACACCATAGTAGGACTGAACATAAAATTGATTAAAATACTTAGAATATTTCAGTTTTTGAAAGTACTATTATAAAGCTCTTGAAGCTACCTGTCACCAGTTTGAAAAGGAAAGTTTTGTTCTGGGGGGCTGCCAAGTCTCCAAATTTATGTATTTGTCTAAAACAAGCGAACAAATAAAAAGGATGTAACTGTTTCCCAATGCAAGTCAATGGGAGATATGATCATGGATTTCTGAAACTTGGTTTAAAATTTCGGAGTTGTACTGGAGTCAATGTGCATCTGAATTGGTGTGAAAGGTGAAAACAGACTCTGAATAAAGCTTGGCGTGCCTTGTAGTTCTGTCTAAAACTGTTATTGCTGTGAGCACTATATTCCACATATGGGAAGTTTTAAATGCTGCTATCTTACATTTCATGCAGCCTATGTGAGTTTTGGATGTGCACTTGTTTTTCCAGTGTCAAATTCATTCCAGTCTGAGTCTCAGTTAGAGTCTGAGCATTCCACAGAACTCCATAATAGTGTTGTGTATGTGTGTGTTTCAAATGTTTTCTCAAGAACACACTTTTTCAGAGGCACACCTTTTTGTGTGAATCATCACTAGTTCTGAAATGTTTGCATCTCCAACCACATATTTCACTTAGGTCCATGTTCAATTTCATAAGGTGTGAGCTGAATTGCTCTGCATTAAAAGGTGAATCTGATGAATTTCTCACCCATTTTGGGCTTTATCATACCCAGCTTCTAAGATGCCACAATCGTGTTAGTTTAGGAAACATAACTATAGTCGTTTGGGGACAGTCATTTTCACACAGCTCTTCACAAGTGCTGTGGTGCTGCTATAGGCTCTGTCTTCTGCATGCCAGCCTTCAAAACCCCACCTTCCTACATATGCTCTTCTCAGCATATCTTTCAGTCTGTATTCTTTTTTAACAATTCAATTGCACAGTCACAACAACTGATTAAGCAAAAGAAAAAAAAAGGAGGGGAAAGAAATTTGGGGGGAGAAAAAATAAAAACAGCCTACTTGGGAATAGTGAAGGGGAGGGTGGAGATGGGGAGAGGAGCATAATCACATGCACTCACACAACATGACTTCCTACATATTGGAACAGCAACCTGAGGAATCAATAGTGGAAAAGCAGTACCATTGGGAGGCATTAATGGTGTTTGCCTGTCAATGAAAAGGAGTGCATCAGGAATGGATGGAAGACAAAGCAGTTGCAAGACAGACATGGTGTTGTGTCATAAGGTATGGCCATAGCTACCACTATCCTACTGTAATTCCACTTTGGCAGCCTTGTGTGATAAAAGTCCTCTCTTTGGAAAGTGCTTTCATTTCTGTTGGTTGCAACATATGTAGTGAAAATTACAGACTGTGAACATTCATATCTCCTTTTGATCATTTCTATTGCACTCTAGGGATCAGTTTTCAATGCATGATAATTTATTGGCTGTAGCTTAATGTATGGTTTGACTCCATTTTTGACCAGATTGCTTGAGGGGCTATGAGCTGATATGAATTTTTTTTCATTGTTGTTTGATCTGTAATTACTCATTCCCACATGGTAGTCATCACTGATGTTGGAATCATTAAGTGGTAAAAGCTGTCAGTTAGCTAATATTTTCTGCTGTCAAGCAGAACATGGAAGCAATTCATTGAAAACAACTTACTACTGACTTCTTATACGAGCCTGACCAAGCTTTAAGAGCTGTGGGGGAGAGCTTTCTCATGGCCCCACGATCACCACAAAGACATTTGATGAAAACACAGGTGAGAGCCTTCTCACTGTCTGCTTCCAATGATTCTGCATCCATGAATTCAACTGCCCATGACTTGAAAATATATATTTTTAAACTCAAATTTAAAAAAAGGATTTTTTTTAATTCCAAAAAACAAACCTTGGTTTTGCCATTTTATATAAAGAATACCAATTTACTATGTCATTGTATATAATAGGACTTGAGAATCCACAATTTTTGGTATCCCTGGGGGGCCTGGAAACAAACCAGAGGGGTCCTGGAATCACATGTTATCCAGTGGATACTAAGGCCCACTGTACAAGTTACTTGCGAAACTCCCTCCCTTGGGAGGTTCAGTTGACTCCTTTCTTGCTGTCTTTCCACTGGCTGGTAAAGAACTCTATATTTTTGAGGCATTTGGTTTTTAATATGATGTACCAGATAGAGCTTTTAACAGGGAGAGGGTGTTGTATTTCTCTTTCATTATATTTATTATGTTTTAAAAACTGCTTTTAACTTGAGTTTTAAGTCATGTTTGGAAAATAGAAATCTGGTTTAATGGTGTTCTAACTTTTGTATTAATCTTTTTTGTTTATATGTGTGTTTTAAAATGGTTATAAGCCTCTTTGAACCCCATATTGAAAAAAGTGGGATACAAATTAATTAAACCAATAAATTATATTAATTATTTTTCCTCCCCCATAATTGTACCACATTATGATCACATCTTAACAAAGGATAACATCAATCCTTTTTCAGTGCTACTGCAATGTTTAAAGTTAGGGCCTTGGCAGATGGGCGGCCATGGGCCACCCTGAGAAATGCAAGATTGGGGTCAAGGCTGCCCCACCCCTCGGCCCCAATCCATCTTTCTGCCAGTCCTGGAAGGAGTGATAAAATAGCGCTCCTTCCAGAGTGGGCAGAAGAGTTGCTGGAAGAGCCATTGTGCGGCTCTTCCACATCTCTTTCAGCTCAGCCCATGCAGAGGCTGGGCCAGGAGGATGTCATCGGGAAGGGGTTGGGGCGTCAGGCTGTCCCTCCCCTTCCCTGGCTCCAAGACGACACTTTGTGCCATCTGCAGAGCCCCTTACTTGTACAATGGGCTCCCAGATCCTTCTGCTTTGGTTCCACCCCCCCCCCCATGGATACCAAAATTTGTGGATGATCATGTTCCATTATATACAATGAAATAGTAAAAATGTGTTTTTTATATAAAATAGAAAAGCCAAGGTTTGCATTTGGGAAATATCTATCTATCTATCTATCTATCTATCTATCTATCTATCCAAGCCATGGATGGTTGATTCCATGGATGCAGAATCTGTAGATATAGAGGGCCAATTGTATAATTAGCAGGGTGTGGCCTCATTGAATGCTAGAAGAAGACTTGACAGATGGTACAAGTGCTAGCTGATGCTCTGCTTTATGTTGCTGCCTCATTTTCTGCTGAGAGAATTAAGGTGATGATAAGGTGGATGGCAGGAAAGCATTTTTTCCATAAGTCAGCAGTTTGCTGCACTCAAATGTGTGTGTGTGTGTTTAAAATAACAAAATACCTATTATAATTGCTCTTGAGAAACAGGCAGGCAAAGAGTTACCTTTTAAAAATGTAGGTACAAAGGTCATGGAGTAACCTTGGTGCATGGAGATGTTCCCAGTTAAGCTCAATAAATATGAATATTAGACTTTGATTCATAAGACAGAAGGAAACTTGTCTGTTGCCAGAGTCTGCAAAAATTGTTAACAAAGCATACTGGACATGCAAGGGCTGTTGTGATCTGGATGCTGTCCATCTTGGGGGAGAAAGTCAAACCTATTGTAAACTGAAAACTGGAAGTTGTAGTTCAAACTCCCCCATCCTGCTGACAAGGAAATGGTTGCATTGATGAAAGCAATTGAGACTTAACTGTCTTGTTTACCTCTATTGAATGGAAAACTAACAAACTGATGCAAGCTGGTATACCCCCCCAATGTGGGGCATCCTGCAGCTTTTCAGATTTGAAAGAGGGTAAATATTCTACAACATAGTTTCCAACCACACATGGAGAGAGAAATTCCAGAAGTGCAGGTGGGGTTCTGGAAAGGAAGAGACACTAGGGACCACATTGCAAATGTATGATGACTAATGGAGCATACCAAAACATTCCAGGGGGAAAAAACAGTATAGCAAGGCATTTCACTGTTTGGATCACAGAAATCTATCGAAAGCTCTTAAAGACATAACATTGCCACTGCATCTTATAGTCCTGATGAGAAATATATATTTAGGACAAGAGGCCACTGTCAGAACAGAATACAGAGAAACAGAATGGTTCTCAATTGTCAAGGGAGTCAGGCAAGACTGCATTATTTATTATTATTATTATTATTATTATTATTATTATTTGTTTCCCGCCCTTTTCCCAGAACTGGGACTCAGAGTTGGCTCAACAATATTAAAAGAACAATACAATTAAAAACATAGAAAAGAGGTGCATTAAAAAGGAATTAATTTATTACAATATTAAAATAGCTATTAAAAGTATAAAATACATTTTTAAAAGATAAAACTATTTAAAACACTTTAAAATGAAACAACGTTCCAAGCTGGTCCTTTCTATCACTCTACTTGTTCAACTTCTATGCAGTAAATATCATAGAAAGAATAGGCTTTGACATAGAAGGAGAACTGAAGATAGGAGGAAGTAACATTAATAATCTATGGGCCTTTGCAGACTGCTAGAAATAGTGCAAATTGAGTCCACTTTAACTGCCCTGGTTCGGTGCTAGGGAATCATGGGAATTGTATTTTTTTCTGAGACATTGAGCCTCCTCTGTCAGAGAGCTCTGGTGCCACAATAAACTACAGTTCCCATGATTTCTTAGCACTGAGTCAGGGCAGTTGAAGTGGACTCAATTTGCACTATTTCTGGCAGTCTGCAAAGGCCCTAAGATATGCAAATAACACCATATTACAAGAAAACAACTGAGAAAAAATACTAAGGAAGGTCAAGGGAAAAATTTCAAAGGCAGGCATACTGCTGAACATAAAGAAAACAAAAATAATTATCACAGAAAAGCTACACAAATTCAACCTTAATAATGAGGAAATCGAAATAGTAATAGAGTTCCTTGGATCAAACTTTGATCATGAAGAAGACTGCAGTCGAGAAATCAGAAGAAGATGAGGAATGGGGAGGGCAGCTATGAAAGAACTAGAAAAGATCCTAAGATCCTAAGAAGTAAAGATATGCAACTAAGCAATAAAGTTAGAATCATCCAAGCCATTGTATCCCAACACTATGTATGGATGTGACAGTTGGGCAGTGAAAAAAGTGGATAGGAAGAAAATAAATGCATTTAAGATGTGGTGCTGGAGAAAAGTGCTGAGGATACCATGGACAGCCAAAAAGACAAACAAATGGATCCTTGAACAGATCAAGTGTGAACTCTCCCTGGAAATTAAGCGGCAAAACAGATGGGCAACATAAGCAGGTTTCAGGTCAATTTCAAGGCAAAGTGTTTAGATCAGGGGTAGGCAACCTTTCCCCTTTAAGGGCCAAGGGACTTGAGCTCCCAGAATCCCAGGAACTATTGGTCAATATGGGACTATTGGCCAACATGGCTGAGGCTTCTGGGAGCTGAAGTCCCTCAGCCCTTAAAGGGGAAAGGTTGCCTACCTCTGGTTTAGATGATGCACACTTTGAAGCCAGCCAGAAAGCACCCCGTAGCCGTTTTATGGGAAGAAAAGCTGCTTTAAAAAGAAGCTGTTTTTTCCCCACTTCTTCCCAGAAAGTCCACACTTTCGCATATATGTATAAATGCACCAATACCAGTGAGGCTCTAAAGAGGCACTCTTTTCAACCCCTAACCCTAATTGTGCATGTAAACACCTTGTTGCAGGAATGCATTTAAAAGGAACAAAGCTAGCGGTGGGGGTCGCAATGCCCAAAAGAGAAACATGGAACCTCTTATGGAGATGAGTACAACATACACAAAACAGACAGTCATAGGGTGAAGGAGAAGGGTGAAGGGAGGCATGATTGTACCTTGCTGGTATCTGCATGGCCACACCTCTCCTCTGGTGCCCTGTCCCAGTGAAGCACTGCACATGCAAATGTGTGCAGGTTCACAGGAATGGCCATGCCATGGGATGGCAGTCACTGGCAGTTCACTCTTGTGAAGGTGTGCAGGGATGGTGAGGGGGACAGTTGGGAAAAAAGTGCACAGTGGCACAGCTTGAAGTCATGCCATGTGGTCATGATATGTGCACTCCAGCTGGTGGTGGGGTTTCAATGTGAATTCGGAAAAGGCAGCTTCAAGTCACTTTTTCCTTCCTGTTTGTTTAGCCCCTAAGATGACCAAATTGAAGTTGTCATACTTTGGCCATTTCATGAGAAGGCACGACTCATTAGAAAAGACAATAATTTTAGAAAAGGTAGAAAGCAGAAGAATGAGAAGAAAGCTGCATGCTAGATGGATAAACTCGATCTGAAAGGTCATGGGCATGAATTTGCATGACATCAGCAAAGCAGTGGAAGACAGGAACTCTTGGAGGTGTTTTATCCACAGGTTCCTCATGAGTCAGGGTCTACTCAAGGACATCTAACAACAATAAAACATTTGAACTGATTGGCTTTGTCTTGTATATGCAACCCCATTGTTTGATATTACCCAGACTACTTAAGAGTCATTATCAGTACCCAAAGGATACATTCACCTCTATGCTTTGCTAGCACTTTAATTTTGATTAGTTTAGTTTTGTTTTAACACCACTGAGGTCATGTTTTGCCCTACCCAGAGGTGTTTTCTTCATTCTTAGGAAGACCTTAAATACAGGGATTCACAGAAAGATTCTTTCTCTTAGGCCCGCTTTCCCCTCTCTGAGACCTGCTTCACTTCTTCAGTTTCCAGGCTTCTTCTTCATGTTGGAGGGTGAGAAAATATCTCTGAGTGTGTTTTAGTCTTTAATCTCCTAAGCTTACCTCAAGCCCCCTTAGATTGGTTAGGAGATGCATTTTTAGCTTCCATGCTGTCCCCACCCCTTTCACTTTGAGAAAAAAAAAAAAAAAACTTGCATTGGGCATAGGCTGTTCTGTTGGTTTATGCTGCTATCTTTTCCTGTCTTTTCAGTAAAGAAATAATTGTTTTTACTGCAAAATCAGCTTGTGCTTCTACCTTATTTTCATTTGGAGTCACACTAGTTAATTGTCTATTAAAAAAAAAAAAAAGCTTCAGTCTGTAAGGTTCAGCAGAGAGTTAGTGCCTGGAAGAGCTTTCCCTCCTAAAATGCACTGCTCTTCACAGGGAACAATAATTGCAACTCTTATCTTCTTAAAATATGTAACTTCTTAAAAGTCACATTCCAAGCTCTGATGTCAAGTAACTCCTACTTGAGAAACTGATCAGCAAAATTCATGTTCTGGCTATGACTTGTGAGTTTTTATTCAGCTCATCCTATCATACATGTAAACTTGCTTCAGGAGATTGGGTTAATGAGAAAATGTTTGGAAAGGAACAATACCTTTCCTCCTTGCTGTTCAGTTGGTGAACCTTTTATTAGACTTTGTGTGCTTTGACTAGGCACCCCTTTCTACTGTTCAAATCTGTGGTACACTATATTTTTGCTTTGCTTCTTCCAATTAGTCAGGTGAACTCTTGTAGCTTTTAGTCACACATCCAGATTCTCTATATAAGAAATGGACAAAAATCCTGTGCTTGATGTTTTTCACTTTGCCACGCCTGGTCAAGAGGAAAGTGACAACAAATGGCTTTGTTTACTGGTAAAACTTTCATAGTTCAGGTTTGATGATGCTGTTGGAGATTCTGTCAAGAACAGCTTATAGTTTCAAAAGACTCTTTTGACACTGATGATCAGCAAGTGTTAGATGAAATGGGATGGCAGCAAGTGATGCAGAGCTACAAAGCAATACTTCTTGAAGTGGAAAAAAACCCCAAACCTTTCAGTCTTGTCCTTTTCTAGGGTTTCTTAAATTGTGGCTTAGTAAAATACTCTCTGCTGAACTCTTCAAACACTCTAGTAAGAAAAATACAGATGGATGCCCAAAATGATGGACTGAAATGGTTGAACAGAAACAGTATGATGGAATAAGTACACAGCAATTGCATTTCTGATCAGACCCAAGTCCATTGTAACTTTAAACATGTTTAAATGTTTCAAGTGTTTTAAAATATTTTAATATTTTAATCATGTTTTAATAATATTATTTAATTATTTTCTTAACTTTTGTAAATTAATATTTTTTTGCTTATCTTTTAAAATTTTTATAAGACATCTTGAATCTCATCTTGGGAGACAGGAGGGATATATATTCAAGAAACAAACAAACAAACTTCTTGCTCTGTAAACTCAAGATACTGAAAAGCCAGACATCACCACATATATATCTCGTAGTTATGAATTCCACAAGTTAATTACTTCTTTTTTTAATTACTAAACTAGTTCAACAACTCTAGCACCAGTTACATTAATTGTGCAAACCCTCCTAATTTTGTGAAATGAGAAAATTGCCTCATTTTCCATTCATAAGTTCATACATTTTTAACCCTCACAGCTGACCTTTTATTAAAATGGGAGACAGTGTGTGTGTGTGTGTGTGTGTGTGTGTATGTACAGGGGCAAAAATAAGAACTATGCCTCCCCAAATGAAAATTTCCTTTAGCATCAAAATTTCTAGTTTTCCAGTAAATTAAAACCTGAGTTGAGTATTCAGAAATACAATATATGTAGCCAAAGAAAAGGGGAAGACAAAGGTACCATCGGAAGGCAGACACAACAAATATGTGTTTTTGATGTGAACAATGTTTACTCTCCTCACTACAAGGACTTTGAAGACAGCAGCAAAATTTCATATGGAGGGAGCAAAATTCTTATCTGGGGATCAATGCCCTCTTTCCCTCTCTTTGTAGCTAAGCACCCAGAATCACCCAACCCTGCATGGCCTTTTGTCTTTTCCTAACTAGGGGATATTCCAGTCACTTGAAAATCATAGTGTGCACCATAGCCATTTTCTTTTTGAAAACAAGCACAATAGCTGTATGTGTTTATTCATTTAATATCTTGCTTTTCTCCCAGCACATGACCCAAGGCTGGTAACAAAGGATATGTTATACATTTTATGACATTTTTTTTGATTTTGTTGTTTCTTTGTTAGAATTTATTTATTTATTTATTTATTTATTTTAAAAAGCGTTTTCTAAACCATGGTATTGACATTTGATGAAGCATGGTTATTTTAACTAAATACTTTAACTGAGGGGCTATGCAGAAGGACAGGAAAAGGTGGCCTGAAGTAGCCTTTTCCCTAAACTGCAGCAACTGTATCACCTGCCCTGAGGATGCCCTAAATGGGGGTGGAGCAACCACAATCAGGGCCAGTTAATGCAGCTTTTCAGAGGCTGCAGTTAAGCCTCATCACCCGCACTGCTGGCCCCAAGGCTTCTCTAAATGGGGGTAGAGTAACCGCATGGGGCCACAGCGGTGGCTTTAATTTTTTTTCATGGCCTCTCTGGCACATGCGTATGTGATCTGGGACAACGCGACCACTTTAACAGCAATGTTGGGATTGCTATGCACTTGTGCAGTGTGTGATGTAGAGAAATCATGAATGCCACAGTGACTGAGTGGTCCACATTGGTAGTCAGCCTGCAATGCACGACCACAGGATTCACCGCCATGGCCCCTACAGCAACTGCATGCATACAAGACTCCAGTAGTGACTTGGAGGACCCAGAAGTGGTAACTGGTAGAGTGGGTGTCACAACAAGCATTGCACTGATGCCGCCTGAGAGAAACCTGCTTCACTGATGGATGTTCCCCAGAAGCACTGACTGGTGGGATGGGTTCGTCACATACAACTGGTCTGATGAGTAATGGAAGATGTTCTTCCGAATGTCCCATTCCCTCTTTCACAAGATAGTAGAAATACTGTGTCTGGAAATGGAGCGTCTGACACCATGATGAGGAAAGCCATCTCGGTGGAGAAGAGAGTCACCATGGCCATCTCGGTACTTGCCCACAAAGCCAGCTATAAGCAGGCATCAGAGCAGGTTGGGGTCAGCCTTACCACTGTGGGGGAAGTGTCAGTGGAGTTTGTCCTCAGCATGGAGAAGCTGCTGCTGACACAGACAGCGTACCTGGGGGACGCCGCTCAGGTAAGGAAAGTCACACACACTTATCACTTTCTCCTCTGGTGCAAAAAACATCATGACCTGGCACACAGTATGGCTGTCACTGCATACATTAGGCTGTTAGGGTTGTTGAACCTGCACACGTACACGAAAAACATCATGACCTGTCATACGGTATGGCCGTCACTGTATAGAATAGGCTGCTATGGTCATTGAACCTGTGAATGGATGCCAAAACCTATCAGTCAGTATACAGTACGGCCGGCACTGTACAGATTAGGCTGCTAGGATCGTTGAACCTGCGCACGTACGCGAAGAACATCATGAGATGATAAGTGCCCTGACTTTTGTCATCAATCCTCTGCTTCCCCCCTTCTTGTCAACCACAGATCATGCAGATTCACTGACCTCGGCTTCCCCCAAGTAGTGGGTGCCATAGACTGGTGCCACTGTCTGATCGTGCTACCCTTGGAGCGGAGGAATGAGTTTGTCAACTGAAAAGACAGCTACTCTGTCGTCCTCCAGGGGACCATGGATCATCAAGGACAGCTTCTTGATTTGGGATTGAACTGGTCTGGGGTGAGTCACGACACGAGGGTGGCAAGGAATTCCATCAACTTTCAGGCCATGGACTCTGGCATCTACATGCCAGGGTTGTTAGGAAGGAGTCCAAGAGGTAAAATGTACAATGTGTAAAATAGCAGCAGCCATGATGACACAGTATTTGATCATTGCTGAGTCATGCTGACTCATGCTGTGTCATAAGATGTGACATTATGGAGATGGTCACCTGGTGCTGGAAAGCACACAAAATTGCTGCAAAACTGCAGAATCACTCAGGTGAGTGACAGGTGTCTAGCAGAAAGAGGCAGGGCCAGAAGGCCATGTGGAGCCATGGCTAGATAAGGCAGAAGCCTTTGGCACACATGTGGTTGGTGTTGTCATAGTGGGTTGATGTATGTTGAATTGGCAAGTCATGTTGGATGATTGTTGTAAATAGCCTTGTCCATAAAGGAACTAAGATTAAAACCTCGAGAGATGTTTGTCTGTGGAGTCTCTTTACTCTGTCTAGAAGGGGAGAGGTGCTTCTCCAGTTGACAAGCTGCCTGCTGCATCTGAGAAGATCATGATCCTGGTGCTGCACATCTACATGGATCTTCATGCACTACGTAACCACGCTAACAAGGGTTATGGGCCCAGTCTGTGCCAGCGGTTCCAACTAGATGACAGTATGAGTAGCTGTGTGTGTCAGTCGTCCAGAAGAGTTGTTTTTTGCTGTCTGAGTGCCAAAAGGCAGAGTTAAGACACTGAGCTGTTTAGCTGTGCTCCTTATCTCCAGAAGTTAGTGAAAGCTGAGAAGGCTGCCAACGCTGTGCATTTGTCTTGTTTATTACCAGCACGGAGTTTGTAAATTCCCAAGGCTGAATGACCAGAACTAATCCCAGTGGGCTGTGTATGCTGAGTCAATCCTAGTGAGGGAGGGTCTCTGGGATCCGATTGAAGAAGGACCCTCAGGCAAGAATGCTGAGCTTGATAGAAAAGCACGCATGACTATCTGTCTCAGTTTGGACCCAGGCCAGCTGGATTATGTGCAAGATAAAAGATCTGCTGAGGAGGTCTGGTTTGCTTTGAAAAATGTGCATCAGTCTGACTCTGCACTGTCAAAAATGCTTTGGAGCAAAAGGCTGTATGCCTGCAAAATGCAGAAAGGACTGTCTCCAGAGGAGCATCTGGCCACAATGAAGCATTTGTTCTTGGATGTGGAGTCCAGAAGAATAACCCTCCCAAAAAACCCAAAAGGCTTACATCTTATTGGACAGTTTGTTAGTGACTTTGATCACATATTGTACAGCCTGCAGGGGGTGCCAGAGAGTCAGCTCACAATGGACTTGGTGTCAACACATGTCCTGGAACAAAAACAGAGATGGTGTTTTGAGACTGGCATTCAGAGACAACAATGAGATGAGCCAACAACAAACACACCACCAGAGGCAGTTCAAAGGACTGAGAGTGCAGCTGTCTGCAAGATGAAAAAATGTTTTAATTGCATTCAGCCGGAATATTTTCAGAAGGACTGCATGAAGCCACGTGCTGCCAGGAGGAAACAACAACGCTGGTCTCCTGGGAACAGGAAAGGAGTTGTTTCAGCAGTGAAGGACAATGACTCCCAAGCCCATCTTGCTGTTGCTGCAGACATCAGTGGATGATCAACAGCAGTGCAACTCACCACCTTGTGAACCAGAGGTCCTTGATGAAGGTCAGGAAGCCCTCCTGTGTTGACTCAGTGGGCTTGGCTGATGGAGGTTCAAGCCAAATAAGGGACATGGGGATTGTGCATTTCCCAGGGTTTGAAAAGGACTTTGAGAATGTACTGTGTGCCCCCCAGTTACAAAACTGGCTGGTCAGTGTGTCATCACTGACTACAGACAGGTATGCCCTGCATTTTGAGGGGGATGAGTGTCTGATCACCAGAGGGAGGCAGATTTGTGCAAAAACCCATAGGCACAACGGGCTTTATCACTTGGATGCCCAGGCAGAGTGTTCCACAGTTGGCAACATGCCACTGCATTCAAACTGTGCACACCATCTCCACAGGGTGTTAGGACACACTGGGTTCACAGGTCTGGAAAAACTGAAAAGTGTGTGCCCAGGGCGGAAGTGGGATGAGTGCAGGAACTACTTGGAATGCTCTCTGTGTAACAGGATTAAGCTGAGGGCTAATCCTGTTGCAAAGAGGAGCAAGTGTGACACACAGAGGCCATTCCAAGCAGTGCACATGGATCTATCAGGCCTTTATTCCAAATCTGTAGGGAGGAGTAGGCATTTAATGGTGGTTGTAGATTGCCACAGGAGATTCACCTATGCCTTCACCCTAAAGGAGAAAAATCAGGCTGCTGCCACATTCAAAACCTGGGTGGAGATGGCGGAGAGGGAGTTTGATTACAAGGTAGGAACCTTGGTGACAGAACATAGGGGCAAATTTTTATCTGCAAGTCTGGGAAACTAGTTGAAACAGAAGGGCATCTGCCATAATACCACCAACCCAGCCATCCTGCAGGAAGACGGCCTGATGGATAGGAAGATCGGGGTGCTTACGCAGATAAAAGACTGCATGCTGCTGGATGCAGGGACCCCAGAGGGTCTTTAGGGGGAGGCAATTCTGACTGACTGCCACATCAGCAACAGGGTGTGGAACTCAGCAGTCAAGCTGACCCCTTACTACATGCTGTACAGGAGACCACCTAACCTTAGCTACCTGAGAGTGTTTGAGTAGCACACCTATGTTGTGGTTCCCCAAAATTTCAGGAAAAAGGGTGACCCCAAGTGGTGCAGGCTGATGTTTGTGGGGTATGAGGGGAACAGCTATAGGTTTTACCTTGGTAATGGATGCATCCTGTTATCCAGGAGCACAAATTTTGAATAACACTCCAGGTGGGAGAAGATTCACTCAAATTAGCAATAATCGCACCTCGGATTAATCTCATTGGCTATGATACTGCCACTGCGCAAAGCTGTGCAAAGTAGAAACTGTGTGCCATGTCTTATTGCATTGTACCTTCTATCGGGACTTGCAGCGGCACTTTATAGCTCCAATTTTGCAAAAAATACCAGGTAATTCGGATACATTCTATACTGACTATCTCCTGGCAGATCAGAAGCCGGAGGTTACAGCTAAGGTAGCAAGTTTTTGTGTTGCTGCAATAGCCTGCTGACGTAAAATGGTGTCCTAATTTTACTGTACTAGAACATGCTATTTTTGTACAAATTTTCTTTTAGTATGTATAATATTATTATATTGTTTACCGGAGATTACAATGTTTATGCTGGTTATTGTTTGCCATTGTCATTGTCATTATCATTTATATAGGATGTTTCTGTCTGATCATCTGTGCGACCTACATTTATAGATTATCCAGCTATGGGAAAGCTACATAGAAACTAATGTAGGCGGCAAGCTACTATGCTGTTGAAATTTTGTCCCGATGCAACGTGGTATTTGATTTTGTATAATACTGTACTATTTTGTACAATTTCTTTCTACCATGTGTAACATTGTTTTTATATTGTATTTTTTTTTAAACTGGTCATTGACTGTAATAAATTTCATTCATTCATTCACTCAAACCACAAAGTGCTTGTGAGACTGGGATGACAGGGAGGCTGTACCAGGACTGGAGGGGTAGAACCACCTGAGGCTACATCAGAAAGCCTGCCCAGCACCTCCAGTGAGCCAACAGGTACACAGACCTCACCCATCACTACATGAAACTTTGAAACCCCTTCATCCACAGAGATGGGGGTACAGATGAGTAGTGATAATGAGGATGAGAAGGGGAGGACAAAGGTAATCATACCTAGGAGGACTCAGTGAGTCAGGAGGCCACCTAAGCACTTTGTGGTGCAAAATGCTAGGATGTGTGCCATAGCAGCAGAAGACCCAGAAAGCTACCAGGAGCTTCTCATTTTTCCCAGGAAAGAACAGGAGAAGTGGTTTAAGGCTATGGAGAGTGAGTTTTCTTATTGGTGAAAAGGGAGGCATTTGAGGTGGTGAGTAGGCCATGTGACTGCAAGTTCGCAGGGTGTAAGAGAAGCCTCGGCCATGTTGGCCAATAGTCCCATGTTGGCCAATAGCTCCTGGGATTCTAGGAGCTGAAGTCCCTCAGCCCTTAAAGGGGAAAGGTTGCCTACCCCTGCTCTAGATCCTAGGAAGATGGTAGGTTCAGCCCAGAGGGGATGTGCAGAGTGGCAGAACATCTAGGCCAGAGTGCAGAAGCACTACAAGTGAAGTGCCTAGAATGGTGGACAGGTTTCCAGAAGGCCTGTGCATATCAAGGAAGGTGCTGCTGGGGATAGCAAAATGAGATTCTGAGTCTTAGGTGCACAGATGAGGTTGACGGTGGCACAGACAGGGTACCAGAGCACTGGGTGCCGGCGGGAGGACATCGACAGATGTCAGGCTGGTGGGATATGGCACAAAAGGAAACAGGAAGGGGTTCACACACAAACACTCCAAGTGAAACAAGTGAAGCGATGTGCACACATTGCACATTTTGGAGGGGATTATTAGGAAGGAGTCCCAGGGGTAAAATGTACAATGTGGGTAATAGCAGCAACTATGATGACAAAGCATTGGATCATTGCTGAGTCATGCTGAGTCATGCTGTGTCATAGCATGTGATATCATGGAGATGGTCACCTGGTGCTGGAAAGCACACAGAATTGCTGCAAAACTGCAGATTCACTCAGGTGAGTGACAGATGTCCAGCAGGAAGAGGCAGGGCCAGAAGGACATGTGGAGCCATGGCTATATATGGTATAAGCCTATGGACACACATGTGGTTGGTCTTATCATAGTGGATTGATGTATGTTGAGTTGGGAGAGTCACGTTGGATGATTGCTGTAAATAGCTTTGTACATAGAGGAACTAAGGTTAAAGCCTCATCTGAGAGACGTCTGTCTGTGGAGTCTCTTTACTCTGTCTGGAAGGGGAAAGGTGTTTCTCCTGTTGACAAGCTACCTGCTGCAACTGAGAAGATCGTGATCCTGGTGCTGCATGTCTACATAGATCTTCATGCACTGCGTAACCACACTAACATAGGAACCCCACTGTCACCCTAAGGGGCCAGCAGATCAGCCCCCTCCTGGTTGCTGACAGTGCCTACCCCATTCGGAAGTGGCTCATGAAGCCTTACCAGGGCACCACTAATGCCAGACAGAAAGGATTCAACAAAAAGCTGAATCATGCTAGGAATGTGGTGTAAAGTGCCTTTGGGTGGCTGAAGGCTCCGTGGAAGTGCCTCACTGGCCCACTCATTGTGGCAGAGAAGAATGTTGTCCCCATCATCGCATCATGTGTCATCCTCCACAACATCTGCGAGACAAAGGGAAGGGTGCTGGATGACGGAGGGCACTACAGACGCCACTTTGTGTTGCCCACCCCAGGGGCACCCATGGAGGACAATGACCTTGTGAAGCAGAGAGAAGGGCAGGCTGTGAGGGAGACCGTGGCAGAGTTCTTTGAGACCAGGAGGATCTGAAGTATCCTCTCTCCTCCCTCTGTGAGCCTAGGGCACTACTGTACTATGCTATGATAATAAGCACCTCAATAAACATATCCTATTATCTACTCTCTGTGCATGGCTAGCATTTATGTAGGCCACTACTGTACTATGCCATGATGATATTCACCTCAATAAACATATTCTATTCTCCACACTCTGTGCATGACTAGCATTCATGCTCTTATGCAGTTATCCTTGACCATGAGCCTAGAGAGTCACACACAGACACAGAGAAACACACACACACAAGGGTATGGGGGGGGGAGGGTCACCTGATGCCAGATTTCCTGGCAATAGAAAGATAAAGTGCAAAAACTACCAACTGTAATCTCTGACAATGTCACAAAATTCCCAACAGTCAGCTTTCCTAATGGTCCATTTGATTGTAACAATTGGTAGCCCAGAGGGCAACCATTGGGGACTACATACAAACTGCTCTTCTGAGGGTTCCCATTGGCTAGGAGCCAGGTAAGGCCATCTGCCCCAACAACAATTGCCCATAAATGCCCCTGTGGACCTCCACAGGTCCCCAGGACAACAACAGCAGCCAGGAGGCGAGTGCCTGTCCGCATCGCCTATTCAAAGGATGAGGAGCTGGGCATTTTCCTTCATGCCCTCACCCTGGAGGCAGCTGTGAGAAGGGTCATGGCCAGTACCAACAGGCTGAACCGGGGGTACTTTGCCCAGGCCTCCCAGGCCCTCCAGCAGCAGGGCTTCAGGAGGACCCCTCAACAGTGCTGAACAAAGTTCAAGGCACTGAAGGGGGTCTTCTGTGTAGTCCTCAAGGACTTTGGGGAGTACCCTCTGGTTCGCAAGAGGCCACCCTTCTATGACCAGCTGTGCGACCTCTGGGTGGGGGCAGGCCGCCCAAGGTGGCAGGATCGTTGTCCTCCGGGTAAGGGTTTGGCCCCTGCCACGGTCCCTCATGCCCTTCCCTACCTTCCCTTCACCCTTCCCTGCCCCTCCCCTCCCTCCCATTGGTGGTAATGGTGTCCCTCTTGTCTCCAAATGCAGGCGTGCAGCAGTGATGGAGGATGGACCCTTCCAGTTCCCCCTCATCTTCCTCTTCCTCGGAGGGTGAAGCTGCCCCAGGCAGGGAGGGCCAGGCAGAGGGAGACCAGTTTTCATGCCGGCTTTCTAAAAGATATCTTTTTCCCTTTCACAGGAGGCCCTGAGGAGGAACAGCCTGGCCCAAGCTGCCACCCGGCAGGATGAGAAGGGCAGGAGGCCCTTGATGCTGTTCGTCTGGTGAAGCTTCAAGGAAGCTGGGACCAAGACCATCAGCAAGGTAAGACTGGGAGGGAGGGGAGGCACCCAGGAACCCTGGCTGTGTCATTGGGTGATGGGGTGCAGAGCAACCTCCTAACCACACTTTTCTCTTTTCTTTCCCCTTGCAGCTCGATGGCTGGAGGACAGGATGGCTGCCATGGAGGGCGAGGACAAGTGGCTCGCTGACACAGTGGCAGCCATCCTGGACCATCTTGGTCCATCCCCACCCCCACCCACCCTCTCCCCATCCCTGTAGCACCTTCCCCTCCCTCTTTCCTTGTACATAATTCTCTCCTCCCCCTCTCTCTCTTCCCCCATTGTACCTACCCCTCTATTTGTAAATAGACCCCTCCCCTTCCCCCTATGTGTAAATAAGTGTCAATAGTTGTTGCATTGTGTTTTTTATTGAAAACAAAATTATTTTTTTTAAAAAGTATGCCACAATCTGCGCATGTATGCAGGTCTGGCAAAAGCTGTATGTTATGAATAAACTTTCTATTTCTAAAGCTTGTGATGTTTTATGTGAAGGTGTGTACATTCAACACAAGATCTCTGCAGGGAACCAGTGAGGATCATCAGTGAGGTGGGCATAGTGTGGGGTGGCAATCAGTCATGTGGGCATAGTGGGGGGTAGTTGGTGGTGTCTGTTTTGGTACTTAGTGGTGATCATCCCAACATCTCCTCCCCCCTCTACTTAATCTCTGCCTTTGGGGGTGGCAAGAGGGCTGTGGCACTGCCACATCACTGCTGAAAAGCCTGGCAGACTTGTCTACGGGGAATTGCTCAATGATCTCCATCTCCATAGCAACCCCTTCCTCCATGGGTGGAGAGCTCTCCCTCCTCCCTCTGTCCAGGCCAACAGCCCCCTCCTCCACAGGTGGAAAGCTCTCCCTCCTCCCTCTGTCCAGGCCAGCAGTCACCTCATTCATGGGTGGAGATCTCTCCCTCCTCCCTCTGCCCACAGCAGCCTGCACCTCCATGGGTGGTGATCTCCCCTTCCTCCCTCTGCCCACAGCAGCCTCCACCTCCATTGGTAGAGGTCTCTCCCTCCTCCCTCTGCCCACAGCAGCCTCCACCTCCATGGATGGAGTTCTCTCCCTCCTCCCTCTGCCCAGACCAACAGCCTCCTCCTCCAGGGCCAGGGGGATGCCCCTCACTCTTCCTCTCTCCCCACACTTTATTATTATTTTATTATTAAAGTTTATTTCTAGAGTGCTGTCGGTGTATCAGCACTGTACAAAAGACAATCAAGGATAAAACAGAATAAAACCTGCCAGAGGCATACACCATCCTCTCTGCCACCAATGACACTTTGAGGCCTCGTTATGGAATCCATAAACTGGCCCAGCACAGCAGCCTGCACTTCTAGGGGGTCAGCGATATGCGGGTGCTCGTGGGTGATGCACTCCAGTTGCTGGAGACATCTCTGTTGGAACTCCCTCTGATGTTCTGCCTCACTTTGCCTGAGGTGATAGGAACGTTCAGCAAGATGATAGGCATGGTCCCCCTGTTCCAGGAGTTTGTCCATTTGGTCTGCGCTGTGATCCATGAACTGATGCAGTGCAGTAGTAGCTGCTGCAGCTGCTAAGCGATTCACTCTATTCCCTTTGATCTCAGCCAGGTGGGCTGCCAGTGGTATTGCAGCTCTAGGATTAGCTGTTTCCTCCTCCTCTCTCTCTCATGCTACTTCTCATTCTATGGGACATATATGGCACAGGGCACAGTTTACACACAATACATGACCCGCAGTGATCAGATGGAGGGGAGAGGTACATGCCAGGGAGGTTTGTGTGGACAGACTGGATACATGCAGCTGGTGGTCATGCAAGGGACATGGTCAACAGGACACACAGACATATGTTCCTCCATGCCCCCCCCCAAGCATGCCAGGGTGCAAAAGTGACATGAAGGGTTCTGAAAACCTACACACGTATGCAAAAAACATCACAACAGCCATACAAACTGTTATGCTTTTTTGAGTGCAGGCATACATGTGACAGAATGCATTTATTGTTATAACAGGGAATTTACTGTGTGCAGCCTGGACATGATGGGTCAGCTGGGTGAATTGTAATGTAATGTAATGTAATGTAATGTAAAAGTTTATTCGGTCATTGACCAACACGTACAAATAGCAATCGAATCACAATAAACCGTAATTAAACTCTAATTATAAAAACTTCTAGATTGTACTACAGTTATAAATATAAATGGCAAAAGAATAAAAAAGATTTAAAAAAATTAAAAGGATAAAATGTAGTTATTATACATAAAATACAAGCACAGAGAACAGAATGAGGGCCATGTAGCGCAGTCCGCATCTGACTCCAGGATCTTGTCGGTTGTCTGTCAATATCGGTCTCGGTTAATATTTCAGTTTCTTCTCTGAAATATGGTGGAGGCATGGAGGCATGGTGGAGAGACCCCGTCCACTTTTGGCCTTGTGGTCCCTAAACTTCTTGTAATCTGCCCTCAGATTTTTGGTCTTCCGATGACACTCCTCCCAAGTGTGTTGGTGGCCCTTAGCCCTCATGCCTTTTGCCAACTCCTTAAATGTATCGACATTCAAAAATGTATTCCTCAATTTCTCCAGAATGTGCGGCTGTGACCACACAGCTATGAGGTCAGCTGTTTTCGCATGGGACCATGATGTCCCTCTCCCTTTTTTTGGCTTGCTGCTTGTCGATGGCTGTGCCATTCTGCCCGCTGTACAAGACGAGTGCCGAAGGTGCACAGCTTTGGAGGTCCACAGTTACAAGGTCCGCTGAGAAAATGGAGCTGGAATGTGCATGTTGGTCCAGATTTAAAGTGAAACTTTTTCTTTAATCACTTTCACACTGATACATCCTGTTGCAACATTTTCATCTTCCCACTCTGGTGCATGTACACTGCAAAAATTAGGGTTAGGGCTGGAATTCTTATTCAGGCGCACCTGTGGCAGTACACCTACACCTAGGCCATTAGGACACTTTAAATTGAAGCCTTTTTCACAGGGTGCATGCTCTTAAAGGGAAACTCAGAATGTGTCGCACGTGTGCTGGTGCATTTACAAGGGCATTTTTATCTCTCGGGTGCCCTTTTTCTCCCACACCTCCATCACTGCACACAGATGTACCTCTGAAAGTGTGCACTTTTATGAAGAAGTGGAAAAAATGGCTCCTTTTTGAAGCGCCCTTTCACAGGAAGAAACAGGTATCCGGCGCTTTTTTGGTGTGCATCGTCTAAAGACCACACCTTTCAGTCACCCTCAAATCACCTCTTTTTGTATGTCTGCATAGTCCCAAAATGCATAGGTGCTACAGGCATTATGATATTTTCAGTAATATAGCCAATCTCTTTTCTAAACCATTTTTAAGACAATTTTCAATTGTACAGCTGCAAAAATATCTGAATTTATGTTCAGTGTAGACCAGTAAGTACATATAGGATTGTAATTTTTTTTGTCATTTTCAGCTACTGAGAAACAAACTATAACTTAAATTTTCTTGCTAGTCCTAACTAGAGTAGACTAATTTAATCACTGTGATTTACTTATATGTTGACTCACCATCCAACAATTGATCCAATGGGTGTACTCTACTTGGGACTAATGAATAGGATGCCAGCCAGTGTTTGTGGGAGGAGATAGCCAGCATCTGTTATCATAATAGTGTTCAGAAATGTACCAATCTAGCAGTGTTCTTGGTTTCTAAATAGAGTACCAGCTATTTGAAGGTTGAAAAATAAAGAGCAATATTCTATACCAGGTACTTATTTATGTATGTGTAATTCAGTAACATTTCTTGGCATGACCCCCCCCCCACCTTAACTGCCAGCAGGTGCATCAAGCAAAGGAGGTCTGCTTAGCTGCCAATCAGGTAAGCAGAGGAAGATGTTTTCAATGCCCTCCCACCCTCAAGTGTTATTAAATTCAGAGGTTCAAAAAATTTTAACATCTAAATTTAATAATATTTGTCTTTTGGTGGTTTGGGAACATGGTGGCTCAGTGGTTAAGACACTGACTCTGATGATCGCAAGGTCAGCAGGTGGAGAACCAAGCATCACGTGACAGAATGAGCTCTCATCACTAGTCCCAGCTTCTCCCAACCTAGCAGTTTGAAAGCATGTAAAAATGCATATAGATAAATAGGTACCACTTGGGTGGGAAGGTAACAGTGTTCTGTGTGCTCTAGCACTCAGTCATGCAGGCCACATGACCATAGAGTCATCTTTGACAATGTTGGCTCCCTTGGATTAGTAACAGAAATGAGCACTGCTCCCTACAGTCAGACATGATTTGACAATCATGTTAAAGGGGACTTTTTAAAAAATTTATTTGGTAAAACATCTGAAAAATTTGTGGGAAGCAAAGAAATCACTGATAAAAATAGGTTTCCATAGTTCCAGTTCTCACCAAGTACCTTCCTTCTGAAGTACAATTTTGCAGAACTGTCCCTCAAAGGACAAGAAATAAATGTAGTCATACTTTGTCTTTTAGCCCAAATCCTCTTCTTTTGGTTGGGGAAAGCACTGAATCTGGAATTAAGCGTTATGACTAACACTAATTTGATATGCACTTTTAAATTCTTTATAAGTGCTTTTGACAATCTCTTGTACAGCTTATCCTAAACTTCAGGGCACAATCATGGGTATTTTGAACCAAAAGAAACCACAATTTTTCAAAACCTATCAGGACATCAGACTTGCAGACTTGTCTGTTCTTGTAAATACTAAAGATTTAATTCATTTATTTTATTTTATTGTAAACAATAAAAAAAACAATCAAAAAAGAAAAAACACCAACACATATTACAACAAACTACAACTACGATAATAATATTAAAAAAATACAACGAAAAATGCATAAATACATAAATTACACAAATACATAGATACATCAGAAAAAAAAGAAAAGAAAAAAGAAAAAGAAAAAGAAAAAACATAACAGAAACTTCCACCGCACTACAAAGGTTTATCTATATATCTATATGTCAATATATCTTTGAGCTTATATGTTCAATATGCACTATATCACAGTCTGTAACCTAAAATTAGGAGACTCACAATTCATTCCATTAAGTTAATAGATTGATCTAATGCAAAAGTAACTTATACAATATCTACAACAGTTTTCTTAATATAATCATACCAAGGGTTCCATTGTTCATGAAATAATACCAAAGATTTGTTTTGAACTGAGCAAGTTAATTTTTCTAAATTATACAAATCTTGTACTTTAAATCTCCATTCCTCGATAGTCGGAATTTCCTTTTTTCTCCAGTATTTGGCACATAAAATTCTCGCTGCCGTAATTAATAAAAAGAGTAGCTTTCCTCTCTTTTTTCCAACTTCAATTTTTATAATATTTAACAGGTACATCTTCGGATCCAAATTAAAATTTAAACCAAATACTAAATTAAGCTCTTTATTTATAGCCTTCCAAAATTTTTGAGAAGTCTTACATTTCCACCAAGCATGTAACAGGAAACCCGTCTCTTGCTGGCATTTCCAACAAATTGGTCTATGTCCTTTGTAAATTTTTGAGAATCTAAATGGCGTCAGATACCACCTAAACATTATTTTATAAGCATTCTCCCTTAAGTCCATATTCAAAGCATAGTCCTTTATATTTTTCCAGGTTCTGGTCCAATCTTCTAAATTAATATTTTGGTTAAGATCTTTCGCCCAATTTATCATATAATTTTTCACAGTATTCTCTTCCATTTCCCATTCTCTAATCAATTCATAATATTTTGAAATCATTTTCCTTTTATCTCCCAATAACAATTTATCAAAGTTCTTTTCCGCTGGTCCCAATCCCCCTAATTTATCATCAATTTTAAATTGGTCATATAATTGTTTATACATAAACCAATTTATTTCCCAACCTGCCAATTTTAATTTTTCATATGACTTAAACTTTATATCCAAACCTTCAATTTCAATTAAATCTTTATATTTAAGCCAACTTCCTTCTTAATTCATTTATTTTAATCCAAACCATTTCCTTGCCTGTCTGCTATATTTGGCAATAAAAGACAGTTCACCCAGTCTCTTAGCTTAGCATGAGTTTTTTTCTTTGTCCTTTAACTCATTCCCATTTCCTTAATGTCCTCAAAAACTGGCTTTTCAAGCACTCCATATAGTCATCATACTTCTTGACAAGGTCTCCCTGCCACAACTGCCTGTATTGTCCAATGCATTCTTAACTATATAACTTTTCCCACTTGCTTTTGTTCCCTGTCTTATCCGTTTCTTTCCTCAAGTCTTTTTTTTTTCTTTCTGCCCTTTCCTCAGCCACCTGTTTCTGAACTTATTCTTTCTATAGCCACCTTAGTTCTGAATTGCCTTTGCTTCTCAATCTAATGCACTATCAGGCATCATATGGCTTGTTCTGCTTTGCTATCTAGTACATCTGCAGCCCTGTTATGTACATCCAGACAACACTGTTGTTACATCTACATCTACTAGCAGCATCTGTTCTCTTCCTCTCCCTTCCGGAAGGGAAATTGAAGTTCTGTCCTGCAATCAATAGATCTCTCTACTACAGGAGGATGCTTCACCACCCTCCTGCAGCCAGAGCCTCCAGAACTGCTTTTAAGTTGGGAGTGGGGGATCAGCATTGGCAGGCAGGTTGATATTAATTTTGCCTCCTTGCAGGTACTTGGCAGGTGGAGGCAAAATAACTCTTGCCATCCATAGCCATTCTAACTTCCTTAAACATGAAGACTCTTGCAAGGGCAAATAATAATAATTTCTTATTAATCTCTCCCCATGGATAGAGGTGGGGGACAACAACAATTAACAAACAATATTGGTTAAAACACACATCAATTTAAAAAGAGAAATAATGATATCCACTTAGAAGTGCATTCCATGTGTTTGGTGTAGCTTACTCTCAAGTACATCTTCATAGGGCAGCTTACAGAAACCCTTTATGATTCCTAGGAGAGCTCAATGACAGCCCCTGCTTTAATATTACTTAATGTTTGATCATTTGGTATATGTCTGATTGACAATGTCTGAGAGTGTCCATCTCGGTGGTCCAATTTTGCCAATTCCATTTTGAAAGTGTTCAGAGGGGACAATTCCCTCTAGCCTAGGTGTCAGAACCATACCTGTGTGCATGAATTCTGTCAGATTTTTATTGTTGTTGATTTGAATCTTTTAGTTAATATATATAGGTTGTAGATATTGTGGGTAAGCTAGTAGCAATAGCAAATAGGTTAGTTAGTATAGGGGGTTGGGAATAGTGGCAGTTGCCTAGGGTAGTTTTGAGAATGATGGGCCTTTGGAATGTGTAAGCTGTGGGATACAGTGAGTTGGTATTTGGCAGTAACTGAAAGGAAGGGTAAAGGGTGGAAATACCTGAGTTAGAAAGAGATAGGGCTGGTGAGAAGGTTCAGAAAGGGGGGGCTTGCTTGATGGGGGAAACAGATTATGAGAATTGGAGGTAGGTGCTAGATTTGGCACCAAAGGTGTTGGAAGGAGTTTAACAGTTTTGGGGTTTTAAGATATCATTTGGCTTTGAGGGGGTAGTTCTGGCTTAATCGCTGACTGATGAATTTCTGACTATGTGTTCTCAATAAAAGTCTTTTGTTGTTTCAATGCACTGGAATCTTTGATACACAAAGTTTCTGAATTTGCTCAAGTCTGACAGTAAGCCAGAACTCCCTAGTGTCTGGAGTGATGGAAGACCATGCAAGTTCAGACAATCCATTAATCGCAATGGAGCAGGAAGAAGGAACAAGTGGCTTGGGAAGAATCTCTGGGGAAAGTGCCAAGTTGGATGGCTTGGAAGCCTGTCCTAAAGGGATGGCCATGGCTGGGGAAGACACCCCTGCTCGATTGATGGAAGACATGTGGTTCCAGCCATTGGCCCCTACAAAGGAGAAGGAACACAAGAGATGCAGAACAGGCAGAGTATCAGTCTGGGATGTTGGGTTGGCGGAACCCCTGGACTGGACTTCTAGTGAGAAGGACCAGAAAGATGACATGTCCCAGATCTGTGGGGAAATGCAGGAAATGCGTAGCATGCTGGCAGAGGTAATGCAGACACTGAAAAGCCTGGTTGTTGGGGGCCCAGCTGGAGCAGGGGCTGGACCTGCAGCACCAATGATGCTCCAGTGATCCCAGCTGCACCGGTGGGGCAGCCAAGAGTATCAAGAGGAGCCTCCCCCCAACAGAACCCCCCACCAGTGAGACTGCAGGACCCTTTGGCTAGGATGTGGGGAGTAAAGTTTGATGGCCATCCCTAGCAACTGCTTTATTTTCTGTCACAAGTGGCAGGACATATGTGTGAGTGGGGAGCATCTTTCCCAGATGAGGCAGCCAAAGTGAGATGTGTGACTAAACACCTAGAGGGGGAAGTAGCAGACTGGTTGGTCCACCTTTATGATAGTGAGGCAGTCAAGCTGCAGAATTTGCAGGCTTTCATGTTGGCACTGTGAGCTAGATTTGAGGACTTCCTTTCAGGCTGAGCATGCCCAAACTAAGTTAATCTCACTGCATCAAGAGGTGTGTTCTGTATCATAGTATGCCATGAAGTTCTAGAGTTTGGCACAGAGGTTCCGGAGTGGCCGGAACCCATCAAAGTGCAGTACTTTAAAGATGGGCTCTGTCCTGAATTGCTGGAGTGATCTCTGATCAGAGACAGCCCAACCATGGTGTGTGGATGTATCAGGTTGGTGGGAGAAGCAGAGATGGTGAAGGAGGAGATCAAGCTTTCCCGATAGTGACTGGTTAGCACCCAGAAAAAGAGTGAGTGTAAGGGCCCTTCTTCTGGTGCAGCAGGGAAAAATAAACTGGCAACCGAGACTGAGAGATAGCATCAGATGAGACTGGGGCTGTGTTTTGAGTGTGGAAAAAAGGGAAACATGATTGCCAATTGCCCAGGCCAAGCAAGAGTTGTGGGAACCAGTAACGTGGCACAGAGGCAACTGAGTTCAGCAACCAAGGGTGAGAATCGCCATGGCGTCAGCAGAGGAACCAGGGGAAGGGCAGGCCAAGCAGCCAGCCAACCTGCAGTAGAGCCAACCGAGGTGTGGACAGACAATGATGAGGAAATAAGTGGTGAGCCATTGGGGAACTGCATGAGCCTGCCTTAGTCCACATCAAAAGGCAGGCTGAGCATCCAGATAGCTACAAATACATGGTGAGTGGGGAGTCCCTTTCTGCATCCTGAAAGTAAGACTGTTCCACCCTGATAAAGGAACCAGTGTAGAGATAATGGCTGCTCTAGATTTGGGCTGCACTAGATGTTTGATCAGCCAGGAGGTGGTTAAGTCTTTAGAGCTTGGGACAAGACCATTGCATTAGCCCATTCCATTTCATCATATGGACGGATCAATCATGGGGGAACAAGCCACCATTAAACAAATGGTGACTGTGTGGATGGGTGTGGCAGAACATGGTGGTTGGGCCAACCTATAGCTACCAGATGGTGTTGGGAATTGACTGGCTACACTGTCACAACCCCACCATTGACTGGAGACAATTGAAGCTTATGTTCGATGACCTAGTATGCAGGGAGCATGTTCAAGAACCTGGTCCCAGGGAGCAGTGACTTTGTTAAAACCTAGTGCCATGGGGGAAAAAATGGGGCAGGTCACTCCAGAGACCACCTGTCCCTACCCATTGGTATAAGAGGATCTCAGGGAGGTGTTTGAGGAGAAGGAATGTAATCAGTTGCCTTCTCATAGGGAAACAGATTGTGCCATTGAAATAGAACCAGGGTCAGCTTTCTCTAAATCCAAACTCCATGACCCTTTGGAGTTAATAACTTTAAAAGAATTCATCAAAAAGAACATGGCTAGGGGATTCATAAGACCCTCCACATCAACCTTTTCTGCCCCAGTGTACTTTAAAGAAAAGAAAGATGGTTCTCTTTGGTTGGTTAATGACTACAAAAATCTGAATGTTGTTAGTACCACTAACAAATACCTTCTGCCACTGGTGAAGGACACTTGGCCACTAGAAAGGACTTGAGAGATGCTTATTTTTGAGTGTGCATGAGGGAAGGGGATGAGTACAAAACTGCTTTTAATTGCCCATTGGGGGCTTATGAATATCTTGTCCTCCTTTGGGGGCTTTTTTTTGGGGGGGCAGGATGCTTTATGAGACTAGTGAATGAAGTCTTGCATGATCTACTGTTTAATGGAGTTTTGGTTTATTTGGACGATGTGCTGATTTATTCTTAAAACTTACAGTCGCATAACAGGCTGGTGCATAAGGTATTGAAAAGGTTGTTGGACAATCAGCTATATGTGAAATTGTCCAAGTGTCATTTTCACATGCACAAATTGGATTTCTTAGGGTACCAAGTGTCCACCCAAGGAATTGAAATGGAACTTGGCAAAGTACAGACAGTGTTGGATTGTCCCCCCGAAAAAAAAAAAAAAACTGAAAACAAGTGCAAAAGTTCCTGGGGTTCCAGGGAGGTGGTGGAAAAACCAAAGCCTTCAGTGAAGGTGGAGTGGACTCCCAAATGCTAGGAGGCTTTCAAACAGTTGAAACATCTATTTAGCTCAGAACCCATTCTGAAGCACCCAGATCCAGAACTACCTTTTGTCATTCAGGTAGATGCTTCAGATTTTGCCTTGGGGGCAGTACTGTTGCAAAGGGACACAGAGGGGGTGCTCAGGCCATGCATTTATTTGTCAAGGAAGTTTCAACCAACTGGGATTTCATGGCCTGTCTAGGAAAAAGAGGCATTTGTCATTAAATGGTCACTCCAGACCTGGAGACAGTTCTTAGAAGGGGTGTCTCACCCGTTTGAGGTGTGGACGGACCATCACAACTTGGAGGTGTTTAAAGCCCCTTGCAAATTGAGTCCTAAACAACGTAGATGGGCTAAGGACTTTTACAAATATAAGTTCAAACTCAAGTTCATTTCTGGTTGGGAAAACAGTTTAGCTGATGTGTTATCTAGACTCCCTCAACATATGGGCAAAGAAACCCAGCTGCTACAAACCATGTTTACTCCAACACAAATGGGACTAGCTGTTATGACACATAGTCAGGCTAAGGCAGAAAGGGAGGGAGATCCCAGAGAGCTGGATCCCTTACATGAAGAGATCCAGAAAGCTTCAGAGTGTGACAATTATAATATAATAATAATAATAATAATAAAGAATAAATTATTTATTTATAGCCTGCCCAATCACAAGGAATCTGGGCAGGTTACAGTAATAAAAATACAATAAAATACAATAAAATTGAAAAATTAGTCCCTTCCCAACCCCCCAACCCAATGCTAAAATTACAATTAAACAAACATAATTTAAAAACAAAAATACAAAAGTTTAAAAAGGGAGATAATTGGTGACCAGAGTAACGTAGATCACCTTGTGTGGGAAGGGGAGTTAAATTCGGAAGGCCTGCTGGAAGAGATCCATCTTAAGAGCCTGTGATGGATCTCCTCCAGCAGGTCGTTCCACAGCTTTAGAGCAGCAGTGAGGAAGGCCCTCTGATTGACCAATGTTAGCCCAGATTTTTTGGCTGTAGTAGATTCTTCCCTGAGGACCTTAGTGTGCGGGTCGGACAATACGGAAGAAGGTGATCCTTTAAGTATTCTGGTCCCAAGCCATGTAGGGCTTTAAAGGTAATAACCAACACTTTGTACCTTGCCTGGAACCTAATTCGTAGCCAGTGAAGGGACTTCAGGACTGGTGTTATATGGTCATTACAGGAAGTACCCGTAATCAACCTGGCTGCCATATTTTGTACAAGCTGGTTTCCAAACTGGCACAAGGCTAGCCCCATGTAGAACACATTACAGAAGTCTAATCAAGAGGTTACCAGTGCATGTACTACTGTTTCAAGGTCTCTCTGCTCCAGGAAGGGGTGCAGATGGCGTATCAGCCGAAGCTGATAACAGAAGCTCCTGACTGTCACATCCACCTGAGCTGTCAAGTGAAGCAACGAGTCAAGGACCACCCCCAGCTGTGGACAAAGTCCTTCAAGGGAAGTGTGACCCATCCAGAACTGGCTGACATAACTCCATTCCTGGGTTTGGGTTTTCTATGACAAGTACCTACATCTTACCTGGATTCAGCTTGAGTCAGTTTTCCCTCATCCAGTCCATTACTGCCCCAAGACAGGCATTCAAAGGAGAGATGCCATCCTTAGTCACTGCATCAGTCAGAGACATAGAGAACTATATTTGGGTTTCACCAGCGTACTGATAACACCCTGCCCCATGCCTCTGGATGATCTCACCCAGTGGCTTCATGTAAATGTTGAATAGCATTGGGGACAGAATTGCACCTTGAGGGACACCCAATTTCAGCTCCCTCTTTGCCGAACAACTGTCCCCAAGTGACACCATCTGGAACCTATCTGAGAAGTAGGACCAGAACCACTGCAAAGCAGTGCCACTAATACCCAACTCTCTCAGGAATTCCAGAAGGATATCATGGCCTATGGTATTGAAGGCCATTGAGAGGTCCAAGAGCACCAACAGGATCACACTCCCCCTGTCAATGCCCAGACAGAGATCATCAACTAAGGCAAACATGGCAGTCTCAACTCTGTATCTCATTCTGAATCCGGTTTGAAATGGATCCAGAAAATTGGTTTCCTCCAAGACAATTTGTAGTTGATTGGCGACCGCCCTTTCAATCACCTTGCTCAAAAATGGCAACACCGAAACAGGTCTATAATTATTTCTGTCCAGGGGGTCCAGGGAGGGCTTTTTAAAGAGTGGTCTAATCATTGCCTCCTTAGACAAGAGGGCAAGGATCCCTTCCTGAAGGATGCATTAATTATGTTTTTCAGCAATAATTTGATAGTATCACCCCCCTGGACTGCCAGCCAGGTTGGGCAAGGGTCGAGAGGGCAGGTTGTCTTTTTCAAACTACTAAGGAGCTTGTTCACATCCTCATACTTACCAACTCAAATTGATCCAGTCTAACAGTAATAGCGGAGGCGCTGGATAACCCTCAAGTTACTACTGACTTAAAGTTGGCATCCAGGTCAGCTCTTATCTGAGAGATTTTATCTGTGAAATGATCATTAAAAGCATCACAGCAAGCTATAGTTGGTTCTAATAGAGGGTTCTGGGTGGGAGGTAATTGAGTTAAATTCCCCCCAAACCTGAACAGCTCAACTGGACAGGATTTCACAGATGCGATAGGTGCAGAATAGAAAGATTTCTTGGCAGCATCTATCATCACTTGGTAGGACCTAAGAAAAGTTCAATGAAGTGTCTTATCAGATAAGAGTTGAGATTTCAGCCAACGGCACTCTAGTCATTGTCCAACTCTCTTCATTTGTTTAAGATCTTTGGTAAACCATGGATTATGGTTTTTTGTGGGTTGGAAAGGATGCTTGGGAGTGATTGTGTCTACAGCTCTGGTAAGGTTGTTATTCCACATAGATTTGGCACCAAGAGTGTTGGGAGGAGTTTGATGGTTTTGGAGTTTTAAGATATTATTTGGCTTTGAGGGGGTAGTTCTGGTTTAAAAGCTGACTGGTGAATTTCTGACTATGTGTTCTCAATAAAGTCTTTTGTTGTTTCAATGCACTGGATTCTGATACACAAAGTTTCTGAATTTGCTCAAGTCTGGGGGGAAGCAGACAGCTTAAAGAGCCATTTTGGGGGCAGGGAAAGGGAGGGACGGCCGCACGGTGGGCGCCCCAACCCCTTCCCTAGGTTGTCCTCGGAGCAGCTGACCCTCCGCACGGCTGGTGCTCCGAGGAGGACCTCCCGCTGCAGCATTCGCACATGCTGCAGCGGAAAAGTCGCTGAAGGTGTGCCGGCAGCCTTTTGCGGCGCACCTTCGGCGACTTGTGGAAGGAGCGCCAATTTAGTGCTCCTTCCAGGGGCGGCGAAGCTGCACCGCGGGGCCGAGGTGTGGGGATACCATGGCCCCGCGGCACAGCTTCCCGGGGTGGCCCATGGCCTCCCGTCTGCTTCCCCCCTCTGATACTAAGCTTGGTTGGAGGCCCCAGCCTTTACTCACCCCCATGTTCTGGGGTCCATCTCTGCAGCATATAACCATGGATCACTCTTTGTCCTACTTGCCACCAAATCGCTTTCTGCTCCCTAGCATTCTGCAGCTGACTAGAGTTTTCTTGGCCACATCGGTATGTACCTAAAAACAGTGAAGAAGGCTTGGACAAATTTATGATAACAGAGAGAGGAGGAACTCACCAGAAATTCTGTGATAGATGCTAGAGAGAACATAAGGTTTACCACATGCTATATCCCCTCATTATCAAGAAAAAAAATGCACTCTCACAATGTTAAGCAAGGAAACAAAACTGCTACTTTAAATTAATTCCATGCACATTTCTAAAGTGTAGAATATCTAAAAATGATGCAATACAAAAAGGAGCCTTTTCTAATAAAAATGAAGAAAAAATCATTAAGTTTTCATGACTCTCTGCTTGCTGGTCATGATGTGTTGGACAGAGATTTCTAAGTATTATTCAGCAATGACTCATCAGATAAATACTTGTCTTGGCCTCACTTTGACATTTTAACTACTTTCTAGAAATATTTATTTAAGAAGGATAGAAAAGGCATTCACTCAGGGTCCTAGAAGTCAGAGTATTTAAATTCGGAGCTATCTGGCTTGGGCAGTCATCTAATTGCTCCATCTTCTGGCCAAAATCATAGTTCTTTGACATTTGAAAAAGTTCATTGCTTCATCACATGTTGAAACCTCATTTGATTAGAAGATAGAAAAACTAGATAATGTTTTTTGTGCAAAGCTAGCTGCATAACACTGTTGTCAATTGACATATTGTAGTCTTGGCCAATGTGTGGTCCTCTTTCTTGTCCTTTCTGCTGGTTATTTCTCCACTTCTGCAAAACAACAGCAGTTGTAACTTAATCTGCACCTTGAGAGTGAAACAGTTGGTCAAATTCCACAATTCAGAAATGCAAATGATGCAAGATAAATGGAGAATGATTTTTAAAAGAATTGGGAAAATCACCAGGGGGGCAGTCTTTTGTTAAACTAATGGATCTTTATTTGATTGCCCTTGGGGGACCCTTCCAATTCTAGGATTCTGTGTATTCCTGCATGCACCTGCAAGAAGCCCATCAATCTACACAGGAATTTGCTCTGAATTTCCTAGGGTTTTCTTAGGTGAGGAATCCTGAAAGTTGATTTTCCCAGTTCCTTCCTCTGAAAACTAGACTACAACACCTTGCATTCCCTGGCAGCCTCTCATCTAAGTACTAACCAGGGCTGACTGACCTTGCATGGCTTCCAAGTTCCAGATGTTACTGGACTGCAGCTCCCAGCATTTTTCAGCATTGACTACACCAGCTAGGGTCTGCTGGAACTTGCAATCCAACAATAGCTGGACTCCATAACTCACTTCAGTGCAGTGTATGTGCTGAAGAGAGCAGGGTAGAGAAAGAAAATTAGAGCTTGGAAATCTCAATACCTCATTGGCAAGGCAGCTTTACCTTCACACCCTCTTGCACCCCTGCAGTTTTATTGTAATGATACCATAAAGGAAATGAATGCACTTCAAAAGGAATTTCCGATCCCTTTACTTCATTTGCAAGTGAACCATCTGTAAATTTTCACACCTAGGCAATCAGGTGGTACATTTCTCATCTCGTATAGAAAGCAATTAAAGGGGTCGAGAAATCCACAGTTCATGTGTTTAGTAAAACCATGACGAGTAATTGTCACATCACTAGTCATACGTTCTCAGTCTCAGAAAACCCCATGATAGGTTGCTTTGGGTCACCATGATTTGGAAACAACTTGAAGGCACACAACAACAACTGTTTATTACATAACAAATACATTAAACAAGGACTCTCTGATCTCTTTCTTCAGTAACAGCTGCTAAATCCTATTCAAGTCTTCATCCTCTCTCTGACTACACTACATCTCCTACATTACATCTACATCTTCTCCCTGTCTGACTCCTGTATGACTCATGAGCAGACCAACTTCTAGTCTGTATCCTTTTCCCCCTGTAGGGCCCCTTCACAGCATTCCCTGAGATGAAATTGGCTGGCTGAAACCAGGCTTGCCCAGGTTCTCTCTTCACAATCTTCTAGAAGGTATTTTGGAGATTTTTTTTTTTTACCCATAGGGCTGCTGTTGGGGCCACAAAAATGGCTCTGGGGCAGCCTGCTGGCCATATTATGCTCACCCCTGTTATAGTGTGAATTAAACCCTGCTTGAAAGTATTCAGTAGTTTTTTTTTAAATATATTAAAATATTGAACTAGTAATAAAAAGGACAATAAATTTTCAGTAAACTACACTGCACTGAGAAATTATTCTGATCCTTAATAGATCTTGCTAGTTCATGCTGTTATCAGAACTTTCAGAAAGAAATAAGGTGAGAGAAGTCTTGTAATATCAATGCCTCATTATGATAATTGGAGAATACTTTAACTGGGAAAAATTTATTTTGAAATTATAAGGATATATTTGGCTATGCAACTGTTATAAAGTACATCATAAAGTAATAATTATCACCTGGAAGTTATTATGGTCTATTGATGAAATTTTGTCAGTGTCATCATTGGTCCCTAGGTGCATGATGTTGAGAGAATCAGTCCTTTGTGTTCTTTATTTTTGTTAGAGGTTGTGCCAGAAATGACTAAAGTGTAAGGTGGAGAAGATTCAGGCTTGCAGCATGATAAAATTCCTGCATTTGAAGGGTAATAGTGCCCAGCAAATTCAGATGAGATGATGGTAGTTTATGGAAATGATTGCCCATCTTATGACACTATTGTGGGGTGGAAAAGGAATTTCCAAACTGGTGACATGTTCCTCACAGATGAGCCAAGACCTTGAAGACCATCATTGACAGATGATGTGGCCACAGTGAAGAAAGTGGAGTGCTTAATCCTAGAAGACAGATGAGCAACCATCAAAATGATCATGAATGAAACTGGTCTCAGTTATGGTAGTTGTGGAAAATTATTCATGATGAACTGCACATGTCTAAAATGTCTGCACACTGGGTTCCACATTTGCTAAGCTCTTTCCAGAAACAAACACAGTGTGACCTTTCAAGACAGATGTTGATGCTGTTGGAAGAGGATGAAGAGGATTTCATTTGTAGTCTAGTAACCATGGATGAATCTTGGATCTATCAGCATGATCCAAAGACCAAAACCATAAGCATGAAGTGGAAGCATGCCGATTCCCCTCCCCCCCAAAAGGCAAAGGTACAAAAGTCAGCAGGGAAGGTCATGTTCTCAATTTTTTGGGACTGTTGTGGAGTCATTCTCACAGATTACCTTGCAAGGGGACAAACCATCACTGGCACATACTACAGTAATCTTGTGGACAAATTGCGATATGCTCTGAAAAAGAAGTGCTGTGGTATGCTCTCTAGAGGCATTCATCTCCTAGCTGACAATGCATCAGCTCAGGCATCTCAAGTTGCAGTTGACAAAGCAAGGACATGTGGCTTTGAGATCTTGCAGCATCCACCTTATTTTCCTGACCTCGCACCAAGTGACTTTTTATTGTTCCCAGGAAATGAAAAAATCCATTATGAGGTCACCAATTTAACAATACAAATGACATCATTCATGAAGTGAGAGAGTGGTTTAAGGCACAATCGGCAGACTTCTACAATAACAATATTCGGAGGGTCATGAAACACTGGGAAAAATGTGTAAATCTGGATGGTGACTACATAGAGATCAGTTAACAGCTACAAATCAAAACAAACTTTCTGTCAAAAATTTTAAAGGTTTTAAATTAAAACTTTATAATGCCCATTCATATTAGGCCCTATTCAGATAGTGAAAATAATCCAGGGTGAATCTGGGTTAAATCTCTGTTGTTCACATGCATCTGAATGTGCCAATTAAGGGGTTTTTTTTGGGGGGGGAGGGGCTACCCCCCCTACTTAACCTGGGATAATCGACACTGGGTTTTTTCCTGAAGTTTTTAAAAAAAGATTTGCATCATAGGCAGTGTGAATAACTGATGCAAATAGAACTGGTATAATTCAGGATTAAACTCTGCACACTTTGAATATGTTTTGAATACATTCACATCATCAACTCCCTATTTATTTGATTTCTTGAACATGTAAGCAACCAAACTTACAGAGATGTACATAGAATCTTGTTCACCGCCTAGATTGGTTTTCCACTGGGGCGGTATACAAATAAACCATATTATTATTATTATTATTATTATTATGCAGTTCCATAGTGTGAATAACAAACCCAGCATGTGTGAGTGAGGTTATTTACTTATTGTTTCACTAAAAAAACCTTTCATCTGAATGACTCCTCAGAACAAGCTGTTTTGAGATCCCAAGTCTCACTGAAATCAGTGGGGCTTATTTGCTTTTCAAAACATGGCAAGTATAGATAAGACTGTAGGATATGTGTCATTGAATTCAATGGGCCAAGAGGGGGCGGGGCCTGAACAATGGCCGGGTAAGAGCTGCCTTGGCTTTCGGAGTGCTCGGAAATAGACAATTGCAGTAAAAAAAAAACCTCCCAAAGATAGAAATGTGGACTCTTTGAGATGAATCCATAACAAGAAGATACAAGGAACATAAAAGGTAAAAAAAAATTCATTATTATCTCAAGAGCAGACTTAAAACAACTTACTTTCGTTTTGTGTGGGACGGAGAATCACGGAGGAAGCCTGTCCGCCATTAAAAAAGACAAATGAGAGAGAAACGAGGCAGCTAGAGGCTGTTAGAAATGAACTTTGAGATAAGGAATTTAGCTTTGTAATTGCCTTAAAGTGGAATGGAATTAACCCACAAATCATAATTGGTTAGAAGCTTGAATGAGAGAAGATAAAAGATGATAAAAGCACTGTCTACTGTTAATTGCTTAAAAGGGAGGAACTGGGAGGTGAATAAAACGGAGTAAATATTAAATACGTGTACATGTCAAAAAGACCAAAAATATTAGGGGGAAAGCTTTAGAAGAGAGGTTTAAGACAAACTGAGAAAGATAAACCTTCAGATAGAGCAATCGGAAGGCTCTCTAGATTGGAACAGACTGAACAAACAGAAATGTTAAGAAGCCCCCCTAAAAAAAATGGCTGCTCCTGCAAGTTCACTCCCAGAGAAGCAGGAAGAAGGAAAGGGGAAAGATAAAAAACAACAACAAAAAAGTACAGATCCAGGAACAGGAGTAAAAGCAGGAATGATGGATTGTGAACAAATGAGGAGTATGATTACAGAAATTATGAAGCAGGAGAATGAAACGAGACGTAAAGAGATGAATGATTTTCTGGAAAGACAGAAAAATGAAATATTACAAGCAAGAGAAGCGGAGAAGCAAACCTTTTTAACAACAATACGAAATGAAAGAGAGGCTATGACAAAGCAATTTCAACTACAAATGCAACTTGAAAGGAAAAGTTCAGATGAAAAGTTTATGGAAATACAAAGAAATATAAAACAAATACAAGAGGATGTGCAAACATTAAAATTTGATAACAAGGAAAGCAAGATCATACAAGGGAGACAACAAAGAGAAATTGAAACCAATAGAGTCAAATTGTCCGAAATGGACAAAAAACTCATATATCTGCAGGATTATCAAAGAAGAACCAATTTTGTTATCAAGAATATGCCAGAGTCAGAGAAAAGAGATAGAAAATATGATTTGCAATCAAAAATTTTGAAATGGTTACAAGAAATCTCTCCATCTTTAAATTGGACTGAATCAGACTTTGAAAGAATTCACTGCATTGGACCAGTGACGAATAAGATGACACCACGAGATGTAATAGTAAGAGTAATTAACTACAACAAAAAGGAAGGACTGATGAATATGGTGAGGAAGAATCCGGAAAAATTAAAATTTGAAGATGTCAGTGTAGAAATTTATGATGACTATTGTTTTCAAACGAAAATGTGGAGAAGAGCAATGAAACCATGTACTACTGTGTTGAGGAGAACGGGAATTTATTACACTTGGGGACATCCTATATTCCTGAAATTTCAAAAAGCAGGAAAAAGATATAGGATCGATTCAGTAGAACAAGGAATACAATTGTTGAAAGATCTCGGGATATATAAAGAAGAAGAAGGAACAACTGGAGAGTCTAAAAAATCTAAAGGAAGTGGAGCTGTTGTCCAGGTTGGAATACTTGGAGGAGAAGAATTATTGGGAGCATGTGGAGGAAGCGAACTTCCATAGACGAAAAGAGAAATTACTGCAATCAAGCACAAAGATAAATTTATTGTTTTTATGAGCACTCGGGGGTGGGCAGTTTCTTTGGGCCTTGGGATGTCTTTGTCACCCCTCTCCACAGGGGTAGCTTCGGCGACCGGGGCTAGAGCAATGCACTCTAGCAAGAAGAAGTGGAGAGGTAAATGGGACTTGGGGAGGGAAGGGATAGGGTTTGCACAAAATGGAGCCATTAGAGAAATAAATAAATGGTATTATGGTAGATAAATTGAAAATTTCAACTTTAAATACCAAAGGTCTTGAATCAGTGATTAAAAGAAGGATTGAAGCTTTATTACGAAGAGATTCGGCAGATATTATTTTTATTCAAGAAACACACCAACGGAAAGAGGGGGAAAATGAACTGAAACTGAATTGGACAAAGAACTATGAGAAAGCATTTGGAAATTCAAAATCAAAAGGGATAGCAATAATAATTGCAAAAAAAAATGTAATTTTGTAATAAATAAAGTAATAAAAGATGATGAAGGAAGATATATAATAATACAGGGAGAACTAGGGGAAGATAATTATATACTTGTGAATGTATATGCACCAAATGAAAAACAAGAAGAGTTTTATGAAAGAGTGTTAAAGAAAGTGGAAAGAATACAAAAGCAATACGTAATTATAGCATGTATATTACATTTTTGTCTCAAAAAATATGATAACTAAAGTTTTAGACAGTGAAATACTAAGTATAAAAGTAAGTGACCATGCCTTGGTGAGTGCAGAATTTATTATTAAGAAAGATTATGAACAAATAAAGAGGTGGAGGTTAAATACTAAGATATTGAATTATAAAGACATAGTAAACAAAATTGAAAAGGAATGGCAAGAAACATGGGATACAAACAATAAAGAAGTGACAAAAGGATTGTTATGGGACACGACGAAGGCAGTAACAAGAGGAATATGTATGAAAGAAGCATATAACCTTCGAAAAAGGCAGGAAGAAAGGAAAAAAATAGAAACAGATATAGAACAATTAGAGTATAAATATATAGCTAATAGAAATAAACAGATTTATGTAGAATTGAGGGCAAAAAGGGAGGAATTGCAAAAGATAGAGATAGATGAAGTACAGGAAAATTTGATTTATTTAAGAAGGGAATATTTTGAATATAGCAATAAAAATTCAAAAATGTTGGCCAGGGCCACACAGAAAAAGAAAATGGAAAGTATGATAAATATAGTGAAGGATAGATCTGGGATGATGTGTAGAATGATGAAAGAAAAAATAAAAAATTTTGAAGAATTTTATAAAGAATTATATCAAGCAGGAAAAAATCCTACAGATAAAATAGAAAATTATGTAGAAGAAAATTGGGGACAAACAATAATGGAAGAAGATAAAGAACTATTGGAAAAACCCATTGAAAAGGAAGAGATAATGAAAGTAATTAGAAAATTAAAAAATGGCAAAAGTCCAGGAATGGATGGTTTGGGACCTGAATATTATAAAGTGTTTGAAAAAATATTAATTCCAAACTTGTTAGAATTATATAATGGAATATTACAAGGAGAGAAAATTCCTTTATCATGGTCTCAATCATTAGTAATATTAATACCAAAAGTAGATAAAGATCCAACTGATCCAGGGTCATATAGACCTATATCATTAATAAATCAGGATGCAAAGATATTAACAGCAATAATAGCAAACATAATGAATAAATGTAGTTTTGTAGTTTTGTGAAGGGAAGACAAATGTCTAATTTAGTAGGAAGAGTTTTGAGTAAAATACATGTAATTGGGAGGGAAAAATTAAAAGCAGGAATTTTAGCATTAGATATATTTAAAGCTTTTGACTGTGTGGAATGGCCAACATTAAAAATAATTATGAAAAAGTTTGGAATGGGAGAAAAAATGAGGGGACTAATAGATCAATTATATTGTGATAACTCAATAAAAGTAATAGTTAATGATGGAATTACAAAGGAAATAAAAGTAACGAGAGGTACAAGGCAAGGATGCCCGTTGTCACCAATATTATTTGCAATGGTTATAGAAATGTTAGCGAATGTTATAAGGAAGGATAGTAGTTTGGAAGGAATAGGATTGGAAAAAAAACATAAAATTAGCTTATTTGCTGATGATACACTATTAACTATTAAAGACTTAAAGGATAAAATAGGAGAAATTAAGTAACATTTGAATTTATTTGGTGAGATAACAGGACTTCAAATTAATTGGAATAAAACAGAAATGATGCTATTTAATTATACAAAAAAGGAAGAATCAGAGCTTATGAAGCAAAAAGAGTTAGGGATAAGAATAAAAAGTAATATAAAATATTTAGGAATTAATATAACAAAGATTTAAAAGAAATGGAAGAGAAAAATTTCTTAATATTACGGAGAGAAGTTGAAAAAAAATAGTAGAATATAAGAAAATTTGATTATCATGGTTTGGAAGAATAGCGTTAGTTAAAATGAAAATTTTACCAAAAATAAATTTTCTATTTAGAATGATACCACTAAAAATATCAGAAGTAGAATTAAGTAAATGGCAACAGTTACTAAACATATATTGTAATGGAGGGAAAAGAAGTAGATTAAATAAACAATTTTGGTATGAGTCTCAGAAAAAAGGAGGGTTAGGCCTCCCTAATATAAAAGGATATTATGAAGCTAACCACTTAAGATATGTAATAGAAGGAATGCTGGACGTACCAGATTTAGATTGGTTAGAAATGGGGAAAAAGAGATAGATATGAAAATAGAGAAAATCTTTTTTAAAGAAATTAGTAGGAAAGAAATTAAAGAAATTGGAAATCCATTTATGGAAAATATATTAGAAATTTGGAATAAATACAAAAAAAGATTAATGAATGAAAATTCTATAATAACACCAATAATAATGAAAAAATCTTTCCCAAAAAACTTAAAAGATTTGTTAGATAAAGAATTAAAGGAAAGGAAAATAGATAAAATAGAAAATTGGATAGAATTAAAGATAGGAAAAGAAAATATAAAAGAAAAATTTAGGGGGATAAACATGTCTTGGTTACATTTTATGCAAATAGAACAATGGTTTAAGAATTGGAAGAAAAAATATAGAAAAAGGAAAATATACACAATTTGAACAAATAGTTCAGAAAGGAAAAGGAATGGAGTAAAATGAAAATATGAAAGGCATAACTAGCAAAATTTATAAAATATTAATGGATAATAAAAGGGAAAAATTAGATCAAATAATTTTAAAAGAAATATGGGAAGATGAATTGAAATGTAAAATTTCTGATAATGAATGGAATAAGATTTGGGAACAAAGACATTTGAAAAATTTATCGGTGCGAATTAAGGAAAATTATTATAAACTGATTTGGAAGTGGTATTTGACACCACTGAGATTACATAATATAAATAAAGAAAATTCAAAATATTGTTGGAGAGGTTGTCAGGAAGTAGGGTCATATCTACATATGTGGTGGCAATGTAAATATGTACAAAAATTCTGGGAAATAGTAATATTAGAGATAGAAAAGGTTATGAATATAAAGATAGATAGAAAACTGAATATAGCATTGTTATCAATATATAATGAAGTAGAATGGAAGGAGGAAAAAAATCTTGTAACAAATTTGTTTACTGCTGCGAGATTAATTATAGCAAGAAATTGGAAAACAAAAATAAATGTGAAATTGGAGGATTGGTATAAGGAAGTTTGGAAGATAGCAATTAATGATAAATTAACATGTAGATTGAAAGTGAAAAAAGGATTATTGAAAAGAAATGATTTTGATGAAATATGGAAAAAAATTATTGAAAATGTATTTAAAAAGGAAGATGGGAAACTGCCTCCACAGGAGGAGTTAAGATTTTGGATGGAGTATAGAGATGGAAATGGCTCCGGGGATGGGGTGCACGAAGGGGATATTTAGGGGATTTTGTTTATAAAAAAAAAAAAGACTAAGATGTAAAAGTATATAAAAATGTATGGAAAGTTGATTAATTTGCTTTATGTTTGTAAAATTTAAAAAAAGGAAAGAAAAGAATTCAATGGGCCAAAAAGAATTTTATTCCTGACATTCCAGTGGAATTGGTTTGGACTGTACCCTCCACAAGGCCATGATAGGATCATGGTGAGAAAATTACTTAAAGTAGTCATGTTGGTAGAGATTAGTTTTCTCCACTGATATTCTAGGCTTGTTTGTTTTAGTTTTCTTTTCAGCTTTTACATTTTATATTTTCATTTTAGCATCTTCTTTTTTAAATACACACGTACATATAACCCATGAACTCTTTTTACATGGAGCTAACAGGGAAAATGTGCAGAACATGTTATATCCCTAACTATCCTTCTGGTTGTTCTACCCAAAGGCCTAAATCCAGTTTTTAGGATCATACTGAATCCATAGAATTCCTTTAATAAATGGTTGAATGTTAAATGAACTCTTTAAATCAATGGCTGAATGTTAAATGAGTCTACTATTGTAGGCACTACCAGTAACATTTAGCAGAGATAGGAATTATGTGGCCTTCCAGATGTTGTCAGACTGCAAGGAGTTTATCACACAGGGGAAATGTAGAGTTTAAGCAACAATTAATCTGTGAAAATCATGTAATTGACATTAAAACATGCTTAAAATGATGTTAACACAAGTGCCATTATCCTGTGAAGAACCAGGGAATAACCAGGCAAGAAACAGCAAAAAAATCATTCACGGGAAAATTCTGTGAATGAGTTACTGTTGTTTCTTGCCTGGTTCTTTATGGAATAATGGCACTTTAATCATGTTTCATCTCAATGTTGTGTGAAAATCATTTGTGCAATTGTGTGCAAGTGTGTGCGGCTTCCAAAATGGCACTCGCATTGTGCACGCATGTGCATGACAGCATCATCGTGCGCATGCGTGCGCGTGCGGGAGGGGGCAAGTGCATGCAAGCAAGTGAGTGCGTGCCTGGCCGCCCCCCCACACCATTTCCCCACCCCTCCCTTCCCCCCGGCAACAAAGGTTGCCGACCCCTGACCTATAATATAGGAGGGATGCAGACGGGCAGCCATGGGCTGCCCTGAGAAGTGGAGGAATGGGGCTGAGGCTGCCTCATGCCTCGGCCCCAATCCACCCTTTCAGCAACTGGGAAAGGAGCACCAAAATAGTGCTCCTTTCCCAAGCCACAGAAAGGGCGCCACAAGAGCCACCACACAGCTCTTTTGTGCCTCTTCCAGTGCAGCGTGTAAAAATGCTGCGCCGGAAGGACGTCATCAGAGCACTCACCATGTGCAACGTCGATGCTCTAATGATGTTCTCAGGAAGGGGTTGGAGCGTCCGGCTGCTCCTCCCCTTCCCTGGTTCCAAGACGGCACTTTTGCAGAGCCCCATAGTCTTCCTCTTTTCTACCATCTTCTATCATCCCAAGAGATAATAAAGCATTATTGGGCCTATGCAGACTGCGAGAAATAGTGCAAATTGAGTCCACTTTAACTGCCCTGGCTCAGTACTAGGGACTCATGGGAATTGTATTTTTTTCTGAGACAATTGAGCCTTCTCTGTCAGAGAGCTCTGGTGCCACAATAAACTATAGTTCCCATGATTCCCTAGCACTGAGTCAGGGCAGCTAAAGTGGACTCAATTTGCACTATTTCTCACAGTCTGCAAAGGCCTATTGCCTTGTCTAATATAATGTTATAACTTGTTTGTCTAATGAGTCATGTTTTTCATGATATGTTCAACATATAACAGTACCTGTCTATTTCTCTTGTTTCAGGCTTGATTTGCTTTTGGGTCCATTTATTTGTCTTTTTTGGCAATACATGGTATCCACAGAACCCTCTCCCAGCACCTTATTTCAAATGAGTTGACTCTCTTCCTCTCATCTTTTTTCACTGAAACCTAAAATTACATTGATAAAATTCCTTTTAATTAGTTTTTTTTGCTATTTTTATTGATCTGTTATTCAATAGCACAGATTTTGTTTCTTTGGGTTTTACAACAAACACATGATTATTATCTGCTCCTCCTCCTTCTCCTTAATAGAATATTTCTGTTCCATTCTATAACAAAAGATATCAGGAACAAGTGAAGTTAATACAAACAAGTTATAACAGTTTAAAACAACAAAATAATTTAATGAACTAAAACAATACTAAATATAATTAATTAGTTAAAACAGATTAAAGTAATTTAAAACCATGTGCATTCACTATACAGATCAAATCAATGAGGCCCAAAAGCCTAATTTGATAAAATAACTGGCATGGGTATATTGTAGGAATGGATCTTAGGATGCTGATCACTCCATCCTAGTGATATGATGATTACTTGTCATATTTTGCTAAAGACATTCATTGCTGATTTCTTGCCCCCTTTAATTGATTTATGTATGAGAAATTTGCCACATGATCACATAGGTGTGCGAATTTTCTCATGGCTCAATTGTAAATGAAGTAAAGGGATGGAGAAATTTCTTTTGAAGCTAGTTGTTCTAAATTGTTTTATTATTTTATTGCATCACTGCCATAAATGCAAGTGTGTGTTAATTTTCACACTCAAGTCACATACAAAGCTGTCTTGCCAATGAGAAGTTGTTTTTGCAATGTTTGGATTCCCATTTGTCAAAGCTCAAACAGAAAATATCACACAAAGGAAGATGGGAATGAGGGGAGATAGCTTGGTCTGGTTTCTGAAGGAGACAAAGGGCTGATGCAGACGGCTTGTTTGGGGTGGCTCTTGGTCACCCCGGGAGTGGTGGAGTGAGCGTGGCATCGGAGTGGAGTTGGGGTGGCTGGCATGCAGTTGCCCCACCCCAACTCCACTCCCCGGCTGGCCTATAGTGATGGTCTGCATCGGCCCAAAGTACAAAAGACAGTAGGATCAGTTTTGACAAGTCCTATAGCTGAAAGGGGCATTATAGAAGCTTTAGTCCAAAACTTTTTGAAGCTCTAATTCTCTTTCTTTGGAGGGTTGCAGACTGCCAGAAAAAGTGCAAATTGAGTCCACTTAAAGGGCTAGGGTTAGGGTTAGGGAATCATGGGAACTGTATTTTATTATAGCACCAGAGCTCTCTGACAGAGAAGGCTCAATGTCTCAGGAAAAAAAAAAACAATTCCCATGATTCCCTAGCACTAACCCTAACCCTAAAAGTGGACTCAATTTGCACTATTTCTGGTCTACCTTGCTCTATCCAGTGCATACTATAATGCATTGAACTTAAGGGAGTTATGGAGTCTAGCTTTTGTTGGACTACAAGTTCCAGCAACCCCTAGCTGGGACAGCCAATGTTGAGGAATGCTGGGAACTGCAGTCCAACAACATCCGAATCTTGGAAGCAATGTAGAGTCAGTCTGCCCTGGTTAGTACTTGGATAGGAGACTGCCAGGGAATATTACTAGGTATTATAGGCTAGCTTTCAGAGGAAGGAACTGGCAAAATCATCTTGGAGGATTCTTCACTTAGGACTACCCTAGGAAATTCACAGGCTCCGCATACATTCATGGTTTTCTTGAAAGGCGCATGCATGTGCACACGCACATGCACATACACACTTTATTATTTCTGCAGTCCCTGTAGCCAGATATCTGGCCCTGTAGCACCAGAGGGGCAAAGGAAGAAGTCCTAGAGAGCACTGCTCATATTTACATAGAATCCTAGACTTGAAAGGAACCTCCAGGGGCCATCTAGTCCAATCCTCTTTTGCCATGCAAGAATACACAATATCCTAGAGCTGGAAGAGACCCCCAAGG